>CAMZMU010000034.1:76395519-77736798 GCA_947311845.1 Poa pratensis | reverse complement strand
GACTCTCGGTCTGACTCCGATGATGATGTTGTCGTGATGAAAAAGGGGCTAATGTTGCCTCATATGGAGTAGACACAAACTGGTACCCCGATAGCGGTGCCACAGATCATATCACAGGAGAACTACACAAGCTGACAACACATGAGAAGTACAAGGGTCATGATCGCGTGCACACGGCCGATGACAATGGTATGTCTATAAGTCATATTGGTTATTCTATGTTGCACATCCCCATAGTAATTTACATCTCAACAACATTCTTCATGTTCCTAATGCCTCTAAGAATCTTGTTTCCGTTCATAAACTCACACTTGATAATGATGTCTTTATTGAATTTCATCCACATTTCTTTTTTATCAAGGACCAGGCCACGCGAAGAATTCTGTTTAAGGGGCCGTGTCATGGTGGTCTCTACCCGCTAGTGCCTTACTCTACCGGGTCTTCCAAGCAAGCTTTCGTCACAATAAAGCCATCGTCATCGACATGGCATCGCCGCTTAGGACATCCTTCTTCGTTTGTGGTGCAGCAAGTTCTTAGGAAAAATCAGATTTCGTTTACTCCAGAAATAAACCCTTACATTTGTGATTCCTGTCAGTTAGCTAAAAGCCATCAGCTACCATATCTTGTTTCATCTAGTGTGTCTACTGTTCCTTTGGTACAAGTATTCTCCGATGTATGGGGTCCTGCACCAGCTTCTGTAGGGAAACACTTATATTATGTAAGCTTCATTGATGTTTCAGTAAATTTACGTGGATCTATTTGCTTAAGAACCGTTCTGATGTTTATCAAGTCTTTCTTAACTTTCAAGCTTTTGTTGAACGCAAGTTTGATAGGAAGATTATCACCATGCAAACTGATTGGGGAGGCGAGTATGAAAAACTTAATGGTTTCTTTCAGAAAATTGGCATCACACATCATGTCTCCTGCCCCCATGCACACCAACAGAATGGTTCTGCTGAGCGTAAATACCGTCATATTGTTGAGGTTGGCCTTGCCTCCTGCTTGCACACCCCTCCATGCCATTAAAATTTTGGGATGAAGCTTTCCTTACAGCCACTTTTCTTATCAATTTACTTCCTAGCAAAGTGATTGGTTTTGAAACTCTTGTAGAATGTCTTCTCCACACAAAGCCCAACTATGCCTCTCTACGTATTTTTGGGTGTGCCTGTTGGCTAAACCTCCGTCCATACAACAAACGCAAACTAGCCTATCGCTCCACATGGTGTGTGTTCTTGGGCTATAGCCCTCGCACAAAGGTGTTAAGTGTCTTGATGTTTCCACCGGTGATGTGGTGTTCGATGAAAATGTGTTTCCCTTTGCTGAGTTACATCCTAATGTCGGTAGACGCCTTCATAATGAAATTCTTTTGTTGCCCACACATTCATCTTCTTCTACTCATGGGGATGTACAACATGATGATCATATGCCTTTACCTATCATACCCATTGTTGCTAACCATGACCAGGAACATGAGGACATTGATGATTCAGATGATAGTACGGCAGAGGATGAGCCAGCCAGTTCAAATTCCACTCAAAATGATGAAGAAATGGAGTCATATGATGAAGAACAAAATTCTGCACAAGATGACAACAGTGGTGGTCGATCCGAGGCTGGTTCCCCTGTGACCTCGGATCACATGCCGCCCGATCCCGAGGTAGATTCGCCCTCTGGCAGTCGCCAGCGTCGCCTGCAGCCCCCCTGCCGCGACGAAATCTTCCCGCATGATTCGTCTCCGCGCCAACCCCCTGGTGCCACGTCACAGCGGTCCCGCGCCCGGTCGCCCGTGCTGTCGGAGACAGCCCCGACCGGGTCCTCGCCCTATCGCCATCTGCCGCGTCGCCGACGACGACTGGCCCTTCTGCTGCTCACATGGGCGCGGACGGGGCTGCCCAGTCTTCCTCCGCCACGTCGCCGACAGCTTCCACCGGGTCCGATTCCTCTGGATCTTCTGCGCATGCTCCTTCTGCGGCCCCTCCTGCACCTGGAGTGTCCACCCGGCTACAAAAAAGAATTATACAACCTCAAAATTTTAAAGATGGTACAGTAAGGTATGGAAAGCAACCAAAAATTTATAAGTGTTCGTTTTAGTATGCTTGCTTCTACAGACGAACCACGATCTCTCGCTGATGCTCTTGAGGATCCAAAATGGCGCAAAGCAACGGGGGAAGAGTATGATGCATTGCTCCAAAACAAAACATGGCACTTGGTTCCAGCTAGCTCAACCAGAAATCTAATTGACTGCAAATGGGTGTACCGTGTCAAGAAACATGCAGATGGTACAATTGACAGGTATAAAGCTCGTCTTGTTGCTAAAGGTTTCAAACAAAGGTATGGCATTGACTATGAAGATACTTTTAGTCCTGTTGTTAAGGCAGCTACTATTAGAACAGTGTTGTCCATAGCAGTTTCTAGAGGGTGGAAATTGCGACAGCTTGATGTGAAAAATGCTTTCTTACATGGTATTTTGGAAGAGGAAGTTTACATGAAACAACCACCAGGGTTTGAAGATCCAAATGGTCCTCATCATATTTGCAAATTGGACAAAGCTCTTTATGGGTTAAAGCAAGCTCCTCGAGCATGGTATTCTAGACTCAGTTCAAAATTATCTACTCTTGGTTTCATTCCCTCCAAGGCTGACACTTCCTTGTTCCTTTACCAAAAATCTGATATCACTATATTTATGCTAATCTATGTTGATGACATAATTGTTACAAGTTTTTCAGATCATGCCATTTCTACTTTGCTTAAAGATCTCAATGAAAACTTTGTTATCTAAGATATTGGAGAGTTACATTTCTTCTTGGGTATTGAGGTAAAGAAAACACAAGATGGAGTAATATTGACACAAGAGAAGTATGCTTTAGAATTGCTTGAAAAGGCAGGTATGCACCTAAGCAAGACAGAAAGTACACCTTTGTCCTCCACCGATCCTCTCTCCCTTGCGGCAGGGGATCCTCTAGGTCCAGAAGATAGTACAAGGTATTGTAGTATTGTTGGTGCTTTACAATATCTTACACTCACACGGCCAGACTTATCTTATTCTGTCAATAAGGTTTGTTAGTATCTACATGCTCCTACATCTGTTCATTGGGCATCAGTCAAACAAATTTTGAGATATGTCAAAGGTACAACCAAGCTTGGTATTACATTCCAGCCATCTTCATCTACACTTTTGAGTGCCTTTTCAGATACAGCTTGGGCTGGTTGTCTTGATGACAGACGCTCCACAGGAGGTTTTGCAATATTTGTAGGACCAAACTTGGTTTCTTGGAGTGCCAGGAAACAAGCCACAGTCTCACGATCAAGCACAGAATCTGAGTATAAAGCTTTAGCTAATGCCACAATAGAATTGATATGGGTTGAAGCACTTCTAAATGAGCTTGGAGTCAAGTTAAAAGAGAGGCCTTGTTTATGGTGTGATAATATTGGTGCAACATATCTGTCAGCAAATCCAGTTTTTCATGCACGAACTAAGCATATTGAGATTGACTTCCACTTTGTTAGAGAACGAGTGGCAAGTAAGCAATTGGATATCAAGTTCATTTCCAGTAAATATCAAGTTGCAGATGGTTTTACTAAGTCTCTTCCTGTTAAGAACCTTCATGAGTTTAGGCGTAATCTAAATCTTTCTCAAGTTTAGATTAAGGGAGGGTGTTGGAATATGTAATGGAATATGTAATAGAAATACGTAACAAGTATGGTATAGTATATTACCTTGTATACGTGTAGATTGTGCGCCACGGTAGGGGCTTTTCCTACCCCTATAACACGTAACCCGAACCCCTCCATCGAGGGCTATTCGGCTCGCTATGAACTCTGAGAAAAACCACACAATTTCAACAATTTTTGGTTGATAGAGACATGGAATACAAAATTTCAACAAATCGGGAAAGTCTCGTACTCCTAATACTCCTCTATGTCATCATCATGGAAAATCAAAGCAAGAAATCAATAGATTTCCATCCAATCTATCAAGAGGTAAACTATAAAACCTTGATCATATTGGAAAAATTGCAGATTGGGGGCCAGAAATGCAATGTCCGGGGAGCATGATTGTAATTCTCTACCCATCATAAATCATAGCTTAAGGAGCACGATATAGGTGACCGCATGACCTCCATGTTCGTTACATGTAGGTTATAACTTCATGATGGCATCTATTATTTAATAGAATGAAGACCACACAATAATTGATACAAATTGTTGTACTTATCCCTACTACAACTTCAAGTGTGAACTTGTAAGATTCTCAAATAGACACAAATACAATAATGAACAAAACCTCACGATAGTGTTGCATGACAACGAAGAAGGTGCACCATTATGGTACTCACAGTTAATAGGAGGGAGACGCACAAGTTTAATATGAAACGTCACCAAAGCTGTGGGACATAGAGTAAGAAGAAAGTAAAAAGGAGTTGCCACATATTAAGAATTTGTGGCGGCTAATTTTATATTGTAAGTTCTCATGTGTGCTTGTTAGAAGTGATGTTGTTGTAATACCAAGTTAATGGCATGCATGCGTTGCCGGCTAATAGTTACGAATATAGAGACAAGAAAAACATATTTGAGCATGAAATAGCTAATAAAGGGGCAAAAAGTAAACATATGACAACAAATCATTTAGACATCTCATAGCTAGACTCTAGAACTATCTATTTCTCCAGCAACTAATGTTTAGAATGCATATACTCTACAATTTTCTATTTACGCTTGCACCTTGAGATAGGAAAGCATAACCTTTGTTGATATATATTTTTTCAAAAAAAACTATTTATAGATCTCTTCCATGTTACTTAAGGATAATGAAATTGACCTCAATGCATTCATATACACTAAGATTTACTCGTCTTCCAAGTGTTAATCTATTGACTATGCAATTTTGTATTCTTCTTTTTCTTGGATCTAAATATACATAAGTGTCTAAATATATCCGAAGAAATAATAAATCAAAACACGGAAAAAGAAAATGTAACTTCATTTTGTAAAATAATGTTAAAGTATTTGAAGTACATTACAATGCATAAAAGTAAAACTATCTAAAAATAGTAATAACAATAATAATAATTGTACCTAATTTTTTAGCTATAATATCAAAGTGTTCAATTTTACTAAGTGTAAGTAAACTATAGTTAAATTACACACCAGTTGGCTTACGAGCTCCATGAATTGGTTGCTGGAGATTTCGTAAAAATGCAGGCTAAAAATTTAAACAGAAATAATCAAATATGCAGCTGACCCTAGTGAGGTAGCGGGAATCAGTGTAAAAGCTTAAACTAACAAATAGATAGTCTGGGTCACAATACTCGACCGCGATTATATTCTGCCCGATGAAGTTGTTTGTTGCGAAGCGCACTAGAGCACAATCAGTCCAGGAACCTTGAGGATGGCGACATACATCCTCGTGTTCTGGTGAATAACACATGCGAGTAGCTGCTGAACTGCCCCTAGAATCATCGTCATCACGTCAGCATCCTCTAGGCCCAAAAGGTGGCTAGAGGTTAGGACGATAGACTGCACAGCCTGCTCACCCCTTATACTAACGAATCTGAACCCAACCTGAACATGATGACAGAGAGAACACTACGCCTATCAGGCATCGCTCTGCACTGAACACTATGCCTATCAGTCATCGCTCTGGACTAAACACTGCGCCTATCATCCATCGATGTGGACTGAACTCTCCAATTGGGCCTTTTCTTTAAGTATTTTTTTGCTTAATAATTGAATCAATGAGTTTAAAACTTTGGAGGATATTGACACCAGAACAAACATGTGGCATCACCACCACCGAACCAATGAGCTTTTAGTCAAAAGTGACATAAATAATTGGGAGAAAATCAGCGATTGTGCTTTGTGTGTGGAATATACTGCTTTGTATGCTGCATTTTAGAAGATAACAAGAGCTCCATAAGTTGGTCTCCACCTACTTAGACTAGCCATGTGAGACAAAAAAAAAGCACTAATTTTGGATTCACAATTTTAGATGGGCCAACCCAACATTTTGTGTTAAAAACTCCAACAAGGAACGGAGTCAAACATAATTCTTACCAAAATCATTGACAAAGAGACCGTTAGTAATGTTGTAGAATAAATTTGTATTCACTCTGATACAAAATAAGTGTTGCAATTTTAAAGTGGGGTTAGTTCTAAATTGCAACAAATATTATGCATCAGAGGTAATAGCTCTTTAAATGATATGAAACAGCATTCTTGTTACTGCTTTGGTTATGACTTATGACCCAACATTATTGTTCAGGTGATACCATTGTATCAAAATTTCAAGGGAGAAGTACATTTATTAA
Source organism: Poa pratensis (assembly GCA_947311845.1). Classification (NCBI taxonomy): domain Eukaryota; kingdom Viridiplantae; phylum Streptophyta; class Magnoliopsida; order Poales; family Poaceae; genus Poa; species Poa pratensis. Next base: position 77,730,490 of record CAMZMU010000034.1, on the reverse strand, counting down.
CAAACAGGAGGAAAACTAATGCACAAATCCAGCTCAAAAGCGAGAAGATATTATCCATAAAAAATTCATTTTCGTTTATCTTGATATAAATCACGTTTTAAATTATAAATTTATAACATAACATGATGCTTCATTATATATTTCCATATTTAACTAGAGAAGAGATGGATAGTTTTGAGTTGCCATCAAGTTGTGCACTTTGACGATTACAAGGGCACTGAAGTCAGTTTGGACGACCACGTACAATTATAATGTATTTTAAAAGTAGACATGACTGGGCATTTGGTCTAGTGGTATGATTCTCGCTTTGGGTGCGAGAGGTCCCGAGTTCGATTCTCGGAATGCCCCCAAATTATCTTTTACTTTTTGCAAAATATATGATTTATCTCAACTAAACTGAACCCATATAGTCAGATCAAGACCATGATTGTGGTCATCTGTTGGAAGTTCTGATAATAAACGTGCACTTCAAATTAATATAGATTTCTTAAAAGAAAGAACACAATTTTGCTAGTACGTTTTTGTGGTTGCACAATTGTGCTAGTTTTACATATTGCTGACGTGTTATCCTCGACGACCCCGATTCATCCTTCTGTGAGGCAGCTCAAGCCCAAGAGTAACGACGACGCCATGCATCGTGTACGCAATTACACAAAAAAGATCCAAATACCCCTATATATTAAGCGCGGAGATTTTCACGCCCTCCCGTCGCTCCGGTCACTGTAGAGTACTGTTCCTGGAACAGTACTCTACACTGTTTACGATCCGCGCCGTTGACTCTTGATTGGCCGGTCCGCGTGCCAATTTTGCAGAAAAGCCCCCACGTTTACCAGTAATTACGGCGCAGCCCTAAGTATATAGAACCAAGTTGTAACCCCAAATCCCAATTCCTCCTCATTTTCCCCATCCTCTTCTCCTCGACGCGCCCGGCTCCGCCCCGATGCCGCCGTCGTCGCCGCCGCCGTCCTCCGCCACGACACCACAACCGTCGTCCTTTCATGTCAGCGCCACAAGGAGCCCGACGACGACACGGCGACGACCGAGGCGGAGGAAGAGGGGATCGAGCCCGGCCGGCCATGGCCTCACCCTCCTCAACGCTGGTCACAGGGGAGCGGCCTGTCGTCTTCCTCTGTGCCGCGCGCGTCGCGCTCACCGCCCCGGCCGGCCGTCCGCCTCCGCCATCCTCTGCCCTAGCCGCTCGCGAGGCCCCTCCCCACCACGAGCTCCTCCTCGAGCGCCTCCGCCTCCGCCACCTCATGGACTCCTCCCCGCGCCTCCGAAGCCGCTCAGGGACAGGGCCAGGGGCTCGCAGCCGCAGCAGCAGAGGAGGATCGAGGTGGAGGGTTTCTAGGAGTTCGGGCTCGAGGAGGAGGTGACGGCGATGATGTGGGAGGCTGGTCCTTCACATTGGAAGTAACACTCACTTTCTTCTTCAATTTTGGCTTCTTTTTATCTACGATTCGACGATGTAGGACAGATCAAAGTGACAACAAATGGTGAAGGAAGTATTCATAGTTCATATCCAATAAAATTTACACCCGTGTGCTTATCTACACTCTAGCTATGCCATTGAATCTGTTTCTAGGTCACAGCTGCGAGGAGCTCATCCTCAAGTTGTAGTGATATGCTAGGTTTACAAATGAGATGACTGTTTGTATGTTAGATTTTCAAAATAAATGATTGTACATGTAAATTGTGCAAATTAGATGTGACATATGCAATTTTTTCAGATTGTGTGTATGTTAGATTTGCAAATTAGATGATTATATGGCACCATTATAAAATTCTTAATTTTTTCTTGCAAATGGGAGGATTTCGTGTATGTTACACACATTATTTTGTATGCCAGCACCATATGCATTGTCAAATGTGCTTACATGTTAGTTATTTTATTGTGAAAAAATAGATGGAAAAGCCAATTTGTGATGAACATTACTAAAAAAAATCAAGTAATTGACCGGATAATGTAGTAATTACTTAAAGCATGTTTACATACATAAATCACTTCCAATATGGTAATATACATAAATCACTTTCAGGTCTCGAGGGTATATCAGATGTTTACCCAGCACGGTGCTGCGCCGGAATGGCTGCGGAACTACCGGAGTTGGCCCGTTCAGCAAGCTGAAGGCGTGGTCGGATGATGCAACGTGGTGGGTCTGGGGCGTCGCCGTGCCACCGCAGGTCCACCTCCACGACGCTGGCGTCACAGCACTCCACCCGCCCCATCCCTTCCTGGTAAGCCACCAATTCACATGTTGATTCATTGGGCTCCCTTGCTGTTGCTTCCTCATCTATAGGTATGTGTCTTCTCTCATTTCCTTTTGTTTTAGAGTTTATTTGATTTCCACTTAAACATGTTGTGTTGGATTTATTCAGTGTTGGGTCGTATTTTAGATAATGTTCATATCATTTTGCACGCAGGCTACATGAGCTTTAGCTAATTTAGCTCCACATGGGAACAACAATAACAATAGTGCTGCAGTTTGTCGGAAAGTAGATGCTCTTGAAGATTTGGTGCAACTCTTTAAATAACGGTATGAGGTGTACCTCTGATTTACTTAAGCGACATGACCTGCCAAGCTTTTGAACTATATGTTGCAGCTCTCTACTTGAATCTTTCCACAAATCAGTTACAGATCTTTTTGCAGATCTATTTGAAGGACTTTAGCTGTGTAAGAAATTTGGTTATTTAAGAAAATAAAGAATAAAGAATGCAGTTGGTCTACTTTTAAATTATAGGGACATGTTCTATGCCAGGTGCAACCTGTATGACATAAAGCTTTGCGAGTATTGATCATCAACCTGGAGTAAACAATGTAGGTGGCAAAAATTGAAGTGGACATGAGTGGTATGTGATAGGAAATCACGACTACAAAAGAAAGTTGCAACTTTGTGTGAATGGTAGTGTACCTCAATCGTCTACCCCTTAAGTTTTACATGTTAAGAAACTCCTGTATGGTAAGGGTGGCCTCCTACTTCATCTTCATTGTTTCACGACTTTTCTCTAGATCAAGTTTTGGTTGAATCTAAGGGGAACCTGTGTATTACTCTAATGCATTTTGGTTGATTCGGGGGAGCCGTAGTGTCTGATGGAACCATATTTTTCCTAACCTCTGCAGCTGAGGTTGCCGCGTGCTCCGTCCATGGTGTTCTTACGAGGTCTTGCCGCGGTCTTAGGCTGCGATCCCGTATGGTGAGTGAATCCATCCCCTCTACCATTTGTTTCCATGCTATCTCATTGTACTTTATTTCAATGCCCCTGATATGCATGCTATCTCGGTGTACTTCCCTTCAGAATTAATTTGTCAGCAACTTAGCCTTCCGAAATTAGACAGGAGTTGAATTGAAAGGGTATTATTACCGTGGATTCTTCTGAGGGATTATTATGTGGGTGCAGTTTCTGTTGCTAACAACTTGATGTTTGTATTCTATAGAACTGCAAGTACGTGGCCGGAAGCATGATGTATTGTTATAATATAGAGTAGCTACCTCTAAGTGACAGATGAGGAGTATGGTTCTTGGTAGACAGTGTACTTTCTCTCATAACGTCCACTTTGCCTATGCATAAGGTCTTATGAACTGATATTTTACAAACACGAAAATTACCGGGTAGGATACAGGTTTTTACTTGAGTTCAGTCTTTGCAAAACAGATAGTATGTGAGCACGTGGGTATGCGTCATGTGTGCATGATACCCACGGAGGACGCATGTGCGCATGATACCCACGGGTAGCTTAATCCTTCCTCGCTTTCTCAGCTTCGCCCTTTATGTCTGAGGCGTTGCCATCCTCTACTCATCCTTTGGATGAGCTAGCGTTGTAGGAGAAAATATTCAGATTTTAATTAATTTCGTTGATCTTAAATTTATTTGTGCTTTGGTAAGAACCTTATCCTTTGTTCGTTTGATTTATGGAGTCTGGGATCGGTCAAATTATATTATCTCTTTACCTCGATTAAGATGATTAAAATGGTTGCAGATTTTTTTGTGGGGATGAGATCACCTCTTTACCAGGTTGCTTCTCTACTAAATCAACTCTGCCTTTGTTGATAAAGAGGTTGGTACTCTTGGCATCTGATTCACTAACCTTGCTCAAGTCAGTAGGATGTAATCTGTGCAGCTCCTGAGTCCCGACAAAAAAGTAGCAGCAGGCCGTGACCGTCCCCTCCTGCCTGGTGCGCAAGTGTAAACTAACCATGCTTTGAGATGAATTCTTTTCTAATTATCCATCACATGTGCAATTGCACGCCTCCAATCGAAAATATAACAAGGAGTAGAAATGTCTATTAGAAATCCAATTTTCAAGTAAGCTGATGTGCTTGATTGTGTACAAGAGGGTACACAGGTCTACATTTGACAAGTTCTGATCGGCAGACACGTTTCTCATATTTGAAAAGCAAGTATTACACAAATGCATGAAGTCTAAATAATTTCGAATAAGCTAAGGCCTATATTCATTTACGATGAATAGCAAAAACAAGCAAGGCTAATTTCATTTCCTATTGGCTACATCTAGAGGTCCAGTTAGGCAGAATGAAAATATTCTCTTTTTGCAAGAACAATAAGCAAAAATAATTCAGTTTTATGATTTTTCTGCATTCAATTCATTGTGGTTTGTGGAGATTAATAAGCAACGATAAATTGTTCTCAGTTCTTGATTGGAAAATAAATTTGTATTACCATTCATGTTGTTTATGAACCGTGGATGTTTTGTAGCCTCTTTTCTTCTCTTCTCGCTTTCATTCATTCTTTATTTTTTTATTGCCTTTTTGCTGATATATCATGCTAGAAAAACAAAGCAATTTCCTTTAACATGTTCTATAACTTGGTGTCACGGTCAGGCCAATTTTATGTTTTTTCTGCATTCAATTCATTGTGGTTCATGGAGATTAATAACCAACGATAAATTGTTCTCAGTTCTTGATTGGAAAATAAATTTGTATTACTATTCATGTTGTTTATGATCAGTGGATGATCTGTAGCCTCTGTTATTCTCTTCTCGCTTTCATACATTCTTTAATTCATTTTTTATTGCCTTCTTGCTGATATATCATGCTAAAAAAACAAAGCAATTTCCTTTAACATGTTCTATAACTTGGTGTCACGGTCAGGCTTATACAAGCCATACATAAGATTTCTCTTGAAGGGCGCGGCGTGTCGCCGCGCCGATTTCAACTAGTTTCTCTAACAACAAGATTACAAACAAGGTGATGGATACCCTAAAAAGAGTTGCAAACTATTTTAGTTTACAGAGATGCGGCTTGTCAAGTTGTCATCATACAAAACTAGTCTGACTACCTAATTCCAGACCATCATCTAGGGCTTAGCCTTGGCTCGGCTGATCCACCTGCGGGTTTTGAGTTTGAGCAGTGCCACCCGACTGCGCCACGGGCTGGCCGTCGTCCCCGTCTCCAGCCGGCGGATCATTCAAATCGCGCTGCGTCACGCTCCCAGCGGGCGCCGCGCCATGGCCGGGGTCGGAAGAAGCCGGGCCACGCGCGCCTGAATGAAACGGCGGACGTCCTTGGAACCGTCCCGGATGAAACCCTTGGAACGTCGACGGGCGGGGACGCTTCGCGATCGGCCGGCCTTGTCCCTGGAACGGGCGGGGAGCGAACGGACGTTGCTGGAACTGGCGCGGCGGCGCCGGCGGCCTGAACTGGAAGTGCTGCTTCGCGAGCGGGCGGTCTTGCTGGAACGTGCGTGGCGGGAACGTCTGGTCATGCTGCGGCCGTCGTTCTTGGAACGGGAGCGGCGCCGGCGGGCGGTTCTGGAGCACGTGCCGGGGCAGCTCGCCTTTGGACACCAGGTACTCCGCGGCGAGGCGGCCCGCCGCCATCAGTACGTCTTCCCTCTGCTGCGGCGTCATCTGCTGCTGCTGCGGCGGCTGGCTGTAGGGCGGCGGAGCATTGGTGTTCCCGTTGCGGAAGCCGGCGCCGCTGTTGCCGTACCCGTACGCGCCGGATGGGGCCGTGTTGGGACGGCCGCTGTAGCCTACGGGATGCATCGGTCCTGCCTCGCCGAGGTAGCGCAACGATCGATTTGGAGCAACGCAGAACAACTCGAATACGATCGAAGTCGACGAGAGGTTAGGGTTGCCAGGAGAGCCGATGGCGATTTTAAAAGGCGCCTGCAAGGACGAGTCGTCGTCGGATTGGAGTACGAGCAGGTCTCGGGCTCAAGAACCTGAACCCTGCCCAATGGCAACTCGGACTCTCGAGTCACAATAATTTCAACCAAATAGAGCTAGCAGAGGCTGGCTGCCTGGCTACATCCCAGGTGCAGGCATGCAAATTTTTGGGTCAGCATTTCCAGTCAGGCAACATTACATAATACCAAATTTTCAACAACAAAAAAGTACATAAAGGCTTTGCTTTCTTAAAAGAGAAATAGCTAAAGTAAATTTGAGAAAGGGAGACATCTTTTAACAGAATAAAGAACTGTAGAAGCCGATGAAACGCCCGTATTCGCCAAACATGCAAATACCAGATCCATCTTGCAGTTTGAACAGTACAAGCATTCCCTTTTCCTTACATTAACGATAAACAAGCATATGGTATTCACTGTCCACCCTCTGTCTCAGTACAAAAAATGTGGTTTGGCAGACAACATATCATACTTTTTGTGCACATTCTACCTCCAACAAAGTTAACGATAAAAAATGTTGTTAAGACATATTTTCATGGAATATATATATCAACTAAAACATCATTAATTTGCATTCGGGACCGAGGATCTCTAATCTACATACCTTCTTCCCGGAATCTCTTCCGGAAGCCGCACCCAATACCAGGGCTGTTTTGGCTTCTCCAGATCAACTTGCTTTGTTTTTCCTTCCCATTTGTCACAAATGAAAGTTTCTGCACAAATTCATCCAGATTAACCCTATGCACCCTAAACACTACTAATTTTATCACAGCAGAGTCTGTTAGCATGTACCTGTCGTGCTCTCTTGTCAATAGGAGTCCATGTTGGATCCATGGACGGCTCTATCCTGTTCTCATGACTTGCACTTGGTTGCAACTTGAAATCTTTTCTTGCCCTATGGGTATGTGCTTTAGTTCCTTCTCTGGCTTTTCCGTAACGGTGAGTCCCAATGGGAGGGCTCCGGTCCCTTGAAGGAGTATCTCTATCTCCTCGGTATCTCGTCCCAATAGAAGGGTTTCGGTCCTTCGAAGGAGTATCCCTGTCTCCTCTGTATCTGAAGGATTCAATTGGCGGAGGACTTAAAATATCAGATGCTCCATCCCTCATTCTTGAGTTTGACATCATTTCTGATGTATTAAATCTTGATCTCTCCTGACGTGCTCTTCTTTTTTCGTTCATTTGCCTTAGATAATCAATTTCCCAGCCTGAACCATGTGAAGTTGCATGAGAGCCAACATCCTGTTTTAGAAAAGCAAGCGAGCTCCCTGGATTGTGCACTATTTCCTCTATTGGTTCATGGTATCTGCTGCCCACATCATTTCTGGACGGGGTTGTGGCAATATCCCCATATGCATGGCCCTTCCAAGTATGATGTGTACCTGCTGACATGTCCCAGTCATCAGTATCATCATTGATCTCCAATGCAGTTGGAAATACTGGATGGTTATAAGATCTGCTGAATGATGGTCCGCTTGCAGCAAAAGAGCTTTTCGTTGGTTCTTTACCCCCTAATTCGGGTTGCCAAGAGAAGTCGTATGGGTCCACCATACTGCTAGCCCTTCCATTATATGTCCTCATATCTGCAGTCAATCCATCGCTGAAATGGTCAGTTGTGATCTGATCACCAATTATTGCATCAACACCATGCTTTCTTGGTAGACGAGAGACCTCCTCACCTCCCCTACTCAAACTTTGATTGAACATAAAGATATCTGGGAGCTCCGGCGTTGCATCCTCCATGCCGGAGAACCTCCTGAACTTAGGCGGTGAGAATACATTGTCATGTTCTACATGGTCACCAGGCAATTGGTTTACAGGATTGGGACGGAGGCGGTCATTAGTTGGTACTGCAAAAGCTTGTGAGGCACACTTTTTTCTTTTCCTTGGAGACTGCAACAATGCACTGCAGATGTCTGAATCTACAGAAGAGCATTCAGTCATTACAGACCTAGATTCACCTAGCTCACCAAATTTGCACAAAGCATTGAACAGAGAAATGCTCTGTGGAGACAACAGATCCTGTCCAACAGCCTGAATACGACGCTCATGTGACCAACCAAGGAACTCCACAAGGCTTCTTGCAGAAGAAAGTATTATGTACGCAGACAGAGGGTTGATTGAAGGGAATTTTGTGAGAAACGATTCAGCCAAGCTTTCTGACTCAGGTATTTCTGGAGAAGGAGCTTTATTTAACCTAGCCACACTCCTAATACAACTGAGAATTATCTCATCTGTTGACTTGGGGGTGTGTGAGAAGAATAACTGCAAGTTCATGACCAGACTAGCAGCTGCAGCGTATAGAGAATCAGATGACTCCATTACAGCAGAAAGGGAGTGAAGTTCTCCTTCAAAGACCTGCAAAAGTAGAAACAGGGAAACTGCTCTGTTATAACAGATATAACTCAAAGACAAGTGTGTATGTGTGCATGTTAATTGATGACAATTGACGTAAGATGGCCATAACATGAAAACTCTTTCATGAAAAGCAAAAAATCTCAGGAGTTCAGAACCAATTACCATTATGCAGCCACTGAAACAGAAGCTAATTGCCATCAGAATATTGGTTGCGATGGTCTCTACAAAATTGGTTATACTAGATGTCTCTGTTGATGCTGTGAATTCATTGCCCCCAAAGATTTTGGTCTCACACCATACTAAGCAAACTGTAGGACTGAGTATTAGGTCCACAGGAAGATCAAGGTCTCGTTCCGCAACCTGCATTCCTCCTTTCTCCAAACATAATATCTGCTGATAAGATGATCTCCGGGAGAAAAGCATACTCTTTCCATGACTTCCAGTGTTAACAACAATTACCGCCTCTGGGGTAGACAATCTTCCTGACGTGATGCTGTCAACTTTTACGATGGAAGGCAAGTCAGTAGCAGATAGATTGTCTTGTGGGGCTTTCATCACATTTGCAGATACCGAAGAGGTAGAGCTACTCTTCTCAACTGCAGGCATAGTCCTTTTTCTCAACATTTCATCTATGTGCCGTCGTTCAGCCGCAGGCACAAAATTATGTGCATCAACGCTATTCTTTTTCTCCAGATTTTCTAGCTTGAGCAGTTGATCATCTTCAGGCAATTTTTTTGTTGAATCAGCAGTGAGATATTGGCACAGAATTTCCTGCGGCCCTTGCAGTTGATTAGTTGCTGGTATAAAGTTCAATGAATCAACAATACGCATCTTGTTCATCTTCTCTTGCAGATCCTTCTGAAGTGCATGCAGAACCATATCCTGCAAATAACGAGACAAATTCTTATTTGTTAGGCATTTTCTGTTTTGACAAGAGATCACTTGTAATTCTTGCATGTAGAACCGTATCATTGGTAGCATGCATAATGAGGGCCTCAAAATAAACTCTGAACAAATCAAATGCAATGTATACCACTTATAAGATCCGGCATGTGAAACCCATGGTCAAGAAAAGTATGCAACCATTGATAAACTTGAGGTAAGAGACATAATTCTACAATTAATTGCATATGCCGGTTGCTTATTTCTTGACAGATGTGCAAAATATGCAAAAAAGAAGGGTTGTGTTCTCTCTCTAATCATCTACCTTTCATTTTACAGGCAGGCAATTTTCTCTATTCTGATGTGGACATATATGGAACATTCTAACTCACTATACAGTACAGAGTTTCCCAAGAAAAAACAACATAACATCATTAGATGATCGATTCTGAAATAACCAAACAGTAAAAAACCAGACTCTCCTTTCATATGCATGATAAAACAGTAATAACTTTGTAACATCATGACCAAAGAAGATCGAACTACTGAAGGGTGAAGAAATTATTGATAATCACCAGTGTGGCTTTCAAATCTTGGTCAGCAGGGTTGTCCTCAACAAGTGCAAGAGCAGAGTCTTCAACGTCCACTTTGACATACAGGAAATGCAGTGGTGGAAAACCATCTAATTTAGGAGCCACAGACAACAAGGTAGATGATTTATTTGGACCTCCATATTCCAGTACGATGTCAAACTCATTGAAAGGGATAGAAGCTGGAATGTTCCTTCAAATTAAGAACAAAATTAATATGACAAACATTTGACAACAGCTACACTAAAATCATGATGCGTGTGGAAGGAAATACAAATGAACTCTACAAATTTTCACACCTTAAAGTTTTCTTTTGCATTATGTACATGTCCTGTAGTTTAAGCGTTATGTTATGGATCCTATACCCGCAAAAAAATATCCTATACTTATTTTAATACCATTAAGATAGGTTTCGCATTACGTATGCTAATTGGGATGGAACCTTTCGGTAGAACTTGCATGAAAAGTTCCCATGAAGGAGTAGCTTACTCCAAGAACCAGATAGTTTTCTTCTAGAAGAAACTATGTTTATAATTGGCATGACTTGTTCATCAAGTGTACTTACTTATTATCTAGCAGAATGCAGTCTGATTTGGGTAATCCTCCCAGAATCCAAGTTGTAGAGTTTGTCTGGTTCACCGGGTCTAAAGAAGCTGCAGCAGGGTCTTTGCCAAGCTCAACAAATGTCATCTTCATCAAAGTTAACTTTTGACCCAATGGCAGCCAGAAAGCTCTATCGGCAACTATGAGGATCTTTTGGCCGATTCGCGTATTAGATCTTAGGATTGTCTCAATGTCAAACAATGATGGATGAGAGTCAAACTGACACTTCTCAGCTTTCCGCCGTTCTTCACCAATGAACCAATGAATATTTCTTAACCTCTCAGGAATACTTTGAAAGCTTCCAATCAGGTTGCTTATGTACAGATGGGCAGCATGCAAACCAAAGAAACATAGGTAATATGCAACCTGTTTTAATCCATATAGTACAATGAGTTCCATCTTATCTTCGTATTTGCGTTGACTATAGAAGCCATCTGAACCTTCTCCAGTTATCAGTCCAAGAAGCTTCTGCTTCGAAATGCTTAAACCATGCCCATCCGAGAAAGTCTGCCTCAGATATGCACTTTCTTGCAAAGCAGATGTATAGCTTATATGGATGTGTTTGATAAGGACTCGAATAGAATCTGAGAGGCTGACAGGATGGATTTCTATGAGCTTGTCAACTTTAGGCCTGCTTGAAAAAGAAACTGCTTGCTCTTTTAAAATGGGGATATCCAGAGTAGAATTATTTTCATCATTAGTCCTTCTCTTGGTGCCGCTTCTGACATTCAAGTAGAAGTTTAGGTCACTGGATTGTGACGTCGATTCGAATAAGGAAGCTGCCTTTTCTGAACTCAACTTTTCCATGTGGCCGTGGCATCCAGTATCACTTTCTTGTCTGTATTTCTGAGCTGTTTCCACTACAGCAGGTGGATCATGAGGTAAAGGAGAGGAACAAAAATATTATTCTGTTTGTCCTCATTCTGGCACTTTGCACTTCTCCAAAAATACTCAAGGAAATCAAAGTCAAGTGCTGAAGTCTGCTGACAGCTAACTCCCAGCTCAGAATTTACATGGCATTTTTTAACCTCCCCAACCATGCTTGCATAAGTAGAGCAGATCTCCCGGTTGCATGGACCTTCCAATAAAAGATGCCAGTCCAAATAAATTCCATCGGCTGCAGAGAGAGAATGTGGTTTCAGGGAGCAAAGTACGACTTCCATGGAGGGGACCATAGATCTCAGTGTCATATCATCATCAGTTAAAATAGGTGTAGGTAATGATAAGAATGTATCGTCAACCAGCACCAACTCAGAGCTAACCACTGATTCATAAAAACGTCTTGCTGGTTCAAAGTCGTCTTTGAATACTTCATCAGATGCATTCAGCTCAGCTGTATCTGACTGAACAAGCATTTTGAAGACATCATCTGAAGGAAAATCAATTATCTGCACTTCTTCTAGAAGAACTGAGCAAGGCAAGTCTGAACAAGTCCCATCAGGCTTGAGAGGGTATAATGCTGAGTTTCTCTCAAGTACAATATTATCATTGATCCTCACAAGATCCATTTCTACTGCAGCCTTGACTGTTGTTGGTTTATCTTCTTGATATTCTGCACATGGGGCATCTTTGGAAACAAAGGCCAACATGTCCATTTCAGCTGATCTCGAGAACTCAGTTGAGTTAAACGCTGAATGCTGAACTTGCACTTCACCCAAGTGTTCAACAAGGTTGTGAAAAATATTGGATATCTCTGCCTTAGTTGGACAGTCATCAAGCTCCCAGGAATGCCTGCTAACCTCCAATTCTGGTATTATTGTACCACCACAATCTAATGCTGCAAATGCTGAGAGGTCGATATTTCTTGCAGAATGATAGTCCTCCTCATTGTCATACTTCACAGGGATTTTCTCTACTTGATAAACTGAGTCCGCAAATTCAGTTGGATATTTTAATGTCATCCCACTGTCAATATCAATGAAATCCTACAAGACATCGAACAGAAAATGGGAATATGAGCACACTGTGTTCATACATACTATAATCGAATCGACAACAAACTTATCACTCATCAGTGGGTGCAAGCAACTTAAACTGGTTTGGATATTTGGATATGACTTGATGCTAATGACAGGGATAGCTACTCCGATGGTAGGATGGAACCCTGCTTCATGCCATTATATGTATATATATACTTGTAACAGTAGGCAGTAAAGAAATAGAAAAATCACAATCATGAAATTCTAAGCACAATACTTGGATGAGATGGTATAAAGTACCAGGTGGATCTTCACATCTGGAACACGAAACGATACGGTGACACCATCACCCGACTTGTCACCACCAGAGGATGCGACGTGTTCGGCCAAAGCCTTATAAACCACAAAACAACATATCTTGAGCCATAATAATGAAATCAAATAGCAGTCTTAGCCAGCATCGCTGAAGGCAGCTTACCTGTGGGAGATCGACCTCTACCACCTCAAATTGGAGCTCCTTGAGCCGTTCCCATCTCTAATATCACCAAACGCAGAAATCACACACCAATTTTACAGGCAACAATTACAACGAAACAAAACAAAAAAAAACTTCAACCACCTCCGTATCGGCAGAGGTCCCCAATCTATCTGATCTGGATCCCTCTCCGTCCCCATCCTTCTCCCGGCTAACCTCGTCAAATCCCTTTACCAAACACACAATTGTTCACAAGTGTTACATCAAAAGGGGAAACCTACAAATGCGCAGATGCAGGCATAAAAGGTTCGCTTACATCAGAGGTTTTGGATGCAACAGACTCCCTCGAGCTAAAACCCTTGCGATACACGCCCCTGTCGTAGAGGAAATCGTCCAATCCCTGCGTGAAGCACCCAAGCTGTTGCAACTCACAAATGCCGCACGGTTTCTCGTAACACGCAGAATAGCAAAATTAACCAAAACGCGCCCCCAGTACGATCAAATCAACACGAGTGAAGGACGCGGGCCACCCTAGAAAAAGCTGACTCACCTCGTCGGCGGCGGGGATGGTCGGCACAGGCAGGGGCTGCGGAATAACGGCGGCGAGGAACTCGGATAGCGCGGAGGACACGGGGAGAGAGTGGAGGTCGTCGCCGGAGATGCTGACGGCTGGGAGGTCGGCCACCGCGGGGAACGGGAGGGGGAGGGGGAAACAAGGGTCGGGAGGGAGGGAGGGGACGGGGAGAGGAGGGAAGCGCAAGGCCGCTAGGGATAGGGCATGGTCCGAGGAGGAGGCCCCCGCCGGCAACGGCGAGAAGTAGTCGGTGGCGAGGAATCGAGTCCGCATTGGGCGGCGGGGACTGAAGTGGGAGGAAGGAAGACGAGTGATTTTGGTTTGAAGTGTCGAATTGTTTGAATCTCGTTTGAGTTGCCGTGGCCTGGCCTGGGTTGTTCCCTAAAAAAAAGCTATGGCCTGGGTTTCTTTTTTTTAGGGAAAGCCACCTGGCGCACTTTATTGATTCAGAAACACAGATACATCTTTTATTACATATTGCCTGATAAAACTAGGGGGCTGAGAGTCCAAAAAATAGCAAAATTAGAATTGAAAACATGCCTAGCTATGTTGTGCGCCACTACGATAGCTTCCCGACGACAATGCTGAAAAGAAACCGAACCAATACTATGAGCTTTCATAAAACAATCCACGAGAATTGTTGCGAAGGGGCTCCAAACTTCCACCACTCCATTATATGCTTGGACCAGTTCCAACGAATCCGTAGAGCAACCAATCTGTTCGATGAAAGACAGACCTCCTTGAAGTGTAGTCGCTTCAGCCGTAGCTGATCAAGAAGGTGTGACAGTGGCCAACCAGCACCCGCAACTGCAGCTCCCCTATGGCCTGCGTTGTTCGGTTTAATTATGAGTACTGTACTTTCTCTCACAAAAAAATGGAGACTTGATACAAGTGTCTACTCAGCATGAGCTGTGAACGGTGGGTAGACCCAGGACCTTGGCCGTTCCCCTTTCTTTCGCCCGAAGAAGAAAGGCGAACTTTTGGGCGTCCGGAGTCTCCCCACCTCAGATTCCTCCGCCTCCGTCGGCCGCTCCGGCGGCGGGAGGTCGGGGAATCCACGGATCTAGGCTTGTATATAGTGTAGGGGTAGGTTTCGAGCTGGCCGGTGGCGTCCTGGAGGTGGAGACGGCGTCGGCTGGTTTTTGGTTTGCAGGTGGCGGATCTCCTCTCCGTGGTCGACGTTCTGTGGAGCTTCGACCCCGATCCGTCGTCACCCTCGTCCTCGCACCTCCGTGGAGGTGCCGTGGGTGTCTTCCCCGTGTTCAGCTCCGAGGGCGGCGGAGTTCGAAGTTCAAGATCTTGAAGAAGAAGATGAGGAGCATCGGATCGACTGCGGCGGCGCTCGGCGGTGTAGGTCCTTTGGGGCCGGCGCTCGGCGACTTCCCGCTCGCCTGGGGACTGCCTCCGATCCAAGGCATCAAGGGAGGCAGCGGCGGCGGCGCGCCACCGACGGCAACGGCGTGTCGAAGTCGTGGTCAACTTGCAGAAGGACGAAGCTGTAATTTTGTGTTCTTTGGGGTTCTTTCTGTAATATCTCCGATGTAATCGTCTTCTTGTTCCGCAAAAAAAAAAAAAAAAAAAAACGGTGGGTAGACCCAGGTCGGGCTGGGTTGTTTTGTATTGTGCATGAGAGCCTAGTTATGGGTGTGGTGTTTTACGAATAAAATAGTCTAATTTTATTTGGTGGTGTCATGGAGCCAAAAAAATCTCTTCGCAAATATGTCAGATCTTGTAATTTATGTTATTGAGTCTTGTTTTTTCGCTGATTTATGTTGTTTTCTTTTATTTGATTCCTTCCGGAGACTGATCTTTCTACGATATTATAGTGAAGATTTTATAATTTGACGGCATGCACTTATAGGCGGTCATCCCTGGCCCAAGTATGTTCACCGCTTATAGCTTTACATCTTTTTGCATGGGCAACGCAAGGGGCTTTCAGAAATCTTTATCGGTAATCAAGTTTGTGCATGTGTGCAGGCGAATGAGTGACAACATGGTTGCGCTGGTCCAATTGCACTCTCTTTACCGACGTCTTGCAAGTATTTCGTCTTGCAAAGATTGACAATAGGGGAAGATGTATGCAAGAGGTTTCATTATACTCTCTCAATGTAAGCCTTTTTAGTATTAATCTTGCACTAAAACATGTCTAGGAGCATGTGGGACAGAAAATGCTAAAAAGGCTTACATTTAGGAACGGAGGGAGTAATTCTTAATTGTAAGAGTTACTTTGTCATTTCTTGGATAATATATCCAAAGTAGTGCACTTGTAATTGTCGAGTACGAATAAAGTTACATGTGTTTTAAAAAAGCGGCTAAACATGTCCCAAACAGTAAAAAATGAATTTTTTATATTTAGTTTGCTATTTTAATTATTTTAGAGTATAAAACTACATTATACCATGTATTTTTCGATGATATGCTAGTTTCAATAATTTTGGGCCGTTGGGCTTTTTGGGTCGGGCTTTGGAAAAAACTAGAGCCCGACCAGGTCCAGAAATCGTCCTAGGCTGCCCATGCACGGGCCTAGCTCCTTCCTTTTGTTTTGCAAGAAATATCCCGATCAATTTTTGCTAGAATACAAAGCACCCTAAATATAATAAAATTGCATTGAAATTCTTGGACCATCCAACAACCACTATTGACGGTAGAGCGAGATGTCGACGCACCACTGTCGCCGCTCCCATATCTGAGCATGCATAAATTTGTTGATGAAATCCGGAAAGTCTTCGTGTGCGTGCACCTAAAAACCAACACTCATAATCCAAATTCGGCACCATTAAACCCTTGAATATCTTGACACCAAACCTGCAACAGCTATAGAAAAAACGTGAAACACCCCCTACGGGAGCAACAAAGGAGACATCGACAAAGCTCACACCATTACAAAAAGTGGTCACCCTACCTAGCCTCGAGCCATGAATGACAAAGAAGCAGAGCTTGAGCCTCAACGAGCGCCTCACGATCACGACACTGGGAACACCCTGGGAAACCCCCACCATCAGACAATGGAAGGGTTAATTTAGAAGCATACCAATCCCTCATCTATAAGAAGAGGGTGAAACCCGAGTAGAACCAAGAAAGTCGTCACTGAGGAAGCACCAACAACAAGGTACATTGCGTTGCAGACGCCTAAGACCCTACATAGGGAACTGACATCAGTGTTACTCCCCCACCAGGTCTCGCTGCCATCTCATACTCCCACAACTAGTAATAGGAAATAAACGCTAGTATTGGCTCCATAGCATAATTCCAAAAAAAAATCCACTTGCGTTAAGACTCAATAATCTAGACTTCTAATGTTTATGACTTGTGTGTGCGCCTCATGCTTTCGCTTCGAAAAGAGATTTTGTCAATGGATCTGCAACATATGTATTTTTGTGTATCCTTATACGACCCATTCAACAGTATCTCGTATCGGATGGAGTATTTTCTGAGTATGTGCATGGATTTCTGATGGGACCTTGGTTCACTAGACTGTGATATGAGTCCACTACTCCACTATTGCCATAATCGAGATCTAATGGATTCATAACACTAAGGATCAAACATTGTTTAGCGATGAACTTCTTTAGCCAAACACCATCCAATTGCATCTTCGGAAGTCATGACGTAGTGGACCCTCCATGCAGAATCATATAGTTTATAATTCTTGTGGAACTCTTGCATCTCACTACTCAATCATTTAAGGTAAATATGAATACTGAGTGAAACCAATAATTTTATTGTCGGTTTGGAAGGTAGAATCAGTGTAACTATTTACAATGGACTCTTCCTCCCTTGTAGAAACAAGAAACATATCTGTCGCAGCAGTGGAACATGGGGTTCCCCTAATGCTGCCAAAGTGGGTCCACAACCTGGGCCCACCAAGAAGATGGAAAAGGCACGGAGTCAAGACCGGCAGATGGGTCAACCTATCTGCCCCCAAGGAAACCCGACAAGTTCGACATCGACAAGCTACAGCTAAGGACCAGGTGACCTTCCGAGGCCACCCGCCACCCGGTGAACAAGGCGGAGTACCCGCGGGTCCAGGCGCCCGGCAGGAGGCCAGGCATGCCCCCGGGTCCTCCATCCGTACAACTGAGAGGATAAGCACGCCAGCTCGTGCTGGAAGCTTGTAGAAGACTTGGGCGCCAAGACAAAGGACGCGGCCCAGTGACGTCGCCACTGGCGTGGTTGGTGGGGCGGACAGGCTTTGTCCGCCCCGCTTTTACCCAAGGACGGACGACCACGCCACCGGACCGAAGATACTTGGAGGAGAAGAGGCCACGTCTCCTCCTAAGACCACCGAGGGGTTCTCCCGCCAACAACCCCCTCACGCTCCTCGCATGCCCTGTGGTATCCCCTTGGCCTATAAAAGGAGGACCGAGGCATCGGAGGGAAAAAACAAGTTGGATCCAAGCTGAAGACTAGACTGGGGTTCGGAGGGTAGAGAGAGGTGATCTCCCCAGGGCAGGATCTGCTCTTTGTCTACCTCCGGCCGGAACTCTGCCGGTTCATCCCTGAACACCCTTGTAAACCACACCATGATGAACATCGCAATCCAGACATGCAGGAGTAGGGATTTTAGCCTCCGGGTGGCCTGAACCTGGGTAAAACTCCTTGTGTCTCTGTGTTGTTTGCCTACTCGTCCCGGCGAAGAACTCGTCGATCTCCTCCCGGGAGAGGCGTCTTCCAGCCTCCTTTGCGCCCCGTGCCGAACCTAAAAAGGGGTATCCTGTAATCCCGGTGTCCGTGATCCGAGACACGACATCTGGCGCGCCAGGTAGGGGGCGCAAGTGCTGGATTCGTCTTCTTCAACCTCAAGATCGTCGTCAAGTTTTGCGTCAAGTTCTTCGTCGTCCGCAGCAAGTCCTGCGCCAAGCTCTTCGTCTGGGACAAGATCTACGTCGAATTCTGCATCCCCAACAAGAACTCCTTCGAGAACTTCATCTCAGCAAGATCTGTATCAACACTGAGCAAGGGCGTCTGTGGACGTTACTACCGAGATGGCGCGGAAAAGGAAGGCCAAGGCCGCCATGGAGTGCCTACGGTACCCAGGGCTCGGGTTCGTTCTGGAAGAATCTTCGTCGACTCTTGCCACGCAAGACCGGACTTTCGGGACACAGTTTGTGCGCCCGGCGGCATACATCAGCCCCATGATCAGCGAGGAAAGGCCTCAGGGAAGTGCTCCGAGCATTGACGTACCTCTCTCCCCGTGGACGCACGAGGTGAGGGAGGAACTCTGCCCTGGCGTATCACCTACAGCGCAGCCTCCGAAGGGCGAGAACCCGACCCAAGATGCAAAACATGAACCTCCCTACGAGGATCCCCTCCTTTATGTACCACAAGAGATCAAAATTCCTTTGGGCAAAGATGGCCAGACCGGGGTATGGTGCATGTATCACAGATCTGACAAGCACAGCCTTGAGAATTGTCGCCAATTCAACAACGTCAAGAAGCGCCAGAAAAATGGGGAGTGTTATACCTGCGGCGAACCAGGACATATCTGCAGAGATTGCCCTCTCACCAAGAAATCAAAAAGAGCCAAAGCCAATCCTGGAGCACTGCAGAAAGGGAAGTCTTTTAGAACTTTCGCCAATGCCTCTACTCAAACTGAGGGGCTTGAAGAGTCCTGTCCGTCACAGCGGACTCAAGACAGTCAAAGTTTAACTGCTGCAAGCTGGGATAAAACTTTCATCTGCAACAATCCCGCTGAAGGAGAATGGGACCTCCCGGGTCACATCGTGACGATACACCGGGACCAAGTGGACCTCCTCAGAAATACTGGATCGCTAAATGGTTGGCCTCCGGGCCTTAGGGATGAGCAACATCGGGGTCTCCGGACCGGCGTCGTCACTACGCCAGCAAGTTGCCGGATCACCAGAAGGGTAGCCTCCGGGTTTCGCAGCACCAGGGTCTCCGGACCGGCGTCGTCATCACACCAGCCAGTTGCCAGATCACCAGAAAGGTGGCCTCCGGGGTCTCTGGACCGGCACCAGCCAGCCAGTTGTGCCTGAAGACGGCATGCGAGGGCCGGTCCCTGTAAGGGTTTACTGGACAGTTGGGTATTTCGGCATGGAAACCCTGTTCCCGCCAAGAATTGCTGGACAGGGAAGAATTATGTCTGAAACACGGCATAGAAGACCCGCTACGGCGGCAGCGCGACGAAGTAATTGACGGAATACGCCAAAGGAAGCCAAATGCGAGCTGAGTATAAACGCGCTCGCGCGGGCCTTTTCCTGGTTACGTCGGTTTTATGCACTTTGGCTAAGACGAAAGCGGGCGTTATCTTGGGGCAGCGCCTTCGCGATAACGCTGCTAGTTTCCCTCTAGCAGTGGAGTCGTGGGCTGAGGTATGTGCGGTGAGGAGCGGTGGGTCCTTGGGGGGGGGGGGGGGGGGTTGCGCCCTGTGTCAGTACTTCAGACCCGTCTGTTTGCTCACGGCTGGTTAGCGCTCGCACCCTTGGATCCTTCCCGATAGCGTTAAGCCCCCACGAGTGCAATAAAACTCATGTAATTTGGGAAAAGGTTGTTTACATTCAAAGTACAAGTTCATAAGCCTCTTTCGGCAAATACAGTTGCAAAAGCATGGTTTACGGTCTTTGGTATTGCCCTGTCCTTTTCAGGACTTCACAGGCTCACGGGTCGTCTTCACGGAGAAGACGCTTCAGGATCTCGTCCACCTGGCAGGTGACTTCTGGAGGAGATGGCGTCTCGGGTACCAATCTCTCCAGCTCAGAAAACAACGAAGTTTGCGGGTGTCGCTGATGGAGGGCTGTGACGATCTGGGTGGTCGCCTGACGGACCGCCTGTTCTCCTGCCCGGTGGGTAGTTCTGCTCGCATGCTCCTTGATGCCGCCCACCAGCGTCGCCACATACTCCAGGAACGCGGTATAGTGATCAAAGGTGCGAGAGTGGTCAGCCCTGAAAGTGGGCGGGGAAGGCACCCCCAACTGATTGAACTCCTTCACAATTCTCGAGGACCACGCGTGCATCTTGAGCAAGTTATTGTTATCCTCGCGCCGGTGAAGCTTGAACTTTTGCCGCTCCGCCTCAAGAGCAGCCTTGGACTCTGCCAGCTCAGCCTGCACCGCTGTGAGCTGGTTGGACACTTTCTCGTTCTGATCCCAAGCAATTTGTGCCTGTGACTTGGATGCTTCCATCGCTGCGCGGCCGGTGGCCAACTCCTGAGTCTCAGCCTTCCGGGTGATATTCATCCGAGCGGCGGCTTCGTCCCTGAATGCCAGCGCCTCCTTCAAACGTTGGATTTTCTTCTCCAACTCGGCGCGACCAGCAAGCGCGGCTTCTCGGTCTTCCTCGGCACGAGCGAAGGCCTCCCGCTGTACAAAAATGGTGTTGGCGCTGGATTCTACCTGCCGCCTCAACTCATCCTTCTCGTCACGGGCTCTCCGAAAGTCCAGCCTCGCCTGCCTGAGACGCTCTCGCTCATAATCAAGATCTCCAGCTAACCTCCTGAGACGCCTGTCCTGGGTGACGATGATCTCGTCCTTGGCCCGTAAGGCTTCTGCATTCTCCAGCTCAACTTCCTGGCGGGTCCATCCCGCCGCGTTCTCCATCCCCTGCTCCAGGCGGTCCTCATCTTGGTACGCCCTCAGTTGGAACTGCTCCACGGCTTCGAGGTGGGCTTGTTCCTGATCTTCGAGGCCGCGAAGACGCCGCTGCAGCTCTCCCTCTTGACGAGTTACTCTAAGCTCGCGAGCGTTGAGCATCTCCTCAGCCGCAGTTAGCCTCATCTCTCGAGCATGCGAACTTTACCCGTGATCGGGGCCAGTCACCGTCTGCTTCTCAATCTCGGCGCGAGCAAAGGCAAGGAACTCTTCGGCGTTGGAGAACGCCTTCACGAAGCCAGCCGCCCGCGCGTCTTGCCTCGGGAGGGAGGAGGTACCCGCTGGCTTCGTCATGATAGCGCCGCGCGATGACTGACCAGCTTCAGTCATGCGCTCTTGGTGGGGTTCTGGGGGCTCCACGTCGAGCCTTCCCCCGGGAGATTCCGCCGCCTGAGGATCTGCACCATCAACATCGAGTAAGACTTCAAAGTCCACGCCACGGCCACAAAAGACAACGGCCACAACGTCGAAAGATCTTACCCGAGGACAACAAGGAAACCGCCGGTACTCTTGCCGAGGGGTCGGCTCCAGAACCTGGGGAAGGGGCATCCACATCACCATCACCCCCGACTCCTGGGCACCGCGCTGCAGGGAGTAAGCGTTGGGAGGGGTCTCGGCAGAAGCCGGGGGCTCCTCCACGCTCATCGCGGAGTTTTCCACGGTCTCTCCGGCTTTTTCGACCTCAACCCGGCGGCACTTCCTGGAACTTTCGGGTTCCGGGGAACTGCAAGCAAAGCGAGACATCACGCCATCGGAACCTCAAGCGAAGGTTCACAATTTTGATCAAAGAACTCTGACTTACCCTCGGGTCCGCTTGGCTCCGGAGAAGTTCCAACTTCTCTTCGCCAAAGTCTCGGAAACATCCGGCAACGACATGCTATCCTCGGCATCTTCGTCGACCAGGAGCGGAGGTGGAAGGGCTTCGGATTCATCTTCCGACTCCAACTCCTCATACAGGTTTGAGTGCGCCGGCTGCTCCGGGAGCGGCTCCACCGCGGCACCCTCATTCCCCTCTAGGACCTCCCCCACCTCTTGGGGAGGCGCAGAATCTGTACACCCGGCAGGCTCAGCTGGAGCATGTTCTTCTTCGACTTTGTCGTCAGAAGGACCTGGCTCCTCCGGGGAAACGTCCCCGCGAAACCAATCGACTGCCACGGAGGGCCCTCGTCCCAGTGCAACTTTCTTCTCGGGGGCAGGAAGAGGATCCAGGAATTCGGTGCCAAAGACCCCGAATGCGTTGCATTCCGGCATGGGAACCCGGGCACCCACTTTACCTGAGCCTTCGAAGAGGGGAAGAACACTTGGCGAAGATGATGTGGAACCCCCGGGAGCAAGAAGAGCATCTTGCTCGACCATTCTTCCACTGCATGAGGAGTCCAATCCTCTGCCGAACCTCCCACAGTGGTCGCGACCTGTGCTACAGCGGGGCGATCCCTCTCCGGATGAAGTCACCCAGAATCGCAGTGCATGTCAGCTTCTGATTGCGGAGCTCAGCAAGCCTTTCAATAACCGGGAGGAGGGCCAGACCTTGGGAGCTTCTATCTTTGGAGTTGGCCAGACGCTCGGCAGGGAATGATGGCGTCAGGAGGTGGGGGATGAAGTCTCCCACCGAAATGAAATACCAATTATGCCTCCACTCCCCCCAGCCAGGGTTAAGTTTCACGATTGGGTACTGATGCGCCGACGACTTCCAGAGGCGAAAGGTGGCTCCGCCAGCGATCCACTTTGACTTTCCCAGGCGGGAACGAAGAAATGACGGAACAGAGCCACTGATGGTGTTACCCCAACAAATGCCTCACACGCGTAGGCGAAGGAGGCCAAGATCAACACCGCATTCGGATGCAGATGAAGCATGTGCAGCCCAAACGCCTCCAGGACGGCGATGAAGAATGGCGAGAAAGGGGGCAGCAGCCCCATTACCGAAAAATTGTGGAAGGTGACTACCTCACCTTTCTACTGAAGACCTTCTCCGGGACGGATCCTAACTTCTTCACCACCGCGAATTCCGAGGCCAGCGCACGGCGGGTGTAGCCCACCTTCCTCTCATCCGCGTATGCACTCGGGGAAAACACGGCTTGAGTCACCCTCATTGGAGTAGGAGCGGCGACGACGCGAGAAGCTTCAATCGCCGCCTTCTCTGCCACAGATTGCTTCACCTTTCGCACTCCTCCCCTCTCTCGCTTAGGCGCCATGAGCGGGAGAGGAATGGACGTCCCGGAAGAAGTCCACGGCGGCCGGAGAAAGGGGGTGGCGCTCGACGAAGAGGAAGAGACAGATTTTGGAGGCGGCGATTTGGGAGAGCAACGACTACAGTACCGCCGAGGCGTGGCTTATAAGGCATCCCACGCGTCACGTCGCGGCCCCATTACTCCGACTAACGCGGGGATCGAGGAGATGTTCCGCTTCGAGCGCTTCCTCCTGTTTATTTAAGATAGACGTTGGCTGTCCGCAAGGATCGCAACGTTCGATGCGACCAAGTCCAAGAAGACCCCGGGGCTCGTCTCTACTTCATCCAGGCGAACCTCCGGCGGAACAAGCAAGACAAGACGCCGGGGACCCACTTTGGCCAACTTTTTGGGCATAGCCCCGGCAGCAGCTGAAGCAAGAGCCGCCGGGACCATGCCGTGGAACATGGGGTTCTCCTGATGTTGCCAAAGTGGGTCCACAACCTGGGCCCACCAAGAAGATGGACAAGGCAAGGAGTCACGACCGGCAGATGGGTCAGCCTATCTGCCCAAGGAAACCCGACAAGTTCGACATCGACAAGCTACGGCTAAGGACCAGGTGACCTTCTGGGGTCACCCACCAGCCGGTGAACAAGGCGGAGTACCCGCGGGTCCAGGCGCCCGGCAGGAGGCCAGGCATGCCCTCGGGTCATCCATCCGTACAACTGAGAGGATAAGCACGCCAGCTCGTGCTAGAAACTTGTAGAAGACTTGGGCGCCAAGACGAAGGACGCGCCCCAGTGACGTCGCCACTGGTGTGGTTGGTGGGGCGGACAGGCTTTGTCCGCCCCGCTTTTACCGAAGGACGGACGACCGCGCCACCGGACCGAAGATACTTGGAGGAGAAGAGGCCACGTCTCCTCCTAAGACCACCGAGGGGTTCTCCCGCCAAAAACCCCTCACGCTCCTCGCATGCCCTGTGGTATCTACTTAGCCTATAAAAGGAGGACCGAGGCATCGGAGGGAAAAACAAGTTGGATCCAAGGTGAAGACTAGACTAGGGTTCGGAGGGTAGAGAGAGGTGATCTCCCTAGGGTAGGATCTGCTCTTTGTCTACCTCCGGCCGGAACTCTGCCGGGTTCATTCCTGAACACCCTTGTAAACCACACCATGATGAACATCGCAATCCAGACATGTAGGAGTATGGCTTTTAGCCTCCGGGCGGCCTGAACCTGGGTAAAACTCCTTGTGTCTCTGTGTTGTTTGCCTACTCGTCCCGGCGAAGAACTCGTCGATCTCCTCCCGGGAGAGGTGTCTTCGAGCCTCCTTCGTGCCCCGTGCCGAACCTAAAAAAGGGGTATCATGTACTCCCGGTGTCCGTGATTCGAGACACGACAATATCCTTAAGTCTTCTTAAGTAATTAAGTATATTCTTAACTCATGTTGAGTGACCCTCTTCCGGGGCACTCCATTATCAGATCGCAAGACTTAGACCATAGGAAAAGTCTAACATATGAACATAATAAAAAAATTGAGCCTAGGGCATTACTAACTATATGAAAGTTGGTCGATTTCGCGAGCTCACAGCGCTCGAGCACTGTTCCTGGCAACAGTAAGTACTGTAGCTAGGAACAATGTTGAACAGTACGCGGTGGGACCCACACGTCAGCCTCACATCACGCCGTCATTTTTGCAAAAATCGACAAGGAAGCCTAACAATTACACAGCAAACCTAACATTTTTACAAAAAAAGCCCGCAAAGGACCAGCTTGCAATTTGTGGAAATCCTCAGGACTCCCCTGCAAAATCACCAGCAGAGCCCCCTCTCCTCCTTTCCTCTCCCCGCGCGATCCGGAGATCGCCGGCGCCGCCGACGCGTCTCGCCGCCCTTCAGCTCCTCCTCCGACGAATCGACAGCCGCAGTGAGCTCCGCCGTCATCCCTTCTATCTGCTCGCCAAGTATTGCTTCCCGGAACGACCAGAGTCGCCGCCGAACCACCGCGGTTGATATCGACGTCCGCCGCCGCGGAATTGCTCGCCGCCGGCGAATCCGCTGACCATTTGGTCCGCCGCGCCGCCCATTCTGCTCGCCTCTATCTCCTCTTGCAGATCCGCGCCGTCTTCGCCTCCCGCGAGTTCGCCGCTGCCCGACCGCGAGCGGCGCAGCTCCGGCGTCTCCGCCGTGTGCTGACGTCACGGAACGACGTCAGTCCACCCACTGACATGTGGGACCCCTCTGTCAGCGTCAGAACAATTAAAAAAATACTCAAAAGTTGTAAAATTCATATCTTTTAAACCGTAACTAAAAAAAAAACAACTAACATACCAAAATTTTCAGAAAACATAATCTTTACAGCTAAAACATTTCCATGTATCATCAAACAACTAGATTCCTGTTTAAATTCATAACTTTTAAACCGTAATTCAAAAAAAATATAGCTACATTTTTTCAGAAAAAAACTACAGCTAACACATTTACAAAAAATAATTGCACGACATTTTAGCTTACAAAACAACTATAATTTCCCTTTTTGAATTCCAATTTGTTGCAATAGAGTTGCAAAAAAAATTTATATTAAATCTTCGTATCTGTTTTATTTTGTATTTTACTTTTCTTTTGCTTTGCACTAAAACAACAATGGAATAATAACGATCAACAAAAAAAAATACAAGCCATTTTAGTTTACAAAACAATTATGTGAGCATCCCACAAATTAGCTAACGACATTATTATTATTTTTTTAATTTTTTTTATCTTTTGCTTTTTTGCTACGAGCCACAATGCCTGCAAAGATAAACACATTCTACAAAAAACAACGCCACCATTTCCATTCGCACAATATATTACATAACGAAAAAAAAATTGAATAGCAAAATTCAAATTTTATTAGCTAAAACATGTTCTCCGGTATTTTCACAAATTAGATGATACAACATAAATTCTCATTTTGTTACCATTTAAGCCAATTTTTTCCCTCAAAAAAAAAAAAAAAACACAGAAACATAAAACAAGAAAAATTCTATAAATACCCGTCGACAAAATATTAAAAAATATATCAAAATGTTACGGAAAGAAAATGTTACGTATTTTGGAAAAAAAAACCAAAATTTTGACTAATTCAAATAGGACTAGATTAGGATAATTTTATGGAAAAACACTCATATATGAGCATTCCAACTAAAATTACAAATTTGACTATTCCAGAATTTTATATGACTTTCAGACCTAATCGTTTGGTAAACACTACAAGAATTCAAATTTGATTATACTATAAATTGTACAGTTTTTAAAAACTATTTGCTCACAAACATCACAAACATCACAAAAAAAATGCTAACAAATTATACCAAAATGAAAACATATTTACACATCTCAATTTGGAAAAAAATTAGAAAAATTGTACATACACTTGCTCCAATTATATGGAGTTCAATTAAAAAAAATCTCTACCTATGGAATCCAAATGAATAAATGTGCATTTCCACCCATTATGGACTTACATTTAAAATTAATATTTTTTGAACATTTCAAACTGCTTAAAAATTGGAGATACTCTAAAATATATCAACATGCTCACAAAAAAATAATGCCAACTATTTGCATGGAAAAAAAATGTTGGAACATTTTTAATTGGTGAATATTTGAAGAAAAACCAAATGCACTCCCCATAATTATGTAAAGTTAAATTTAACAAATGCTCACACTACGTATTCTCTCTGATTATGGACTCTAATTGAACATCTCAACTAAGCAAAATATTGGAAAAAAATTAATTAACTTTCTCTAAATATGAAATTCAGATGCAATTCCTCAAATTATATACTCACTTTACTAAATGCTCATATAATGCACATCTTCTGATTACGAAGCTAAATTAATTATTTATACCAACATACAAACATAATCAAACATTCAAATTTGCTAATTATTCGAATTTACCGTAGCATTTCGGAAAAAATTAAATTGGTCAACATCTAGATATAACTCAGATACATTTTCTCTAATTACAGTTAAGAATTCATGTCAACATAAAAACATATTTAAATACTTCAAATTGCTAAATATTTGCGTATTCTCTAAACTATGTAACAAATGCTCACAAAAAAAACAACGCTAACTATGTATGGCAAAACACAAAACATATTTAAACAATTCAAAATAACCAATATTTAGACGCAATATAAATGAACTTTCCCGAATTGTGGACTCGAATCCAAAAAATATGCACTAGCACTAACTACGTACTTAAATTAAATATTATTTGAAAAATAGAAGTATATTTGGATATTTCAAATTGCTAGAATATTAAAGGTACTACAAAATATATGTGCATGCTCACAAAAATAAATGATACTTATTAATGCCAAAGTACAAACATTTTTAAACAACTCAAATTAGCTAATAAACAATTTAAACTTATAAAAAAACAATTCAAATTGTCCAACATTTGTATACAATCTACGTGGACTTCATCTAATTATGGATTTAAATTTAATAAATGCTAACACCATACAAATTCTCTGATTATGTAATTATCTTACAAATTTACAAAAAAAAAACAAATAACAAAAGCGCGGCGTGACGCCGCGCAAAATTCCACTAGTAATTCTAATGATCATGCCTTTGTCCGACGATCAACGATGGGGAAGCCTTCCAGAATTGGTAATTGATGCAGGGAGGGGAGTATTTACGCCATCATCGAGGAGGAGGAGGAGGAGGAGGAGAGGAGGCACCCACATAAGCATACTGCATACCACTGTGGATTTTATCTTGTGATTCTCTTGAAGGCTCGCTTGGATGGCTGTGTATTTTACAGGTCTGGGCGGGTCGACAAATACGGAGGTGAAAGTACACAGCCTTTCCAAGCGGGGACTGATGCATATCTAGGTTTGGTTCAGTTTTGCAGGGTAGACCATATCATATCATGGTCAATCTATGTAAAATTTTCTAGATTTGTTTCATGATCATTTGCGCTAAGAATTAATCCTTGTGTCATTCAAAGTTCTCGACGCTCTCACGCCCGCGAATCAGGTTTGTATTTTGACCGGTGTCCCTCGCAAAGGAGGAAGTGGCGCTCCGGTGGTTTGACAAAGTCCCGCACTCCCGCTGTCGCAGAGCCCATGCGATGCGAGGCATTCAGAGTCGAAGCGCCTTCCTTACATTCCGGCCCCTTCTCGTGCTCCCCGCGGCTCTCGTCTTCCCTCCAAAACCACAGAGATTCAGCTAGAGCGAGACGCGCGCATCTTCAGAGCACTCCCGCCACTAAGTTCTTCCACTACTGAAAGCGCTCTGGTCTGAAACTCTGAATACCCCGGCCATCCGGCGTGTGAGTGCCACGCTAGGTGGAGACGCGTCGATCCATCTTCGCTTGGAGCCGCTGACGAACAGCAGTGCCTTGTTATCGATGTGGGACGACGCCTAAGAGGTTCGGCCTTTTCTCCATTTGCTTCTCCTCGATATCTCTAGTCCAAGTTCGTTGATTGATTTAAATGACGAAACACGGCTACGTCAGAATTCGCTCCTGTTCGTCGACCACGAAAAATCATACTTAGTTCATGTGTGATCACTGATCAGCGTGAATACTGAGGATTCGAGATAAAGATGAAGTCGGATCTGACCCAGAAATGGAAAACGACGAGGACATGATAGGGAGCCACAGAGGCAGAGGTGGTAGAGCAGCACGTAGACAGGAGCTTGCATAGATCCAAACCGAGCACGGGCGGTCGTAGGCCCACGTCACAATCCACCGCACTTCAGCGAAACGAATTTGTTCCACCGCGTCCAGGCCCAAGAGCCCCGCCGCTGCGTGAGCCCACGCCACGTGGACGCGTTCTCCTGACCGATAGGCGCGAGCGCAACGTTCTTCAGCAACGACGTCGCCGAGGATGCAGGGGCGCTCACTCCATTCTTCTTCTTCTGTTTCAGGGGTATATATACAGAACCAGCCAACCGAGGACATCGCCACCGCGGACGGAACGATTTTACAATCATTTCTCTGGCCCTGTGGATCGCGACGCAGAGGTGGAAGGGAGGTCGAGAGCGGCTAGGCGGGCGATGGCCACGGCTGCCGCTGCCGCCGCCGCCGCCGCCGTCCCGGACTCCCGGCGGTGGAGCAAGGGCGGCCCTTCCTCGCCGGTGACCACCGCCATCTTCCTCTTCTTCTTCGTGGTCGTCGTCGGGGTCCTCGTCTCCGCCCGCTGGATCACCACCACTGTGAGTCCAGTCTTTGCCTAAATGTTTTTGTTCCTCGACCTGGATTCTTGGTTCATTTCATACATATTTTTATTGAGGCTTTCCAATTAATGTTTGTGTCCGATTTGTTGATGCAATGGACGAATTGTTCAAGGTACTGCTCTTACGCATGTCATGTATATCTGACACAGATTTATTCTCGTACATGCAGACTCATCTAGCAATCACCAATCTGGATCAGTGGCGCACAAAACCGGTAGGTAAGCTCACTCCCTTCTTGTTATTTTACAGAAGTTATTTTACTCTCCCCTGGAGACTAGAGTGACACTGGGGCATGCATCTACTCTACCTCAGTGTCTGTTTTAATATACTTTTGGGCATCGGTAGATGCTGCCAGATCGATGGCTGTTCCTAGGAAAGTTGTTTTGAATCTTAATAACTTCAATCACTTTACATGATCGGTTTCCTTTTCGGAGATTCCAAATTTACAGGATGGATACATCCTAGACATTTATAGCAAGAAAATATAACCGGAAATCTATTTTGGGTCATAAGAGCATCTGCTTCCACTACTAAAAACATACAACTGAAAATGTTAAACAAATAAAAAATAAAAAATTCGGGTGTACATAGGGACATTTATTCTTGCACAAGAAATTTCGCAGAGAAAGACATTTTTTGTGACAAATTCCACCGTTTCAAAATGACTTTGCGCTAGACATTATTTTTGTCTTTTTAACACACCACAATAAATGTCTTTTTCTCGTGAAACTTTTTTGTGCGAACATAGAATGTCCGGGTGTACACACGAGTTTTGTGTCTATAATTTTTTTAAAAATTAAAATGTATTTTACATAACGGGTATACTAGACCTATGACCCAAAACACCGTGCCCGATTTTTGCATGGTTTTATTTCTAACACGATTTTCATTCACATAGTAGGATACAAGACATGAGTGGCACTATGGGCCAGTTGTAGCCATTTTACCTTTTGCATTTTTTTTTACCCGTCAAAAAACCTTTTGCATTGTCTAGAGCACTGGAACTTCAAATTTGTTGTGAAATACTGTATCAGTTTTTCAATCAGAATACTCACAACCGTCGATTCATCTACGTGCAGGCAATCCTGACCGCCACGCAGACCACCTCCATCCCCGCCATCCCCACCGGCCCGCCGCCACCGCGCCCCACCTACTCCATCTCCTGCTCGGCGCCGCCGCTCACCGGCGACCCTGACATCCCCAGCAACATCTCCCAGACTCTCTCGCTTGCGCTCTCCTCCAACGCCACCTGCGCCTCCGTCCCCGACCCCCAGCCGATCGCCCCCACCGCCGCCACCAACTCCTCCTGCCCTGCCTACTTCCGCTTCATCCACGAGGACCTCCACCCATGGCGCGCGGCGGGGGGCATCACGCGCGCGATGCTCGACCGCGCCCGCGCCACCGCCAATTTCCGCCTCTTCGTCCTCCGTGGCCGCGCCTACATCGAGCCGATCGCGCCGGCCTTCCAGACGCGTGACCTCTTCACCATCTGGGGCATCCTCCAGCTGCTCCGCCGCTACCCTGGCCGCGTCCCCGACCTCGACCTCATGTTCGACTGCGTCGACTGGCCCGTTGTCCGCGCCGACGAGTACCAGGGGGAGAACGCCACCGTCATGCCGCCGCTTTTCCGATACTGCGGCGACAACGAGACGCTCGACGTCGTCTTCCCGGACTGGTCCTTCTGGGGCTGGTAAGTAACTGCTCCTACTTCGTTTCGCTCTTGCATTTCTTACCATTTTGTGCATTCCTAACAAATATCCGTATTATTAATACTGGTGAACAATGCGACGATTCCCAGAACTGAATCATCACCTGTGATTCTTGTACCATTGCTGTTATGCTTATCAATCTTTTACTAGGAATGGTACAAAGACAACGTTATTCGTGTGGCACATGATTTGGCGTACATAGGTTTTGACAGACCCAAGGACTTACTAAACTAGATCAATTTCTCATAGTATAGTCAAGTCCAGTAAGCATATAGCTACTGTACAGAGTACACAGCGTGCATGTATGGGACGCGGATGCACATCCTTATTTCAGTAGCAACTGGATGTGCTGTTCTAATGCTAAGAGAGAAATATCAATGAGCAAATGGGAACCGAATGAAATAACAATACATTTTCGTTAAGATTAGAATCCTGTGATGTTTATTATTTATGTTTATAGTGAATACTGAACCAAAATTAACATTGTTCTTTTATGCTTTGATTTTTAGACAAAGTGCAAATGCTTAAATTAACTATGTGTGCTGATAGGGCCGAGATCAATATAAAGCCGTGGGATGCGCTGCAGAAGGATTTGGATGCTGGCAATGGGAGGGTGAGATGGATAGATAGAGAACCTTATGCTTACTGGAAGGGGAACCCAGATGTCGCAGCTATAAGGCAAGAGCTGGTTAAGTGTAATGTTTCCAGTAAGCAAGAATGGAATGCACGGATTTATAAACAGGTACTTGTTTGTGAATATGCTGCACTGCACTCTATTATACTTGGACGAAGTGTAACATTCCATTTTATTCTGGCAACCAGAAATTCCTAATATATTGTCAAATTTTGCGATTCTTTTAATCCTTCTGATCAATATACATATATTTTTTCAAAGAAAGTAATTCTGATGGTGATTATGGCTGATTAGCTTGCTTATTTTTGCCTTTTAATTTAGGATTGGATCAAAGAGAGCAAGGCAGGATACAAAAAATCAGATTTGGCCAGTCAATGCACCCACAGGTTTGTTTTCCTTTGTTAAAAGTAAGGTAAGACTTGTTTCTTCTGTGCCAGTGTTGAAATTGTTATATTGGGTGATAGATACAAGATCTACATCGAAGGATCAGCATGGTCAGTCAGTGAGAAGTATATTCTAGCCTGTGATTCGATGACGCTGGTGATTAAACCGAAATACTACGATTTCTTTTCAAGGGTGCTGATGCCCACTCAGCATTATTGGCCAGTTCAAGATGACAGTAAGTGCAGCTCCATAAAGCACGCTGTTGACTGGGGAAATTCTCATAAGAAAAAGGTATGTTATGTAGCACTATCTAGCAGCTAACAATGACCATAGCTGGTTTTGTATGAGCTGAAACACATGGGTCTTTTAGTTGAAAGTATCATATCATAACCTAACGTGAATGTGGTACTATATTTAGAACATCTTTCTTACACTTCCCCTTCAAAAACTGTTCATAGGCACAACAAATAGGAAAGCAAGCAAGCAAGTTCATCCAACAAGAACTCAGTATGGACTATATATATGACTACATGTTCCACCTCTTGACTGAGTATGCTAAGCTCCTAAGATTCAAGCCAACCAAGCCACCTGAAGCTGTTGAGGTCTGTCCTGAGTCCTTAGCTTGCCAAGCCATAGGCCGGGAGAGGAAGTTTATGGAAGATTCCATGGTGAAGTCTGCCAACGTTGCAGGGCCATGCGATCTGCCTCCTCCTTCAGCCCCGAGGAATTCAAAAAGCTACAGAGGAGGAAAGAAAAGTTGATGAAGCAGGTCGAAACGTGGGAGCGAAATGCTTCAAAGCCTGAGGATAGCAAACGTTGAGAGCTCCCTGTTTTCTCAGTCCCGAAGACATGCATATAAAGTTTGGTCATTTTTTAGGATTCTTGGTTATACTAATTTTGTAGTGGTGATGTCAACAGCTTCTTGTTTCATTAAATCAAGTATTCAAATGTAACATCTAGAAAAGTTAAAAGATGGTTTTAGATCTCGTGTGATCTCCTTTCACTCATATGGTTTTAGCTGGGGCAATATACTCTGAAGAATATTAGGAATCTTATTCAAATTCTAAATTAAAATGTTTGGTTATTTTTGCCATCACTTTCATCGATTCTGTTCATAGCAAATGTGTCTATTTTGTATATTTTCATGTGGGTCTATTTAGTATTAACCGGTTCTGCTAGTATTTTTTAAATATTGCTATTGATTAAGAAATAGTTTCTTAACATGCGACTTAGGTAAGTTCGACAATCTCCTTGACACCTGCAAGCCCAAGATGAAAATATCATTACCAGATATCTAACTGCTATTTGTGGTCTCTCCTGCCAAAAGAAGCTATTTGTTTCCTCAGCGAGTGCAGACATTTAGTATCCTGCAGTAACATTGAATGCACAAATTTTGAACCTATCTGCATCCTCGGGGGAAAACTTTTTTTTTGGCTCCCGAGCTCCAGAGCTTCCTCTGGTTAAAAAAAATTAAAAAATCATATTTATAAGTTTTTAAAAAATCTGAAAAAAATCACGCATGTTGCTAATGATGTATCCAACAAACGTGCAAAATTTTGATTTGAAATACTTATATTATGGGTTACGTAAAAATAACAAATCTTGTATATTTTGGAGATTTGAAAGTGTGTACATTTAGATCCACACATTTTTCATTTTTGTATAGAACAGAATATAAAATATTTCAAACCGAGATTTTACACGTTTGTGGAACATATCATTGACAACACGCAGGATTTTTTTCAGAATTTTTTGAAACTTATAAATATGATTTTTTTTTTAACTAGAGGATCACTGGAGCCTGGTAGCAAGAAATCTCTACTCGGACCATCCTCGGCTGTGCATATATCCACAGTTTCTCAAGGAGCTTAGCATTAGCATGGAAAGACCTACTCATATTTCTCCTTAGCCCTGCCGACTCATGCTTCCTTTTGAACTGTACTTTTTTTGTTGAACTGTACTTCCTTTTTTTTTACAAGGGTTGGGGCCGCAAGGACCCCGATGCTGCTATTATCAATCTTCGTGGCGGGTATATATTTGCAAATATGCCCTTTGCAACACTCGCACTAAGAACCTAAAATTTAAAGATAAGGCCTCCACAATTACAAAAAAAAACCTAGCACAAAAAGTAAAAAACGCAATCAGGTGCCTGGGCTTCTCCACCACCAATCGTCGGCGACCTCCAGGAGCTGCGAGCGCCGAGATCCGAGAGGGAAAAGCTCGAAAACTCTCTTCCGGCGAATAATCACCGCCGCCGGCTAGCTCGCCATCGCCGGGGACGAACCACTTGGCGATCCTGAACGGAGGTTGAAGAAAGGCCGCCGAACCGGCCAGAGATCACGGCGGCAAACTTGTCCACCGCGTGTGTTGCTCGAAGAAACAACAGCCAAAGGAACCACCACCTTGCACAAGTCGAGGAGGACCAGCAGTGCCTCTTCCGCCCCTCGCTGCCACGGCCCGCCGGAGAAAGAAACACCACCTGCCACTCGTTTGCTGCAGGGTGGGCAAAGCCAGGTTATTAAGGCAGCAGCGGCATAAGCAGTCCGTCAGGAATCCCCACCATGGAGCTCCAAACAAAGACCAGCCCTGCCACTCCAGCGGCGCGCCCACACCACCGCCGGGATAGCTGCCGAGCACCATCATCTGTCCGCTCCTCCTCTTCTCCCCCTCGCCACCAAGGCCGGCCAGGAAAAACAGAGTAACAAGCAGAGCAAGGATGCCGAGGCGCTTATTGAAGAAGGCTGTCGTCGACTCATCCTCCCCGCCTCTCCTCCACCATGGAGACTTGATGGAGCGCATGACGAGGACGAGCTCGACGCCGCGCATACGCCAGAGCCGCAAACCTTCGGGAAAGGAAGAAGGCAAAGCGCCAACCACCACCAAGAGAAACTGAAGAAACCCTAACCTACTGCCTAGACTACTGCTGTACCGGAGGGGCCGGCACCCTAGACCATCTCTACACCGGCCAGCGCGAGCGCCGGCTGCGAGAGCGGCCGGATCTGGCCGGAATCGAAGGTTGACTTTCAAGGGAGGAGAGAGGAGAGAAGGAGACGGGAGGAAGAAGCCCTCCACCACTGAGCCCTCCTTCAACTGTACTTCCTCTACTTAGCATT
Organism: Poa pratensis; assembly: GCA_947311845.1. NCBI lineage: Eukaryota > Viridiplantae > Streptophyta > Magnoliopsida > Poales > Poaceae > Poa > Poa pratensis. The sequence goes on along the minus strand of CAMZMU010000034.1, from coordinate 77,695,097 downwards.
AGCAACAATATATTTTGCCTACAAGACGAACAATCATTGTATGGTTTAAAGCAAGAGAAATGGTCCAAAAAATAGAGCAGTGCGATGTGTATCGAAGTCAGCATATATCAACACGACAGTGATTCCATGGACCCACATAAACAAAACTGATTGCCACAGGATTCAGTAAGCCTCAACGATAGCCAAAGTCCTAGTGCTGAATTGTTGATCATGTGTGCCAGCCAGTTCACGATATGATTCTATAGGGGCAATAGAGATCATGGCTACTGGCTAGATCCAGATGCAACACTGTTGTACGATGAATGCGGCAGGGCTGCTGTATCCACACAAAACAGAAAACATCCAACATATATACCACAAGCCATAATATCAAAGCAGCTATTCTTTTTACAGGTGCAAACATATGAAAATAATTAAAATATTTTCCGAATCAAGCCACTAACAAGGTGACAAATATCAAGAGCTTAGGGTGACAAACAGACTTATTGACTAGCCATAGTAGCTAATTAAAATCACAAGAGGCATCAGACCCTAAGATTAAGAGATGACGAGTTGTACAGATGGCTAACATGACCGAGAGTACATACCATATTCAGGTCTAGACTGTGTTCTCAAACAACCTACTCCCTCCGTTCCAAATTAGTTGTCTTTCATTTGTACAAAAGTGGATGTATCTAGACATGTTACAAGTATAGATACATCCACTTTTGTACAAATGAAAGACAACTAATTTAGAACGGAGGGAGTACATGATTACACAAGCTCATCTCTTCATGAGAAAGCCTAGTAGGATACCCAAAATAGCGACCACAAGCACAAAAACTAGTGAGAAGCCACCGTTCTGCCTGCTGATTTCCCGCCTTAGGAGGCCCTGTTGAATCAGCCCAAGATGTAACAACTTTGTCAGTAATTCAAATAAATTGTTTGGTGGCATTGGAATCTCACTGATAAGAAAACAGTATAACAGAAAAGTAATGAGAACTTAAAGATCAGAAAATATATGCAGGGTTCTGCACTTGTTGAAATTATCAAATCAATAGTACTGGAAGACACAAAGGTAAATATACGTTTAGGCCATGTAAATTGACAAAAGAAAAATTGGCCACAAAGCAGGGTGGAATTATGAGGTGGTCATTCAGAGGGAATACGCAGATTAAAAGCAAAGCTTTCACACGAGCCAATATAAACGATTTTTTTAATCTTTTTTTGCGAAACACAGTACAACGCAAGCGCTCATATACACGCGCACACACTCACCCCTATGAACGCACGCACGCACACCCTACCCCTATGAGCACCTCCGAGAGACTGAGTCGGCGGGTCGAGTCTTGAGATTGACGAAGTCACCACGGGCGCCTCGCTGTCGACGGGAACGTCGCCTCCCACTGAAGAATATTCCGCCTTAAATGAGAAACACCAGCGTCAAACCTGGGGTTTGAACTCTGGTGGGCTAGGGGTACAACCACCCAACTAACCATCTTGCCACAGGCAAGTTCTCAACGATTTTTTTAATCTAATGCTTACAGATAGGGTCAATTAATACGAGTAAAAAAATGTCTGCATAATCAGGTACAACTCACGAACCAGCTCCTCCCGAAGTTTATTGTTCTGTTGAACGGCAGAATTCTTCTCCTCCTTCAACTTCAAAATTAATTCCAAGGGCTACACAGGTATAAATAAAGAAGATCAACGAGTCATTCTTTGACATCACTGGGCAACATAAGGTGGTAATATCTTCTATATAAGGCCCGAACTGCTTTGCTACGCCTTGCAGAAATGTTATTCCCTCCGTTCACTAATGTAAGGCATTTTAGCCTTTTCTAGATTCAAATGTATCTATACTTATTTTGACATATTCATTCATTTTACTATGTATGTAGTCAATATTGAAATATTAGGTAGAATGCCTCATTAGTGAACGGAGGGAGTACAAAAACTTGGTGCACAGGACATACAGAACAATAATACATTAATTTCCAACATACAGTGATTAAGCAGATAGAACCTCCCCGTTTGAAGCAATTATTTGCATCCAACTTTACATTTCAATCATTAAGGAAAGCGTTTTTTTTGCAAGAATTAAGAAACGAAGATGACTCTAGCCTGAAGGTAGATAGGAAAGAGAAACCACAATAAACAGAAAGATCACATATGTCGACTAAGACATGAAAATTTATCAAGTATCAATAAATTTACTATATCAGGTGGGGATCAAGTAAGTGAAAACGCAACATGGTTGGATTAGAAATCAGAACTTCTGAACACGTATATTCGGTGATAACAGAAACATGACCGTTTCTAATTAGCACGTTATGAGTTATGACAGAATGCAGTTCAAGAATATCATTGCATTACAAAGTTTATTTTAGAATGCTAGGATATATTGGAAGATCAAAACTGTGTATACCATGGTGAAATCTTCAAAAGTAACAATCTTAGTGTTCTGGCAAACACCAAAACCTATTAGATGAGACCTCTCAAGCAGTTGTCACTGAAGTTGCCAATAAGAAATAGTAAAGTCTAGTGGAGTAGTGGTTGTTATCTAGTTTGATGCAAGATTCCTGTGCATGGTAAACAAAATATGATACTTGAAAACTGATCTTTAATATAAACTATCCCACTTCCAGAATCAGAGTGAACATATAGCTTGATGAGTTTTGTTGGAAGGGAGCTTACCTCAGAGGTTATTGTTTCTGGTTCTGTAAGTTCTCTTGTTGTCTGCAAAGAAAGAACATATCTCAGTCTGGGAAGGTAAGAAAGCAAAGGATAGCCCTAGAATGAAAGTACATGATTGATGATAAGGTAACAAGTTAATCAGTACAGCACTACCGGACCAACTGTAGGTTCTCTTTTATACGATTGCAGTTGACACTGACAAGAAAAGTTCTCGGATGTTATTACAGCCCCTAGCGACCACTTAAGATCAAGATTTTACCTCTTGATAACTCAAACTGCCCAGACTTTCCTGATCCGACCCTTCATTTACGGATGTCGGTTGTGTCGGTGGGGCATAAACAACCTTCAGCCTCACCTCGTCCACCACATTACCCGATTCTTTGGCAAACTACACAAATACCTCATTAGAATTATTCACAGAAAACCAACAACATAAGGTACAAATCATAAGAGGCCCAATAGGTTTATAACATGGATTACCATGTCTCCGCTGATATCCTTCGGCGTGATGTCCTGGCTCACTATGGCGCTCTGCACAAGGAATTTATCCTTGCATTGCATATCAGGTGGCGCCTCCCGCTGCGCTTGCATAGTTACTGAAAACAACAATTCAGAGTCCATAAGACCTTAGCATAAAAAGCAGTTACTTCAGGATAGCATGCTCAGTGATTGGCTAATGCAATCCATCAGCATCAAATTACCAAGAACATCGAATGTGGATTGCGGTGCCACAATGCCATTGTTTGGCCGGACGCAGTACTTCTTTGGGCTCGTTGTCTTAACCTGCAGACCTAAGGTTGCACTAATTTAGTAACTATAATAGTGCACAATTTTTAACACAAGTACAAGATTTTTCTTAGATATAAAAGAACTGTTAAATTTACTCAGATGTTGAGGGAAACAGATAAACCGTAATCAGAAAGGTTCAGTTACCTTGAAGGCGATGTATTCGTCTGTTTTGTTTGTTAGATGCAGCGAGCACGAGATCTGCTTCTTCAACTCGACTGCACGATTGAATAAACAGAGAAAACAAAAGGAGGAAAGTTAGGAAAGCGAGGGGACAAGTATGATCACATAATAGGAAGACGCCAATAATAAGTCATCAATAAGAAGAACCTCAACGTGAAGAAAAACAGGAGAAAGAGAAACATCAAAATCAGCCAACACAAAGGAACTTCGCACATATTGTTGAACGCCAACTTGGACGCAGAAACAAGAGCGCGTAGATAAATCCACCCGGAAACACATCGAAACTGCTGAAATAACAGCAAAAACTGAATCAAATCACGAAGGAACACGCAGAGCGGAAAACGCACAGGCGAATCGGAGCTCGCTGGGGTCGATTCCGAGCAGCTCCCTGGGCTCGGAGTTCATCTTGGACGGGATTCCAAGAAACAAAACCGACAATCAATCAGCACAGGTGAGGCTTTTCTTTCGATCCTCTCCCCTCTCCCACGCCAGCTCTATTTCTGGAGCAGAGGAGGAAGCGGAGGAGAATGGGGAGACATGGAAATTTCCGAGGGGATCGGAAGGGAAGAGAACTAGAAAAGCCTAGCAGCCGGCTCATATTGCCACCTGCTCGCGGTAGGCGAATTCCAGAGAAATGGACATCGCTTTCTACAGTTTCGTACACATTTTTCTCGGTAGATTTTAGAAAGAAAAAAATCCTTTCTACAGTATCAATTTTCCTTTGTGGAGAATGGGTGGAAAGAAAGAAAAAAGAGCGCGGGCTTCTTTCAGAGTTTCAGGAAGCGGTTCCGCTGTTACATCCTGGCATTTGCATTACGATCGATCGGTCGATCGCGTGTGGCGGATCATTGAGGTCAATCGTTTGTGCGGTTCTTTTCAGCTGGATAGCCGTGTGACTAGGACGTGAACTACTAAATGTCATTCCCATTGGTAGTAGACAATAGGAATTTAGCGTTTGGACATTAACCGAAAATGATTTTGACCGGTAATACGTCCAAAAAGCACGGGCAGCGCGTTGGGGAAAATATTCTCTTGTTCTTCGATGGCCGTTCCTCCCAAGAAAAATAGGTAGCCGGCCACGATAAGCCATACTTCCTCCGTTCCTATAAATAATGAGGTGCACACATTTTTTAATTTGTCTTCTACAAATAATTACATTAAATGTGTGAGCATTATTTGATTTAGAATTACATCATTAGAAAATGTTTTTCAATACAAATCCAGCGCTATCTATTAATACATATAAAGTCTCTTACTTAATTTTTTGTCAAAACTACATGTCGCCCTTATTTATAGAAACAGAGGGAGATATTTCTCGTTGAGATTTCTCACGATGGTAGAATATAACATTGTCTACATCCACCATTTTTTCGGTTTTTTTTACTTCAAAAAATAATTTTCAAAATGATCAAAATAAAGGACTCCATTTGTCCACTCTTGGTAATATGTTGTTTTACAACTTAGTCCTATTTAATGGCTTATTTGTTATGGCTCTTTTGTAAGCATTTATATTGTTTGAATATGGCAACGTGTGCCGAAAGCGACGTGTTGAGCCAAGAAGTCGCTTCGTCGCCTTGCATCGTTTCCTCAAGGTGACTAGCGGAAGAACTCTAGCCTTGAACTCTCCCTCCCTCCCTCCCTTCCGCGCCTTGTCGCCCCCGGTGGCTGCCGATCGTCAAAATCGGACGGCGCCGATGATGGGGGTGGTAGGGATTTGGTCTCATGGCTCTCGCGCAGTGGCCAGTGAGGATGGAGGTCGGTTCTGCATTGGGGCACAGTGGCACACCGACCGTTATCAAGGTCGTTGGTCGGTGTGTCTCCCCTGCTTTTTCATGCCCCTCTCTCACGGACGGCTTCTCTGGTGGACCGTGCTTTGTCCATCTGGATCTGACCGTTTTGGATTGAGTGGTCTTAGACTTTGGGCTCCCATCGGTGGTGACCAAGGCGAGGCTGGTACCAGGAAGAGGGTTGCGTGGTAGGGTCTGCGTTACTGGCGGCGCGGTTGGGACCTTGTCACCACTTCTCCGGGGCGGGACGAGTTCATGTTGCACATCTTGGTGCGAGGATGGCGTCTCAGGTGGGTGGTGAGATTATTTGGCAGCTCATTGTTGTGTGGCTGGTCCTGTGAGGAGAGGTGGCGTGCGTCTTCCTTCGTCAGTCACGCCCAAGCGACTCCCAATTGGGCGGGTTTGTGCTGTTAGCGCCGGACGAATTATTGGGCCGTGCAGGGCGTAAAACGACTATGAGGGCCATGACTGGGCGCGGTTTTAGGTACGACGCGTCCCATAACGCTATTGGGAGGGCTATGATGGACGCAACTGGATGTGCACCTTAAAATAGGGGAATGGAAGGCGCTGCAGAAAGCTATTTATTTTCATCGCTATGGTTGTACTGGGCTACTGGCGCATCAACATTATACCGAGGCTATAACTTTCAGTTATTGAGATCAGTCGACTCCGGTAGGATCGTGCTGATACATAGCTAGCGGATAGTGGCAAACAAGTACTCCCTCCGTCCGGAAAAGGATGTCTTGGATTTATCTAGATTCGGATGTATGTACATATTTTAGTGTACATATACATTCGAATTTGGATATATGTAAGACATCATTTTCCAAAGGAAGGGAGTACTCAACTTGGGGACTGGTCGGAACATGGTTCGCTATGTTGCTTACAGTCGAATGGTGCGACCAATGGGTGCGAAATGAAGAGTCGCGGCCCAGTCCAACGCCATGAGTCATGGCCCATGACCAGGTCGCGTCGCGAGCAATCGGTTGGAAACGAAGACATATAGATCTATGTGTGTATTATTTTCCTCGATCGAGACTTTTTTTTGGCCATGGCTGCTAGGGACGAACCCGTCGACGTCGGATCGGTTTGCGGAGAGTAGGAAGTGCACGACACGGATGGTCGGTCAGTCGATTGATTTGGTCGATCGAGCCAGTCCAGTGCTGCGCGTGGCAAATGAAGGAACTTTTTTTTCTTGAGGCGGACAGGTCTCCATGGCAAGGCAGAAAATGGGTTTCCTCTGTTGGGCCAGATTTGTCAGCCCTCGTATATACTCCTCCGTTCCACAATATAAGATGTTTTAGTCTTTTTCCACATGCACATGCACACACATGTATCTAGACATATTAAAGTGCATGTGTCTATTTTTTTTATTATGAATCTACACATGCATGTGTAACACCTAAAACATCTTACATTGTGGAACAGAGGGAGTATATCTGGACTCTGGTGCCCACTTCTTTCAGCGCAAACCGTTTGTAGCGGGAGCTCCTGTATGATGCAGTACGCGGAGGAAGGCTTCGCTCCGCCTACCCCGCCTCCTGCCTCCATCGACATGGGTCGTGGCCCACCTCCATCCTCCTTCTTCTTCCTCACCTCCGAGCTCCTTCCGTCGATTCCCCCGCCGCCGCAACCGCCTGCTACCGCCTCCCGCGCTCGGCGCCTAACGTGGGCCTACCTATCGGGTACCCCACCATGAAGGTACCTGGTGCACGCATGGACTAGGTCCCAGCCGGCGGCCTACTGGAAGACGACGTTCAAGGCCCACTAAAGGAGCCCAAGGAGAATAGAGTATGCCTCAAGGCAGGCGAAGCATATGTCAGTAGAACCTACCATACTTGTAAACCCTAGTCGGTTACAAACTCCGAGACCCAGCCTTCTTTATAAAGGCTGGGAGGGCCGCCAATCTAAAGACGCGCTCATATTCCACCACAGAAACCCTAGCGAGATCAACATCTCGTCGGATCACCATTGTAACACCGCCAAACTATCAATAACAGACAAGCTGGAAGTAGGGTATTATCCGCCGGGAGCCTGAACCAGGGTAAATCGCCTTTCTTGTCAGCCGTGGTAACTACCATCACTCCAACCTTTCTCCCTCTCAATCAACCTGGGGTACTCGACCCTGGGATTTGCCGTGGCCACCCACGTCAACTGACGCCGTCTGTGGGAAAGAAGAGTGCTGGAATCATGGTTGCACCGGCTCCATCTGCAATGACCATCGACTCGCCGACGATTGCGGCACCGATCCGCTTTGACTCCTTTGAATTCGTCCCCCACCCGCCGGCCCACCGATCGGTGTACGCCGATCTCTACGGAGGCATGTGCATTACTTTCGGTAGCATGAAATTCCATATGAACAAGTGGGGGACGATTCGGCTCTCGACCACGCACCCGCATCTTCGTCGACTACGGAGATCGCGCCTGCTTCGACTTCATCACCCGCATCTTCATAGACTACGGAGATCGCGCCTGCTTCGACTTCATCACCCGCATCTTCGTCGACTACGGAGATCACGCCGACTTCGACTTCAGCATCCGCATCTTCGTCGACTACGGAGATCGCGCCTGCTTCGACTTCATCACCCGCATCTTCGTCGACTACGGAGATCGCGCCGGCTTCGACTTCAGCACCCGCATATTCGTCGACTGCGGAGATCGCGCCTGCTTCGACTTCATCACCCGCATCTTCGTCGACTACGAAGATCGCGCCTGCTTCGACTTCAGCGCCCGCATCTTCGTCGACTACGAGATCGCGCCTGCTTCGACTTCATCATCTGCATCTTCGTCAACTACGGAGATCGCGCCTGCCTCAACTACGTCCCCTGCGCCTTCGACGACTACAGAGATCGCATCTGCTCTGACCGCGGGACCCGAGCCCTCATCAACTACAGAGATCGCATCTGCATCAACTACACCCGCGTCTTTTTCGACTCCGATGCCCGCGACATCACCGACTGCCGCTTCGCCGGACGAGTTCTGCATCGACTGCGGCGTCTACCACGTCGCGTCCATCTTCGGCTCCGAGGACAGCTCCGGCGGCAAGAGCAGCAGCAGCAACGCGTACTCGACTACGCAGTCTTCCCCTGTCCAAGTCTTCATGGTGGACGTAACAAACAACCGGACACCCGCACCGGTCCCCACCGCGAGGAACCCACGTTTCCAATGGAAGTCACCATGCCGGATAAAGTAACAACCCTGACGATCACTCAAGAGATGGGGGTCCAGGCAATGAAACACGTCCAAGAGTGCACCTTCCCCCCAGCGGAGGCGACCCGAGAAGAGATGATGGCTTACCAATACCTCGTATGGAAGGAGAACGAGAAGCTGTTGCGCGAGAAAGCTGATCTAGCCAGACGAAAAGAACTCGCCGACGCGTCGAGTGCTCGTCGCGCAGCTTACTCCTTCTCCTCCTCAGGACCAACCGTTACGCAAGACAACAGGCGCTCCAGACCACGTATCAACCTGATGACAGATGCCGAGAGGGCCGTGGCCACTCGCAACCTCGACTCATCGTTTATGACAGAAGACGCATATGGGATACCTATCCCCAGAACAGCTTCGGGTGCTCTTATGTCATTATCCACGTACCTGCGGGCAACTCAACCTCCGGATGGCGACCCCCGCACAGCTCTACACCGACAACAAATCCAGGCGCTTTGCCTAGCAGAGGAGGCGCTGATCCCAGGAGCCACACCCGCAACAACAACTCCAGCACGAGGAGATCGCGACAGACGCGACCGCGAAAGAGCAGCACGCGGAGATCGACCCATCCGACATCTACAGGAGGTCGAGGACAACCGCAACATCATTACACAGCGACAGGTCGACCGCAGCCGCTCCAAAAGGCCCGTCAACGCCCGGCTGAAGAGCTCTACTCAGACGGCGAGTACGAGCCTTGTGGCCTTAGCTGCTTTAACTATCGCATCCGCGCCACACGAATACCGCGAGGCTTCAAGCTCACATCCGAGTCAGTCAAGTTCGATGGCACGCAGGATCCCAAACTTTGGCTCGACGATTACATCATCGCAGTCAACTGTCAAGGAGGCACCACGACAACAGCCATTGTTGGGGATATACCAACTAGGGGTATCACCAGCATGGATCAATCCGGCTAGTCCAGGGTGGCCCGCAGTGGTGGTGAAGGCTTTGCCTGCCGGGCGGCCCAGATAGCTGACGACCAAGGAAGGCGGATGCCGGCAAGGAGGAGGCCCAAGACCGAAGCCCATGAAGCCACCAAGTCCAAGGCGGAAGGCGGTAGACTTGTTGGTTAGGTTTAGGACTCTGTATACTTGCCGGATACGTAATCACCTTGTAACCCTAGGTCCGGCCGCCTATATAAGCCGGACCATGGGAAGCCTTTAGGGCATACTCATATATTTTCACACGTTCTCATAGCTCATTGTAACCTGTAACACGGCTATTTGCCTTATAGTGAGTTATAGCAGCACGTAGGGCTCCGCCACCGCCGTGGAGCCTGAAGCTGGGTAAACCGCCGTGTTCAATCCCGACCTCGACGACGTCCACCTTCTTGCCCTGCGTTCACCCTCGGCTAGCAGGACCCCGTCTCCTATCCAAGATGTCGATACGACGACAGTTGGCGCCCACCGTGGGGCCTAAGGCGTCAGGCGTCACGTTCCAGGCGGGAACCCTAGGCGGCATCGGCGAAACAATCGCCGTCGGCCGCGCCATGCGCTACGGCAACAACCACTACATCAGCTGCGATGAGTCCTACATCCCTGCAGACGACTACATTGTCGGATGTGGTATTGTGCCGTTTGGCGGCGTCGATGTATTCATCGTCTACACATCTGAGGCGTATGGGCAGACGACCACGGGAATGTTGGCGGCAGGTGTGGTTGGTGCGGTGGCGGGAGAAGGTTTTGGCGGCTTGCCTCTGCCGGCTGCTACCTTCAAGTTGGAGCGAAGCTTGGGCATGAGAGGCTTCGCTCTATAAAAAAGGAGTAAAGGCATGTTAGCGAAACGCGTTACAAATACAACAAATGGTCAAGATAGCAAAAGCCTAAGCTTACTTATCGTTTCTGGGGAATGTTGTCCCCCAAGGTCTCATCTTCCGCCTCAGTGGTGACGGCGGCTTTCTTCTTCTTCTCCAAGTCCTTGGTGGAAGAAGGCCCGCCAGCCTTGCGCTTCCTGGACTTGCTTGCCCCGGCATCATACCAGTTCGGAGCCAAGTCGGCGTCCGTCAAGGTCTTCAGCTGAAGAACAAAGCATCGTCAAATCAGCGCCTAGGTGGCAAAATAACCCAACAAGGGAAGTTTTGGCTTACCTCTGGGACTGGGTTGTCATGGGTGAACATGGCGACGCTTTCAGTCGCCTTCACATGATGGGGCTTGATAAGCTCCCTTAGCCGTACAGCAGCATGTCCTCGCTAAGGACGCTGTTGCCGGCGCTGTCTGCCTTGTACTCGCACATCTTCAGTGGGCGATGGCGGAGTGGCATTATCTTCCTTGACAGCCAGCAGATGACGGTGTCAACTCCGTCATGCACTGGAGCCTCCATCGTCTTCGTCAAGAAATCGATCTGCCTAACGGCAATTCGAAGGTCGTTCGACAAGCTGCGAGTGACACCTTTGCTGTCCAGCAGGCCTTGTGTGTTGGCGGACCATTGACGAAGGCGGGAACTCCCTTTGTGGTGCCAGGTGTCAGGATGTCTTTGCAGTAGAAGAAGGTGCTGGTCCAATTCTTTACTGATTCGTTGTAGGGAATTTTTGGATACCAGTCTGGTTGGCGGCAGTTGAAGGTTACGCTGCCGCAAGTTGCTAGCTGGCCGCCTGATATGGTTTGCCGGCGGCACAGAAAGCAGTACTGGAAAAGCTCTATGGAGGCGGCTATACCTAAGTAGCCCTCGCACAGCGCTTGGAAGCCGGCTAGCACTAAGATGCTATTCGGCGCTATGTTGTGTGGCTGCAACCCGTAGAAGCTGAGTACAGCCAAGAAGAAGGTGGAGAGCGGTAGAGTCATACCGCGAAGGCTGTGCGACGCCAAGATGACTCGTTCGCCGTCTTGTGGGTCGGGGACGGTTTCGTTGCCTGGTACCCGCCAGGCGCAGTCCGTCTTTGGCGGCACAAAGCCGTCTTCCTCCAGCTCTTCGAGGTACTCCGTCGTTATGCACGACGGCAGCCAGTAGCGGGAGCCCAGCTCCGTCACCTCCTCCTCCTCAGCCGTGGCTTCGTCGGCGGGAACCTCTTAGTCCGCCGTCAGCGTGGCCTCCTCCGTCGACATGGACGGGAGAGGAAAGTAGGTGGGCGAGGCCGGTGTGGGTGCCACCGGTGCTGAAGAAGAAGAAGGGGCCGACGGCGCTGTCTGTGGGAACCACCAGCGCCGCTGCCGGCACAGATCCAGACCCGGCCGTGACTGCCGAAGCCGCCGTCGGGGGCGCCGCCGCTGCCGCTGTAGCTTGCTCGCTCGAACTCGCCATCTGCTAGGTGTTGCGCCGCTTGGTGTGCTCGCCGGAGTTGGAGGTGGAGAGGTGCTCGAGGAGAGGAAACGGCTGCGGTGAGTGCGAATGGGGAAGAAATTCATCCCCGTGGTGCCCGATGGGGTATTTATCTCTTCGTGCCGAGATTCGTGCACGAGATTGGCGAGACGCACGATCTCCGCCACGTGCCCACAATTTGCACGTCGTGGCAACGGTGTCTGCGGCCGTCTCCTCGATTCCCGTGCATAGTGGAAGAGCAATCATGACGCACGCCAAGTCCAAACTGTCGTGGACTGCATGACGTCATCCGTCAACATTTGACGGGACCGGTCAAATGACAAGACCTGTGCCGGAAGATTCCTGACAATGGTCAGGTCGTCTTTCCCATGTTGGCGGCAAATCATCCGACTACTTTGGACGGATCGCCGCTTACTTCAACTTTGGAATGCTTCAAGCTCTTCAGCCGCCTGCAAGGCAAGACGGACATCGCCGACAAAAGAAGACGGCGCCTGAAGAACTTAAACCCTTCCAGGGGCTAATGTTGGGGATATACCAACTAGGGGTATCACCAGCATGGATCAATCCGGCTAGTCCAGGGTGGCCCGCAGTGGTGGTGAAGGCTTTGCCTGCCGGGCGGTCCAGATAGCTGACGACCAAGGAAGGCGGATCCGGCAAGGAGGAGGCCCAAGACCGAAGCCCATGAAGCCACCAAGTCCAAGGCGGAAGGCGGTAGACTTGTTGGTTAGGTTTAGGACTCTGTATACTTGCCGGATACGTAATCACCTTGTAACCCTAGGTCCGGCCGCCTATATAAGCCGGACCATGGGAAGCCTTTAGGGCATACTCATATACTTTCACACGTTCTCATAGATCATTGTAACCTGTAACACGGCTATTTGCCTTATAGTGAGTTATAGCAGCACGTAGGGCTCCGCCACCGCCGTGGAGCCTGAAGCTGGGTAAACCGCCGTGTTCAATCCCGACCTCGACGACGTCCACCTTCTTGCCCTACGTTCACCCTCGGCTAGCAAGACCCCATCTCCTATCCAAGATGCCGATACGACGACAGCCATGCAGTACGTTCAGCTGATGCTCGTAGGATAAGCACGCACCTGGCTCCAGAACCTGCCCCGGAACTCCTTCAGCTCCTGGGACCAATTTGAAGATGCCTTCGTCAAGAACTTCCTTGGCACATACTCACGGCCCGCAACGTTCGCAGAACTGCAAGCCTGCAAGCAGCGCAAAGACGAGCCACTACGATCCTACATCCAACGCTGGACACTCATGCGCAATTCCGTCGGAGTCGTCTCCGAGGACAGAGCAATCGACGCATTCATTCATGGTGTCACCCGACACGACCTCCGGGAGGCCTTCGGTCGCCTCCGGCCGCAGTCCATAGTCGAACTCATGAAGATCGCCAACGAGTGGGCCGATGGCGAGGACTCTGTGCGCAACGAATTCCGGACGAAGAAGGAGAACCATGCAACTGGGGCCGCAGAAACAACCGCGGTAGCGATCGTCGCCACAAGCGCAAGGCCCGCTTCGATGAAGGCGAGCCAGCCGAGTTAGTAGCGGCCGGATTCCCGACACCCGAGGAAGACCGGAGCCATGACAATAATCGCCAGAGCAGTCGAAACCGGGAAGAGTACAAGACCGATGGAAACCAAAGACGCGACTGGCGACGCAAGCCTCGCGACCGGACCTTACGCCCGAGCAGGAGCTCGAAGAACCGTGCAAGTTCCATCTATTCAGGAGCGAGGAAACGGGCAAGCTAGTCTCTACTCACCTGTTGAAGGACTGTCGGAAGATGCTTCGCATCAACGGCGCATTCGCCAAAATCCTGACTCCGGACCAAGCGCCGCAACCAACACCGCAGTTGGCCCTCCCAGGACCTCCTGCAGCAGCACCTCACCCTGCGCACATAGCAGGAGCGATTCAATACCACCCAAGACAGGAAGCACCTCCTGCGCCAGGGGAACAGTACCTCAAGCTCGAGGGCAAATGAACATGATAAAGAAGGGACGCCCATCAAACCGGTGCCAGAAACTAATCACCCGCCAAGTCTACCAGGCCGTCGCCATGCCACCCGCCGTACCTGAATACCTCAAGGGCTCGGAAACCAGCATCACCTTCTCTCGGGGGGATCACCCTCCACAGGTACCGCGCCCAGGCCACGCCGCGCTGGTACTCGAAGCACAGATTGGGCAATTCCACATGACCAAAGTCTTCATGGACGGTGGCAGCGGCATCAACATCATCTTCTCGACACTCTCCGGAAGATGGGCAGGTCTCTGGAAAGCTTAGCAAGATCAGACAACACCTTCCACGGCATCGTACCAGGGAAAGCAGTCTACCCTGAAGGAGTAATCACACTCGAAGTTATCTTCGGCACACCAGATCACTTCCGAAAGGAGATGATTGACTTCGAGGTGGTGGATTGGAAGTCGCAGTACCACGCTATACTTGGGCGCCCGACGTTCGCCCGCTTCATGGCAGTTCCACACTACGCCTATCTCATGCTCAAGATGCCAGGACCGAAGGGAGTCATAACTGTGCGGGGTGATTTCCAGCGTTCGGATAACTGCGACCGCGAATTCAACAGAATCTCTGAATCCTTTGGCATGCAGCAGCAGCTCGAGGAACTTTCTCTCAACAACGACAAAACCCTCTTCCCTGCAAGCAAGAAACCGGCACTGATGCCTCGTTCAGCACAACCGATGACACAAGGGAACACCAAGTCCATCCGACTGACGCTTCCAAGACAGTACTCGTGTCTTCGAGGCTGTCTCCCGCATAGGAAGGCGCGCTCGTCGAGTTCCTCCGTGAGAACTGGGAAATCTTCGCCTGGTGTCCAGCCGATATGCCAGGTATACCCAGGGAATTCGCCAAACCTGGTGTCCAGCCGATATGCCAGGTATACCCAGGGAATATGCCGAGCACACCCTTCAAATTTATCCAGACGCCAAACCTTCCAAGCAAACCATGCGCCGCTTCTCTAAGCCGAAGCGTGTCACCATAGGGCAAGAAGTCGACAGATTACTTCACGCCCAGTTCATCCGAGAAATCAAGAAGTCCGACTGGGTCGCCAACCCAGTCCTCGTCGAGAAGAAGAAGAAAAAATTCTACGCATGTGCGTTGACTTCACCCCTCAACAAGTGCTGCCCGAAGGATCACTTCCCATTGCCACGAATCGACCAGATCGTCGACTCCACGGCTGGTTGCGCGCGACTGTCCTTCCTGGACGCCTACTCAGGATACAACCAGATACGGATGCGAGAGGAGGATGAGGAGAAGACAGCCTTCATCACACCCCATGGTGTATACTGCTACAAAACTATGCCCTTCGGGCTGAAGAACGCTGGAGCCACCTACCAGCGCATGATGCAGTCCTGCCTCAAGGACCAAATAGGACGTAACGTCCAAGTTTATGTCGACGACATAGTCATCAAGACCAAGCAAGAGGACACGCTCCTCGACGACCTACGCGAGACATTCGCCGCGCTCAACAAGTACAAGATCAAGCTCCATCCAACTAAGTGCGTCTTCGGCGTACCAGCTGGGCAACTACTCGGGTATCTCGTATTTGCCAGAGGCATCGAGGCAAACCCCGAAAAGATAGAAGCAATCCTCATAATGTCAGCCCCGACCAAGCTTCGGGAGGTCCAGCGCCTAGCCGGTCGAGTCGCAGCACTCAGCAGGATCATTAGTAAGTTGGGTGAAAAGGCACTCCCTTTCTACCAACTGATGAAGAAATCTGACAAATTCGAGTGGACGCCAGAAGCCCAAGCAGCATTCGCGGACCTCAAGAGGGTCCTGGCGACTCCACCAGTGCTCGTCGCACCACACGAGAAGGAACCTCTATACCTTTACGTGGCAGCCACCAACAGGGTGGTCAGTACCGTCCTTGTCGTCGAACGCCAAGAAGAAAGCCATGCCCATCGGGTGCAACGGCCCATATACTACCTCAGTGAGGTGTTATCCATATCAAAGCAGCGGTACCCGCACTACCAGAAGCTAGCCTACGGCGTCTTCATGAGTTCACGCAAGGTGGTCCATTACTTCGCCGAGCACCCGATCACAGTAGTGAGTGCCTCGGGCCTATCCGACATCCTCACCAACCCGGACTCAACGGGACGAGTCGCCAAGTGGGTCATCGAGTTAGGCCCGTGGGACCTGAAGTATACGCACCCCAACGCAATCAAGGCACAAGTACTTCCGGACTTCACAACCGAGTGGATCGAGGCCCAGCTGCCCAACTTACCCGACCTGTCCAACGCGTGGACTATGTACTTTGACGGATCCAAGAAATTCGATGGCGCAGGCGCAGGCATCATCGTGACATCGCTAAAAGGCAACAAACTTCGCTACGTACTACAGATGGACTTCCCCAGGCCCTCCAACAATGAAGCTGAGTAGGAAGCTTGTAGCGCCCGACCGCAGGACTATACAGTGATGTTGTGTGTCACCGGTTAAGCGATACAACCGGAGGTTACGGGTTTACCAATCCCCGGCCAAAACCTTTGGCAGGCGTTGCTCGGAATGGATCATCGGCAACGCAACACCCCGATTGATGCCTAACGCAGGCACACTATCAATGCATAATAGAGAGATCAAGACTTGTGGAACAACTGGCACATCACAGAATCTACGACTCAAAGCATTATAGTTCAACTCTTATAATAGAGAAAGATAGCAAATATTACAACCAGAGGTCACAGACCCAACAGTACATCATGCGGAAGCGAAGTAGTTGTTCTAAACAACAAGATCCAAATTATGGCCTAAGAGGCCTATAGATAAACATTGCAGCGCCAGCTGTTCGGGATGTCCCAAGCTGCCACCTGGGAACCCCAGACTACTCGTCGACGTCCACATAGAACCCACCTTCAGTGTCGGTGAAGTCCTCCACTGAAATCAAATAAACAACGTTGAGTTCGACGAACTCTGCAAGATTACTAGAGCTACTAGCTCAATGATTGGTTTCAAAGGTTTTATGGCTGTTTTGCATAAAGCTAGTTTTCTTTATAAAAGACATCTGGCATCGACTAATCAGAATATTTTCGAAGGGGGTAAGAAGTAAACTCTTTTCTTTCGATCAACTTCATCAACAACCACCATCAATCACTTCACCTGTCTACCAAGGCACCTCCCCGAATCACCCTCGAGGAAGTCAACTTGCATTCTTGGTAGTACCTTTAGTACTCAGGTTTTAATCATTCCGTTCAAGTTTTCTATGGTCTCTGAATCCGGCACCAAGTCGTCCATAACCGTGGACACGGCTTTTCGAAAAGATTTACCCTGCAGGGGTGTACTACTTTACAAAGACATATACCCGAGGGTATACAACTTTACCCACCAGTACCGTCCGGCTCATTGCCTGATCATTAGCTCTCTTCCGGGGAAAGCCGGCTGAGTGGGAGCGGTTACAACCTTTACCTTGCTTGAGACTAACCCAGGATCATCAGTGGCGGTAGGACAGGTTCAGTGCCTCCAACACCCTGCCCGCGGCCACTCATTTTCCTAAACACCACCATCCTCATCCCAGTCCTGGCCACCATCTTCACGCACGCGCAAATGGAAGCTCAAACTAGAGGACCCTGGCTAGCCCCGCCCAAGTTAGTTGTCGATAGGGATCCCATAGGCCCACCGATGGAAGTACGCTCAGTCTTGGCTCGAAGGGAGAACTCGCACTTAGGCGGCGAGAACGAGACAACCCACCACATTCCCCGTGGCCTCTCATCCCCGCCTTTCAGCAATTTATTATCCGTCACCTCCATTTCCATCACATCCGGCCATTCCATCAACTGTTCCAACAATGAACATCCACCGGACATCTAAGCATTTAACTAAGCATGGCTAAGCATATACATAGCAATTATACTTATCTCAGGCCAACACTTCAATCCTATGGATATAGGAAGGATACAGTAATGGCAACGATTTCTAATGCAACTAGTAGGATACTCTAATCCAAGCAAAAGACATTTGGAACCGAATGCAATATTATAGTGGGGAAAATAATTACGGAAATATAGGAGGAGACATGCTCAGAGGGGGGATTACGCTTGCCTTGTTCAGGGGGCTGGTAATACGGGTCGTCAGGGTATTGCGGTGGAACCCCGACTGCTTGATCTATCGATGCATAAAAACACCGGAGAGAACACAATCAATAACCACACATGCATAACAAATGCAATGCGCAAACACATGATGACATGATAGTTTAATGCAACTAATGGGTCATAAACATGATCAACAAGTTAAATGAGTTGTCCCAAATCATTTGGCAATATTTGGCACAAACCCATATTTATCTTAATAGTTTCTATAGCTAAATCCAATTAGACCAGTAGCTAATTATCCATCAACATGCATGGACATGATGTTTTAGGGTAGGTATTGATTTGCTGAGCATTTTGATATAAGAACACATTTTTCTGATTAACCAATATTAAGTTATTGAATTTATAAAATCCATTTTAAATCTGCCCTTTTACTAAAGTGCAAGAAAAAGTTAATTCCATTATTTAGTTCAGCATGGAAATGATGTTAGAATGTGAAGTTTATTCCACTGATCATTTTGATATCTTATTTGCAATTTTTGGATCAATATTTAATAAGTTATGAATTTTATAAAATCCTTTTCTTTTCTGCCATTTTCCCAATTTATTTTAAACAGTATTAAAAATAATTATCCATGTTTGGAAATAAGGTGAGATATGAAGTATCTTGAGTGCTGAACATTTTGGTATATCAATCTTAATTTTTGGATCAATATTTAATAAGTTATTGATTTTCCAAAACTGCTTTCTTTTCTGCCATTTTAGTTATCTAAATAAAACAGCAACTAAACTAATTTAGTTGGATGTGTGAGTTAGTCCAATAGACACACTTTATTTTTCTGAACATTTTGGTACCTTGTTTGCAAATTTTGGACAAGTATTTCAAAAGATATGAATTTCTCAAGTTTATAATTAAATCTGCCTTTTCTTTTATTTTCCAGAATTTGCTATCCGAACGTTTTTCACACAGCGCGGCCTACCCAGTGCCACTGACTGGTGGGCCCCAGGGCCACGTAGGCTGCCACGCAAGCGCGGAGGCCCACGGCCAGTTTGACCACGGCGACGCCACGACCGGCGCGCGCGCGGTGGTGATCACCGGCGGCGTCGAGCACGGATGCGTCGCTCTGAGGCGCGCGGGGACCTACTGACACTCGCAGTCGACACTCACGAGTACGGGCTACCCCCTGGCGGCGCTATGGACCAAAAGGTGGCCGCAACAGCTCCGGCGACGAACTACGGCGGCGGCGGTCTACGGCCTAACGGCGAAGCGACGAGCTAGAGGGAAAGGAAAGGGACGGAGATGTCCAGGAGGTGCGCTTGCTCACCCTCGATGCGTGCACAGGCTCGGCGAGGAAGGAGGAGGTCGGAGACGGCGGTGAGCTTGCTCGGAGTGCGTCGGCCGGAGAGGAAGAAGACGGCGGCGATCTCGCGAACGACGGCGTCCCGCCTCGATTCCTTCAACGAGGATGAAGAGGAAGACGCGGCGGAGCTTCTGGCGGTCCTGGCTTGGCTCGGGGAGCTCTCAAACGACGGCGATGCACGACGGTGCGCTCAACTAGGGTGCGGCCATGGGGGAAGAAATGGAGAGGGAGAGCTAGATATTTTGGGGAAGTGAGGAGAGCAGAGGGGTGCGGTGCTCTCTTATCCTTGTCTCAGGGGAGGGGAGAGCAAGGGGGGGGGTCCGGTGCGGCGTCGTGGGGGGGCCTCCTTCTCCCGCCGGCGTTGGCGCGGCCGTGTCGGGCGGAGGAGAGAGACGACGCACGTTTTTCTGAAAAACCCCTGCGTTTCTTTTCCCATTTACACATAAGTCCTTTTTCTGTTTTTCTTTTAAAAACCAGTAGCACTACAAGGATTTTATTGAGGCACTAAAACATTTTAGAAAAATATGAAATTATTCATGTGTCCTCCCCTATCAAGTAGAAGCTCCACAAAAATTGGTGGCTCAAACTAAAATGTTTTGCACCACTTTTGTTCATAGGTTTTGCTTATGATATTTTTGGTCAAATAGTATTTGATACACCTTTGATATTTTTAAGCAAGTGTAAGAATATTTCTTTGAACTCTTGGAACTTCTTTGACAATTATAGGCTATCATTTGAACTTGTGTTTGTCACAAATATCCATAATTGCATGGTAGGGTGTGAAATCATGTATTGCTTAAGTTTTCAATTGTTTCTAAATCAATTGTTTTGAATTGATCTCTTACTTAACAATGCCATGATGCATGAATGAAATGCAAAAGTGAAAATTTTGTTCACAATTTAGGTTCACAAACTTGGGGCTGTTACAAAGCTCTACTACACGGCATGCGGATGGCCAAGAACTGCGGAGCCACTCGCCTCATGATCTACGGGACTCGAACCTCGTCGTACAGCAAACGATGAAGGAGTGCGACGCCACGGCAGAGAACATGATTGCATATCGGGACCTTTACAACATCATGGAGGGCAGCTTCGACGGCTGCGAGCTGCGGCACATAGGCCGCGAGAGCAACGAAGAAGCAGACAGGCTAGCTAACCTCGGCTCGACTAATGCGAAAGTTCCACCCAGAGTCTTCGTCGAGTGCATCAAACAGCGGTCCATCAAGCTCAACCAGCCCATCGCACCCTCTACAACAGCAACAACCAATGATCAACCGGCAAAGGACCCAGCGGTACCCGAGGAAGAAGCACGCGTAGAAGTTTTCCTCATTGAGCCAACGTGGACGAACCCTTTTCTCGCATACATGTTGCGCCAGGAGCTGCCAGAAGACCCAACAGAAGCCCGGCGCATCACTCGACGCTCAAAGGCCTTCACGATCATCAACAAAGAGCTATACAAGCGCAGCATATCTGGAGTCCTGCAGCGCTGCATCGACGCAGAAGACGGCAGAGCAATACTCTACGACATCCATGCAGGAACTTGCGGATATCACGCCAGTAGTCGAGCCCTGGTGGCCAAAGCCTTTCGAGCAGGTTTTTACTGGCCCACGGCAATGCGGGAAGCCGAAGAGATAGTCAGAAAATGCTACGGGCGCCAGAAGTTCGCCACTAAGCCGCACACACCCGCATCGGAGCTAAAAACGATACCGCTCGCCTGGCCCTTTGCCCAATGGGGACTCGACATGGTGGGACCACTAAAGAAATCATCTCACGGTGGACACACGCATCTTTTGGTGGCAGTCGACAAGTTCACGAAGTGGATCGAAGCCGTACCCATAGCAAGCTCGACTGCTACATCTGTCGTCAACTTCATCAGGTCCATTATCTTCAGATTTGGGATACCCCATAGCATCATCACGGACAACGGCACAAACTTCACAGCCGACGAGTTCAAAGACTTCTGCATGGAGCAAGGCATCAAATTTAACTACGCCTCAGTCGCACATCCTCAGTCCAACGGACAAGTCGAGAAAGCAAACGGCCTAGTCTGCAACGGCCTCAAGAAACGCCTACTGGTGCCACTCAAGCGCGCCGCGGGTGCTTGGGTGGAAGAGCTCCCTCTGTCCTCTGGAGTCTGAGAACCACGCCCAACAGATCAACGCAATACACTCCTTTATTCATGGTCTATGGTGTCGAAGCAGTACTGCCATATGATTTGCGATTTGACGCACCTCGCGTGGTCGCGTACGACGAGTCGGACGCAGAAGAAGCACTCGAAGATGGCGTCGACACGCTAGACGAGGCACGGGACATTGCACTCACCCGCACGGCCGTTTATCAACAGAGTCTTCGCAACTACCATGGCTGTCGACTGCGCACGAGATCTTTCGTCCCTGGGGACTTGGTGTTGCGACTCAAATAGAAGAAGGTGCAAAAGCTCGTCTCCCCATGGGAGGGACCCTTCATCATCACAGAAGCCATCGACGGTGGCGCCTACCGCCTGAGGCATGCGAAGAGAGGAGAAATCTCCCACAATCCGTGGAACGTCGCGCACCTGCGCCGCTTCTACGCATAGCATACACATCCATGTAATCGTGCTTACACGCCAAACAAGTAGCAGGTTTCAGACGCACTCTTTTCCTTACCAGGGTATCTAAGGGGACTGGAAGGTTTTTAATGAGGCAGTCTGCTAGCTTAATATACAATGGTTGAGATACAAAAGCATTCTCCCTTTACTTTTTACAAGTCTAAAAAGCAAGTAAAGCCTTGGCCGCACCCGAACACTCGGGGGCTGCGCCACACAGGTTCAAACAAACAAGGCCTTGGCCGCACTCGAACACTCGGGGGCTGCGCCGCACAGGTTAATTTCAAGAAACAAGTAAAGCCTTGGCCGCACTCAAACACCGGGGGCTGCGCCGCACAGGTTAACTTCAAGAAACAAGTAAAGCCTTGGTCGCACTCAAACATTCGGGGGCTGCGCCGCACAGGTTAATTTCAAGAAACAAACAAGGCCTTGGCCGCACTCGAACACTCGGGGGCTGCGCCGCACAGGTTCAAACAAACAAGGCCTTGGCCGCACTCGAACACTCGGGGGCTGCGCTGCACAGATCATCACACTAGAGCGTGGAGAGCGTACCTGAACGCTCGGGGGCTGCGTTCAACCTTTCTATACAAATCATTGTCTTCGACAAGCATATTACATACATACACTCGGGGGCTGCCCCCCACGGATTCAAATCATTCATTTACAATCCATCTTAGCGAGCATACATACTTTTGCCTACTCATCTACAGGCTCATCCTTGGGACCCTCGTCCAATGGACCTACAAGCTCTTCCGTCTGCTTCTGCACCTGGCAGATGACCTTGCGCGCCCAGCCAAGGGTGCTATTATAATGACTCCGCTCAGGCAGGCCTTCGGTGGCACCTTCAAAGTTAAAGTTCGACCAGTGGAGTCGCAAATACGCAAAGGCAATATTTGCTCCACCCACCAGTTCAGCACACAGCATCTTCTGGATCGCATTGCCATCACGGAACCTCGTCAGGAGAGCGGGTATACCTTGCGGCTGCTCGTTATGCGGAAACATCGCTCGGTGCACTTTGGCCAAAGTACCTCGACAAGACTCCAATAGCAGGACAGCACGCCAAGTGCGATCCAGGAAGGTGGCAAGCACTCACGCCTTTGGCCTGTTAGACCAGAAGTATTGAGAGTCGGAAGCTGTGCCCACAACGACCCCGTCCAGTCACTCTTCTTCGCGAGTCTCTTCAGCCTTTTTGTCGGGGTTTACACCTGCCCAACGAAGAAGCAAAGTTAGCAGCACTCAAAACAGCAGCAACTGGCAGTCGAAGGTATTGTCGAATGTTCTCACATTCCAGTTGCCGATTAATCAAGTCCAGTTCGCTAATCAGATAGTCCTCTCGCTCAGACGAGGGGGCGGCCTCGCCCTCTCCGCGTCAAGTTCACCACGTACATCCTTCAGCTCTCGCTCCAGGTTCGCGATTCGAGTCTTCATCCACGACATGACAACCTCATCATTTTTGCTCCGGACAACAGTTCGGGCCGTGCACTTGTGGAAGGAGACGCTTCGGATGCACCTGAAGACTCAGCATGTTCAAACAGCAAAGGTCGATCCACATGAGACTGCCAAAAATATAAGACAACACACTCGGCGGCTGGGCCCCGACAAAGCAATTAAACATAAGTCAACTGCGAAGCAGAAATCAAATGTACAAGTGCTTTCAGGTTCATTACAAGCAAAGATAGCAAAAGGGAGTCGGCGCTACACCCTATGACACCGACTCCGACCTAGACCTAGCTGCGCGGGCAGCAACTTCGGCACTCCGGCGCTCCACCATGGACACTAAGTCCTCCGCCAACCACGCTGCCTCGTCCTTCACCGGGCCCAATGATGTTGTCCTTCCATCAGGCTTTCGCGGGAAGTCTGCAACAACCTTCTTGAAGTCACCCGCAACACCGTGGCCCAGCAACAGCTTGAATGTAAGCTCTGAGCCACGTACCATTTGGGCGCGAGTGAAGTTTGCCATGGTGGACTCGGGGCCAAGCACTGCAGCCAACCCATCAACGCTGGCAGGTGGTGTGCGCAGTGGAAAGACGTTCTTGTGCACCGCAGCAAGAGCGTCGGTCGACTTGGTGAACGCGTCCTTGGCGCAAGCACACATGGCGTCGAAGATGCTGACAGGACGCTCCAGTGGGACATCCTCATCCGTTGGCTCCATAGGAGGAGTCGCGCCAAAAGCACCTGCACTTGCAAACAAACATAAGTACCAATTCGACTGAATTGGGAGAACAAGCTCTCAACAAGAAATTCAGAAGGGGACATTACCTCCTACAACGTGGGCGAGCGCAAGTAGACGTTCCACCTGCACCCTTTCGCCTTGGCGGGTGACCTCCTCGCGTTCCTTGGCCTCCTTTAGCTTCTGCTCGGCATCATCATGCTGAGCTTTGAGCTCCTTCTCGAGCCCGCGCACTCGCTTCGCAGAAGACTCCTGATCACTTGCAAGAAGAAAGAATGCGTCAAGTAGATGGCGATACATGAGAGACAACAAGTCAATAACAACAAAGTGAAGCGCTTACGCTTCGATTGCTCCAGCGCAGCGCGAAGGTCGTCCCTCTCCTGCTCCAACTGGACGTAGGCCGCACCCAACTCCATGAGGTTGCGACAGAAAGGCTGCACGATGGAGACCAACACACAATTTTGAGCCAGTGCCCAACTATGCTAGTTGCACACAGCCTCGGGGGCTACTCCCATCGGGAGCGCTGTCGCGCACCCGATAAATCAACAAGACAGAAGATACTTACATGATCCTAGAGCCGCGCCGCACTTGAAGAAGACGGAGCAGGTACTCTCGGAGCAGAGGGAGCCGCCATCCTCACAACCTCCGTCGCGGCCGCTGAGGTCGCCAAGGCAGAAGCCTCCGGAGGGGTCAGCTCTGCCTCCCTGCCACTCGGAGTAGGCGCCTGTTCCCGGACAGGTGAAGGAGGCATACTCGTGCCACG
Organism: Poa pratensis; assembly: GCA_947311845.1. NCBI lineage: Eukaryota > Viridiplantae > Streptophyta > Magnoliopsida > Poales > Poaceae > Poa > Poa pratensis. The sequence goes on along the minus strand of CAMZMU010000034.1, from coordinate 77,670,287 downwards.
ACCGGCGCTGCGCAAACAACGATCAAATCAATACAATTCGAAGTCAAAGACAGAAACTCAGATTGAAGAAAGGTGATCACCTCATTTCCTCCTCCTCACTAACGAGATCGTCGACGTCAAACAACACACCGAATTCGGCCGCGCCGCCACGAGGAGGTGCCTTGGTGACCGGCTCAACCGCTACAGCTTCCTTCAGGCTGGGCGACGACGAGCCCGAGTCACCATCGTCGTGAAGCTCCGCCCTTTCGGATGGCGCGTCCTCAATGACAGCTTTTACCTTGTCCCGGCGCTGGCGCTTGAGCGGTTGCTCATCCTCCTCATCTTGCTCCGCTTCCCCCATCACTTCATCAGGTGAGGTGGTCGCCGAGGGAAGGGAGTCGTCCTCATCAACCGACTCCACTTTAGGAAACTCCACCTCGAAGGAGGGCCCATTTTCGGGCAGAGGTGGCAGACAAGTGGGAGCTGGGTGATCATGCGAGTCAAACACACAGAAATTCAACAAGGACGCAAACACGCGAAGTACTAGTGCAGCAACGAAACAGAAAATTCGAAAGTACACAGAGTCAGCTACATACCTCAGGCAGTGGGTTATCGACTCCGTATGGCTTTACTGGGCAGTCGACGTTGCAGGGGTCGGCAGCTCTGAGACTAGTCACAGACCGCACAGAGGCTTCGACTTCCCTCTTCGACCGCGGTTCCTTCGTCAGGCGAGTCGAGTCGCTCTCGCCTTGATACTCCCACATAGGGTGGTCCCGCAGGCGTAGTGGCTGCACATGCCTCTTCATCATCGTGGCAATGAGGTGGATGCCACCCACCTCCTTGCCCATCGCCTTCAGCAACTCGACGACTCTTCCTAGGAGGGGTGCCACTTCCACCTTGTCTTCGCTCGACAACGCGTGTGCCCAGGCGTTCGACTTCCTCAGCGGCTTGTCCGTCGCAAAGGCTGGGAGGCCCTCCTGTTCCACGCGAACGTAGAGCCACTTCTTCCGCCATCCTTGGACGGAGTCGGATTGCTTCAACAAGAAATAGCTAGTGTCACCACGCACTTGGATGCCGAACCCGCCAATGGGGTAGGTGCCACCGCCGCCCACGTTCCTCTTCACGTTGAAGACGACATCCACAGGCCCCAGTGCGGGTGCACTCCGAGGAAGCACTCGCACAGGATGAAGAAGCATGCGATGTGGAGGACGCCGTTCGGCATCAGATCATGCATTTCGATTCCGTATGCGTACAACAATCCGCGCACGAAATCATGAAGGGGAAAAGAGAAGCCCCGATGCAGGAAATCAACGAAGCAGACGCGCTCGCCGGATCGAGGTTGGGGGATTACCTCTTTCCCAGGCGCGCGCACGGCCAGCTGATCGGCCGGCGACAACAGTCCATCTTCCCGGAGCTCGTCAAGGTGCTGCGCCTTGACGGACGACTTGACCCAGTCGTCGGGAATCTTCTTCAATGTGTCAACGCCCATGGCGTCAACAGTGGCGGCGGCACTCATCGCCGCGCTCCCCCTCTTGGTCTTCACAGCCGCAGCGCCGACGTCGGTGGAGCTCATCGTAGCCGCAACTTTCTTTCCGCCTCCTATCATCGTGGCTAGCGGCTGGAGAATGGAGCGTGGATCAAACTTGGTTGCAGTGGCTATGGAGGCAGAGCGCGAGGAAGAAGACGAGACAAGGAACAGGAACGGCAAGATTGGGGATGAAAACTGATCTTTCCCCTTGCGGTGAAATAAATATACCGCGGCGCCGTCGCATCTTCACCATCCAATCGGCATCGGCAGCAACGGCCCGCATCAACCCTACATGTGGCGGTAGCGGAACGCAACCGTCACAGGCCACGCCGCCCACTACGCGCGAGAAACAAGGCAACCATCATCACGTCCCAAAAATTTCGCGTCGTGCGGTCAATTCAGAACTGAAACATCGTCTTTCTTGGTCAAACACTGACAGTGGGCCCACACTGATGCGTCCCATCAGCGGAACCGCGCACACAAAGATCGTCATGCATGACGTCAGTTTATGAGCCGGAGAATCTTTTGAGCCAGACTCTCGGCGCAAACAACAAGACAAATCCAACAAGCTATTGGGTCCCTCGACGGACCCTAGCTTCTTTCGACTCCGGTGCACATTCCACCCGAGCATGGCAATCAATAAGCCGCAAGGCTGAACATGGACTCCATTAATTTGTCGAGTCCGCGAACCCTTACTCTTCATAGTAGGCCAGCAGGCTAAAAGAGACTCCTTCATTTATCGAGTCCCCATATCATACTTCCGCACAGTAGGCCAGAAGGCTGAAAGGGACTCCTTGATTTGTCGAGTCCATTCACTCCCATCGGGAGCGTATTAAAAAAATTCTTTCGACTGGATGTCAATTGAGATTAACCTCAATTGCAAGCAATTCAGCTCAATCTCGGGGGCTACTCCCATCGGGAGCGCTGTCGCACCCCGATAGTACATGACAACTGGACCATCGAGTTCCAAAGGCTATTCAGCTTCATACACAAGCTTATAACGACAGCAGTCGCAAAACATTCGATTCCCGAGATGCATCCGCCGCATATACTCCTCGGATGCGGCACCCAAAGTGCAAAGATAAGACCCGCCGATCCGTCGAGCCGGACAGGGCTCGCACCCGCTGCGTTCACCCTGTAATTTCCATGCCAGCAGGCTTGAAGAAAATCCTACGGACGCGTTGGGTACCCAATTCATCGTAAAATCCTCTGTAAGACCTCCGCGGCATGAGTCGAAGCTTATCAGCTCTTTCCAGTTTCGAGTCCGGGGACTCGGGCTTGATGTAGGCTGGCTAGGTTCTTGCCCAAGAGTATCTAACTGGTCCCGATCCGTCGAGTGCGCCAGACCAGCCATGTCATCATCCCTAGAAACTATCAGCAAGACAGCAAAACATGAACATATCCAACAGTCGATGCACTACCGACTCAGAACAAAGTGCCTTGCAAAAGGTGAAGAATGACGTGCACCCAAAGAGGAGTCCTTACCCGACTCTTCGACTCGACCAAGCACTCGGGGGCTACTGACGTGGGCCTACCTATCGGGTACCCCACCATGAAGGTACCTGGTGCACGCGAGGATTAGGGCCCAGCCGGCGGCCTACTGGAAGACGACGTTCAAGGCCCACTAAAGGAGCCAAGGAGAATAGAGTATGCCTATGTCGGTAGAACCTACCATACTTGCAAACCCTAGTCGGTTACAAATTCCAGAGACCCAGCCTTCTTTATAAAGGCTGGGAGGGCCACCGATCTAAAGACGCGCTCATATTCCACCACCGAAACCCTAGCGAGATCAACATCTCGCCGGGATCACCATTGTAACACCTACAAACTATCAATAACATACAAGCTGGAAGTAGGGTATTATCCTCCGGGAGCCTGAACCAGGGTAAATCGCCTTGCTTATCAGCCGTGGTAACTACCAGCACTCCAACCTTTCTCCCTCTCAATCAACCTGGGGTACTCGACCCTGGATTTGCCGTGGCCACCCCACGTCAGCGCCGCTGCCGCGTCGCCTCCGCGCCCCGCCCTGCTCGAGCCGCCGCCTCTGCCGGTCCTCCGCCCCCGGCCATCCTCTAAGCCCCCCGCACCCCGAAACCTAACCCTAACCTTGGTCGCCGGCGAGCTCCCCACCGCACCCGCACCTGCACCCCCTTCGTTAAGGTGCTTCCTCGCCTCCGCCGGCGACGCCGCGGCTAGCCGCGTCGTCCCCGTATCCGGCAAGGTCCTGGCCTCACCTCCGACGGGGCGCGTGGCCAGGCGCGTCGTCCCCGTCGTCGGTGGGTGGCTATGGTGCTCTCTCTCGTGCGCGTCGTCTTCCTCCCGCCGGCGTTCTGCTCTCGCGCATCTCTGTGACGGTGGGCCGTGGCCCACTAGGGGTACGAGGACGTTAGCAGCCGCCACGGTACGCGTCATATAGGATTTGCGTTTGTAGCCCCCTTCAAGCGCGAGCACTAAGCGAGCTGGTGCTCTGACTCGCCGCAGCAGCCTCCATCATGGGCCGGCCTATTTCTGGATATGTTTTTCGTTTTTCTTCTTCGTCTCTTTTCATATGTGTTTGCTGCTTCTTTTCTTTTGACTTATTGGGGGTAGCACACTAATATATTCCTGTCTTTATTTTTCATAATTCTCTTTTTTTATTACGGAAATATACGAATACTTTTTTTTATCATGGACCAGTCTTTATTATAGGTAAACACTTTTTAATTTTCTGTGAACCATATTTAATGTTTATTTTTAATAGTGATTTAATTTTTTTTAAATCTTTTTGAAAATGTTCCAGATTTTTAAAATGTTCATTTCCAAAAAATGGTTCAGAAGTTCAAATTATTAAAATGTTTATTTTAAAAAATGGTTCAAATTTTGAAAAATCATTTTTAAAAAGGTTCAGATTTCTAAAAAATGTTCATATTTGAAAATTATTCATTTAAAAAATGGTTTAGAATTTAAAAATGTTCATTTTTTAAATTGGTCCAAATTTTGAAGAAATGTGCATTTTAAAAATGGTTCAGATTAAAATATATATATTTGAAATGGTTCAAATTTAAAAAATGGTCATTTTTAAATAGTTCAGATTTTGAAAATGTTTATTTTTTAAAAGGTTCGGATATCGAAAATGTTCATTTTTACAAAATGGTTCTGATTTTGAAAATATCCGGATTTAAAAAAGTTAGGTTTAAGAAATGAACATTTTTAACCATGTTGATCCACACCTGGTTAAATCTGAACATTTTTTAATAAATTGTTCAACTATTATTCAAGAAATCAGAAGTAAAAACAAAAAACGTAAAAAAAGAACTAAGGTAAACCTCACATGTAGGTTGGCCCATGTGGGGAATCATGCGAGCAAGGTGGCACATTAGAGCATCTTCACCGCCATCCTCAGAATTTGTCCGACACCTCCCAAATTGTGTCCGCTTGGGGGGGGGGGATGCCATACACTTGTCTGGCCAATCTAGGGTGCTGCCCACACTGGCACACCCCCAACGACTGACACTATCCGTTTTTTATAAAATAATGAACTTCTATCTAAAACATAGGAAAATGAATGCATAGTCCAATGATAGTTTAACCATAGGAAATATAGTTATTACAACAATTGAAATTGCAATTAAAATTAAAATTCGATAAGTTTGCGAGAACAACATGGGTCGTGTGCTCGGTGCGCCCACAAGTGCGCGACTAGATCACTCTGCAAATGAACATGAGTTGTTTCATCGGGAATTTGCAGAAGAGTAACGAGTAATTCTGAAAAATTCAACCGGCACGCCTGGGTGTGGCTTGACAAGCTGGGGGGCCCTGGTAGTCATACGGCTCATTCATGACCAAGTTGGCATCACGCTCACTTTCGATGATCATGTTGTGCATGATGACACAAGCATTCATGATTCCCCACATCTGCTCTAGGGACCAAGATAGAGAAGGATACCTGACAATTGCAAACCAGGCTTGGTGCAAACCAAATGCTCGTTCCACATCTTTTAGGACACTCTCTTCCTTGCTTACGAAGTTAGTGTGCCTCACCAATAGGGTTGCAGATTTGACAAATATCGACCAATGAGGACAGATGCCATCTGCTCTAGTATCCTTTGTCATACTCATGGCCGTTGATTTCATGCTTGCACTTCGGAGCTTGGCTGGCGGTAAATCTCGCAAACTCCAGAGAGCGTTGCAGTACGTTGATGTCATTGTGAGAACCGTACAAAAAAATCTATGAAACATCCGTACGCGAGACACCGTATAGCAGCGGTGCATTCTTCAACGAATAAGAATCCAAAATGACCAGTGCAATCTTTTTTCAGCTCGAGTTAGTCATCGTAGTCTCGAACACCATGCACAATGTTCAAGAACACTGCACTTTGCATCATAAAGCGTTGGCGAAATTCAGTATCATGGTTTGCTAGGATAAGTGAAAAATAGTCATTGTAAAGCATCACATGACCCGTTGTCATGAACCGATTCTTGTTGGCCGTCTTTCCTCTTCTCGACTCTCAACGTTTGGGAGCGGCGTCCAGCTCCTCCCGTGCAGCCATAAGAACGGCCAGAACCAGTTGATTGTCTTCATCATCGCAATCAAGGTAGACCTCCTCTTACCGAAAAAGGAATTTGTAGCTCAAGCTACATGTAGCTCTATATTTTAAACTTCGGACAACAAATATTTTAAAGTGTCAAAAAGTTCTAAAAATAAATCTGAATGCAGCCAATAACATATCCTACAACTGTACAAATTTCAATCCAAATTGTGCTGTATTTTTTCCTACGTAAAAAGCACAAATTCTGGCAAGATTTGGAGTGGTACTGTTCTTTTTGTGTAGCTTAGAATATAGCGTATTTCAGATTAACATCTTGCACGCTTGTAGGATATATCCATTGCTACATGTACATATTTTTTTATATTTTTTGAATCCATAAATATTTGTATTTTGAATGTTTAAAATAAAGGGTTACATGTAGCTCGGCTACAAAACACCATTCTCTTCTCTTCCATCATTTGCTAAAACATAATTTTATCGTCGCTATCCACATCCTATTAAACAACAGTCAATGAACAATGGAGCTATGCGATAAATCAACAACAAAGAAAATAACTTGTTGGCAAACATCCGAACACCTTGTGGGCGGGCGAGAGGGAGTGGCGCCGGCAGTCGAGCTGTGTGTCGGCGCAGAACGAGGACTGGCAGCAGCGGCGAGTGGGGATTCGGAGGGGCGGGGAGTGGCGGCGACGGCAAGGGGCGGTGTCACGAATCACGGGTCAGGGAAACTGGAGAACGGGATGGGGTGCAAATGACTTCCGACCTACGTCGTTCCGTATCTATGACAAAGAGGGCCCGCCTGTCGGAGGGCGTTTCCGGCCGCTGTCCGGCGTCCCCAAGCAAGCCCCCAACTTTGAAGGGTGGGTCGGTGGTGCCGGACAGAAAACGTGTCCCTTCTCGAGCGTGGCCTGGTTCTTCCTGGATGCGCGAGAGCATCAAGAAGAGTTGAGATAAGCCGGCAGGGACGCCGGAGCGGCAGTGGTCCAACGCACGCAGACGCAGCTGAGGCCTGAGCAGCGATCAGGCGACCCCAGGGCGGGCCGTACAGCACTGCAGGGATGAGTATCAGTAGTCACCTCAAGGCCGGCGCGCAACGCATGATGAGCGCTCCGACACACCCGATCCACGACATGATACGCGTGGCCCGGGAGACGATGCACTCGCTCGCTCCAGTACATACGGCGGGCGCTCCTGCTCCACGCCATGGCAATCACACGTCCCATCACTCAGTAGGGTTTCCGGGCCCATTCTCCACGTTTCGCTTTGGTTTCTGGGCCTCGACCCATCTGCCTGCAGGTGGCCCGCATTCTACGTACGTACGTACGTCCGGGGAGACAAAAGGCACGACAAAGCAGGCGGCTCTCTGGCTGTATGTACATGTGGTTTGTGGGTCGTCGTCTCCGTCCGCGGAGTCCAACTCAACCTGCCGTGGGTTGTGCTCGATCGCCATGCAAACAAGGGCACAAAAAAGTCACTACCAACACTCCTTTGATCTATTTTCATGAAAAAAAAAGACAGTTGCAGCCAAAGAGAAAAATATGGCCGGAGCTACCTCTGATCTCGAAAGTTGTGGGATAACGGATGTCATACTCAACTATGAACCTCCGATGAACATGTTTCATGAGTCATGGTCATGGTGATGTCAGCTGGATAGCATTGACTCGGTAACGGAGGTCGAGCTATTACAAGGATGAAAAGTACTCGCCTTCAACTTTGCGAGAACATACACCGTGAGGCAAAAGGAATTAACATATTCCAAATTTTCTGGGTTCACATTAATCGGGTAGTTGGCATCGTTTTTTAGGAGAGATAGTTTCTAGACCCTCTCGAGTGATCTTATTTGCAAGCATGACCAACCCATTTAAGTTAAGAGTTAACTCAGCTTAAGGTAATTTGTGTCACGAGATCGAGAAAAGAGGTCGAGCTATTACAAGGATGGGAAACACTCGACTTAATCTTTGGGAACATACAGTACATCGTGAGGCAAAGTGAATAAACATATTGCAAATTTTCTAGGTTCACACTGGGGAGTTGGCACGTTCTGTTAGGACCCGCTACCAGCTATCGACTTAAGTTGTTCACTGATTTTTTTCGAAAAGGGGGAATCCCCAACGTCTGAATCGATTGATACATGTAGCCTTTATTAATTTTTATTGAGATTCAGTTATTACAAATGATTACATCATGAGTGACACAAGGTCGATACATGAATCAACCATCTAAACAGTAATGAAAACATGGAGTGGCACTGCATCAATATGTTATCTTGAAATCAAATCGTAGCTGCACCGGGTGTATAGACCCACGCAACTGAATGGATCTCGTTTGTCCATTTGTTGTGGGTAAGACCACATACGGATCCAATCAATAGTCGTTGGTATAACCTGCATGAAATAATAAGTTTTTGCATTGTTTAAAATAACATCATTGCGTATGTTTCGGATGGCCCAGAGTAAAGCACACACACCAACTCGGATTTGCACTTTATCTTTCTTGTCAACACACCCCTTAACCAATTCCGAATAAGTTAGAAATATTGTTTGGGGGTGAATATTAAAAGCCATGAAAACAATACGCCAAACCATCTTAAGGTAAGGGACAAGATATAATAAGTGATGAATCGTCTCCTCTTGATCACAACAACAACACATTTTTACAGCCATTCCAATTACGCTTAGCTACGTTAACTTTTGTAAGAATCTCCTTACAATATATAAAAATCTTAATTTTTAGTGGTACCTTCATTTTCCAGATATATATGGAGGCACCAAGTATGATCACTCATATAATCTAAATATAAAGATTTCACCGTAAATTTTCCTGATGTGGTCAATTCCCACTTGAACACATCAGGGGCGTCAAAAAGTTGCACTTCCATCAACCGGCTAACAAGGTGCAGCCATCTATCTGCACATATGGTAGTGAGCATGGCGTATGTAAATATATTTTTCTTTTCTTTTTTGCGAGAGAATTATTTTTCTTAATTACAGGGCAAGGTGGTTATATCTAAGCTCTAGAAAGTTGTAATCAGTTACCTTTTTATCATGACTCTGACTTCCTAACTATAAATGTTCTTTGGCATATGTAAATATATATTTATTTTCTTTTTTGAGAGTAAAAAAATTAATTACAGGGGCAAGGTGGTTGATCATATCTAAGCTCCAGAAAGTTGTAATCAGTTATCTTTGTGTTTAAATTTGAAATCTGGTGTCTTTGACACACCTATACTTCGTGGAGTGGGAAACATAGGTTGCTTTTGTTTGTCTGTTTTCTTTTTGATAGAATGACGATAAGTACATACAACTTTGTAGACAATACAGATGGAATAAGCACAACGAAATGTGATTTTTTTTCATTGACCCAAACTGCATGCAAGGACAGGAACGGCTTATATCACGAGAGATGCTGAAAACATGTTCTTGACACGCATGCACCGACTTTTCTACAGGTGAATAGGAGTTAAGAAGTCCTGGGAAAAAAGAAGATAAACATAGAAAAGAAGACATGGAAACAGAGAAGACAACTCACTACACCTAGCTAGATGGACTGATGATCATGAGAACCTAGAGACCTAGGTATTCAACTTCATTCTCCATTCTCGGTCCCAGCAGAGTGAAATTAGAGTACTACATCTATTAAGCAACACACAAGCGACATTGAGGAGATCTAAGACGAAGCCCTAGAATGTGGCAAAAAGAGAGTTTGGGACATCGGTAAGAACATGAGAAGCTTGCTAATTAGGTAGCTAGAATGGAGTGACTCCCATGTTGGCGGCCGCTGCCGCCGCCGCCGCATAGAGACCATCCTTGAGAAGCATGTCTTCAGGGCCATCCTACAGATCACAAACCACATAGTCAATGCGTGCAATTAATTTAAGAACTTGTCGCTCCGAGTTCTGAATTACAGAGATGCTAATTAATTAAGACCTCAAGGTGCAAAGATGGATAGGTTAAGGGTTTAGGAGTAGTATACAAGTCTGAGGGTTTAAAATACCTGAGCTTTGAAGGTCCTCTTGAACCCCTGATCCGGCATGAGGCTGAAGTGGATGTGCGGGAAATGGGCCCACCGGTAGGATCAACAACAAGAGAGGAAGACAAAACATGGGCAGGGTTGGATTAGTAAAGTAGCTAGGCGAATTCTGGGGAAAAGTGGGGATAAAACCGATCAAATACACTAGAAACAAACGGTCTTTTGGGAATATGTGAGGATTTGGGGTTTTACCGGGATAATCCTCACCAATCCCACAAAAACACTAGAAACAGACAGGGCCTAATCCTCAATCCACTAGGTAGGGGTATTGTTTTGGGTATTGTAGAAAATACACTAGAGTTTGGGGAATTCTGGGAAAAGTGGGGATAAAGCCAATCAAATACACTAGAAACAAACGGCCTTTTGGAGATATGTGGGGATTTAGGGTTTGATCGGGATAATCCCCACCAATCCCCACAAGAACACTAGAAACAAATAGGGCCTAATGGAGATTTACTTACTTGAAAAGACCCACTTTGATAGGCGAACGAGTTATTGCTATTTTTTGTTAGTCTCGAGTACAATGCATATGCCATGTCCTTGGAAACGAGGTCCTCGCATGACCCAAAGCTTACAATGACTTGCCGAGGGTCCATCAAATGCCACTCTGTAGCTGGGTAACTACGGATGCAGATTTCAGATTAGTCGTGACACAAGCTGCGTGGCCAGATTGACCAAGATGGGATTTCCCCCTCAACTCGGAGAGATAGTTTCTAGACCCTCTCGAGTGATCTAATTTGCAACCATGACCAAACGATTTAAAATTAAGAGTTAACTCATTTTAAGGTAACTTGAATCACGAGATCGAGAAGAGAGCGGTCGAGCTATTACAACTTTGCGAGCATACACCGTGAGGCAAAGGGAATAAACATATTGCAAATTTTCTGGGTTCACATTAATCGGTAGTTGGCATGTTTTGTTAGTAGCTGCTACCAACTATTGACTTAAGTTGTTCATTAATAAATTAACCCGTGTCCAATTGGTCGTGAACCTGCATAGTCACTCACCTTGAGCTTTGCGAACGTACAGTACATCGTGACGCAAAGGGAATAAACATAATGCAAATTTTCTAGGTTCACATTGGGAAGTTGGCACTTCTGTTAGGACCCGCTACCAGCTATCGACTTAAGTTGTTCACTGATAAATTAAGTCGTGCACAAATGGCACTGAACCTCATAGTCACACACTTAAGGAGGGACAGAACCATCTGAAGGTGATCCAGGTGAGACAGGACCCAAGTGTGATATTGGGGACAATGAGTCATACACGAATTGGATTCATGTAGTACTTGGATTACGATCGGATGCGGCCACAAGTGTTGTGCGTCTAGGTTGATGCCTATATAAGGTAAATATGCAACATGACCAAAATATTATGAGTGTTGTTCCAACTATTGAAAACCCTAGCCACCACCATCCCAAGTCGTGAGAACGGATCTATCATTCCGCTGTGTGGTGTTCCCTCATGTACATGTCGATATCGTAGAAGCACGTGCGATGCCTAGAAGAAGAATTTCGTGGGATCCTCAAGTTGTTAAGGGATCAGACTAGTCTACACTGCCCCGACACGCTACATCAACTTCCGTAAGTAGGCCTCTAGTGATAAAGCCGTGACATAATTCGTAAACATAGATCCTGGTGATTCGTCGTAGGAACAAATTCTTTTTATGCAAGTGTTGGATTTGGCGTATCCCAACAATATTAATGTCTAACAAGTAACAATCGACAGCCAAGTTCCTACAAAAACTTGGATAACCCAGAAATTATATATCATATAAATAAGAGTAGGTCGTTGCACTTTGTAAACAACATGCAATAATCCAAACAACCTACAGTTATTTGTAGGATTGTAATTTATTCACATAAAAATAGTGGACTAAAACACGGTAGTTTAGAAAGAGGGGCTAATTTCCTTATAACTAAGAACTAACATTTGGGAATATTTTTCACCTCTTTAATGTTTCCCATTTCCTTACGTCAATTACAAATTCGATATTCTTCTCATGATATAAAGAGAAACTTAGATTTTGTGTTGGTACATAGAAGTAGGCGTATTTACTCTAAATACTCAAAATTGATAGCAGGAAAATATTTTTTGGCTAGATTTAAATATTAATTTTAGATGTTTGTAATTCTTTACCTTTTTATCATGACTCTGACTTCCTAACTATAAATGTTCTTTGGCGTATGTAAATATATTTTTCTTTTCTTTTTTGCGAGAGAATATTTTTTCTTAATTGCAGGGGCAAGGTGGTTATATCTAAGCTCCAGAAAGTTGTAATGAGTTGTCTTTGCGTTTAAATTTGAAATCTTGTGTCTTTGACACACATATACTTTGTAGAGTGGGAAACATAGGTTTGTTTTGTTTGTCTGTTTTCTTTTTGATAAAATAACGATAAGTACATACAACTTTGTAGACAATACAGATGCAATAAGCACAAAGAATTTTAATTTTTTTTCATTGACCCAAAATACATGCAAGGACAGGAACAGCTTATATCACGAGAGATGCTGAAAACATGTTCCAGACACGCATGCACCGACTTTTCTACAGGTGAATAGGAGTTAAGAAGTCTCGGGGGAAAAGAAGATAAACATAGAAAAAAGACATGGAAACAAAGAAGACAACTCGCTGCACCTAGCTAGATGGACAGATGATCATGAGAACCTAGAAACCTAGGTATTCAACTTCATTCTCCATTCTCGGTCCCAACAGAGTGAAATTCGAAGTACTACATCTATTAAGCAACACACATGCGATATTGAGGAGATCTAAGACGAAGCCCTAGAATGCGGCAAAAAGAGAGTTTGGGTCATCGGTAAGAACATGAGAAGCTTGCTAATTAGGTAGCTAGAATGGAGTGACTCCCATGTTGGCAGCCGCCGCTGCCGCCGCGGCATAGAGACCATCCTTGAGAAGCATGTCTTCAGGGCCATCCTACAGATCACAAACCACATAGTCAATGCGTGCAATTAATTTAAGAACTTGTTGCTCCGAGTTCTGAATTACAGATATGCTAATTAATTAAGACCTCAATAAGGTGCAAAGATGGATAGGTTAAGGGTTTAGGTAACCAGTAGTATACAAGTTCTCAGGGTTTAAAATACCTGAGCTTTGAAGGTCCTCTTGAACCCCTGATCCGGCATGAGGCCGAAGTGGATGTGCGGGAAATGGGCCCACTGGTAGGATCAACAACAAGAGAGGAAGACAAAACATGGGCAGGGTTGGATTAGTAAAGCAGCTAGGCGAAACAAATGTGAACAAACCCTATCGATCTAACTATTTACTGTGGGGCTAAAAGCACCCATGCATGCACTGATGCACAGCCGGCCGCTCGGCATCTCGCTCACAAGCAGCGTAACAGAAGCTGTCGCTGTGTCCGTGCTGACACCGTAAAGCGACCGGTCAAATCAAGACGACACGCAAACAGCTAGGAGTACTACTATGTGGAAGTAGGAGCTAGATACTGTGCAGCAGGTGATGAGAAATTTACATTCTTCGCGGCTGCGCTGAAGGCCTCCCGGTGCGTGATGTCCGGGTTGCCGGCCTTGATACGCTGGATCTCGTCCCTGTTGCAAATCAACATATATTATCGTACATAAACCACCAAGAACATCAGAGTAATTAACAAGTAGTAAGAACCATGCATGGAGGAAATGCTTTGTAGGAAGAGATATTTATCGCTAGACATTCTTACTTGATGAAGCGGTTGTACGCGGATGGCACTCTCTGACGCTTCTCCGGAGCTGCAACGACAAATTAGCGGTGTATAGAGCCGGATCAGCAGCGCAGACGCAGGAACATGGACGAATGGGTATGCATGCTTAGCTAGGCACTACTATACATGCTGAGACTGCTACATAACCATAATGCACACCCATCGGAGACAAGCATGGGTGCACCCTGCTGCAACAGGACATGATTTTATGTCTCTGTTCCATGCTCCCGGTTTTATCTCCCCCCCTCCCCCCATATCTTAAATCTGCTCTCCGGCCTAGCTTGCTCGTTTAACGCGGGAGGTACTATGTGGATGATCATCGATCTAAACGGTAAGAACACTATACGCTTACAGAACTTGGGGTGTTGACTAGCCTTCTGGCTGTTTTCCATCTATGAAATTGATACGCTTTCCATGGCGTATTGTTGAAAAAACTATTGAGGTAGCAACTGTGTTTCCCGTCCTTAACCCTCTTACAGAACTAACTAAACCATGAAACAAGTGTGCAGAACCAGATAGAGAGGGGTGATTGGGCAGCGTCATCCCATGAACAGTGCGCTGTTCGCGACATCCCGAGCTCGTGGACTGTTTGCTTTCACTAATGTAGTACACTAGCTAGCGCTTAGCAAATCAAAGAAGACCAATCAAATTATATAACATCTGGTCCTTACGCCTGTTCGCCGACGGGGCGCTCTTTGTCGAGTGCTCGGTCTCCTGCTGCGCAGCCTTGGCGGGTGGCGCGGGCATCGCCGGCAGGTTGCTGGAGCAGCTGCTGTTGCTGCGGCCCGTGAAGCCACCCAGGTTGGTGCTCGCCTGGTCCATCAGCAGGCTCGGCGTCTGGAACGCAACCTCGTCCTGCGCGAACACATCAATTAAGCTACTGATCTGAGCTGGAAACTTCTCTAAACGAGTGAGCTGACGCTGCTTGTATTACTAGACGGTAGCCAGAAACATGGAGAGAAAAACTCACGAGGAGGCCGTGGTGGGAGGTAGGAGAAAGCAAGGAGTGGCCAAACGGGAGCTGGTTGGCCGGCGGCGCCGCGGGTGGGAGCAGGAGGCCGCGGAGGTTGACGGAGAGGAGATTTGCGCAGTGACCGCACCTCACCGTCACCGTCTTGAACAGGCTGCTGCACGGCACGCCGACCTGCGGAGATCATCAAACGCTCGAAGTTAGGTATGTACCGATGAACCAGAAAGCGAAAAAAACAAAAAGCAAGCGATGTCGGTAGGTAGGTGGCGGCGACGGCCGGCCGGCACACGTACTGCAAGAATGGTGTCGCAGCAGTTGCAGTGGACGTAGCAGAGCTGCTCGGTGGGGGACGGCGCGAGGTGGTCCTCCAGGTTGAAGACAGCCGACGAGGCGGAGGACGAAGACATTATGACGATCGATGGCCGGCCGGATCGAATGTATGCGCGCGGTAGCTGGCTATCCGAACGACCAGAATGTATATATATATGTATGGGTGGCTAGCTTCTCGTTTCAATCGAGCTTTCTTCTTGTCGCAAGAGATTGTAGTAGATATCGAGAGGTAGTAGCTACAAATCGAGGAACGATTAAAGAAGCAGGTGGTGGTGTGTAGAAAGGAGAAATTTTATACGACTGTGGAGGTAGGCGGAGATATCCTTTTGGTCTCCTTTGATGCGATGAGGTGATTTGATGCCTTCCTTGGGATTTGATGGACCTGCTGCAGCAAGCAAGCTAGCCCGATTCGAGAAAGCCGCGGATCTGTCGTTGTTCCTGATTTGAAAGCCGAAACAAACAGCAACTAGAACTACTACTACTGCATGTGGAATTTGCCGGGAGCAAAGAGGGAAAGGCAAGGGTGCGACGAGGCGGTATGGGGTGGCGGTGGTTCCGGACAAAGCGAGATGAAGATGAGATGAGTGCCCGGGTGGGAGTGTGTGGGGCTGGTCTCTATATGGGAGTAGAGTGGGACGGAACGGGACGGCCAAAGCGAGCTTGGCTTTTGTCTCCGGCTCTCCGGGCTCGCACAGCCCACAGCACGCAACGGGGTGGCATCTCCGGCACTGTTTATGACTGAAAAGGGGAATGAGTGGTGGGGATCGGCTGACTGTGGCGCGATGCGGCCGGTCTCCCCGGCCAGGCCGTGTTCTCTCTAGTCTCTACTACGGTCTACGGGCTCTACTAGTACGACGTCTTAAAGAGCTTCGAATTCGATTGAGTGACCAGGAGAAATACACGGAGGAGGTGTTTGGTTGTTTTCACCGAATGTGTGTCATTTGCATCCGTGGCTTTGTTAGGGTCTGGTTGTGGAAAAAAGCGAGTTGGACCAAATTCCGCAAGCCGTTTGGTTGGCTGCATTGCTTCTTTTACATGATGTCTAGTGAGCTGCAAACTTGGTTTGAGAGTGACTAGATACGGTACACAGGGGCGTATTTGGTTACCTTACGATTTTAGCTCATTTGGCATTGTGACTCCCCAAGGCCTGGCACAGGAAAAAAGCGGCCTGAGCCACGTTGTGAAGCCCGTTTGGTTGTCTGGTTTTACTGTTTTCTAATTTTTCTACCCGGTGTTTGGTGACCTGTTTAAGTGGCTGAAGGCGGATTAGAGCCAAGAACCTGGTGTTTGGTTACACACCTACGCCGTGTTATGCTCACTACATATGAAAATGGTGATCTTACCACCCCTTTGAACTAACCGATCACATTAAGCAGTCGGACACACATTTAGCAAACTACATAAGAGCTTCAGTACCACCTACTTATATGCACAACAGGGTAATGCCCTAACTGCATGCAACAACAGGGACGAGCAAAAACCTGAACAAAATGCATCAGAACAAGTTTATGGGCATACATAAGCCCATGACTTTACCTGCTATTATTGGGGGTGATTTTAACATCCTTTGTTTTTCGAGTGAAAAAAAATAAAAGGGGGTGTAACTAAATTTTCTGATGCTTTTAATGCTATTATTAATACCTATATGCAGCGGGAAGTGAGTTTTTCTGGGGACCAATTTACTTGGTCAAATAATCGAAAAAATCATACTCTGGAGAAATTGGATAGGGTGTTAATGAACTCAGATTGGGAAATTTGTTTTTCCTTGACAAATGTGAGGAAAACTCCTAGGGTAGCTTCAGATCACAATCCTTTGATTGTGGATACTGTGAGATCCATGCTCCTAAGAGTAGGGAATTCATATTTGAGAAATGTTGGATCTCTCATCCGGATTTCTTGAATGGAGTGGAATCTGCTTGGGCCTCCCTTGGTGGGGCATCTGATAAGATTCGTCAATTCCAAATTAAATTGAAAAAGTAAAAGATAGTTTGAAAGGTTGGGGTGCTAATGTCAGAGGGGCAGAGATTAAGTTGAAAAAGAGTTGACTTCTAAGCTTGAAGAGCTGGAGTTCTTGGAGGAGCAAGGAGCGTTGAGTGGTGTTCAGTATGGTAGGAAAGGAGAGATTCAACATAAACTGATGGAAATCTATGAAGAAGAGAGATATACTAGTACAACAGATCTAGTGAGAAATGGTTGTTGCAAGGGGATTCCAGTACTGCCTATTTTCATATGGTAGCCAATGGAAGGAGTAGGAGAGGTATAATGTGCTCTCTGCAGGATGGTGATTTGCATGTTTAGGGGACTGGGGATTTTTTATCCCATGCAACTGAATATTATAAAAAACTCTTTGGCCCGGGAGAAGGGAATTTACTGAGTTTCAACAGTGGTGTTTGGTCTAAGGAGGAAAAGCTGAATGCGGCAGATAATATTGATCTTGATAAACCTTTCTTAGAAGAGGAGATCAAGGTTGCTATGGATATGATGGTTAAGAATAAAGCCCCTGGTCTTGATAGAATTCCTATTGAGTTCTATCAGTCCCGTTGGCACATAATAAAAAAGGAAATGGTGGCTCTGTTTGATGATTGGTTTCGTGGGAAATTGAGTCTCTATATGTTGAATTTTGGTATGATCATACTCTTACAAAAAACTCCTGATACTGATTGTATCCAGAAATATAGACCCATCTGTCTTTTGCAAGTGATTTATAAAATCATTACTAAGGTGATCACCCTCAGAGTGGAACCTATGTTGAACAAATTGATTTCCTCTTGCCAAACTGCTTTCATTAAAGGGAGAAATATAATGGATGGAGTCATGTCTTTGCATGAAATTCTGCATGAGTCTAGAAGGAAAAAACAGCAAGGTGTAGTGCTGAAGTTAGATTTGGAGAAGGCCTATGATAAGGTTGACTGGGCATACCTGATGAAATGTGCGTCTCAGAAAGGGTTTAGTGAACTTTGATGCAGGCTGATAAATGAGATTGTGGAGAATGGGACTTTGTATGTGAAAATAAACAACAAAAGAGGTAGAGACTTTGGAAGCCATAGGGTGTGAGACAAGGGGATCCTTTCTCTCCTTCCTGTTTAATTTGGCTGCGAAAGGGATAGCTAAGTTAATTAAACAAGCTCAAAACACTGGACAGATCATTGGTCTTGTGCCACATCTTGTGGACAAAGGAATCTGCATCTTTTAGTATGCTGATGACACCATTTTGTTTGTGCAAGATGATGTAGAGCAAGTTAGGCACCTTGAGTTGATCTTATACATGTTTGAAGCTATGTCTGGCCTTAAGATCAATTTGTTGAAGAGTGAGGTGTTGTTGATGATTGAGGACGATGAAAAATTCAACTTTTATGCTCAGATGTTCAATTGCCAGGTGGGATATTGGCCAATGAAGTACCTTGGAGTCCCTGTTAGTGGCTCCAGGTTGCATGTTTCAGATTTAGATCCTTTACATGAGAAGTTAGGAAAGCATCTGGAAATGTGGAAAGGGAAAAATTCCTCTATAGGGGAAGATATATTTTGATTCAATCTGCTCTGTGTGGATACCCATTTACCACATGTCGCTGTATCTGTTGCCAGAGACTTGTGTGAAAAAAATGACTAAAATTATGAGGAGATTCTTCTGGCAAGGGACTGCACTGAAAAAAAGTATTACATGAAATGGAAGCTTATACGCAAGCCTAAGAAGAAAGGGGGCCTTGGAATTAGAAATCTAAAACTGTTTAATATTAGCCTGCTGTGCAAATGGGGTACTCTCCCTCAGATCCTTTTTAGTGTCATTGTTCTGTTTAGGTTATTTTCATAGGACCAGTTAAAACATGAGTACTCCCTCAGATCCGTTCTGAGTGTCGCTAGGAAAGAACAGACGTAGCACAAATCGGTAGTGTAAGTAACTCATGGTTGACTTAACTCGTTTGCAAAACAGATACATTTCGGTGACACTGCATAAAAAGCCGGGTCTTTGCCAAGGTGTTGTTGTCCTCCGATATAATTGTTGTGTACCGGCAATTATGCAATGGATTTGTAAGTTTGTTTTTATGTCTTATACATCCTTTATGTTATGTCCTTTATTCTATATGTATAGTGAGCTAACATGGAGTCATATATTCCCTCTTTCTGTTTCATTGACCACTTTATAGAATAGCCACCTTCGGTGCATCAACACTGGCCTTATTGCACTATTTGTAGAGACTGGTGCATACCCGAATATTTAGCTAATTTAACTGAGCTAAATACAAAGTAAGTGACGTTATTATATTTCGGCGACATCGTCCAAGAAGTCACACGGCCAGGGGATCGGACATCTTGTCTTCCTATCTGATGTATGTGCAATAAATATATATGCTTTCACTTGATGTATTTACCTTGAAATGTAATGACGTAAAAATATTCCGAAGCTCTTTAATATATCTATGTGAAGTGAATATATATTATGTTAGTGTCTGATGTATGTGCAATGAGTATATATGCTTTCACTGTTTTTGTTGTATGCAACAGAAATGTATAGTAATATTATGGACAACCGAAAAAGCTCGATGCAAACGAGTGGACAAGATACTCTGGAACTGATGAGCTCGACCCTAAGGAAACAGAGGTATGTGCATAACCGTTGCCAAAAACAGGTCTCACCGGCGACCGTTTTTTACCTCCGTTCCCGATGAGGGCCTTCACATCAGCAGCGGGGGACGGAGACACGCACCCTTTCCCCGTTTCCTATGAGGGTTTTGACCCGTTTCTGATGTGTCGTTCTGTATTAGTGGGGGAGGGGGATTTGAGCAATGAGCATTTTCGTAAAATGCACATGTGATAGGGCATTCTTGGTGGCGAGGCTCTTGACCCATCGCTCGTGAGACATGTTGGCGGCAGACTGGCGAGTGGGACGACACTAGGAAAGAGGAGCGCCAACCATTGAGACGAACGCCGGGCGGAAAAGGTGAGAGAGTGAGGTTTGTTGGCAGTGAGGGGAGTGGTAGGGGAGTTATGCTGAAATGTCCCATCTCCCACGCTTTCCAACGCGTGCGACGCATGGGAACGCGGAGCTCTTTAGAGTCCGGTTGTGAAGAAATGGCCAATTTAGTCATTCCCAGCGGACCAACTTTTAGTTTGCTTTCGTGGCATAAAGATACACGGTGCGATCCTACCAACCAAACGGGTCATTTTTGCATGCACCACGGGCTACCGAGATGCGTGGTGTAGGTACGTCATGCTCGGATGTGTATGAAGCTATGGCGATGTGACAAACCCCGGGTTTTGAGCAGTCACACGCGTAACGTACGTGAGACTTTGCCAAGTGGGGAGCGTTTACGCGAGGCAAAACCTGACCGGCCCTGGTCTGGCTTGATTTTTCCAGGTACGAAGGGAGCCGAGGTTTAATTGAAGCCGGCCCGGCCGTTGCCTTTGTCAACACTATATCGTAGCTACCTTTGGAAACTCGTTTTGGCTCCCGACCTTAAGTGATCTTGACTTTTTCAAAAAATCAAAAAATATATTCAATTCTTTTAAAATTAAAAAAAGGCACGTTCTCAGTAATATATCCTACAAACCTGCAAAATACAATACCGTTTGAGCTAGACAAAAATAGACAAAAGTTGGAAATTTGAAACTACATATTTTCACTATACTCTGATCTATACAATCATTTTTGTGGAGTTCAAACCGTAAAGTAGTTTGCATTAAGATTTTTCACGGCTTGTAGAATATATCATTGAGAACATGCATGATTTGTTTCAGATTTTTTTGAACCTTTATCAAATATTTTTTGATTTTTAAAAAGAGCGAGATCACTAGAGCTCGGGATAACCAAATAACTCCTACCGTACGTACGTGCTGCTGCGACTTACGGCCGGTATATGTTGCAACGGAGACATGACGCGTATGTGCATGCTTTTCTTCGACAATGAGCAATTTATTACACAAAAGAAAGAGCATTAAATTGATAGTCTTCAAGAGTTTACAACCAGCCTTTGCATAGTTATGATTCATAAAGCCTTAACAATCTAAGTATAGAAAGTAATAAAAAAGAAAACTAACAACATCAATCAAGAAGATCGTAGATCGCCTATCGTGAAGGGGGATAAATCCAAATATACCGTTGTAATCCATGTGGGATAAAAATATTTCTCACCGTGTTCTCCAACCATGTAGACACCTACATAAACATGTCTCCACTCTCCCCGTATTATAGAGATGACCATAAACGGAGCAAATTAGTACACCAGTGGATAACCTATATAAGAGAAACAGTCTTACTATCGCGGCAAGCAAATTAGTACACCAGCTTACACCTGGTTTACGCATAGTTAGGAAGCATACAACCATAACAAGCCAACGAATACAAAAAGTAAAAAATAAAAAGCGAACAACGTGAATCAAGAAGATCGTAGATCGCCTATCATGAAGGAGGACAAATCCAAAGATAACACAACAATCCATGTGGGATAAAAAAATATCTCTCGCCGTGTTTTCCAACCATAGACATCTCCATAAACATGTCTCGACTCTCCACACGTTATAGAGACGACCATGAACATAGCAAATAGGCAGATAACTTGCATAAGAGAAACAATATTACCATTAAATATCTTGTCAAGTTTTACATAGGCAAAGTGATCAATCAATGGCAACCGCTCTCACCACAATAAGAATTCTAAAAGTGTTCAATACCGTGTAGCCAGTTGCCGAAAATAATTGCAACACTACTTGGTGATCCACCAAGTTAGAAACTATCTGAATGACGATGGACCATGTAAAACGAACGAGCCTTGTCCGATGTCTTTTTGTTGGTTTGATATTTCGGTGTCTTATTATTATAATATGTTTTAGATATTGGAATGTGGACTACATACATAATAAAATGATTGAATATACGCACTAAGCATGTCTAGATGCATACAAATCTAAGAAATCTGAGAACAGATAAAACATTTTATATTGAGAACAGAGGGAGTAAATAAGTGCATATATAGACTTACGGAGCTAATAACGATTTATCCAGCTAAAACTAATCAAGATAGATTTTCCAAGCGCGAGGTGATACTGGCGCCACTGTACTAATAACTATTTCGGCGGGCCACTATCCATGCACGGCCAAGTGATCGAAATATCTTGTGACAAGCTTGGTCTGACCGATTGATCGATCAGCAGTGCGGCTGGCTGGCTGGCTGGCCTGTGCATTGGCGTAGCGCACGTCGACGTTGGCCATGCATGTTTCCATGTGCATCGATCAGCAGCCCCTGCCACCGGCCATAGCTAGAGACAAACTGCGAAAGCGAGCTTGAGGCTCTGTTTGTTTCTGAGTTTTTCTGGAGATTGGTGGGGATTATCCCGGTCAAACCCCGAAATCCCCACATATGTCAAAACACCGTTTGTTTCTAGTGTATTGGACAGGGTTTATCCCCACCTTTCACCACAAATCACCAAACTCTAATTTACTTTTTCTCAATCCCCTAGGGGATCTAATACACTACCCCTACCTAGTGGATTGGATCCCCAATCCCCTAGAGTATTGGGTGAAGTTTGGGGTTTCACCCAATCCACTAGAGGATTATCCCCACCAATCCCTAAAAATACTCTAGAAACAAACAGGTCCTGAGTGGGAACCCGGGCCTGAGCTTCTTTGTCTCACGATCGAGAACTGTGAAGAAGATAACGAGTTAACGACCTTTGCCGAGCCAGCGTCATGGTCGTTGCATTTTGGTGTTTGTTTCAATGGATGTCGACGGCGAGATCGACTACGGTAGTGTTCAGCACCCTGCACCTGGTTGCATGCATATGCCAGTTGAAACGCGAGCTGCACGGTAGGTTTGGATGTAGTAGAGCCATTTTAGAAATT
The DNA here is from genome assembly GCA_947311845.1 of Poa pratensis. Classification (NCBI taxonomy): domain Eukaryota; kingdom Viridiplantae; phylum Streptophyta; class Magnoliopsida; order Poales; family Poaceae; genus Poa; species Poa pratensis. The sequence continues at coordinate 77,647,370 of CAMZMU010000034.1, read as the reverse complement.
TTGATTTATCGGCACAAAACTCAAATTTTAGAAACTACAACGAGTTAAAGTATTTAAAATAACCATTGCCTTTATTTCAATGCACTCAATGCTATTTGGAGATAGGATAATGTACTCGGTGTTTAGAAGAACCATTGCCTATGTTTCACCTATTAACGAATTAAAATTGCGGACTCTAATGAGAGGCAGAAAATGCATAGTTTTGTTTGCATGCAACCATCAAAGGCTAGCTACTTTGGTGTGGCGGGGTGCGAACGATGGTTTTGAACCTACCATCAAACCCCACGGGATATTTGATTTGATGTAATATGCTCTAATAATACCTTGAGGCACTGTTCTTGTTGTTGTTGATGATTTGTTTATGAGTAATGCAAGTTGTCTGAGTTTTGTATATCCTCCCATATAATCTTTTTACTCACCGAGTGAATTAAGATATGATGTCATTGTCATATGCTTTGCATGATCATTATAGATAGAATTGTGTTTTGTTATGGATATGCCATTTGCTCATTATATACATGCTACGATAGATCATTGCACATCCTGATACACTACCAAATGCATCATATATAGATTTCTTGATGTGGGTTAGGGGCGATCTTTACGAATTCGAGGACGTGTACGATGAACACACGATGAACACACGAGGGGAAATGGTGACAAACGAGGGGAAACACCAAATCAATCACAAGGGGGGTAACTAGTAACACCTGCATGGAAGATCCAACCGGCAAAAAAACCCGAGCGACTACTCTGATTCTCCAAATCCATGCCAATGATATTCTAATTGGAACCGCTTTCTCTTACCGGCCGGTTCACCGATCAAATAGAACCAAAAGGGAAGATTAGCACGATCCACTTGAATCTCACAAAGAAAGAGTGGCTACATGAAGAGATCTTGATACAACTCATAGGAGAAATTAGGGTTCCAAAAGGGGAAAGTACGAGCATAGCTCACCAAGGTCTATTTTGGTCTAAGTGTGCCCTTGAACTATGAGAGGAGGGGCCTATTTATAGTCTAAGCTAGGGGGTAGAGAGGGATTACATGGGCAACAACGCAACTTTCGGCACGTTTCGATTTGAAAGTCGGTTCAACCGGAGCTGGAACCGACTTGGCCGCTTGAACAGACCTCATACCGGGGGCCGACCGAGATGCTCCCTATGTAGTGCCGGGCTGGGAACCGATCCCTGTCAGTTGAACCAGCGTTGGGACTTGTCTGAACCGGGTTGACTGACTAGTAATGACACAATAGTAATCAGCTGATACTAGTGGCGTGTTGGTATTAGAGACGACACACGGGTACCATCTGGGTCCACCTATCAGTGGCGTGCCATTTCTAAAGGCACGCCACTGGTAGCAATATACTGGCGGGATGTCGAAAAGTGGAACGCCACTGGTAAATACCGGTGGCGTGTCACGATATAGAATGTTGATACTTTCGATCCGGATTACGGATGTAGTATGTAGCTTTTTCCCCAAGAGACTCAAGGTTTATTGAATTCGGGAAGTATATGCTTGGCAAGGAAATAGTAACAAGTTCAATAAAGGTTTAATAGTTTTGTTTGCCGAACCAAACTCGTTCGTATGTGGTTGTTTTAGCAATGGATTAAAATAGGCCAGGGATTTAGGTTTCACCTGCAAGAGTGCATTTTATGTAAGGTATAAATAAGATAAGATGAAGCCATGTTAGTGATAAATAATTCATATGACACTGGGATATATATGAGCAATGCGTCCATGGTCACCAATGTCTCACATGTCATGAGCACAAGGGATTCATCTGTCCACTTCGGGCCTATTCCGTCTTGTGGGGTTATCCAAAGTATTATGACTTAACGGACATAAGCCTTAAGTTTAGTGACGTCATCGTTGTTCTCCAAGGAATTGCTTTCAGCTATTGTACACCTATTAATGTCATCGAGGTTCTCGCATAGCTTTCCGCTTTTTCCCGCTCTTCGGGGTCTTCGGTACCTGACAAGTCTTAGGAGCGAGTCATTGACAAGAGATATACATATGCATCATATTGGTCTCTTTAAACTAATATCCCAATGGATTGCACATATCTGTTAGGTTAGGCCTCAACCCCTAACCCGAGTGAACTACTCACACATAGCGATTATATCAAAACAATGTAAAACATTTGCAGAAAAGAGTACTTGTGGGTGAATGACTAAAATAGTTCTTACAATGTTGCCAATCGTGATGAGATCTAAATTACAACTAGTATATGACTATGGATGATGACTATGGTGGTGGAGATGGCTATGGAGTCGAGATGGATGCAGCACTTCGTGGAGATGGTGAAGAATGGAGGCTCTCCCTTGAGGTGGTTTTCTCTCCTTCTTATAGGCAGTCTGAAAGATTAGGGTTTCCGGGCCCTTCTATTGCGAATTCGTGTGGTGGCTCTTCACAAAAGTTGTTTGGTTTGACGGCGCCGATCGCACCGACATCGATACGGTCGCGTGGTCGTTATCGTTAGTCTCGCGAAATTTTGGATATTCTGGATTTTTGGCAACTCCCCATCCAGTTATAAATGTTTGATTCGCACCAGAATATCTTTCTTAACTGCGAAATAAATAACAAAGAGACTTCCAAAATAATTTGCACATTAATGGTTAGTAGGAGGTAAAGAGTGATATACTGCCATTTTCATGACAAATATACGGTTTAAAAAAAGAGACCCCAGAGGAAGAATCTCTCGGTTTACTTTTATAGAAGATTGGGTGAGTACGCATTGGTGTTGCGAGCACGGAGGCTCGAACCCAGGCGGGCAGGCATGGATCAGCCCATATCTACCATCCCAGCTATGCCGTGGTTCTCAAATATACGGTTTACACATATATAAAGATACGTAGAATTTGGACGCATCAAATGCCACTAATAGCTGGTCTCTTCTAAGATATTCTCTACTATTGTTTGCTCACCCTAATGAAAACCGTTTCTTTTGTTTAAGCGAAGTTCGCTAAATTCAAAAGTGCCGGAGATTTACGCTAGAGCCGGTGGAGATGCTCTTACCAACATGCCCACTAGTCTTCAGGACAAGTTACTCTTTTACTCCCCGGTCCAACACGAGTTACCCAGTGTAAAAACTGAAACGTTCTGTAAAGACGAGGCGCAGCGGATGATGCAACAGACATGCTTGTAGCGGATCGAGCAGTAGGCGCGCTCGCGGTCGTCGTTCCCTAGACCTGGAGACTAGAGGGGCTGTGGCCGGCAGCGGCAGGCCGGAGCACAGTGCGGGCGCAGGCGAAGACGATGGATGGATCGGCCGAGTGATATTCGGCGAGCTAGCACAGTGCAGCGGAGCCACGCTGAGGGAACCAAGTGAAAAAGAAAGCCAAAGGAAACGGACGGATGCTTTTCACGCGCTAGCTCATGCATCAACAGCCCGTTTCCGTTAGTCCTACGTCCTCGTGTCGTTGGATCGAATCGCCCGACCAAGGAAGCAGACGGCCGGGAAAGCAAAAGATGATGGGCAAGGTAGTCGACACGCCCTTGTTTTTTAGGATTTGCAATGTGCCACTATACATGCTTCTTTGCAGTGGATGTCTACGTAGCTGGGCAATGTGCCACTATACAACACGGCGACATAGTTGGGTTAGTATCTGTTTTCCCTGCCCTTTGACCCATTTGTAGCCCAAATTTAGGATTGATTTGTGTCTGCTCGGACATGTCGCGGATGCCTGTGGTGTCTGTCCATTGCCCGGTGGCACACAGATCAGCACTCCCCCACACTGCCGATTACCAACAATATGTCCTCTTCATCTCGCTCTGCCACCACGACGCTTCTACCCTCGTTTTCAGTTCCGCCAACCCGCGTTGTCGGCGCCGCCACAAGCCGGAGGGATATCGGTACTTGATCCGGTGTTGCTACCACTTCTTGCCACCACCGGAGTAGCTCGGGTGTTCTCCCGGTATCGACCAGGGCGCCTTCGCCAGCCGTAGGCTCGTCCACGCCCGCGACCTCAGTCGCCCACACAACGTGTTTGGCCGTTTGCCCGGTCAGCCAGCCTGGTTATGCATGAGGTACGCATTCACCACTTTCATATGTTATGGTGGATGATTCGGCGAAGTTTTTTTACCATCAAATTATCTGTTCATCCCCGTCCGACAAATTGTCCAACCATGATAGCGATGGTTTGGTTGCCACGTCTCTCATCAGTTACCACATTGAGAATAAGCGACCACGGTTCATATAATGCCATCATGAAATATGTAACGTGGCACAGAGTACGGTACTAAAAACATGCTTCTGCAGTATACGTCTACGTACGTAATACGTATAGTGTACTACGTGCGTGCGACATGCACTGAAATGGGCGGTAAATAACTGGACATACTACGAAGAAGAGAGTTGTTGCGAGAGAGAGAGAAAGAGAAGGTGGTGGGGGTGCTCTTGCAGGGAACGCATGCATGCAGTTATAAAGAAGGGAAGGCTTTCTGCAGTACTTTTGTGATTTGACCTCACACTATCCCATCACCTCGCTCGGCAACAAAAGAGGCAGGAGCACTAGTACAGGACAGAGATCCTCTGTGCACACAACACGCCGCGTGCTATTACTTTGAATTCCTCAAATTCCGCCCGTCATACTTTTTCCTGGCCACCACCGAGTTGGTCTCCCGGAGTATATGTACGGATACACAGAGGATTTTTCCGCTCTCATCGATCGTGTGAAAAAAGTATACTACTCCCTCCGTCCTAAAATAAGTGTCTCAAATTTGTACAAAAGTGAATATATCTAGACATGTTTCATGTATAAATACATTTACATGTTTGCAGGCGTGATAGTTGATAGTAGCTCCAAGTCTTTGGGTCAGATCAAATCCAAAATTTGTCAGCTATCTTTCAACTGTTGCTTGCTTGGAAATCGACACATGATTTTGAACTCCTTTCCTGCAAAACCGTGCGGTCCAAATGACTCTGCATCTGGGAATGATAATGCAAAGCCATACCCATCTAGATTACCCTCTCAGCTTGACCTTTGTTTCATATTACTCCATATATTATGTTTGGCCGAAGTCTAATTTTGTAAAGTTTAACCAAATATGTAGGAAAAATATACAAGTATATAATAGGGTATTTTATGACAGTTCTAATAATGCTGATTTCCTAATATCTATATCTATATAATAATAAAAGCATTAAGATTTCTTTTGATACATCATTTTTTTTCCGAGTTTGCCCCTACATACGTAGGAAATATTACGCTAATTGTCACCGCCAAAGGAGAAGTACCGCTTCGATAGTTCCATGTAAAATAAAACAAATCCCCAATCGTGGACATCCTTAGATCTCCTGACCTGACCGTCCCATCGATGCAAGCTCTCCCCGAAATCTACCAGCGATGCGCCGCCGCTGCACTGCCTGTCTCAGCCCCCGCCATCGCCGCTACCGCCGACGCCTCCTGCGAACTCTCTCCAGTCCGCCGAATGACGCGAACGCAACCTGTATCCCTCTTCCCTTCGCATCACCTCCATGTTGCCTCCTCGATCTGCCCAGCCACACGAAGATGCAGCATTTCCTGACGCCGACGATGACGCCATCTAAGTCTATGACGCCGATGTTTCCGTGGTATGTGAGCATCAACAACAATCTAGGTTCGGCCAGCCCGGGGAGGCAGTGTTCCCTGGCGGCAGAGGAGAGACAGAAGTGGCAGCGGTCTCATGGCGGTTCCGGCCGGTTGCTTGGCGATGCTCCCGTTCGGTTCCTTGCAGAGCTTTGGCCTTGCCGTAATAACAAGCGTGACGAATTTCGGAGGATGATCACACCAGATGACCGCGGCGATTCCTTCCTTCGCCTTCTACCAGCACTGACGCCACGGCGCCGCCTCCGATTTGTAGCAATACCAGAGTCAAGCAGTGAAGGGCACCGCATGTCATTTGTTCGAGAAAATGCTTGGCTGATGGGAGAAGACAACCTCCCATGTTTCATTAGTACTACAATATCAACCAGCATATGCCTAAACATCGTGTTTACGATTTGGGTACTATTCATTTACAGAGATTGCTCAAGTGCCCATAGAGTTTAGTAGGATAAATAATCCAATCACTATGTCTCCCCTACACTGCTGAAGCAGAAAGACTCCCATTAAGTGTGGTGTTGCAGATTGTTCTGCGCCTAGACATGATGGAGAGGGCCGGTACTGGTGCCTGCCCTTCTTTCATATTTTTCTGCTCAGCTTCATGGTGTTCCCTCTGATGCCTCCAGGATGGAAGTGACCATGGATGCAATCAACTCCAAGTGTGAGTATGCTCATAATTCTTTGCTGAACTTATTTGGGAATTGGCTTGCTGCTATTATACGTCTGATATGCTTTGGGATGATTTGGACTGGTGGAGCCAAGAGCTTTGATGGATAATTCTGTTCGCACATTGTAAACTGCAGTGCTTGTTCATTGATTGATCCACTCTTTACGCATTTCGTCTGTAAAACAAAATTGATTTTTGGGTGTTCTTGAAACCTAAAAAATTTAAAATAGTTGAAGCCGGTGTTTTCAATGTGTTTGTGACAAACACCGACTTTTGAAAGTTAGTTGTTCTTTCTAATCAACATATATAGCATATGTAACTGCTATTTCATAAAAGAATTCTTGTTTGTAGTAGGGTATCCAAACATGCACAAACTCTATATGATATCCGTTTTCCCGGTGCTGTAGTTTTTTAGATGATTTTTAAATTCTCAAAAAAATTCTGATCTGATCTCAAATTATTCCATTTTTCTCTATTCGTAACTGTTGTTACCTCCTGATGTTTCCTCAGAGCGTGTATGTGCTAAATCTAAAGAGGCCTGAAATCCTTATGTGGTTCCTGCAATGGTGGAAGTTTTTGGTAGCTGAAACGCAACAATGGTATAAGAGGATATCAGCCACACCCATCTAAAGCTTCGTTTCCCGCTGACCTTATAGCTAGACAGTGGTTCTTACAGACTCTGGTGCCCTGGAGGGTATTTTGAAAAAAATTAGCTTCGTACTATTTGCCTCCGGTGACTGGCAGAATATTTTGCATGGACATAATGGATTAGGCGGAAAATTTTACATGGACATTTAAACTGAGAGATCGAGATGTTTAGGTTTCCATTTTTTTACACTGGGAAGGCTGGTTGTTTGTGATGTTTGTAATGATTGTGACGTTTGTAATGATTGGAGCGAATGCCTAACCGTCTGCTATAGCTGTTCAGCTTTCAGACTTCTTGATTTTCTGTGTGCAATTTTGAGATATAAATTTGTTACTCACATATTTATGTTCAAATTTGTTTGTTCGTGGTACTTTTCGCGGAGATGACACAGGGACACAGCTTGTATCTACGCTCTTGTGTCCGATGTGTATTTTTGTGACAAGTAACATCCAACCAACATACCATGATGATGGAGAACATGTTCAACGGTCGGCGTGTTTAAATACTTGCCAGTAATAAATATCATATCGTTATCTATATACTCCCTCAGTTTAGGTGTATAGGGCCTCTTGTGAAAATATATTTGTTCACAAACTAGGCAGAAATAAGGCCCCAAACATTAATTAGCCTAATTAATTGGAAGTTGCAGGCCCTCTCTCTCCTCCTCTAATTGCTCCTAATAGGTGGTATGATACCGTTTGACCAATGCATGGCTTGGCTAGTTAATAGGCTAATTAATGTATCGTGCCTATTTAATCGCTGATTGGGGAGTAATATAACCGGTCACCATCTGCTTTGGTCGCGGTGCCTTTTGGTAGAGGCCCTATACACCTAAACGGAGGGAGTATACCTAATAATAATAATAATGGAAGGAGTGTTTCTTACCTTCATCCGTCGATTTCTTGTCGTTCGTTTCGTACGTCTTGGTTTGGTTTGGTACGTCTCGCTCGATCGCCCGGTTCTTCGTATGTAGCGAGGATGTTTCCAATCGATCGAGCTTAGATCCGACAAGGTCTCCACTCAGAGCACGCGCCCACGGACACCTCCTCCGATCTGTGTACAACTCGGGCCCGGCAACAAAACATCTTGCACGATGGGTCCTGCTGTATATACGCTTATCCATCGCTGAGTGCACGGTCGTCCAAATCCGTCTGCCACGAGACAACAGGCGTTGATCTGTTCCAGGCCGCCGCCCCCTGTTGTCTTAGCAGCCATAGCTGGTTCCGCTTCGCTTTCACCAGGCGAGTCGTGGACGTCATCGGGAATTCGGGATTGCCAGCTCGCGGGTTTGGACCGTATGTGGCCGGGCCAGGTACGTGGAGAAGAACACCATCCAGCTGCCCGAGTGCAGCACGGAAGGCCTCGTACGCCAGATCACCATCACTACCGCAGCAGCAGCCAGCCTATATATACCCATAAGCTGATGATCCCCGGCCATCTCACAGCCTGCCCGTCCGCCTCGGTTTATGCAGCCACTTCGACGGCCCGAGCCACATGACCTGCGGTGGACCAAGGCTGGCATCGTGACGCCATGTTGTAGACCGTGCCGATGCATGGACATTAGCAACGCGGCCGAGATCATATTGGAGGTGCCCTACAGCATGAACGTGTTCCTACGTGTTTGCTATAAACTACTCGGGCGAGGTGAGTTAGATAGTGATCAGACGCAGCAGGTTCTGAGCTTCGCCAAAGTCACCGTGAACAGCTTCCATGGCAGGTTGCCGTCCTGATCAAGGTCGATGTCCGTAACAATAGCAGCTAGACAGCAGGAGTCCAAACTCGACAATAGCAGCTAGACAGCAGGAGTCGATGCATGTTTGCTGCCTTCTTAAAAAAAAGTACGCTTGTTGCATACTGTCAAAAGAAAATAAAACCGTGTGTGAGATCAGTTTCAACACTCGCATTGGTCGAAAGTTTGCAATGTTTATTTTTTATATCTACTTTTGAGTTCATACATTATTTGTACAATCAAATTTGGTCAATCGGTATTTGTGTTATGAGCTTTTGGTTAATCCACACATATAATTTTTACATTTTCTTCTTAGCGAAGAGTTCAATTTTAATTTATGACTATGCAAGAAGATAATGTGCTCTTAACGGTTGGACGACAACCGTCAAAAAGGTCCTACCATTTTTTACGGTGGCACTTTCCGACAAGAAGGTTATCATAATGCTTCATATAATAATAAATATGACATTAGGAATTTTTTGTTTTTGTCCGTCTCGATTCTCCCGTTGCAACGCACGGGCATGTTTTGCTAGGAGATATTGATAGTACTTGTCCAACTATCATAAAATTCGCCTTTGACAAAAGCTAATAGGGAGTACGTACAAGAGTCTTCTTGCAAATAAAGTTTCTTAGTATGAGCGCTAAATTGCAACACTCCAAGCTGGCAAGCAGGGGCAGAGGGGGGGGGGGGGGGGGGGGGGGGGGGGGGGGTGCTAGCGGGGGCTGGACCCCCCCAACGATCGCCCCCCCTCAACAAAATATAGCAGTATCCTGTACTAATACTTATATGTGTACGCGCTAATGGTTGTACACAGCTGCCTAATTATGTTATTCAAGCCCAAAATCACCTAGTTGTGCACGCTTTGAAGCCAGAAAGCACAAAAATGTAGCCCATTTACACGCCCATCTGTAGACGAGAGATCGTGGACTCCTGGTCGTTCCGTCTGCTCTTCAGATCGATCGATCTATCTCGCCGCCATAGCGTTACGACGTCCTCCGCCGGTCCCTTGTCGCTGACCTTGGAGTTAATTGCCGGCTTGCCGACGCAGCGGAGTAGTGGCGAATACGGCGGCTGCAGCTGATCGTCCTTTCCGCTTGGTACCTCCAGTTACATACACGGTATTACTCTATATATAAGATTTGCTAGCATGATGCCCCCCGTCTGCTTTTGTTCAGCTTACTTTGTTAGTTGAAAAACAAATAGATTTTTTTCAGGCCAATTGCCTCAATCTCATCTGTTCTAATACTGAAAATTTGGATCGAGATATTGTTGAATGTGACAGTAGAGCTATAATTTTACTAAAAAATAGCCAAACACATTTGTTTGATTATGAAATTTAATATCTTTTTGGAAACTATGAATTTTATTATTGAGATCATTTGTTGTTGATTTATTTCCAAACATACGTTGATAAGCTATTCCGGTTGATATGTTGTACTATACTTGTGATCGGCGTCACTCGCCCCCCCTATGTCCAAATCCTGGCTCCGCCCTGCTGGCAAGTATGGCGCCGCTTGACCACGGGAGCTACCGCTCTTGGTTGGGTTTTTCCGACCATAAATCCGAACGTTCGTACCATGTTATATCAAATCATAGAGTTCACTTTAGGCTGGTGCTGTTCCATGTTCACTCCGTGCTTCCATGCATGTTGTTGCTTTGCTAGTGCATGTCAGCATGTGTGCCCATCCACACTCACTGATCGATGTAGAAACAAAACAAAGACCAGGAACGGAAGAACGAAGAGGGTACCCAAAACTAATTGAGCAAGTCTCTATCTCTCCCTCCAAAGCCAGTGAGGCACTTAATTCACGGCTCCACAAATACCTAGAGATATGCCCTAGCGCCCTAGCGGTCAAGCTTTATTCCCTTCCCAGCTAGCGCCGGCTCAACCTGTTGTTCGAAGGTGGATAGAAAACACAAATAAACTTTTTCAGAAGTACTCCTCCGTAGATACATCCGTTTTAGCGACAACTAATTAATATTGTACAGAGTGAGTAGGATCTATCGATCACTACATAACATGTTATTGACGCTTGTCTGTTTGAATGCTACTGGTACCTCCAACTCCAAGTAACCTTCTAAAATATTAGGTATAGATTTCAGTTCCTTCGATCATCACCGACACCAGCCGCTCTTCACCGACTAGAAATGGTGTCAACTTGACATACATGGAAATCCATGTTTTCTGCAACGCAATTACGATGAACCGGTGGTTTTCCGTTCGAAAACGTAATCTGGTGGTGTCGTGAGGTTATGCTATTTCCTCGATTTGATGTATTTCTTTGCTTATTTAATAAAGTCTCATTGGTCTAATATAATGCGGCTCGTGTGGCTTGCTCCATATAGTGAAATCCTTATAATCCAATATGAAAGAAAAATGTTTTCTCTTTTTTAGTTACAGAAATGGCAGAACAGTTTCTGCACCCTAGCTAGCTAGTGAGTTTTCTCTCCAGCTTGCCTCAGTAAGAGCGAGCTACTACCTCCCTTCGTTTTGGTGCAAAGCTAAAATCACGATAAGAATTATGTGACGGATGTAGTAGCTGATAAGAAATATGTTGTAGTGATAGAATATTGCGCCGCGCGCGCAGGGTGCGATCGAGCGCTGACCATACTGCGAGCTGCTCAGAACTCATCAGCAGCTGTATTTGCAGGAAGGCTAATGGAGTAAATGAAAGCTAGCTTAGGATCTAAACGAAGCGGCCAAGGAAGCTAGAGGTGCGCCCATGCTTCTGCAGTTTTCCGCAGGCGAAATCCCAGTCAACTTAGCTTCGGTAGCTAGCAGGCTAGCAGCTTGCATGTGCCTTCGTTCCCAGAGGGCGAGATATAAGCTCAGGCATCCAGACTACGTAAGATTAAAGAAAATAATAATTTCCTAGAAATATTACCGGAGTCTACCCTATGATATGGCAGGCCGTATCAGTCTGAGCAGCATTCAGAGTTAATTATAGTGATGGTCGGAGCAGATCGGGTCAGATTGTAGATTCAGGTGGACGCCGCTGCTAGGGCATCACCTACATGAACAACCTTTTTGAGACAGGAATGCAAGTAGCTCTATAGCTCTGTGCACGTTTGGCGCTAACGATCGAGATGGCTGGTGTGATGTGAAGGCAGAAAAAACAGCTGCGAGAAGCAGCTCGATCCAAGCATCTAGCTAGACCTCCTCTCGTCAGCGATCGATCTTCGCCCGTTCGGAGTTTTGCGGGTGGAGTTGATGGGTCGTAGCATGTCAACCCGAGCCCATAGCATTGTTATATTGCAGCCAATGAGCAAATCATACTCTTGTTAAAATGTCGAGACCGTATCGTCTCAAATTGATTATTGTGATGACCTAATCTTAATCTTAGTCACCTGCTGGCCTGCCAACCCGAGCCCAATGGAGCGTCCAAGACGAAGCCATTCGGATAAACACCTAGGCTAGCTGGCTAGGCCAACTAGGTCCCAGCGATGTGGACCAACATTACTCATTTTAAGGATCACATTATTAGTTTGACATATTTATGTTCATGACTTGCGAAACATAGCCATCAACTAATACATGTGGGCTAGTTTAACATTCATGTGTGTCCTTATATGAATTCTAACATTTTTTTTACCAAATGGGCTCTTTAAAATAAGCATATGAGTAACGATTTTTACAAACGATGCACGTACTTGACAATCAATATAGACATTTTTCAAGTAACATATAATAAATCATGAAGACAACAAAATATCGTCGTCTCTATAATCGCCTCTTAGACATATTTCTAACAGCATGAACATGTGGGTATGAGTTACGTCCTCATATCTGGCCCGCTCTACCTAATGGTTATAAAATTCGCCCATTTATATAGGCATTTCCTAGTTGACGACCAGGTCGGGCGTTAATACGCTCCACACACCCTCTGTGGCTTATGGCCGGCCCAATAGGTGCATCTGTTTTTTTTGTTTTTTCTTTTGTTTCTTTTTTCTTTCTTCTTTTGTTTTTTCCTGTTTTTTTTCTTTTCTATTTCTTTTTTGGCTGTTTTTTCTTCTTTTTTGTATTCTTGTTAGATATTATTTTAAATTTTCATTTTTTGAAAAACTTTCAAATTTTAAAAATGTCCAGATTTGTAAATTGTTCATATTTTTGTTCACATTTGAAAAATGTTTAGATTTGAAATTGTTCAGATTTGAATAATGTTTAGATTTGAAAATTGTTCATATTTGAATAATGTTCATATTTGAAAATTGTTCATTTTTTAAAATGTTCAAAAATAATTCTGTTCATAGAATTTTTCTGTTCACTTTTTAAAATCGCTCAAAAATAATTTCGTTCATAGACTTATTTTCTGTTCATTTTTTAAAATCGTTCAAAATCGATTTCGTTCACCGGCCTTTTTTATTCACTTTCAAATCGTTCAAAAAAGTTTTCGTGCATCGTTATTTTCTGTTCATTTTTTAAAATCGTTCAAAAATAGTTTTTGTTCACCAGGCTTTTCTGTTCACTTTTAAAATCGTTCAAAAATAGTTTCCGTTCACCGCCATTTTCTGTTCATATTTAAAAAATCCAGGTTTAAAAATTGTTCTTATTTTAAAAAATGTCCATATTTCAAAAATGTTCAGATTTAATAAAATCATATTTTGAATTTTTTTCATATTTTTTAAAATGTTCAGATTTCAAAAACAATTCATATTTGAAATTGTTCAGATTTGAAAAAAAACAATTTGTAAAATCGTTCAGATTTGAAAATTTTCATGTTTTGAAAAATGTACGTATTTTCAAAAAAAAATAGATGTGAAAAAAATACATATTTTCTTTGTTAGAACGATTTTTCTGTTCTTATTTTCATCATTTTTTGTTACTGTAAAATAAGAAAAGAAAAGAAGTAAAAAAAAGCAAATAAAAAGGGAGGAGGACGGAGCGAAATGGGCTGGCCCAAAGGCTCCTTCCTGCGGGCGGAGCGAAATGTGCTCCGCCGGGTCGGAGAGTAGGCGCTCCCATTTATGTACTATGGACAGTGATAAAGTATTTTAAGGTTATGGGCCAAATGAGAAATGGGCTAATGCCTAAGGGCAATAGGAAAGCAAGTGACAGCGGCCCCCTCTGCGACCACTGGATCTACTCGCCGAACTCCTCCTAAAAAAAAAAAAAACTCGCGAACTCCCTGTCCGATGACTGTCTGTGCCGTCAGTTACGTGTTCGCGCGCGAGCCACAACCCCACCCTCCTCTCTAATCCGCCATGGCTCTCGCTTCCACGTCCACCTCCCCTCTCGCCGCCGCCGCCGCCCGGCCCAACACCCCCACGCCCTCCACCCGCTACCGTTTATCCCCCTCCGGCGCGTTTCCTGCCAGGCGACCACCGACCGTCCGCGCGGCGGCAATGCGTCGAGCACCTCGCCGGCGCCGCCGAGGTGGCGCGTAGCGGTCTCCGCTGCGCTCGCGGCCGCCGTGGTGGCGGCGATGCCGGCCCACGCCGACCTCAACAAGTACGAGGCGGAGCAGAGGGGCGAGTTCGGCATCGGTTCCGCCGTGCAGTTCGGCAATGCCGACCTCAAGTACCACGCGCCAGCTGCATTATCTCTCATTCTCTTATTCTTGCTCACCTTGCTTTATTTGGTTGCTCATAATGTTCTTCTCTGCGTCGTTTTGCAGGAAGACTGTGCATGTTAACGAGAACTTCAGGTTGGTTGGTGCTTAATTTCTCTTTGAATAGTCCCCTTCCTAATTATATCCTTGCAGGTTAGAATTCGTGTATGCTTCTGTGTATTGTCTGGGACATATAGGTTTAACGGTCTTAATGAATTAATTAGTAAGAAATTTTACTTGGCTTGCATCTGCTTGAGTGCTTGGGCTTAAATGCATTCTTATTGTTGTGGAAGTGTACGTATTTATGCACCCAAAAGGTTCAGAGTTGATATTTGTGCACCAGAAATAGGATGTCCTTGTTTCAGATACGCTAGTCCATTCCACAAAGAAAGAGAAAACGATAGTCGGAAGCTATCTGGTTCGATCTTAAACGATGGTGGAAACTGGAAAGTGTTGGAATCATTATTTGAACAAACCCGAAGTTGTAGTGGTCTAGGAGAGCTGGGAGGAAGAGAATATGAGAGTTACACGTTAGGTAGGCGTAAAATAAAAAACAATTAGCAATCAGTGCATCTCTGCTCCCCTGGCCGCTGCCTTTCGAGTTTGGGGCCTGTGAGCCTGTCTCGACCTAGATGGATGATGCATTCTGAAACATTGGTTTGTCAGTCTAACCTTCTATACTGGATGGAAACATCTCTGCATAAAGTTTGCACAGTACAATCCAAATGATCAAGAGTTAACTGTAAGTGTGCAGCAAAATACACGATGATGCTCATTTAGGTGCATGGTCAAGACTACAACAATAAGCACTTTTTAGCGGAACAAATGTAGCAGTTTTGTGATCTGCCATTTTTTTTCTTCTGTAGATGGATAATTTATTAAGAGTAGATTTTGCTATTCATTGTTTCTCCTTTACCTGAGACCTCAGTAATTGGTGTAGGCGGGGAAACTTCACATCTGCTGATATGAGGGAGTCAGATTTTAGTGGTTCCACATTCAATGGTGCTTATATGGAAAAGGCTGTTGCTTATAGAGCAAATTTCACAGGTAACTATAGTAACATCTTTTCACATGTGGAAATTTTAAGCTCTGTCCCTAATGTTTTCATACTTGATGTGTGTAGTGTCCTCAATCCACATAACTAATTACCTTTTTTTATTGGTCAGCGAGGGAGACTACTTGACTACAGATATCTTTCTACTACTAGTCTCTTAGATTCCTCTAGCTACTAGTACTTTTTACAAGCAAGCTTACTCTTCTTCCAAGTGTAAACTCAGAAAAGGAAGCTAACTATAAAGTTCATTGTCTTTTATTTGCTTCAAGTTGAATCATGGTGGTACTGTTAAAGCTTTAATCACTAGCAGTAGAAATATAGTACGATTTTCTGTGTCCTATTCCTAGTGTTTTTTACAGCAATCGATATTGTGATGCATATCTTCAATCTGTTCATGTGATTATTTATGATATAATTTTCACCATAGTGTTGTTTTGTTCCTTCACAGGTGCAGATTTGAGTGACACTTTAATGGATCGAATGGTAAACCTGAATGGTTCTTTTAGCTTGATCATGTTGGTTTTATGTAACGACTTATTTATGCAAATGTATGGGATCATACATGTAGTATATACTGTCATGTTTTCTGTAGATTGTATGCATGGCCACGGCATGCAGAGATAAATTGCTATGCCAACCTTAATATTTCGAGCAACATATCATATTTTTCTGCAGTAAACTAATAATAAGCAATTAAGATGATGATAACACTGCTTAATAATTTAAAGGAAAACAAGATATAAGAGTAAGAACCCAATTTAATGTACTATTTGGGGTTGCCATGGTTTCTGTTTGACTACTTCTGTTAGTGTCATTCATGTATTTTTTTAATATGACAGAGATATCTCGTTATCTGAATGATCGAATAGGATATAAGACTTAAACAAACATAATATTCCGGTGGGGTTTCCCCACCATTTCCTGTTCAAATTAAATAAATAGTAAATATTACAATTGCTTGATGGTGTAATTGCTGACTCAGAAAGTCAATGCTCTCTCGCCTTCCAGTCTAGTATGAGAATTTCACCTGCTATATATGTATGAGGTGTTCTTGAAAATGTTGAGTCATCATCTTTTCTGTTCTCGAGTCTGTTGCCGTTGTAGACAGGGCTTCTGCTGTTTTCGTCCATTTTTGTTATGTCCTTCAAATTGTATACCTGCATACCTACCGGAGTCAGGTTTCCCTGAAATGTCTGCACCTAGAAGTTGTCATAGTGCATAGAGTCTAGTATCAAATGCCACACGAGTCCAACCGCAAACTTGTAAGGTTTAACACCAATATGACCAGGAGAGATAATCTGTAAAGCAGATTCAATTCTCAGACTCTGGTCATCCCCAAAATAATATTCTTACAACATAAATCCTTGACCGAAGAGGGCTACCAAAACAATCCATTTTTCCCTTTTTGTGATGCAACAGCCAGAGTCATCACATCCTCATGTGCTCTTTGCAAGACAAGTTTGGAATATATTTTTTTTGCCTTGAGAAGCCTCTGTAGTAGCAATTTAAACATGGAATTATGTGTTGCTCGCCGTTGCTGAATGATACTCGAAGAAAATGTAGAAGAGCAATAGAATAGTTATCTTATACTATTGGCGGAGTATGCTGAAGGGAAGAAACTGTTGAACCTTGATCAGCAAGAAAGTGAATTAAAACTCCACAGCCCTTCTCAGAAAACAGGATGATAACCATGCATAGAGCATTCCACAGTCCAAATTTTCTGTTAAGGCTTTTGTCTCATTTATCGGATGGATACTGTTTTTTTTTGCATCTGCCTGTTATCGGCATATTTAATTTCCATCACTTTATACATGAAACTGCTGTTTCCGTGCCAGAGTGGACACTTTATCTTATGTTGCACATTGTCCAGTGGATTCATATTGATCTGAAGGCTTTTACGATAAGTAAGCGAGCCAATGCATTTGTTTGCGCATATGCAGAATTTGACATTTAGATGTAAAAAATGAATGTAGTGAAGCATACATCTTGGCCAGAGCAGTGTCTAATGCCAGACTTGCAAATGTAAGTCAAGTTTAATGATCCGTTCTCTGATGACAGATAGTGGAGGTTTTGCCCCTGTTCTTAATTGCAATAGGAAAGTTGTACAAATAAAAAATTCCGTGGCAGGGCTATCTTTAAGCAAGCTTTTAACATTAAATACTTTGGACAGGTTCTCAATGAAGCTAATCTCACAAATGCTGTGCTTGCACGGACTGTCCTTACACGTAGTGATCTTGGTGGAGCAACGATTGACGGTGCTGACTTCAGCGATGCTGTTATTGACCTACAACAGAAACTGGTACATAATTACTTATTTCAGTAATATTGCATGATTTTGCCATATAGGTTTACGATTATTCTTAAAATGTCCATATATTTCATGATTCTATGGTAAACAGTTGCACATCATTTGATGTGCTTTTCCTGCTTTAAAGTTTTACAAGTATAGTTGATTTTACTTCACGAATTCTTACTATTGGATTCATGTGCTACTAGTTTATAAAACTGCCGCATAGACTGAACAAACGGTATTGGTTCAGTAAGCTGTGAAAATTGCTCTTTGTAGAAGGAAAATCGAAATTGTTCCAATGCCCACCCAAAGTATCATGCTGACTTGACCATTATCTCCTGGCCATGTTGTTTTGTTTGTCGAGGAAGAAAATCCCATGCCCTCAGATTGCATCAGACTTGTTCTTTTCATCAGCTATCAACCATTTTCAGCCCGACGAAGTGACCAGATAATGAATGTTGTTTTTGTCAAGCATTAGTGGTAAGTGCACGATCGAGACGCTGAGTCTTGTTCTATGGAAGGTCCAAGTTCATCATAAAACGAATGGGTGTGGCTAGGAGGAACTGGCCAACTGAGTCGTAAAGCATTGTGAGGATTCAGTCCAAGGCCGCTAGACTAGCCCACTATCCTTGTTGCTTGTCAGTAGAACCCTGGGTGTTCCTATTTCTTGGTTGAATATGTCGATCTGTATTATCAGAACGAGTAATGAAGTCAATTCTTAATGCACTATTTGAAAATGTTGCTCTGTATTATCCTATCTCCACTAAACTTATGATATACCAAAGGGTTGCCTACTCTGGTGATATTGGTTGTCCATCTTCAGTGTTTGCGTCTATCCTCTCTGTATGCTATAAGCACACGAATAGGAAATGATCTATTCTGAATTTCTCATAATTCATCTGTAGGCTTTATGCAAATATGCAAGCGGAACCAATCCTGTGACAGGGGTCAGCACCCGGAAAAGCCTTGGATGTGGCAACAGTCGCCGAAATGCATATGGGAGCCCTTCCTCCCCACTTTTAAGTGCCCCACCACCTAAACTTCTTGACCGTGATGGTTTCTGTGATGAAGCTAGTGGTATGTGTGATACGAAGTGAAAGAGGAACGATCCAGCATACGCTACGGTGGACATTGAGCATTCAATGCTGTATAGAAACTAAAAGATTAATGAAAGACAAACCAGGGTGGTTCAAACATTCAGAGAATCCAGACATTTCGTCTTGTTTTTCCGAGAGTTGTAACATTGCAACTGAGTCAGGTAAACTAGGAAATGTAGATGAAGTGTTGATACTGCGTAAATATTTGATGCCTTATGTGTACTATGTACATGTATTTTGAATATATGAAGATTTTTGCTGTAAAAAAGTGTCCATGCCTTCAATATCAAGTGCATCCTAGCTAGCTAACCAGAGGAGCAAATTTTTATCAGTATAAATAAACTTTCCATTCCATTGCAATGAATTGAGATACATGATACATCTGTGGAGCTCATAAACATTGTTGAGGCATTGGCAGCGACCATAGCTGCCGTTTTGAATAGATGGACTGCACAAATAGACGCCCATCAACAGCTTGACAATTTTTACAAAATGGTCAAGTCAGTCACTGAAGCCCGTTGGTTTCAGCTTGTAGCTAACTTATTAACATCAGGTCCAGAGACCCGATGTCAAATAATATTTAATACATAGCCACTTCGGTTACATATTTGTATTATGTATATGTATGCATATATACCATGATAAATCATGACATATATGGCCAGCTATATTTGTACACTAGATCAAATCTGGATTGTATAGGTTTGGGTGTCCAATGGAGTTGTGTTTGTGTGTGGAAGCTATTTCCACAGATGCACCTCGGCTCTGCTGGAGCTGGCAGACGTGGAAGCGTAGTCCAAAGCCTCTTCATGCTTCTTCTCAGCCTGAAGCACCTGCACCGCGGATTGGAGTAACTGGCCGGCTCCTTTGGATTGTTATCGCCATGGCTGTACAGCTCGGACGCGACAAATCTGTCGAGAAGCCTCCAATCCGTGGCAGATGTGTCGCCGTCGATGGCAGCCATGTAAAGTGCCTGGTCCATCTGCTGTTGCTGCCCGGTGGACCTCGATGCTCCGGCATGCACAAGGAGGTTGCTGTTCGACGACATGAGGCAGCTGCTGCCGTGGCCAATGTAGGCGGGGGGCTTGGGGCTCTCCAGGTGTGGAAGCTGCTGCAGGAAGGCCTCCTGCGGCAGGAGGTGATGGTATTCCAGCTCCGGCTTGCACTGGTACAGCTGCTGTTCCTGCTGGCCGTGGTACGCCGCCACATTCTGGGAGTGGTGGTGCTGGTAACCGAGCTGCCTCGGCGAGTCGAGATCCGGCATGAACACACCGCCGGCGCCATGGTCGTCGAACCAGCAAGGCGAGGTCATGTCTGACATCCTTCGCACCATCGCCACTCGTTTCTTGAACACCCGGCAGACCACCCATCCTTCCTCCTGTGCGACCAAACCAGCAATGCCCGACCATATATGGTTAGCAAGAGAAATGCTAAGGATGAAAGGAGGAGCAGTATATATAGATTACTTACAGGCGTGGCTCCGTTCTCGTTGGTCTCGAGCCGATACTCATGCATGATCCAGTCGGACTTCTGGCCGTTGGGCGCACGGCCCTTGTAGAAGACGAGCGTCTTCCTCATTCCGACGAGGCAGTTGTTGGTGTATATGGGCTTGTCCCTCCCCGTCGCCTTCCAGAACCCAGCACCGGTCGCCCTGTTGGTGCGGGTGCCCGTTGGGTACTTCTTGTCCTTGTGGCTGAAGAAGTACCAGTCGTTCTGCTCCTCCATGCCAATCTTGCACTTGTCTGCGTGTTAATTTACGATTGCGTGATCATCGGTGAGTTTAGTTTGTATGATGGATGTATATGTTAACCAACGTAATCTCTTTTGCATGGGCTGGTAAAACTAAAAACTTGAGGGTTTAGTTACCTTGGAGATCCCATGGCTCGATTTTGTACAGATCGACGTCTTTAATAACATCAAGGTCGATCTTCTTCGACGCCACCTTCTTCCTCAGGTAGTAATCGACGAGCTCCTCGTCTGTCGGATGAAACCGGAAACCCGGGGGAACATGGGAGAAAGTGTCCATCTTGTTCCAATGTCCGAATGACTACAGCACAAGTTAAAACAAAAGTCTATTCAGATTGAATCATGTATAATTAAGAGTGTGTGCTTATAATATAAACTCATTTCCTCAAATTAACAAGCTGGCAGTTCAATTAGGGCACAAGGTATGCATTTGATAAAAATAGCCCGGCGTGAGTGTGTGACTGTGTCAAATGGATCAGAAGCTTTTGTTCAATTTTCAGTTAGCTTCTTTTATTTCTTAAGAAAATATTTTCTTTGTACCCAAGCTTGGTTGATGGACACGATAGCTGCTTATTTCGTTTACAACTGGATCAGAAGCTTTTGCTCCATCTCCAATGGGATCGATGACATTTTCAGGAAAAGCAAGCAATCATGACAGTAGATAAAAAGTGCATACTTTCATCACATATACGATAACCTGATTAATTCAATGTTTTCACAGGAAACTTTTGTGCCAAGGAAGCCAAGATTGGTGATGATACAAATTTTTTTTTTGCGAAACGTGATGATACAAACCTTTATGCTCAGATATATGTACTACATGAAGGAAATTGTGTATATGCACTTCACAACAATAATTTTGTAGTATGACGTGAAATTTATATGTTTTTTAAAATAATCATCCATACAACTATATGTACATTTTGGTGTTACAAAAAACCATCCAAATCCATTTAAGCCACCTTTCTCCTGCGAGGACAAATTTCAATGGAAGTAACCCAGAGGCATATATGACATAAAATAACCACTGATATTGTATATGGAGAAACCAACAAGGAACGTCTATGGGAGTATGGGTGAATTGGATAAGCATAGGTTTGAAATGAATGCATGCTATTGCTAGCTAGCTAGTAGTTGAATCCATGTGGAAAACAACTAACTGAGATCATCCTAGCTGGTCTATGCATGCAGAAACAACAATTACTAGCTAGACACAAGAAGAAAAAAGAGAAGCTTTGCAGCTTCTTCGTGTTGGAAATCTACTAGTCATTAAAGATTAGTACACTGCACGATAGGTATAGTTGAATACCGAAATCCATGTTGAAAACAATTAATTGAGAACAGCCTAGCTGGTCTTTTGAAATGAAGGCTTGGTATGCGGCACTACCACCATAACATTCAGAAATGAACATGCACAAACAACAATTACTTGCTAGACACAAGGAAAAAGACAGAAGCTTTGTAGCTTTCTTCGTGTTGGAAATCTACTAGTCATTAAAGATTAGTAACGGAGGTGACCAATGGAAGAAGACATCATTGCATATGAGAGAGAGAGAGAGAGAGAGAGAGAGAGAGATCTTACACTGCACAACAGGAAGAACAGAAGCCTGATCAGCGTAGTACGCCTCAACCTATCGCCACAGGCTCACAGCACGGCCGAACGTGCTCCCTCTCCTCCTTGTGCTCTCGGCTGCTGCGCCGGCCCCCTGGAGAACCACCTTAATCAGTTGGCAACACGTACCCGCGATCCCAAGAGAGATCAGAGAGAGCAGGGGCGCCCTTCGCCCATGCAGTGCCGCAGCGCCCGAATTTACCCAGGCCGCACGGCAGTGTGAGGGCAGGGAACAGAAGAGAAGCTAGACAATAGATAAAGGAGAGCATGCATATAGAGGGTCTAGAGTCTTACCACACCAACTCGTAGGCAGTTTCGGTTGATCTATATAGGCCGGCTTCTCTAGCCCGATCGTCTCGCTCGCTTTCACCTGGGAGGAGGAGGAGGAAGCTAGGGGAGAGGGACACGCGCGGAGGGGCGGAAAGGGCGGATGGATTGCGGGCAAAGTCTGCAGGCCGAAATCCGGGGAGCCCTGGATCTCCTCGTGCCCTTTCCCGATTGGTGCCGCGCCTTTCTCCACCGTAACCGCCACCACCTCCACCCGCCACCAACAGCGACTGCCAGCGCCCTGTGAGCTTCGATCGAGCTCTCTCTCTCGCCCGAACTGCTCTAGCTAGCTGTCTCTCTCGGATGTGGCCGGCCCGGCGGAGAGGATGGATAGACCGACGGATGGAGAGGGTGGAGTGGAGCGAAATGTAACGGGGGCTACGGGGTTGCGGCCGATATATATGGTGGTGTTCTTGTTCTAGAGTAGTAGAGGGACAGGCCACTGGGATTGGAGCTGGAGTGAGGAACACGACGACTCGCTCGCGACCTCCCTCTTTCTCTCCCTGCTCGCGAATTGCCACATGCTTCAAATACCTAGCAACAGTCTCAGGGCACCGTTTGTGGAGGTTTTTTTTGTTTTTTGTTCAACGAAATATGGACCTTATTTAGACGAGATGTGTTCCTGTTAACTATCAGATCGAGCCTATGTTCCAAAATGTAGTACTAATATGTTTTGGTAGGCTAAAATGGCTTACCAAAAGTCCAAAACTATATTTTGGAACGGAGGTAGGGCTTGCAACTAAGAACTCGCTGATTTAATTACTTCGGCCCCGCGCGCACTTTCCGTCGGTCTCTGTCTTGATCCATCTTCATGACCCACTTCGGAACCGACCTTTTTTTTGAAATGGGTCTCCCGGCCTCTGCATGACCCACTTCGGAACCGACCTAGGTAGTATGTTTTGAATTTTTGATAGCGACCCTCCTCCAAATGGAAAGAGATCCAGTGTCATGAAAGCCAAATATCTTATCCCCTGTCCAGACTCCAGAGTCAAGTCAAGTTAGGAGTAACTAGTACATGTGAAAGGTACTGATCGATGCACATAGTTTCATAAGTCTCACTACTGTAAACTGGCGCTGTAGCTGAAATGGTATGAATCGTTCCCCGCCAAAAAAAATATGAATAATAACCGGCCTGCTCTGTTCTCAAAACAAGACATACATATTTTCAGAGTCAAACTTCATATAGTTTGACCAAGATTTAGAAAAAAACAATAACGTACAAAATCATGCATATTGAAATATATTTTCACATGATATTTTCATAGCATTGTAGTTGTTGATAGTTTTCCTAAAACTCTGATCATAATAAACATTGTTTGATTTTTGAAAAAAATTATACGCCTTGTTTTAACAAACATAGGGAGTACTATGTTGATCTCAATCGTCTTTAATTTGGTGAAATCTATGGTAAAAATCTGAAGAAAATAATAATTAAAATGGGCCATGTCTGTTTTGGCCATTTTCTTCCATTTCGGTTGTCTTTATCGACCCATGAATCTTAATTAGCAATGCATCATGGTGTTTCTTATGGAGGAAAAGAGTTGTGGCGATCACAATGTCTTCGTCATCATTAGACGAATCATGGTGGTATTATTCTGAATTCATGGTAAAAAAAATCATTGTAGCCAATTTGTTCAGGCCAACCACCGAAGACCTTGCGAGCGGAGGAGACCGGAGTGGAGCTCGAGTCCTAGAAGGACCTACGTCCGGCGATGCTGAGCAGTCACGACCGGATGCGGAGGCAGAGCCGCCTCCTGATCGCAGTTTGAGCTTGCCCGTACTCCCATGGCGACGCCAATGTGCGGCCGGTTCCTTGTGCCGTCTGACCTCGTCCACAACCGGAAAGTGGTTGATCCAACGGCTCCCGTGGCGGTGGTCGTCTGGCCGCGGTGCGGAAATGAATGTGGCAGAGGCAACGACTAGATGCGGTGGCGGGCAACGGCGAAGTGATGAAAGAGAGAGGAATCGTGATGTAGCCCGGATCACGACCATCACCATGTCAAGACCTTCAACACTTCACAAGTCACCATGGACCTCAAAGGTGAACTCATTCCACTATGTTATTCACCATATGTCACCTTTGGACGTTATACTACTTGACCATTCTTCCATTTGCCTTGTTAGGTATGTCATGACGAGCACTTGTACACGGGAGGATGACCAAGGTGCAAGAGGAATGGAGGACGCCAAGACGGTGGCTTGGAAGAGAAGAAGGAAGAGAAGAAAAGACCCAGGCGGCAGTAGTACCGCTGGGTTAAGCGGTACTACCGCTCGAGAGCTGCCGCCACCGCTACCGCCAGAACCAGCATCTGGAGCGCTTGTCCGGTACCAACTGGTACCGCTGCCGGTACCGCTGAGGTGGGAAGAGCCGAACCGGACCGCACCAGCGGTACTACCGCCTAACCCAGCGGTAGTACCGCCGCTGCGGAATTAGCACGGGTTTGGAAGCCCTGTAACCTTCCCCCACCTACCCCCCTTTGGGTCAACACTATAAATAGGAGTTCCCCATCTCAGATCTGGATAGACTATGTTTTAAGATTAGAGTAGAGCTAGGCTCCCCACCTCAAGACGGTCTCCTTCCTCCCCTTGCGGGGATGGTTCCTCCCCTTGTAGAGAAGATCGCTTCGTGGATTCAAGACCTCTACTTGTAGTTTGACTACTCGCCAATCTTTCATCCTCGGGTGACTTTATTGGAGCAGCTTGGTTGGCCGTTGGAGAAACAACCGTACAAGATCCCTTCTTGTATCTACTTACCGATCTCCCACCTTCGTGTGGATTCTATTGGGCCGGTTGGACCGACCGGTAAGGGAAACGGTTCTTGTATCTTGTGTGTGTTCTTGTGTTCGGGGCGTTCTTCTTGGTGTTCTTCGTGTTTCTCGTGTTCTCACGTGCGTTCGTCTACATTCCCCGTCAATCCGTGAAGATCGGGCCACCCTAGAGGTCCAATCCTCATCAAATCGTGCCGGGGAAGAGGTGTGAAAAATCAAATGTGCAACTGACGGATGGGCCATGAACACACTTGGAGGTACGCCGACGGGATGCGGACAATGTCCATTTGAAAACTTTAAACTGCACCGACCCCAAACGGATCATTGTTAGAGTTGCCCATAACCACATAATATAGTAGGCAAAATTCAAGGAGCAACAAGATTGCGTCGGATGCCGATGCCGGCAGGAACAGTAAGGCCGTGGCGGCCGGCCGGTGGTCTGGCGTGTGCTAGACCTGATCATTACCTCATAGCTTCTCCATCACTGGACTAGCGTTTACCGCTGCTAGCTAAACCCTGGGCTCCACATGCCTTTTCCTGAACGGCAAACTGGAAAAGGAGTTTCGGAAGATTCGGACCCTACCAATCGGATCGACAGTGTATATTTATCTGTGTATCCATCGTCACTCGTCGGAGACTAAGGGCATCTCCAGCCGTAGAGGCCCCCCAGGAGCTGATTTTGTGCGTCTTGGGGTGGCGCCGGCGCTAATTTGATTTATGGGGAGGCAGATTTTCCAGTCGTGCTCGCACCCAGAAGTAGCAGCGGGGACACGTGGCACCAAGAAATCAAGAAATTGGGAGTTGACCACAAGAAATTCGGCCGGAAAGGGAGCACGGCGTCTTGCACGACCGGCCGCCTCCGCCAGCGTCTCGCACGGCCGGCCGCCTCCTCCAGAGCCTCGCTCGCCCGGCCGCCTCCGCCAGAGCCTCGCTCGCCCGGGCCCTGCGGCGCCGTGGCCGTGCGTGGCCTGGCCGCCACCGACGGCCGCGAGCTCCGCCACCAACGACCGCGGCAAGCTGGGCGGAGGGTGGCCGGCGTCCGCTCGAGAAGGCGGACGGAACAGGGTGGATGCGGCGGCCTGCTGCTCGCGACCTCGGCGGCCTCCATCTCGCGAGCTGGGCGGAGGGCGGCCGGCGTCCGCTCGAGAAGGCGGACGGAGCAGGGCGGAGGTGGCGGCATGCTGCTCGCGACCTCGGCGGCCTCCATCTCGCGCGCGAGTCCCGGCCGAGGAAGGGCGCGGCGGCCTCTGCGGCGAGCTCGAGGATGGCGGCGGCGCGGGCTCGGCGGTGGAGATGGCCGGCGTGGAGGAGAGAAAGGAGCAGAGCTGGCCATGCCTCTTCTACCGTGGGTGGGTGGGGAGAAGAGAGAGGAGAGAGAAAAAAAGAGGGGGTTGCACGTGGTGGGCCTGGCAAAAGTGAGGAGAGAGAGGCAATTTGCATGCAAATCCCCCCCCCCCCCCCCCCCCCCCGCGCAACCCGGCGCTTTGGGTTTGGGCTGGGGGCGGCGCTATTTCGGCGCAACGGCGCTATTTGAGGTCATGGGGGCACGGCTGGTAGAATTTCGGCGCTATTTGACCAGAAAGTGGTCTGGGGGACTCTTGGAGGGACGGTTGGAGATGCCCTAAGTCCTAGCACCCGTGTGGCAACTTTCGTGCTCTACTAAATAAGAGACTTTCAGTATATACTGTTGCTCCTCGCAAAAAAAAAAAGTATATACTGTTGCTGCAAATTTGTGGTAACCTCTACTCGTCTTGATGAATATCTTAGTGGCCGGGCGCGCGTGCGTGCATGCTTAGTAAGTTGTGTGGTCCACAGTGCGACAATGCACGCGCTTTGTTCGCACGCAAATGGCTGGGAAAGCTAGGAATTAATGGTCGAACAACATCCATCCTAATATGGATGGTTGTAAAGATCGACGCGTGCATATATCTCACGTGCGCGCGCGCTACTGTTAGCTCTCTAGCTCGGGCCACCAGATCAACACTGATGCTTGGGCAAGAAGCAAGAGCTCGCGTTGTGACGGTGCATGAGTGGCAGAAACAGTGTAATGTGTTCGGGCTAGGCTCGTGCCAAGAACAATGAACGGCTCGACCGAAAATGAGACGAACCACTCGCATATATAGTCAATGGAACTAATTAGGGCCACGTATCAAAGCTGTGCTTCGACCGAAAAACTAATCGACTACAAGCTTTTTTGTTTCTACTTACCCTGAGGCAAGTGGCAAAGCTTATTCCAATACGGCCAATGCTCCTCCAGCCCAAAGTAGTATTTGAGATTAACGCATATTTAGCGATGTTTGATATAATGCACGTTGTAACAATATTAGAAACGGAAAAAAGGAGGGAGGGGAGAGATAAGAATGGAAAGAATTTACTCCCTTCAATTTGTTCATGAAAGTAAGGCGTATTTTTTCGAATGTCAAACAATGTAAAGTTTGACTAAGATTTTAGAAAAAAATGACAAACAACTAAGATACTCTAGTATATCATACTGAAATATATTTCATGATGTATCTAATGGTATTTATTTGGTATTATAAATGTTAATTTTTATTTACTTTGAGGAACCGAGGGAGTAGTACACACAAAAAAATGGATGAAGATAGCGACCTAGTGTCACATGTTTTAAACTTTGGGTACACGTAGCGTGCTCGATGGGTCGTACGATGTCGAATTGCCCGGAGTAGGCGCTGTTGCGAAGAACTTTTCGCATTTAGTGCGCACGCATAGATATTACGCTATCGACTGGTCCGATTGAGATTCGCTGACGTTGTGTTGCTGACTTTGTGGTTACTTTGTGTCACTGACATGTGGTCCCTACACAAGGTGGGTCCCACTGACCAGTGACCCAAAGTCACGTGACTTCGTGTTTGGCAAAGTCTAGCTAGCGCTCGTGGATAAAATTAGTCCCCCAAAACGCCTCGCTTCGACGGTGACCGGCCGTCTATCCTATCGCGCGCGTGTCGATCTCTTCTCGGATGCATTTGGTTGGCCGCAAGCTTTGCGGCATCTCTGCATTTTCAGTCTAGCTAATCTTTGGTGCAGAAGTGAAGCAAAATTAAGGCGCGCGGATCCTTCACACACACACGCGCGCGTGCACCGCCGCACAGTCATGGGTGCACGGCGGCCGGCCGGCCGGGCCTGCCTGACACCGGCATGCTCGCACGTTTATCGATCGACGGGCAAGTAAGTGCCCAACGCCAAGCACAACACGGTGCGGATCGATGCGTATGGGTGCCTAATTGTTCATGCCTCGTTTGAATCTTTTTGACCTGTGATTTGGAGCTTGGCCCTTGACATATGTATCTGTACGAGGCATTTGCGGCTCCACTCACATAGCATGCATGCGCCGGCGATCGATGGTCGACGACTTTCGAGAACGGCCGGCGAGCACCGGCGAAAAGTGTCCAACTATCTGAGTTCATATGTTCGGTCGTCGTCAATCGCTGCTCAACTCCACCTGTACTGTAGAGTGATCGAGAACATCTGACCTGTTAGCATCAACACCCGAACCAAACAAACATTAGCTTGTTCCGTCAATCAAATCGGATCGATTCTACGCATGCAAGCATGGCTCATCGACTGACCGATCCAATGGAATGATTTCTTTCCCGTGCTGTAACCGTGGGTCCCGATGGGTGCTCAGCGTCTTCTTATCCACTTGCCTGCAGAATTATGGGAACGCCATGGAGCGAGCTGCAAGCTTTTTACATCTTTCTTCCTCTCGTCGAGTGCTGCATTCGGGGCCGCGCGCTGCAGTAACTTTCTTCAGGTAAGAGAAAGAGAGGCGGTGGCAGTGGCAGGCACCAACGAACCGCCGCTCATAATTTACTGTGCTAGCTAGCTAGTACTACTGCTAGGAGCTAAGCAGTTCGTCTCGCGTAGTAGATCATTAGCGGTGTCGGTGTCATGGTGAAACAAAGATCTCAATCGCTGCGTTATTCGGTGCATGCTCTGATCTGGTTGGAGATGGTGGTTAAGCTCGATGAGTAAGCTACAGATCCTGTGATTATCAGGATTTAACTGCGGATGGCCGGGCCGCTACCAATCATTAGCAGCTGGAGATCCTACGTAGCAAGGCAAAGGCGCCAAAGGCCGGGTCGAGGGCTTCCTTCCGTCCAAGGTGGCGCTGTCCGGTTGGTCGCGGGTGGGGGCCCAGACGGCCAATGGGAAGTGGACGTTGCGGACTGGCCAATACTCGTTGGGACCCACCCTGCACCCACCTGCTCGGTGTACCCCCATCATGGTCAGCCTGGCTGCCTATACGCCACCAGCTACTCCCAATACGGTATACATGTAGTCATGTACACATGTATATACGCTCATGTGGGTTCTGATCTTTGGTGTACGTTTATGAGCCTGGCATGTACTTCCTCCGTTCCATATTACTTGACTCTCAAATAGATGTATCTAGTACTACAATAAGTCTAGATACACCCATTTTAGTGTCAAGTAATATGAAACGAAGGGAGTATGTGTACAGCAAAAAGCGCAGATCTGCGTATACATACGGTGATCACAGGCGCCAGGCCTGTATATCATGGACAGCCTAGCTATATACACTATGCAATGCAGAGACAGCTAGGTATTTTACCAGCTGCCGGTATTTCTCTGTGGTTGCTATTGGTCACTTGGAAGAGCAGCCAACTTTGACAAAATATTAAAAAAGGGGAAAAGGAGAAGAAAAAGAGAGCTGGTGTTTCAGTGTTTGGTACTCCCACAGAGCCACAGAGGTTGTACGAGCGTCAGATAAAGAATCATGTGCTCGTGTATAGATACTGTACAGGGCCTTGCCGATCGAGTGCCTCGATCGCTCAGCAAATCCGGTACTGCGTGCGTGCAAAACTTAGCTTGATCAGTATGCTTCAGATTTTTTGTCAGCTGCAATGCTAATTTGGTGGTAATGTATGCTTCAGATTTTGGTCGGTGATTCCCTTGAGATAGTGAGTGAGAGTGCTCTGATGAAGGAGCGGCAGTGGCAAGCCTGTAGGTAATGAGTAATCCAACAAGTGAGATGAGCGCAAGTGATAAAGGTTTCGTATCAAGATCCGTAGAAATCAAGTTGGATTGGTCGTCAACTCCAACCAAAGACATCGACACGTACATGATATGTATATCAGTATATCACAGAATATACACGTACAGACGATGAGATGTATTGTCGTTCTTTTTTTAGCTTAACTCGGTCGATATTCGCCAATCAATTGGATAGAATACAGTTGACCCAGTTTATAACGGAAATTGGGTCCAAAATCATACCTTGCTCTGTTCATAAGGAAAACCATGCCAAAAAACCGCACAAGCGAGTAGACCCGCCGAACACACGACGCTAGCCTACTAAACGAAACAAACACATACCACCGGCTCCGGGGCCGCCGCCCCGACTTACACCACTCGACATGGGCGGACCCAGGATAAAAACTGACCGGGGGCCATATATCTATAGACATAGGTCACACATAGGTTTATAATCGTCTAATATGTCATATACACACATATAGTATTCATACACTAGTAATACGACAAAAAAGAGTTTCACCCATTTTATTTCTCATAGCTTTAAGAAAAGTGAACGAACCTTTTTAGATGAAAAAACTTCAGATATCCCAATAGTTCGTATGTTGCAAGAGAGAATACTATTCTTTGGAATAAATGGTGTTACCTGTGAAAGAGAAAACACATGATTAGACATGTAAATTATAATGGAAGTGGTAAATATAGAGAAAATGTCTAGGGTGTTAAAACATTACACTTCATTCCTCCCACGCCTATTTTTTCATCTTACGGAAACGATCAACAATCACTTCATTAGTAGAGAAAATTGCTTTTCAACGAAGCAAATGAGGCAATAACTCAAAATAATCATCAGTTTAGTTACCTCTCCATTGTGTTCCTCCTGTTAAATAATTGAAACACTTAACAATACATACAGAACTATAGGAGTAGCAGCAGGCTAGCAGAAAGTCTAAAAAATACTACTATGGATTGCCGGGTAGGCCCTGTTGCCGGATTGCATTGAAAAATAATTCATAAACTTGTCTTATTAGATCCTACAGGCTACAGCCTTACGAATTAGTACTAGTAGGGATTGTATAATGCAGAAAGAGCCAGAACTGAAAAACGATTACTACTCCTAGATTAGAAGCAGAACTGGGATTAGAACAACAAGAAATCTAGCGTTGAGCAGAGTGCTTGTGCAGTTGTGCTTACCTTGACTTGAATTGCGGATGCGGATGCTGCACGTCGTCCTCTAAGATTCCGTCATACGCCGCCGGCCGATGGGGCACACGGCGGATCGCCGAAGACTCATGGCCGGCGCCCGGAGCAATTCCGTTGGCAGCAGCATCGCGCCGTCGCCGATCGGTTTTTCCTCCGAATTCTCGCCTCGCCTAGCGCTTCGTGGCCGTCTAACTCCCCGTTTTGAGCTTCTTTTTTCCATTTTTTTGAGAGAGATTCTGCTATTTTCTCCTCGATGGTTGATCTGCAGCGGCAGCGGGGAGGATTCTTCATGGGCTTTTGCTCACTGGACCAAAAGTGGAATGAGTGGGGGCCTTTGTCCAGGGCTGACTGGGGGCCATGCTACGCAGGTATACCCATACGTATGACTAGGACGAGAAATTGAGTGGGGCCTGTGCCCCCACACCCCATAACGTGCGTCTGCCCCTGCCGCTCGATACCAAAGTCGAAGCAACGCACGACCCAGCCGTCTCGTAACCCCCGCTACCAGACGACCGCCCGCAAATCACGAACGCCGCACCAATCCGGGTCCACCGCCCTGACGTAGCAATCAAATCAAATCTTCACTTTGCCCAAAGTTGAACTAGCTGGGTCGACGAACTTGCTGCCCGCACAACTCCAAGACGCCACCCAAACCTCACTAGATCTTCATTCTAAGGTAATGTTGTTAAACTTGGGGGGGGGGGGGGGGGGGGGGGGGGGGGGTGAACAGTCAAAGTGATGCTCTACGTTTAACATTCTCTAAGAAAACAGAGAAACACCAGATGATACCGTGAAAACCTAAAAAAAATAACGTGAAAGCTACCTAAAATAGGAAGAAACCCGCTACAAAATCCAGCGCTGAAACCAAATAATGGGCCAGACCACCCCACCAAAAGAGTGTGCGGCGCGAGAAACTTGCACCACAATGGGCGGTGTATAGGATTTCACATATAGGATTTGGCAATTCCATGTTTCTCGCAAAGAAAATCAAACAGCAAAGTCCAGAATCTAGCAGCGGTTCCAGGCCTTATAGCCCACTACTGCGTCCATGTTAGCTGAAACCTTTTGAGATCATGTTAGCTGAAACCTGAAAGTGTACTCGTCATTGCAAAAATGTAAAAATAAATCATATGCATATACTGACCCGTTCAACAAGGATCGATGCACCTAAACCGTGTGTACTTTTATCCATGCGAAACACTGACCGAACCAGCATCTCAGTGAGAGTAAATAATTCGGCCGCGCGGCAAACGTAGCTGATCTGCAGATAATTAGGGGGTAAATTGGGATGATGGACGTTCGCTTACCGGTCTCCATCAAATTAATTGTGCCGCGACGCCGACGTCGAGCGTGACGGCGAACTGGGGGAAT
Source organism: Poa pratensis (assembly GCA_947311845.1). Classification (NCBI taxonomy): domain Eukaryota; kingdom Viridiplantae; phylum Streptophyta; class Magnoliopsida; order Poales; family Poaceae; genus Poa; species Poa pratensis. Next base: position 77,614,711 of record CAMZMU010000034.1, on the reverse strand, counting down.
CAGAAAAGACCAAGCTAACTGATTACTGAGATGTGATGTGCCATGGAGACGATACCACGAGGTCGCCGTCGTAATCAACAGAAGGTCGCCATCGACCGGTCGAGGAAGATAGTATTTTCGTCCAGCAACTTGTGACAGCTTAAATAGGAAATGCTTATGTGGCCGAAACAACTGAAGTCGAAGACCATATAACCGGAGGACAAAAGAGTAGGAAAAGATCAGGGCATCGGATTCGGTTCGGCCTTCAGGGTATTCAGGACTGCGACAGTCTGCCTGTATTTCCTCGTAAAATTTAAAGACGATTAGGTGGTTTGGAACTGCTTGTCAAGTCCTTTACATTTTTCACGCTTCACATATCCTATTTTGCATCGACGTGATGTAATTCTAGCAACTAGTCTGTGGCGGTACAGCTCATCGTGCTGTTTTATACGCGTCCACTAGATATCATGGTTGCCAGAATCGAGTGCCAACCAAAGGCCATGAGAATTGCAGAAAGCTCGAGAGGGCAAGAAGCCGCATACATGCATATATACCGTCTGGAGAGAAGATCAACACTTGGGCTTCCAAGCACGATAGAGCCAGGATTCAGGACGACATGGAGGATTCATGTTTCCAACAAAAACTAGTCAGCAGTACAAGCACTGAACTTACCATATGTTTTATCGGCTATCACGAAAGAGACAGTCGAGTAAATCCAATAATTTAAAAGTAATGGCAAATATTCAGATTGGCACTCACCTGATTTCCGCTGACGTCACTGTCTGTGCCTGTGGAACTACCTTCAAGCTTACCACTGTTTATGGGCCTTCTACGGACCGGAAAAAAGAGCTTTCCTTGATGAAGCGATGGCCGCTGCTCCAACAGATGACTCTAAATGGCTGATCCTGGGGGACTTCAACCTTATCTATCAGGCTGCTGACAAGAACAACGCCAACTTGAACCTCCGTCTCATGGGCCAGTTCAGACACGCTATTAACACATGCCACCTCAAGGAGATTAGACTGCTCAACCGGAAATACACATGGAGCAATGAGAGAATCGACCCTACCCTTATCAGGCTTGACCGTGCTTTCTGCAATGCCAGCTGGGACCTTGCTTTCGACTCCCACACCCTGCAGGCCCTTTCTTCAGCTCTCTCTGACCACTGCCCTCTGCTCCTCTCAAACCATAGCGGTCCTCGCAAGCCCCCTTTTTTCCGCTTCGAGAATTTCTGGACAAAATTGCCGGGCTTCCTTGATATCGTCAGCTCTTCATGGAATCAAGCTTGCACTCATACTCAACCGGTGCACATCCTCAATCACAAGCTCAAGACTGTCGCTAGAAAACTTCGCTCCTGGAGCAAGGGTCTTTTCTCCAACCACAAGCAGCTCATCATTGCACTGGACGTCATCCTCAAGCTGGACACCGTTCAAGAATCCAGAACCCTCTCTGATGCGGAGGCTACTCTCAGGACCGCGCTGAAGAGGCGCGTTATGGGTCTTTCTGTGCTGGAGCGGGCTCGCAAACGCCAGGCTTCTCGGATCAACTATCTCCGCGAGGGAGACGCCAACACTAAGTTCTTCCATCTTCGGGTGAACTCTCGCCGCCGGAAAAATGTCATCCAGAGATTGTGGCGAAATGGGGGATGGGCGGTCAACCACACTGAGAAGGAACAACTCATCAGCGAACACTTCACTTCCACTTTGGGTGCTCCGCCCACTCGCCATGTGGACTTCAACTGGGACGCCATTGACCCAAGCATCGGGGAGCTGGACGATCTTGGCCTCCCTTTCTCCGTGGAGGAAATTCGGGGGGCCATTTTCGACCTTCCGGTGGACAAGGCTCCGGGACCGGACGGTTTCACCTCTAACTTCTTCCGCGCTTGCTGGCCCATTGTCAAGGATGACCTCATGAATGTGATCGACGCTTTTTCTGAGCTTTCGATCAACAACTTTGAAGTCATCAACAGCGCCAACATTGCTCTTCTGCCAAAGAAGGAGGGGGCTGACTGTCTCAAGGATTATCGACCTATCAGCCTCATCCACATCGTCCCCAAGATTATCGCTAAAGCAATGGCCTCAAGGTTGCGCCCCAAGATGAACGACATCGTTTCGCCCTGCCAGAGCGCATTCATCAAAAATAGAAGCATCCACGACAATTTCATGTATGTCAGGAATGTGGCTCGCCGCCTCCATCAAAAGCACATGCCAACCCTGCTGATAAAGCTCGACATTGCGAAGGCCTTTGACACCGTTCGATGGGACTACTTGCTGGACCTCCTGCAGCGCATGGGTTTCCCTCCGCGATGGCGGGCCTGGCTTTCTCTCCTATTCTCTACATCCACATCCGAGTCCTGCTGAATGGCTCCCCCGGCAAAGTGATCATCCATGGCCGGGGCCTAAGACAGGGAGACCCGCTATCTCCGCTGCTTTTCGACATTGCTATCGACACGCTCCCCAAAATCCTTGGGCTTGCTACCGAGCAAGGCCTGCTGCATCCTCTGCCAGGCAACTTCATGAAATCTCGTATCTCTCTGTACGCCGACGACGCGATCATCTTCCTGAAGCCTGAGGTGCATGATGTCAATAACCTCACGGCTGTGCTCCAAAATTTCGGTTTGGTCACGGGCCTCATGACGAACATTGAAAAAAGTTCGTCGCCCCAATCCGCTGTGAGGGGGTGGACCTCACCGCCATGCTACTCAACTTCCAGGCTGCGCAATGCCAGTTCCCCATCACGTATCTCGGCCTCCCCCTCTCTTTGGGTCGGCTGAGAAGGGTCGATCTCCAGCCATACATCGACAAAGTGGCGTCAAGACTTAACCCATACAAGACCAAATTCCTCAATAGAGCCGGCTGTGATGCTATTGTCAAATCGGTCCTCACAGCCCTCCCTATTTTCCTCCTAACTGCGATCAAGGCCGACAAAGCTACCCTGAAGGCTTTTGACAGACTGCGCCGGGCAATGCTCTGGGCGGCAAGCGACACTGTCACCGGGGGGAAATGCAAAGTGAGTTGGGCCAAGGTTTGTCGGCCAAAAAAGTTGGGAGGTCTGGGGATTCTTGACCTTGAGAAATTCGCTAGGGCCCTTCGGCTGCGCTGGTTGTGGTTTGAGTGGGCGGCTCCGGAAAAGCCATGGGTGGGCCTTGAAACGCCTAATGATGACACTGACCGGGATCTCTTCAATGCTGCCACAATGTGACATTGGGGACGGGCGGACTGCGAGCTTCTGGTCCTCTTCCTGGCTCAACGGATCTTCTCCTAGAGCCCTTGCTCCCAAGATTTTTGAGGCGTCAAAGAAGAAAAAGCGCTGCGTTCAGGACGCACTTGCCGATCTCAACTGGGTGAATGATATCGCTGTCCAGGACTTCACTCTTGAGCACATCACGCAGTTTGTCAACCTTTGGGGCCTTATCCAGGACATTGCTCTGGATCCTGGCACCGCTGACTACATCATTTGGAAGCTCACGGCGGACGGGAAATATTCGACGGGATCGGCATACAAAGCCCAATTCATAGGATCCAACTCCTGCTCCTTCAGCAACCTGGTATGGAAGACTTGGGCTCCCCCCAAATGCAGATTTTTTGCCTGGCTCGTGGTGCAAAACAGGCTTTGGACGTCGGACCGTCTCGCCAAGAGGGGGTGGCCTCACACCCCCTGTGCCAGCTTTGCAGATGCCAGAACGAAACAGCAAGACACATCCTTTTTGAGTGTAGATACTCCAGGCGAATCTGGCAGGCGGCTGCCCCCTGGCTTTCTTGCCCGTCCTTGGTTCAGGACCTAGGATCGGGACGCCCAACCGTTCTGGATTATTGGCAGGCGGCCACCAAATCCCCTACTGCGCACCCAAAGGGTCTGAAGTCTGCTATTACGTTGATCACTTGGGAAATTTGGAAGGAAAGAAACGCTCGTGTTTTCAACAACACCTTCTTGATGCCATCCACTCTCATTCAGAAGATCAAAGATGAGAGCAAGGACTGGATTCTGGCCGGAGATAAGTCTCTCGCCGAGATTGTTGCTTAGTGAATGACGATCTTTCTTTCTGAGAGACTGGACGGTGTTGGGTGATTGTTTTTGTACAGTCCCTTGCTTTACTTTACTGCACTTTTTATTTGGCTTAGGCCGTCCTGTATTTGCTCCTCCTATATCAATATAAGGCAAAGCTGTTGCCCCGTTTCAAAAAAAAAGTATATCACTATTTTGAAGAGCGGGAGTCGGCGTTATTCTCTCATTTGACAGGTACGAACCATGGTCAGTGAGTACTGTGAGATTGTGAGATCCCTGCAAAGGTATAACGTGCTGGGAATAGTACTTAAGAGCATGATCGATGCTATTATTTTTCGTAATCAAGGATCTGTTGGTGGTTGCGACAACCGAATCGGCGAAGATATCTTTTGATCCAGATCAGAATTATCAGCTCTATTCTAACGCTCCGGAACATGAACCCTATTTTCAATGTTCAGCAGCGCGAGTTGGTTCTGTTGTCCATGGCTCCTGACGTAGTTTGTTGGATGCACCGGGTTAGGATTGAAGTAATGCGCCATAGCTTTGAGGTGCATAAAACAATAGAGATAGAAGTTTGAGCACAAAAAGTTTCTACGGAAGCTGTTAGAAGAGCAACTTCTGTCCCTGAAAATAAAGCTCCTTTTTACCGCAAAAAAAAGGAAGCTGCTGGCAATACTGCTAATGGAGTTTTTTTTTCTTTACTTCCAACCCTAAAAATAATTTAGAGCCGGTTTAGGGGCTGTGCTTGAGTTACTCTAATGAGGTAGTGTGTTATGCTTTGAATAATTTTTTTTCTATCAGCGTAACTAGCTAGGCACAAAGGTTTTATGCTTTCTCGATAACACTAGTATTATGTAGCCATGTAGTTAGAGATCACAGTCATGAGACATAGTGTTCTTTTTCATCGTAAAACAGTATATCATGTCGGTGACAAATTGAGCATAGTCATACAAAACATATTTTCATTGATTCTAATTAGGTGGTTTCTAAACGGCTCCTGAAGTAGTATGTTGGATACACAGGGTTATGGTTGAAGTAATGCGCCATGCGTTTGAGGTGGCGTTCAAACCTTCTCTAGCTAATTGTCCAACGACCAATTACTCATTCAGCCGCCATGTTTCTTCTTCTTGTTGGCCTCCATCTCAATTAACATGATCTCAAGCTTCTCATCTTCATACGATGAAGAATCATAAAACAAATCTCACCATGGCAAATCTTGCATTCATAAAGTACCATCGACACAATTTCACACACAAATAGATCAATTAAAAAATTATCTTTAAGGAATTTTGTCGAACACCATTTGAGATGCTCCAAGGTCAATTATAGTACCAATACGGTGGTAAATTTACCGCCATATTGGTACTAAAATTGACACATGTTAACTTTAGTAAAAATAAGTTGGCAACTTCTGTCAGGGCCTAGTAAGAAAGTATTCCCATTTTTTATTCGAAACACGGATATTGTGATTAAGTTGAAGCCCTCATCAATACGAAGGTAACAAAAGAAACAAATTATAAAGCATACAGACTGTTTAAGCAAACAATAATTTGTTTAACATTCTTTGATATATGAATGAAGCTTGGGGAGCACGAATATGAATCAACTGTTGGGGGGGGGGGGGGGGGGGGTCCAAATTTCAAATAGAACTGGCACTAGATCATGTGCGAGCTAGATCCTTGGTATTTTCATCGTTTTGTCCCGCCTCGGTGTGCCCTTGGCCATTGAACTTGGTGTTCCTATGTGCATCTAGCCTTTGCGGTAGATTAACGAACATATCACGAGTGGGTTCATTGACGGAGATCCACGTGATTATCTCTTTATAATATGCCCAATCTTATGTATGCAGAGTAGATAATTGGTTTATGGAGAAGGATAATAATGGATCATATATTGACTAATTCACTTTTCCATTTCAATATGTGGTGGCGGTTTTAGATTGCACAAATTAAGGATTATTTTTCTCCAATTGCTAGCAGTTTAATTAGCACCCTAGCTAAGCTTTGATAAATTAGACAACAATAACATATATATCAAAGTTTCGGTTCGTCATTTGTAGCATGATGAAGGTACATTGATCATACGTATGTCCTTTCGAGGTACCAGAGGGCCACACAATCAATCTTGCCAAGTAGTGCTTACAAACTAGGGTGGATCCGATGCTAATCATCTGAGTCCAAGATAATCAGAATCTGACGACGATGGAGGATGGATCCTTACGCCTGCACGCATTATAGATTTATGGTCGTGTTCAACTACCGGTTATTGTTGAATTTGATTGTGCTCAGGTGATTGCTGCAGCTAAGGATACAAACATGGGTCGCTCGGCGTACTTAAACGTCGTCTCGGATATTCAGTACTTAGCTAGTTTAGAAAGAGTGTGCATCTTTGTAAGAGTGGACCGTTCAGAAGTTAGGGCTAGTCACTGCCTTCTAATCTAGCAAGAGCAGAGCGACGAACAGATTTTTGCCTCGGGTCTGGCCCTGATGTTGTTGTTCAGGCGCTTGACCAGGAGCTACTTTTAGCCCCTTCATCTTAATAAAGGTCCGTTTTACCCCGAAAAAAAACTTGATTAAGCCTCAACGCCATCACGATGAAGTGCCCTTCAACCGACTCCTCAACTCTAACTAAACTTTTTTAGATAAAAAGGGCTGCGCCCCGATTTCATTAATGAAACCAGACTTACAATTTGTCCACCACAACACAAACCACCCCACCTGACACACACTCCACCTAAATCCAACATCAGGAAAGTACGCTCTGTAGCCAACAGTTCAGAACAAAAAGGCAAGAAAGAAAAAAAGGAGATTACAAGATGCAGAGAAGCACCAAACAGAAACCAGACTGAAACTGCTTCAGCAAAGGTGCCATGAACCTTTCCTTCTCTTCATCAGCATCTCCTTTTTTTGTTCCCCTTTTTGTCTTCTTTTCCTCTCTTTCTGTCTTTTCAAGTCTTTCTCCTTTTATTTCTTGTTTTCATCTTCCCCATCTCTCCTCTTCTACATCGCTATCCTCGGTATCCAGGTTGCCCATCTTCTTCTTGCCCCAAACACTTCAGTAGCCACTTTCTCCAGAATCCTAGCGAAATAGGTGAGCTTGTCCCTTGCGCCCTGCTTCACCTGTAACAGACCCCACCATCGGATCCAATAACAAATTTTTAGTATCACAACATATGGTTCATCAGGCCATTTGTTATCAAAGCAAGCCGCATTCCTAGTTTTCCAAATTCCCCAAAAAACGGCAGCCACCCAACTGATAAAAGGTTCCTAGTTTTCCTGTCATATCCTCCCAGCCACACAGAAACAACTTGATCAACCGATACAAACTGGCAATTGATGCCAAAGGTACAACTGATCACGTTCCAAACATATCTAGCTAGAGGACACTCGAAAAACAAGTGATTTATTGTTTCTTTTTTCCCGCAAAACAAGCATCCCTCTTCACAATCCCCTCCCCTGTGTTTTAAAACATCTCTAGTTAATATACTTTTTCTCAAAATCAACCAGATAAAAGCTTTAACTTTCAAGGGAATTTTGACCTTCCACAGAAACCTGTATGCTACCAGTCTGCTAATTTGCATGGCAGAATAAAAAGACTTGACAGAGAAGACTCCGGAATCTGTGAGTCTCCACACAAGTTTATCCGGAGCATCTGTCAGTTGTACACCCCAGCATTTCTCCCAAATGCCTCCATTGCTCTCCCAATTGTCCCACTAGAGCCCTCCTAAATCTCAGATTTGGAAGCCCTAAGTCAAAAGCCTTTTTCACACTAATATTTTTGTCTAAAGAGATTTCAAAAAGCCTCGGAAATTTCCTCGAGATTGCACCTTCAGCAACCCAATGATCTTCCCAAAAGCTGGTTTTCTCTCCATCACCTATCACAACTTTACAGCACGACCAAAAGAGATGTTTTATCTCCATGAGTCCTTGCCAAAAGTGCGAGTCGCCATTTTTTGCTGTCACCTGGCACAGCGTGTGTGTTTTTAAGTATTTGCTGCTCAAAATACTTTGCCAAATCCCTCTTTCATTGAAAAACTTCCAGAGCCATTTAGCTAGCAAGGCTATGTTCATCATATCCAGATCCAAGATCCCCAGACCTCCTTGATCTTTGGGTAGACAAACTACTTGTCTACTTCCCATCTAACAAAATGGTATTTTTTCTTTGTTCTATCTCCACTCCAAAGAGAGCCCCCCCTAATTGTGTCCATTGTTTCTTTAACTCCAGCCTGTACCCTGTAGAAAGAATACATGTACAGAGGTACACTAGATAGCGAGGAGTTTATGAGAACTACTCTCCCCCAATCGCCATCAGCTTCCCCTGCCAAGGGCACAATTTGTTTTCCATTTTTCTTTCCGAGGGTTTCCAGTCAGAATTCTTAATTCTTTTTTTATCCACCGGCACCCCCAAGTATTTCATAGGCAACTTCCCAGAGTTACAAGTAAAGATTTCTTCAAAACCACTTGCTCTTCTCTCCGCTCCACCAATACAATATATATCGCTTTTGTGAAAGTTGATTTTTAATTAGTCGATCGATCGATCACAGCTTCCCATAATCTAAACTAACCTTCGTCGGTTGCAAGTAATGACTAGGATGCCACAACCGAGCTTAGCCATGACGCGAGCCATTTGCGGTTGTCTTCTCCCGAGACTAGGCTTGTTTAATCATCCCGTACGTGATTAGTTCTTGACTTTTGGGGCTCTCGTGGCTCTTATCTAAGACAAAGTAAGTAAAGCCTCCTGTTCATATACGTCGTTCTCCACCACTATCCCGGCTCGATCTGCGGCTAATTAAGCTAAGCTATCACCAGCTGCTTTTGGACAGTTTCCTCGGCTGGTACGGTGAACGTACGTACGGCTCTGAAGAACCATTGCACAGCCACTCAACCAAACCCATTTTTAGGACGTCAGAGTAGGCCGTTTCTTGCTGCTGATGCGGCTGTTAGTGGATGCCGTGTGTATATCGCGCCGATAGACGACGCCCGATGGGAATTATCTATTGGTTGAAGTGGTTGGCTATTAGGTCACTCAGTTGCGGCTGCTATGGAAGATCGTTTGTTTACTAATGGTTGACTCACTTTGTTAGGGTGCACGTGATGCTCGATCGATCAGAGATTCAGATATCAGAGACGTCTCCCGTGTCTTACTCCCTCCGTTCGGATTTAATTGACACACACTTGGTTACACACGGATGTATCTAGACACCTAACAAGTATAGATACATTCATATTTAGACAAAAGCAAGTCAATTAATTTGGAACGGAGGGAGTATTTATTAACAGACGGTAGAAAGCGCGGCGATGAAGCTGTGATATATACTGCATTGCCGCAGCCGTTTGAACACATCGTCATATGCTAGCTTGTTGTTAATGTTTCCTAATGATATCGAGGACACCTATACCTTGCAAGCTGGCTTCTCGATCGATCACCGAGTTCAGGTGGTGTTTACAAGTTCTACTTGGTGCCGACGTGCCGTACGGTACGTCCTTAGTAGAAAATTTCAAGGTTATGACTTACTTATCGATGCCGCTGCCGCAAGTAGGCAGGCACAACGCCATTCCAGTTTATAAATTTTTCCTTGAGATGGGTGGAGACAGTTACCCTCTCCGTTCCAAATACATCCAAATGTAGATATATGGAAGTCAATTAATTTGAAACGGAGGGAGCACGTACGTCCGCAGAACGCGCTTCCTGCCGCCATGGTGACCGGTCTACGCAGCCTCCGGTATGCCGTGCAGGGTTTCACACCGTCCGTACATTCAAAGGTTCTTCGTAGCGATGTTTTGTTGTGGAGCAATAGTCTATTCCGTCTCAATCATTTTATAGCGAGGTTTATGTCGTTTTTTAGGTTCTGAAAGGATCGATGCTGGCCTGGCCTGCAAAGGTGAATTGTTGGATTATACATTCGACGATTTGGACATAGATATATATGAGGTGAACAGAGCAATTGCTCTTCACAGGGAAACAAAACGAGGCGGTTGTAAGATATTCTCCTGGGGCAGCCCACGCGAGATACTGCGAACCTTCCATGTTTTGGCATGATCGATCCCCACTTCACAAAATCAAATGGCTCGGCATGTTGCTCATGGACGCCCCAAGTGGTCAGGCACACTTGTTATTTAGATCTTGGAGCTATTGGCGTAACATCCAAAGAAACCAAATTCTTCTACTCCGTGAGATACTACTAGTTCAAATCCTCCGTATATATGTATCCTCTCCTAGTAGATTAAATAGAGAGATCTTCATATCAGTCGCCGTACGCCAAGGACAGGCCGATTGACACGGCTGCTTAATTCTTTAGCCGAGATGCTTTCTAGAGTCAGTGGCCTTTAGCTTTCGAATGAGCGTGCGGGGGCGCTTGTTTCGGCGTGATGCACACGTTTGGTTCCGTTCGCTATCCCCTCGAGCTGGTTAGTCAGTACTAGTAGTAATAATATCTTAGTAGTAGTATGATCTTAACGCATTTACGACAGTACATTTCTGCTAAAAAATGGGACTGTACATTAACATATTGATCGAAGAATTTGCACCGTCGTGGCCTCGTGGAAGCTTAACGGTCTTCCAGGAAGCAGGAGCTTGGAACTCGGAAGAGCTCACTGTTCAGCAGGAACCGGATCCGCGTCAGGCGCTTTCTTCATCTCGATGTGACCAAACACGGCCGGTTTTACCACGCCGTCCTACTTTGGAGTTCTCTTTTTTTTCTTACCAGAACCACTTTGGAGCTTAGATCATCCCTGTATCTATAAGTGCACCTAAAACTAGTTCCAGTTCGCTTGTTATTTTTGCACGTTGGATAAGTCTACCTAAGCCATAAATACATATATAGATCCTTTTATCAAATCGGCTCCCAAGTGCTTGGATGACCTGGATCCTACTTTGCTGTTACCCATTTTGTTTGGAGTAGATTGCGTGCATCAGCGGTGGTGTAAGATTTGGACCGATATATATGGTTGCCGCTCACACACTGTTCAGCAAATTTGGACGATCATCCATCATCGCGTTCTAATACACGCACCGCGTTGAAAGCTATAGGTTGCTGTACGCGTGCGTGCTATGCCAAAGATGCAATCCGAGTCATCTTCCACTAGCATGTGGCACGTGCACACTATTGCAACCGAGTGCAACAGGTGGACTCAAATACTAACGAAAGGCATGGATTGACACGGGCTAGGGCATGTCAATTCTTATCTCTAACTTCATTTCACTTATCAAATAAATAGAGAAAATACAGGTTTAGTTCATGAACTTGCCGAGAATGTGCGGTTTGGTCACCAAGTTGCGAAACATGAAAAATTGATCATAAAATTGCTATGTTGCCAACGTTTTGGTCACTCCGTGGCGTCGGTCGTGAGTTTACATACGTGGTAGACTGTTTTCACAAATCCCCCATAAAGTTTTATTTTTGGGCAAACCCCCTAAAAACTCAACAAAAAATTAAGGGACGATGTTTTTTTTCAAGGATACACCATGGAAGGTGTATCAAGTTTCATAGAAGAAGAACAACGCCAAGAAGGCTACACGATACAAACACAAAGCCACACGGTTTACAACACAACCCACATCAACCGACAAGAACTCGCCTTGCACCGTCTTGATGAGACGATACACCGAGCTACGCGTCACCGAAGAAGGGAACTCCATGAGGTCGACGCCAACTCCAAAAACAGCACAAGCCAACGCTACCACCCACCCATAAGCGCATAAGGATCGGCGAGTTAGCGGCCGGACCGAACCAAACCGGAGGAGACGTGGCCGAGAAGTTTCGGCGACGGCGTACATAGTGCCCTGGTAGCCCACGCTCTGAGCGGCGGCCGCCTTCAACTCTTGGCGCACCGAGGACACCCCGAACCACCTAGGTGACGGCTCAAAGAAGGAACGATGCAGCCGCACCGCCGCCACCCAATCGGAGGACCGATCAAGGGTTTCCCCGGTGCTCGAGGTGGGGACGCACGAGCAGCACCATGACGATGTAAAAAACAGTCTGCCATGTATGTAAATTCATGACCGCTATCACGGAGTGACCAAAAGGCTCGTGTGTGGCAACTCCGTGACTCTTTTTCACGTCTGCAACTTTGTGACCAAACTGCACATTCTCGGCAAATTCATGTACTAAATATGTATTTTTCTCTAAAATAAAAGTGAACTCGTACGGTCCAAGTACGGCGGCAGCGATGAGTATACTGTATAGGATATATGTCATCGTTAGGAACTCAACGACCGGCCGGTTCTCTGAAGAAAAGGCCTCAACCACCGGGAACCGACCAAAGCTCGGACGCTCGATCGCCACATCAAGCGAATCCTTTTCATTTTTTAAAATTTCTGGACAATTTTGTTGCTTTGAATATACATCCTTTGGGCGACGCCATGACCAAAACAAATTCGAGCTAAAACGATCAAACTACTCATCAGTCCCACACGCACAGTGACGCCCGCCCACGCGCTAGCTGCCTGCAGAGTCTCCTCTCCCGGCCACCTCCCCTGTCTCGGCGTCTCATATAAACCAACCCCATTGTCATGCTAGGTTTGCCATTAGACCTTCGTGTCCAGCCACTACTCACTGCAACCACGCGCAACACAACACCCCTACACAAGAAAGCGGCCGGAGACAGTCGACCTCCTCTATCCTAGCTCGCTACCTGCATGATGGCAAGGCGGCAGAGAGGCTTCCGGCTCGGCCGGAAGCTGCTCGGCCTGTGCCGCTGGGCCTGGGCGCTCCCTCACCGCCGACGTCGCCGCGCCGGCGGCTACCTCCGCCTGCAGCGGCGCCAGCTGGGAGGCACCAACAAGTCCCCCGCTGCACAGATAGGGCGGAGCGTCAGCAAGCAGCAGCAGCTGGCGGTCGTGTTACCACCGCGGGACGAGCCTCGGCGGCGGGTGCTGACGTGGGGCCGGTCGCTGGCGCGGCGGATGAGGCTGCTCAGGCCGGCGCGCGGCGAGCGGCTGCTGGAGGAGGAGGCTGGGGAGGCGACGACGCCCAAGGGGCAGGTGGCGGTGTACGTGGGCGGCGACGAGCCCGGCGGGGAGTCGATGCGGTACGTGGTGCCGGTGGTGTACTTCAACCACCCGCTGTTCGGGGAGCTGCTGCGCGAGGCCGAGGAGGAGTTCGGCTTCGAGCACCCCGGCGGGATCACCATCCCGTGCGCCGCCACAAGGTTCGAGCGCGCCGCCGCCATGGCCGCGCGGGCGGCGGCGGCGGCGTTGGCAGCGGCAGGAAGGTGCCCGGCTGGTGGTAGCACGCACGCGGCGCGCTCGTGTACGGTGTACAGTATTCTACATAGTGCATACAGATGTGCTCGATCGAATAGACTCTTTGGATGATATATGTATTTTTGTTTCTCTCTCTGTGTTTGACCTTTTTCTGGTTGACCCTTTGTTTGTGGGTACGCATGCGATGCCATCGATCATGCGGGTTTAGATCCAGAGATGGATGAGCGATTTGAGGGGGAGGATTTGCTTCACATGATCACTGTGTGCTCCCTGTATGATCCGGTGACCGATCTATAGCTTAGCTAGCATTAGTTTACTGCATCGATCGATGGATCATGGTTGTTAACTTTCCTGAAAACTGAACTGATGAACTGCTATCTGCTTACAGTTAAAACTGTTTTTGTTGGTCAAATTCTTGTTTTCACCGAGTACGTCATTCTGCTTCCGCGATTTCGGATCAGCTGTTGCTGGTACTGAAAGAGATGTTCCAATAGTCCGTACAATCGGCATGTTGGAAGGTGTTGCAAGCTACTAGTTCTTGGTGTTGTTTTTTTTTTTTTGAATTGGATCATCCTCAGCGAGCGTACATCACAGGTTTACAAGGAGAAGAACAAAACGCACGCCGAAGAACAAAGAGGAAACACCCAGAACAACAGCAACAAGACCAAGAACACAAAAAACCTGGAAACTTGATCGCTGCACCGCCGCAACACTGCTAGCATCCTCTTCGTCGCCGGAGAAGAAGCAACCAGGCCGCCGCCACGCCCCGGAGAGAGAGTACCCCCACTCTTGTAGAAGACCGCATGAGCCGTCCGCCGCAGGCGACGAAACCGAGCACGATGAACACGCACGGCCATGGCGCTTCCTCCCCGCATCCACCCATCTTCCAGCAACCCTGCCCTGAGCACGATCTCCTCTTTGCCGGAGCTGTCACCGATAAGCCAAGCCCGCCATGAGCAACCCCCCACACCACCACGGCAGGCCAGGGCATGGCCAAGCAAAACCTGCAGAAAACAGAGCGAACTGCACCAACCACACCTCCCCTCGCCACCACGGCCGGCCGGAGAAGGCTGAACAGCGCTCAAAAGGACGGCGACCACCTCCAAGATCCACGATTTGAAGATCCTGTACACAGCCCAATGCTCCGCGTCAACGCCGGAGCGAGCGTCGCCTCGACGGCGGAGCATAGGCACAAAAGCCACCTCAAGGACGGCGCCGCCGCTGCACCATCCTCGCCTGGCCGACGAGCTACCAGATCCGCCGACGACCGCCGCGAAGCAGGCCACCAGAAACGGAAACGGAGCACACTTATTCTCGCCGACGCCACCGCAGCAGCACCCGGCAACACTAGCCTCACCACCCACAGAGATGGCAGGAATCTACCTCCTCCAGACCGCCGTCTCCGCCTCACCGGCCGAAGACAGGAAGGGGCTCGATCTGAGGAACAACCACCGCACCGGGACGCCGCCGCCACCTTCTGCTCGGCCTCCCCCTGCACACGCCTCCCGAACCCTATGTACACAGCAACCCCGGGGTTCCGCCCCCCTCCCGCCGCCGCCGGAGCGGCCGGCGGAGGGAAGAAGAACCCCCAGGAACGGTGGTGCACGGGGGGAAGAAGATCGCCCACTCAGTCGCCTCTCTCAGTTACTGTAGAGGGAGGGAAAGTGTACTCCCACTTATCTAAATATCTTGTCCATAGTTCCTGGTGTTGTTGACTGTCTGCGTTGGCCATCCAATCTATCGCTTAGCAGAAACAGTGGCGCCTTTATCTGCTGCGACAACGCTTTCTGATTGATGTGAGTTGGGGGAAAGATAAACAAATACGAAAATCAAGATTTGTATTCTCTTAGGTGATAACGTAAAAGGCTACTTATTCGAGCAAGAATCAGATTAAATCGGTTGGTCAAAAATTATTTTATGAATTGTGTCGCGGATAAGGTCTCTTCATTCTTTCATAGAATGATAGAAAGAAAGGCTACACGGTTTAGGTAAAAATAAATAAACATAGGCAAGGTAGGTGTCCCAAAATATTTATTTATCCAGAATTTTAATTATGTTGGGACGTCCTTTGCGTACTGAATAGTCCGTACAACCAGCATGTTGGAAGGTGTTGGCGTGTCGCAAGCTACTTGGTGTTGTGTTGACTATTTTGCTAGCCGTCCAATACATTGCTTAGCAGAAACAGTGCGCTGCTTTGTCTGCTGCCACAGCGCTTTCTGACTGATGGTGAGTTTAGTTGGAGGAAAGATAAATCATGTAGTAATATACATGGTGCCTTTGTATATTATTTGGTCCAGATTATAAGTGTTTGATTCCAACAACTAACGTACCGTGTAACTACAAATGCAACTATAATCAAACATGTAAACATATTGAACACATATCTCAACACGATCATCATTAATCTGTTGGAAATGTTAGGACTTTGGGCTTTGGCACAAGCCCTGGAGCTTAGAGCCAAAAAATCCCTACTCCGAAGAAAGCTATGTTTTGGCTGTGGCAAACTGGATTGCCACGATTTTAGCTTGCTCTCGCGAGGCTAGATGAAGAGTATGACAAAAAAAAAAATCAAGAACACGCGTGAGCATCGCGTGTCTTTATATTAAGATAAAAATAGTGAGCATTTACAGAGATATTTTTTACACCCTAGTCCCAGCCATAGACGGCAGGCCTCGGCCACAGTTCGCTACTCGATCTCTCGCGTCTCTCCGCATAATCCCGCCGTCATCCACAACTCGAACTCTTGCCTGATGCCGGTGCAAACGGTCACCGTCGTGGAGGCCACATGGTCAAAGACTTGGCTATTGCGTTCTAGCAAATCGATCTGGCCGTCAGCAGGGGCGAAGGCAGGATTGGAGATCATGGGGGGCCGGACATGCTAATTCTTCATTCGGGGGGGGGGGGGGGGGGGGGGGGGGGTTGGGAACAAGGTGTTTTTATTCTAAAATGATATTAAAAGTAGCATTATGCAGTAAAAAAATCTTGCTAATCCATGGCATAGGGGGGCCATGGCCCATGCTGGTCCCCCTAGCTCCGCCACTGGCCGTCAGAGTAATGAGGCCGTTGACCTTCTTTCTCGGGACAGCTACAGAGAGGGCTGTTCACCATTGCGCGGCATCGGCGTCCGGCGTCGGCGTGAATCCCTGCAACCCGAACAGTTGCAGCATCTCCAGCCCTCACGTGCGAAGACGCGCTGAACCATCAGGTGTACGCCAGTTTCTAGTTCCTGGCTACACAGCGGGCACTGGGGTGGATGCTGCAAGCCTCGTTTATGTAACCGATCCGCTGTCCAGAGAGGCGGTTCTTCATCGCGAGCCACATGTGTAACTTCTGTGATAATGGGGCGCCCGCTGACCAGATTTATAACCGATCTGCTGTTCAGAGGCGGTTCTTCATCGCGAGCCACATGTGTAACTTCTGTGATAATGGGGCGCCCGCCGACCAGATTTCCGCTGCGAAAGGAGCAACCGAACGGCTGAAGAAGGATGCAGTGTAGGCCGATTTCGCTGAATACATACCATTGGCCGTCAGACGCCAGCGCACCACATCTTCTTACTCGTTGAGCATATGACCTTAGAGTCTTGGACAAGCTCCCATAGCTCCAAGTATTCCACTACCGCTTGTACCATCAGGTGTACGCCAGTTTGACAAGTATGACAAACTTAATAACATACACTAGGAAGCCAGATTTCAGGCTCAAGAAGTAGGGCATGGATCGAGTATCAAACAAGCAGCATTGCAGGAGCATTTCTAGTTATTACAGAGTTTAAACGTATTTTATTCGTGTTTACATCTCAATAATCACAAAGATTGAGACAGACCTCAACCATCACTGACAAAATTAAGTAGAACTACGAAAGCGACTAATATGTTGCCACGTATGCCGGGAGAAAAAATCTTGTGCCACCCTCAGAAGTCTCGTGCACCCAGCCACCATAAGGTCCCACTAGTCCGAAGGCAGCAGAAAAGCCCATAGCTGGATCCAGTGCACCGCCATATGAATAACCTGTAATACATGAAAATTATCCTTTCTGTTAAAAACAATATCATTTCGACAATTCCAAATAGACCAACAAATAGCTAAAACGCCTATACGAATCCTATCCGTGGTCTTTTTGTCCATCCCCGCAACCAATTCCCAAACATATTTGTGACATTAGTCGGAGGAGGAATATTGTAAGTACAAAAAACAACCCGCCACACAAGTTTTGCAAAAGGGCAAGAAATAAAAAGGTGTTCAATATTCTCATCATTCCCACAAAAAGAACAATGTGACCTACCATGCCAATTCTTTTTAGCAAGATTATCTTTTGTTAACAAGACTTTTCGATGAAGGAACCACATAAATATTTTAATCTTTTGCGGTATTTTAATTTTCAAAGATACTTCTGTAAATTTCCAAAGAGGAGCATTTCTAGTAGTGGTCTAGTGGATGCAATTTCCGAGTTGAAGACCGATAGTTCATAGAAAAGGTTTGGCCACCTCAGATACATGAAGATACTGTTGGGTGAATAAGGTATTGGTTGTTCCCGCTTTCTCCTGAATGCAGTGTAAAGTATAGGGAGCGCAACTGAAAGCGCCATAGTAATCACTTATTTTAATGCAGGCCAATCCCTACGTCCTAGCCCAACCCAGAGCCTTGATCACGAAGTCCGTTAGTTCCAAATGTTGGGCAAAAACTAAATAAAACATGAAGGCCATAACTGTCTACCGAAAACCAGGTGCGTTTTGTCCAAATGTGCATGCCCATAACGCCAACGAAGGGGGTGCCAAATCCTATTCTACGCCCGCTGCACGGGTTATTGACTTTACGTGTACCCCTCCGCTTCCTCTCTCTAGCTTCTGGGCTTGGCCCGTTTCTGTCGATGGCAACACGTGAAGAGGAAGACAACCGTCGACCATGGAAGACGACCAAACACCCGCCGCCGACGGGAATGGCGCGGCTGGGCGCGACATTACCGGCCAGTCGAGGAATGGACCTCACCATAGCCGACGATGATGTGGCTCACCGTGGCTGCGCGGGTGGAGGTGACGCAGTACCTTATCTTGGGGGGTCGGGTGTTGGAGCTCGTCGGCGACGGACTTAGGTATTCGGGGGTGCGGGTAGAGTTTGCCGGCGGCGGGGAAGGGGGGATTTAGAGGGAGGCTCGGGATGGTGGAAGACCGGCGGAGGTGGCGGCTCAAGCAGGGCGGGAGCGCCGCCGGCTACGGGTGGCGGGAGCAGGCGGTTAGGCTGGTGGCGGCGGCGGGGGATCGACGACGACGAGGTTGCTAGATTCGACCATGGCGAGCGAGGTGTGATGCCTCCGAGGTTGACGAGACGACCAGGTTCATGGTCCTGGCCCGCGTAGCGTTTTCTTCAGGCGTTGGTGTGCCGATTGACGCTAACGGTGTTGTATAGGACCGCCGGAAGGGGAGCTTCTATTTTCGACCAGTGCGGAGCCCAATCCGCTCTGCCGGAAGGAATCCGAAAGTTGGGCCGTTAGTGCGGCCCAATAAGCATGTACCTTTTTGTTCTTTGTTTTCTTTTTTGTGTTTTTTATTTTCTATTTTTTCTTTTAATAGTAACATTTTCACATGTAAATTTATTTCAGTAAATAATATTTATCCTATCTGAACGTATTTTCTGAAAAATAGAATACTTATGTTATTTTAATGTTTTTAATAATAATATTTATCTTATTTAAACGACTTTTGAAATAAGAGTATTTATCATATTTGAATGGTTCTTCAGTAAGAACATCTATTTAAGTTGAAGGGTTTTAAAATAGGAACATTTATCCGATGTGAATGATTTTTCAATATGATTATTTATATTATTTAAACGATTTTTGGGTAGGAAAAATTACCTTATTTGAAAAAAAAATTAATAAGAAAATTTATACTATTTAAATAAAATTTCAATACGAAAATTGTCTTATTTGAACAAAAAACTAACAATAGTTTTTCCACAATATAAACATTTTTCAATTTTAAAACGTAAAAAAAATGAAAGAGAAAATATAACAGAGAAAACAAAAATATAAGCCCAAAAAATAGAAGAAAAATAAGACAAAAAGATAAAAAGAAAAAAAACAAACAGGAAAGAAAAAGCAAAACATAAAATAAACACATAATTGACCCAACTGGGCCGGCCCACTGAGCCTAGGAGGGGTAAGCGCCGCTCCACGGTTCGAGGCAAATAGGTTTTGCCCCAACGAAGTTCCTTGTACTTACTACCTCCGTAAAAAATATAAGCCGTTTTAGGGGCCAATTTAGCCAACTAAAACGGCTTATATATTTGTGGAACAGAGGTAATACGTCTCAAAATTAACTAGCAAAAAAAACTTACATCTCCAAGACAAAAATTCCTTGAACTTAAAAAAATTAGATAACAGACATTATATGCCCGGGTTTGAATTAAAAAATCCCTTATGAGCTTACATGCAAGCCACACACGATATACTAGAATTACCTGTTTGTTTAAGAGATAGCAGCACCAGGCCATCGGCAAAAGGTCTCAAGGCAACAGAAAAATCTTAACAAGGGCAACTAACGGCAAAATCTTAACAAGGGTTAAAATGTTGAAGAAATGGCAGTGAAATCTTGCTAGACCCCGCCACGCCCTCTTGCTCATGAGTACTGAAGAAAGCTCGACTATGGTGTACAAGAATCTCTGACGCGAGCAGGCAGCCCGCACCAACCGTTCCAGCCGCATCGTCGTACATCCAACGTTTATGCATAGCTCGCCCCACAAGTAGACATACATAAGCCGATTGTCAAGAGTTCGAGACGACACGCGCGCCCAACTGCAACCGGACCAATTCGGAAGCTCCACACTCGTTTGCATGCCCTGTTACTGTCGAAGCCTCACCCATGCCTCTGCTCGGCAGCTACCTCGTCGTGATCATGCTAGTCCTCCTCCACTTCCCCGCTGCACCGACGGCTCACGTTCACGCCGCGACGGGCACGTTCGTCTACGCCGGTTGCTCGCCGTCCAAGTACGAGCGAAACACCCCCTTCGAGAACAACCTCAACTCCCTCCTCACCTCCATCGCCTCCACCGCCTCCTCCGGCGCCACGTACAACAGCTTCACCGCCGGCGGCACCGCGGACAGCCAGGCAGCAGAGGCAGCCGCGTACGGCCTTTACCAGTGCCGCGGCGACCTGAGTCCGGGCGACTGCGTGGCGTGCGTGAAGGAGACGGTGGCGCGGCTCGGCGCGGTGTGCGCCAACTCCTTGGCCGCGTCGCTGCAGGTGGACGGCTGCTACGTGCGGTACGACGCCAGCGACTTCGTCGGCCGCACGACAACACCGTCGCGTACCGTAAGTGCAGCTCCAGCACCAGCGACGACGTCGGGTTCCTCAAGAGCCGCGACGGCGTGCTCAGGAAGCTGCAGGCGCAGGCGGCGACAGGGTACAAGCTGACCACGTCTGGCACGGTGGAGGGGGTGGCTCAGTGCCTCGGCGACATCGCGGCGCCCGACTGCGCCGCCTGCCTGGCGGAGGCGGTGGTGCAGCTCAAGGTCACGTGCGGCTCGGCGCTGGCCGCCGACGTGTACCTGGAGCAGTGCTACGTCAAGTACTGGGAAATGGCCACGATTTCCGCTCTTCCCAAGGTACGTACGCACTCACGCGTGAAACCTTCATGTCAACTTGTCAAACGGCAGTGAATCATCTCCGAATTCACGGTTGC
Organism: Poa pratensis; assembly: GCA_947311845.1. Taxonomy (NCBI): domain Eukaryota; kingdom Viridiplantae; phylum Streptophyta; class Magnoliopsida; order Poales; family Poaceae; genus Poa; species Poa pratensis. Next base: position 77,593,848 of record CAMZMU010000034.1, on the reverse strand, counting down.
GGAACAGATCACAGCAAGCTCCTATTTTTCCTCACAAGTGGAAATAAATATGTTCACTTTGCTTAGCATTCTTCGATCTATGAATGAAGCTCTTGAAGCGCACGAATTTGAATCTCAACGGTTGGGGGTCCAAATTTGAAAAGAGAATGGTACTACATCATGTGGGAGCTAGCCATGCATGGCTTGCAACTAACTAGTCACTAAGTGAAGTGATATGGAAATGAGAATAGATTCCAAACTGGCGAACCTTTTAAAGTTGATAAAGATGACAAGCAGAATATATTCCTAATTGTTGAATATAAATATATTGCCTAACCCTTTTCCATCAGTTCGGATTTTTAGTCTAGATGGCTAGTGCAGCAATTCTATATGGTATCAGAGACAATAGGTCTCGAGTTCGAGACTCCGCTCACGCGGATTTAAAAAAATATATATATATATCATGCGGCTCGGACTAAAATAGCCTAGACGTGACGGGGAGTGTTGAATATAAATATATTGCCTAGCTCCCTTTCCATCAGTTCGGACTTTTGGTCGAGATGTCTAGTGCAGCAATTCTATACTAATTAATTAGCCTTTTGTTGGATGTGAGGGACTCCGGACCCCAACCTTAATGGATCTGATTACTTACTGGTCAACGTGCATCTCTTGGCGCCATCCGTCCACAGAGCCGAACAAAACGCGGCCACTAATGATCCATATTAAGACCACGAGTACTGAATATATTCGCAATGAACAAAGGGAGCACTTTCTGAGTGCTCAGCTTGATTTGATCTGCTTGGTGACAGATTATTCCGGGGACGAATTTGGGAGGACGGTGGCAATAATAGTCGGTATCTTGGCTGGGCTAGCACTCCTCGTCGTGTTCATCTCTTTCCTCACGAAAGCATGTAAGCTCTCTAGACTATGTCGAGAAAACCTCTAGTCATGCTTCTGTTCTCACCAGTCTAGAAAAGAAAAAGAAAAATGTTCAGGAAGCATCCTCTCAGGCACAGTTAACCAAAAATTTCATTGCAGGTTAGAAAAGGAAGCTTCTGCCTCACTGCTGCCCATGATGCCAGCTGCCATCTCCGGGTACAGCGTTAGAGACTAGTATGAGGACATGACATCACAAAATACAAGGGGAACCAGCAGAAGGACGAATGCTGGGCTGCTGGCTCCACTCTGCTTTGGAGTATTATTTTAACTTTTAAGAGGAAAATATGCTCTGAATAATTCATCACCAAAGCAGAAACAAAGACAGGACAAAGTAGTCATATCTCTTGTTTCTGCTTATCTAACAAACAAATACTCATAAGAAAGAAAGTTCTGCTTGTGAACGCTTTACTTGGTTGAACTTTCTCCCAACAACCGTGTTCAGTTAACCACAAGACCAAGCACGATTCATACACACAAGGGAATAAGGACTATATATATACATCACACAGCTAAAGCACCATTACATGGGTGCATTCGTGTACAGCCTCTGTGGCCTGAAGGTTATTTTTTTGGGTACAGTAATAGCCCAATACAATACTACAATACTACATAGTACATTCACATATACGCTGGGCCGCTGGGGACGGGTAACGTGTACCTCAGCAGATTGATCAAGCACTATACCCTTGGATCAATGAGCTCCATCTTGCGGAGTTGTGACCACCGCAAGCATTGATGCTTGCTTCCTTCATTGTAGTGCCAGAAATACCACTGTTGCATATATTCGCAAATGCTCGCATGTGCTTCATGCCGTACTGACTGAGCGAACCGCAATGGGACTCAAAGATACGTACCTGAAGAAGATGTTCAAGAGTCAAATAATTTACTATATTATTAAGCAGGAGCTCTCAGAATATGAAGGCTACTATATTATTAAGCAGGAGCTCTCAGAATATGAAGGCTACGATGTGTAACACAAGCGAGTTACAATGCGAATGTGACTATGTGAGAGTACAGACAAGAGTCTACTGCTTACCATTCTCTTCAGACAATCCCAGTCGTTCACGAGTGGCTCACCAGAAGGTCTGACAGCTTGAAGCACTGAAGGTCCATTCTCAAACCCAAAGAGAAGCTTTCCAATAAAATCGACGCTGCTGTCAAGATGCTTCCTATGTGTTACCGTCTCGCTGATCTCCCTCAGAACATTCACCCTCTCTTTAGACTTGCCATGTAACATCTCATACTGAAACCAAACCAAGAAACCTTCAGCTAACTTGGGTTAAAGCACATGCAAATACCAAACACATACAAAAAACATTGCAAATACGAATTCCCTATGCATACAGCATAGCAGTACTATCATTTCCAGAAGGAAGCTTTTGCCTTTGTTTCAAAAAAAGTACTACCATTTCCAGTGCTAGTAACTCCGCAAGTAAAACATGGAAAATTTCACGTGAACAAGAAATGCTTCACTTTATACAGTAAGTTGCATTCAGTACATACACCCAAGCATAGAACGACCTAAGAATTATAAAATAGCACGATGAGGTGACGTTCCCCGACGTTACGAGTACAGCTATAATTTAGAAATTTTAGTTGGTTGTACATAAGAGCCAGTTTAAGGTGCGTACAACATATCCACCTCTCTGTGTGCGTTATGCTGGCGAAATTCCTTACAGAATGACTAAGAATGGGACAAATATCATATGACCAATTTAAGATCCAGAGACACTAGGCTATTTGTTGGAGTTTTGGGGAAATTTCTGGAACTTCATTCACGCTTCATTCCTTCACACGGGGAGATATACAGGGAGGGAGGAGTTTTACATTTTGACCCACCTAACACACACCTTTTTACAGCTCTAACCCTCACAACACTCCCCCTCAAGATGGGGCGAAGATATCAATGAGCCCCATCTTGCCACAAGTTTCACTAAATGGTACAACACTAACACCTTTCGTCAAAATATCAGCTAACTGTTCTACAGACTTAACATAAGACACATGAAGTGTTTCCTCATCAATTTTTTCTTTTATAAAATGTCTATCGATCTCGATGTGCTTAGTCCTATCGTGCTGGACTGGGTTATGCATTAGATTAATGGCTGCTTGATTATCACAATAGAGCTTTAGAGGTCCACCGCAAAATAACTGAAGTTCAGATAATAAAATCCTCAACCACATCAGCTCACATAAACCTGAGGCCATAGCTCTAAATTCAGCTTCAGCGGTGGATCTAGCAACCACACTCTGTTTTTTACTTCTCCAGCTGACAAGGTTACCACCCACAAATGCACAATATCCAGATGTGGATTTCCTATCATCCAAGCACCCTGCCCAGTCCGCATCAGTATATCCCTCTATTCTTAGATGTCCATGATTTGAAAACAAGATACCTTTCCCTGGACAACTCTTAAGATAGCTCAAGATCCTATGAACCGCATCCAGATGACCAGATTTGGGATTATGCATATATCTACTTGCAATGCTAACAGCATAAGCAATGTCCGGCCTTGTATGTGACAGGTAAATCAAGCGACCAACTAACCTTTGGTACTGATGCTTGTCTACTGGATCACCTGATTCTGCTAGTATATGGTGATTTTGCTCAATGGGTGTGGGTGATGGCTTGCAACCTAGCATGCCAGTTTCAGCAAGTAAATCGAGTACATATTTTCTTTGTGATAGGTAAATACCTTGTGATCCATATGCAATCTCAATTCCTAGGAAATAATGAAGAAATCCAAGGTCCTTGACTTCAAAGGACTTTGCCAACATCTTTTTTAGACATGCTATCCCATGATCATCATTACCTGTGATCACAATATCATCAACATACACAATAAGAATAACAATCTTGCCATTCTGGTGCTTAAAAAAGAGGGTGTGATCTGCATTGCTTTGTTTATAACCCATAGAACATACTTCCTTTCGAAACCTCCCAAACCAGGCTCTAGGTGATTGTTTAAGTCCATACAAAGATTTTTTAAGTTTACACACTTTGCCCACGGTTTCTCTACTATTAAACCCTGGTGGAATATCCATATAGACCTCTTCCTCCAAGTCTCCATGAAGAAAAGCATTCTTAACGTCCATTTGAAACAATTTCCATTTTCTATTTGCCGCTATAGATATGAGGGCCCTAATGGTGTCCATTTTTGCCACCGGTGCAAAGGTCTCATCATAATCCACTCCGTAAGTTTGACTGTAGCCCTTAGCCACCAATCTAGCTTTATATCTTTCCACCTTTCCCTCTGCATTTTGTTTCACGGTAAATACCCACTTACAACCAACAACCCTTTTATTAGGAGGAAGAGTAGTAAGTATCCAAGTGTTGTTCTTGTCAAGTGCTGCCATCTCCTCTATCATAGCTGCTCTCCACTCCGGATATTGTTTCGCCTCCTGCCAATCATGTGGTATAGGCAAAGTGGAATCTAGCGCAGCTACAAATGACTTATACTGAGAGCCCAATGATAAATATGAAACATAATTGGAAATCTCATATTGTGATAGATTTGGTGGCAATTTTCCAGCAGTGGAACGGGGCTGCTTTCTACGGGCAATAGGAATATCTAAATCAGCCAATGGTAATGAAAGTGTACCATCATTTCCAGAGGGACTTGAACTTGAGTCATGCATGCTTGGCTGAACTAGATTTTCATGATTCTGTACTAATGGTACATTTCTCTCCCGCTGCTCCTGATCCTCCACCGCTCGATGTCTTCGTGTATATACCTGAAGCTTTTCTTCTTCATTTGGTTTCGGCCAATGTAAGACCTCATTTTGGGCACCTTGCTTATCTCCGTTAGAACCCACAACTCTGTCATCATGCCTATCTTCTCGTGGTATTACTCCAACCACCACTTCCTTTGATGTTATAGAGTTACTCTCTTCATCTTTATCTCCCCCTGTCTCATTGTCCAGATCTAGAGCATCACTAGGAAATGATTCAGGAAACACATCAGTCAAATCAACAGGTTCACCATAAAATGGTTCGTGCTCCTTGAATACTACATCCATGCTCACAAACATTCGTTTTTCTGATGGACACCAACATTTATAACCCTTCTGTTTTCCTGAATATCCCACAAATACACATTTCAAAGCTCTAGGGTCTAGCTTCCCAACTGATGGTCTATAATCCCTCACAAAACAAACACATCCGAATACCTTTGGTGGCACAACATAAGTAGTCTCACCAGTTAAGCACTCAATCGGTGTCTTGTTGTTAAGCACCCGAGAAGGCATTCTATTCATCAAATAGGCAGCTGTCATCACAGCTTCACTCCATAGATATTTTGGAACATTCATGGCTAGCATGATGCACCGAGTGATTTCTAAGAGATGCCTATTTTTTCTTTCAGCCAGCCCATTCTGCTCAGAAGTGCCTGGACAACTAGTTTGATGGATAATTCCAAAGCTTGACAAGTATTCTTCAAATTGTTTATTTATATATTCTGTGCCATTATCGGTTCGAAATATTTTCACCCGTGCATTATACTGAGTCATGATTAAGTTATGGAAGTCCTTAAAACATTCAAACACATCACTTTTACTTCTCAGCACATACACCCACGTAGTCCTAGTGCAGCAGTCAATAAATGTAACAAATGAGCGATATCCATAAAGAGACAACACTCCACTAGGACCCCACACATCTGAGTGGATGGTTTGAAGTGGTACACCACTTCTATGATCAGATGAAATGTAAGAGCTACGGGTGATCTTTCCATACTGGCAGGCATCACATACTAGAGTTTCCTTGCAAATTTTATTATAAAGGTTAGGATAGAGCTGACCTAGGGTGTTAAAGGACAAGTGTCCCAGCCTATGATGATGAAGAAGAAATTCTTGCAATGGTGACTGCGACAGAACAACAGCAGCCACAGGTGACATCTTGCCATCTAGGTAATATAGACCATCACGCATGATCCCCATCCCTAGTCTTTTTCCAGTACCAAGTTCTTGAAATAAGCACCATGTTGGGAAGAAAACTGCGGCACAGTTGAGCTCTTTTGTAATACAGCTAACAGATAATAAATTGATTGGGAATGAGGGGACATGTAATACTGATGAAAGAGGCATATCAGATCCACACATGATTGTTCCTGACCCCATAACAGTTTGATAAGAACCATCAGCTAACCTTACATTTTGCCTCTTTAATTCAGGAGCATAGTCAACAAAATTTTCATAGGAGCCAGCCATATGTCTAGAGGCCCCTGAATCGATTAGCCATGGTATATCAGCCTTTTTATAACTCATAGCATGATAACTGTTACTGTCAGAGTTTGTAGACGTAACATGTGTGAATGTATTGGAACCCTCATTCCAATTCCTGTCCTGCATATACATCCTCTTAAACTGACACCACTTCTTCCAATCGTCCAATGACATCTCCACTCTCACGGTTTGAGAAACATTTTTATCGGTTGAGGCAGTATTTACCCTGCCTCTGAATCGCATACCACAGCCTCGATCACCACTACCAGCCCCTGTTTCACCAACACCAGCAGGGCATGCAACTCCACATCGATTACAGGCATAACGGAATGCAAAATTTACATTTCCACAACTTGTATTTGTACACAACCAGTCCCCATCTCGCTGCCAAGATTTTGCAGCACCGTCACCATGTACTTTACCTCTACCTGGTCCATTATGCAATTCATTTTTTCGACCTCCTGTCCTCGTGCTCTCTCCCTGCTTACCAGAAACATCAAACGGAGCTCCGGAATTTGCAGCCATAGCTCGCACAAAGTAGTCACAAACACACCACAAACCTGGCACTACTCTCACCAAATACTGTGATGTAGATCAAGTACCAATTCACTAGTTACCTGTTAAACTGTCACCTCTTGAATGCTCTCTACCTCTGACTAAGCTATAATTACCTAACCTGCAGCAGTTCCTTTGCCTTCTCCAGGTCGCCACCACCAAAAACTTCAATTCGAGCACACACTTCCTTCTGCTTTTGCTGCGAGCCACAAGCTCACTTGGCTCTCTCCTCTTACCACCGCAACCACAGCCCAGCTTTCCCTCCTTTTTCCTCTGCTTGCACTAACAGCAAGCTGTGGACAGCTTCCCTCTTCCTGTACAAAGCAAGCCGCTGCACCTCCCCTGCTTCTTCCTTCAAGCTATGAGCAGCCACAGCTCTCAGCAGCTGTCTCCGCACACGTACTCGCAACAGCACCTCCGCCCGAACCTGCTTCCCCTGCTTGCACGGCTCTGAACGCCCACAAGGTGCAGATTTGACACCACCAGGACCCGCCGCTGCTTCCGCACCTGCAGCTCCACACTTGCGCCGCTGGCCGCCGTCGGCCTTCCGCTTCTCCACTACTTTCTCTTGGAGCTCCGCCACCAGCAGTTGACCGGATTCACCGCCGGCGAGGGTCAATCGGCCGATTCCAGCTCTGATACCATGTTGGAGTTTTGGGGAAATTTCTGGAACTTCATTCACGCTTCATTCCTTCACACGGGGAGATATACAGGGAGGGAGGAGTTTTACATTTTGACCCACCTAACACACACCTTTTTACAGCTCTAACCCTCACAACACTATTCAGTTTAATCCTCCTTTTTGAAAGGAAATCCAGCACTTTATTTAACCATTTAGAGCGGAATGATTGAAAATATTGCATAAACTAGAGCATACCCTTCTCCACAGGAACAGAAGATCTGCATCTCTTTGGTTGATTGCAGCCTTTGGGGCTTGCCAGAATAGCTTGTTTGTCATGTTGGCGTTTGCAGGATTGAAACCTTGATAGAGGTAAAGCTTCTCATCCTTGAAGGTCGTGTCCCCATACTCCATAACATGAGAACCGGCACTATAGCTGTTCAAGTCTGAGGTACGCTTCTTTACCTGTCCACAATGCTTTCAGTACCTTGAAATTTTCAACGCAAATGAGATTGGTAAAAAGCAAATCAAGACGCACCACTTCATATTGCTTCTTGATTGTCTCCTCCTTCAGATTGTGATTCTCACTACCAAATGACATTGAGATGACCAAACACACGATTAAATTACTACTTTGAATGTAAAGAAAGGAAGGGAGAAGGCTTGTTGCACAATCCTTCTTGATGTGCTGCATGCACGTGCATAATAATGTACTAGTGAATTATACTACTCTGCTAGTAGTCTGTTACATCGGCGAATTTAGGTTGCCAGTTACATACCTATCTTCCATCCATGCAACACTGTAGAGGTCACCTAAGCAGGTAATACTCAGAAGGAGGTGACGGCTCCATTCCTGGGCAGTATGTACCCAGCTACTTTCTTCGGCATTAGATGCCGTTGTAACATAAATATTAAGGTCTGCAGGCATTAAACCCTCAAAAATACTGCCACTTTCACAAGCTTCCACATATATAACCTGCAAAATTATAGCACTCCTTCAGTCAAACAGGATAAGGCTTCCACAAACAAGTAAACTGCAACCAGCCTTACCATTTTTGCATAGGTATTAGAAGCATGTTTCTCTTGTAAGACCTTAATGAAGTCATCAGCATAAAGATATGGCAGGTTAGGCATACCTGAAATTTGCAAATGTCAATACACATGACAAATAATATTAACTTATACTACAAAGCAGCATATACTCCACATACCAAGAACTCCAGGCCCCCCATGATCAGAGTAGTAGATAAATATATGGTCATTTGGTTTGCTATCTATGACCTTCTTACTCCCTCCGGTGACTGCAGTTTTATTGCCCAAGAGAACTGCATAGAAGTTTTTAGTGGTAACTTCGTCTCCAGTGTAGTCCTGAAATCAGAACGAATACTATGTCAAACTAAACTTGGAGAAAAAAGGTAACATACATGTCCTGCCCTTGTGCTGTACACAATTCTTACGCCATGTGAAGCTTGAACAGAAAAGATAACCCCTAGTGCATACAATGATAAAAGAGGCAACCAGATTCCCATTTCTTCCTACTAAACGCCACTTTCTATTATTCAAAAACAAAAGGTAGGCTAGGACTATGCAAATTCGTTTACATACGAGATAAACTGATAAAGCCGAACAAATGAAACGATCCAGCCAATAGACCTAAGGGGACACCTACAACCAAGTATTTGCGTAATCATACATGCGTAGTTTTTTCCCCGTGGACAGATCAGCTAATGGTGAGACCACCATCATGGAAGTAGCTAACTGTTCAAACACAAACATAAATTCATTCACAATGTTTAAATTTAATTACATGGACGCACACAGCAGCTTATGTGAACCCACAACTACTGTTGTCACGTTGCTTTGAAGAATTTGTTCCCTGATAAGTTCTAAACCTTTTCTGATGATTCTTTTAAACACGGTAAATATAAAGTTTCTATTTTCTTGACTGCTTAAGTTGGTCATTAAACCTTCCAGATTGAAGTTATAATAATAACATAGAACTAGCCTGTGCAAACACATGGGTTGATGATTAGTGATCCAAATGCCCAACTCCAAACATGAAAGGATAATAGGAGAAGCTACCGGGATTTACCTTTGGAACACCAGCATACACGTCTTGGCCGTCTGGATGGTTGATGATAACCCCTCGCCTCGGGTTGAGCGCATTGTTGGCGATGTCATCATACATAAAGACCACAATGTTTTCCTCTTTCAGCCCCCCCTTCCGCAATATCTGGTATGCATGACATAAATCGGCCTGCATCGCACAACGGATAAATCAACAGTTAAGCAAATGGTCCATATCTATTCCTAGATTCTGAACCAAAACAGCATAAATAAGCACATATGTACGCGCGAAATGTTCACACACATTTTAGAGTTCGTATACATTAGTGATCAAAAGTTCAGGTATCCACCCCTTATTGCATTACATAATTATATCCAACTTAAGTGTTGTTTTAATTAGTCACAAATTTATCTCACATCTAACTTAAGCAATAAAACCAGAACCGAATTTGCAACAAACTTCACAGCTCTTTGGCCTTTGCCCATTGTGAATCAAGCTACCACTTAACATTTATCTCCTAAAAACAGCCTTGTTAATGCCCCTCGCTATCTTCTTTCCCATCTCCTTTTGCTTTGTAACGAACTGGTTATTTCCATTCAGAATTTAATGGAAATGAAGTTAACCCTGTCGAAAACTCTCATACAATCAGCCAGCAGTATACAAGACCAAAAAGGAGAAACGCCGATCGCCATTTGGAGCTTCCTGACAAACAGATAACTACAGTTTGGATAGCAGCGTGCGAATTAGATCCTGAAATGCCACTAAGAGGAAATTACCACACGATTCTTCCACAGTTTAACCTAGGAAAAACTTCAGAGTTACAGAGCTCTACTACAACCACCATGACACTACCCCACAACCACACGCTAGTTTCAGAATTTGGGCCAAACATAAGAGCTACTCCCTCCGTTCCAAATTAAATGACTTCCATTTGTGTACATATGGATGTATCTATACTTGTAACATGTCTAGATACATCCACAAATGAAAGTCAATTAAAATGGAACGGAGGGAGTAGGCTTTTTTCGAACACTGGTTAACGACCCCCAAAATTGAACGCCTAGAACTCCAAATCCACGACTTACAAATCTCAGTAAGAACAACACCGACAGTTTTCAGAACAGCGCGCGGGCTCTTGCAAGAGGAACTTCCACAAACCGCCAAGCTTCGAGACCCACGATTCTCCCACGCTCATCCCGTTTTCCAGCCAAATCGTGCTCCAGACGCAACGACAAACATGCGCAAACGCGTGCAGCGCCGACGACCGCCGACTGCTTACCTGGTGCCTGTAGTTCCCGTAGCCGGAGGAGCCGGCGACGAGCACCGCCCACCTGGTCCCGACGTCGTCGTCGTCCTCCGCCTCGCCCGACGCGGTGGCGGGATCCTCCTCCTCCCCGGGCATCCGGATCACCGTCTCCCACTTCCCCTTCGAGGCGTCGGCCCCCGCCGCCGCGCACAGCGCCAGGAGGAGCAGCGCGAAGCACCGCATCGCCACCATTAATTCCACTCCGCGCAGGTGTGGGAGCGGCACTACTGCGTTCTAGGATCAGTTAGTAGCCGGGACGGCCGGAAGGTAGTAGCGAGCAGAGCGGGGCGGGGAGCGGTTGCGGGGGTAAAGTAGGCGCCGCGCCGCGCCATGCCGCCATGCAGGGAGGGCGGCCTGGAGAGCCGACGCGTGGGGCGTGACTCAGGCGGTGCGGCTCGTCGGCTTGCGGCGGCGAGCGTCGTCTGCCGGTCAACAAACCCCGGAGCGACGGGCTTTTGAGGCCCAGTTCGATACCCAAAACACGGGCCGGGCCTGTTATAGCGAAGCCCGGCCTATCAGGTTAAGAAGCCCACATAAGAAGAACAATTTAGGGCTCATTTTGAGGATTGAAATCAGAAATTTTCCTTCGAATCCGTTTGATTCATAAGATCATATTCTATACTTATAGAAAAAAATTCCTAGAAATCTTGTAGTACAAACTTCATAGAACAATAATCTGAGGTCTACTGTAATGAAAAAATTGCTTCACCACAATCAAACGAATTTCTCTTCCCATAGTATTTAAATAGACATGACATCCAATTCCTATGAGTTTCCTATCCATATACTTTTCCTATCCTATGAATCAAACAAGCCCTTAGGAAGGACGGAGCTCTTCCGGTCGCATGTGTAGTCCACCTGCGACTAACATCTATAAAATGTTATCTCTTTGGCCCCGTGGACGCCTCTATTGCCAGCAAAGCGTAAGCAAGATTGGATCCTTTTGCTGGAGCGGCTGAAAGCTTTGGCAAAGAACATGCATTTTCTTGTTAGGCCCCGTAGTGGAGTTGGCTAGTCTCCTGGATTGCGCTTGGTGGTGGAAGTTGTCGCAATTTATTTCTTTTGGAACCTACTCCCTCTATATCATAATATAAGATGTTTTAGCTATTCTAGTATGGACTACATACGAAGCAAAAAGAGTGATTTTGACACTAAAATACATCTATATACATTCGTATATAGTCTGTGTTGAAATAGCTAAACCATCTTATATTATGATACAAAGGGAGTATGTTGTAATAACTGTGGCCTTGGAGGTTGTTTGCTTTGCTTTTGTGTTTTTGCTGTTCAAATTCCAAACTGGTATACCCAGAACAAAGTATTGTGGAAGCTTTCTTTAAAAAGCGGGGCCCTATGGGCATGTTCTCCAGAAACACGACCTATCAGGTTAACAACCTTAACAGTTGTCTCCGCTCTTGTTAAATGTGTGTTAATGGGCTCTTAGTAGCACGGGGACATATACTTCAAAATCCATGTATGAAGAAGTTGTGAATCCTGGGGTTAGGGATGTTCGTATGCTTGAAATGTGGAAGAGTAATATGTCTTTAAAGGTGAATTTTTTTTTTGTATGTGCTTGAGGGGTAGAATTCAAGTAGTTGTTGATCTAAAAGCGAAGGGCTGGCTTGGGGAGCCTAGTTGTAAGGTATGCGGGGAACTAGAAACTGCTGAACACTTGATTTTTTTTGTTGTCCACTTTCTCATTTCTTATACCCTACTATATCAAAGGTCGTGGGATTCCTGCGATGTCAGCGATACACGTCGTCTCAAACTCTCCTGAGAGGGCTTTTAAATTGGTTCGATAGCTGTGTTGATTTTGGTTCCTCGCTTTCTGATTGGTTTGATCGGTGGAGGTCACCGAGGTCCTCCTTCCGTTTTTTTCCTTCTGACGGTTCCCAGGCGGTTGCACCCTTGATTTCTTTTTGCTTGGCCGCCGGTAGCCCTTTTTCTCTTCTTTTTTTCTTGCTGTCCACCGGTTCCCTGCCTCTTCTCTTCTTCTTTCTACCGGTAGCTCATGTGAGCTTGTGTGCTTTTCTTTTTTTCCCTTCCGGCTGTTCCCGGTTTCTTCTCTTCTGGGGTTGACTGCGCGCTGGATGGACAGGCATATTTTTCTTCTATCCGGTTGCCTTGGATGGACAGGCATGTTTTTCTTCTATCCGGTTGCCTGTTTGACTTTTGTGATATTCTCCTCGTTTTCATTTGCCTTGTTTGACTTTGGTTTCTTATTTTAAATTTTTTCTCTTCAGCTCGTTGCCTTGGTTGACTTCTATGGTTTCTTGCTGGTTTTTTTCTTTGTTTAGTGGTTGGCCACCTACGTGGATTCGTTTCTTCCACGCTGATGCTTACTCCTTGTTTGTTGGTTTTCATTTTACCACGTCGGTCTTATTTCCATCGCTGTGTGTATATCGTTGCCCGGTGTTCTCTTTAGGTCTTGTGCGGTTGTGTGTTCTTGTTTCTTCGTTTCATGGACTCTTCCTTGGAATCTGGTCGCTCTGCTGCCTCTCTAGCTGAGCATCGCCGTGCAATACATCTTGGGAAGCGACCACATGATACTGCTGATAATTTTGGTTTGTTTTGTTTTTCATGTGTTTCTTGGGGTTATATGTCGCCGGTTATTCATGTGTTTGTATGCTTGTAGGTTCGTCTTCCTCAGTGACTTCTGCTCGCCGGCGCCGTGGTCGTTCTCCGTCCTCTACTAGGGATCTTCCTTCAATCGGTGCCGATCATGGTGCGCTCTTTTGTTGATGATCTATTTTCTTTTCGGCATATCGACTGCTTGCGATCTGCCTATTGATTTGTTGTAGTATCGGGTGCTTGCGATCTGCGTATTGACTTGCTGTAGTTTCTTCTGTAGGTTCATCTTCTACGTTGATCTCTTCGCGCCTGCTACGTTCGCGTTCTTGCTCGGCTAGGCGTCCTTCCACAGTTCATGATGCTCGTGGTGTTTCTTCGCTGTTTTTCTTTCCGTCGTGAATTTGTTTGGGGTCTCATGGGTTCTCTCTTTCGTGTGTGTGAGTAACTTGTCTTGGTTTATTCTATGCAACTGTTTCTACGCGGCAAGTTCACCGTCCTCTTCCTCTGGACGGTCATTCTTCTTCGGTACATGCTCATCGAGATCATGGTGTGTGAGATATGTTCTTCTTTTTTATTGTTGTTTGACGTCCTCAACTTATACTTGATCTGTCTTTTTTTTGGAATAAATGTGCTGCTTTTTTCTTGGTTTTTTTAGGGAATTTAGTTAGTGGTTTGTTAGTGATGTTATGGATTCATTTGGGCTAGGCTGGTTTCCTTCTTTTTATGATATGTGCTAGCAGTCGATTGGTTTGTTCTTTTTAGGTTCTTCTTATGCCTACGTCTCTCCCTTTCCCTCTCACAGCCATGGGAAGAAGAGAACAAGAGAGCGGCGAGCCGGCGAGCAGGCGATTCTTGCCGTCAGCACCGCGCGAGGGAGAGGAAGGGCAGGCCTTCAGCCGTGGTCACCGGGTGACCGAGATTGAGGTGAGGCGGGATGGCCGTCCATGCTGCAGGAGAGACATGCAGGGTCCGCGATCGGCCACATCACCAGACCTTCGTCCCCTCGCGAGAGACCCGAAGAGGCAGCCATGTCGTCGGATTTTGCAGCTTTGAGGTCAGGAGCAACATTGCGTGGAGCCTCCCGAGTGCGCCGTGGGGCAGTGAGCTCCAATGCAAAGTAAGGTACAGTGTCCCCGCTTCTCTTTGTCGCCCCCTCCCAGCGCCACTATCTACACACCTCGCCCCTAACCAGCGCCGCTGCCTTCACGGCCTGGTCGCCATCAGCAGGGTCGCCCTCACCTAGAACGCTTGACCTGGTTCTGACTTGCTGTTAAACTGCTCTATATTGGACATCAGTATTGAGCCAATCGTGTATATTTTCCTTGTTAGATTATGTTACTGTACTGCAGATATATAATGATTACGTTAGCAAGAGTTACTTTATACTTCCCTATGTTAGTTGGTGATTTAGGACTATTCACTACTACTCCAACAGCAATGCAGGAAACAAACAAAGAAACCTACCCAAAGGCACAAAAGTCAAGCCACAAATGTCAAACACACAAAGCCACAAAAGTCAATCTACAAAAGTCAAACAAACCAACCACACAAGATAAGCACAGAAACAAGCAAACGTGTGCATCTATCTAGCTGACACGTTAGAGAAAAATAAACAAAACGTGAGCAAGGGGAACCGGGAACAGCCTGAGCAAGAGAAACCGGGAACAGCCCAAAGAAAGAAAAAAACACAAGGAGTGTGACAACGACAGTTTGGAATCTTTCAATTAGTCTGCTAAATATTAGTATATTTCATTGTGCTGAATTTAGATTCATATTTGATTGTTCTTTGCATTGCTCACTGTCTTGGGTTGTTCAGGAATTGTGCTACTAATTTTGTTCTAATTATTTTTAGAAATATGTTTCTTTGAATTTCTATCATATCATGCCGTGGTCCAACTTAATTAAGCCTGCTATCTCTATAAAAGGTAGAATTTCTTGAGAAAATTCCCTTGCATCCGTTCTATATCTTCACGGTTGGATATGAATTTATATTATGATTGGCTGCTTCAAACTAAAAGCATATTTTATTGTTCTGCATAGTATTATTAATAAGGGCAGAAAACCATAACATTTTTTCCCACAACTGTATGTGTGGTTTAATTATTTGATAGCTAACTAATGATACACCATCCCCTGGTGCACACAGTTTTGAAAGTTGAGGCTAGGGTAGAAGGACATGGAGTGAGATACCTGTGGGACTATAGCCTCTCCTCAAGAATTTGTTTCTTACTTGGATTTCAGCTTCAGTTGAGATTGTACAATCCTGTACATTAGATGTATGATTGTTCGTTCTTGTGTGGCTGCAGTGCAGTTTAAAGATTGTGGAAACATTTAATTAGACTACGTACAAGAATGAAAATATGCATATCTAGTGTTTCCATAAATAGAAGTATCCTCTGACCATCTTAGGTACTACATTAAATATTTTAATTCAGACGTCACTGAAATTGTATTTCGATGAAAAAGAAAGGAAAAAGGAGGAGAACGCGATAAAGCCGATGTAATACAACAATAAAGGACGGTGGAAGTTGAAAGCAACATGAGCTTGGACCTAAATATTCTTAATTTGTTGTGAACTAAAAAATTAAATGGGATGATGTATTCCTGTGTTGGGAACATGATAACCATGGCGCAAGAAATAATTAAAAGGGATGATGTATATCTGGGTTGGGAACATGATAACCATGGCGCAAGAAATAATTAAAGTGGATGATGTATTCCTGGGTTGGGAACATGGTAACCATGGCGCAAGCTCAATGCATGGTAGCCTATTGCATGGATAGACAAGCATGTAAGATTATATTTTTATGGTCTAATGTACAAATGAATATTTTCAAAAATTACTTGGTCTTAGTTCTTTATATGCAGCTGGAAGTGGATAGAAAGTCAATGCTAGAGCGCAAGACCAACCTCACAGACACAAGCGTGTTGAAGTCCAGGTGGTAACTAATAAGTCCATTGATCCTTACACTATACTTTGAATTTACATTATTCTTTAGAGGCCCTCATTTAAGTTTTATGTAGTTCCATCGATCGATCAAGATCTTTCTACCCTTCGTGTGAAGATGCCCAGCGATCGAGCGAGCTAGATAATTCTTTGCTCCGTCTCGCTTATCGATCACCCATGCCACTCATACTGTATGTACATCCTTTCTGCTCTCTGATCAGTCTTCGTTTCTTGGTTCAGCTGTACAGAGTTTGCTTTTTTTTTTTGCCCGGTGCATCTATGTCTCTACGGCTCAATAATGCATGCTCGATTTGTGGAGTTCCTGTTCTGATTGCTGGCTGCTCCTTCTTATTCCCAACATTCAGAACTTATATTTTCCCCTTTGTAAGGTTCAGTAGTTCATTGCAGCTGCTTCGGTTATAAGGATGCAGATGAGGATAGATGTATCTTTCTTGGTTCTTGCAGTTTAGGTGCTTGACAAATTGGTTCTTTGACATCCAAGCTAGGTATGTATGACTTCAAAGGCCTTCATACACACAGGTTGATTGTATTGTATTGGAACGTTTATGGACTGCTTCCCTTGAGTTTTTACACAAACAGTTCTACTACATTTAAATATTTATGTTACCTTTCAGCTCAGGAAATTATTTGGTATTGTCTGGAGAAACACAAAGAAATCCAACTATGTTTTCTTAAGACTGATAGGCAAATAGGAAATTTCTCATTGGACTTCTCAATTCATTAATTGTGACTGATTTTAATCGAACCATAGTCTAATTTTACCACATTAACCACCTAAATATGGTTAGGTTCTGGTCATGTAGAAAGTGGGAAGATATATGTTCTTCCTATGTGCTCCTTCAATTGCTTTGCTTACAAGCTGGAGTCCTTTTTTTAGGTGCAGCTGCCTCACTATCTTTGTTTCGGTTTAACAAATAGCTAGCCTTGCTCATGGTTATTTTCTTGTTATGGTTTAACAAATAGCCTCAAATGAATCTACTGAAGTGCCACTGTTAGAGTACGTGATGGGCCTGGGCCCGTTAGTCTTAGGGTTTGCTTAGGGGTCAAGTAAGCCTTGCTTGGGAGTCAAGTAAACCTCTCTATATAAGGAGAGGAGATGTATCAATCTAATCAAGCAAGAATTAAGAAGGAAAACCCTTCCCTCTTGCCCCGCCGCCACTCGACGCCAGGCTGCTGCAGCCGCCGCTGCCGCTGCCATCTCCGGGCCGATCTATACGGCGGCCTGGGCGCCGCCGCACATCCAGTCGCCACCGGCGCCACTCCAACAGTACGGCGGGTCCTCCCGCTTCGCCGGTCCTTACGCCGGTCCCGGCGGTGCGCCGTTCCACGGGGGGTCCTCCATGGTCACAGCACCGGCGCCGACCCCCGCACGGCCGCCGCCGCCGCCCTCGGCCGCGACCACGGCGCCGGTCATCACGTTCCAGCATGGGATGCCCTACGACGGGACTGCGACGACCTCGTTCCCAGCAGCGCCACCGCCGTCCCAGGACAATCCCATCCAACAGATCAAGTTCCAGTCGTCGCCGTCACCGCTTCCGGCTTGGATCGCGACCCACCACGTGTCGGCGGCGGTGAGGCTGCAGGCTGCTGCGCGCGGCCTCCTAGCGCGTCGGCATGTGCGGGAGATGCATGATTTGCAGCTGCAGCTCCTACAAGTTGCGCTTCGCGGCGCAAGGGACCTCGGTCTCGTCCGCTGCGTGGGGGATCTTGGGCATGCGGTTTCCCCCACGGGCGGCGGGCATGCTGTTTTTCCCGCGGGCAGCGACCTCCAAGTCTGCGACATCGACAGTCAGCCGGCGGGGAGAAGACATGGCGTCACCGACAGGAGCGCACCGCGTGGCACCACTGCATTCCGCCGCCGGCCGCCGCGAGGGCTCCTTTGGTCCCGATGGTGTCCATGGGATCCAGGGGGCTGCAAACGCAAAAGTTCGGCGCGCGGAGGAATCTCGCCTTATCGTTCGGAGTCAAAAATAAAGAGTCGGAGTCTAATTCGGGTTAGCTTATTTCAGGTCAATACAATAGGCCGAGATGTAAAAGGCTTGTTTTTAGGCGTTAGGTTTGTGTGGAGTCGAGTCGTCGTTAGGTTGCAGCTCGAGGACGAGCTGCATGTCCAGGTGGGGTGTAGTGTTAGAGTACGTGATGGGCCTGGGCCCGTTAGTCTTAGGGTTTGCTTAGGGGTCAAGTAAGCCTTGCTTGGGAGTCAAGTAAACCTCTCTATATAAGGAGAGGAGATGTATCAATCTAATCAAGCAAGAATTAAGAAGGAAAACCCTTCCCTCTTGCCCGGCCGTGGGAAAGGACCCCCGGCCGGCTCCCTCGCGCCCTCGCAGCCCTCTCTCTCCCGCTCAAACCCTAGCAACCATAACAGCCACATTCTGTAGGATTGCATTGTGGTGGTTTTCAACATAACAATTAAAGTTTTACATTAGAAGAAGATAATGTAGGTGCAACCATTCTGACAGGGTGTGTTAGTGCCAAGGTAACGTTGCAGACTACAGTTTGAAGTAGCTACTGTATTAGATAGAGCTAATGTATAGTGTGTGCAGCATCCGGAGAAAGGCTTCTCCATTGAACCCACAATCGTTATACTGGTACCAACCCATCAATCGAAATTTGGAAGGAGGAAGACTGGTCCGGTATTGTGTATGAAAGAGTTATGGTCTAGCCAGTGCTTATGTATGCCTAAGTAAAATATTCTAATATTACTTGGTTCAAGTGGCATGAGGTTTACATTACGTTGCTGTTCCAAGATATCATTTTCACTTTTGTTCATGTGCAGATCAATGACAGCCGAGAAATTCATCAAAAAAAGGTTGTTGTAGCACACAAACAATGCTGCTCCGAGTTGATTAATGACAACCGAGATAAAATGTGGCTGGCTACCATGGAAAAGCAAGACAACAGCTGGAATGGGCAAAGCTGAAATTAACAAGAAAAGGTCTGGCCAGCTTGACTTACCCAGAGAGGAAGAGAGCTACTTGCCAACTATGTTGCTCAATCGAGTTCCTCCAGGTCCATAGCCAATAATGCCTGTATAATTTGATGTGATGCTGGGCTTAATACTGGTCAATGGATCCACAACGGGTGAAATCAATGGATGAAAGAATCTTAAACCTGTAGTATAGTTTTTGTAGCCAAGAGTTTTCTGTATATACTCATTAACGTAATGCTTTCTTTACCAGCAACCACTGCTATGTCTGTATCAATGGAATGTGTAGCTTGTAACTGCATCACACAAGCTAATGGTTAGATATCTGAAGGTGAATGTTCTTACCTGTAAATCCTTTTTTGTCAGAAGGTAATTGTAGTTGAAGAATCAGTCTAAGTGTACCAATCATATAAATTCATGGGCACTTCCATATTAAAGTTCTGTTTGTATATCTCCAGCTAACAAACCAGGTACAAATTCGTGCAAATAAAGCATCAAATTACAGTCTAGGGCTAATACAGAACATAAGATAGTGTTGGTCCTAGAGAAGCTCCAGAAGCTGCACCCTCTTGGAAGGCCTCAAATGTTTTATTGCTTTAAGCTGAAGCCAGGTTGGCGATAAGGCACACAATTATTTGTCTACAGAAGTTCCAAATATCTCCCCTCTGCTCATACTCATGTCATGCAAAATCCAAACCCTATTGAAACATGATCTACACTCTTTTGCTTGGGTACAAACATCGTGGCATCACTTCATCCAAAGTCTAACAAGCCTTATCAGAGAATTACAAAATTATAGTAGTTGTATTTCCAGTGTAATCACAAAATTAGTGTACTTAAAAATTAAAATATATTTTCGCTGTAATCTCAAGGAAGAGATGTTGTAGAACATGCACAACTCAGACTCTATTTCTGCTTTGTCAATCCCTCCTAGACGCATAGCAACGCCACAATCAATAAAGAAAATAAGTTATTCCTAGAACAGCTAAAAATCACAGTAATCGATTAATTTCCTAGAAGAATAAAAAGAAGTAGGTCTCTAGCTCCTTACCTACTGAACACCAAGAACTCAGATGGAGCAGTCCTCTTGCCACAATCCACAAATATATCTCGCGAACACTACAATTCAGGAACAACAGCACAAGAAGAAAGCTCACAAAACAAAAATAAAATCATCTAAGGAAGCCGAGTAGGTGAAAGAAAGCCTACAAGGAAGTGTACATGCAAACCGGAGAGCTCCATCAATTGTTTCTGTTGTTCCATAGTGTGATGCATAGTTAAATCCGCATCTGAAAGTAACATCCAAAACCTGCATCCAACAACCAAAAATTCCAGAGACCACGGATGGAGCAGTCAATGGCCAATGCAGAGAATTTAGTCACAACACCTCAATATTTGAAACACGAACAGAACACAGAAATTCAGAGGTAACATCGTGAGAGAGGAGTCTAGATCTGATCGAACGCTCGGACTGTGCGGTACCCAAGCATTACTTCATCCAAACATTTTTTGCCCAAGCATTATTTTATCTACATGGTGATTCAGGTGATGACACTAACCAATGGCAAATAAAAAACAGAGGCATTATTCATCTACATGGTTTGTCCTAAGAATCGAGATACCAGTCTAATTCTATCACACAAACTTAGTAGATCGTCATGCTCACCAGAAAGGCTTCTGGGGCGAGATCACGAGCGCCCAGGAGCCTGCCTCCGGCACCTTGGGCTTGCCGGCACGGCGGCAGCGGTAGCACGACGCGAGAATGCATGTGTCGTGGTCACTGTCTATATGCATCTATGACGCCTGTAGCTGCAACCAGCCGATGGACCAATCATCGACGGCGCGGTGGTCACGGCTGCCGATCCGGTGGAGATGAGGTCTGCCTTCCGCCTCCGTTGGCGCCTAGCTCTGGTTCACCTGGCCTGCCGTGAACTGCCTCCTCCCTACTGGTCTCTGAGACCTCCTCCCTGCTGGTCTCTGAAACCTCGTCCAGCTCTTCGGCTACCGGAATTGACGACGAGCTGCGGATAAGAGCAGGGGCGTGCCGCCGGCACGAGGTGATTGGCTGCACTGGCGCGGAGTGGAAATTCGTCGAGTCCAGCGACGGAAAGGGGGCATACGTCGAGGCCAGCAGCGGGAAGGCAGGCGTGAGTTGCTGGTCGCTGGCGGTGGGGAGAAAGGGGAAGGAGCGGGCGAGAGAGGGGACTGAGGAAGAGAGTAGGGAGGTAGGTGACGACTGACGAGTGTGAGGAGAGAGGAATGTTGGGCTTGGGCGTTCCAATTCTTTCTTTTTTCAACGATATCAATTTTTTTGTGAAACTTCATCGATATCATTTGGTTTATACTTTTTGTCAGGGCGATGTCCAATTCTTTTTTATCGTGTGTGTCCGGTTTGGTTGTGGGTGCGATCTTTTTATACAGCCACAACGCTTTTACACAAATGTTTGGTCATAATCATTTTTTAAGTTTTATAAAACTATTAAGATTTTTCAACATATCGGAAATTTCGCAGGTCATTTTCTGGTCTTTGCATGTTAATTTCATGGAGTGTTTAACGGAGATATTTTGTCGACACTCCCAAATAGTTTTTTGGTCGTATATTATACTTATGCTAACTAACTCCAATTGTTACTTGATGGACTAATATGACAGGTTTTAGAACAAAACTAGCTTATCATTTTTTTTGCGAAACTAGCTTATCATTTTAGTGGACTCAAAATTGACAATGATGATCAACCATAACCGGCTCAGGCCCAATTAAACTCTTATTGACAGCATTTAGACAAAATCATATTACAGAAAACGAGAGACTAAAAACATAATTTTTAAATGCCTAAGAAAAAACATAATACAAAGTATAAATCTACGGGCGCGGCGTGCCGCCGCGCCGAGGCCTACTAGTTGTGTCTTAAAACGGTGTTGAACTGGGAAAAGCCTGCCTGCAATTCTAATGAGGTCCTGTCAATGGGGCTGGGCTCCCCTGGAGTCTGAACTAACAGTTTAGGCTGGGCGTTTTTTGGAGCGACAACGTGGACGATTTGGCTTTAACGGAACGATTATGTGTTTAACATTAACCTGTGCAGTCCACCTGCGACTACCATCTATAAAATGTTATCTCTTTTGTCACAGTGGATGCGTCCGTTGCCAGCAAAGCGTAAACAAGATTGGATCCTTCTGTTGGAGCGGCTGAAAGCTTCGGCAAAGAACATGCATTTCCTTGTTAGCACCGGTAGTGGTGTTGGCTAGTCTCATGCGTTGCGCTCGGTGGTGGAAGCTGTCGCGGTTTATTTCTGCTGGAACCTATGTTGTAATAACCGTGGCCTGGGAGGTTGCTTTTGTGTTTTTGCTGTTAAAATTCCAAACTGTGTATTATGAAAACTTTCTATAAAAAGCGGGTCCCTTTGAGGTAGGGCTGGAATTAAAACTCGAAACTTGCGAGTTAAACGAGTAGCTCGGAACTCGACTCGGGTTGGCTTGAATTCGTTGCTAAACGTGTCAAGCCGAGTTTTTATTTTAGACGGTAAACGAGTTTGAGTTAAACGAGCCGAGTTTCGAGCTACTCATTTAACTCGTTTGACTCGGTAAAAAAAGTCGTTACATGTATTATTGTATTTGTGACCATTTTTTTTGAATCATTATAGTTTAACGACTAGACATTACTTGATAGTGTCAGACTGTCATTGATTGTTGTGATAATTGCATCATACATGCCCAAATAATTTGAAATAACTATATGTAAATTTTATTGTAATGGATGTTAACAGTTTTACTGAGCTAAACGAACAAACTCACGAATTTGGCGAGCCGAGCCGACTTTCATCTGGACTCGTTTATAAACGAGTCGAACCGAGCTGGCTTGTTAGTTGACCGAGCTTCAACGAGTCGAGCCGGCTCGGGTCAAATTTCAAGCCTACTTTGGGCCTGTTCTCCAGAAACATGGGCCGGGCCTATTAAGTTTCTCTTTGGTGAAGCCTAGCCTATCAGGTTAACAACCTTGAGAAGCCCACATAAGCCGAACAAGTTAGGAAGGACGGAGTCCGCAGCTCCTCCGGTCGCCGCTGCCCGGCGGAACCTTCCGGAACCCTCGAGCGAACTCGTGCCAATCTTTACAAAACCTCTCCTGCTAATAATCCCCATCTTAACCCCAAACAAATCGTCCGCCCCCAAGCCCAGCCGCCAAACCTTCCCCGATCCGATCCGCAGCCATGGCCGACGAGGCGAAGGCTCTAGGCAACGCGGCCTTCTCGGCGGGCCGCTTCGAGGAGGCGGCGGCGCACTTCTCCGACGCCATCGCGCTCGCCCCGGCCAACCACGTGCTCTACTCCAACCGCTCGGCGGCGCTCGCCTCGCTCCACCGCTACTCCGACGCGCTCGCCGACGCCGAGAAGACCGTCGAGCTCAAGCCCGACTGGGCCAAGGGCTACTCGCGCCTCGGCGCCGCGCACCTCGGCCTCGGGGACGCCGCCAGCGCCGTCGCCGCCTACGAGAAGGGCCTCGCCCTCGACCCCACCAACGAGCCCCTCAAGGGCGGGCTCGCCGACGCCAAGAAGGCCGCATCCGCCCCGCCCCGCCGTGCCCCGTCCGGTGGGGCCGACGCGATCGGCCAGATGTTCCAGGGGCCCGAGCTCTGGAGCAAGATCGCCGCCGACCCGGCCACGCGCGCCTACCTCGAGCAGCCCGACTTCATGCAGATGCTGCGGGAGGTGCAGCGGAACCCCAGCAGCCTCAACATGTACCTCTCGGATCCCCGCATGATGCAGGTGCTCAGCCTCATGCTTAACATCAAGATCCAGAGGGGCGAGGACTCCGAGTTCGCGCAGTCTTCCTCGCCGTCCTCGCCGCCGCCACCGCAGCAGCAGAAGCAGGAACAGCCCGAGACCAAGGCCAGGGAGGTGGAGCCCGAACCACAGCCCGAGCCGATGGAGGTTTCTGATGAGGTCAAGGAGCGGAAGGAGAGGAAAGCGGCTGCCCAGAAGGAGAAGGAGGCAGGGAATGCCTCCTACAAGAAGAAGGATTTCGAGACGGCCATCCAGCATTACACTAAAGCCATGGAACTTGATGACGAGGACATCTCCTACCTGACTAACCGGGCAGCGGTGTACATTGAGATGGGAAAGGTGAGGTTTATTGTACTATTAGCTTTTATTTATGCCTTGGAAGTTAGGATCTAATTTGGAGTACATCCTGTTATTCATGTGAAAATAATGTAGGCTGTCGACCAATTAGGCTATGACATTTCATACATACTTACTAGCAAGGATTGTGTGTTTGATTGCTGTCTTTAACTGATGAACACTAAGATAGGATTGTCTGACTTATAGAGTCTTACTATAGGCACACAAAGTTTTGGGACTATAATAGGGCAATGAGGGAGGCCTAGGAGTCACCATAACTTAATGATACTGTTAGTGTTAGGCAAGTAATGTGAATCAAATTATTGTCGCTTACTTGCTTTACTTGTAGGATGGTTTGCTGGGCTTTGTCGCAATTCATAACTTTAAGTAGGTACATATCTCAGAAGTGCACTGCTATAGCAGTTGGTAGTCAGCAAGATGCCAAGTTTACCACACTTTTCTTTCAACAAGTTCGGCAAGAGTAAGATGTAGCTGGCACTAGTTTGGTGATAAAATTGCCACCATAAGTGTAGCCAGATTTAGCAAAATCTTGGGCCTATGACATGTCCACTATGTGGCTAAGATGGCCTGGGAAGCCACAACTGTGGCAGTGAACTGTAAGCATACCTAAGATGGTGTGGCCTAACTAAGCTCAGGCATGGAAATTTGGGCTACAAACTAAACACCTCCTAACTTTGCCACAACTAAGGTTAGGCATAGTGTGGCTTGCCATAAAAGTATGGCTAAAAAATGAGTAGTGCACTTGTGGCAACTTGTGACAAAATGTGAGTCTATGACGTTTTGGTGATGTCAAAAAATTAAGGTCATCCATGGTTACAGCCTAAGGTTGCCGTGCCCTAACAATAGTTCTGCCACAAAAACACTTTAGACATGTTTTGGTTCATTGCCAGAGTTGTGGCTTCTGTTAGCCATATGGTCCACATTTCATACAATCAATTTTGTGTGGAATTTTGCCACACTTTTTGTGGCAGACACAGTTTGACTAAGATTACTCTTGAACGAAGCATGCCTAAGGGTGGCAACCAAACCAAATGCCCACCTTAGAAACTGTCGTGTTCCTACCCTTACCTTAGACATGTCAAGCTTATCCTAGGAAAAAAAATATACTGTGGCAGTCAACCAAACACCACCGTAGAAACTGTGGCATGCCTAACCTTGGACTTGGCGAGCTTTGGCTGGGAACCAAATAGCTCCTCAGTCTATTACAGGAAGGTTAGAGTGCTAAGATGTGGCATGCCACAACTATGGCATGAATCAAGCAGTTGCCAGATCTTTGGCAATGCATGGCTACTGCAGTCATAAAAGTTATGAATGTTAAACACTAAGTATTGACATGACACAGGGGGATAAAGCTGCATTTTTAAGCTGATAATTGACGGTTTTCTCCAATATAGTGATGGAGAAGATGCTTAGAAACGTTTGCATGTCTTCCGTTTTGCTTTACTTCAAGGAATAAGAGCACACTAGTGTCACGATTAGATATGTGATCGATCATAGAACTGGTTAGTGTATTTACGAAACTGTAGCTTGTTCTTTGAAACTAAAGATATCCTGGTAATTCATATTATTTCTTGTTAATTGGAGTCTATCATTTCCTGTCTCCAGTACGATGAGTGCATTAAGGACTGTGATAAAGCTGTGGAGAGGGAAGGGAACTTCGCGCTGATTACAAGATGGTTGCAAGGGCACTGACAAGAAAAGGAACTGCTCTGGCCAAACTCGCTAAGAACTCGAAGGACTATGATACTGCCATCGAGACTTTCCAGAAGGCTCTAACTGAGCATCGGAATCCAGACACTCTCAAAAGGCTAAATGAGGCTGAGAAGGCAAAGAAAGACTTGGAGCAACAAGAGTATTATGACCCTAAATTAGCAGATGATGAGAGAGAGAAAGGTACGACTTGTCTCTAGTCTACCAAACTGCTTTATCTTTACGTGGTATTTCTTACAGATTTATTTCTAGAGGTGTTCTTAAGGTGCTGTTGATGCTCATAACTAGCTTGCTCATCTTATGGTTTTATAGGTAATGACATGTTCAAGCAACAAAAGTATCCAGAAGCAATAAAGCATTACAATGAGGCTCTCAAGAGGAATCCCAAGGATGTTAGGGTAATCTATTCAGCTTCTATTGCTTTTTATTTTACTGTTAGCTGAAGTATATATGCGATTGAAAAAGGCGTTTAATTCCTTCAACATATGGAGCTTCTGGAATTGTGCGCTGACCAAAGAAATCTTGGTGGTTGCAAGTTTTGCAGCTCTCTAACTTGTGGAACTCAACATGTTGTAGAACACTGAAATATTATGTATTGCTTGCTTTGAAATGTCCTGCTTTTGGAAATGTAGGGTAATTAGATTCTATTATTTATTCAATTGTTTTGAAATAGCACTTGAACTTGATCCTTTCAGTTGCTGCCTCCTTAACTTTTTCTGTCGTGTATACCTTCTTATTGAATTTGTTGACTGCAGTTGTATTTTGTCAATCAGTTTATATATGTCCTTGCGGTCTGTAACTGACTGCCTTGGGTGGTTTACCTCTTTACCTACAGGTGTACAGCAATAGGGCTGCATGCTACACCAAGTTGGGAGCCATGCCTGAAGGTCTTAAAGATGCAGAGAAGTGTATTGAGCTAGATCCAACCTTCTCCAAAGGATATACAAGGAAAGGTGCAGTTCAATTTTTCATGAAAGAACATGAAAAGGCAATGGAAACTTACCAGGCTGGGTTGAAGCATGATCCGAATAACCAAGAACTGCTTGATGGTATAAGGAGGTAATGAAGCGTTGAAGCTATGACATAGTAAAACCGTTTAGTCTATTTACATCATCTCTTGAAAATCGGTGTAAACAAACTTTTAACTGCTGCTGGCTTTCGCAGGTGTGTTGAGCAGATCAACAAGGCCAACAGGGGTGATATAAGTCAGGAGGACCTGCAGGAGAAACAGGTAAATCTCTTGATCCACTTCAGTGTTATTCTCATGTTGTGTGGTTCAAAACTTCAATATTGTTAACCGTTGCTGCTGTTTTCTGTAGAGTAAAGCTATGGCGGACCCAGAAATCCAGAACATCCTTACCGATCCCATCATGCGACAGGTAGCGTCGAATCTCCATTCTTACTTCGAGTGAATCTCTATTCTTACTTCGAGTTACAGTGTGGGGACAAAAATTAGTTTATATTTCTGTTTTAATTTGATGACGCTGGAAATGGTCTTTTCAGGTATTGATGGATTTCCAGGAGAACCCTAGTGCTGCTCAGCATCATCTCAAGGACCCTGGAGTTGCACAGAAGATTCAGAAGCTCATAAACGCTGGAATAGTCCAAACGAGATGATCAAGCAAGCTAGAAGGCGGAAGCGTTTGTGGCCACTTTGTTGGTGATCTTGTGCTCGGTTGGGTCTCGCCCTGCCCCGATACTCTTTTATCTCCCCAGCCTGAACTTCTAATGTACGTCATTTTCCGGTTGTAATTGTGAGTACAGCTTGCCACACTGTTATTCAAGTTTATTGCTATGTTGTTACAGTTTTATATGAGCAATGTTTCATTTTTGTTAGTCCTAGCCGTTTCTGCCTTAACAGTGGTGAACAGAGATATGCTAGAACAGTAGAATGCTGTTGTGCTATATCTTGGTTGACACACGTTGAATCAATTATCCGGTGTGTGTTCTGTCATGGTTTGCGCCATGCGCTTGTAAGGGTGCTCGGAGTCTGTTCGTCCGTCGTCCTGCAGCTATCAATTTAGCCTCAGGATTAGCATTCATGTAGTTGTGGTTGCATCTTTTGCTGTGTTACAACGCAGGAAGTATGCCAGGAAACATGATGCTTTATATTCTCTCCGCCCTGTTCTTGTTTGCTCACACTCAAGGAGCGTTTGGAGGAATTCGATCTCTGGCTGTCAAAACAAATCCTCTTCTCCCAATACCAGCTTGTGTTTGGACAAAATCTGACGAATACTCGTATACTCCAGAACGTGATCAAGGTTATCCAATGACCTGCTAGTCGAGCGTGCACCGTCCTAGAGCATGCATGGCCTGCTAGTTGCAGACTGCTCACTGCCCTAAACATGTTCTCCTCTGAGCATCATTCTTGAGAGATGGAGCATTGGTTTTTTTTTTTTTAACAGGGGATCGGTCCGAAGGACCGAAAGCTTCATTAAGTCAACGCTGAGTTACATTTTACAGATAAGGCACCAAAGAACAAAGAAATTACACACAAGGCCTTACATTTTGCACCAAGGACCTCAGAGAAACAAGAAAATAAGCGATCAGGTCTAGCTCCTTCTCCAGCGTAGATGATTGAATCGCGGCACAGCCAACCTGGACCTCGCCGGGGACGCACCACTTGGGAGGAGGAGGCGGGAGCGAGCTGCCCACGAATCGAAGAGCCTCCGAAACGGCACCATGGCCTGGAGGTTGTCCGAGGCGGGAGTGGTCGCCATTCGACCCTGAAGAACGACGGCGAGGACGACGCCGCCGTGGGAAAACTCCCAGGAAAAGCACCAGCTCTCCCCTGGCGCAGATCCCACCAGCAGCTTAGCAGAGCTTCAAAATCCCTTCCCCTCTCGCCACCAAGACTAGCAGAGGAGAGGAACCTTGATTCCCCACTCCCACCAATTGACCTGCAGATAAACACGAGCTTATTGGAAAGATTGCCTTCGGCTTCCAGCGTAGGAAGCATCTCCCTCCATGGGAGTGTATACCACCGGCGCAAGTCGCCGTGCTGCAGCCGCCGCTCGTCAGCAACCACAGCAGACAATAGAAGGGGAGGACGGCTTTATTTGAGGAGATGCCTCTCTCGAGATTCCCCTGCATCCACCGAAGCAGAGAAAGCAAGCGGAGGGCGCACCAGATCCAGCCGATGAAATCCAGCAACCTACTCCAAAACGCCACAACGGGACAAAATCTAAGCCTACTATGCACAGAACGGAAGCCGGCACCTCTCCTCCACCATCTCCAAGCGGCAGCGCCACCGGGATAGTTTTGGATCGGCCCGGGGCAGCGGTGGAGACTCTCAAGCAAAGGGAGGGAGGAGAGAGGAGGAAAAGGGGAAAGTCGCAGAGAACAGATGGAGCATTGGTGGATGCAAGTACTTGAGAGATAAACACTCGATGAAAGACGACTACCACTGACAAGATGATAGCAGTTAGAACCTCTTGATGTACGAAAAACGCGATGCAGAACTACTCGATCAGACTGCTGAAGAGGCCTGATGAGGCAGGATCGTTGAAAAAACCGGCGATGCGGCTGTGACAGATGAGAAAACTTATGTCGACGCGCTAGGCGTACGTCGGTACGTGCAGTAGTATACTTTGGACAGCTTTCATAAGAAAGTATGGATCAGCGAGGTGATAAAGGTAGTAGACTAGTACTCCCTCCGTTACATTTTAATTGACTCACATATATCAATGGAACAGAGGGAGTAGTATACAAGTTTCGCCATCGTGAGATGCAAATCGAGAGGGATGATTGGATTTGTCGACTTATCCTCTTTCAATTCATTGGAACATCGTCGATCTCACTCATGCATGTCAACTGGGCTATTCAATCTGGAACGAATATACGTGCGTTTTGGCTAATTGGGTCGTACGTACTACCTACATAGCCCGATAGCCGTCTTTCATGTGTCTCGTCTGCCTAACATGTACTACCTATGTTTTCCAAATGTTGAAATGTACTCGCTTTGTATGAATCGCAAGTATCTAGACGCGTTTTAGTGAATTTTGATATGTATTTAGTCCACGTTGAATTTCAAGATATTTATAATTTGGTACGAGAGGGAGTACTGTTTTGTTTGGTTTTTTCTCTCTTTTCGATGACTTTGTTTAGGACCAGGTTCGGTAAAGTACAATCTGCCAATTTCACATATGTACCGATGTAGCTAGCGGTAATTGCTTTGACTTCCAAGCTTCGTTTTTCTCTTTGTTATGTTAAAGGAAAACACTTCCAAATTTCAACAAAAAAATCTGATAAAAAATCCAAAAGACAAATTATAATTATACCAAAAGAATCGAAGAAATATATTTGAAGAACTTCATGACAAAGTTGTATGTTAGCACGTCATGCCCGCACATAGAACATTTTCTCGAACACATCCAAACTCATACCGTTCTGCAATTGGCTAAGATAACGAAGTCCCAAAGTTACCGAAAACTCGTTTACAAGAAAATCTGCCAACAAAAGAAGCCAAGCAAAACAATCTATACTAAACAAACCGAGCCTAAAGATTATGAAAGCAAAAGAACACAGAAACTTCTCGATGGACAAAGTGGGTTTTGTGCCATTTGTATCTAGTTTTCGTCCAGATTTGCCTAATAAACTAGGCAAATATCTTCTTATAATATGATGGATCGCCCCTTTTGGACTCTCCTTGGCTCAATGGAAAAAACCGAAGGACATCACGCCTCTCATATTTGAGGTGTCCACTAAGAAAAGATGGAATGTCAAACAAGCTTTGCATGAGAATATTTGGATAAAAAAAATCAAAATGGACGCCAACTTGTCTCTCCCTCATATTTTTAGATAACAGGCCAAGAGGCCCGGCGTTAAATTAATAACGCCACGAACGGCGAAAAGAGTACATGGTGTTGAACCTAGCTTAAACATACACACAAATAAAACAGAGCCACCGACGAGATTACAGGTGAACACCCAAGGAGAGCAACGCCATATAGGGAGAGCACGGGATTGGCCGGCAGAGGTGTCAGGCCAGAGCTCGCCGAGAGCACGAGCACACTAACATGCGCGGCACACCGTCGAGACCAACTCCGCCCTCAAAGGAGCACCACCATCAGGATCATCACCGCCACTATCCACAAGGTTGCAGACAAGCTCAAACAGTAAGGCCCCGAGAAAGAACAACGAGGTGCAGAACAAGTCACAAGCTTTGTCCGAGGGAGCTCGACGAACACCTTCGGAAAGCAACTCGCCGAGAACTCCAAGGCGGCGTCTTCAGGAAGCACACGACGCCAGGGCGCCGCCACCGCCCGATCCGAGGCTTTTGGATTTTCATCCGGAGCGTAAAAGGACCAAAAGAAGCCGCTATGACGCCCTCAAGAGGGGGACAGCGTCCGTGGACGTTGCCTCCGCATCCCGAGAAGACCTTGGGAAAGGGTTTCCCCCCGGTAAACTATCAACGCCTTCTACACGGGGCATCGGACGTTGATAAGGGACACCCAAGCCACCGTCACCGCAAGCCGCTTTGATGTAGATGTTTGCCCGATCTTTCACCGCAAGAATCACCGGATAACTATCCTTCTAATCTCGGGAGCGATCCACGTAACCTAAAAAATCTAGAAAACGAATTCCACGACAAGCAACGACATGATGAACACTAGGCCTCATGCCAAGCTCGACAACCCTTGACAGATTCAAGGACCTTCTCGCCACGCACGATAACTCTTGACAGATTCAAGAACACCCATGCCTCAATTTATTGGATAATTAGACGAACGTCCAAGACGCCGCCATACACGCCGATCCCCAGGGACGGTGGCAACTTTGAACTTTTAATTCTACATAATTATCAACTCTCCTATAACTCTAGCCGCCGGCTCCTTTATATAGGAGGCCAATCAACTAGTTGGTTGGACAAACCCCAAACCGAACTTAACACGACAACTAAACCTAGTTGGACTTGAATAAGCTTTGGTTGACAAAACCTTAGACATTACATATCGTTGTAATTGTCCTAGCTGCCACACGATGGCCCGCATCATGCTTGCCAGCCACCGCGCAACCCCTGTCGTCGAGGTCACCGGCCAGCACCTGAGTCCCTGGCACGCCCGCCAACTAAAAGGACTCCCATCGTCCAGGGCCAACGCCCCGGCGTCCCAGCTCCGCGCACCGCTGAAGAGGACAAGACAAGGAGGGAGGCTCCACCACCAAGTCAACCACCGATAGCCCCCCATGGCTACCAGTGGGAGTAGACCCGACCCGGATGCGGTAGAGCTTGAAGAAGGTCGAGACGGCAAAACCATGGACGCATCACCCTACCGGTCACTCCCGGAGAACTCCAAGCGGACCAACAGCCCGCAGCACCGCCGCCACGCCAGCAGCTTTGGACAAGACCGAGCGGCAGGGACGAGGAAGAGCACCCAGGCCACCCGCGCGACCCGAAACGGGCCCAAATCGGGCCCGGGTCGCCGCCGCACCTACCCCGTTGCCAATAACTCCGGGCGCCGCCACCGGAGCTTCCGCTATGCTGCCACGGAACGCCGCCGTCGCCTCCCCTGGACGTCCCGGCTTCGAGCATCGCCGAAGTCACCGCCACGAACGCCGCCCGCTTGACGCCCACCTCTGCGCGAAGGGAGCTCGTCGGAGCGTGCCCGCCTCACCCCCCGTCTTTGACGACCGGACGCGGCCGCCACCACCGGCGGCGGCAGTGGCCGGAGAGAGGATATCCGCCGGCGCTTTTTTTGTAAGGCTTGGGGTCTCTGGAGAGGCCCGCGCGAGCCTCCTGAGAGGAAGCGACCATGTGCTTTATCGTCTCTCCCTCATATTAATGAGTTAATCTCCCAATGGAGCGAGCTTAGGAGGGTTCAACTCTGCGAGGGTGTGAAGGACGAGATTGTTCGGAACGTCACTGAAAGTGGTGACTATCCTTCATCCTCGGCATACAAGGCTCAATCGGGATCTTTGCGGACAACATGAGCAAGTTGGTTTGTAGGTTTGGTCCAAATGTTTTGCTTGGATTGATATTCAAAATAGGTTTTGGACGGCAGATCATTTGGAGAAGAGAGGATGGCCGAATTGTGGCCTTTGCCCCCTTTGCAAGCCAACCACGGAGGCGGCAGCTCACCTCTCTTTCAATGTTGCTTCACCAAAAGAGTGTGGAGTTTGGTCAAATTGTGGCTTGGGCTTCCTCATTTAGACCCTCCCGGTTGGTCGGCCGAGCTCTCCATCAAAGATTGGTGGTCTAACTCTAACATGTCGAACCCCTCCATCCCTAACCACAAGGCAATGGCCTCCCTAACCATGCTTGTTGATTGGGCCATTTGGAATGGGAGCAACGCGACGGTCTTCTACAAGAAATCCGCTCCAACAACGGTTCTTCTCGCGGCAGTAAAGGATGACACCAAACTTTTGGTAACGGCAGGGGATTTTTTTTTGAGTTATGTAATATTGGGAGAGTAATCCCTTTTGTGTTCATGGAGCCGGCTCTTGGTTCCCTTGTAAAACTCTAAAAAACTCTCTTTTCATTTAATGGAAGAGGCAAAGATTTTGCCTCCGTTTCAAACAAACAAAAAATGAATCGGCACTGCCAGGTTTCAAAAAGAACAGAGAAACGAAAACCTACGACAACAAGCTACTATGGCAGATCGGGCGTATTTTCACCATCCAATCAGTTAGTTTCAATCTTGTCCAAAAAATTGCACCAACAACATGTACGATGCTTTACAGAAAATAAAAACAACTGAATGCAGAATGACACGCAACATTCTGATCATATATCCAAAATATATTTTAGCACACAAATATCATTTTTCCTGTCAGTACTCTCTCCTTTGCAAAATGCAACATATTTTCACCTTCCAAATTCAAGCTTTGTTCGAAATTGAACCAACAGCAGGTGTGCTGCTTTACAGAAAATAAAAGCCATCGAATTCGTCTTCACAGTTCACATACACTCTTCACTGTTGTGGTTTTGTAACTACTAACAATACTAATAAAAGGCTACAATCACACCTGATAATTATAGTCAAATGAAATATGCATTACATTTGCGACTTTCTGCTCACACTCTTGTCCAGTTGTCCGTGCACCACCATCTGTTTTTCGTAGAGCAAACACTACACCTTTAGGCTGTAGCTAACTAGCTAATTTCAAAAAAAAAAACATTTAGGCTGTAGCTAATTAGCTACTCACCAACATGGATGTCTGAAACAGCTTGTGCCATATTAACTAATCTATCCATAATCCATCGGTTCAGTTATTCAGGTGACGAAAATATACTTAAGCCCATGTGATTTGCATATAATTAAGCACTCTGCATCCCGAAGAGCCTAAGCACCCCGTAGGTGGTGGCCATGGCGAGCCACCCTCCCACGAGCACCCGAGCACCGGATCGCACAATGCTCGCACCGCCCAAGTACGCGCCCAGCACGCCGAAGCCGGCAAGCCCGACGCTGCCTGCCGCGCACACGGCCGCAAACCTCCCAGCCCACGTCCGCACGAACCCGCCGGCCAGCAGCGGCAGCGCGGCGCCGGCAGCGAACGCCAGCGCCGACGCGCCCGCCGCCATCGTCGGGCTCGGCAGGTTGTCCTTCTTGCCGTCGTCGCCGCCGTCGCGTGCGCGCTCGATCTGGGCCACCTCGATGTCGTACTGCGCGTAGACGGACACGAACTCGCCGATGGCCATGCTGCACGCGCCGGACACGAGCCCCGCGATGCCCGTCACCAGCATCGCGCCCCTGGTCTCGTTTACGGCGCCGACGCCGATCATGAGGGAGGCCACGGTGACGAGGCCGTCGTTGGCGCCGAGGACGGCGGCGCGGAGCCACTGCGCGCGCGCCATGTAGTTCACGCCGTCGCCTCCGCCGCCCGGGCTTCTGCGGCCAGCCTCCACGTCGTCGATGGCGGCAGTGGTAGCATTGATCTCTTCTTGTTTCTGCTTGTAGGGAGACTTGGGAGCAGTGTTCGTGGCTGCATGGACGTGGGAGCTAAGGTCGGGAGCCATGGACGCAGGTGCACACCGCGCAAGCAAACAGGTGTAGGAAATCAGTTCTAGCACTGCTGATGCTGGGAGCGCTGCGTGGAAGCCACACGCGCTGTAGGGGTATTTATAGGGAAACGTACTAATCGTGATGAATTTTTATACTAACGCTGGAGATAAGTAAAGATGGAATGACATGTGACCACTGACACTGGTTGGTTTTCCGTGAATCTCACGCCTGATCGGCGAGTGTTCTAGTTAAGCTGGGTACATGTCATTCCATCTTAGTAGTGCAAGGAGTTTTAACTGATCCACCCAGATTTTAAACTAGACATGTATGGTAACTGGTGGTACATGTGCTGTAATCTTTTCTGATTGTGTGCAATCCTCTCCTGGTACATGTGATGTAAATCTTTTCTTGATTGTGTTGTAGGGGCTAGACACACGCTTAGCCTATTTTCGGAAATCTCAGGCCTGATCAGCGAGTATTTTAAGCTTGCAGCCTGCAGGCACTGCAAAGAGTTTGATTCGAATCAGCGTGGTACTCCATAGACGTGTAGCGACATTTGGAATGCGATCGAGAAAAGTTCGGCCTCTGGGCTTCGACGGTAGTAGTAAAGAACGAGAGAAGTTGCAAGTTCAAATCGAATAAAGCTACTCCTGTGTTTGAGCGCGGCTTTACTGGGAACTGGGAAACATAGGCATCCCACAATTTTGGACGAATTCACCAAACTGGGAAAGAATGGCGTGATAACCGTCACCCTGTACTGTTACATCCACCTAGTGAGTTGCTACCATCCATGGCATCATGCATCACAACATCAGTGACTTCTTTTGGTTCTGCATCAGTTGTCTGGCTCGTTCTGTCTGGCGTGAATCCTGTGTCAATCGCTCCATTCATCTACGGTAAACTACAACTGTGAGCAAAAGCATCAGCACAATGTGCAAGATGCAACTTTTCAAGGGAGGTGCTCATGTGACCCGCCTAAAGGTGAACATACCAGAAGTCCAGAACTCACAGCGCATCGTTTTCAAGAATCATTGTGATATTGTGCACAATGCAAAGTGAACAAAGTGCATTCTACCTGGAACGATCAAAAGGGAAGAAAATGGTCCATACCAAGGGAAGGGAATATGCATAGCTTGGGAAGATGGAATTTCCCAAAAACACACGGTAAGGTAACATAGGCCAAGCTGAAAGCAGAAACTGCAACGGTGCAAGCAAGCTCGAAGCTACCATTTCCCGTTCCGGTGCGCTTTACACACAACTACATTAGAGAGTACAGAAGGGGGCCTACCTCTCCTCATCAGCCACATTGTTAGCAAGAATAAATCGGCTGCCTCTACAGCATCCAAACTTACATACTGTCATGTGCACAGAAATTTCAGCTCAGGGCATAGTTGTTTAACATATTAAGAGCAGTTGTCGGGGGGCTACCCCGGGTAGGGTCGTGGTGTGGTAAAAGCTATGCCCAGGTGTGGGCCAAGTTACAGTAAAACCGGCATAACTGGGCTTCAGAGTGTGGTGCAGGTGCAAACCGACATAAGGCTTACCGAGATAACCTGGGCCCGAAGGGACCGGGGTACCATGCTGGTGCCAGCCAGCATTTGTCGACCGAGACAAGGGATCCGAGATAAAGATCCGAGATAACATAACCGACATATGTATGTCGGTAATTTGTATGTTTTTCTTATATGCAGGGAAGGTTATTTGAGGAAGGAGAATCCGCATATACATGCCGGGTTATCCTAGTGTCGGACAGGAGTCAATGCTCCTGTCGCATCCCGTCTGACACGGGAACGTCTGGCACGGAAGCGCCTGACACGGGGGCGTGCGTGAGGGTACTTTCTAGCTGTGCTGTAGAGCTGCAAGAGATGGGCATGCCACGTCCTGTCTCTGACAGGAGTAACATCATGACATACCTTTGGCATGGCTAGAGTGCTTCGGGAGGGGTGTTACCGTAACTCGGTTTAGCCTATATATATGCCCTCACCCCCTCCTGCGTGAGGGACGGTGCCCTGAGATACTTTCCCACCCGTAGCTTCATCTCCTTCCTTGTGCTTTTCACCATTGTTGTGTTATACAGCTCAAGGAGCAGCTTGTACACTTGATACCGAGATATATAGAGAGAGGCAGGCAGGAGTAGGGGCTTTACCTCCTCACGAGGGCCCTGAACCTGGGTAGATCTTGGTGTGCTGTGTGTTCTTCGTGTGTGCTTCTTAGCGCGCTAGCCCTCTCCCGGATTCCACCAGCGTCCATCGGCCCCACACTTTAGCCATCCTATGGCATCTGCCGTGATACCACCACGACAGTTGGCGCCCACCGTGGGGCTGCAGCGGCGCTGGCTGGTGTGACATTCCGGACGGGCTCCATCATCGACTCCGGCGAGCGCGTCGTTTGCGGGCTCGTCTGCAAGCTCGGCGCGCTGAACTTCATCAGCGACAACGCTGGATGCTTCGGCAGCAGGCCGTTCCCGACGAACGGCTGCCTCATCAGCTTCGGCACCTTCGTGACCTACGTCGCCACCGAGGTTGTCTGCAAGTACCCCGAGCAGGTGCTTGTGGCGGAGGATCCTCCTGCTATCTGTGCGGCTCGCGGCCGGCGTAGCGCTCGCCCCGGGAGCTGCGCAGAGGTCATGATGACCGGCACTGCGGCCGATGCCGGTAAAGGAGACCCCGGCAAAAGAGATGCCGGTAATCCCGCACCAAGGTTACCAGATCGGCGAAAGTGCCGCTGGAGAGGAGGGAAAACCTCCCCGGCCAGGCCGGTACATCCCATGTGCCGGTTAAGCCAGCTCACCTCGAGGAGATCATAGAGAAGTTAAATGTGCCGGTAGCTGCCGGTACAGATGCTGCCCAATCAGAGGCAGAGTTGGAGGCACGGCGTCAGAGCTTGCTTCAGGAGGCTCTGGAGATGGCCGAGGTACGAGAGAGTTCGGGATAACTGTCCGTGAGTATAACCTAGCACATGGTTTTACCCCGGTAGCTGCTCGCCCTAGTCGAGTAGAGGATGTGCGCAAGAGAGGTAAAAACCTCAATGCCGAGATTGCTAGAGATGGTAGATCTAGCTCCAGCAAAACTCCTAGTGCCTTATCGGTCGAAAAACCGAAGTATAGTTCCCCTGCTAAGACTCTTAGAGCTGCCGAGGCAGCAAGAGCCGAGTTGTCTGGCTTATCCGGAGAAGCTCTCCGCAGGCAGCAAGACCGAGTTAATGAGCTGGTAGCTGTGGCTACCCGGCAGAATGAGGCCTATCGCAGGCCAACACAGTTGCAGGTGGGTCCGATGTTGTTCACTCGGCTAGGGGAGCCAGTGGATCTAAGGGGCAAGCTTCATCACCGCATGTCGGTGGAGATCGTGACCGGAGTGTAAACTCCGGTAAGAGCAAACAGATACAGGTGTATGACCGGCGTGTGCCGGAAAACAGGTAGTTGGGCGAGGTAGTGCCGGCCGGGGTAGAAGCAATCCCGGTCAGGGCGGTCCAGGTGCCGGGGTAGTTAACTCGGCTGGCCGAGGTTATCCACCTCGGTATCCGACACAAAATCTCGCCCAGCAGCAGCAAAATGTCGGGCATGTCCAGCAGCCGCAAGTTGTTGAACAGGTGGCTAACCGTTATGATGATGGTTACTCGGCTATGGAGAAAGCCGGGTATCCGAGATATGAAGGTGCACTGGGATCTCGGTTGGGACCTCGCCAGTTGTCACCAAATGATGCACGCTACAAGTTGGACAGGATTTATATGTCCGAGATGCTGGAAGAGCAAGGTCCACCTGGACCTGCATGTTTTGGACCTCGGATCATGAGGGAACCACCGGTGCGGCACTTTCAGCTAAACCGAGGTGCAAAAACATATGACGGCAGCACTAAGCCAGAGGACTGGCTGACAGATTATGTGTCGGCTGTGCATATTGCGGGAGGTAACCGCAGATGGGCGGTGAGGTATATCCCGCAGATGTTGGAGGGGCCAGCCCGGATTTGGCTGAACAACCTGCGAGAGGGCAGTGTTGATTGCTGGCTGGACTTTGAAGAAGCATTTGTTAGCAACTTCTCCAGCACATACAAGAGACCAAACCGTCCTCAGCAGCTTGCGATGTGCAAGCAGAGGGATAATGAAACTGACCGGGATTACTTAACCCGGTGGAGTACTATTCGCAATTCCTGTGAAGGAGTTGTAGAGGCACAGGCCATATCTTGGTTTGCCCAGGGGTGCCGACACGGCTCCATGCTCTGGCAGAAGTTGCAGAGGGAAATGCCGGCCACTCTGGCCGAGACAATCCGGATTGCGGATAGCTATGCACTGGGTGATCCGATGCAACCTTTGCTGAACTCGGGAGAGCCGAGTAGAAGATACCCGGTGAACAACAGACCCGGGCCAGTCAGGCAGAACGATCGCCAGGACTTCGGTAACAAGAGGAGAGAACCGGATTACCGGTATGGCTCGAACCAGGTTGCAGCTGTAAACCAAGACCAGCCAGATGCCGGTAATAGCCAGCGTCCGAAGTTCAATGGCCCAGCATGGGGCCAGAATCAAGAGGGAAGAGGCCATGGGGTGACCAGAAGCCATCCTTAACTTATGAGGCTATGTTGGATGGGCCATGCAGTTTCCACACCCAAGACATCCGCAGGCCTGCAAATCATACAACTCGGCAGTGCAGCTGGTATCAGCGCACAAGGGGAGAAGGAGCCAGAGCCGGAGGAAATCAGTGGGGGCACCTCAGAGAATTCCGCCGAGGCAAAACTTGCCGCTTACCGGAGCAAATGCTATCCCGGTGATTCCGCCAGTTCCGAGGCAAGCAGATCCGAAGCCTGTGAATCAGGTGAATGTCGGAGGGAACAATAACAACACTGGTCCCAGCAGGCAGGGAGAGTATCCCCAGGGAGATTACAGAGAAGCTCATCAGAGCTATGTGATATTTGTGACCGAGCCAACTGACAAGAAGAGCTTGCATCGGCGTGCACTGGAGGTGAACGCAGTTATGCCGGCAATACCGAAGTATTTGC
The DNA here is from genome assembly GCA_947311845.1 of Poa pratensis. Taxonomy (NCBI): domain Eukaryota; kingdom Viridiplantae; phylum Streptophyta; class Magnoliopsida; order Poales; family Poaceae; genus Poa; species Poa pratensis. Next base: position 77,553,916 of record CAMZMU010000034.1, on the reverse strand, counting down.
ACTGGTCCGAGCAAGAGATCACTTGGAGCAGAAGGGATCATCCCCGAGTTATGCCAACTCCGGGAGGTTATGCATTGGTAGTGGATCCGACATTCTTCGGACCCACACTCAATATTCGGTTCACCCGAGTTCTCATTGATAATGGGAGTGCTATCAATATCATGTACCGAGACACCATGGTGAAGATGGGTATCTCGGCAAACATGCTGCAACCGAGTTCTACACCTTTCATGGCATAGTGCCAGGTGTTTCATGTGCACCTATGGGCAAAATTTGGGTTGATGTGTTGTTTGGCACCAAGGACAACTGCCGAACTGAGAGTATCCAGTTTGAGGTAGTGGACCTCGAAAGTCCATACCATGCTTTACTCGGTAGGCCTGCATTGTCCAAGTTCATGATATCCACCCATGTGGGTTACCTCAAGATGAAAATGCCGGGTCCTAATGGCATCATCACTATCTCGGGTGATTACAAGCGTGCACTGGAGTGTGCCTCGGCTGGATCGTGCTTAGCCGAGTCACTGATTATCGCTGCAGAGAAGAAGAAGATCCATGAAGTGGTGGCATTGGCTCAGTCCGCGCAACTCGGTATGCCGGGTATGGCTAACCCGGAGCAGAATGCAACTTTCGAGGTGCCCAAAGAGACCAAGAAGATCAATGTTGACCCGGCATGTCCGGACCACAACGTCATCATTGGTACCGGGTTAACTGAGAAATAGGAAGGCGAGCTCAGTCACTTCCTCCGTGAGAACCGGGATATCTTTGCATGGTCAAATCAGGACCTGCCAGGTGTTCCGAGGGAGTTGGCTGAGCACTCTTTGTTCGTCAGACCGGATATGAAACCGGTGAAGCAACCTATGCGACGTCTCTCGGATGAGAGGAGAAAGGTGATAGGTGATGAACTGGCCAGGTTACTTGCATCTGGGTTCATCATGGAAGTGCTGCACCCGGACTGGTTGTCTAACCCGGTCCTGGTGGAAAAGAAAAAAGATGACCCGAATGTGGCCATTGTGTGGCGTATGTGTATTGATTACACAAACTTGAACAAGGCATGTCCTAAGGATCCATTCCCGCTGCCTCGGATAGATCAAGTGATCGATTCCACAGCCGGGTGTGAGCTGTTATCCTTTGTAGATGCTATTCTGGTTTTCACCAGATACCACTGAACCCTGCTGATCAAATGAAAACTGCTTTTATCACCCCGTATGGGGCTTATTGCTATCGTGTCATGACCTTTGGTTTGAGAAATGCTGGTGCCACTTACCAGAGATGTATGCAAAAATGCTTGCATGATCAAATAGGAAAAAATGTGCAGGTGTATGTCGATGACATTGTCATCAAGTCTAAGGAGAAATACTCTGATTGATGATCTCCGAGAAACATTTGAGAATCTGAGGAAATTCCGGATAAAACTTAACCCGGACAAATGTACCTTCGGTGTGCCGGCAGGCAAATTACTCGGTTTCCTCGTGTCAAGCCGAGGTATCGAGGTGAACCCGACAAAAATCCGTGCTATTGAAAGCATGAGGTTACCGACATGTCTCAAAGACGTGCAGAAATTCACTGGATGTTTGGCATCTTTAAGTCGGTTTGTTAGCAGGTTGGGGAAAAGGCATTGCCTTTGTATCAACTCATGAAGAAAACAACCCACTTCGTGTGGCCCCCGCAAGCAGATGCGGCGTTCACCGAGTTAAAAAAGATGTTGGCAACTGCGCCGATACTGGCTTCACCATTACCCAAAGAGCCGATGTTGCTCTACATTGCAGCCACAAACCGGGTTGTGAGTGTCGTATTGGTAGTGGAGCGAGAAGAAGATGGCAAAACTGTGCAGAGGCCAGTGTATTACCTAGCGAGGTGATCTCGTTATCCAAGCAGAACTATCCGCACTACCAGAAAATGACATATGGTGTCTATCTGGCTGCTAAGAAGTTGAAACATTACTTCCAAGAGCATTCAATCACTGTGGTGTGTGAGGCTCCTATCTCGGAGATCATTGGGTGTAAAGATGCAACTGGCCGAGTAGCCAAGTGGGCTATCGAGGTGTCCCCTTACACTCCTCACTATGAAAGAAGAGATGCCATTAAATCTCAGGCACTGCCGGATTTCCTGGTGGATTGGGCTGAAATGCAATATGAGCCACCACGGCCTGACCCCAATTACTGGAGAATGCACTTTGATGGATCAAGACAAAAATTGGTTTAGGTGCCGGGGTAGTCCTTACCTCGCCAAGCATGATCACTGAGATATGTGTTGCAGATTCATTTTGCGGCATCTAACAATGTGGCCGAGTATGAGGCACTTGTTCATGGGCTAAATGTGGCCAAAGAAATTGGTATTCGCCGGATAGAATGTTTCGGAGACTCGGATTTGGTGGTGCAGCAAGTCTCGGGAAATTGGGATGCTTTAGATGCCAACATGGCGTTGTATCGGTTTCATGTCCAGAAGATCTCGGGGTTCTTTGAAGGTTGCGAGCTCACGCATATACCTCGGGCTGAAAATGACGCCGCCGATGTACTGTCCAAGCTAGGTTCATCCCGGGATCCAATTCCACCCGGCATAGCCTTGGAGCATCTGAGGAAGCCATCAATCAAACCATCGCCGGAGTCCGAGTCAATTTTTATCCCGGCGAAACCGGAGTCTGGTGCTGTTCCCATGGACGTCGATGTCGGATGCATTTGGGAGAACCCGGGGACTGCTTGGCAGAACCCGGGGACTGGTTACTCATCTCGGAAGAAGTAATGTCGGTTGATCTCATGGAGGTGGATGATCTGATCTTTCCTGTGCGTCCTGTGCCGGAGTGGGCACAACCAATAATGGCATTTATGATGGATGGGAGTTTGCCAAGTAATGAAGTTGAAGCTAGGCAAGTGCAAAGAAGATCCAAGGCTACACCATCATCAACCAGGAGTTATACAAGAGAAGTGTGACCGAGGTACTGCAGCGCTGTGTCGAGCCGCAGGAAGGGCAGAGATGCTCCTGGAAATTCATCAGGGAGATGTGGTCATCATGCTTCATCAAGAGCCTTGGTGGCTAAGGTATTCCGGCATGGGTTTTATTGGCCCAGTGCTTTGAACCAGGCAGAAGATATCGTCAGAAAGTGTGAGGGATGTCAGAGGTTTGCTAAAAAGATCCACCTGCCAGCCTCGGCACTCAAGACAATTCCAATCACTTGGCCCTTTGCAGTTTGGTGCTGGATATGGTGGGAGAATTCAGGCCAGCCCGAGGTAACATGACTCATATGCTGGTGATGGTGGACAAGTTCACCAAGTGGATCGAGGTAAAGCCAATCCGGAAGTGTGATGGTCACACAGCGGTGACCTTTTTGAAGGACATCATTTTGAGATATGGTTACCCCCATAGCATTATCTCGGATAATGGCACAAACTTTGCTGTGGGAGAGTTTGCTCGGTTCTGTGCGGATAAGAGAATTCGGTTGGACATAGCCTCGGTGGCACACCCTGAGGCAAATGGGCAAGTGGAAAGAGCAAATGCATTGGTGTTAGCCGGTATCAAAGCCCGGTTGATTGAACCACTGTTGCGAACTCCGGGATGTTGGATAGAGGAGATACCAGCAGTGCTGTGGGGTCTAAGGACCACACCAAATCGATCAACTGGCTATACGCCATTTTTTCTGGTCTATGGAGCAGAAGCGGTCTGCCAACCGACATGGAATATGACTCGCCAAGAGTGGCGCTGTACACTGAAACCGAGGCAAAAGAAGCTCGGGAAAATGATGTTGATTTGCTCGAAGAAGCACGAGAACTGACCTTATCTCGGTCAGCTATATATCAGCAAAATCTCCGACGCTATCATAGCCGGAAGATCAGCCCTCGGGTTTTCCGAGAGGGAGATTTGGTGTTGAGGCTAGTGCAACGCAAAGCAGGCCGACACAAGTTGTCACCTCCATGGGAGGGACCGTTCATTGTGAGCAAGGCTCTGCACAATGATTCATACTATCTTATAGATGCACAGGCACCGAGGAAAAATGTGATGGACAAATCCGGAGAGGAGACCAAAAGACCCTGGAATGTAGCTCTACTCGTCCCTTTTACTCATAAGGGCGCAGTGTATGTATCTCGGTTTTCCTTTGAATAAAATGCCGGCACTCCGAAAAGAAACTCGGGGACTGCCTTTGTCATATGCTTGTGTTTTATCTCGGTTTTTTCTGTGTTGTTCATATGTCGGATGATTTTGAGACCTCGTTTCAAAGTTCAAGTAATGTATGCTATTTTGTTGTGATCTTGTGACTCGACTGACGAACGCCGAAATGGCAGTCAAGAGCAGAGGTTATGGTATATGGTAAACATGAAAATGGACTCGGGGACTCGGTCCTAAAAAGATCCGACATATGTCGTTTACTAACCCGGTTTTTTCGTTCCTTTTCCTTGTGTCGGATGACTCTAAACCTTACCTCAAAATTTACAAGTATTGTATGCTATAATGATTGATCTTGTGACTCGACTGTCGAACGCCTAAATGGTAGACAAGAGCAAAGATTACTAAGTATAGTAAACAAGAAAGTAAACTCGGGGACTTGGTGCAAAGTGATACGGCATTAAGCTTGTCTTGTTGAAACTAATATGATAAAGTAGTAAGTAGCACTGCGAGATACTTAAAGTATATTTACATCTGCACCCGGCATTCCGGGGATTTAATGTTCAATGTTTGATAAGCTTAGGCAGCTGCCTCGGAGGAGCTCGGAGCAGTTGGAGCGGTGCGAGGCTCGGGAGCAGTCTCGGCGGCAGAAGAAGCTTCAGTGGTTGGAGCAACCTCGGGAGTTGGAGTGGCTGCCGAGGCACCAGCAGTGTCGGATACCGGCTTCTCAGAAGTCTCGGTTACCGGCTTCTCTGAAGTGTCGGTCGCGGCGACTTGGCGTGTCGGCGCAGCGGCGGAATGTCGGTTGCTCCGGCAGTGGAAGTCTCGGTTGCGCCGGCAGCAGCAGTCTCGGTCGCTCCGGCAGTGGCAGCGTCGAGAGTCTCGGCCTCGATCTCCTCATCAATGTCATCTTCTTCTTCGCCCTCTTCATCATCCTGGTCATCTTCTTCGTCATCCGAGTAGGCGGGACCCGGGATGAAGTGTCGGGTGGGAGCATAGCTGGCCATGAATTTGGCTGCATCTTTGCGGCTCTCTATCAGTGTCGGATCGGAGGTCCATTTGGAGCCTTGGCGCAGGGAGCGCACGGCGTTGAGGTTGATGGACTCGTACCAGGAGAGCACAAAGGTCAGTGCTTGATCAGCTCCGGCACGAGCTGCTGAGGATCTCCACTCTCGGATCCTGGCCTCGGCCCCCGACAGACACTTGGACAGTTCTTCAATGCTAGACGGAGTTGGAGATCCTGGCCATAAGGCTCGGTAAGCTTTGATACCGGCATCAAGAAGATCCAGGCCAATGGCCTTCAAAGGAGAGATGCGAGCATTCAGAGCAGTCAAGTAATCTTCATATCCCATTCCTCCGGGATTGGGCCAGCCTCGGCTCTCTTCGCTCGTGCCTTGCGAACAGTGTTGAGTGCAGCAGCCTTGGAGTGGGCGAAGTGATCTGAAGACAGAAAAGCTATCACCGAATTGAGTTATATACCGGCATATCTTAATGTCGGTGCAAGTAATGAAAGCAAAAGGAAAGGATAAAGAAACTTACAGTCCATCTCCTTGTTCAGCCGGGTGAGCTCGCGGAGCCAGATGTCGGATTTTGCCTTGAGGGCATCCAGTTCTCCTTGAGCCGAGGTAGCGCGAACCTCGGACGCCTCGAGCGTTTCCTTGTGCTTTTGAGCAGCTTCCTCCTTTTGCATCAGGGCCTGCTCAATGCCGGTTTTCTCGCCCTGGACCCGGGCAAGTTCCTCCTGGAGCCGAGACACTTCCTGCCGTTCCTTCTGAAGGGCAGTGGCGTGCGCTTTTTCCTTGTTCTTCAGCGTCTCCTGAAGTTGCTTGTGGGACCTCTTGAGCTTGTTGTGGTCCAGAAGCAACTTCCGAAACACTGTGGTCCGAGCGTTGGTGCAATCCTGAAAAGAGCAAAGAGTTGTATGATTAGTTGAAGATTCATGCCGAGTAAAGCTAAGTGTCGGATTTTTTGAAGATTCTGCCGAGTAAAACTCGACAAGAATCTCGAGGATGTGTCGGATTTTTGAAGATTCGTGCCGAGTAAAACTCGACAAGATCTCGACTGTCGGATTTTGAAGATCCTAAATGTCGGATTTTCTGAAGATACTAAGTGTCGGATTTTTTGAGTCTAATGATGAAAATCTTGAAGATTCGCGCTGAGTGATCTTTACTCGGGCGAGCACAGGTCACTCAACCCGAATCTCGGGGACTGGGGATTGTGTATGTTTATCATCTATGGCAAAGGAAGTAAAAGTTTGGCTGAGGAAAAATACCTCGGCAAGCTTGCTGGCTCGAAGGGTCGAGACTTGCAAATTGTGCATGGCCTGAGCAAGTGCACTGGGGCCAGCTGGATGTGGAGTGACCGGTGCGCGGAGGAGACCTCGCTTGTGTCGGCAGCATTCCAGTCCATGTGGTACTGCTTCTCCGAGCCTAAGCTGTGTCCACTCTGAGTTTGGAGCTGGGGTAAAACCCAGCTGCTGCTGGTGACTCGGGAGACAGAAGTGGTGAGAGCTTGGTGCTCCGGGGTAGTGGTTGGAGTCAACACCACTTGTCTCTCCGGGTTGGCAAGCTGTTTCCCGGTGGCTGCTTGGCTCTGTGCCGGCTTGGCGAGTGGAATAGCTTTCCGAGTTGCTAACTCGGTGGACTTGGTGGGGGACTTGGTGGTGGACCTCGGCCGGGGCGGCTGCTTTGGCTGCTGCTGGTGCTGTTGAGGTTGTTGCTGTCCTTGGTGCGTTGAGGTTGCTGCTGTTCCTGTTGTTGTTGCTGCTGCTGCTGTTGTTGTTGTGGTTGCTGTTGTTGCGGCTGTGGTTGTTGTGGTGGTGGTTGCTGTGCGCCCGAGGTCACCGAAGTGTCGGCCCGCGGGATGTCGGTTTCCGTGGTGGGGGCACCGGAGCCATCATCTTGGTCGAGGATCACAACCTCGGGAATGACAGTTGAGGTGGCGGGTGCCCCGGAGTCACGTGGCCGAGGTTCGGCTGTACTCGGAAGGGGCGAGCGCATAGAAGAGGCACTCTGGTCAACTTCAAGGGGGGCACTGCGTCAAACAAGAAAAAGTGTTATGTCGGGAAAAAGTTATCCCGGCAGAAGGAAAAAAGGAAGTAAGCTTGTGTCGGCAAAGAATATCTTACCCTTCAGTAACTGGCGGTGTCTTCTTGCCCTTCCTCGGCTTAACCGCTCCTCTATTCTGTCGCTTCGCCTGCGGTGCGGCTGGATCCAGGATGTGGAGGTTCCGATTTTCGAGGTACCGGTCTCTGCGCTTGCGAGATGCCACTTGTTTGCCCGAGGTAGCAGGGCGTGCACTCGGGGCAGAGCCACCCGGGTTAGTTGATGCCGGGGCTGGATGAGCATATGCGATGGGACGAGCGTCAATTACCTCTAGCATTTCGAGATCATCATCATCTGACCAATCTCGGATTGAAGCTCGGGCTCGAGGCTTACCCGGGTAGGGGCGCCAGCTCTCGGTATTGGCAGCTGATCCTCATCATCCGGATCTTCTACCTCGGCGACGTCCGGGGCAGGGATATCTTGGCCCCATTTGGCGGAGGGATCCTCTCCATCTTCAGTCCTTTGCCGGGTAAACCTCTGCAAACCAGAAGCAGTAAAACCGAGTTACTTTATGAGGGATTATGGGACCGGCATAAAAGTTACCTCGGTAGGAAAAATATGTCGGTGCAAGTTGCAAGGTTACTTACTTGCTCCGGAAGCCGAGTTCTGTTATGAGGTTCTAGACCCCATTCCCATTCCTCGGTCATAAGCGTGCGGGCAATGGCCTTAACGCGCCTTCTGATCTCGGCTTTGTTCAGCTCATGGGTGCTGATCCGAGTTGGATCATACTGGCCACTCATGTGGCAGATCTTGTGAACTCGGTCTTGGAGGGGGAAACTCGGCGGCTGATGAAGGTCCTCAGGAGATCATCGCTCGTTAGGCCTGCCTTCACCAGCTCCTCCACGACCTTGTGGATCTGGTTGATCTCGATGTTCAGGTCCTTCGGGTTGAGGGACCAGTTAAACTGTTCAGTGGGGGTGGCAATGTTGAATAGCGGCAGGTTCAGATAATCGGCATTGTCTGGGCTGTCCGGGTTCTTCACGTAGAAGAACGTGCGCTGCCATTTCCGGCATGACTCCAGCCCTTGAATCTGAGGTAAGACGGAACCGTTCCGAGGTATGATGGTAGCAGCTCCGCACGGGGTCATCTCCTTGGGGAAGTTCTTGTTCTCCGGGTCCGGGACACTTTGCTTCCGGAGTTGGAAGTACTTGGCCCAGAGCTCTACAGTGGGCCAAAGTCTGAGGTATCCCTCGGAGAAAGAGACACACGCAGAAAGCGTGGTAATGGCGTTGGCTGGGAGGTGGTGAGGTTGAAGCCGGAACCGATCAAGAAGGACTGGAAGAACTCGCTCGCCGGGAGTCCAAAGCCGCGCTCGAAGTGCGCGACGAAGACCACGCGCTCGCCGGTTTTCAGCTTCGGCTCGGCCTCTTTGCCGGGAACCCGGCATATCACTTGTGCCGGAATGCGTTTGGTCCGGACTAGCCAGTCTATCTCGGCCTGGGTTACGTCGGAACCCTCCCACCCGGCACGCTCTCCCTCAACGATATCCTCGGCAGGCTCCGGGGTATTGCTGGTTGACATCTCGGAAGGGATCTGCAAAAGAGGCACAAAGGAACCGAGATAAGTATCTCGGACTATTTAGGCAACAGAGGAACCGAGATAGATATCTCGGAACATTTGGGCAACAGAGGAAAAGTGCATAAGTGGCGGAAAACACATTTCTGTGGCTATGTGTTTGATGGAAAGATCTACGGGGAAAAATAAATAGAAGATAAAGGCAAGAACATCTGAGTTGAAACTTATGAAGATCCGCGGAGAAACTATTGCAAAGTTGGTTAAGAGGCACGATGAAGAAAATACAGAGGGGATCTAAGCAACTAAGTTCATTAGCATCTATGCATTTGGATGTGAGAGCTTCTACGGAGAAGAGGAGGAAGATGAACAGATCCATCGGAGAGGATGAACGTGTTCATCGGAGGGGATGAACACGTTCATCGGCAATGCTAAGGGCATGGAACTTACCGGAGATTGCGACGGCGGCGCGAGGCGAGGAAACGCGGGGCGTGCCGGAGTTGCGCGTGTCCGGTGGCGGCGCGAGGTGCTCCGGTGGGCGGTGGCCCGAAAGATCCGGCGTCGTGCGGTGGCGGAGCTCTCTACGCGGCGGCGGCGATGGTGCGGGAGAGAGAGAGAAAGAAGAAGAGGAGTGCGGAGAAGACGAGAAAAGGTGCCCGTTCCCCTATTTATGGGCACGGGACGTGTGCAGTTTCCGTTTTTACCGCGTGCGGTTACCGCAACGGGCGCGCGGATTAACCGCGCACGATCAGCGCGGTTGCGGTGTTTGCGGCCGCACGATCCGCCGCATCGTGGGCCACAAGGTGGTAACAGCCCGCGGCGTGATCGCGTGCGGTTAATGGCGCGGGAATCCAGGAGACGCGCCGCGGTCAACACACTCAAGTGCCCACGCGACGTGACGGCGCGTGACGTGGACGGCGTGCGTGCAGAGATGTGTCTGTCCGTGCGCAGGAACCGAGGTAACGCGCAGTGTCTCTCCGCCACGTGCCAGGAGGAGATCTTTAGAGAGATTGTGGGAATCTTCCTGTGTCGGTGAGACCGGCACAAGGGCAAATCTCGGAGGTTGTGGGAAGTTTGTTTCTTGAAGCTTGAGATAAACCGGCATGAGAATGTCGGATGGTTGCGTTAAGTTGAGTTGGTCGTGAAAGCTTGACTTGCTCTTTCAGCGGAATTCTTGTGTCGGAGAAACCGACACAGGGGCAAATGTCGGAATCAGTCGGAGAGTTTTATTAGTGGCTTTACGGTCGAACCGGCATGGTTATGTCGGATGCTTGTTATGGTCGTTTCGGTTGATTAAACCTGCTGTGGCCCTTCATCCAAGGCTGCAGGACCGCACCAGTTTCGGGACTAATGTCGGGGGCTACCCCGGGTAGGGTCATGGTGTGGTAAAAGCTATGCCCAGGTGTGGGCCAAGTTACAGTAAAACCGGCATAACTGGGCTTCAGAGTGTGGTGCAGGTGCAAACCGACATAAGGCTTACCGAGATAACCTGGGCCCGAAGGGACCGGGGTACCATGCTGGTGCCAGCCAGCATGTGTCGACCGAGACAAGGGATCCGAGATAAAGATCCGAGATAACATAACCGACATATGTATGTCGGTAATTTGTATGTTTTTCTTATGTGCAGGGAAGGTTATTTGAGGAAGGAGAATCCGGCATATCCATGCCGGGTTATCCTAGTGTCGGACAGGAGTCAATGCTCCTGTCGCATCCCGTCTGACACGGGAACGTCTGGCACGGAAGCGCCTGACACGGGGGCGTGCGTGAGGAGCGAGATGACAGGCCATCATTCCATCGTTGACTCCGGTTTATCCGGGGACAGACCGCGAGGCAGAGGCATGGGCAGGCCATGTCATGTCTCTGACCGAGGGTACTTTCTAGCTGTGCTGTAGAGCTGCAGGAGATGGGCATGCCACGTCCTGTCTCTGACAGGAGTAACATCATGACATACCTTTGGCATGGCTAGAGTGCTTCGGGAGGGGTGTTACCGTAACTCGGTTTAGCCTATATATATGCCCTCACCCCCTCCTGCGTGAGGGACGGTGCCCTGAGATACTTTCCCACCCGTAGCTTCATCTCCTTCCTTGTGCTTTTCACCATTGTTGTGTTATACAGCTCAAGGAGCAGCTTGTACACTTGATACCGAGATATATAGAGAGAGGCAGGCGGGAGTAGGGGCTTTACCTCCTCACGAGGGCCCTGAACCTGGGTAGATCTTGGTGTGCTGGTGTGTTTTTCGTGTGTGCTTCTTAGCGCGCTAGCCCTCTCCCGGATTCCACCAGCGTCCATCGGCCCCACACTTTAGCCATCCTATGGCATCTGCCGTGATACCACCACGACAGCAGTAGTACAATGAGCTAACATAGAATAAACAGATTGTTCAGTATGATGATGATGATTATATAGTTCCAAACGCACACCAGTGCACCCTGCTCGTCACAGGCTTCCAGCAACATGTGTCCGGTCGGTTTTGCTTTTATACAAAACGCTATGAACAGAGACGGATCATGATGCTGCTTGAGTTCAAGAACGAGCTGAGCATAATAAGCGCCAGTCGATGGTTATATACATAGATCCTGAAGATATCCTCACTCCACAATGAGGGCAATAAGAGGACTACCGATGTTATCCTGTAATCTCCTCTGTGATCGAGTGATAGGGATCCGTCACCTGTTTAAGTAGAGAAGAACGGGATAAAGGGTGGACTGGTGCTAGGATCTATCCAATGAATCTTGCATTCGAGATCTACTACGAGCAAGCAGGTTCTCCCTTATTTCTTTAAAAGATTCAAGCTCCTCGAATGCATCAGATGTCCTACGGGACATGAACGAGCTGGTGCTGCCTGCTTCAGTAGATTCGGCCCTTGACATAAGAGACGAATTGCTAGGATCCCGCAATGGACGTGCAGACCTTAGCAGATGGACAAGATAGCCAACAGCAGCATCTTGTGATTTATGGAGGACGAACCCGACTGATCCTCCCTACCACCACTGCTCCTGTGAAGTGTATGCCATTGGATAAACATCAGATTTCGGTAATCAGTAAGATTAACTAAATAGGGTTAAGAAAAAGGTTCTCAGTGCTAAAACATCACATAATATACCAGTGTAACATATATTGCTTAATTAACTTATTATAGGATACCAGGGTCCTGAAATTGGGTTGGCATATGCCGAAGCTCCCACGCGAAAAATCTAACAAAAATTAAGCAGGAGCTCAAACATACCCAGGTCTAGAATCGGGTGCATCAACATCATCCACAGCAAACGGAAGATATGTATCATCAGTGTCATCCTGCGTAGACAATCTGCTTGAACTTCTTGATATCCCATGTCGTGGAGAACCACTAGAAGAGAAAACACCCGAGAACCTGCCAGACTCCTCCCTACTGTCCTTAATCTGCATATAGGCCAAAAATGTATACTTAGCAAGAATAAAGCCTAGTCTAGTTGTAAGTCAGACGCTCAGCCTTAGTTTATAAGGTGCCATGCGGCAATTCTCTGATGGATGAAATGAACATAAGTGGGCCTGGACGGTAACTAGACAAAACTTAGAGCTATGCCAATACGAGCACCAAGAAGGATGACTTTGTGTCTTCCCCACAGTCAAGTTGGGCAGGTTTGATTTCTTGTTCACCTATTGGGTTAGGAGGTTTATGTGTTCTGGGACTGCATGTGAATTAGTGGACAACTGATGTGACTACATTGAATTCAGCTGTTGTACACACCAAGTGAGGTTTCTCTGGTGATGGATTAAGATAAAGTTCTGAACACAGAGCTGGCTGAACGGAACTCGCTGAAGGAGCTTGCATCGACTCTCTTCACTATATCAGTCAGAAAGAAACACGCTTGCCACAGTTCAGCAGAATGATCACTGGACTGCTGAAATAATATTACACCACAGATGACCACTTCGCTTGTTGATCTTTGGTGCAGGTTCTGGAGATTAACCTTACAAGAGGAGTTCCTCATCATGTCAAATGGCGCTTCTCGTGAAGTGGAGTCCATTTTCGGCCTACACGATGGAACTCCAATGGCGGATATATGGGAAACTAAAGTTTGCAACTAGTTGCGCTCACATCCCCATTCCGCATGTCACACTTCCAAGTTTTCAAAAAATGTGAAATAAATCGTGGACATTGCTTATGTTATTTATCGTGCATCCACAAATTTTCACCCAAAAATTTGACAATATGTGGCCTGCACATAAGAGACAAATGAGGTGTGAATAGTACATGATACTATTCACTTATGTCTTCTCTTTTTTGCACAGAAAACATATGGTCATATTTTGGGATGAAAATTTGTGAATGCCCGAGAAACAACATAACCAATGTCCATGATTTATTTCGCATTTTTTGGAAACTCGAAAATAGGGCATCCGATAATGGGGTGCGGGCGTAACTAGTTGCGGAATATTCGCTCTCGCGGATATATACCCATTTTGCTGACATCATTTGGAAACCTTGGGAGTTTTTTAGATTGGACCCCCAATAGATAGACTTTACTGATGGCTCGCAGTGGAGGAGAGGATTCTAACATCGGAATAACTTTTGGCATGAGGTATACCAAATAACTACTGGTGCACTTTGTGCAAACTCGCCCCAGATACAACACTTCAGTTGTTCCAGTTTACTTTCTCGATATTACTTTGGGTAGCATGACCTCTAGGTATGTTACACAACCAATGGGACAGCAGCCAGCTGTCACAGTTATATCACCAGACCTGGTTGGCTATCAAAGTCAACAATAATGAAGAAGAGAAGTGCAAGTCTCTGCCTAAAAATTGGTTAAAAATGGTGTATCTGGAATGAGTGGAATCAGCGATATTTCACCTGAGGGTGAAAAAATGCAACATCAATCGTTGCAGAGCTCAGACCACTAGTGTCCGTGTGATTCTATGATCCTATTGTACTCTCACTCTCTCCTTTTCTCTATATGTGCGAACACTTGGTGCAATTGTTTTTTTTTTGTTCAGGGTATATAAATAGGGACATCCGATAAAATAAGAAAATCCTAGCAGAACATATGCTACTTCATCACACAAAATGTGTTGTAGAGTTTGGCTCACTGCCATAGTCGTAGCTTGGAACACACCGTCAAAGGTGTGGCGAGTGGTGGCCAAACTGCCTACCGCTTCTGGCATACAAGAATTATAAAAATGCCTGCAATCTATTAGTTTTAGGTTTTGCAAAAGTTGTGGCTCCAAGGAAAACTAATCAGTTAGGGAAACCAAACACATGGACAATGGAAGTGGAATGGAGTGTGCACACAAGTTAACTTCGATACACTAAGTATATATTTATGATGGCATCAGGGATACAGTGAGGTGCTCTATATTTCACTTCAACCAAGTAGGCATAATGCATATACTCATTTATGATGGCATCAGGGATACAGTGAGGGGCTCTATATTGGCAAAGGATGCGCTTAAGTAAATTTACTCAATAAGAAGTTTTCTTACTGCACAGGGCATTAATGGATTAGCAAACCGGATGACTACATAGTTTTCTACAGTTCAGGTAGTTGCTTACCAAGATATTATGCACATCAGGCTGCACAGGTTTGATCCAAAAGGAACAGGAAATGTGACATTACAAAAAAAAAAGGTAAATTCAATAAATAAAACAGCATTGCAGCCTCTGAGCAGTTCCAGTGAACTTCATGCCCCAATCATGGTGTGTAACAGTGTAAGTAGTACATATCGACAGAGCAGGACATATGATAATTTTCAGCCTAACCAAACCAAAATCAACAAAAAAAAATGCAGTATGCTGCTACAGCACCATAGATTATAAGATTGTGAGAATCATATCATACCAAACTATAATATTAGCTCCAAAAAGGAAATAGGTGTACTCTAAGGCTTTAAGTGGGTGTTCCTTAGACTGAAATCATGTATCTTTGCAAATGTGAGGAATAGGCTAAGTTTAGGCCCCTAGTTTCGTAACGAATTGGTGAAGGGATGAGTTAACAACATGTCTTTCTGGCTGGGCGTATGTGTTTCACCAGGCTTTCCATGAGAAAACTACTGATATCCCACCTACTTGGCAGATCATCATATCAAACACTTCTATAAACTGCTACTGGATGTAATTCAGGTATGAGCATATGCACGGAGGTCTTAAGTTTTGAATTATACACGCAATCATCATCAGTTAAGCATAAGCATATGCCAGGAATTACCTTGGTAGCAGCAGCAGGTAAATTAGCGTAGAGCTCAGCCATTCGGAGTCCCTCTGGCCTCCTGGACTCGTGTGAACCTGCTTCTCCTCTCACACTCTTGGGTGAAGGTGGAGGTAGCATGACCCCCCTACTGGGATCAGACATGTTCCGATACTGGACAGGGCCCCTCCCTCCGCCAGCTTGTGGTATGCTCATTGGTGCGGTCTCCCCACTCAGCCGGGACTGCAGGTAGCCGCCGGCAAAGGTGGGAGGAGAGGGCGTGGGAGACGCATACATGGTTGGGGGCGGCGAGAACTTGGCATGCTGCTGCCCGGGCGACTGTGGCCAGTAAGCAGGCGATGCCCAGCTGTTGGAGCGCCGGGAGGGCGGCGGGAAGGCCGAGCCCGCGGCCTCGGTGAGCGAGGCCGGGAAGGCGCGCATGGGCTCCGCCGCCGGGCTCCCGACGTAATCGTTGATGAGCATGACGGACGAAAGAGAGGAGATTTCGAAGTTGTATGCGGCGAGGCTGGGTAGGTACTGGACGGAGACGACGAGGCGGCCGAGGTGGGTCTCGACGGGGGCGAAGCGGCGGGTGCGCATGGCCGCCTCCTCGGCGCGGGAGAAGGGCGCGGCGAAGGAGCCGACGCGGTAGCCCATCTCGTGGTGGCCGCCGGAGGAGGCGCAGAGCGTGCGGAAGACGCGGTACGCCGGGAGGAGGCGGAGCGTGGTGTACAGGGACCGCAGCAGCGTGATGCAGCGCTTGTACGCCCTGTTGACGGCGAGCGCTTGATCCCCCGCCGGGGCCGGGGCCGCCGCCGACCAGGGCTCGCACGCCACCGTCCACCGCTCCACCACCTCCTCCGCGGCCCCGCCGGCCGACGGGGCCAGGTACACGTCCACCACGACCGGCTCCCCGAGGGCCGGCTCCGGGATGTGCTCGGCCGCGGGCGGCGGCGGCGGCGCGTGGAGCGGCAGGTGGAACCACCTGTCCCGCCTCCGGACCGCCGCCGAGGCCGAGGCCGGCGCGGCCGCGATCGGCCGCGGCGCGCGCACGGCGAGGATGGCGTGCAGCGCCTTGAGGTGGAACTGCGGCACCATCAGCTCCGCGCCAGACCGGCCGCCGCCGCCTCCGCCACCACCCGAGTCCGACAGGCTCGCCATTGCCGGAGCCGAGACGAATCCCGCCGCAACTCCGCCGCAGTCAATCCCTCTTCTTTCCCGCTGCTGCTCTGCTGCATGTCTGGAGCGCGCGGCTGTAATAGCACCGCATAAATCTGGGTCGCTTGGGCGGCGCCAGGAGCGATCGGACTGGAGAACGAAGGCAGATCCGCGCACGACCGGGCCTGGTTTGCTTCCGGGATGAGGAGGAGTTGGGAGGATTTCGTTCGTTCGGATCGGATAGCGGCGGTCCGTAGGTTTGGGGAATTTCTTTGTTGGTGGTTTTGAACCGTGGCTAACGGGTCGCTGTTGCCGTCGTCACGCTGCAATCAGTTGAGGAAGGCATCAGTAGTTCCAATGATTCAAAGAGTCCCAGTCTCAGACATCTTCTATCTTAAGTCCCAGTCTCAGACATCTTCTATCTTTAGCTTGGTTCCACGTTCATATGTATACACATGTATCTAGACACTTTTTAGTGTATATGTTCAACCATTTTAGTCCGCATCTAGACATTTGAAACAGCTAAAACATCTTACATTTAGAAACAGAATGAGTATTATCCAAACACCTAACCGATGAGTATCACGAAGATTCTGCCGAGGATCTGCAGGTTTAAAATTTTGTCAGTTGCTACCAAATTTTGCCAAACTTGAATTAGTTTGTAGGGAGGATAAGAGAAAAAATGCGGCTGTTGGCGTAGCTGTGTCGTGCACGTCGGCCGTAACCTAACGCGCGTTTGGAGCTTGTTTGATGGAATGGAGAAGGAAGCTTGGAAGGGACGGGGGTGGTGAATGAATGATTATATTTTCCTTTGATTCCCTCGTTTATCTATCACAGTTCACAAGCAGCCTACCGTTGCTTTGGCGTGTGAAGGATTGCGAGACAGACGTGTCTACGTACGTCCCTTGGGAAAGAGTGCTTTCTAAATTGTGTTGGACTTTTGGACAGGGGGGGTGGTGTCTTTCTATTAGGACACGGATGCGAGCTGGTGGTATTCGTGAGCAAAACAAAACAAAAAGTTGGTGGTATTCGTGATGTGTGTGTTGTCTTGTTTCTATTTTATTACTCCATCTGTTTCACAGTGGACTTGATAGTCGTGGATTTTTTATCGATCCTTCTCCTAGTGTAATAAGCTCTTAATGATGTCTTAGCTCATGTAACTCTGACCACATTTCTATCCTTAATTGTTGATTCACCTGTGGCTCCTTAGGATAGAGGTGGCACTGAGCAAATATGTGATTGTCCTTCACACAAAAGTAAGAAATATGAGATGTAGGGCATTTCTTGGATGAATATCCTATTTCTCACAAACTTGGCACGCTTGAGTTTTTTTTGGGTCACGACACCTTCTTTGCACTTCCTGTTAACATGGTCTATCCGTGGCATGTTGTTGTTTGTATATGGGTGGGGCATCTAGTTGGGTTTAGCATGGAAGAGTAGAGATAGAAAGATCCTACGGAATTTCAAAACGTGCGGAAGGCCAAGTAAAAGTGTGAATTGCTACACTGAGCATGTCGTGTGAAAGTCGAGCTGACGAGGAGCTATGAGGCAAGAAGAGCGATGGATTTTGGGAGCGAGATTGCACACGGTTTAACCGGATTCGGGTAGTGGAAGTCAACCACTACTCCTACTTGTAGTTGTATGGAATTATCGGATCTCTCGGAAGATATAGTGTTTGTGTACAATTAGGGGTGATTTTACCATACCTCCACCCCAGGCACGTGTCCACGCTTCACGATGGCACACAAAGAAGCTCTGGTCATGGCCTACAACGGCAAAACGACAGTGCCCCAAGGAGCTCCCGCCATTGTGTACAATACAATTGCTTACCCCTCGGAATGCCTGTGGACAAGTTTAGGGGTACAAGTGTTTTGATTCAGTTTGGTTATCAGAGTCCTAGCAGGACCCGCATATACGTGCCTTCTACTCAAAACTTTCATGCGCCATGCCGCATAAGAAATCTGGCTTGCGATGTGAGAGATCTGGCCAGCCTGGTACTTGAGTAGGCCCAATCAGGGCGGGTCACCTTGTCCATGCCATAATCCACTTGGACCCTGGTCCATCTTCACGTATTGGGCCTACCCGGTTGGTATTCCCTCATCATTAGGCTCTGAGTGCATCTAGGGCTTGCGGTCGGCTTCCGCTCGTAGTCGAGGATGATTTGGTACATGTGGTCGAGTCGTCGACTGAAAGATCTCGACGGACTCATGAAACAACATATTTCGAGGTAAGTCAATTATGGCTTAACTCCGTGTGAATGCTCTAATGTGTCGTCCCGAATCACTGTACGAACTCGTGTCCGGGTTAATGAGCAGTCCACTCGATTTGAAGTCTCCACGAAGACGTGCAGAGATGAAGGATGTCGGCAGCGGCATATTTTCGCGTCGTCGTGTAGTCCCTGTTGTGTCTACACATGCCGCCGACCAACCGATCAGTAGTGAAAGTCACTCCTATCAATTGTGTGACTTCAAATCTGATAGAGAACTCCAACTCTCACATCATGAACATCTCAAACTCTTTAGTCATTAGCTTCCATAATTGACCACTAAAAACTTTATTGATAGAGCCAAATAATACTATCATCAAGATATAGTTGTCATAGAAACAACTCTTCGTCAACTCTCTTGGTAAAAATAGTGAGATCATTTAGCCAACGTCAAAGCCACCGTCTACACGATAATCCTTAAGGTGATTATACCAATCCTGATGAGCTTGCTTGAGTCCATAGAGTATCTGATTGAACATGTAGACATGGTTTGGCAAATCAGGGTCCTCGAATTCTGGAGATTGTGCAACATATACCAACTCACTTAGGGCACCATTAAAAATGCACTTTTTTGACATCCAGTTGACATAACTTGAGATTCAAGTCTAGTAACATGAGTGAATGTTTCACCGTCATCGACACCCTCAATTTGGTTAAAAAGTTGAGCCACCAATTTCGCGTTGTTACGAATTGGTTGACCATTAGAACTTAACTAATTCGTTAATTTGCATCTAGTTTCTATGACCTATGAATTCTATCTTTGGTCTCTCCACCAAATGACCATACTTTGTTGCCCTCAAAATTGTTGAGTTCCTCATGCATACCTTCAACCCAATCCAGACGAGGGCCGCGCCGGCGGTCGTCGAAGGTGAAGTCGGAGCCGCTGGCTCGTGGATGAGTGATGACGATGACGCCGATAGTAACCTCAACGGTGGTCGACGTGTATGTGCTCCGAGGTGTACAATACGGTCGTGTTGCATGCCGGCACTAGTACATTTGTAGCTGTTTTTCCCCTACTTTTTAAAATAAAGAGAAGCAATTTGCCCGTTTTGTTAAATAAGTATAGGAAATAACTAGGATAAATCTAATCTTCATTTCCTCTTGTTTTATGAGCTACCACGAAATGCTCTTTTTCTTTACTCTTTTTTTTACAAGAAAGAAACGTTAGTGTTGTTTTCATTTCATTAAGAAGAGTGACTCGAAAACGAAAAGGAGGAAGAAGAAGAGAAAACTTGATGGCGTGGAACAGCACGTTCGTTGGAAGACCCCAAGTGTAAGGTTTGATGTAATTTAGCAGTCAGTTTTCTCTTGATTACAAAACCAAGGTTATCAATCCAGTAGGATTTGGAGAAGGCCTCAGAAAGGTGTCAACGGCGCTGTTTACGATAATTGACGTGGACCTGCGCACACACGAATAAACTACTTTGTCCCAACGAAACAGAGAGGTTGTCAATCTCTCCGGCTTGCTGAACACAAATGATTAAACGTATGGTGGAAAATAATATGAGAGTAAAGATGACCAGCGAGCAAAATGATTTAAAAAGGCTATTAGAACGGCTGTAAACAATATGGGAAAATAGGACTGGGGTCCACAGTTCACTAGTGGTGTCTCTTCAAAAGATAAATATGTTGGGTAAACAAATTACAGCGAGGCAATTGACAAACATGGGCACAACACAATACTATCATGACACAAAGTTCACCGTTTCATTTAATATGGGCATTACGACAAAATACATAGACCGTTATCCAACTGCATCTATGACTAATAATCCACCCCGGATCGCTATCCAGCCTGTCACCCGAAAGTATTAAGTTGCAAGCAACAGATAATTGCAATAAGCATGATGTGTAATGTAAGCAATGTAAACAACATAAAGCAATAAACACCGCTGTTTTATCCCTAGTAGCAACAGCATATCTCAAGTCTTAATCGTTTCTGTCAACTCGAGCTCAGACAAGAGAGGCATGAACCCACTATCTAGCATAAATACCCTCTCTAAGATACTAGCAATTACTTCGGCCAAATCATTCACAAGCATCGGAGAGCATGCAAGATCATAAATAAAACATATGAATAAACAATCTGAACAATAATGTCATGACTCCATAATTCATCGGATCCCCGCAAACACAACATGTAGCATTACATAAAGATGATCTTAATCATGTAGGCAGCTCATAAGATCTAAACAACGGAGCACAAAGGAGAAGATACAACCATCTAGCTACTGCCATGGACCCGTAGTCCCGTGGTGGACTACTCACGCATCACTCCGGAGGCAGGCATGGTGGTGTAGATGCCTCCGGTGACGATCTCCCCCTCCGGCAGGGTGCCGGGAAGAGCTTCAGAACCCTCCCGATCTAGGGTTGGCGACGGCGGCAGCCTCGGAACTTTTCTGGAAAATATGATTGGGTATAGAGGGTTTTCGAGACGAAGGCAATTTATAGGCGAAAGGGCAATTAGGGGAGACGTCCGAGGGCGCCAGGTGGGCCCCAGGCGTGGTCAACCCTTTGACCGCGCCTGGGTGGCGTCTGGGGGCTGTGGGCCGGGCCCCCTGCAGCTCCCTTCCTGGCTCCGTCTTCGTTTCTTCGTAAAAATAATTATATTAAATTTCAGCGAATTCCGAAAAATTCCCCGACTAGCTTTTCTGAAACAAAAAGATAGCAGAAAACAGGAACTGGCACTGTGCATCTTGTTAATAGGTTAGTTCCATAAATCATGCCAAAATAATATAAAAACATTGTAAAAATATGTGGCAATGTTATATAATAAGCATGGAACAATCAAAAATTATAGATACATTTGAGACGTATCAAAACTAAACCTTCCCAAGAGAGAAGAGGAGAGAGCATCACACCACAGCCTATAAAAAACTACAGAGGGTGAAGTGGGGATACAAGGTCGACATCGAGACCTTGAACAATCGGCAAAGCAAGGTTCAACTTTCATCTTCATCTAACCAGCGCGGTAGACGCCATGGCCGCTGGTTGTCTGGTCGCGACCCATCGTCACCACTCAAAGAGGGCATCGACAGGAACGAGGTGATCCAAGGGTCAGGTGCTCGCTAACTCGGCTTCCAACGAAAACATCAACACCTCCGAAACTTGGACAATCTTCAAGAGCAATCTGCAGACTTCGACGGAGAGCGGCACCGGCTACAACGAGACATCAAACAATCTACAGGGACTGGGTGGACAAAGACGACACCCCAAAGGGGGTCGAGACGTCACGGACGTTGTCGTTGTCCGATCCAAAAGCTGGCTCAAGGCTTTCGCTCGGGGCACACATGGCTGGGTGGGCTACGGAGACTTCCGGATAATCCAACGAGGAAGGCGGCGCCCATCGGCGTCGCCGGCGCCGCCGTTATTGGCCCCGGCCAGGACCGACTGAGGGTTTTCACCCGAAGCAGCGCAGAACACACCATCCACAAATCCATAAGGTCTTGTTTACTTCTAGTTTATTAGGACTGTATTTGAGGGGATTATCCCGTATCCCGGAAATGACCAATAGTCCGTTTACTACTCCGGTTTCGGAAGGGATAACTCCTATATATTCCCCACCAACCAACGCATTTTTGGCTAGATTAAAAACTCTACACCATGCTAGTGTATTATGTGGGAAGTGTATTTGTGGGAATCTTTGGGGATTGGGTGAAAGTAAGAATTTCACCAAATCCCCTCCCATCCCCAAACCTCTCAGGGTTAGAAATACCTCAGCAGTAAACCAGGCCTAACAGTTGCTCACATGTTACATTGGCCTTCACCGGACCGGGAGGGTGCAGGGGAGAAGCCGGCTGGGAGGAGGGCGCGCCTCCACACGACGCCCAGGCCGCAGTGGCCTAGAGGACCGCACCGGAAGGCGACTCGGCCGCTGGCAGGGACCAGGCCGGCATCGCCGGACCCGCGTCAGAGGGATGACAGGGAGGCGTGGACGACACACCTGGTGGCGAAACTGGACGCGGCGCCAGATCCACGCCGGAGAGGAAGGTAGGCGGAACCAACAGTGGGAGAGGACGGCCTCGCCGGCCGACGGGCGCGGAGGAGCTTCAGAAGAGGGAGGAAGACATGAAGCTTCAGAGGAGGCAGGGCAGACAGGATCCATCGATGTTTGTGGGGTTTCGTCACCGTTGGCGTCGCATGGGCTTTGCCCAGCGGCTCTCGCTGTCGGTGGCGAGGGGATTGGTGGAGGGGGTGGTGATGGTGGCGTCGAGTTAGGGTTCCGCCCGTTGAAATATTAATGACAATCCTTATTGACTAATGTTTGCATTGAGATATTCTTGTAGATCGTGTCCATATGAAAATATTGGAGTTCATGTGTTGGACTCTAGAAGATTACATGATGATCAATGCTCTATTCAAGGGTTTATATGAAGAATGGTCATGTGTAAAGTTGAGCATATTGCAAGTATGTCTTAAAAGATTCAAGACATCATCTTCATGAAGACGGAGCTAAGCGAGGCTCTCGCATAATGGTGTATGCGGGAGTATTTGGAGAAGTCTTCATCAAGCATGTGCCAGCAAGCGCAATCAAGAAAGGTGGTCCACTTGAAGAGATTAAGATCGTCATCATCTAGCTCAAGTGTAATGCGCAAGGCAAAGGTATGATCTTGATAGGGTTTCTATTTTACCGGTCTCATGTTGTTAGTTTGGAGACCGGGTTATAGGATAGACGGCGTACTACCAAGAGGGGCTCTCAAGTGAGTAACTTGATCGCATCTTTGTAGAGAGCTCAAACCTTTGCATATTTGGCATATCATCTTTCTTGGTTCTTATTTGGCTTTTATCCATGTGAGAATTTAGAGCTTATGTTCATCTCCATACCAAGCTCTAGTTCATCAAAAACAGATTTCATTTGAATATCTTGTGGTGTTTTTTATGTTGGAGATTTTACCAGTTCGTCTCTTGTAGAGAGGTCAAACTCTCCTCTTGTGTTATTCTCCTCACATGATGGACTATGATGTGTATATGCATGATCTTGTAGTGCTTGTGATTATCTTCGGAGCAAGCCTAAGATCATTGAAAACGGAGTCCGGATGGAAAACTTGTTGCGTTCTCGGTGTTGGAAATATTACCGGTCCTGCTCGAGATAAAGTCCACACCTCCCATGTGTGGTATCTCCTCTATATTTGTGACCCTTAATATTTGGTTTCATCTCGTTTGGAGCTTCCTTGCAAAAGTTATTGCATTTCAGGTTTTTCAGTTCTGTTGTTTTGCCTAGGCCGGAGTCTCCGGCCTGAGGGGGCTTAGGGGCCAGAGTCTCCAGCCCATCAGGATTTGCTGCGAAGAGAGCAGCGCGACGGCGCTCACTGCACTGACCCCGGAGTGACCCAGGAGTGCCCCCGGAGTTTCCGGACCCAGGCCGGAGTTTCCGCCCTCTGGGGTCCGGAGTTTACGCCCTCTGGGGTCCGGAGTCTCTGGCCCTCCCGGACCCAGGCCGGAGTTTCCGCCCTCTGGGGGTCCGGAGTTTCCGCCCTCTGGGGGTCCGGAGTCTCCGGCCCTCCTGGACCGGAAACTCCGGTCTAAGTGGACTGCAACGGCTATTTTTCTAGGAGGGGTATAAATACCCCTCCACCTACCTCTAGCCAGCAAGCTTTTTCCTAGCACGTTTTTCTCTCTCTCCCCATCATTGTTGACCTTGCAAAGCTTTCTTCTCTCTCAATTCCTCTCATGATTCTTGCATATCTTTGAGGGAAAAGAGAGAGGAGATCTAGATCTATATTTCCACCAATACATTCCTCCTCTAAGTGAGGAGAACCTAGTAGATCTTGATCTTGGAGTTCTTGGTGTTTCTCCTACCTTGTTCTTCCTCTCTTCTCCCCCCATAAGCATTAGTTGCTTGTGGTGGGATTTGAGAGTGAAGGATTTGAGCACTTGTGCTCTTGCCATTGCATTGTGTTGCATCGGTTTGTGCTCTCCACGAGGATTCGTGGAAGTTGAAAGTTTGTGAACTTGTTACTCTTGGTTCTTTGGACCCTAGACGCCTTTGTGGTGGTTGAGACCCTTGTGGTCACTTGTAGCAGTTCGGGAGCCCCCAATCCAATTGTGGGTTGTGCCTCGGATTGTTGTTGTAAAGGCTCTGGATTCCGCCTTGAAGGAATTCCGATAGTGGAAGGTGAACCAAACCTTTGTGGTGCGGTTCATCGGAGAATAGGGTGAGACTTTGTGGCGTTGAGATCGACCTTTGTGGTGCCTCACACCTCTCCAACGAGACGTACTCTCTAAAAAGGAGGAACTCGGGAATACATCCTCGTCTCCGCGTGCCTCAGTTATTTCTATGCCCGAGCCTTTTTACTTATGCACTTTACATTGTGATAGCCTTCGTGCTTGAATTATTCTATTGCTATCACTTTATTGCTTGTCTTGCTTAGCATAAGTTGTTGGTGCACATAGGTGAGCCTAGTTTATTTAGATTGTTGGCTTGTTAATTTAAACACCTAGTTTTATTCCGCAATTAGCAAGCCTAAACCGGAAAAGTTTTAATCGCCTATTCACCCCCTCTAGGCGACATACTTATCCTTTCACTCGTGTCGACCCAACGGGATAGGAGGGCAGTTTTTTTTCTCCTTCTTTTACCTAGTTAGGCCATGTTCAAGGTCATATCTTAGCAACGCCACATAGGATAATTGCTGAATTGGATAAGAGAGAAACGAAAAAAGACGCTTGCCTTCTCTTAGCTAAGAGAGATCTCTTAGAAACAATTGTCTCACCATATTTTTAGGATATCCGGTTAATAGAGATAAGGCTAAAAATAACCCATTGTACAACATGTTTTATCGCCATATATTACGTGGCGAGGTTAAGATAATGCTGACTGCACGCGAAATGTTTTTTTTTTTAGATAGCTACCGCGAAATGCTGAATGCACGCGAAACTTTCGACCACGTTGTTCATCACAGTAGGAAAGCAAGGAAAAGGTACGATTGTAGAGTAATGAATCCAACGAACAAGTTATATCTACGTACACGGCTACACTTACCGGCCCTCCAATGCTAGCTTTACATATTTCTATCTATTCTTTGAGATAACAAAAGAGTTTTATTACTCCAGACTTCTGCATCACGGATGAACACATTCAGCTTTACGTAGTCAAATATTTCGGTCCTACTGCACGTGCTAAATACAACCGATCGATATGACTCTAGAGTTAAGATAGGAGATAACTGCATTCACCAAACTTTTCGAGGCAATGCTAGCTTTCACTGGTCAGTCGGATGATCAGAACAACCCTCAGGATGCTACGATGCTCGACGTGTGGTAAGCTCTGAGCTTTCACTGGACACTGTATGTCCGTATCAAACTGTCCTCGACCTGTCATGAATCGTGAGTTGGTAACCATCCTTCTCCGATAAATATCACTTTCGCAGAAACAGCTGTGTAGACGTAGTTACGTCCGTACTAGTAACCTAGACGGCGACTAATTACCAGCTTGTGAGCCGTGAAAATGCTGAATACACCACACAGGACGCCGGAATTGACTCGATTAGATTTTTTCGACATTTGTTTTTTTATAGCGAATTGACACGATGAGATTACTTTGATCTGAAACCGCTAGATGCCCGCTGGGCTGCCATAAGCCCATTATTTGGGCAGCATGAGTTTTGCCCAGCTTATCCGATACGAATGAACCATGGCAGCGAGAGCTTTCCTCGCGAACTATTATTTTGTCAGCCCGTCTCCCCCTAAGAAAGCAAATTAAGTCAGCCCATCTAATTATAATTCCCTCGATTTTTTTTAAATTATAAAGCCTCTTTAAATGGGCAGGATGACACGTTTTGAAAAAGAGATTACAACCCTGTAATAAAAAGATCAAGAGATTGCACACCCAATTCGTGGTGAACTTGCAACAACCAAAAGTTTTCTTGATTCACAGAAATTTCATATGATTTTTGAAAGATTTGAGTCCTTTGGAATTAGTTGTAGATAGGTCAAGGTCATTTGATTCCACTACTAGAATCCTTAGGAATTTCAAATGGATTCTTTTGTACTCCCTCCGTCTCAAAATACAAGGCGCCCTTTAATTTCGCTGGTCAACGCCGTTTAACTTTGACCATGATTTGTACTTACAATAGGTACCCAAAATTATTATAAAGATATATGAAATTAAAGAATTTTGCAA
The DNA here is from genome assembly GCA_947311845.1 of Poa pratensis. Taxonomy (NCBI): domain Eukaryota; kingdom Viridiplantae; phylum Streptophyta; class Magnoliopsida; order Poales; family Poaceae; genus Poa; species Poa pratensis. The sequence continues at coordinate 77,527,499 of CAMZMU010000034.1, read as the reverse complement.
GACGAATCCAACGGTACCATATGTACATTCCCATTCATTATATTTTGTATATATTGGTGGTCAAAGTTGAGCGTCAAAGACCAGCTTAAAAATAGCGCGCCTTGTATTTTGACACGGAGGGAGTACCATTTTTTAAGGAAAACTCACATCTACTCAAAATTGTTGCTACATCTTCTTGTTTTTCTTGTGAGTAGTAGACCTGCACGTGTAACACACGTATAGGCAAAGAAATTCCACCGTTAATTCTTATGAGTACTCCAATTAGTATGCATATATTAAAGTGGCCAACCGTGCAAGATATGTCTCCACCTATCATAATAAAAGATGACATATCATTAGAGCAAGAAATCTCGTGACCGACGGTGTGACAAGCATGCGAAATTGGATTGCTGGTAGTATGTTATGTACTGGCTATGTACTTAACATGTACCATCGAATGTAGAAATAAAATATTTTGATACAGTTTCCCATCTGTTTGCAGTATGAAGTTGCAACATGCAGTTTCATAAAAAATCGTTGGATCTGAGCTGACAACAAAGCTCTATAAGAATTTCATACTGGACTAAATTAAAGCGGGGTAATTAGTTTAGACCAAAATAGACTAATGCTTTTTTTTTGCGAGATTACAAGTGCAGATTACATCGAGTAGGCAGAGAAGATCAAGCAGAAGATAAACATTACACAAAGATCCTTCTGCGTCGCCGTCGCCGATGAAGAAGCCGTATCGAAGACGCGCCGCCGCCATAGCTTCCTGGGAACCTTGGAACGGAAGCCACCCCCAGACGGACGGGAAGTTTTCGAAGCTCGAACCTCGAGAGGCCTCCAGCCAGCTCCATCGTCGACGCCGCTCGCGCCAACAGCACCTGCAACCAAAAAGTCAACCAGATCCACCGCAAGCAGATCTGGAGGGGGGAACTCCGCGCACGGCGACCCTGGAGGGCCACGAGCACGAAGAAGAGGACGACGCTCCACCATGGACCTCCGCGGAGCTCCACAGCCAGAGGGGACGAACGCCATCCGCAAACACACCGCCGACGAAGACTCCGCCTCCAAGACGCCGCCAGCCGAAGCCCAACTACTACCTACACTATATACACGCCGGATCCGGCGATCCCCCAGCCTCCCGCCGCCGAAGCGGCCGGCGGAGGCGAGGAATCGCGCGGATCCGCGGCGGCAAGGTGGGAGCAGACGGGGGTGCACAAATCGCCTTTCTCCTTGCGGGAGAGAGAGGGACCGGTCCAAGGTCGGGTCGAGTATTCACACAAAAAAAATAGACTAATGCTGACCTCATAAAATATTCACACAAGGGTTCATGGTTCACAAGTCCTGTTTCCGCATGCTTTAAAATAAATTTTCTGCCATATTGATTCTAGAGGACTGTCTACATCAATTTTGTTGACAAGGAAAATGTTACGTTTAAGTGAAAATGTTTTATCAGAATGCAATTCCTAGTAATATTTTTTTGTAATAGAGCTACTTAACTGAGGAAATACAGAGAAGGCTGACGTGCAATCTTACAGCAGTCTCTAATTAATTAATTTTTCTCTTCCACTGCGTTCTTGATTATTTGTGTAGGTTCCCCTGTGAGTAAACTGGCACACCCACCTGTCAATGCCTCTTTTTGGCCAAGCGAAACTGTAGTATTACATTCAGAAAGCATATGTAACTTGTTAGTTTTGAAGCTTGATATGTTCATAAAAATGTACCTGTTCACCCAGTACGGTGAGTTGATAAATAGCAGCAGGCCTGCAAACATCTGCAAGGACCGGCATACAACTCTTGACTAACTCTTGTATAAGTATTTACAGGTTATCTTGTATTGACGCCCTATTAAGATTATCAATAACAAAAGCTGAGGAAAGCACCAGTTTCTTCATATAGGATCCTCGTTTTGCACAAACAGTAGTCTTCCCTACACCTTGCAGACCTGCCCGTACTTCTCCACCCATGAATTGAGCAAGTTCATCATCCATCGAGAAGCTTACACATCCGGCCCCTGGCCGCAGATCGCATTGTAGCTGTCAGGCGCCTGACCGCCGGAAAAGACGACGCCGATCTGGAGCTGCTTCATCACGGCCAGGTCGGCCAACAGCACCACCACCGTGGCGGCTGCCCGAAGAGGTTGGTGAACAGCGTGACGATCTCATCTGCAAACAGATCGAACGCGTTAATCCAATTTCTAAACTGTCCAACACAACAACATGGAGAGGAGGCTTCTCCGTGGAGACGCCGCTGGTGGAGTATCGATCCGCTGGAAGAGTGGGCGCCAGCGGTGCAGGGTACCTGACGGCGGCCGGTAGGTGCAATGGAGGCGGGGCTCGTTGTCCATTGATACAGTACAAAAGGTGTGTTGAGTTGTCAAACATTGGAGCGATCTCGATCGTTGATCAGATATTGAACGGCACAAATTTAATGTATCCTGAACATGTTTGCTCTTTTAATAGTATAGTTGACGTGCACGTGCAACGCACGTCTTCACAATATGCGGCAAAATATACGTGTGTAAGGAATTTTGTATTGAACCAATTTTTAAACCACTTACAAAAGCATTTATGAACCATGCAAAATACATGGTATACTTGTCTCAGAGTTAAAATAGAAGAGTAAAAACAAACTTCTTTGGCTACTTTGACAAAGCAATCCGTTTTGTTTGTAGTTAAATAATACTTTGTTGATGGTTTTTGAAATTTCAGATGACACATTTTTTACAATTGATTAATACATATACAAATCTAATAAATATTAAGTTCAACTTTCCCGGCCCAATGTGGAATCTTAGCGACGTGAACAACAATTAGCTGAAGATTAAAAGACGGGCATTTAGAAACAGTAAAAAAAATTATAAAAACTTGGAGAAATTAAACCTTTTCCTTCCTCAATTTTGAAGCTAATATTACTGCGTACTGATGATAGTAATTCCGCAGTGCCTTACAGAAGCATGTCAACATATCAAACCATACTACTCAGGCAATCAAATATCAACAATCAACTACATGGGTAGGTTTAGATTTTTAATAAAAAAAGAACTGGACAGAGAAGCATCAATACAATTACACTTGTATTGAGCTTCCAACTGAAGCATTACGGAAATTTACAAGGTGCAAGTTCTTCATCATATCTAGTGTCACCTCTTCGGCTTGTTGCACCTCTACACCAGTGAACACGACTGCACTGTCCGCTGTGAGAACATCATCCTGGAACTGAGCCACTCGCTGACCAGCATGTATCCTAGCAGCTTGAAGCAAACAGTGCAGGCCCGCTGGCATTAAACCATGGTTAACGACTTTATATTATCCGCTCCTCTAATGTTTTGTGACCTTCAATGGTTAACGACTTACATATGGTCAATTGGTCAATATGAAAGAAAAGATATGTTACAGGAGAGATGAAGGAAGTATATTTGTTTGCTACCTTTTTGACTGAGTGAAGATGACTATAGGCCAAGTAGGAATCAGTTGCAGAGGATTAAACCATGCTTATATAGTATTTACCTGCAAACCAAGAGAAGAATATTGTGAGGTGTTACCACTACCAATACAAATTTTACTCTAGCTGGTGTAGCATCCGAGGGAGAAACTATAATGCAGATTAGAAGAGAAGAGGCCTATGGAAATTTTCAGTACCCATGGTGAGTATGCTACTTAATATTTTCTGCATCAAGGTTGTTCTGTAAAATTTTGCGGCTAAAAGAACACACCATAATAGATTCTGTACTGGAGAGCATAATAAAATGAGAAGGTAAATCAAATATTTGAAATAAATAATGATGCTACATATTAACATCGAGTTGACCTGTAAACCGAGGCATTGCATTTACAGATTCCTATTTACTATGTGTGCAATATATTTACCAGCTGTGGTACAACAAAAAGGAGTTCAGAGGCAGGACCTCCTGTCTCCTAGCGAATGCAGCATATCTTCTGATGTATCATGCACAAAGCATATGCAATTATAAGTCTGGACATACTTCCATTGTGGCCATACCAAACATGTATATAAGAGAATTCTGTTGCTTAAATTTCAATCTAAATTTCCCTCTCCTTTGGTAACGACATGCATATATTGATAATCAGATGGATGACTGAAGCAACAAGATAAAACATGAAAAATATAATCATTTGGCTTCCTGATAATCTTCTTCTAAAACATCAATTTGTTCTGTATGGTCCAGAGGGACCACATAACCGGTGCAACACCAATCCAAATACAAACAAAATTCCCAGGGGAACCATGTCTTGTAAGAGTCAAAAAGTTCAGAAAATTCTGGGGATTATCTGGCAACCCAGCACACTCTCTCACCACAGACCACATAAACACAGCAACCGGGCATTGAAACAATAGGCGATGCAAGGACTTATTCCCTGGTCGGTAGCCTATAATGAATTACCTGCCACAAAAAGAACCTGATCTTCAGAGAGATTTTTTATTTCCAAATTTTCTGCAACGAAGAATCTGCCCACTATAAGCAGGCCACCGATACATAGATTTGACAGCATACTCCCCCTTGTTCTCGAATGCCCATTTAATCATGTCTTGTTGGTCAGATAAAAAGGTGAACTGAATAATATCCATCAGTGACTCCCATTTCAACATCTCGTCTTTGCCAAGAGATCTTTTGAATTTAATATCCCACGCAATAAAACTTAAATCATAACACTGAGCCACTGAGGCATCAGGAGAAACTGCTGCCCAAAATAAAGAAGGAAACCTGGTTTTCAAAGGAATATTGCCAACATATAATCCCACCAAAACCTAGTCCTTTTACCATCCCCAACCATATGGACATCCAGAACTGAGATCCTCTTGATTCATTCATTAGAATGGCTCCCCATTAGTCAAATATTTTTTCAGTGAAATCAATATTTAAAGTCTATGTCGGAACAGGGTTTGTGAGTATGCACAAAATCGACATTACTCTAACAACTTTTGCCTACTCAAATCAGTAGCATCGAAGAGAACATGCATAACTCTGAAGTTTCCTAAATGTATCCAAATAAACAGAATATCAAAAGAAGTACGGTTGTTAGAACTAAACAAATCACATTCTTCACTCCTTTGTGACATGTTATGGCACTGGTCATTCATAAACCTACTTTTCAACACTGCAATGTCTCAGCTGCATGGGAGATTTGCTAAAATTAATCAGGAAGCAGAGCATCTAAAAAAGAAGAATGATTTATAAAGTAAGGAAAACATGCTGTGAAAATAACAAAGCACCTGGTTGTCATACTTCAGGTAACTAATTCTGCATCTCTATAATCAACCGTCACTATCTAGAAGAACAATGATTATTAAATGAACAAAATCCCATTAGTGTGGTTCTTCTATACCGATCCATCGTCCATGGCTGCTCTACACCAAAGAACATATGATTCTAAGGGTATATATAGTCCAATTTTCTTATTTTGAACACACGGAGGCATAGACAACATATATATTGCTATCAACTCAGGGAATTATTCAGATCTATAAATATTGAGCTACTGGATAGCACTGTCAGTTATACTTCGGTCCGGACCACACATAGATTAGAGATTAGAGTAATGAGGCCGCAGGAAACAAAACATGAGAACAGAAGAGGATTGGACGGGACCTGGCAGTGTCCAGGAGCTGGGCGACATGGAAACCCTCAGCATGGGAGGCGGGGAGTTGCAGTTCCAGCGACGTTTGGGGGCGGCGGTTGCTCGCCGGTTCGGGGAGTCGCCGGTTCCAGCGACGTTGGGGGCCGTCGGTGTCTCGCTGGTACGGGGAGGCCGCGGCGTGCACCGATCCGGGAAGGCGGCGGCGCAGGGCAGGGCGGCAGTGCAGCGCTGGATAGGAGACCGCGGACGCGACAGGGTGGGGCGGGGAGTTGCCGCCAGCGATGTTTGGGGCCGTCGGATGGCTCGCTGGTCCGAGCTCCGAGGAGGAGGTGGTGGAGGTGGCGGCGCAGTGGGGAATCTGCGTCGAGCAGGACGGCGGAGGAGGAGCTGGGCGGCCGCGGTGCGGGCGTGCATAGCGGCGAGGCCGAGGGAGGTCGCCCTCTGGATGTGTTTGATCAGGTCGGTCCTGCCCTGCTGCAGCCGGCGTCGAGCAGGACGGCGGAGGAGGAGTTGGTCGGCCGCGGTGCAGGCGTGCATAGTGGCGAGGTTTCGTCCAGACTCTTGGTCGATGCTGCTCGGCGCAAAAATAAAAAATAACGTTTCGCGCGAGATGTGTTGAGCTAGCTCAACACCGACCAAACAATCTGATTCGTTCATCAAAAATCGGACGTGTAAGATTTAATGTATCCGGTCATGTTTGCTCTTTTAATAGTAGTATAGAAGTATAGATAACAAACAATTCCTAACAAAAATTCCTATAGTTAAGTGGTACCTTGATGGTATTATTTTCTATTTATGTGTGTTGAGATTCGTGCGAACCAAAATAAGCCCAATTTTTAAGGGCCCTTTTCGATTCACTGGATTTCAAAAACAAATTAATGGAGACACACAGTCGTACCCACCGTAGTCGTACAAGATTTTGTTTGTGCCAAAAAAAAATTGTTTGATTCACCACACGCAAGAGAATGATATAATTTTCAAGATATTTTAGTGGATAGAAAAATGCATAGAAAATATAGTGCCAGGAAATTCTTAGGAAAATATTCCTATGAGATTGAATCATAGGAATCAAACAACCCACCTAGAAAAATTCTTACCTTCAATATTTCTACAACAATCCTTTGAAACCTCAGATGGCAGCCATTGTCTCGTGGCATGGGACCGAGTGTGCATGCCTCGAAAGTTCGGCGGGCTAGGCATCCCTCACCCTCAGATGGATGAACTTGGCTTTGCGTGGCAGGTGATTTTGGCTAAGCCACGTCGAGGCCGACAAGCCGTGGAGGGATTTTAACATCCAGGTCACACGGTTGGTTCGGCAGATCGTTGACGCGACAACTAGGTCGGTGGTTGGTGACGGGGCATCCACCCTCTTCTAGACGGTCCACTGGCTGTCGGGTGGTAGGATTCGGGATTTTGCTCCTAAATTGTTTGGAGCTGTCCTAGGCCGCGCGACTAAGAGTCGTTGCGTGCGCGAGGGCTTAGCCGGGGCTGGCTTACAAACGTTCCGCCCGATCTTTCAGCGCCTGCCTTGGCAGATCTGTTAGAGCTTGTAGATCGACTCGTGGATGTGGAGCTCCATCCCGGACAGGTTGATAGCTTCAGGTGGATGTGGGATGCCAGCGGAGCTTATACCACGCGCTCTTGCTACGCGGCCTTATTTGGGGGGGCCACCTTGATGCCTGGGGCTCAGCAAATTTAGCGAGCTAGGCCCCCGTCTAACAGTGGAGGATGCAGGACCAAATCACTGGGGTGCCAACTCACTGTTCATGGCTTAAATATATCTTGTACAATTATTTTTTTAACAAATTAATACACATAGAATAAGGCTAGTTGATTAATAGATTAAAAAGTGTGGTTTTTTTTGGGGTGCCATGGTGAAAGGACATAGTCTGTTAATCTTGTTTTGACGTTTGATCACAACACTTGGAAATATTTAACATACCGCTAAGTGTCCACAGGAATTATGTTTGTCTAAATCAAAAGGATGCTAGTGTATCTCTCTCTATGCAAAAAGGAAGAAAAGCAAGTTGTCGGATTTTAGGAGGTGAAGGGAGAAGGCGCGCTGCAGGGCGGTCGGCCCCCAGGCCGGTTGCCACGGGCACCCCGCCGGCCCCCAGGCCGGCCCAGGCTGGCCCCCAGGCCGGTTGCCACGGCTGCCCTGCCGGCCCCCAGGCCGGCCCCATGGCCGGTTCCCTCTGCAGCCCCGCCGGCCCCCAGGCCGGGCCTCCTTCCTGCGCCCGTCACTTACCCCTTCAACGGCCATATTTTTAAGGGGACTATAAATGCCTCTTCACCTACCTTTGGACAACTAGCTTGACCACATTGAAGAACACCATTATTGCAAGCTCAAGATTCTCTAGATCTCCCAATCCCTCCACCCAAACTCGTTGATACTTGGAGGATTGAAGGAGAAGCCCCGGATCTACATCTTCACCAAGCCGTTCTTCATTTCCCCCTCATTCACTTGAGGGACCCTTTGCTAGGATTTCCATTGGGAAAACCTAGCTCATTATTGTACTCACTTGTTGTCTTTGTGACAGATTTGTAGCTGTTCGGGAGCCCCCAACCCAATTGTGGGTTGTGCTCCGGATCGTTGTTGTAAGGGCTCCGGATTCTGCCTTGAACGATTCCGATAGTGGAAGGTGAACCAAACCTTTGTGGTGCGGTTCATTGGAGAAGAAGGTGACGCCTGTGTGGCGGTTGAGTTTTGACCTTCGTGGTAGCTCACACCTCTCCAACGAGACGTACTCTCCTAAAAAGGAGGAACTCGGGATTACATCCGTGTCTCCGCGTGCTTTCACTTCGGTTAGTTCTATCCTTGTTTATAGTCTTTACTTCGTGTATCTTGTTTAGTTGCTAACTTGTCATATAGGTAAATTCACCTTAGTTGCATATCTAGAGAATTTACCTTTTGTGTCAAGCCTAATTTGAAAAAGTACTAAAATTGAAGTAGCACCTATTCACCCCCCCCCCCCTCTAGGTGTCATACGATCATTTCAATTGGTATCAGAGCCTCGGCTCTCTTGTTGGGCTTAACCGCCTAAGAGAAGTATGACACAAAGTGATGATGATTCCGCGAAGGACCAAGCCACTCCGGCATCCATGGCCGATCTCAAAACGATGGAAACATCATTGAAATCGTCCATCGATACCCAATTTGCTGAGATGCATGACTTGCTCAAGCAACTCGCAAGTGGCAAGGTTCCTACGGAGACCGTCTCACTAGAGGACTCCGCTAACTCCAATGACGGTGATACCGAGGAGGAAAAAGAGAAAAAGAAAGGGGTTGAAAACTCCGACCTTAAGAACCCCCCTCCATCTATCACCATACCCGATGGTGGGAAGCCGGAGTACCATACGGTTCCTCTTGTGTACTCTCCCGACCCAACTATCCATCATACTCGCATAAACCCTTTGGGTCCACCTCCTAAACTTAATGCATTGGCTTTTGCTACTTGGCAACACTTAATGAAATCTCATATCAACAGTTCCTCTATCGAGCTTTGGAGGATCATTCAAATGGGATTCAAGGCCGTGAATCCTAACAACTTGACAAGAAGAGAGGTGTCCGAGAAACAACTCAATGCTTCCGCTCTCCACATGATTGAACTTGTCGTTGGAGAGAATGGCATGCATCACATTCAACATGTCTCCACCACCTTGAGGTGGCATTTCTTGGAAATGAAAGCATGAAGAGGAATAGATTTGATGCCTTGAGTAATGAGGCTGAAGGTTTCTACATGCTTGATAATGAAACTCATGAGGAGATGTATGAAAGACTCAAGATTCTTGCCAAAGCCTTTTATAATGTTCGGGCAACCTATGTGGATGATGTTTGGATCAAGAGGAAGTATGTGAATGCTCTCATGCCCTTCGAGCCCGTTGACTTGAAGGCCCTACAAGGAAAATACAACTACCTTGAGATGACATCCAATGAAGTTATGCAAGAGATGCAAGCCTCCAAGGTTGCCACCAAGAATGCTCTAGACACCCGTGCTAGGGCCATGGGAATGGAACAAGGTCCCTCTCTTGCTTTGAAGGCCAAGGTTGTGTGCCTTGATGAACATGATGAAGTTGAAGCATGCCCGAACAACATTCCTCCCGATAACCTTGAACAAGCCCTCCATGGTCACATAGCTCTTGCAACAAGGACATTTTGGAATGACCCGGCCAAGGCAAAGGCTCAACTTGATCGAACAAGCAATCCAAGTGGGAAGAAGGAGTTTGCTAATAGGATAAACACTTGCTACAATTGTCATAACAAGCATCACTTCATCAAAGATTGTCCATATGAGAATAGAGGGCAAAACGGTGGAAGGCTTGTCCTCAAGGGCCAATCAAACATGATACAAAAGAAGCCTTTTGTCAAGAAGAAGCCATTCTTCAAGAAAGCACCAAGAATTGTGTTGATGACTCAAGAAGAGTATCCTTCTGAGGACTCCGAAGAAGAAGAAGAACCCACTCGTGACGTGGCCGCATTGGCCATTGTTTCAACTCCACCTCTTTCTCTCTTCGAATCCCCCAATGAGAACCTCTCCATCAACCAGTGGCGGAGCCAGCCCAATCGCTGAGCCTGGGCAAGGTCTACACATGGCTGTTTTGATCGTAATTTGCCCCAAGAAATCTTTTTTAAGCTAGCTCTTCCCGGCATATTTTAAAGGAGATCTGGAGCTGGAGCCCGGGCAGCCGCCCGGGCATGCCGAGCTGTAGCTCCGCCCCTGCCATCAACACCGCTCGTTGCCTCATGGCTCACGTCACCGAGGTATCTTCTTCTACTCCCAAGACTATGCATGAAATAGATGATAAAACTAGTCTTGTGATTAAGAAAGAACTTGTTGCTTCCGATACTATTGTGGCTAACTTGCAAGGTGAAACTAAGGCATATGTTGAGTCTCTCTTGAGACAACTTGATGCGGCCGAAGAAATCCTTGATGACAAGGGAAAAATTGAGAGAGAGGACGCTCTCACCATTGCATCCTTGAATGCCTCTCTTCAAGAAGAGAGTGAATATAGAACTTCTCTTGAGGAAAGAATTGAGTCTCTTGATGATAAAAATGATGAAATAATTGCTAAAATCATTAAGGATAGAGACCATGTCTTTGCTAAATATAAAGTGATTAAAAAGGAGAAAGCCGAGTTTGTGGTTGCTAATGCTAGACTCCTTGAGGATATGGAGAAACTTGACAAGGCTCACAAGGCCTTGGAAAGTACCCACTCTCTTCTAGTCAAGTCTCATGAGCAACTTCAAACTCAACTTTCTAAATCTAACTCACCTAGCCTCTACTCCCTCTTGTGATCATGCAAATGTTATTGAGGAAAATGCTAGGTTGAAGGTTGAGCTTGCCAAGGCCACTAGTGCCAAGACCTCTATTCCTAAAGGTAAAGAAAAGGTTGTTGCTCATTTTTGAGCAAAAGCCACACAAAGGGAAGGAGGGTCTTGGTTATGTGCCAAGGCAAAGAAGAAGAAGAGCAACAACAATGCCAAGCCCGCACAAGCCAAGACTTCCATTGCGGTGGTAATGCCACTAGGGGCAAGACCACTCGTAGTGACTTTGCGGGGCATAACAATCCCAACTACATTCTTTATGTTGATTATTATGGGGATGTTTATGCAAAATATGTTGGTCCTTATGATGGTTACATTGCTTATTCTATTTGGGTTCCTAAGACCCTTGTTGCTAACAAAAGAGGACCCATTGAGAAATGGGTACCTAAAACCAAGCAATGATTTCTTGTAGGACTATGCTTCCGGTGGGTCTAAATGGGTGGTTGATAGTGGATGCACTAGTCATATGACCGGAAGCAAGGAGATCATGACGGAGTTGGGACCAAATATAAATCAAGCATCCGTCTCCTATGGTGATAAATCAAAAGCGGAGGTAAAGGGTCTCGGCAAGGTGGTAGTTGCAAAGGATATCACCCTTGTAAATGTCATGCTTGTCGAGTCCCTCGGTTACAATCTTATGTCCGTTCGTGCACTTAATAAGATGAATTTTGATGTCCATTTTACTATTGATATGGTGGTACTCTTGAGGAGCAAGACTCTAAAGGTCATGTTCGTTGGGTATGTTGAAAATGAGTTGTTTGTGGTGGACTTTTCGGGGTCTACCAACACTCAAGCAATATGCCTATTCGGAAAGGCCGACGTGGGATGGTTGTGGCATCGCCGCTTGTCCCATGTCAACATGAGAACTTTGCAAAGTCTTCACAAGGGTGGCCACATTCTTGGACTAAAAGACAATGTTTCTTTTTCTAGAGATCGTCTTTGTAGGGCTTGTGTTGAAGGAAAGATGCATGATTCTCCCCATCCAAGCAAGACCATCATTTCATCAAAGAGGATATTGGAACTTCTTCATGTTGATCTCTTTGGTGCCGTGCCTCAACCAAGTCTTGGTGGGAAGAAATATTGTTTGGTGATTGTTGATGACTATTCAAGATTTACTTGGGTTTATTTCTTCAAGACGAAGGATGAGACCCAACAAGCCGTCATCGACTTTTCCAATGAAGTTCAACGCCAACACAATGTCCCTATATTGGTCATTAGGAGTGATAATGGCTCCGAGTTCAAGAACTACACCTTAAATGAGTTTCTTAGTGAAGAGGGGATTCGTCATCAATATTCCGCTGCATATACCCCTCAACAAAATGGTGTAGCCGAAAGGAAGAACCGGACTCTCATGGATATGGCAAGGTCTATGTTGGCGGAGTTTAAGTCTCCACTTTCTTATGGGCCGAGCTATCTCCACGGCGTGTCATTCATCAAACCGGCTATTCTTTCGCGTTGGCAAGAAGTTTACACCTTATGAGATGCTCACCGGCAACAAGCCCAATGTCTCCTACTACCGAGTATTTGGTTGTAAGTGTTTCTATAAGAACAAAGTGTTCGTTTGTCTAAATTTGAATCTAAAGCTTTAGAGGGTGTTTTTGTTGGGTACGGTGCCGAATCTCACACCTATAGAGTCTATGACAAAACCGTTGGGAAAGTCATAGAATCTTGTGATGTGAGGTTCGATGAGAATGACGGCTCCCAAGTGGCGCAATTTCATGTTTGTGATGTAGATAATGAAGAGCCTCAAGATGCTATAAGAAGAATGGGCATTGGTTTCCATCGTCCCGTTGAGATTCATTACGAGTCTCCTCAAGCAAGTCCAAGCTCCATTCAAGTGGAGGCCTCTTCATCACAAGTTGAAACGGCGCCTATCATGGAAGCAAATGATGCACCACCCAAGAACAAGTTCAAGACCCTCCTCATGTTGACCAAGTTGCTATGCAAGAACCAAGTTCTCCTATTGTTGATGCTAGCCAAGGTCATGACCAAGATCAACCCTCTCCTTCCTTTGTTGAAGATGTGCTTCAAGATGATCAAGGTCAACATTCCGGTCAAGACGGGGACTCAAATGATCAAGATGATCAAGAGATACCTCCAAGATGCAATAGAGATATCGAAGCCCGTCGTAAAGCAAGAGTTGAAAAGACTTTGAATAAAGAGTCACCGTCTAGAAACATCCTTGGTGACCACAAGAAGGGTGTTACCACAAGAAGGCAATTGGCAAGCTTTAGTGAACATCAAGCTCATATTTCCATGGTGGAACCAAAGAAAGTGTTTGAAGCTCTTGAAGATCCGGATTGGTTAGAAGCTATGCATGATGAACTCAATAACTTCAAGCGCAACAAAGTGTGGAATCTAGTTGAGAAGCCAAAAGATTGCCGCAATGTTATAGGCACAAAGTGGATATTCAAGAACAAGCAAGATGAGCATGGAATGGTTGTGAGGAACAAGGCAAGATTGGTTGCACAAGGGTACTCTCAAGTTGAAGGCATTGATTTTGGAGAGACTTATGCACCCGTGGCTCGCCTTGAGTCCATCCGTATCCTTCTTGCATATGCATCACATCATAACTTTAAATTGCAACAAATGGATGTGAAAAGTGCTTTCTTAATGGTCCTTTAAAGGAGTTGGTATATGTTAAGCAACCACCGGGTTTCGAGGACCCAAATTCCCTAACCATGTCTACAAGCTTGATAAGGCGCTCTATGGTCTCAAACAAGCACCTCGTGCTTGGTATGAGCACCTAAGAGAGCTATTGCTAGACCGTGGATTTGAATTGGGGCAAATCGATCCCACCTCTTTACCAAGAGGGTTAAAGGGGAGCTTTTCATATGCCAACTTTATGTTGATGATATTATATTTGGCTCATCTAACAAAGCTTTCAATGATGAATTTTCAAAGCTTATGACCGATAGGTTCGAGATGTCTATGATGGGCGAATTGAAGTTCTTTCTCGGTTTTGAGATCAAGCAATTGAATGAAGGGACTTTCATCTCTCAAACCAAATATACCCAAGACATGCTCAAGAGGTTCAATATGCAAATGCTAAGGGAAGCGGTTTCCCATGGACACCAAATGCCATCTTGAACTTAACCCCGACGGTATCGATGTTGATCAAAAACTTTATCGCTCTATGATTGGTTCTTTGCTTTATCTTTGTGCATCTAGACCCGATATTGTGTTGAGTGTAGGGGTGTGTGCAAGGTATCAAGCCGCTCCTAAAGAAAGCCACATGGTGGCGGTCAATAGAATCCTTCGATATTTGGTTGATACCCCAAGGTTTGGTTTGTGGTACCCAAAGGGCACTAATTTCTCTCTTGCCGGGTACACGGATTCGGATTGGGCCGGTTGCAAGGATGATAGGAAATCAACTTCCGGGGCATGCCAATTTCTTGGTAGGTCCTTGGTGAGTTGGTCTTCTAAGAAGCAAAATTGCATATCTCTATCCTCCGCCGAAGCCGAGTATGTGGCGGCCGCTAGTGCATGCACTCAATTGTTATGGATGAGGCAAACTTTAAAGGAATACGGTGTCAATTGTGACAAAGTGCCTCTTTTGTGTGACAATGAAAGTGCTATCAAGATTGGCCACAATCCGGTGCAACACTCAAGAACGAAGCATATTGAGATTCGTCATCATTTTATTCGGGATCATATTGCTCGTGGTGATATTGAGCTTGGCTATATTCCAACCAAAGATCAACTTGCCGACATTTTCACGAAGCCACTTGATGAAGCAAGATTCACCTTTTGAGGCATGAGCTAAATATCGTGGATTCAGGAGCTTGACTTGACCATCTTGCATACACACCTATGTTTTGACTATGTATTTGGTTTAGGTGTAGGCATGGACATAGGGGGAGTGCGGTCCTAATACATTGGACTATCCCTCCCCCCATTATGCCGACATTAAGAAATCATTTGCTTATCTATATTCGTTTCTATGAATTGTGAGCTTCAATGATGAGTAGTGGTCGTGAACCCAAGATATATCTTCGCGGTGTCACCCACACACTCATATATGGTGGCTTAGGCCACCGCCCTCTTCTCCTTGAAGAGTTGGGTTTTTCGTGAGTTTTGATGCATATTCGCTATTTGTCATCTTTTTGCATCACATCCAATGTTGCTTTTTTGGAGTTTTTCATCTTTTCCATTGGATATGTGAAGTTTTTTTTTCATGTTTTGCATCTCCCCGGGTCACTCAAAGGTTGCTCAATGGATATTCTTGAAGACGGATTTTGCAGCGGTGTTCGGAAGCTCAAGCTCGTCAACGACCAGAAGATGGAAGAGGTCCGGAGTCGTTTTAGCGCTCAGGCCGGCCTCCCTCCCGGCCCAGGCCGGCTCCAGGGCCGGATCCCTCGGGTCATCGGCCGGACTCCCGCCCGGCTTTGGCCGGCTCCAGGGCCGGTTCTCTCGGGAGCTCGCCTGGCCTCCCGCCCGGCATAGGCCGGCTCCAGGGCCGGCCCTCTCGGGTGCTAGCCCGGCCCCCCGCCCGGCTGAGGCTGGCTCCAGGGCCGGCGCGCCATCTTCTCCTCTTAAGTCACGCGTGGGAGGCAGCCCGAACAGTTATTCCCCAGTGTTGCCCTCTTCGTGCTGCCCTCCTCCATGGACGCCTCCCTCCCCACCTCGAGCTCCTCCACCTCCCCCTCCATTTGAGCCTCTCCCCGCCTCTTCCACTCCACAGATTTGAAGCAGTTTCCCCGATCTCCCTTCCTATCCAAGCAGTTTCTTATTTGGTGCCGGATTTGGGGAGATCTCCTCCATTGTTGGTGCTCCTTGAAGATCCACTCAAGGTGGGAAGATGGACCACTGGGATGATGAGTGGGAGGAGGAGGTTCCTCAGTCCAGCAGGGCCGGCAAGTCCAGCAAGACCTTTGATGGGCTGGATGACATTGTCGATGATCTCAATGCGGACTCTTCTTCCATGCCCAAGGCCAAGAAACTCAAGAAAGCTGCTGGGTCAAGGTTACTACAAGCAAGAAAGGTGCCAAGAAAGCTGCCAAGCCTCGTGACAATCCCGATGAACCGGTACGTGCATCTTGGGTCAAGGTGAAACCTAGTGAATTCAAGAGAGATCGTTTGCTTTCCAACCCTTATGCTTTTGGAGAGCCCACATGCCTAGATGATAGTAGATTCTATTGCAAGATGCACCAGCAAATCTTTCATCAACGCATTGTAGTCAAAAAGAATGCTCATGTACCCGTGGATTATTTCAACTTGTCCAAGCTAGAGAAACATGGCCTGATGTGATGGAAATTATGGATTTTCATCAAATCTCTAAGCTCATGACTGTTAGTACTGCATATTCTCCTGATTTGTTTCAGCAATTCTATGCTACTGTTCATTTCTCCACTGAGCATGGTAAGAGGACTTTGACCTGGATGAGTGCGGATTCTATATGTTCAGCGTCTTTGGCTGAGTTTGGGGCACTTTTTGGTCTTGAGGAATTGCCCGTTGCACCTTGCTATGTTCGTCTCCATCTCGCAAAGCTTATTCCAGCTGAGACGGGGATTCGCCATTGTTATCCTCCTCAGAGAGGGCTTCGTGGGAAGATTCCTAATACAGTTCATATGTATCCTTTCTGGAGAATTGTTCACAACATTTTGAGAAACTGTCTTGCATGCAAGTTTGGAGAGAAGGGTTTGGTTCGTGACAGGATGGTCAATTGTCTTTATCACATTGTTGAGCTTAAAGAAAGGAACAAGCAAATCGATATTCTTAATTACCTATGGCAAGAGATGCAAATTGTGGTTGTCAAAGGCAAGATCCCCATTTATGGTCCGCTCCTGCAGACTCTCATCAACACCAAGTTGCCTCATGATGTGGTCAATCAGTTTCAGCTGTTTCATCCTGCTCTTGTTGGTCTTCGTCCTATGCCCGAGGATGGTCCTATTTGGCCGCCTCCTAGTAATGCTCCTGAGGAAGAATCTGATGAAGAAGATGATGAGGAAGAGAAGAAAGGTGGCTTAGTTCAAGCACTCAAGAGGATGAACTGCTTCTTTGCGCACAAACGCAAATCCGAGTACAAGGCTTATCACAAGCAGAAGGTCTACAACCTCAATCAACGTACCATCATGACCCAGCTTAATCTTCCCTATCCAGACAGCTCAGCTGAAGTCTCAGAGAAAACCTACATGGCCCAGAACAAGTACACTTATTGGTTCGGCGATGACGCCTCCTCTCTTGCTCCATATTGGCAAGGCGACCCCGGTCAGTCTAGCTCCGGTCCAGCTGCTCATGATGCTGAGGGTGACGAGGACTATGATGAGGATGAAGATGAGTGATCGTGGGCCTTCACTTCACTTTCTCCCTTTTTGGTGTCTTGATGCCAAAGGGGGAGAGAGATCTCCGGGGATTTGCATTGCATTGCATCCATTTGCGTTTTCATATTTCCCTTCTCATTTGCATCGAACTTGTTTTTAAGTGAACTCTATTTGCTATGTATTGTGGAACTTATGTCATGAATTATTGTAAGGATATTATGGACCTTCATTATGTTATTGTAAGGACTTCCCGGTTTATTTCCTATTCTTTGGAGTCCATTACAAGGTGATAATTTTCCGAGATGATTTCTATATGAAGCTCATGGTGAGAAAATTGCTCTACTCATAAAAGAACTATGGTGAGAATATCGCATATCTTTTGCTCACATAGTAACTATATCATGCTTGCCTCTTTTTCTCGTTTGAGCATTTTTTTTACTTGTATACCTTGTTGGCTTATAAGTTTAAGGGGGAGCTTCTCTCAAAAACTTCGCCATGCTTAAATGAGATTTCTTTTTGCAAATCCTTTTGTTGTCATCAAACATCAAAAAGGGGGAGATTGAAAGGACATAGTCCGTTAATCTTGTTTTGACTTTTGATCACAACACTTGGAAGTATTTAACATACCGCTAAGTGTCCACAGTAATTATGTTTGTCTAAATCAAAAGGATGCTAGTGTATCTCTCTCTATGCAAAAAGGAAGAAAAGCAAGTTGTTGGATTTTAGGAGGTGAAGGGAGAAGGCGCGCTGCAAGGCGGCCGGCCCCCAGGCCGGTTGCCACGGGCACCCCGCCGTCCCCCAGGCCGGCCCCCAGGCCGGTGGCCACGGCTACTCTGCGGCCCCCAGGCCGGCCCAGGCCGGCCCCATGGCCGGTTCCCTCTGCAGCCCCGCCGGCCCCCAGGCCGGCCTCCTTCCTGCGCCCGTCACTTACCCCTTCAACGGCCATATTTTGAAGGGGACTATAAATGCCTCTTCACCTACCTTTGGACAACTAGCTTGACCACATTGAAGAACACCATTATTGCAAGCTCAAGATTCTCTAGATCTCCCAGTCCTTCCACCCAAACTCGTTGATACTTGGAGGATTGAAGGAGAAGCCCCGGATCTACATCTTCACCAAGCCGTTCTTCATTTCCCCCTCATTCACTTGAGGGACCCTTTGCTAGGATTTCCTTTGGGAAAACCTAGCTCATTATTGTATTCACTTGTTGTCTTTGTGACAGATTTGTACCTGTTCGGGAGCCCCCAACCCAATTGTGGGTTGTGCCCCGGATCGTTGTTGTAAGGGCTCCGGATTCCGCCTTGAAGGATTTCGATAATGGAAGGTGAACCAAACCTTTGTGGTGCGGTTCATCGGAGAAGAAGGTGACGCCTTTGTGGCGGTTGAGTTTTGACCTTCGTGGTAGCTCACACCTCTCCAACGAGACGTACTCTCCTAAAAAGGAGGAACTCGGGATTACATCCGTGTCTCCGTGTGCTTTCACTTCGGTTACTTCTATCCTTGTTTATAGTCTTTACTTCGTGTATCTTGTTTAGTTGCTAGCTTGTCATATAGGTAAATTCACCTTAGTTGCATATCTAGAGAATTTACCTTTTGTATCAAGCCTAATTTGAAAAAGTACTAAAATTGAAGTAGCACCTATTCACCCCCCTTCTAGGTGTCATACGATCCTTTCACATGGCACCCCCACTGGATACGCCACTGCCGTCTAACCTCAAGGTGTTCATGTGACTTGCCCTTAGAGATCGTTGTTGGACAGCGGATCGGCTAGCTAGGCGTGATCTCCCACGCCCATAGGCTTTCCCTTTCTGTGACCAAGTGGAGGAGACCATCGATCGCCTGCTGGTTGGTTGTGTACTGGCTCGTGAGGTTTGGGTAGCATGCCTCCGCATCTGGGGATTGGAGGCCTGGATCCCTGAGCTCCAAGGCACCCTAGTGGAGTGGGTGTCCTCTCGCCAAAGACCAAAACGAGACGTGCGTGACTTCTGGACGGCTGTGGCACTGGTTTTTTGGGCACCGTGGAGCCATAGGAACGATATCCTCTTCAACAACGCGTCTCCTACTCCGGTGGCGGTTCTTCAGAGAATTGAGCAGGAAGCGGAGACGTGGAGAGCAGCTTGGCTGTTAGAGGATGCCTGCTAGAAGCGGAGCGGTGGAGGTGCCGCGAGTAGTGAGCGTTTAGTTGTAGCTGCCTCGCAGCGTGGGTGCGCGTTAGACGTCTGTGCCAAGCCCACGATATAACTTTGGCCACTTGGACTTTTCTTGTATGAACCCTGAGCATGACTCCAACGGGGCGACCCAAAACGGACATGTCATTTGGTCCGTTTGGGTCGTGGTCCGGCCGGGCGGACAACTCGATTTTGCGAGTGCACCCAACGATGGATACGACACAAACAGACACCGGCAACTGAGTAGTACTAGTACTGGACGAGGTCGCCAGCGGCGCGATGGTCAGCTGCTGGGCGGTGACTAGAGAACTAGCTTTTCCCGGTATGCTGACCTTGCCAGAACACCATGGAGATCCTGCGCACGAACATATCGCCATGGCCATGCCCCACGAGCATCCCGAGGGCCGGCGCCGTGGATGGAGGCCACGCCCGACCTCGTGGCGGAGCGCGCCGAGCGCGGCCACCTCGGCGGCGGCGACAAGCTCCTGGGCGGCGGCGGCGATGGCGCGTGCTCCACAGCGCCGAGTGGGGAAGGAGCTCGGACGTCTCGCCGCCGTCGCGCGATGTGGTGGGGATTTTTCTAGGAGAGAGACAGTGGGGTAGGTGGGAGGAGGAGAGAGGGATTTGTTTCGCTGCCATGTGGGCCAACACGCGGATATGGGAGGACACGCGCGGACAGAGCGGGCGTCGTTTTCTCTCCGTTTCTGTCCGCCCACGACCCAAACCTGGACCAAATTTGGGTTAGGAATGCGTCGGACCAGACACAAAATGGACCACCGGACTGGATGCGTTGGAGGCTGTTTTTTCGCAAACGGGCACGGCCGGACTCGATGCCGTTGGAGTCATCCTGATATGCACCTTGAAAAAAAATCCTTTGAAACGATATCAGAATGCAAGGCATTCTCCATGCTCAAGTCTTGTGTCAAACTAGTAGGCCATAGTTTGATGAGCCTATGCAGCTCGTCGAGGAGCGGGTACCAAAAACAAGATCCTGTCGGTGGAGAAGTTGAGAGCCGGCGTGTTTGGCGCCAAACGATGGCGCTGCTCCCGATGGGGCGCCGAACGGACCCCAATCACGCTGACTCCACCGCCGAACGCCGATGCCAACTGCCGCTCCAAAAGCCAACCAAACGTACACACCGGTCGCAAAGCAGCCCCACCACCAGCAATATTCTCGCACCAGCGCCCTACGGAGGCTACAACACTCTATCTCAGCACCCTTTTCTTTCTCTTCCTCTTCACCTTTTTGTTTTTGTCGCGCACACGCTCTACTGTTCTAGTTAGTGCGAAGAATTTACGGGAGATGGATTGGAATTCATGAACAGGTTTACAAGGAAATGCATGCGATGCAAGTTTGACATGAGAACAGGAGATGTACGATTGCGATCCATATGGACAAGCAGATGGCTACAGTCGATATCAGACGCCATCAAAGAGTTGCATTGCACTACTTGATTAAGAAGAATCACGCATTTCACGCGACGACAGAGCTGAGCTGAGCTAGTGAGCCCCCCACGCCACGGCGCACTTGGCGTCACTTCTTTCCTGTGCCGCCGTGGATCCAGGACCAGGCCCAGTAATGGCGGAGGTGAGAGGAACAGGTTGGCTAGGGCTCTCCGGCCCGCGACAGGCGGGACGGCGCGCGGCAGGTGGGGCAGGAGGCGCGCGCGGCGAGCCAGCCGTCGACGCAGGCCCCGTGGAAGCCGTGGCCGCAGGCCGGGAGCACGCGCACGCGCGCGCCGTCCGCCAGCTCCGACAGGCAGATGGCGCACTCCGCGTCGGCCCACCCGCCGGCCAACTGGACGCCGGCCCCCGCCCCGGCCCCCACGGAGCAATCAGCGGCCGCGGCGTCGGACGGGGGCTTCGGCGTCTGCGCCTGCGCACGCGCGGCGCGGCGACGGGCAAGGCAGCGGAGGAGGGAGCGAGCGGCGGCGTGGAGGGAGAAGGCGAGGAGGGAGACGCAGGCGAGGATGACGAGGATGGTGGCCACGTTGGAGAGGAATGCCCGGGAGCTGGCGTAGGGGCCCCACGCGGCGTCGCCCGGCAGCGGCCTCGCGGGCAACGGAGAAGAGGCGATCATGGCCGCCGCCGCCGACGTAGCGTTCATGGGGGGCGAGGCGGCGGTGTGGTTGCTCCGGCGTGTCATGGGCATGGCTTTCGCTCTCTGTGGAGTGCTGTGGCGTGGGAGAGTGAGTAGTGATGACTGAAAGAGCCCGAGACTGCAAGGAGAAGGAGGCGTCGTTGTCTGGGTTTGGCAATGGCTTTCGTTGCCTACTTGGCTTTTTGTATGGTATTTTTTTTCTCTGTTCGGAACTGCCAACTGCCAAGCTGATAGTACTGCTATTAGTTTTTTTTTTTTTTTTTTTTTTTTTTTTGAAAGATCCAGCAATTGCTGGCTTATCGATTAATAGTAGGTAGAATATGTACAAGCTGCCCTTGGGCAAAGGAGTAACGGAAAAGAAAATTAAAAGAAAAAAGCCACTAAACAAAGCCACAAAAATTCTTCCGAGGCCGCCGCCTCGGCGCACAACCACCGTCCGGGGCCGCCGCCCCGGCATCCACCGTCCAGACCACAGAGCCAACCTACACGACCTTCACGAACCCGACGCCCGACGAGGGACAAGACCTCCCAAGCGGCGCCTCCAAGAAGGTAACGACGAGAATGTCGCCGCCGCCGCCCACCCAGAGGAGTTTGGGTTTTCACCCGGAGAGACTTAGTGCCCTCGCGTCGGTAGAGGATCACAGCTCCCGAACGACGCAATCAAGAAGGAGAACGACGCCAAAGTGCGCCGCCGCCGTCGGCACCTAAGTGCAAGGTTTTCACCTGGAGCTTGATCTCGACCGCCAAGCCCTAGGGCTTGGGCTAGGGAGTGCAAGGCAAGGGCGTGGCTCTGTGGTCGACCACCGATTCCATCTACATGTCGTGGGGTCGCTACACCTCACGCAGCGAAGACCACGCCATGCCGGCCACCAGCCCGGGGCCGCCGCCCCGGCTCTCTTGCTGTCGGGAGAAGACATTGGGAGCCTCCCGCACAGCAGCAGAACTAGACCTACGACGCGCCGTGAAGATGAAGACCTGCAGCCCAACCGAGGTGCCGGCCCTACAGTGGCGACCAATCCATCTAGCACGCGTAGATCCCGTCGTTGCAGAGCACCGCACACCACCGGCGCGACGCTCCTGACGACCTTGAAGCTTCGCCGGAACCGAGCCTTGTGGTCCAGATCGACGCCCACATCTTGCGTAGCCCGAAGAGCCGCCGAAGAAGAGCTCCTCGCCGCCGCCGTCATAGGCAGCACCGAGGGATTTTCGGCCCGCATCCAGGCGCAGACGCGAGCGCCGACAGCCACCAACCGCTGACGAAGCCGGGAGCTACCGCATCCAACCCTGGATGCCAGAGCGAGGAACCGCTGGCTGCGGCCCGTCCGACCCAAGGCGGGCCCAGATCGGGCCCGCGCGGCCCGCAACTGCGCTAGGGAGCCGCCGATGTCGCCTCCACGACCCCGCCGCGGCCGCATCCGGCGGATGCAGACGAGCGCGCCGCCGCTCGTCGAGAAGGGCTGCCGGGCCACCGGATCTGAAGAGGCAGCCCGGAGAGCCCACGGACTGCTACCTGTCGCTGCGCCGAAGACGAAGAACAAGATTGTAGCCTCCACCAGTTCCGGGGCCGCCGCCCCGGCCTCCCTACGCCGGCGAGCCGACCTCCTCCCCCAGCTGAGTTGGCCGGCCGTCGGCGCGACGAGTAGCACTGCAGCAAGAACCTCCCCGACGGCATTTGTCCGCAGGGGGCCCGCCGCCACCACGGCAGGCGCCGGTGGCAGCGGCGGCGAGGAGGCCAGGGGAGGGGCTCTTGGAGGCGGCGCGTGGGCGCCCCCGGTGTCGCCCTGGGGAGCGGCACGGGGGGGGGGGGGGACTCTACTGCTATTAGTTGAGCACTTGGCTTGATGTGTGATCAAAGCATGAGTGCACCAGGATAATCTATATACTCCTCTCTGAAAACAGAGACGAGATGTCGTTTTCGAGAGGAAATAAACGGAGATTCTGCGAAAAGACATTTGCCATCGGAGGCCTAGTACAATTTCCGACTTCCTAGACGGCGTTACTTAACTCTGGTCAATGTTGTTTCCCCGGCATCAAGAAGGCAGTAAACTTTTAAGTTCCTTGTCCTCATCGAGCGTATCAAAATGATGGGCAGACGTCGTATTGGCCTAGTCCCCTAGTACGTTGAGCTTAAGAGACCTGTGACGTCTACAATTGACTGCCAGTGTGCCGCTGCGTCGTTCTGGTACAGTCGTCTGCATGACATGCGCGCAGAGCAGGCGAGGGAACATGGCGTCATCATAGATAGACAGATCGAGAGCCATGTCTCTGGTGTGATAATATAGGTGCTACCTATCTTTCTGCAAATCCAGTTTTTCATGCTCGCACTAAGCATATTGAGATTGACTTTCATTTTGTTCGTGAAAGAGTGGCAAGTAATAGATTGGACATCAAATTTATCTCCAGCAAGGACCAAGTTGCAGATGGTTTTACCAAGCCTCTTCCAGTTAGACAGTTAAATGAGTTCAAGCGTAATCTCAACATTTGTACGGTTTAGATTAAGGGGGGCTGTTAGATGATGTAATGTCTATCGTATAGGGTACGGAGTAGTACTCCGTCCCGTATACGTAACAACTCTGTAAACACCACGTTGGGGGTTTTTCCCAACTATATAACACGTAGCCGATGCCTCCAACGAGATTATCGTTCCCGCATAGGGTTTGAATATGGAAAACGGACTCAAAACGAAATGCATGTTCTCATCCCATCCGAATTCAGATGCAGAGCAGAATACTAGTAGTAGTACAATTTCCGACTTCCTAGACGGCGTTACTTAACTCTGGTCAATGTTGTTTCCCCGGCATCAAGAAGGCAGTAAACTTTTAAGTTCCTTGTCCTCATCGAGCGTATCAAAATGATGGGCAGACGTCGTATTGGCCTAGTCCCCTAGTACGTTGAGACCGAGAAGTCTTGGACCATCTCAGTCTGGTACAGTCGTCTGCATGACATGGGCGCAGAGCAGAGCAGAGCAGGCCAGGGAACATGGCGTCAACGAGAGACGGCATCATAGATAGATCGAGAGTGTGACGGCAACGCAGGCGCCGCGACAGAGGATCTCGTCTCGTGAACAGGCCATGGAATGGCCGGAGCCCGGGGAAGTTCCCACCAACGAGCTGCTCTGCTCTGCTCGTCTCCTCCGCCGCGAACGGACTCGTGAGCTTGACCACGTCTGTTCGCAGGGCATGGAGCTTTTAACTTTGGAAGCGGCCAAGGCATGAAGCCCATCATTATTACCACCCGCATGAACCTCAACTTGGCTGCGCTCCCCCAGAAAAGAAAGGAAGCCATCATCGGTAGGAGATTGATGGACGAAGAAAGTGAGGTCCGGAGCAACGCATTGGAGAGCAGAAACCCGCGCGTGCTCCTCTCCGTCTTCTTCACTCTCCTTCGCTGTGGTGTGTGGATGCTTTCCCACCAGGACGGCCGAGCGAGACCCCAAGGTTTCTTTGGATAACAGGAGTAGTGCTAACCTTCCCCAGCTCTGGGCCTTCTTCTCCACATCACACAAACCATGGGCGCCCATATTTCTGTGGCCAATCGACCGAAAGGTCTCCAGGTTCCTGCCAATGTCAAATGCCAATGGATTCCCTGCTCCTGCGCGCGATCGGGATTATGAGCGCTACGCCGTTCAAACAGCGCGTCTGCACAGAAAAGCGATGCCTTTTAGAGCATCTCTACTAGCTAGTCACCGTAAACGCTCGAACTGAAAAATAAGCGTCGCTTTCGATTTGCGCGACGAAAAGGAACCGGAACAGTAACCGTAAACCTCCCCAAACCAAAAAAAAAAACTTTTTTGGGGCTTCCGAAATTTTTTCCCCTCCAAACCCAAATTTCTTTGTTTCCGCGACCGAACCAAGAGTACCATGTATAGTGCGGAAGCAGTTGGCCGGAGGGACATTTCAGCCCCGCGTGAGTTCGTTCCTCTTTTCCCACCGACTCGCCGCCGTCGCTAGCCCGCCGCCCTTGATTCCGTTCGTTTCCCGGCCAAATCTGCCGGCGGAAAGTCGCCACCGACTCGCCGCCGTCCCGGGTCCACCTCGCCCGCCGTTTCGGGAGCCGTCGGCCCCGCCAGCACCTTCCCCGGCCGAATCCCCGCCGCCTCCCCGGATCCGTCGGAGGGTGATTTTCTAATCAATTTCTCCTCATATTTCGACGGATTTGGTATTTATTAGTCTCCCCGCGTGCATTTTAGATGGATTTGAGCCCGTGCAAGCAATTTTTGCTAGAGGACTCGTCCTGGTTCGACGACTCGGATGTGGAGATGTTGCTCGCCAACCAACGGCAGCAAATGGTGGTGGTGGTTCTCGCCGTGAAAGAGCTCAAGAATCGGAAGAAGAAGAAGAGGCGAGGATCCACCGTCGGCCGCCTTTGCATTTCTCGGAACCACTTCTACGGGAACGAGCTGCTCATGCGAGACTATTTCGCTGAGATACCAACCTATCTGGCTCACATCTTCCGTCGAAGGTACAGAATGCGTTGATCCCTTTTCGTGAAAATAGTACTCCCTCCGTTCCAATAAGTAAGGCGCCCTCGTTTTACGTGTTTTTTCTTTGACCAAGAATTACTCCAAATATATAAAGATTATTGGTACAAAATTAGCATCATTAGAAAGTGTTTTTCAATATGAATCCAACGGTGCTAATTATGTAGAATATAATCAACAAATTTTTACTCAAATTTTTCGGTCAAATTTCGTCTTGAAAAGCGTGTGCGCCTTATTCATTGAAACGGAGGTAGTAGAAGCTTGCGAGG
The DNA here is from genome assembly GCA_947311845.1 of Poa pratensis. Taxonomy (NCBI): domain Eukaryota; kingdom Viridiplantae; phylum Streptophyta; class Magnoliopsida; order Poales; family Poaceae; genus Poa; species Poa pratensis. The sequence continues at coordinate 77,501,309 of CAMZMU010000034.1, read as the reverse complement.
CCAATTGTCGCTACTTTACTCGCCGGAGGAATGCTGCGGGTTTGATGGGGTTTAGCTCATGTCAGAAGATATCCAAAGCGATGAGGGTGATTGCCTACAACATTCCGGCTGACTACGTTGATGAGCATCTTCGCATTGGTGAGGATAATACAATCGAATCAGTGCGCATGTTCGTCAAAGTGATAATCTGTCTCTTTCGTCATGTTGATCTTAGAGCACCGAATGAAGAAGACACGGTGAAGTTGATGGCAGAAAATGAGGCTCGTGGTTGGCCGGGCATGCTAGGTAGTATTGATTGTATGCATTGGACATGGAAAAACTGCCCGAAGGCATGGCACGGGCAGTATTGTGGCAAGGGTGGTGAGGCAACAATTGTGCTTGAGACCGTTGCATCCGAGGAATTGTGGATTTGGCATTGCTTATTTGGTTTATCGGGCACACTCAATGACATCAATGTATTGCAAATGTCTCATTTATTTGGGAAGCTAGCTAGTGGTGATGCTCCAGCTTGCAACTACACTGTCAATGGGCATGGCTACACAAAGGGGTACTATCTTGCCGACGGTATCTATCCCGCTTGGTCTATATTTGTGAAGACCATCTCAAATCCTAGGAATAGTATGGAGGCTGAATTTGCCAAGAGACAAGAGACATGTCAAAAGGACATTGAGAGAGCATTTGGTGTTTTGCAATCTAGGTTTGCAATTGTTCGGGATCCTGCTCGTTTTTTGGGACAAAAAACTCCTCAAGAACATAATGACATGTTGTGTGATTCTTCACAACATGATCGTCGAGTATGAGAGGGACTTGGACTTCGATGTAGTCTACGACAATGTTTGTAGCCGTGTGAAGCCGGCTAGAAACCCAGATCGAATTCAAGCATTTCTTTAGACTTACCGGGAGATTAAGATGACAACACCCACACCCAGGTTTAGAAAGATCTCATTGAGCACCTTTGGTAGAGGCATGGGAAGTCTGCCACTTTTATTCATTTGCTTCATTCATGTGTGATTTGAATCATTATTTGCATTCAGTTTGTATTGGATTATTGTTTATTTAATTTATTTGATTTGTAATTCAAACTGTTATTGTAATTTGGATTAAGTTTGTATTGTACAATTGAAATATGCTTACTTCATATTGGTTTTATATTTCTAAGTCAAATGATGCATGTGTTGAAATGCTGAAAACATCAAGTGTTTTACGGGTTGGAAACGGATGCGACAGAACAGGAACCGAAAGCCGAGCGGTAAAGCAGAATATTCTGTTTTACCAATCGGCTTTCGGTTTATGTTCTGCCGCAGTTATTTTCAGCCCGTAAAAGATGTTTTACGTGAACCGAAAACCGTGTTTTCGTTCACGATTGGTTTTCGTTCCACGATTTAGGGTCACTGGTAGAGATGCTCTTACTGGAGAGCGTGTTTGGCATATGGGAAAGAGCAATTTGTTCAGGGACGATACAACCTACAGTTACACTGTATTCACACAAACGGGACTCTCAGGAGTCGGGACTTCTGACGTGCACTTTAAGTCTTTGAGTGGTTTATCAGGTTTTAGCCTGAGCGGATCACATTTCAGAGACGGTGTGAATAAGCGGAAACTACTTTTGCCTTCCGAGTTCCGTGCTCTCTTCAGTTTAAAAAATAAAAATCATATTTGTGAGTTTCAAAAAATTCTGAAAAACATTTCGGGTATAGACAATAGTATATGCCACGAGCACGTAAAATATCAAGTTCAAATACATTGTATTCCGGGCTACACAAAATAACAAAATCACCTAAAACTTGGAGATTTGAGAATACGCATACTTAGATCCATGCCTTTGTTATTTTTGTGTAGCTCAAAATACATAGTTTTTGAAGTTAATATTTTGCACATTCATAGGATAAACTATTGGCTACAGCCAGATTGTTTTCAGAACTTTTTGAAACTCACAATTATGAATTTCAAAAAATTAAACCGGAGGGAGCACTGGATTTCAGGAGCCAAAATCTTCAGTCTTCACTTGCATCTCTTGCTTGACGCTGCTACAATAGTAACGTGACGTCGCATTCGATTACTCCAACGGTACTTTACAAGAAGTTTTTAAGACACAACACGCTTCAGAATGAGCTACAAAATGTGGTAACTGCAAGCACACGTTATACAACATCGTTTGGATTTGCAGTGGTACGTTAATGTTAGCAATCAAGACGGCCGGCGCCTGCTAAGAAATCACGCACGAAACCGGTCGCACTCGCACACGCAAGGGCACAAACGAACACCCGCATGTATGTGTCCTGATATCCAATGGACAATCAGAACAGGCAACACCAAGATAAAATGAGGAGAAAGAAAAAAAAGATCTTTTGGTCAGCCGCAACACATCCTGTCATCTTTGTCTCGTGTCATGGAGATCCAAATCAACCAAACGAAGGGATCCCGTATCTCCAACCGTTCGAGGACCGCCGGGTGGGTGGCTGCTGCGGCGCGAAGCTGAGTCCGAACATCTCCCTGAGGACCTGCCCCGGCTCCTGGAGCCCGATCAGCTTGGCGACGAGGGACGCGCTCTCCCTGACATGCTCCATATCTTTGGTCTCCGTCCAAAGCCGGCGAGCTACCTGCAGCTTCCTCTTCTTGGAGTCCAGCGAAACACTCCATTTGGTGTACATGCGATTCCTTTCCTCCACGGAGAATCGCTTCTGCATCTGCCTGGCAAGCATCTCCCTCTCGCGCTGCAGCTTCTTGGCGCTGCGTAGACAGCAGACGCTCTAAGTTGCTTTCATCAAGGTTATGTAAAAGGAATACAGAAAATCGGTGCGTTAGTGATCGATCACTTACCTCGCAACTGGGGATGAACCGAGGCTGCCTACGATCACGTTGCTGGGAGTGCTTCCCCTGGAGTAAGTATCTCTAAGGAAAGATAGCCTCCGGAGCTCGACTTCCATGTAAATGGAGTCGGCTGATTCTCCTTTGAATAGCATGAAAAAGTATGTCCTGTGGACTAAGGAAATACTGCAGGCATGCCAAAGCTCAATGATCTCTTGCTGTTTCTTTTCAAATTCCATTGGCCATCTGGAAGGTGATTGCAAAGCATCCATCATCGGGTCTAATCCAACGCTCCTCCCATTTGCACCCTACAACATATACCAATAAATTATTTAGTTGCTGGTGCAATGAAATAAAACATTTCAGTAGATTGTGTTCATTTTGTTCAGTCTCAGTAAATAGCAAAGTAAACTATTATGTTGTGGACCTACTAATGAAAGATATCAAGAGAGCAGTAAATTTATTCTATTTTCTAACTGTCATCGCCTATGGCAGAACTGTAGCAAACAACAGTGATTTAATTTAGTCACACATTTTCCTTCCAAGTAAATAAATTAAATGGGCCTCTTTAATAACAAAGTAAATATAGTCTCATACCTGGCCACCTAAATGTTTCTGATAATGAACCTGAGCCATCTCCTTAAGTTCAGCAACAAATTCACCTATACCGGTAAATTCTGCATCACCTGCAGCAGAACCATTCAACTTGGTTGCACCCTTCGACGTGCTCATTTCGGAAAGCATGGATCCCGCCCTTGAAAGAGTTTCATTCCCACCATCATAGTTTAATGTAGATCCTCTTCTATGATACTCTTCGGGTCTTCCTGGAAAGTTCACCAAACTTCTGTTTACTGGTGTGCAATCCTCCATCTCTAGATCATCAAGTAAGGTAGACCCTGTTAGTGATCTACAGCTCCTGCTTCTACCAATTACTCGACAGCTTGATGGGTTGCGTGTTGAAGATCCTAGATCTTTAGTGATAAAGGGCCTTCTGATGTTCTCCAAATGTTGCTCCAAAGTAATAGGAGTTTCACCAAGGAACCTTGAATTCACGGATGCATTTAAATCATTACCATGCATGCTAGAATTCCTGTTTGAATCTCGTGGGCTTGTACTTTCACTAGCTGATAAAGACAAACATTCATTTCCTTCAGTTCCATTGGTCTCAATACATCTCACTTCCTTGTAATGATCTGAATCATCATGAGAGATCTGAGAACTGTCATCTCTGCTCATGCTTGGGGGCATTCCAACAGATGGAGGACTTCTGACTGAACGCTTTCCTGATAACTAAACATGCAGAGAAAACAAAATTAGCAAATACATCCTGGAGCAATGCTAATCTGTAATAAACCAGAAGTGCAGTGAATATACCTGCTGCTTTGGGTCACGATCACCAACAACCTGCAGCAAATTCTGCAACCTAGACTGAGCTAGATCACGTTGTGCCTTCAGTTCTTTTATTTCTTTTTCCATCTGCAAAAGGCATGAACTATCATAAATGCATAGAAAGAAAGCGAGTTTATCTGTGAGAGGGTGCAGAGTGTATCTGATATAACAATCTCCATCACAAGAAACGAAAGAAAAACAGAGAGGTAGGCATTTTTTTTGTAAATATATCTTTACTCATGGCACACGAATAAACGTTCATTCACAAAAATTTGAGTGTTCACAATGTATGAAAGAGCGGGGAGACAAACAGAAGGTCAGAAGTAGGACTCACCTTTCTGATTTGGTTGTCTTTTTCCTTCACTTGTGCCTCCAGGCTGGAACCGGAAACTGGGTGCCGCAACTCACTCTCCAATCTAGCAACTTCTTTTTGCAAATGTTTAACTAGTGTTTTATCAGACATGACCACATTAACCTGAGCATTCGTAGACACATCCTTTGCACAACTCCCAAAGAACAGTGTATTTCTTGATTGCTCAATGTGACTTGTCGCAGGGCTGAGTGTACAAATAATTGCAGTTCTTGCATTACCTCCCAAAGACGGCTGTAATATGCGTGTTAGCTTGGAATCTCTATACGGTATGTGTGTATTACTCCCCATGCTGCATAAATGAAAACGGATAACTGAAATGACAGTAACTAACAAAATACTCCCATAATTAAATGAGCAATTTCTCTTATACTGGACAAGAGATTAAGCAAAATAAAACTGAGTGTGAGATTGAAACCTTAGCTTCCTAATGACAGTGCCAAGGGAAAGCAAACTTTTATTGATATGGCAACCTTCTTTCAGCCTCGTGCCAGCTGACATCGCCTGAGATGCACGCTCACTTCCCGCCAAATCAATAAAGTTCTGCATGGGAAGAATAAATGGTGCTTACACTTGTTTTAAACATTACGAGAACTTATCAAACTGTGGCGTCTACTTACCACACTAGCCACAAGGGTAGTTGACTTATCCTTTCCTAAGAACTCACGAGCAGAACTTTCAACAGTCTGAATTGATTGATGAAAATAAAACAGGTCAGACAACAATGCACACATCTATGAAAAGTGGGACACATATACATCAAAATATTTCATAAACATAGCGAAGTAAAAGGCAGACCAATTTAAGGATTTGATGGGATCTGGAGCTTTTCTCATTTAAGAAGGTCTCCCCTGTCCTTCTTTGAGCTATTACAAGCACATGAAGCAAATGAGAAGATGCAATATTCACTAGTTCGACAAAATACAAGCTGCTATTGGTAATCAATATTGCACCTTCACACACAGAAACAAGTCCCTTGAGGTGGTTCCAGTCCCTTAATATAACCTCTGTAAGATTCTCCACGTAGGTGCCTTTCTGTACAATAAACCGCTTACACCGTTAGCAAGCATGAACATAACATAATAAAAGATAAAAGGCTGAGAAAGAACACCATTTTACCTCTGCATCATCCCAAAGTCTAAGAGGAGTATTTTCTGCACGCAGAAGATCCCTGACGACTTCATTATATATTTCAATTGCTGAGAACTTCAACACAAATGCTCTTTCTTCATGCTGAAAAAGAAATATCGATTTGAGGACTTGGTAAAAGTTGAGATCAAAACCAAACCATGAAAGCTATGGTTGGCTGGGAGTTGATCACCTTGTTAATATAATCATATATATCTGCTACTGTGCATTCTGTAACTCCAGTCATAGTGTATGTCTTCCCACTACTTGTTTGCCCGTAGGCAAAAACACTTGCTGAGAGAGAAAACACACCCAGATTTAGTTCTAAGCTATGATGTTTCTAAAATTTCGACTCATGCTTTAGTGTAGTTTGCACTCACAGTTAATGCCACTAACTACAGAGAGGGCAACATCCTTAACCCCTTCCTCGTAGACTTCTTTGGTATTGCATTCAGAATGAAATACCCTGTCTGCAAATACAAGAAATTTATGTTAACAAAGATACATGTGAGGCAAATTTAATAGTGAACCCAATTCATTTGAGATCCTTAAATAGCAATTGAGTACACTGGAATGCTCCAAACAATAAGTCGACAACAAAAAGGCATGCTCACTATGCAGTGATAATCTGCTGGACCTGAACCATAAGATATAAAGTATATGTGAAAGGAAATATGATGTTTGAGTATTGCTTTCAAAATACATTGGACTAGAGCAAGTGCTATGAAAATGTTCTTCCCCCAAAACAATAGAAAACTATAGTACTCTACAAAGTAATTTACCATATTACAGTATCAGAGCAATGACAAACCACAAAAGATGTAGCATCAAAAGCAAAACACAGCGCACTGACCAAATGTGTACGCGGTTGGAGCCGTGGGTCGATCCGGGAAGGTACTCCGGAACATGATGGTGGTGTCATTGATGCACTCCCACTCCGCAGGCTCACCCCTTGCAATCTCCTTGTCGCTCAGCGGCCTCACCCTCACTAACACTTGTATCCTATCCAGCCCTCCGGTGCCGCTTCCACCCCCATTCACCGCCTCAGCTCCATTCATCTTGTCCCACTGCACGGACCCGTCACCTCCAATTGCCCCCATACGCTCCACCACTTACCTCCCCCTCCAACACCTTATTCCCCTACACCATCTGCCAGAAATGCACCATTATAAGACCACAAGCAAGAAGCAAGGCATATAATAGTAATACCAATAAAGAAGAAGAAGCACCCAAGAAGCCAAAGGGACGGGATGCACGAATCTGTCCTACCCCTGCAAATATGAGTGCAGGTCAAGGCTATTGATGCAGCGGGTGGAGGAGAAGGCAAGCATTTTCCGTGGACCCATCCGTTACTACCAGTAATTACGCAGATAATCAGGACAGTGGTTAGCATGTCCGACTCCGACAGAGTGATATACTACAGCAGAACCACCGAGGGTTACTCCAAATCTAGCGCAACCGGCTGCTCATGTCGCCCTAACCCGTCCTCCTTCCCGAGGAATCCCTAGTTATTAACAGATCTGAACGAAGCAATCGCCTAACCTAACCACCGAAACAGTGCCCCCCGGGAGGGATCACATCACCAGCAGGCAACCTACTACCGCAACAGCAGCAGCTTTACTCTGGTAACCTGTAATGCTCGAGCAATAGCTAAAGGGGGAAAGCAGGTGATTAGTTACCAATGCGTGGTGAAGACGGCTGACGGCTCCGGAACGCGCGGACGCGACGCTTCCCCGGACGGCGGCTGCCATGGATGGCTCCTGCGTCCTGCGATTTCTGGTGGGGAGCCTGCGGAGGTTGGGGTTTTGGCTTTGGGGATGTGGGGCTTGGACGGTGACCGGTGGGGGAAGAAAGTCTGGGAGTGGCGCCGGCCGGCCTCACCGCGTGCGACTGGACTGCTCCCCACGACGACGATCTCTGCCGTGTCGATTTGGGGGAAGACTGAAAAGAGTGCAAGAGACGGTGGCTCGATTTTTTATTCTTTTTCTTTTTGCCAACCCAAAGAGACCGTTGCTTGGATTCCTCTGTCTCCTCCTCCGCTTTCCCAGGGCTGTTTTCAATGATCTTAGTGGGTGATTTTTGCACGCAGGCCTTGATATTCTATGTTTCCAAATAAAAGCCTTATACCTTTTTTTTACAATCAATAGCATGGTATATTTTATAGTACTCACTCCATTCCGGTTTATAGGATGCAATTTCAAAACCAGGTTTTCCAAGAATAAACAACAATTAGCATTAACTAAGAGCAGTTAATGTTGGATTTTGGCCTTTCCCAAGAACAATATGAAAACCGATTGGGTTTGGCTTTTCCCTAATTAATGTTGGCATTAAATATGAGAGTGCTAATTGGGTGAAATATTGGGGGAGATAGATTTTGCATGACCAATCCCCATTCACCTAGGTCCCAAAGATTTGCCAAATACATCCTATAAACCGGAATGGAGGGAGTAGCGAATACAACATGGTACATATACATGAGCTGAATACGTCGATTATAAAATAAAGTCTAAAAGAAATGAGCAGATATTTAAACTTATTTATTTTCCATGAACAATCTTATAGTTTTCTGAAATCAGCCATAGAAAAATGACAATGATACAAAACCACCCACAAACCTGTAAATATCAACGAGTGTTCTCCCATAATTTTAAATTTGCTCCGCGCTGACAAGGCCAAATGCACGCACATAGCCATTAAATTAATCAACCAACATCGGCAAGAGTACCAACACCGGTATTACAGAGAAACGCAACTAAACAGTATGGTCGGCGTCGCTATAAGCCGAGAGTACGAAGAACCATTGTCGAGGACGTAGCAGCCCGGGAAAAAAATTTCGAGGACAAGCTCGTGGCAGATATGAGAAAAAAAATCCAAGATCGATCTGGCGAAACAAAATCTAAATGACCTTATCTAGACAAATATAATCTTTTAAAACCACCATTGACGTCGGGAAGAAGATCTCGTCATCGAACAAAGGTTCGAAGATTATTTATGTAGACGATGTCATCTTCATTGATGAAAAAGATGGCTACCAAAACCCTAAATAATCTATTGAAACACAATTTTTATTAAAAAAAATCCATTCATAGATCAGGTTTCCCATTCCTCCTGACGTCGGCAAGCGGAAGAGGGGACATATCTATGGTGGAGGCAGAGGTGGTGGCGGCGACTAGGTTTTCAGGAGGAGGAGCTCTCGTACGAATAACAAAAGCATTGTACTTAAAATCGTAAACGACAATTGTACGACAAACAAAAAAGGTAATGGTGGTGAACCACCTTGATGTAACAGCTACCTTTTTATCCCACTTATAAACATAAAAATAAAAAGCAATGATCTTCAAAAAAAATCTACTGGCGGTGAAACCTATCTGAAATGTGATGGAACAAATACTACTAGAGTACTTTGTACAAAACTGGAACACTTATTTTGAATAGCCCGGAGTAGTAGTAATGGCTCAGACTTAGTATTAAGCGAATAATCAATCGCTTGGAAGGTACTTACGCGAAATCTTAGGACATGTGACCGGATACGTACAAGGGACGAGACAAGAGAAGTAAAGAGCGGAACGTCCACAGCGCGTGCCGTGTATTTATAGTGGGAAGTTAATACGGCGTAGAAAATTCATGTGAGGGACAGACCGGACAGTGGAGTGAGCAAATTTCAAACGTTCGGCCGTTCTCACCAGTGATTTGCTGCAGGTTTTGTGACTTCTTCGGTGGCCGGCCTGGCACTGGCAGATATCACATGGAAGATTTGCATTATGGCCACTAGGGTATGATCGATTCACGCCTTTGGAATAAATCAAGGAAAACGCGCAGCTCCAACCGACACCACCTCTCCAACGGCTACAATCAGCTAGCGTTGCTCTCATTATTGTAAACACGATTGAAGTATATGGTGTGTGTTCTTAATCGAAGTCAACTTGTCCATTCAAAAAAGTAAACTTATCCGTTTGTAAAGAAAAGTCCAAAATTAGTTTTTTTTTCATGGAAGTTCCATATCGTGACGAAAAGAGAAGTCGTTGAAGAGAAGTCCAAAATTAGTTTGTATTAAAAGCCATAAAACAATGGCAGGATTACAACACCGACAGAGCGTGCCGAGAATGATAGATTAACACAGGGGCATGGAGCTAGGGAGTTGAACTACAAAACCGACTCATACCAACGCAGGAGCATCGAGGTGTCGACCCTAGTAGGAGATCACACCACCCAAAAACGCAGATGCTCGATCACCATGGCAAGAATTCGACGAGGGGGAAAGTACTCAGCATCAAACACCATTCGGTTGCAGACCTTCTAGACAGACCAGAGGAGCGGGAGCATCAGGGTCTGACGGGCCATGGGATGCAGGGGAGGTGTTCGCCGAGGCCGTCCAACAGTTGGGGGACGCTGGCGTGTGGGGGCGAGGAGGAAGGGGGCGCCACCCGGCGCAAGAGCTGAGACAGACGTGGACACTGAACGAACATGTGCTCAAAATCCTCGCATGTACCGGGGAAGAATGAGCAGTCCGGCGATGGCACACAGCCCATGCGGTGCAGGTGTGCCCGGGCCCTAGTCTTTGACTTTCCAGGGTGCGAAGCTGTTCCAGTTGACATCCTATAGGGGCACCACATAGCCAGAGCTACACAAGGCTCAAACATCAGCGGTACGAAAGTTTGGAGAGCAGCCAAAGGCGACCACACGTTAATCCGGGAGCGAGGAGGTTGGAAGCCCGGCGAGAGCGGCGTGGATAAAAGAGAGCTCCAGCTCCGTTTGGCGGGAGATGCGGTGCACAAGGGGGAAGCCCCCACCCATCTCGTAGCTCCGCGTTCACGAGCCGCCTCTGTTTTTTTCATTTCTCTCCACCGCGGGAACAACCTTGTGTTTCTTCTCTTTTGTTGTTGGTTTTGTGAAACTTTTATTTTCTCAAATCCTGTTTACAAAACGGGACTTCCTGAGATGAGGAAGAAACCAAGCACGTTCTGACAGCATCTCCAAACTCCCTTCTGGAATCACGCTCCTCCACATACACATCGGTTCGTTTGTCCGTGTCGAGGAGATGAAAAACGCAGTGTTCGTATTCAAAAATAAATAAAACGCAGTGTTGTTTACTGCTTGGAGCTAGCCACCCGCACGCGGGTCTAGTAGCGGCGAGGCGACCCAGGTGCACGTCTTGTCGGCACCCGTCGCTGCAACTCATATCATGGAGGGGCGATGCTCGGACAAGACGATGCTTCAGAAAAAAATAAGCTTCTTTCTATTGGGAATTTGGGAGCAGCCAGCCATGCGGTGGTCACAGGTGCTCGTCTCAACATCGAAGTCAGATTATGCATGATCGCAGCAGAGTCCAGATCACGAAAATGGCATGAATGGTTCTACTTCTACACTGGGAAATACTAATGTGAGACATGAGACTACGGGAGTATGCAATGCAGTGTACGCAGTAGAGAAAATATATCCGTAGTGTCAGCATTGGGCCACGGCGTGGGCCAACTCCTAGTCCGGCCTGTTTAGCGTGGTCCTTGTTTACATCTAGGCCTGGCCCCAAGCGTAGCTTTTGTCATCGGCCCTCATATGTCAAACTAGTTTAATGCCCATGCGTTGCTACGGGTATTTGTTCAAGTTTATTCTTCACTATTATTGTGCTACATAGTTACCCTACGCCAATAACACCGTCACTGTCCTCCGTAGTCACCTTGTTCTGACAACATTTTATTCGACGTCTTCCCAACTCAGGCAAGTCACCGTGAATGAAACATCATTAAACATGTTCATTATTCGTGTCATTCCCTAGCCATTGCGATCGATCATCTACTCATTTCCACTCACCATTTGTCTATGCTACTGCTTTGTCCTCTGCTCAAGCATCCGCAACGATCTGAAGCAATGAACTTTGTATTAAAAGCGCAAGTTTACTTTATAGGACTGCAACAAGATAGTATTGTTCGAATTATTCTCAGTTCAGCTAAATATCCTCAAACAACAAATAAAATACAACGAATAAATAAGTCACATGTCTAGTATAAATGACCGTGCATATTCCTTTGGAGCTTCTTCACATAGAAATGAAGCTCTTTGCCATTGGGGACTGAGATAGGTCAAGACTCAAGAGTTCATTGGATGCCCTTTACCATGATTTTAGACACTAACATGGATGACGACTTGCGAATAACTTTATCGTTCAGGTATGCCATGGAAAATTCCCAATAAAAAACTAAGTTGGCTGAGTGTTTAATTGTACTCTAAAACCAGTATAAGCTACTTGTAGTTTCCCGGCCCCATGATATAATGTACTCATGCTTCCTTCCGCTACCTTGTGTCCCTTCTTTTTTTTATGAAACTTAAGTAGTAAGTGAAATCTAGTACGATGAACTCAATAAATCCTATGCTGCAAATTCAGCAGATTTAGATAAATACCAACATCGATTTACATACACCGGAAATCCAGCTCTGTTGCCAATCCAAAATCTCTTAAATTTATAGTCCATATAATTCAGTTTTAGGACACAGCTTTGACATCAGATTGGATTAAATAAGGAGGCAAGCAAAGAATAATTCGAAGATAGAAAGCATAAATAACTTATCTTTGGTCGTCTGTAAATCTTGTACCCAAACTTTCGTTGTTAGAGATTGCTTGCTCGATGTTCCCCGAATATCTATTATAAGAATTTCCCATTAAAGTTAGGACTTATCATTAAGAAGACATGATCTATATAAACACCATCGTATTGCCCCCTTTAGCCGCTTCTTCACCTATTCGTGTTATAGAGTTAATATTTAAGTGCTGATGGAACTAATACATTGGTTTTTACACTACACTCCTATTTAATGGTCATTGATCCTTTTTTTTTGAAGCGCAGTGCAGTAGGGGAAAACCCCTACTGCTCAATTTTCCATTTTCTATTACCAGTTCACATATTTACATGGTACATGCATCACAATTATTCATAAAGTATCTAGCCAGGATTGCATGCCATCCTTAAGACTAGGTCTAGCTCTATGCATCTGAAAGGACATATTTTATGTCCCCTATGTTTTGTGTGTTAGGCAACAACACTAGGAATTATTTAATATGATGTTAAGTGGTGCAGGAATGAAATGATACAATTACACTTTGCATCGAAACACTTGACAAGAAAAAGAAGCTTGCATTTGCCTGTACAGTCCGGAGTCTCCGGTCTCTGTGGCCGGAGTCTCCGGCCAAGTCATTTTCTGGAGCAAAAGCTCCACTGGGCGGCAGCTGCGGGATGTGGTGCGGAGTTACCCCGGAGTAACACCGGAGTTTCCGCACCGGCCGGAGTTTCCGGTCCCGCGGTCCGGAGACTCTGCCCCCGACCAGTGGTTTGAATCGAAGACTTTCCCTGGATGGCGCGTGCGGTATAGGGTCCGGAGTTGCCCCGGAGTAGGCCCGGAGATTCCGGCCTGTCCGGAGTTTCCGGCCTCCCAGTCCGGAGTTTCCGGCCTGCAGAGAAGAAGAGCATCGCGACGGCTGCTGCGGTATCTGGTCCGGAGTGGGGCCGGAGTTTCCGGCCCAGGCCGGAGTTTCCGGTCTCCAGGTCCGGAGACTCCGGACTTAGTGGACAGAAAAACGGCTAGTTTTCTGGAGGGGTATAAATACCCCTCCACCTACCTCCAGCTCTTGAGTTCGCCCAGATCTGAAGTACACCATTGTTGCAAGCTCAAGAATCATTAGATCTCCCAATCCCTCCACCCAAACTTGTTGATCTTTGGGGGATTGAAGGAGAAGTCCCGGATCTACATCTTCACCAAGCAGTTCTTCATTTCCCCCTCATTCACTTGAGGGATTTGAGCCTAGGGTTTCCACTAGGAAAACCTAGGCATCTTGTTGTACTTACTTGCTTGCTACTTTTGTGTAGTGAAGCTGTGGTGCTTGGGAGCTCCCAATCCTTTTGTGGGTTGTGCTCCAAGCTTGTTGTAAGGGCTCCGGATTCCGCCTTGAAGGTCTCCGATAGTGGAAGGTGGACCGAGCTTTTGTGCGAGGTTCATCGGAGAATAGGGTGAGGCCATTTGTGGCGTCTTGAGTTTGAAACTCACACCCCTCCAACGAGACGTACTCCCCTAAAAAGGAGGAACTCGGGAATACATCCTTGTCTCCGCGTGCTTCCCGATCGGTTACTCCTTTCTAGTTATTTACTACTTGTATCTTATCTTGTTTAGACTTAACTTGTCATATAGGTAAATTCATCTTAGTTGCATATCTAGAGAATTTACCTTTGTGTCAAGCCTTAATCGAAAAAGAATTAAAAATTGGAGTAGCACCTATTCACCCCCCCCCCCCTCTAGGTGGCCATACGATCCTTTCAGCATCGACAAAGATAGGAATGATTTAAATCTAATAACACATATGTCCACAGAAGGTGCAATTCCTCTGAAGATGTCATCGTTTCTTTGTTCCCATATGCTCCAGCATCCCGTAATCATGATCTCCATTAAGAAGTTGATTGAGTATCTAGTTTTTGCTTCCTGAATCATCACATTTATATCATAATCAGTATTCCATTCGAACCCTGAGGCCCACCAAAAACTCTGGCTGAAGCTGCATTCGAAGAACAAGTGGCTAAGTGTTTCTTCAAGACATGTGTCACATAATACATAGTCAGAGAATTCCACATAAAAGTTCTTTCTTTTCATCATCTCTTTGGTGGTGAGTCTGCCATATAGCAAAAGCCAAGTGAAAAATTTGTGTCTCGGCAAGCTGCAGGTCTTCCAAATATCCAGGACTGTTTGTTCAGGATGATGTTCACCCATTATTGCTCTATAAACTTTTCTTGTAGAATATCTCGTATCAGATCCAGATATAGCCCATTGATCATTGTCCTCAGATAAATGAATGGACATTAAATCCTCTCGTAGTTCAAGTAGCTGTTCATGGGCTATGGCTGACAGTGGTAACTGGAACATACTGTAGATGTTTTCATTCAGTTTATTCCATGCTTTTCAGAGTGATAAATCTTTGTTAGTACAAAATGAGAACAAATGGGGGTATTTATCCTCTCTCACTGAACCTCCCCAGTTATGTTTCCATAAGATAATTGTTTTACCGTCATTAGGAGTGCAGATGGCCAATTCCTTGTATTGCTCAAAAAGAGACATGCAATATCTCCACCAGAATGATCCTTTCCGATTTGCTACATGTGGGATCACATCATTGTTGTAATGTGCATTCCATAATAATTTAAGCCAAGGTATGGTCATTGATCCTTGTAGGGATTCAGACCGTGTAACTACCCAAATTCAGCAAGACAGTTTTGTCTTTGAAAAATATGGACAACTTTTGCTACCAAGGCCAATTTGAAGTAGAAGACATGCTTTTATGGAGGCCTATATGAAGTTAGTATTCGCAATCTCTCCATTTGCACATAATGGAACCTATAAGTGCTCTAGCCTCTAGGAAACACAAGCATCACACATAGTTTTAGATGACAACGCTGTTCTAGAAGGTACCATTGGTTTATGTCATATATCAGCTAGAAGATCCAGAGGTTTTAAAGAAACTTTGCACAAAAAGAATACGAAATGACTTTTTCACAGTTTCAAATGTAGGGTGTAGGCAGACAAGGCGAACAATCCGGTGGAAAAGATTTGTGCATAAAAAATGAATTGGTTAAATACATGCATTGTACAGATCAGGTATCCCAGCTAGTGGGTGGAGAGATATTATGAAGCTAGTGGATGCTTTTAGAGTGGTTTCAGTGGTTAAGCCTGGCAAAGGAAATTCATTTCTCTTCTGGAATGGCACCTGGTTATTTGATGGATCAATTATTGTTCCATATATCTGGTTTGAGAAGTCAAGTAGCCCTCTCCAGTCCAGTTCCATATAACATTCGAGACCATACTGCATAAAACAGTTTCTCAGTCAAAATTTGTAGAATACATAGAGCTCATAATTAGCTCTGGATTTGCACAGATCAGCACTTAACCAGAAATAAATATGGTGCATGCGTGAACATTTCGTCAGTGCTAGTGTGCTATTGTTCTTCCTCAACTGACCATACTACCACTGCTTGTGCTATCAATTTAGATCTACTACAATCTCGACCGATGAGTCCGTGTATTGATTGTGCACCAAGTAGTCAGAATATCATCAATCATAAAAATTCTACAAAATTCTTCAATATAAACTGTCTCATAGACTCACCTGAAGAACATCAAACGATTTTGAATACTTATTAGGACTGCAGGAAGAAACTATTTGCAAGTTATAGTTTGTCAAGAAAATCACAAAGAACAGGGCAAACCTTAATGTGATCTTGATAGTATTTAATTCACATACCTTGAATCAGCAAGATGCACCATGATACTTGACAAAAGAAGAAAATACGATTGTGAACTTGTAATTTGTCTTCCGATTCGTACACTGGGAATTCTAGATTATAACAGTGTGATGCATGTGATTCATCAGACTGCCATGATACCGGACTGAAAATGGAGCTCCTGATGCTTATACCCCTGCAGCTTCCGTTATTGTACTGCTTTAAAGAACTATGCCTTCATTTAGCAAATTAGCATTGAAGCCTGAATATGCATGAACATGTATATTAGATTTAACATTTTGTGAGAGCTTGATAAGCAGCGTAACTTTTGGATGATATAAGTTTTGAGCATTTCCAAATAAGGGAGTATTTGTTGTAAGAACTTTTTTAGTGGACTCTCGTGAGAAATTGATCAAACGGATGAGGGGCACTCCTATTGTGCTTGAGGGATATTGCCGCCATTGTACTTCTGCATTTCACAACAGCATGAATTGCGATTACCATTGAACAATGATCATATACAGAAAATATGTTCATGGTTGTACTTATCATGAGCAAAGAGAGGAGCAAGCTGGACAGGACAGCATGGGCTTTGCTTTTCTGAACCAAAACAGGGGCGTACTTACTGGATCCTTGTCTTGTACACACCCTCTTTCAGTGTCGTCGTGCGGTTGGCATTCATCTGTTAGGCCTGTAATAGAGTAAACAGGGGGCTAGGCATTGTCCCTGATCATGAGATGTATGCTCTTCTCGTTACTCAAAATGATCCCCAGTTCACCTGCAAATTAGTAATAGAGGTAGCAATTTGTAGTTCTAATTCTCTGAAAACCAAATCCAAACCAATTGAAGAAAGTCACACAAGTTTCAAGCTCTGCACCTATAGGCTATGGATATCGCTTTAGCCTGAGAGATGAGAGCTATGCATGGGCGGAGAAGGCCGGAAGGGAGAGGGAGATGGAGAAGAAGGCTCACTGACAGACGGCTCCTCCTTCAGGTTTCAACCACGCCGGCGAGGAGAGATCGCACGGGGCGTGCGGCAGTCCCTGGGTTGAGCAAAGCTGCTGCCTTGAACGGCACCAGCTCCTTCAACATCGACGGCAGCGGCAACCAGTCGGAGGCATACAATGCATGAGGCGCGGCGGCGCTTCCGCAATTGGATAAGGTGTGTATGCGAGAGCCCGTAGGTCTGGAGCGTGCGTTTGTGACAACGCGTGAGAGGAGGCATCGAACAGATGGGGAGAGCGACGTACGAAAAACACGACGTACTCATCAGAAACCCCGGACCGATTGAAATACAGTGCACATGCGACGATGAACCGCACCCCGCCATCCTCCCAGCTGGACAGAGCAGTCCTTGGCGTCGTCGCCCGTCCACGGCAGAAAGACGATCCTCGGGCGGCGGGGGGAATCGTGGGCGGAGCCGCGAGTGGTATGCACGGAGCGAGCCGACGACAGACCTCAAGGGCCGCCGGCGTCTTCGAAGAGGAGTAGGATGAGCAGGATCACGACCCACGGCGCGTCCCACGCGGACAGCTGAGTCCTTGGGGAAAGTTGTTTGAGGATGGGTTAGTTGAGATTAGGGAGTTGTTTGAGGATGCAGTTAGTCTATACTTCTATATCTATACTACTATTAAAAGAGCAAACATGTTCGGGATACATTAAAATTGATCCGTTCAATATCTGATCAACGCTCCAGATCGCTCCAATGTTTGACAACTCAACACACCTTTTCGTTTTGTGGTTAATTACAGGAATTGCCACCGGTAACGGGTTTGTAAAAGGCAACGAACCAGCAACGCCGTCCATCACTGCCTCCGTCTCGATCGCCACCGCCGCCGCCTCGCAGCTCTAACCCCAAACGCCTCGATGGAGAAGCCCAGGCCCCAACCCCTCCCATGGCTCCCCTTCCCCTCCCCCTCTACCTGCCCATCGCCCCCATCCCCGCCCCTCCCCGCGCCCCTGCGCCCGGCCGGCGACGAAGACGATGACGAGGTCGAGTACGAGGTGTCCGACGACCACCGCGCCGCCCTCTCACCTTCTCATCTGACCATCCTCCCTCCAGTTATTTCTCCTCCGGCGTGCTCCTCGCCTCTGCTTCCTTCTATACCACCATCACGTCCTCCTCGATTCAGGCGATGCGCTGGCAGGCAGCGCCTCTCCCGCCGTCGATGCCATACTCCAGCACCGACGTGGGAGACCTCATGTGGCGGAGAACTTCCGAGCCTGCGGTCCCCGTGCCCCCAGATGCCAAGGGAGGAGCAGGCGGAGGAGGTGCCTCCGGGCTCGCGCCAATCACGGCCTCGGCCATGTCCGAACTTCAACTGCCGCGCCATCGGTTCGTCGGGCGTACATAGTGGCATGGGAGCTGCCGGAGGCGGACCGGTGGTTCTGCGGCGGCCGGCGGGTGTCGTGCTAGAGGAGGAGACGATATATAGAGAGCTGCTGTCCTGAGCTTGAGGAGAAGAGACGATATGGTGGGGGAGAGAGATCCGGCGGCTCAGCGCGGAGGCGGTGCGTAAATACAGTAATAGCTTGAAATGTGGATGATTCCTTTTTATCATAGCTCTCTTTCCCGAGTTAAAATTAATCATTCGCATTTTCTCCTTCTCATGTTGCGTTTGGGAAGTTGTAGACCTTTGTGTTCAACCGCAATATTGTCTTCTGGTACTAAAATGCAATTAAATCTTTGAAGACCAATTATATTAGCGATATATAATCTGATCTTTGCTCACAAGTTTCACATACATAAATACAGGAATAGCTTGAACTGTGGATGATTCCTTTTTATCATAGCTCTCTTTCCCTGAGTTAAAATTAATCATATCGCATTTTCTTCTTATCATGTTTTGTTTGGGAAGTTGTAGACCTTTGTGTTCAACCGCAAGATTGTCCTCTGGTACTAAATATATTAGCGATATATAATCCGGTCTTTGTTCACAAGTTTCACATACAAGTTTCCATTAGTCAATACACTTATAAATTATTACGGTTGCAAAACCTAGACGTGTGTTGCACGTGCACGTGTACTAGCTGAATAAAAAAGAGCCCGCGTGTGTTGGACTGTTTGCATGCACGTGAGAGAGTTTGTTATCGACGGGCGAGGAGAGGTTGTTGAGCGGTGGCATTTGTAAGTAATTAGAGCGAAGCGTGACACCACGGGAGGTGTGACACCACCAACTCAACTTTAATAGTAAAGATATGTGTTCTGCTCTATTTTTTTATAAAAAAAATCTTTTGTTTTTTGGCAGGAAAGTGTCTAGCTAGATCTCAGATCAAACCGTTCACTTTCACCCAACAAACAGAATTCTCACTGATTTGGTGGTTTCTAAATGTTTTAATTTTAACCCTGGACTATTGAAATCCTAGCATTTAATTTCAAAGTAATTATGCAGAAACTGGCACACACAAAACTTTACTCTCCCCGCATTTTTATTTTATAGTTCTCAAAGTTCCAACCTACGAGTTTTTTTTTGTAGGGGGTCCAACCTACTAGTACTATTGGTTTGTCCCGCCAAATTAAATTTTCAGGTTTGGGCTCAGACTTGTGGAAGGCCTTAAAGATGCCCGCGGAAATTAGAGATAAACACAATGTTGGTCACTCAACTTGTCTGAGATAAGTGAATTGGTCACTCATCCCACAAAATGTGAAAACCTGGCTCTCAACTTGTCTGATATAAGTGATTTGGTCACGAACCAGACCTGGAGCTGTTTTTTCTGTCCACGTGGCGTCTGGAGTGCGTCAGGGGATAACGAGGGTGACCAGTTCACTCATCTCGGACAAGTTGAGTGACCAACAACAACATGGCAATGGTGGGGTATTTTGGCAAAAAGTACCATGTCATCAGTTTTGGTGCCAGCTGGCTGCCTCTACGCCGCATGTGATAGATGGGCTCTTCTCAACATCGGAATCCCGCCATACCATGATGCCTCCCAACGATGGAGACGAGACAGAGGCCTTTTGCCACGCTCGGAAAGAGCTCCAGGACGTCGGAAACATGGAGGGGGCGATACGCCTTTCCATTTGAATCTCGATCATGGAGGAAGCTCGCGGGGGAGAGCACCTCTAATGTCACGCTTCCATTCAAAGGCCATGTTCTTCCATGTGAAGCCCATGTCGAGGGGAGGATATAGGCGCCGAGGCAATTCCAAATGTCACCGGAGCGGCGATGTGCGACGATGCTAGAAGGCGGTCTGCCACAAAGCATGGTGAGGTTGGGGAGAGGTCCTACCGGACGAGGTGATGCCGCATTCACATTGAGGCCAACGGTGTGCTTGACCGCGAAGGAGGGTTGGTGTCGTTAGAATCGAGCGCGGTGATTTTGGTCAGAGGCGGGGAATAAGACCTTGACTATTTCGATTCCAGTCGTCCCAGCAAGCGAGCTTCAACGAGGAGGAGGAGCTAGTGGTAGCCTAGGTTTGGCGCGGGGCATTATGCCTTGGCGACGTGACATGATGGTCGGATCTAGGATTTGCGCGCGCAGCAAAGCACATGGAGGGAAGAAGCCGGTATGAGAAAATGGGAGCACAACGTCAGCTTTATACTTGGAGAGAGCTAGCTACGCGTTGGCACACATGTTGGCGCAAACGGACATCATCGGCGCAGGTGCCGGGGAAGGGAAGCGTGGGGACGACGTAAAGAGGGTGCTGAAGGACGGGAGAGGATGGTGGTGGCGAAGCGGCTCAAGGACGTATATGTAAATTCCAAGATCACATGTGACTTTTTTTAATGATTAAAACACCACAGAAATTGTCAACTGTCATTGCAGTGTCCTTTGTGCAAAAATACTACACCATTTTCTGTTTGTCACTCAACTTGTCCGAGGTGAGTGAATTGGTCACCCCAGTTATCCCCTAGACCCACTTTTGTAACGTCACGTGGATAGAAAGGTCGGCTTGAGGTCCCAAATCACTCATATTGGATAAGTTAAGAGATAGGTTTTCACATTATGCGGGATGAGTGACCAGTTCACCAATCTTGAATAAGTTGTGTTTATCTCCGAAAGCTATGCGCACTCGGTACGCCACATGCCATTGTGCCACTTCTGCAGATACTGAAATCTGTACCAGGGTTGCAAAGCGATGCCCGATCTACCCGCTCCCTAGTCAATATTCATCAGCTAAGTTGTAGCAATTCCTAGCGATTGGTTCAGATTGGCACTACGGCATGATTTAGCGGGATTATGCGGGACGCCGCTTGCAACCCTCTTCACCAAGCCCAACTGATATTAGATCTATGATAATTTGTTCATCAAGCTCTCGTTTTTTGCAAGAGGCTCTGAGTCTCTGACCGGTGTAGCACGGGCAGAGCCGTCTCGCCAGTGCCCGGTGCACTTTGTATAGCCGACGCGACCACGCCCAAACGTGTGATCGGATCGGTGCTGGACGCTCCGCTGCGGTGTTTCAAATTTCGAAAAACGCTTCCTAAACTGGACCATGCCGGATATGGACGCGGCATCCGTACGTGGTTATCGCTTTCAAACATGTCCATGATTCACGCACTGTCCAACTGGTCAATAGGGTCGAAGCATCCGCGAGCTGTCTCCCTACGTGTCGAGCCTCGCCGATTAGCTAGAGTGCGGCAATTCATGTGGGCTTTGACATGGTGGTATCCGGCCGGGTGCCCGCGTAAAACAAACAAACGAACAAACCAAGATTTTGGGCAAATCCTAGTCTCTGCGTACTGCGGACGTAACATCGCTCCGCGACCCTCTAATGGGCTGGCCCAGAACGCGAGAGCAGAGCGTCGGCCGCCGGAAGGGAGGAAGACGACCCAGAACAGGCTGCGCCATAGCCACTCACCGACGCCGGGGACGACGCGGCTGGCCGCGGCGTCGCCGGCGGAGGCGAGGAAGGACCTTAACGAAGGGGGGTGCGGGAGGGGGTGCAGGTGCGGTGCAGTGGGGAGCTCGCCGACGGCCGAAATTAGGGTTAGGGTTTGGGGTGCGGGGGGCTTTAGAGGGATGGCCGGCCGGGCGGCGGCGGACCGACGGAGGTGGCGGCTGGAGCAGGGCGGGGCGCGGAGGCGGCGCGGCAGCGGCGCCGAGCGCGGGCGGCGGCAGCAGGCGGTTAGGCCGGCGGCAGCGGGTGGGTCGAGCAAGACGAGGAGGGAAGCGAGGTGGAAGGTGGAAGAAGACCTTCATGTGCCAGACCCACGAGGAGTAGGCGCACCCAAGATTTTGTCCATAGCATTTCCTCTTAACACAAGGAAGCTCAAGGCCCATTACATGTCCACCCCGGCCGGCCCGAGTGCGTCCGCTGGCAACCAATCAGTCACCGGCTCAAAAGTTCCAACCAAAATTATCACAAAATTTGCTCGTCGAATAAAACGCTGCCGCGCACAGTGCGCGAATCTGTTCCAGATTCGTCCATTTCGGCTATCAGATACGGGCGTCGAATTATCACTCCAGGTAGAGTATACCCCAATACACGATTAATTAAATGGAAACATAGTGCCAGCGCAGCAGCATGCATGAATCAGAGTTAGGGGATGCTCGGCATCAATATTTATCAGGCCGCCATATATTTACGATTACATGGAAAATATATTTATATAGCTAATGTAAAATGGTAGCATTACACTATCACACATTTTCGACAAACGGAATATTTACATCCAGATTCTGCATCAACATGATGTTAAAAACTAGTCAAGACAATAAAAATGTTCACAGCCAAAAAAGACAAAAAGAAGACGGAAATTAAAAACCTGGATCCGAATCACCAAAACAAGTCCCAAAAAATAAAGAATAGGTTCTCCAAACGAAACGGTTCCAAAAATGGGAATAATGCATAAACATCATCGTCGCCCGATCAAAATTTGTAGATTTTCACCCAGGAGAAAATGCGAACTCTTCAAGCAATGCCTTCAACAAGGAATCGCCATTGCCAGATACAATCAATGAAGCCCAAATCTAAGGCTTCACCCTGAATATTGAGATTCGGTACTCTACGAGCACCACCAAAACTGAAATCACCGAGTACCGCCACCCCCACCGAGCCCGGCCGCCACTGCAATGTACCAATCACTAGACTCACATGCACATATGCGGTACGGAAAAAACATCGTCATGTGGCCATGCCTACACAACAAATGTGACTCAATGTTTTCGTCACATCAAATACTCCGCTTACGCAAATATCGGTCTTCCAATCATAACTGAGTTGACATTTCTCCGGCCCAGACAACACTAATGAAATCACAAACGCCGACATATCCCATGGTGTTAGTGGAAAGTGGATCTTCACGACACACCCTCTTGAAGCCCCACGGGCTGAAAATGTGGACGTGCAAAATCTTATCGAATCCATAGGTCCGGAAACACATACACCAATATGTGAAGAACGACAGCGGATTCATCCGAAACTCATCGATGGTCGAGAGTAATCGGTAGCAGGCATATCGGCAACATGGGCTGAAGAAAATCACTAGGACAACCACCCTACCGTCTTAATTCGAGCCAGGCCGCCACCGACCGAATCAGGGATTAGATCTACCGCCGCGTCCTGGCCGTTTGCCGCCGCGCGCAGCCAATCACCTTACACCGCGCAGCCGCTGCACCAACTCGTCGTCACACATCAAGAGAGTCGTCCCGTCGTCGCGCCCGACAACAACACCAAATTCAATCCCGTAATTGTCGGTTCACTTCGACCCCTGCGTGCGAGGGGGTGAGAAGATCTCACCGCCGCTAGCACCGACCAGGCTTTACCCAGTCGCGTCCTTTAACGTCGGGGAGGGGGCTTGGCTGCGGCGTGGTTGGTTTCCCTCCCGACGAAAGGTTTTGAAAAGTAATATCATGATTATATCATTTTAGCATATATTCATACGGGAGAAATGGGGTAAGAATATATGACTGTTGACTGACTGGTATGTCCATTATGGTAAGAAATGGAGTGGAGCAACGTGATTGAGGGAGAGCAAAGCGGGAGAAAAAGGTGGAGTACTACGGACGAGAGAAAACAACAGTGCATTTGTTGCGCACACGGGCTTTGGCAGCCATTCATTGACCCACCAGACACTCATCTCTTCCGCCCCTGCCTTTTCCTCTGCTCCTCACCTCCTCCACGCCTCCTTCCCTTTCCCCCGCTCCCGCTCCTCTGCAGCCGCCTCCGTCATGTCGTCGTCGTCGTCGTTCGCGCACCACCACGGCTCCCTGGTAAGCAAGGCTTCCTGTAACCGACACGGTTGTTGGCACGCTCTTGCCTAACGAGCTGCTTTCTGTGGGTTTCAGGTGGAGAGGGAGGGGAGCATGTCCGCGCTGAGGAGTAGCCTCAGGCCGTACGAGGCTGCCGAGGAGGCGTCGGCTGCCATGGTCGCCGGGCCGGCGCCGTTGGGAGCGGGGCAGTTGGGAGACGGTTTCTTGGTGGAGGACCTCCTTGACCTTGAGGAGCTCTGCGAGGTGGAAAAGGAAGGCGGTTTGCTCTGCGAGGCGGCGCCAGCCGCCGAGGAGGAGGAGCAGAAGTGCAGTGACTCCCACGGCTCGTCGGTGGTCTCCTACGAGCTCATGCCGCTTCTGCCGCCGGAGATGGACCTGCCGGTAACGACGTTTGACCTTTTTTTTCTCTCTAGACGGCACCACTTTTTGCTTCTAGGTTTTTCCCCAGTATTATTTGTTGAGTTGTTTAGTGTTTTCTTTTTTTTGAGAACACAGTACAACACAGACGCTCACAAATACGCACATACACTCACCCCTATGAACGCACGCACGCACACCCTACCCCTATGAGCACCTCTGAAGGACTGAGCCGGCAGATCTTGAGGTTGACGAAGTCACCACAGGCGCCTCGCTGTTGACGGGCACGTCACCTACCACTGAAAGAATAGCGCCGGATAATCCTGAAATAAATCCAGGTAAATGCAAACGCCCATGCCAAGTCTAGGACTTGAACCTATCATGGACGACTCGCTGGCAGAGCTCCCGCCGCCGCCGCCGCGGCTACCTGTGGCGCCGTCAGCGGTGTGGCGGCGGCAAGAAGCCGCGGTCTCAACAGCTGTGTACCCTATGCGGACGCCGACCATATGCGCGCTCTCCACGGAAGCGGTTGTGCCGGTGAGGTCGAAGAAGCGCAGCAAGCGGTCGCGCGCCACCACCGTGTGGTCGCTTTCCGGCGCGTCCATAACCGAGTCGGCTTCGTCGTCTACTACCACCTCCTCCGGCTCCTCGTCGGCGTCTTTGTCGTCCTTCTTTCTACTGGATTCCCCTGCCTTCGTCGCTTCAAACCTCTTCGACGAGCCGCCACGCTCCAAGAAGTCCAAGCATGGCAAGGCCAAGAAGCGCGGGCGCAAGCCAAGGCACCATTTCCCGCCGCAGCTCTCCGCCTCCCCGCCCGTGCAGGGTGACCGCAGCTGCAGCCACTGCGGCGTCCAGAAGACCCCCCAGTGGCGCGCCGGCCCCGAGGGCGCCAAGACGCTGTGCAACGCCTGTGGCGTCCGCTTCAAGTCGGGCCGGCTCCTCCCGGAGTACCGCCCGGCCTGCAGCCCCACCTTCGTCGGCGACCTGCACTCCAACTCCCACCGCAAGGTGCTCGAGATGCGCCGCAAGAAGGACCCCGTCACGGAGGTCGCCGTGGCCGCGCCGACCGTCGCCTCGTTCTAGCCGCCCCCCACTCCACGGCGGCTAGCTAGTGTACATTTTCTTCGATTCGGTCGTATCATCGATTAGTCTGTTGTACCGTACCCTGGATTTTTTTTTTTGAGTACAAGGGATTACAGATCACAAACAAAACCGAACCAGCAGTACAAACTTCAGAAACAAGGAAATCTAACCTAGTTCTTGAAGGTCCAGCTCCACCGACGCCGTCTCACCACGGTGACCGCCGACCGCGCGCTGCCACCGCACTCCACCCGAGCCGGCACACACAGCGAACCGCGGCCAGGAAGCCGCCGACGAGGTCGCCGTCTTCAGTCAACCGCCTGGGTCTTGGCGGAGGCGAGGAAGCTGGGAGACCACCAGAGCACGCCATCGCCCTGGAACAGCGCCACTGCTCGACGCCGGAGACGCCAAAGCTCGACGCAGAGGACGACTCGGAAGATCTGACATCCCGATCTCCTGCACCCCCAAAAGCCACCACCGGCGCCGGAGAAGAGCACCGGTGCAGCGAGGACGCCCTGCAGCCCGCCAGCACCGTCGAAGACGCCGCCGTGGAGGGGAAGCCGCAGAGCATCAGATCGGCCGGCGCCGCCCTTCCCACCATGGCACCGCCGCCCGCAGGCCCCGAGTTACACACCGGAACGCAGATCTGGAGAATCCCCGCCCTCCCGCCGCCGGAGCGGCCGTCGGAGCGACGGGAAATCTCCAGATGCGCCGGCGGGAGCTGGGCGGCGCGGAGTCGCCTCCCCGTCGCCTCTGTCCACTGTAGCGCGAGAGAGTTCCAGAAATAGAAGGGAGTGTTACCGTACCCTGGATTTTTCTTCCCGTCTTCTAGTATTTAGTTGTTGTGCTACTAGAATTCATAAAGTAGTTCGTAGTAGGAGTCTTATTAGGTCGTGTTAGGTGCAGGGATTACTAAGCTTTCCACATTTTAGCTTTAGTTTGTTAGGGTATTGCCGTATACGTGGTGGCGCGGCGTTTTAGCTGTAGAAGTTGAGCTATTCGCAAGAAAGCTTTTCGAAGTTGTTTGAACCGTGAGAAGCAGAAGTGGCAAATGTCCATGGTTGGTTGGTTATCTTTGGTGTGAAGCTAGAACCTAGCTAGCTGAGTGGCAAACGAGGACCCTGGACCTCTTCCCTTCCCCGTCTACAGTACCGAAGGGCGATTTCTGAGCGACCGAAGGGATCCCACCTCGCCGTCGCCGGATCGGCGGTTGCCTCGCCCTCCGTCGGCCGCTCCGGCGGCGGGAGGACGGGGGAACCCCGATCCGCGACGTGTACATAGCGTAGGGCTCCTTTCTTTCCCAGCCGGTGGCGCAGTGGAGGAGGTGGCGCGGCCGGTGGTCCTTTTGTAGGTGGCGGAATTCCTCTTCGGTGACGGCGCTCCGTGGAGCTCTGGCGCTGATCTGCCGCCACATCCACGCTCGCAGCTCTGCGGACCTGCCGTGCGTGGCTTCCCCCTCGCCGGATGCCGTGGGACGGCGGATCTGGCGTTGACGAATCTTGTGCAGGAGGCTGATGAAGCTCGGCTCGGCGACGACGGCGTCCGATGGCGTAGGTCCTCTGCGGCCGGCGATCGGCGACTTCCCGTCCGCTCGGGGATGCTCTCGTTCCAAGGCTTGGAGAGCAGAAGCGGCGGCGCGCCACCGACGGCGCTAAGGACGACGACGATGTCGATTTACAGGAAGGTTTGGACTGTAATTTTGTTTTTCGTGGGGACCTTTCTGTAATTGCTGAATTTCCATTCAGCCCCTTGTACCCGCAAAAAAAAAAAAAAAAAGAACCTAGCTAGCTGCCTTGTTTTTCTTTAAAGGAAGCTGACTTGTTTTAACCATTGTTCCAGAAGAATACTCTGTCTGGTATTGGTAATATCATGGTGTAGATTCCATTCCTCATCATCACATTCACCATGCCAACCAAATCCATGTCTGTATAATTTGTATTGCACCATGCCATGCCGACATCATTGCTGGTATAGTGCTATGGCGTAGTACAAACTTGTATATGCAGCCAGTAGTAAATGGCCACCGCACATAGAGGTACAAATAGTAAGCGCACCCTTTCCTACAATGTACGACATCCAAATTACTTCTGCATTCAAAGAGGAAGCAGTATTGCCTAACAGAAAAGGTGGAATTAGTAGGGAATTCGATCGATGATAGTGCAAATTAGAAAGATCTTCGCTAGATTAGTGACAAGGGAGAAGAATGCAATCGTATTAGATTTGACTGAAATGCAGTCGTAGCTGCTTTTCATTTATCAATAGAAGAAAGGCTGATAGCCAAATGACTCGGTTTATAAGGAAAACCAGGCCGGAAAACCGAACAACTCCTAGCAGCGCTAGGTCAGCAGCACATGCCGAAGCACGGCACAACAACAACAGCAACTAGCACAGCAACAACACGGCATCACCAACAATAGCCACAACAGCAACTACACTACCACATCCGCAGCGCCACCACCAAGCTTCACACTCAGCCCTCCTTGCCGAGCACCCCTCCAAGAGGCTAGGATGCAAAGCACCGAGCTTCGATGGCCGCGTCACCGGCGAAGTGGAACCCGAGACTCACCATTGACCAGGACTGCTTCGACAAGTCGCACCGTAAACGCCTAGGAGAGAAGGTAGGCCAAGAGAGGCCTAGCCCCGTCAAGTGGAGTGCCGGACCGGAACTGAACAAAAAGGTTGTTTCCGCAATGCCACGACGCAGGTCCATTGCGCCCTCCGAAGCTGCCCGCCCTTGACGGAGCTCGGCGTGAACCCACCATCACATGTACCCGGGGACACTGGGAGCCAAAACAGCACCTTCAAGAAGGAGTGCGACGCCTCGCGCTGCTGCTGCTCGGACCGATTGGTCGTAGGAGTTTCCCCCGGCAAACAGTAGGGGACGGAGTAGGAGAAGAACCCCGACGCCCTTCAAGAAGAAATGGTGACGCCCACGGGCACCACCGCGTCGGTGCCGGTCTAACCGGCAGGGGTTTGCCCCGGGACCCTACTCAGCTTCCCTGCAATCTCCGAGCCAAGCAATGGGGGTTGATACCTGTGCTGAGATGGCCACCGTCAGGGAGGAGGGCGCGAAGATCGACGAACGCCGAGCAGAAGGGGCCATGCACTGCCGGACTTGCAGCCGCGCGCCGAGCCGCGGCCCGCAAGCCCAGATCTAGCCCAGAGGGACCCGCATGGACAACCTTAGATCTTGGCCCGCTCGGGCCCAGATCCGGCCCTCACGAGCTCGGGCACCGCCGCCCACGCCTCACCGCCGCAGTCCCCAGCCGCACCGCCTCGTCGTCCTCTCAGCACCAACGCATGCCGCACCGTCGCCGTCACCGCGCCGAGCGCCACCGCCTCCAGCGGCGGCTCGCCAAACGCCTCCACGGCGAGTTCCCCCCAGCACCTTTTTGGTGGCAAGGGCGCCCGCCGCCACCGCGGCGACGGCCCGCGGCAGCGGCGGCGAAGGTGGGCGGAGGTGGGAGGCCTGGCGGCGGTGCTTTTGGGGTTCCCCCGAGTCGCCCCGTACGGAGCGACGCGGGGTCGGGCTGTGTGTTTTTTTGTCTTAATCGTATTAGATTTGGAAAGCCTGTGTACGTACGTACTGCTGCTGTGCACTGGCCGGCCGTCTGGTGTAGCAGCGAATAGCGCGCCATGAATTCGAAAGAACGTTTCTACTACCCCATTGGAGCTATCTTGGCAAGGTCGTGGTCAGGTGCCTCGAATTTTGCGCTTCCCGCATAATACTCAATTCAGACATAGTATATGCTTTGGTTGTAGCGGCCGCACTGGGATGCTGCTTCCCGTGATGTCTTTGCCAGTCCGTTCGCACGACCGATGTGCAGTGCATTTTTTTATAGTAATAATGATTTATGGATGATTTTGGAACAATGGAATATTTTAGTATCCAGATAAAGGATCGCATTTCTACCGAAAAGAAATATGGATAAACTCCTCTTACCGAAAAGAAAGGATCGCATTGATTCTCAGAATTTTAAACGAATGGAATGTAAAATCACATATTTTGCAGTGTCATGTCTACTTAAATCTTACAAGGTCGAATATGTATCAAAATATGTTTGAATATACCACGAGGAAAACGAATGAGTTTTTCAAGAAGTTTGAGTCGTTGGAAAATGTACCTTTAAATGACTAAAATCTTTAAGAGAAATTCCTATGGGATTAAATTGTACATGTGAAGTAACCGATATAGAAAAAAATTTGAATCATTCCAATCCTTTAAATACTTGCAATTTTTTTTCCGAAATCCCTATGGTGGCATAGAGAACTTATAACACTTGCGGTTTTCCAGCCATTGGATGGAGAAGAGATGGCCGGAATGTGCTGATTAATATTATATTGGAAGAACTTTTATTTAAATTATCTTTAGCGAAGCATTTCATCAATTTTTAGATATTTTTCAAATTTCGTATATGAAACTTGATGACATTTATCTAAGTTTCATTTGTGAATGTTTTTGGAACAATGTAATATTTTAATACCCAGAGAAAGGATCTCATTTCTACCGAAAGGAAATAAGGATTTCAAGAACATAAAGTAACTCTTCAAGTTTGCTTTGAAATTCCTAGTGTGCTTCTTAAATATAAAATAACTGCATTTTCAATGTACAACACCAAATGTCTCTTCTGAAGCTACTGTGATTTTGAATTATGTAAAAGTTAAATATGTCATGGCATTTTAATCATGTATATTTTTTCATCTGCACATATTTAGATCATGTGCTCCAAAGAGGCTATTATCAATATTACAAACATAACCACTTCTTTTATTTATTTATTTAGGCACTAGATGCAAAAATTGAAGCCGACACTATCAGAAAACATGACATATTTTCCTCCAAAGGGTAAAATCATACTTTTTCGAGGACCATGTAATTATTTCATGACTTTTGTTGTCCTTGAATTTGTTGTACTTGCAGTAGTTGTGTTTGACTCAATGATCCCAAAATGACTAGATTATAAATTAAAATGAATAGATGAACTTATACATGACCAAATAAGAGAGTGAAACTATATTGCCTATAGCATTCTTTTTGAATTATTTCACGGTAGCCGACATGATCAGAAGAAATTGAATATTGTCCTCTTTTGATTATGAATTTGAAAACATAAGGAATATAAAACCACATATTTGTGGTGTCATGTCCACTTAAATCTTAAAATATCGAATATTTATCAAAGTATGTGTGAGTATACCACAAGGAAATGAAAGATTTTTCCAAGAAGCTCAAGTCAATGGAAAATATACTTTCAAATGACGGGAATCCTTAAGAGAAATTCCTATGAGATTTAATTTTACATGTGAAGCAAGCAATATAGAAAAAATCTTAGTTATTCCAATCCTTTAAATACTTGCAAAAAACTTCC
This sequence comes from Poa pratensis, assembly GCA_947311845.1. Taxonomy (NCBI): domain Eukaryota; kingdom Viridiplantae; phylum Streptophyta; class Magnoliopsida; order Poales; family Poaceae; genus Poa; species Poa pratensis. Next base: position 77,470,402 of record CAMZMU010000034.1, on the reverse strand, counting down.
AAAACCCCTGTGGGTGGCATAGAGAACTTATAGCACTCGTGGTTTTCCGACTATTGGATGGAGAAGAGATGGCCGGAATGTGCTGATTGCAATTATATTTGAAAAAACTTTTATTTAAATTAACTTGTAGCCAAGCATTTCATCAAGTTTTAGATATTTTTTCAAATTTTGTATATGAAACTTGATAACATATATCTAAGTTTCATATATGCACCTTGATGAAACTTTGATGAGGTGACGTGCGAGATTTCTTTTTATAAACTAAAGATTCATATGAGAAACTTGATGAAACCTAGATGTGTTTTTATATCTGATATTTGACGAAGTAATGCCAAACTTTATGGAACTATCTCAAACTTGATGAAACTTCGATGAGATGGAACTCGGAGGTTGATGCTGATAAAAGTATAAGGTTGATTATTCACAATTTTAGTAGCGACTGGATCCCAACAAGGCAACGATCGAGGTGCACCACATATTGCTTCTGCAATATCATGAGCTTCTATTTGCAAAGTGACAACATCAAACACTATTCTCTTCCCCATCCAACGGCTAGAATTTCACGGGTGCAGCCGGAATACTCCATAGACGCGGGTAGTCGATATTTTTTTTTTTGAAACCTATGGCGGGGAGCTCCCGCATTGCATTATAGAAGTGAGAATTGATCCAGTTAATCAGGGAAACGGACCCAAAAACCATACAAAACGCGGTTAAAAACCGCACACTCTAACTCTTCCATCGTCTGTGCCTGAAACAAGAATGGAGATCAACATTTTCCATGTCGTTTACATGTATGTAGACCAGGCACACATCAATAGTCCATATCAGATTTCCTTTTGATAGCTGTCTAACGATGCTAAGATCCTAATGAATATGCACACATCATCCTGTTGGACTCTTTTCCTTCTCATCACTGTCGGGTTTTGTTTTCTCTTGCCATCGATCCCCACTGGAAGCTGCTTAGCCTGATATCGCCGATCGAGCACTATTCTGCGTAAGCGGCCGAGGGCACTTTCAGATGCTATAATGCCAAATCGGTGGCGTGTTGTTAGTCGGCAACAATTGCATGACAGCGCATGTGTGCATCTCGATTCCACGTACGGTAGACGACGAGAAAGAAGCAGCATCGGCAAATTGGGGTCAAGCACCGGATCTTCGTTTTACATTCCTACTCCGTAGCTAGCAAGCTCTAAAGGTCAGCTTACCATCTCTACGATTTCGAAAACCATCTCGAGCAACTATGTATAATCCACTGTTTAGAATCCCTCTATTTATACTTTCAGACATATAGTCCTGGAGTGTCGATTAAACAACATATATACATGCGGATAAGCAAAAGGACCATCGGGCTTTGCATAGACAGGATGCTTTCATTCGCTCGAGCGCTGAAGAAGTGGAATTGGCTAGTTGCTGTGAAGCACTTTAATTATTAGGTGGTGGGATGGACATACCAACATGTTGACAACTTTGAGATAGATTATTGCAGGACATACAATTCCACTAATTAACTCCATGCAAGACCTGTCAGATAGATTAGTTTCTTCCTTTACGACCGCGGAAAGGTATAAGATTAGGATTGTAAAAGAGAGGTTTGATTGGAATGTAGAATTCCTTTATTTTCCCTTTGAAACTAAACCAAAGGAAAAAATTCTCCATTTTTCTATACTAACAAAAGAAAAATTTATATGCATATGTTTTCCTCCCATATTCCTATGAATCAAAAAGGCCGCTAGGGAATATGCAACCATCCATATTGGAAAATTGGGTCCGACAACCCATTCAAGTTGCATACATGCCGCAGTCACCAATTTGCGGCCCTGTTGATGCTGAAGAGTAGACCAAGTAACCAACAGATGTGTACATAAATACATAAGCAACACATGAGACTTAACATTCTTTTTGTTAAAAACCAATATCGTTCCGGCCTTGCCATTGTGAACAACATAGAGCATATGAACAAACGAGAAGATGTTCAGTGATACAAATACCAAAACCACAATGTTGTAAAGAAACATACTTAAATGATACCAACATTCAAGAATCGGTGCAAATTATCGTGCACATATCTGTTGCTTTTCGGGAAAAAAAGTTACTTTCCCACAACATTGATTGATTAATTAATCTTTTTGTTCATTAAAATCACTGTTCAAGATATCTTCCAATATTTCGATAAATCGGCCGATTTAGCACTCGAGAAAACCTAGACTACAACCTAACCTACTGCTATACAGGGCGGGCCGGAACCCTAGTCCATCTCCACGGTAGCCAGCGCGCGCCGACGGCGGGAGTGGCCGGATCTGGGCAGTGGCAACGGTAGACTCTCAAAGCAGAGGCGGAGAGGAAGAAACGAATTGTCCTGTCCCCACATTTTCTTTGGCACACGGAAACAGTGGCGTGCCGCCGTCAAAGAGTCTCTTCTCCGGCCATGTTTGGCCGCCGTTCGAAAGATGAGGCGTTATCATACTTTACGTACTCAAGAACATCCCAAGTGGAGCAAACTCAAACTAAATAGACTTTTCTTTTTTGAAGAAATAAATCACCGACCTTGATTCGAAAATGAATGAAACAACATGTATCAGGACATCAATATGCTGGTTTCAGGTTTGTGTTCCACAGCTGAAGCCTGCATGTCCTGGCACTCTCTTTATGTAAATCAGAAGCTTGTGCCTTCAGGTGTCCATGTAAGATATACATAAGACACTGATAAAGTGATATTAATTCGGCACTATACATACTCATGACAAATAGGGCATCAAGCTCAAGAATCTTGGGCATGATCATTCGAAAGGCCTGCACTTTCAGTTTGAATAATGTGATCTTTTCCTCTCTCTTGAACAACTGCCGCCGAAAGATCATACATCATGGCGGAAAGAAAACATGGGTATGTATGGTGTATGGACCACGGGAGCGGCTCTGCCCTTCCCCTGTAGATCACACTACACTACTACTCCAGAGTCCAGAGCCCTGCCTGCTCTTTCTTACTCGGGCACACACTTCTCTCTCTCAATTACCTTTCCTCTTCCGAATGTGCTTTTGAATTTGACCGCTTTTCTACCAGTATATATAGCTTTGGAATTTTAGTGTACGACGAGTTGGACGTATACTGAGGGGCCGAACCGATTCTGAGCTATCCGGCCGGCCGGCGAGTGCATAAAATATCTGGGACAATCTTACGTACGTGGCATCCATCGACAAGCTTACCATAGAGGTTCGATCGCAGCTTCAAGAAGCCTTGCATCATTTCCCACTAGGAATATAATCTGAGATGTTTTAACGTGTGGCTGTAATTCGGCTGTGAGGAAAAATACAGTCGGCCAAATGAGATCGATCCAGTTGATTGTCTACACGTTCACGTAGGCCCGGGCAGGGCAATCACCGTGGACAGTGCAATTTTTGTTTCGTTCAAATCATTGTCGTTGGATAAGTAAGCGCGCATGACCAGTCTAATCTTGTTCCAAATGGCAGACGCAGGAAACACCAGGTGAGACGGCAGTGGAGATTTTTTTTTTGCTCCCGGGTACCACTGCACCCTCCTATTTAAAAAAATCGAAAATCATATTTGTGAGTTTCCAATGAAAACAATTCAGTGTGTAGCCAATGATATACCCCACTGACGTGTAAAATATCAACTTCAAAAACATTGCAGTCTAAGCTACACAAAAATGATAAATGTGTAGATTTGAGAATGTATATTTTTAAATCTCTAAGCTTTATCAGATTTTTTTTATTTTTGTGTAGCCCATATTATAAAGTATCTCAAATTGAAATTTTGCACGTTTGTGGGATACACCATTGGCTACGTCCGATTTTTTTTCCAGAATTTTTGGAAACTCATAAATATGATTTTCGATTTTTTTAAACAGGAGGGTGCAGTGGTGTCCAGGATCACAATACACTTTCCGGTGAGACGGTCCAAAATATGTCGTGATTAGTTAGTTACGCTGCGTGTGTTCGATGACTTCGGAGAAGAGAAGAGGATAAGAACCAAGTTTGCAGTTCTTTTGTTTAAATTTTTTGCATTTTCAGTGCTTTGATCTGTGTAAACCAAGCTCGCCGTTTGCACGGGTACACGCATGCTTAATTTGAAAGTCCAACACACCCGGGTGAACTGCTGAGAACAGATGGTGTCTAGGTAGATACGTAAACGACTCTACAACTACAAGCATGAGTTATGAAGCAAGCTCAGCTCGGGATTCCCAGTGCATAAGCAACTCCCCCCTGAGAATAACATACAGACGATCTGCATGGCACAGGGCGTTGGAACTTTGGTCTAAATGGCTGAGCCCAATTTTTATTTACACAGTTTCTTGAAATCCCAGAGTCCCATGTGGACCATTCATGCACTGCAATATGTGCGACCACTTTACAAGGTGAGAGTTGCACCAGTAAAGTTTAGTCCCGAGAGAGTTACACCACTTTATAAGTTGAGCTATTCTATCACAAGTATAAGCATTAGAAGAATAGACCTACACACGTGTGCTCCTCCTCTGTCGCTTGACTCGTCGCGTTGGGTTTCACGAATGAGCCGAGATAGCACATACGCAACGCGTACGCGTTACAAACGGTTGGCTGTCGGTTCGCCATGGGCACGTCTACTGGTTCTCGAGCACTGGGCGGCATGCGTATGCCTCCTGGTTCTCGAGCACTGACCTGTTCTGTGACATGCACCGCGTGATGGGACAATATACTTCTGGAACCCCGCCTCTCGTGACTATACGGGAGAGGCGCAATATATTTTTTGAGGAGCGCTACCGCGCGACTACTGGTTTTTTCTCCAACACAGACGTCAACGACTACTTTCCTGATGTCGAGAACCTTTTCGACAACATGTTTTTGTCGAGCAAGCGAACGGGTCTTCATCCAATGTTATGTGATCTTCTACCTTATGTTCGAGATCATGCTTCAAACTTTCGCAAAAAAAAGAGATCATGCTTCAAACACTACTTCTAACAACATGTAGAATTGCTATTTGCCTACTCTCTATTAAATCACTGATTAGTAGTCATGATTTATCTACTGCTTTCATGGATTAAATCTTATAAATAATTGCTGATATATTTAACACAGGGTCGCAAGCGTAATAGTCCAGTTGATTGAGAGCACCCACGCTACGGCCAAACGGATCGAAACATATCTGTCACTAGTCGGCTGGCCGATGCCGATGCCGACGGCAACTAACTAAGCTCCAGGTCAGTTCGTCAGCGAGCGAACTGAGAGGTAAACTTATCAGTTAACTAATTCTAGCCGAGGTGGCTCGATCACGGCGAAAACCGAGGTCACTCTCCGCGGAGGCAAAACCAATCCGCCAGAGTCGTCGCTGTGGTGATGCGCCGAGTTTTAACTTTCATCACTGGTTACACCGTAAGTGCCATTTGCTATCAGTAAATCTGGAAAAGCAAAAGTTGAGGTCAATATCTCTGACGTTCAGATTAGCTTTGAACAGTGCGGTGCTCAAGTTTCTTCTACCTTTTTCATCTCGCTGCGTGTTTGTGCTTTGGTTAAAGCTCGGTGGTCCACCACCGACACCATCGATAGTCACGCATAGTAACTTTGCTGACGGTCACACACTTACACGGCTACTCTGCTAGTACCCTGCAGTTGTTTACTGCTGAAAGTTTCTCGTCGGCGCTGACACCATCGAGATTCAAAGAGATGCACGCGACAGTTTAAGAAAACTCGGGCAGACCATGCTTACCATCTGACGGTGAGGGCATCTCCAGGTAGTTGGGGGTGAAAATGACACTGCAGTTTGCGCTCGTTCCCTGCTGAAACTTCCTTTTTTTTTTTGGAGAAATGTGCTGAAACTTCCTGACGTTTGTTGCTTCTATGACGGGCAATGGGCCTTGAAGCCCAAGGCCCAGACTCATGTTGTTCTTGGGGCCATATAGCAGCCTGTTCCGTACAGACTGGCCCAAATGGCTCACCGGCCCTCTTCTTTTTTAATCCGGATTCCTCCCTTTCGATAGCACTTCTCTTGAGCAAAATGCATGTATAGTCCTGAAACTCTCTGGCTACGCTCGCAACGGTCCTGGAACACAGGAACTGCCTCGTCGAGGTCCTCAAACTCGTCAAGGATGTCCATATACGGTCCTGGCTACGTATGCGGCTGACGTGGCGAAGACGATGGACCGGAGAGGCTCCTGGCTGGCCCACGACGGACGCGCGACCTCAAATTCGACAAATTCCCCTTTCCCCTTCGACCTGACCACCGGCGCACGGCGGCGGCCAGAGGTAGTCGGAGCGCACGGCGGCAGCGCACGGCGGCGGCCGGAGGTAGTCGGAGCAGTCAGACCTGACCACCGGCTACCTCGTCTGCTGCTCTCCTCTTCCTGATGGGTGGCAATGGCGGCTGGTGCCCGAATCATGGGGTATGTAGCTTATTTCTTCTCTTTTTGGATTTCTTTCTCATCTGGTTATTTTGCTGAATTATGTCTCTGAATTTCTTGGTCCAGACTCATAAACATGGCTGCAATTTTTTGAAATGGGAGGATGTCTATGAGAAGCATCTGATTAGTACTGGACACATTGTGCAAGATGAAACCGAGACCAGTAGCTCTATGTGGAAGAAGGAAGAAAGAAGCAGGAAAACCAAGATGTGTTCTCGTGTTGAAAGTTGTAATAGGTTGCTTAGGTATTTTAGTTATTCTGATGCTTCTAGTAGTGTGCAAGCAGTAGTGTGCCTCTGTAATATCATTATGAACTATGAATAAAGTATGTGTTTGGCGATTTGACCTTGATTTTGATACAATTTATCCCAGATTTCACAGATAAATATAACAGCATAAGAGACCACAACTTATGCAGCAAAATAACTTCAAATTCAGTACATCAGTACAACTGACAGGTAGCAAACTAACTGGACAATAATGGAAGCACACATTTGAAATTCACTACATGACGACAGCAAATTAACATCAGTTTTCCTTGTCTTTGTCTAAGCCAGGAGGAGGACCTTTGAAGTAGTCGAACATGGAAGCCTTTCTGGGTTGGTGGAATGCCGACCTGGAGCTGCCTTCCTCCCTCCTTCTTTTCTTGTACCCATGTTGCAGAGCCTTCTGTCTTGATTCTTCTTCTTGCTGAATTTTGTGAGCAAGTTCTCTTTCTTTTCTGGACCTTGCTTCTTCTTCACTCTTTTTCTTTGCCTCCTCTGCTTGTAACTTCTTAGCTTGTTCATCTAGTTTCTTCTTCTCTGCCAATGCAAGCTTGGCAGCCTCTGCTTCCTTTTTCCTAGCTTCCTGAGCTAGCTTCTTCTGTTCAAACTTTGCTCTTTTTTCCTCTTGTGCGTTCAGCTTTTTCTCTTCATTCATCCTTTTCTTTTCTTGCGCCAATAGCAGCTTTGCTTCCCTCTCAGTATTTTTCTTCTCTTCATTAGCTAATTTCTTAGCTAAAGCTTCTGCTTTCTTCCTCTCAATTGCGTCAACTCTTTTTTCTTCATCTTCTTTAAGCTTGGCCATAGCCGCATCAAACTTTGCTTGATCAGCTATGTCCCGTCTGGCTGCTGCAGCTTGCAGCTTAGCTGCTGCTAGAACCTGTCTTTTTCTTAGCAGATTCCCATCTTTGGTGATTGTAGTTACTTGAACAGGTTCGGTGAGCACATTCTCCTCGATGAAAGCACATTCAGGTAATTGAGTCACCTGAGAAGCTTCTCTTTGTGTAGATGTTCCCTGCACATTCAAGCAATGTTGACTATAATTGACTAACCCGAGACATGGATTCATCAATAAAATGCAACATTACCTCTGCTAGTAAAGCACTTAATACTTCAGGCACATAAGCTGCTGCGTCCTTTTGTACAAATGCCATTGACTGCAAGTGATGTTCCTACAAGAACAAATTTTGCATTTAGTAACACATTTTTACAAAAGCAACTTCTTTTTACAGTGTGCAGTGAGCAGCGATAATAAAATGCACCTTAGTAACAAGAGCAACTTCCTCATAATCATCTTCTTCCATCTCTGGTTCTGCCCTTACCATATTTTTCTCTTTCTTTTCAGGAACAAAGCCTAATTTCCAGTCTATGCAGCCACCTTTGTTGTGGCCTGAACTTCCACACTAGCTGCAGTGCATCAACACTCCATGCTTGCTCATTTTCTTCTCACCATTTGTACCTTCTTTCTCTTCAGGTTGTTGCCTTCTATTTTTCTGTGGCCTACCAACTTTTTTCTGATAAATTGGTGCTTTGATTTCCCTAGCATCAACTTTCTCCCATTCCCTAATATCTTTACATGGCCAAATTATGTGCTCATATGCTTTGTAGTACCTCTCAACTGAGTAGCACGAACTGACATAGCTCTCTGGCGATTTCATGTCATGTCTTAATGCAGACACAGCGTGCCAACAAGGAATCCCAGAAAGATCCCATCTCCTGCAGCTGCACGTTCTTTTCTGAGTATCAACAATGTAAGGAGTTCCCTTCTCATCAATTTCGAATATCCCATTCCCAGATGGTTTTGCTTCACAAACATTTGACCATTCCACATGTTTCTGTAACTTCTTCCTTATTTTCGGACAAATTGTGCCAGACATGGCTTCAGCTTCTACTTGCTTGTTGTAAATTCTTGTGGTAAGTTGACACTTTATCTTCATAATCATTGCAAGAACAGGCATCTCTCTTGCATCCAAGATATAACTGTTGAAGACCTCACAGTTGTTGTTCAAGAGAACATCACATTTTGGGAACTCGCTTTGGAATGCTTTCACCCAAGTGGCAGGATCCAATTCTTCTAGCCAGTCATGGGCTGTCTTGCTAAGAACCAGCATTGCATCCATGTTATCCTGCCACTTTGCAGGTGTGGTGCTTCTGGCACATTTCCACAATTGATTCTTTAGAACTTCACCTTTGAAATTCTTGTTGAAGTTTTGCCAGAGGTGCCTCACACAAAAGCTGTGTGTACTGATGTGTTTCATCGCCGTAGATAAGCTCAAGTGCATGTTTCCTAGCTCTTCCAAGCTTTCCCCTTTTTGGTGTCATCTTCCAATCTCTCTGCACTAGCTGTCCGAGACCCCTAAGTGCCATTTTTTCATTGGCCCTAATCTCCTCAACATAGTGCTTGCCAATGTATTTAGAATTGAATGCTGTCACTTTCCACGTGCTCTCACAAGTGTGCACATGTGAATATCTTTTCACCATAATGGCCTTCGGTCTACTGTCAAATGATGCATACAGTTCCCATGGACATCCTGGCACACATTTTGCTAGCACTCTTGTCTTGTCATTCTTTGGGAATTTTATGTTCTTCCTATGCTGACAACTGTGCTCCCTAATTGCCTTTTTCAATATCTCAGTCGATTCAAACAGCTGACCAGTAGCAAACTTAGGATCAACCATATCTACTTGGACAAATGGTTTGAAATTTTTGAATGTCTCGGCCTCCACATCTGAATCTGCAGGTTCAAAGAACTCGTCATCAGATATTGTACCTTCTGGAATTACCTTCTTGTCATCCTTTGGTTCTTGATCTGCATATTGCTGGAACAAATCATCATCTCCTTGTTCTATGTCGTTGTCACTATCGACAATATCTCGCTCATAATCTGAATCACTGGAGTTGTCACTGTCCATGTCCTCATCAACATAAGCAAGTTTTCTGTTTGATCTCCTCTCCAATCTTGCAGTACTGTCTTCCTCTCCAACCTCGACAGCAGGCTTCTTGCTAGGACTAATCACAGGAGGTAAGTTGGCAACAGGGTTATCAACAACATCATCCCACTGTACTACCTTGTTCACTGGCTCATGATCAAGATAAACCATGAGATACCTGTGCCCCTGCTTAACCATTCCTACCATGCTCAATGCATCCTTGTCTTCAGAAATTCTCCTCAAGCCATCTTCATTTATCTGCATTCCTGGTAACAACCAGTAGACATCGATTCTGCCACCACCTTCATATCCTAAACTCTCAATTATGTCGTCAATCCAAAGAGAGGACCAAGTATCTGCATCGCAGTAATCATAGCACACTTTCTGCCCATCAACATATGCCCTATTCGCACCATAACCAAGAAAAAATCCCCCATGGATCACCTCCAACGTAAAACTGTCACTGCCTGCCTCTGAAAATTGAGTAAAACAACCATTTTCAGAACTTTTCCACTCCTAAAACCCTAGTGCAAAAATTCGATGAATAAAGACAGCAACTTCTATCTTAAAATATATTCTACCACATTGAGAACACGCTTCCAGTCCTAATCAACCTCAAAATCGAAAGAAAAAGACGCCCGAATCGAACTAACCGTATATAGGAACGGGGTCTCCGTCCGACCGCCGCACGAGAGACATCTCCGGCGGGAAAGAGGGTCCTGCACTGCCGCCACGGCCACCTTCTTCAGCCCCGTCGACCTCTTGTTCCTCCGCCTATCAATCAGCTTGTTCCTCCGCCGATCACCTTCATCCACCGCCGCCGTCGCCGTTCACCTCGACCTCTCCGCGAACGAACAGAGAAACAGGGGAACGGTTGGATCGATTCGTCAGATTGGAAGAGTAGCGACGGGTGTTTTGCAATTTTTCCATGGGACTCGAGGAGGCGTGGCGTCGCGCGTCCGTCGTGGGCTAGCCAGAAGCCTCTCCGCGGGTCCACCGTCTTCGCCACGTCAGCCGCATACGTAGCCAGGACCGTATATGGACGTCCTTGACGAGTTTGAGGACCTCGACAAGGCAGTTCCTGTGTTCCAGGAGCGTTGCGGACATAGCCAGAGAGTTCCAGGACTATACATGCATTTTGCTCACTTCTCTTTCACTCCCTCCGTACCCTAATGTTTTACCTTCTAGAAATCTCTTTTGGTAATACTTCCTCTGCTCACTAATATAAAACCTTTTGACAAGCTAATTTAGCTTGCCAAAACATTTTACAGTAGTGAACTGTATATTATTGTTGCACTATCCAACTATCTTAAAAGTCCGAACTGATAGAAAGGGCTATGCAATATATTTATATTTTAGCACTCCCCTCACATTTAGGCTATTTTAGTTCTTAGCATGAGTTCGGTTCATGCGGCATAATTTTTCCGTTTCTTTTAATACTACGTGACTAGGGTTTTACCTTGAGACCTCTTCATTCTGATACCATGTAGAATTACTGCACTAGCTAATTATCGCAAAAGTCTGAACTGATGAAAAGGCTACGCAATATATTTATATTTCAACAAACAGAGTGATTTTTTTCAAGGTGATTTGGTCAAAACGGCACGTATCATGGTAAGACAAGAATGTGAGCCCCGTAATAAAGCACATAGTGTTTTTTCTTTGAAACGGGATAAAGCACATAGTGTCATGTCTTTGTACCCACCTCTAAGGCATGAACGTTAAAAAACTGCGCAGATTAGGATATGTTGAGACCACTTGGATAGAGTATTAGGGCATGTACAATGGTCTTATCTTAGCAGCACCACGTAGGATTATTGATGAGTTGGAGGAGAGAGAAACAAAAAAAGAGGTTTGTCTTATCTTAGCTAAGAGATCATATCTTAGCAACAATATGTCTCACTATTTTTTTAGGGTATCTGGTTATTAAAGATAAAACCTCTTATCAACCATTGTACACCATGTTTTTATTGTCATATCTAAATTAGGTGGCACGTATAAGATAAGACCATCTTATCAACCATTGTACATGCCCTTATAGTGCATATCTCCCGAAATATCCAAAGAGAGCTCGGGCTATATGGAGCCTTTTATTTTCTAAAAATTCAAAATCTCCATTTCAAAGTTTCAAAAAACCTGAACAAAAATCCTAGAGGTAGATAATACCGAACTCCACCAGTGTGCAAAAAATCAATGCAAAATAATTTATTCTATGGTACACAAAAATAACAAATATAGCAAAATTTCAAAATTTCAAAATGCGCATTGTTCGCCACACCCAGATCCACACGTTTGTCATTTTTTCTCGGCCTAAAATATAAATATTTCTTACTGGTTTTTTGCATCTAGGAATTCATTTTTTAATTTTTTAAAACTTACAATGCTGTTTTGAAATTTTAAATAGGGCCAGGGAGTCCAAGCTCCAAAACGACGCACTCACATATCTCCTTACTATTGAGCGGAAGAGTGGTTGATTCACCATATTTGTTCTTTTTTGGGTAATTTGGTCAACACGTTGCGTATCATAGTAAGACAAGCATGTAAGACCATGTAATAAAGCACATATAGTGTATTTTGTTTTGTTTTGAAACAAGATAAAGCACATAGTGTCATGTCCCTGTATCACTCTCTAAGGCATGAATGCTGATGCGGTACAAACTACAAAGTGATAATTTCTTCCGAAAAAACTGCGTAGATTAGAACATGTAGAGACTACTAGGATAGAGTGCATATTTTCTTGTTATTGAGGGGAAGAGTGGTATTGCTTCGCAAAAGTTGTTTTGCCCTATGTCACTACAACGTCAGGTAGGACTTGCAGAAAGACGAACTTTGGGAAGGTTTGTTAAAGCAGCGCTGGGATGTTGTTGTACTGATACGTGTCGTGGAGCGTTCCAACATAAACTTTTCTCTCAAGTTACTTTTATGTATTTTGGGATCTTTTTTCTGCAGATGCATTGCATATTTTTTTTGTGCTTTCCAGGTTCATTGTACTTGTACTTGCGTTGTCCTACCTGCAACTCTAAGAGTAGTGCACGTGCATTTACCCGTGCATTGTGTATACTTACCGGCACAACGTAACTAACATTCGGCAAATACTCTTACACTATACTAGGTTTTTAAGTATGAAAAAAAGTTTGTCAAAACCTATTAGCTTGGAATCTAGTTCGGAGATCTCGACATGACAACCGCAATAGAGAATAGTTTGTAATTTGGACGAATGTTTCTAATAAATATTTGTTTTAAATTTCGAATCCAAAATAATGCAAATGCAACATCCAACCATCCCGCATCAAAAAAGTAATCTCATTAGAACTCTCACTTTCTTACACTTATCAAGCATACCACGGGTCACTTATCGCAAAATAGAGAGAACCAGAACTAACCTTTGTAAATAATCGGCGTTTTTCAGCTATTACCTACACGCTAAAAAAAATTGTTTTTCGATTCGGGCCTGGAATCATCACATGTCTAGGTTGGGTTGGGGCTCTACTGAATGGGCTCAGATAACTGGAGCACCTTATGATACAGCTTGGGCCTTGGCCTTGTTGCAAAGTCAGTCTCGGTAGTCTGGGATGACATTTTGATCACTGTAGTGAGCAACTATAGTACTACTCTGTAAGTGCGTTTTAGTTTTGACTGTTAATCTGTATCTCTAGGGACCTTAATCGCAATATGGAAGACCGTCAGCGCATGCAGTTAGAGTAGAATAATATCTCCACGGCACAAGATAGAGATCATGAGATATATTAAGAAAATCACGGTAATCAGTGCAACAGGACAAAAGTTAACTTTATGCGCCCGATTCCAGGAACGGGGCACATGACCAAGATCAGGACAAAAGATTCTGGCGAAGCAACAATTATTGGCATTGGATAGTGGGATTTGCTCTTTGCTTGCATTCGAGCACGATTGTAGAACTCCTATAGATTTTTAATCTTAGCAAAATAGCAAGGCATGCCCGTTTTCGACAGTGTTGCAATATCTAACTAATTTGTTCTTTTTGGAAACACGCCAGGTAAAGAGGTGACCGTAAGATTGATGAAATCACCGGGAGTGTTTCGTTATTCATGGCTACAATATTTCTTCACTATGTTAAGTGATATTACTTCTTCTAGGTGGTTTTACAACAAATCTCACAGGCAACTCCCGAACGCTGCCTGATGTGACATTACCATTTCGATCTTGTTTTTAGAGACCCAGAAGGGTCTAGATAGTATTAAGGCGTCAAGTACAAGTTGCAGTAGGGACTGAAAGAAAAAATACTATTACAAATAGGTCCTTGACATTTACAAAGTAGACCCTACAAAGATGCTGGAGAAAACAATCGGGTCGTCCGTCGCAGTCGAAGAAGATGGAGCTCGAGTGAGATCCATCTTCACCGGCGTCGGAAGCTAACACTTGGCACCAAGAAGACGATGAGCGCTGTCACTGACTTCACACAACGTCTCCACAAGGAGGTTGAAGAAAGCCACCAGAGTAGGCCGACAAACGAAGGTTGTCGAGATTGTTCCCCGAGTAGTAGAGCATGCACCCAACTCTCCAAGATGCAGCTCAAATCTTCCCTGCCACCTTCCAGATGCACATGTCGACGGGCCTCCCCGCTTCCTCCCCTCACCACCGCAGCCGGCCGGAAGAAACTTCCCTGCACCTCGACTCCACGCCAAGAGATAGCTTCGAGCCATGGCATTACTGAAGGAAACAGCGGCACTCTCCATCGCTTCCACATCAAAACTATGGGAAGCACCTAGGCCTGGCAAAAAAGTTTGACTGGTTAGGGACTAGTTCATTTTTTGTACCACGAGATTTTTCTATTTTTTGTTTAATTAATTTGAACATCAGATTAACTTAAGCATGCGTTATACCACGAGACTATATCACTGATTTTTATTTGAAAAAATTCAATACTATATCTTATATTGTCATAACTTTTATTTTTTTGGTTAAAGTTAGAACCAAAATACAGGTAGGCCTTGTATACTAAAATGAAATGATAGCAGTACGTACCCGACTAATGGGGATATGCCGCCTAGATCTCTTATGGCACATCAATTTATGTTTACCCAAGCCAACTAAATTTGGATTATCCTAACGATGCATGGAGATAAGATGCATGGAACCGGGTATACGCGTATATCTAGCCCGCTGGGCACACATTTGGAGGACATTTCCTGCTAATGAATTTTCGCAGATTGATAGCCACAACTCATGGATTGGGCATGCATGGTTACATACCAGTTACCAGCTGCCGGATATCGTCGAAAAGGCACGACATGAAAGTGATCCAAACCATTTAGATAGTTCTCACAATTAACTCAAAATTATCCCTCAGTGTAAACTTAGCTCAATTTGATTTACAAATTGTTGTTGCTGTTTTTTAATTTTACATGGATATCCATGGATTGTTGGTATCTAACGGGCGGCATGCATGGACATCAGGGCCAGTCCAAACATATTTTGCACCTAGAGCTACTTAAAAAATAAATATCTTTATACACAAATTTTATACTTATTTGTGAATTAGTTTTAGCAAACTATAATCTTAACGACTATAGTTTTTATCAATTAATTTCATAGTTAACATATTTGAATGTTTCTAATATTAATTATATCATTCTATATTATACTATTCCGATGTCTATCAATAAAAAATTGTGTCATGAGGACTTTAACCTTTTGTTGTAAAAAAATTCTCGACGAATTTATTTTTGCATATTAAATTATATGCATGCTTTGCAATATTGAAATATCGTCGATCATAATAATGTACGGATAATCTATTTTACATATGATTTTATTATCTGATATGTTGTCTGCAATGCGCTTGGTATTATCTGGTTTATGCGACAAAACATATCTATTGAAACAATAGGTAAGGCACAAAATCAAACATGGAGATTCCTTTAACGCAAATTTGAGGTTAAAATATCCGCACGAGAGACTAACATGCTCACTAAAACTGTAAAACATCATCGCTGATCGGATTGGTTTATGCCTAGGTGTTACATTATATTAGACCATCGTGTTGACTTGGACAGTTGGATTTACAATTTTTTTTGAATATTCAATAATGTTTGGAAGTAATAAAATAGTACAATGGTTACTAATATTTAACAATATTTGGGTCCATTTTCTATAGAGGCCGAGGCGGTCGCCCTTTTTGCCCTACCTATGGGCTGGCACTGAGAAAACTGTTATACTCAATATATGAAGCCATCTATCGGAGGAACCGTGAAGGCGAACCCATCCGATCGTCTCGGAGATCACATAGAGAACAAAGGGCATACAACATATTCTTCTCCCGGTAGATTACGCACTAGAAACACACTTCTCACTGTTTATATAGTCAGTCCATAAATAATCTTTAGAACATTTGATTACATAAATGGTCGTTCCTATTTTTTTGGATCAGGAACGAGTTAAATAAATATAATTGCACTAAACTTTATAGTTTACCATGGGTTTAACAAATATATGTTGTATACTAATTAGCTCGCATTGTTAAGAATACAATAAATTTACTCCATTAATTGTTTATCATATATTGTTGCAATATATATCATTGGAAATATATGTGAGTTGTGCACAAGTTCTTTCCTTTGTGATATGTTGTCCTTAGTAAGATACAAAACCGCCATAAATGTGAAAAAAAAGAAAACACGCGCATCTTATATTGTATTTACAATTGATGAATTAAATAGGATATATGTATATTAGTGTGTGAATGTTTTTATATATTTTTAATATTACTAAATATTTGATTGAGATTCCAAAGCATATTACCAAACAAATATCTTAATGGAGATGTGATTCTGAAGTATAAAGTGAATGGTTGTCATGATCATAATTCCTTGGGCAAATGTGTCTTACAAGTTATTATGGATACAGTAATAAGTTGATAATATATTGTTCTGTTATTTAAGTGCATTGCTTATATTAATCACCGACGAGCTGGGTTCTACTATTTTTGCACACACAAAATTCAATTATTATACGCTTATCAGAGCTGCTCCTATTTAATTTATCAAATAAGAAGTTATGCATGAAATTAAACTTTGAAAGTATATCAAAATTTCGATAACACATGTGTAAGGCATCCATAGATGAGACTAGCTATTACCGATCCAACTAGATTATTCTTGTGTGGTACATTATACTGTTCCATCATGTGCAATTGTTCACGTAAACCGGGGTTGATTTTTTATTATTTATTAAAAGTCAAAAGTCTCTTATACATGACAGATACATAATAATGTAAGATTTACATATATACTTTAGTATTATAGACTCTGCTCCTCCTGGGCCCAAGCTTGTCACCCTATTTGCCCGACCTATGGACCAATTAAACCAGCCCCATTGCCATCTTTAAATCGCCACATGTGAAGTCATAATTTGGACTAGATAAATATATATGATTCTGTTGTCGAATTGTAGAAAAAAACATTTTAAGTTCTCAAAATGTGATAAAACTTTTACATGCCAATGTATACAAGCATGTCCATATTAATTTTGTTGCAAAATATGATTATTTGCTAACTATGCAAAAAAGAAATAATAAGATTATTTCTCATCAAGTTGTGTATGTTTTGTTGTAGTTCGGTCCTATTTTGATATTTGAGCAGATAGCAAAAGGTCATTTTATTTCTTACCAAAATTTGCATGAACATGCTTGTATACATTCTCTACTTGCATGTGTTTTTTATTCGTTGAAACTTAAATAAAGTGTTTTTTAATTCCCAGTAATTGTTTTTTTTGCTTCCTCGATCTCGTTGCTGCCCTGCGTTGCTATAGATGGGACTTGGTTCGCACCGATCCATTGAACCTAACCTAAAAAAGAGCCCAATGGGACGAATGGATAACCCAAAAACCAATTAGGTTCTTTAGGTTCGATCCAAATTAACCGAAGGTTATCCTCTTCCCAACTCCCCGTGCCGTAGCGCACTGACCGGCGGCGGCGGTCGGCGACGAGAGCCTCCGGGCGAGCCGACCACCCTCGCCGACGAGCGCATCCCGGCGAGCCGACCACCCCCCTCCTCCCGCGCCCTCGCCCTCGCGCACTTCCTCACGGGCAACCTCCACATTCCCGCCGCCATTCGCGCCCACAAAGACGATGCCGCCAGCACGGAGCTGGCCGACGCGCACCTCAGCTCCACCCGAAGCACGCTCTCAGCCGCCAAGCTGCTCGTACCGCACTGCGTCGACATCGCCACCTCCCTCCTGCCTCCCAGCGCGGCCAGCGCCTCCCCGAGCTCGTCCGCCGGCTGACGTTGTAAGAAAAGCTGACCTTGAACCACACCGGTGGTCGCGGCCTTCTCCGGTGAAGCTACAAGCATTTCTCCAACGGTCCTTCTTGACGCTGACGACCGCCTGAGGTACTGCATGATGATTGCTCGACTAGGAACTAGTACTATGCTAGCTGTAGCACTTCGTGCTGAACTGTTGATTCCCCAAAACTATAAAGTGTTAATTTACAAAGTGAATTGTCTTCTAACACCAAAGTCATCACTAGCAAGCACTCATTAATATGTTTGATTACCATTATCGTGTGTGGTTGGTAATGGACCAGTAGTTCACCTTCATGGGTTCTTTGAAGAACTGATGACTGTAGTTGGGAATCGAACCAACAAGCAGTACTGCAGCTAGTCCATCACCATTATCTTCTTTATATGTTTCCTTTCTTTTCTAGGGAGTACTCCTGTCGGCAAAATAAATTAAGGATGGTGACTCTAATTTAGCATGATGTTAGCCCGAGACACCTTAGTCCTTACAGTCCTTGTTTCTGTTACACTTGTTTGTTGGAAAGTGTGCTTATCTACACTTATATGTGGTGCAGGTGTATATCTAATTGAAAATGGAGGATGATGTGGAATTAGTATCGAGATATATGGCAGGAAGACGATCTCAAGATGATGGCAGCTCTGAAATGAGAATGGAGCAAGATTTTTATAAGGAAAGAGAAGACATGAGAGGTTCGGAAGATGAGGATGATGAAGACGAAGACTATGGGTTAGATGATGAGGGTGACGCTGATGAGGACATTGTAGAAGGTTCAAACACGGATGATGCTCAAGGAAGGAGGTTCAGGTCGAAGGCTTGGCGAGAATTTGTGCCTATCCATGTTGATGGGTAGTTAACACAGGCGAATGCAAGTATTGCAGCACCATAATCAGTGCAAAGAGAGGGCATGGAACAAGTGGTCTGCGCAATCATTTGAAGAGATGCAAGGATAGGGCAGCAGTGGTTGGATCTTTGAATCAAATGAATGCAACCCTCATGACACCTGATGGAGTCAGCCGCTTGTGGAAATGGGACCCCGATGTTGCAAGAAAAGCACTCGTGAGGATGGTTGTGCTCCATGAGCTATCTTTGTCAATTGTTGAGTATGATGGCTTTCGGAAATTTGTTTCTAGCTTGAATCCATCATTTCACATGATATCAAGAAGGACACTCAAGAATGATATCACGAAAGCATTTGATGATCATAAGAAAGCTTTGAAGGAGCTATTTGGTGCTTCCAAGTCTAGAATATCATTGACCATGGATATGTGGACTTCAAATCAGACCATTGGGTACATGGTCATTACAGCCCACTTTATTAATGAGTCCTGGAAATTGGAGAAAAGAATTATCAAATTCAATGCCCTGCAAACACCGCACACAGGAGTAGCCATGTTCAATGTGGTTCTCAAATGCATTCGTGACTTGAACTTTGAGGACAAGCTATTTGCAATGACATTGGATAATGCTTCTAACAATGGCAGAATGGTGCAAATGTTGAGGAAAAAATTGGTTGGGAAAAACATGTTACACTTGGATGGAAAATTCTTGCATCAGCGGTGTGCGGCCCATATCCTCAATTTGGTATGTCAATTTGTCTTGAGTCTTGTAATGTCTCGAGTTTACAATTGTAACACTTCTTATGTCATTCTTTTTATGTAGATGCGACTACTCTTAGTACGGCATCTGTGTATGACATACTTGGTGACGAAGGTCTCTCTATTCAGCCAGGTAATTGAACTAATTACTTGTTTTGCTGTGTGTATCCTGTTTTGACATACTTGGTGAATGTTGACTACTTCATGACTAGTTATACTTATTTGCATTGCCTTTGCGTGATTCAGATAGAGATTGATCCCATCCACTAGTTGTTGTTGAGGTGAGCGTGAGGGAAATGCTGCTGAGCGTGAGGGCAGGAGACTGCGATGAGTTGTTGCTTTCCTGTATTCTGAAGTAAAATGCTGCTGCCATTGTACTGCTTTACAGAGGCTATGGAGGTGTAACTAGTACTTTACTAGGTGCATTTTTGTTCTGTTGCCTAAATTAAATGGCTGGCTGCTGCTACAGATTTGATGCTATGGCGTTTTTAAAAAGTACTAGATGACCCGTTGCACGACTGCGCAACTGCCGGATGCAGATACCTAATTGTTGTCGTACGCTAATTTTTTTTTGATTTGCTATCCATCATTTCATTGAACCTAACTTGTTTTCGATAAGGCCCTCATTTTCAGTTTAATATGGCACATTACAGATGGCACCACCAAGTGTTTTCGGTCGAATTGTTTAGTGCGAAGTAGGACCTTCACGATTAATAATCTTGTAGCACACGTATAGGGACAAACCTCAAACAGCTTCAAACTCGGCAACAACCATCACGCAGGACGTCGCCGGGGACGTGGTTCACAAGGGGCGGGTACGGTCATGAAGGCAAGACGGGACGGCGGAGGCGATGAGATCGCCGAGCAGCAGGTGGGGTTCGCAAGGGGCATGCACGGGCATGAACCAAGTGTATAATTTGAAGTGTCAGTGCGCTGCGGATGTTAGCCATTTGAATGCGTCCTGCCTAGCTGACCTGGTGCGTGCCAAGGAGCGTCATAGGCTGCTGAGCACCTGGACTGAGCAGTAGGTGGATCCGTAGTCTACTAAACGCTAATGCACCGCTTATGAAGTACTCCCTCCGTTCCAATTTAATTGACTTCATATCCACCACATGTGGATGTATGTATACATGTTACATGTATACATACATCCACATGTGGTGGATAGCAAGTCAATTAAATTGGAACGGAGGGAGTAGAATCATGTATCTTGCGAGTACATATCCTGTGTTTGATGTAGGCACACCTAATGACTTTAATCCATATGTAATCTACGTGTGAACCAGCACTTTCCAGTGAACGATCCATTGTATGTTTAGTATTAGTTTATATCCTCTGTAAGTATGGATGATGAACCTATAATTTCGGCACCAAAGTTTCATCGACTAAGTTTGTTCTGTTCTTTTGTGTTGTTTTTCAGTTGGTCGTCTGTGAATTCATCTATTGTTCTTCTGGATAATTATCTTATTCTCTACTTTTTTTTGGTGAAACCGAGATATTACTCAGCTCAAGAGAATGCCAGACTATGATTACATCGATATTACTATCTGGTCTTAAGTTTAAACAGGTTATCTTGCCATCTACAGAAAGCATTAGAAAAAATAGAAAAACAAAGGTAAAGTACCAGGAATAAGACTTCTACCATACATAAACAGGGCTATCGGTTCAGTTCAATAAATGATTATTAAGCTTACATAACAGGGCTTATATACCGAAGTTTTGTGCATGACCATACCTAAGTACATCACACTGAATCTCTAATATACATAATAAGTTATGTGGTTTAGGCACTCTATTTAGCCGAGAAACATCACTGGAATTAATTACATAGGTTCATAGCAATAGAACTAATATATGTACATAGACCTGACACAATGCAAAAGCAAGTACCAGAATACCGGAGCTCTATGCCTCTGCGCCTCACAAAGTAATAGACTGTTATTTTGACAATATTAGTGTCTCCGCTCTTACCATTCCTCTGCCTCAATGGAAACCTAGTTAAACATGCCAAAATCAGAAAACAATCAATAAATAGCAGTAAATTGTATAGAAGAATTGATACATTTTGTATTAGTCATCTGACATCTCAGTGCAAGATTTCGTAGCTATTTCTTGACTTCGCATTCGCGTACTCTCTAAAAAAAAAGCTATTTCTTGACTTCGCTACCTTGGTTTCTGCTTACCTACGTGTTAATTAACAAAGTGTTCCAACTCCCGAACACTATAGTAATCTGAACAATTAATACCACTAAGTAATCACTATATGGAATTATGCCACGCATAAGTATTAGGATTTGAATCAGATCATCTATTCAACTCATTTGTTCATCTAAAATTATGTGTTATATAGTTAAGCTCGTTCACCTAACTAAACTAATCATCAATACTCATGTGTTCAAAATATAAACAGCTTGACTTAAACTAAACTAATCATCTAAAATTACTCGTGCGTTCAAAATATAAACTACTCATCTACTCATCAGATCATCTATTCTACCCATCTGTTCATATGTGCACTAAACTGGAGATCTAACCAGAAGAACAAATGCAATTTCAAAAGCTTACTCAAATCGATTGTCGGATGCGGATTAGCTTGTACGTGCTCCTTGCTAGGAGGGTATTCATTGGTGTTTCCTGAAGCTGGAGGCGTAATCGTGGCAACTGCACACCGTCGGAGGTTGTCCGTTGAAGTCGATGTCGCTGTCACGTCCAGTGTCCCCGCCGTTGAAGCCACTCCCTCGCCACTGAAGTCGACGCCGCTATCATGTCCAGTGTCCTCGCCAAGCCGCTGCCCTGGCCGCCAAAGTCGATGCCGCTGCCATGTCTAGTATCCCCGACACCAAGGCTGTAAATGATGGTCATCATTAGTGCTGGAGTGCGTGAATAGAACTATCCAATTGGGAAAAAACATTTGTCATTTACATGCCTCAATGCCTCCATACCAATTGCAGAAAAATGTAGAGAACATAATAAGCAAGATCATTTACTAAAACCTATCCAATTATATTTTACTAACAATCATCAGAGGTGAATATTGATAGCACACATATTAATCCAGACACAAACTGGTTTATGCAAGCATCAAGAACTGCTGTGAGACAATCATTAATCAAGGGCCTCACTGGACTAAGAATTCAAGGGCCTCACTGGACTAAGAGCTTGTTAGTTTATAACAGGAAAGAGGATAACTCAGAAGCTCATAGTTGACAGATAAAAACTTTCATCTTACATACGGGCTTCTCAATATCAATGGCCTATCCTACCCGATTGGCAGTACCTCTATCTGCAGAGCTTTGAAGGTGATAAGCAGCAAAAACAAAAATGAGCAGATCTGGAGCACTATACGTAACCAAAATAAAATGGGTGCACTCCCATTCCATTTAAAAATAGTTAGTTCAAAGAGATAATGACCCTTGAATGAATCTATGTAAACTTGGTCAGATTACTTTTATCAAAATGCAAGGCTGAGAAAACGAGTGCAAGTAAATTGGCAAATGGAAGTGCATTCTAGAAATCTCAAATCACTGCATCGAGGTGTTTCAGTACAGACTGGACGTAACCAACTATTTCACTAATCAATGCTAAAGTAACAATCATCCATGTGTACAATGAGCGATGCAAAAGGACTGGAATCACATCCAGTATCCAAAACATATAGCAAATGGACTGGAATCAAATCCAGTATCCAAAATAATCAGAGACATAAGAGTCCAGAGGGTAAAGGGAGACGAGTTTGCAACTCGGTGCTGACCGTCAGCTGTCAGGCTGCAAGAATGGGTGTGGGCATCGGTATCCTCTTATTTCTCTTTCATCTACTCTCTGAACTGAACATTTAACCATACCTTTTATAGATTACTGTCTCTAAACTGAACTGAACATGAACATGAACAGAAGAAGTGCATAAAGGAACATCAAACCAAGCATTGACAGTGTAAGACTGTTAAGCGAACCTGAACTAACAATGGGACCCATTCTTCCAATCTTCCTAGTATCAAGCTGCTCCTCCTCATAAACGATCCCTCTGACAGGGTGATTTTGTGTTCCATATCCTGACATTGGACAAACGATAATTAGATTTAACATGGCAGTTTGTTTATCATACTAAAGAGAAAAAATACAATGGCTCAATAACCTACTCGCTGACCCGAGCAATTATCCAGTAGCATTATCATAGCTATTATATTTAGGGAGAATGAAGTACCTTGAACAGGGATCACTAACGTGTGCAAAGAGTTTCTTCAATCTTCTGCATAAAATGAAATGAGGCATGAGAATGGCATATTCAAGTTAATGAGACCATAGCAACATATCTGACCTATGAGACCAAAGGCACGCAGATCTTAAGAAAAATAAATTATAAGGTTAATATGTGCCAATTTGTTTGAGAACAATATATAGCTGTATTCTATCTAGAGAGACTACAACCCTGATTAGTGATTACACCATCTAATCAGAAACCTATAAATTTCAATCAAATGGAGGTAGGATACACAAAATTTTGCTGCTTGACAAGTTTGGAAATACATTATGCCAGGACCATAAACCATGGTAAGGAAATACATTGTTTGAGATTACAAATCCAAATATGTTTGAGAGAGACAAGGATAAGAGGGGAATAAATATGGGGAGAAACTCACATCACAGTTCATCGGGCCGCACCTCCTGCTCAGCTCCAGCACGTTGTGCCTCGCCGCCGAGCAGTGGCGCCTCTCCCATCTGGAACAAAATATTATACCTTGTTCAAATTAAACTGCATATGTAAGGAACGACAATGAAATTCTTTTTAGAGAAACAATTATTATTAGCTAATGTAGAAATATAATAGTTAAGCCTGAAATCTTGTAACATTGACAAATTCATGCAGACTCCATACAACTCGTATTTATTTTGCACACAAGATATGAACTAAGCTAGGCAGTTTGAAATTTACAATAAATAGCTAGTTGAATTATTCAACTCACTGATGATGGAATGGAAGAAACTGGTGCCATCGACCAGCTAAACGCATTCGTTTCCCAGGTTTGAAAAGGAACAGATCAAAGCCAAGCCAATTCAATCCCAAAGCGAAGCTATCCACGATGGCCTTCGCCATTCAGTCATAAGTCACAAAAAATTCTCATCTAATATAAAACCTGAAACTATACAAAAAAGACCAAAATAAATCAAATTGATAACGAAGTAGATCTACCAGGATGCAGGTGATACATAACTAAACAATTATTGGGAAAACATTAAGTACCAAGAACTGAAAATAGCATAATCGTCATAATAACCTGAATCACACGCACCAATGTGAAGAAAATCTGAAAAAAGGGTTAAGATTAGGACAACATCTTACCTGCTGGAGATGGTTGTGGGGCTCGCTGGTCCAGCTCTTCAGCCTATTGATTCCACTACACGCTGAGCAGAAGAAATTAATTAGAAACCTATGGAAAATTGTATCAAAAAAAGGTCAATCGGAAAAGGAAAAACCTCACAACGGCACATGGAGAAAAGGTAAAAATAATCAAGGGACATAATCCACCAGATAGGCTAAATTCACATGTTCCCACTTCTATCAGCCATTTACTCACTACCAGAGCAAATCAACAAGTAATTATTCGTTGGACTGAAACCAGATGCAGCAACCTAATTATGTGGCAAATCTAGAGATAAAGAGATGGAGAAGGACAGCGAGGAGCTCACGTCAGGTCGTCAGCTACTAAATCCAGATTCGTGTCAAAGCCTAAGACAGATCAGGAGCAGGTGGAAATATGGATTGGGAGATGCTCACCTGCAGCTCTGGCCTCGCTGGGTGTCCCTATCCCTGCAAGGAGAGGTGACGGTGGACGACCTTCTGAGGTGGCGCCGGC
This sequence comes from Poa pratensis, assembly GCA_947311845.1. NCBI lineage: Eukaryota > Viridiplantae > Streptophyta > Magnoliopsida > Poales > Poaceae > Poa > Poa pratensis. The sequence goes on along the minus strand of CAMZMU010000034.1, from coordinate 77,445,098 downwards.
GCCGGCGCTGGGGACTCCACTGGAGCTCCTCCAACAGCCCGCCACCGTGGCCGTCTATCCTGATAAACATGAAATCAGTCTAGCAATTTCCCAATAATCCAAATCATAGCTACAGAACAGAAATTAAATTAGGGATAAAGGATACGAAGGAGGAGCTCACTCAAGGGAGGTGCAGCCCGAAGCATTGCGCACCTTAATTCTTGCCAGATCCTGAAACAAAAAAGACTGAATATCTGCCGGATCCTGAAAGAAAAAAAGGACTGAATATCTAAAATGGAGAATCATGAGTACATGAGCTAGGAAAGGTGATTGCCTCCATCTTTTCCTGTAACCTGTCCCCCGTGTCATGCTCGTTTCTGAGAAATACATGGCAGTCAAAACCTAAATCTGATTGAGGTGAGAAACCAAATATGCACAAAAGAAGATGGAAAGTTCTGGGAGCAAGGCACTGGAAGAAGGAGGCAAAATAAGGAAGAGGAGACGAGTGTGTGCACCTGTGCCAAATATGAAGAAGAGGAATCCTGGGCAGCATAACGGAGCAGAAGGCAGACGGTGGGCCAGTGGAACCTTGCGCAGCTTCTCCTGACCTTCCTCAACCGCCGGCGGCGCCCTCCATGGACGAGTTGTACACGAGCAGTGAGCTCGCTGTGGCCTCTCAGCAGCCGCCGAACTCGCCCCCGGCCACCGGGGCTTGGCCAGCGAGCTCTGTCCTGTCCGTCTCCTTCATCTCGCCCTCGTCCCGCATCAACTTTGTGCCGGCAGCAGTAGCCCACATCAGCTCAACGATAAAATCAAAAATAAATCAATAGAAAAAAACAGAAAAGGAAAGAGAAGATCTCACCATGAGCAAGCACGAGCTCAGCTTGGGAGGCCATTGCCCTGCCTGGCCCGACCGCCGCCGTGCCTAGCCACCGCTCTGCCCGGCCGCCGCCGTCCTGCCTTGCCTGGCCGCCGCCGCCCTACCTCGCCCGCCAGGTCGCCATGCTCCTCCTCCTCCCGCTACCCTCACCGTCCTCCTCGCCGCCAGTGTCGTGGGTTTGTCACGTCAGGTGTCATAGATGACTTCGTAGGTGTGGGATTACGCGAGTCAAGCATCTCCGAGCTTGGGATCGCAGGAACAAAGATCAACACAGATTTACCCAGGTTCGGCCCCCTCAATGTGAGGTAAAAGACCTACTTCCTGCCTACCCTAGATTGGTATTGATATGATAATCGAGGTGTTACAATGGAGGCGATCCGATCTGGTACTCGCCGTATGAGCTAGGGTTTAGGGCTTGATAGCTTGACCCGCTCTAAGTCCTGCGAGTCCTCTTTATATACACAGAGGCTCGCTAGGTTACAAAAGGAAACTTCCCCATAAGGAATACATCCACAGAGGCCTACTCGGAGACTACTTGGTCTTCACGTCCTCCGGGATATGTCTTCTAGATCTTTCCCCTTATGGCGGTTCAATATTGGGCTTGCTCCCAAGTGGGCCTTTGTCCGTGCGAGTTAAGTCGCACTGGGCCGCGGGTTAATCCAGAAAGTATTCCCCCGACATTAGCCCCCAAGCGTGGCCTGAACTTCATAGTATTTCTTGATCTTGAATGCTTAGGCCGCGCTTTTCCTTGTTTCGCGACTTATAATTGTGCAGTTTGGCCTTGACTCGCACCTGGAAGATCATCTGACTTCGTGAGCTTCTTTGTTAGAGTATCCTGATAGCTTCAGAACTTGATGACGATCTATCTTCAAATTTTTGATGATAATATGATGTAGCCCCCAAGGATTGAGAGGATGTATGTGGTAATCATCTCAATTCTTCTCAGAGAACTCTGAAGGTCATCACCTGTAACTTGATATCATGAATAAAACAATTGTTAAGATACAAGTAATTGTAATTGGTGTTGCCGTACTATAAGCAGTACATCGACCTCTAGTTAGGCCATCTGAATCCTTAAGTGGGCACTCGCGCGACTCAGTATTTCCTAGGAACATGTGTGTTCAGGGTCGAGAGCGGCCATGATAGGCAATCAAGCTCGATTGACGCCACACCCCAGTACTTTGGCCACATAATGCGAGTAGCAATCCAACTTAAGGTAAATTTGATAATTGCCAATAAATCGGCTGTTTCAGGGTAACAAAGACCCCAAGAAACATAATGATATTGCCATGATAGGCTAAGCTATGATAAGCTTTGATTATGATGACACATAAGGTCGCGCCTAGGTGGCAACCGAGTGTTATACATAGGGTTGGATCGCGCGTAGGTGGCGATCCATGGTGATACATGGGGTCGGTCGCGCCTAGGTGGCGACCAGAGATGATACAAAGTTTACGGCCGCGCCTAGGTGGCAGCCGGTTTCTGATACAAGGGTCGATCGCGCCTGGGTGGCGATCAGATGTTGCATAGGTCGCGCCTAGGTGGCGACCAAAGTTGAAGTTCTAGCCCTGAGTGGCTGTGATGATACTCAGCTATAAAGCTGGAAAGGATGATGCTTGGCTCTGATTAGCCTTTTCTTATGTATAGTACGGTCGCAGGTGTGCGACGTTCCAAGGGCGAGGTGCCTCGAGACGATCCTCGAAATCATGGCGTTCGCTGCTTTCTTCCCTTACATCCAGCAGGTAGTACGACCCATTGTTTAGCTTCTTGCTGATGATGTAGGGTCCTTCCCATGGAGAGGACAGCTTATGCATTCCCTTGTGATCTTGTTTAAGTCGCAGTACTAGGTCGCCTTCTTGAAAGGTGCGGGTTTTGATGCGTCTGGCATGATAGCGTCGCAAGTCTTGTTGATATACTGCTGACCTTGATGCTGCCAAGTCTCTAACCTCTTCTAATGTGTCCACCGAGTCTTGCCGAGCTATCTCATTATCTGTCTCGATGTAAGCCGCAACTCTTGGTGAATCATGTATGATATCGCTGGGCATGACTGCTTCTGCTCCATAGACCATGAAATATGGTGTAAATCCTGTGGATCTGTTAGGGGTTGTTCTAAGCTCCACAGTACTGCTGGCAGTTCTTCCACCCAACATCCTGGAGATGCTTCGACCTTTTCAATAAGGCGCGGCTTAATTCCATGGAGAATTTCCTGGTTAGCTCGCTCAGCTTGTCCATTGCTCTGCGGGTGTGCTACTGACGTGAGGTCCAATCTTATCCCATTGTCTGCGCAAAATATCTGTGTAGCCCCTTCAGAGGTGTTGCTCCCATTGTCTGTAATGATACTATGGGGGTAACCGAAGCGGAATATGACCTTCTTCAAGAACTTGACTGCTGTTTCAGCCTCGCAATCTCCCACAGGTTCTGCTTCTATCCACTTTGTGAATTTGTCCACCATGACTAAGAGGTGAGTTTTTCCGTTTGAAGACCGTCTGAAAGGCCCTACCATGTCAAAACCCCATACGGCAAAAGGCCATGTGATGGGTATTGTGCGAAGTGCTTGGCTGGCATATGATCTTGCCTAGCGTATCTTTGACATCCATCGCACACTCTGACAATTTGCTCTGCGTCTGCTAATGCTGTTAACCAGAAGAATCCATGTCGGAACGCCTTTGCCACCAAAGATCTTGACGAAGCATGATGGCCACAATCGCCTGAATGAATTTCGTGCAAGATTTTTCGTCCCTCTTCTGGTGAGACACATCTTTGGAATGCTCCTGACACGCTGCGCTTGTATAATTCGTTGTTGATGATTGTATAGGCCTTTGATCGTCGTATGATTTTGCGCGCCTCAATTTCATCGTCGGCAGCACTCCGCGACTTAAATATGCCATGTATGGCTCTGTCCATCCTGGCTGTTCATGCAGGGCTGCGACTAAAGTTGAATCATCCTCTGGCTCTGCAATGTCAATCTCTGCTGGAGGTTTGACTGATGGATTGTGCAGTTCATCCAGGAAAACATTGGGTGGGACTGACTGTCTGTTGGATCCAAGCCGAGACAGGGCATCGCAGCTTCATTTTGTCTCCGATCAATATGTTCAACTTGGTATCCAGTGAAATGTCCAGCAATTCTGTCCACCTCTCTCTATATGCAGCCATGTTCGCATCCTTGCTGTCCCACGTTCCGGAGACCTGCTGTGCCACCAAGTCTGAATCGCCAAAACAGCGTATGCGACTGATGTTCATCTCCTTTGCTATACGTAGACCATGAAGCAGTGCCTCGTACTCCGCCACGTTATTTGTGCAGTTGAAGTGTATCTGTAACACATACCGCAGCTTGTCTCCCTTGGGAGATGTTAGAACAACTCCAGCCCCCGAGCCTTGCAACTGTCTTGACCCATCAAAATGCATGGTCCAGTATTTGGTTTCTGCCATGCTAGGAGCAACTTGGATTTCTGTCCAATCGTTAATAAAATCTGCAAGGGCTTGCGACTTAATTGATGTGCGCGGCTCGTAGCTGATGTGATGTGGTCCCAACTCGATCGCCCACTTAGCGACTCTTCCAGTAGCTTCTCGATTACGAATGATATCTGCCAATGGTGCTGAACTCCACAGTTATTGGATGCTCTTGGAAGTAGTGCTTCAGCTTGCGACTCGCCATGAACACTCCAAACACCAACTTCTGCCACTGTGGGTAACGCTGTTTGGAAGCTGTGAGGACTTCGCTCACGTAGTATACTGGTCTCTGGACAGGGTATTCCTTTCCTGTTTCTTGTCTCTCCACAACCATGACAGCACTCACAGCGCGGGAATTTGCCGCTATGTATAGTAGCATTGGCTCTTTATCTTTGGAGCCGCCAGAACTGGAGCATTTGTCAATTGATGTTTCAAGGCTGTCAGAGCTTCGTCGGCCTCTGCGTCCCAAACGAAGGTGTCTGATTTTTTCAACAGTCTGTACAAAGGTAGTGCTTTCTCTCCCAATCTTGATATAAAGCGACTCAAAGCTGCTACGCAACCAGTAAGCGCTGCACATCTTTTATCTTTTCTGGCTTTTGGAGATCCATCACGGCCTTTATCTTGTCAGGATTGGCCTCAATGCCTCTTTCTGATACTATGAATCCCAATAGCTTTCCTGCTGGTACTCCGAAGACGCACTTTGTGGGGTTGAGCTTCATGTTGTATTTTCTGAGATTTGTGAATGTCTCTGCCAGATCACCAATAAGATCCTGGCTAACTTGCGACTTAATCACAATATCATCCACGTAGGCGTGAACGTTGCGACCTATTTGCTCATGTAGGCAATTCTGAATGCATCTTTGGTAAGTCGCACCTGCGTTCTTCAACCCAAAGGGCATGCTGACATAACAAAAAGCTCCGAAGGGTGTGATGAAGGACGTCTTTTCTTGGTCCTCCCTCTTCATCTTGATTTGATGGTAGCCTGAATAGGCGTCCAAAAAGCATAACAGCTCGCACCCAGCAGTTGAATCAATTACTTGGTCGATTCGCGGCAAAGCAAATGGATCCTTTGGACAAGCTTTGTTAAGACTGGTGTAATCAACGCACATTCGCCACGTACCGTTCTTTTTCATAACCAATACTGGTTTGCCACCCATTCCGGATGGTATACCTCGTGATGAATCCTGCAGCCAGCAAGCGAGCTATTTCCTCTCCTATTGCCTTTCTCCTGTCATCATGAAAACGCCGTAGTGGCTGCTTCACTGGTTTAGCCGCAGGGTTCACTTTGAGGCTATGTTCTGCTAATTCTCTTGGTACCCCTGGCATATCTGACGGCTTCCATGCGAAGATGTCTTATTTTCCTGGAGAAAAGCGACGAGGGCCTTCTCCTGCTCTTCTTCCATGTGTGCTCCAATGCTAGTTTGCTTGGATGAGTCGCCAGGAACAAGATTTATCTGCTTAGTGTCCTGGGCCGCTTTGAATTTCATTGGTGGCTCGGCAGATGGCGTGGTAACCACACTCATGTCGTTTGGGTCCACCTGCGACTTATAACCTTTTAGCTCTTCCGCGGCACAGGCGGATTCTGCGAAGCCGCATCTCCTTTTCACATTCTATTGCTTTTTCTCTATCTCCGTACACTGTGATGACCCCTTTTGGTCCTGGTATCTTCAACTGTAGGTACACGTAGCATGGCCTGGCCATAAACTTAGCAAAGGCCGTTCTTCCAAACAAGGCGTGATATGGGCTTTGGAATTTTACCACTTCGAAGCTTAGGAATTCACTTCTAAAGTTCTCTTCTGTTCCAAAAGTTACCCCTAGGGTTATTTTCCCCACTGGCCGTGCGGACCTTCCTGGGACAATGCCGTGAAATACTGTTGACGTGGGCTGCAGGCTGGAATCCTTGAGTCCTAGACGCTGGAAAGTATCGTAGTACAAGATATTAATGCTGCTTCCTCCATCCATAAGCACTTTGGTCAGCTTGTATCCTGCAACGTATGGTGCCACAACCAGTGCCAACTTGCCAGGTTCCCGTACTGTGGCGGGTGTCGTCGCGACTCCAGGTTACGCGTATTCTGACCACCTTAACCAAGGGTGTTGCTGGTATCACGGCGTTCACCTGCTGACTTCTCGGCTCAATTTCTCTTCCTTTTGGAGGTATCGATAACTATTGTGTGATACTGCCCCGTCTGCCTGGGGTTACTCGCGCCGTGCTGCCCAATATTTGTGTTATGAGCCGCACTAGGGTTTCCTTCATGGGAATTCCCCCCGTTGTGTTGGCTCTCTTCTTTCCACTTTTGTAATAATGGCATTGCGCCTTGGTATGGTCCGCTGGCCGTCCATCACCTGTCGCATGAAGGTCGCATGGCCGGTTGAAAACTTCTTGCATATTGATTGGACGGGAGCCGTATCCTCGACCCCTTCCACGCTGGCCTCTGAATCCTCCACGCGCATTGGCGACGAGCCCTGAGTGACCATCTTCGCTTTTGCGTTTGTTTTGACTCGCGTTGTTGTGGCTCGTTTGCTGCTGGGGCTTGTTGGAGTTTTTCTTTCCTTTTGCAGCAACCTCCTCTTCTTCTCCGTCTGACGCGTCTCTGGTTTTATCTGAGCTGGCATATTTGTTAGCCGCAGCCATCACCTCGCTGAGGCTCTTGACTTTATCCTTCATGCGACCCAGCTTATGAATCAGCGGCTCAAACTTGCAGTTTTTCTCCATCACCAGGACGGCTGAGCTTGGTGGTATATTATCTGAGGAGTGTATTATTTCTGCCACCCTTTTCATCCAATGGCGACTTGACTCGCCTTCCTTCTGGACACAACGCTCTAATCTTCTATATTGCAGAGTCGCTTGCAAGTTCCTTGGAAGTTCTTAACGAAGGCATCCTTCAGTTCCTCCCAAGTATTTATAGAGTTGGGAGGCAAATTTTGCAGCCATATGTGCGCTGCACCTTCTAGCATCATGTTTAGGTAGCGTGCGCAGATCTCTTCAGATGCGTTTAGGATGCTCATGCCCATCTCGTAATTGTTGAGCCAAGTGGTTGGATCCATGCTGGCGTTATAGTTTGCCACCTTGCGTGGCCCTTTGAAATCTTCAGGAAAAGGTTCCGATCTGATCCTTTCAGTGAAACACGCCGGTCCCTTGAGTCGCGAGGACAGGGCTGTGGGCGCGCCTGCGGGGTTATCTGCGGGCCGTTTTGCATCAATGGCGTATTCGCCTGCGCTTCTGCGACTTGCTCCTGCTGCCTCTGTGCGACTCCTGACACGTCTCTGGTGGCCTGCTTGGACGCTTCTTTCTGCTGCAATCCTGTGATTGGCTGGTACGAGGGGCAGCTGTGCTTCGGCTTCCGCCCTATTGGCTTGTTGCAGGACTGCCGTACTTAGCATCTGAATCGCGCGCCGCGCCTCAGCATTGACCGGGTCATCGCCTGTTGGTACCATCTGAGTCAAGATATTAGCCGCAGCATACATATTATCGACAGGGTTCTGGTAATGGCCCTGGGGGTGTGAAACCTCCTTGGTTGTTGCTGGGTCTCTTGATTTGTTGGTACCCTTCCTTCCGCAGTCGTCTGGATTCCCGTCCCGCGGCTGGAGTGAGCGGGATTTCCACTGTTGGTTGAGTCGCGCGCAGCTGTGTTTGCGGGTCAACCTGTTGTTGAGTCGCAGCCAGCGCGGCTACTCTCTGCCGCTCCTGTTGGATTCCTTGGTTTATCTGATCGAGCCTGCGGCGCTCTTCTTCCATCCTTCGAACCTCATACAGGAGCTCGGCCCTGGCGGCCTCAATTTCTGTTGCACGGAGGGCGGCGTTCGTGGCTGACACGGGACAAGAAGTGGGTTGCTTGGGGGTGCCGATGCCTCGGTTTCTCCAGCAGTTCCTGATGCGCCTGCTCCTCCGGCCATGTAAACCGCGACTTGTGCCATCTCTTGATCTGGTGATGATGTGATTTCTGGTGGGTAACCCCAGCAACTTTCTTCAAAGGCAGGTATGATGGACCCAAACTCTTGCGAGTCCATGCTTTCCACGGATTCTTCCCCATCATCGGCGACTTCTTCTACTGAATCGCCTTCTGGACCGATCTAACGGACCTGCCACCGATGAAGCCGACGAAGACGTTGATGGATCCGAACGGGATGACGTGGCCGGTCTCCAAATAATCTGCTTCCGGCCCCCAGCTTGAATCGTCGATGAGGGGTGTGCCATTGACCGTGATGATACGGCCAACAACAAGATCTTCAGCTCCCTTCATGGATCCTGCGCGGAACGTGACGCTCTTGACCGCAGGCCCCACGGTGGGCGCCAACTGTCGTGGGTTTGTCACGTCAGGTGTCATAGATGACTTCGTAGGTGTGGGATTACGCGAGTCAAGCATCTCCGAGCTTGGGATCGCAGGAACAAAGATCAACACAGATTTACCCAGGTTCGGCCCCCTCAATGTGAGGTAAAAGACCTACTTCCTGCCTACCCTAGATTGGTATTGATATGATAATCGAGGTGTTACAATGGAGGCGATCCGATCTGGTACTCGCCGTATGAGCTAGGGTTTAGGGCTTGATAGCTTGACCCGCTCTAAGTCCTGCGAGTCCTCTTTATATACACAGAGGCTCGCTAGGTTACAAAAGGAAACTTCCCCATAAGGAATACGTCCACAGAGGCCTACTCGGAGACTACTTGGTCTTCACGTCCTCCGGGATATGTCTTCTAGATCTTTCCCCTTATGGCGGTTCAATATTGGGCTTGCTCCCAAGTGGGCCTTTGTCCGTGCGAGTAAGTCGCACTGGGCCGCGGGTTAATCCAGAAAGTATTCCCCCGACAGCCAGGTCGCCTGGTCCTCCGCGCCGCCGCCCTCCTCCGGGACGCGGTCCGGCAGCGCCTCCAGCGCCCCGCAACCGCTCCGTCCGGTCGCCCGTGTAGGGAGTCGAGCTCGTCCATGCACCGCCTACCTTGTTGCTCCTTCTCCACGAGCTCCTATGGGGCGGAGCAGAGGTGAGGGCACGGGGAGAGAGCGAGAGGAAGATGCGGAAAGGCGGCTGAGTGGGGGAGGAGAGCGAGCATGGATTGGGGCTAGGGTTTCACCCCGGGCCCGAGTTTTGTGTCGCTGCGGGAAAAGGAAAAAAGGAGTGAGACACGTGGAGCATCTCTCGCCCACTGATCTGTGGACCACTGGACCCATCGGTCATGGACTACTGAGATGTTACTATTCATCCAAACATGTGAAAAAAGTTTTGACCGTATCCAACGGCCACAGGTGAAACAGCAGCACGTTTTACCGCATCGGACGCACGAAAATGACCGCTCGGGGCAGATGGGGGCATATGGCGGGTAGGGCTTCAGCCTTTATAGAAGTAATGTCCCATCCTATGGCTGGTTGCTGCTACAGATTTTAAGTACTTGTATTCTGAAGTAAAATGCTACATACCTATTATTATTATTTTTATGCGTACATGCCTCCAGTTTCAGCGGTTTGAAGTATCTGCCATCTTTTTGTAATGTTAAAAATGGTTCGAACCAATCTCAAAAAAAAAAAAAAAATTGGTTCGAACCTAAATAACCAATGGTTAACCATTTCTAACCTGATTAACCTAATGGTTAACCATTTTTACCATTTACATAAAACGGTTCAATAGGTTAGTATCCAGAACAAAAAGGGTTAACAAAATCCCATCGTGACGCGTTGCAGCTGGACACGACGCATGTGGGCGAGTCGAGGCCCTGCCCATGCTCCCGGTGCCAGCCGGGCAGGCAAAAGCGACGCTAATGCAGCCAAAAATGATCTTTTTGGTGCACTTTTTCTCCTTTTCGGACACGCGAATCCCCGCCCGCGATTCGGTGGATCTCCCTGCCCTTGTTCGCGACCTACCACCGGTTGCATTATTATCACGTATACTTGTTTGGAGGAGTATTCTGGAGACCACTCGTTCGCTTCGATCGCCGTCCTAATCCCTATTCGAACAAGTGGGTCAAGAATTCAACATGCCGTAAGTCCTAATTGCTTTCTGCATTAGTAGTGGTAGAAACTCCACGATTTTGGATTTGCAAATGTGAAAATGCCCTACAGCTACAGATCGGCAGCATAAATGACAGGTTTTTTATCCTCTCCTTAGTTTCATCTAGCCAGCAGAACATTGATGCGGTAGTGGCTTCATGTGAGCCGACGTACTCACTCCGTTCCAATTTAATTGACTTGCTATTCACCATATGCAGATGTATTTATACATGTAACATGTCTAGATACATCCACATTTGGTAGATAGCAAGTCAATTAAATTAGAACGGAGGGAGTACTATTTTGAAACGAGGCAAAAGCGGTCATGTGTCGTCTAGCTAAGCATGGCAATGCAGAAGAGATAGCCATCAAATCTCTCTCCCAATTTTGGGAATGCTACCTTTTGCAGTTTAGCGCGCGCGCGGGAGTGCCGACAGATTCTGCTAGCGAACGTACGTGCTGGATTTGGCTGTTAGAGGAGCGATATATAGCAGCTACTCCAGAACGGTGGTTAATGGCATCACAAGAAGAAAGAATGCAAGTTGAAGAGAGATTCGAGGCATGCACCAAATTGAAGTCTGTCTTTATGCTGTGATGAGCAGATGGTGCCCATGCTGTCGTGCCTGCCCTCGATCGCTTGTCCATCACTCGCCCATTTCATGCCCATCACGTCTAATCCGGCATGAGTTTCCTCAGACTCGGACACTCAGGGGAATATATATTGGTAACAAAAATGCACCATAAATCCAAAAAGGTGCAAATTTGTTAGGGAATATACAATTTTTTTTAACAATGGTTGAGAAGACTGTCTTCTCTTATTCGTTCAATTTCATCTTAGAGAAAACAAAAAACATGTCATAACTCTTAGTGTTATCTCCAACAATAATTGTTTTATAGATCCTAAATTATGGAATAATTAAACTTTAACTAAAATATCTGTGCCTACGAGAAGACTATTGTACAATGGGCAAAGTGTTTCATCTTCCTTAATAAGAGATCATCACTTGGTTAAGACAAGACAAACATTTTTTTCATTTATCTCTCTTCCAACTCAGCAATTATCTTATGTGACGGGCTAAGATATCACCAAGTTTGCACGCCCTTACTCGTTCTTCCGTTGCAATCTTTGATCAGTTAGAAAGAAAGGATTCAAGTGGCACACGGGTTATTCACCACGAAATAGGACTCCCGATGGCTCCTTGGATTCACAAGATTTTTCATAACCCAGTAACAGAAAAATGCAGGATCGGAATGACATGTCTTCTTCAAATCCTATAGGATTAGAACACTACATGATTTTGGATTTGGATGGACCGTGCCTGATTGCTCAAAAGTTGTGATTCAGTGAAAAAAATCGCGAGAGTTGTGGTTATGTAAAAACTTTTCTCAGTTATCATGTTTTATTATACTTACTTGGGAGTCCCACGTTTTCAGTGATGACTGACGAGCTAGCTCGATCACTATGCCACTGTTTTCTTTTTTCCGAAAACGTGGACAGCCATAGTATGCCATATTATTGATGCAACTGTTGAGATAGTAAAAATAGTATGAGAGTCTCCGGCTCTACGCTGATTTCATGCTACTTTATTCTCTCAAGATCCCATAGCTAGATCGCATCAGGCCGTAGGTCTGTCAGGGCGACTAGACTAAAACTAGACACCATAAACTGCACAACTCCACACAAGGCCAGAAACAGTAACCTTCTTACGTAAGACAACACAGCGCCACAGAACGACGACGATGGAGTTCTTTTCAATTAACCCAACACTTTTACACTGGGAACCGTCGCGAGAAGCCATACGAACTCTGGCACATGTCCGCAGCGGATATGGTAGATCAGGAAGAAGTATATGAAAACCTCCCACCTGACAAACATGGCGCGGCTCAGCCGGAGGAAGGAGACGCATCGCCTACCACGTCGTCAGGTCGGCACAGTATCGTCTTGACTTAATCGCCATGCTTAACTCACAAATCGCCTCGGGGTGACCGTATATAAACGCACGGCCCTCACGTCTACCTTCCACTCCTGCCTCTGCTAGTAGCCGTGTACAGTTGCAACACCGGTGATCCATTGCCAGCCGAGACCATTGACCTGCATCGAGCTCGCGTGACGATCGAGAGTCGTCGCGAGGAAGGAGGAGATCGATCGACCATGAAGGTGCAGTGCGACGTGTGCGCGGCCGAGGCGGCCTCGGTGTTCTGCTGCGCCGACGAGGCCGCGCTGTGCGACGCGTGCGACCGCCGCGTGCACCGCGCCAACAAGCTGGCCGGGAAGCACCGCCGCTTCTCGCTGCTCAACCCGTCGGCGGCGTCGTCGCACTTGCCACCGCCGGTCTGCGACATCTGCCAGGTCAGAAATCATCAGAAAAATATATAAGGGTTTCGCTTCCGGGTTTCTGCGTGAGTGACGGCGGACCTGAAGTCTCTGTGCTTGGTGATCGACGCTGGTGGGATGCAGGAGAAGAGGGGGTTCTTGTTCTGCAAGGAGGACAGGGCGATCCTGTGCCGGGAGTGCGACGTGGCGGTGCACGCGGGGAGCGAGCTCTCCATGCGCCACACCCGCTTCCTGCTCACCGGCGTGCGGATCTCCTCGGAGCCGGCAGCTTCCCCCGCGCCGCCGTGTGAGGAGGAGAACACCAGCAGCTTCGGCTGCAGCGGCGACGAGCCTGCGTCGAGCCACCGCACCAGCAGCGGCAGCAGCATCTCCGAGTACCTGACCAAGACGCTGCCGGGGTGGCACGTCGAGGACTTCCTGGTCGACGACGCCACCGCCGCGGCTGCCTCCGCCGCTACTTCTTCAGCCGGATCGTATCAGGTTGGTGCGACTGAACACTGGTGCAGATCGAGTACAATGGATGTTTAGAATCGAGCATTCTTGGCACGTTCCGGATCGAGAAAACTAGAAACGTCTGCATCCACATTACTACACCCAGTACAACCATTCCATTATGGGGATGGTTTGTAGTCATACGCTCATGTGTAACGACAACATCTTTGGAGGCCCACCTAGATTCACCAATTTGGACACAAAGTAGTATTAAAATTCACATGATAATTCTGAGTAATTATGAATGAAGTTATTAAAAAGTAGCCAAAATACTATGCATTTGGGAGCAGCAGTACTGAAACCATTGACCAGATACTATTTGACAGTATTTCTGAAACATGGGAATCTGTGACTAACTTGGCTTTCGGTAATGCCTGTTTGAGCAGGGAGTCACTCGGAACGCTGGGCTGCACCAAGCCGGCTACCCAGCTGCGTGGATGGCGCAGGAGCTTGGAGGCAGCAAGAGGTCCCGGACGTCCACTGCCTATCCGCACTGGTGAAATTAACTGTTACCGTGATGTCCGTGTTATGTCCGAGTACATGACTGCTAGAGGGTTAATTACTGCGTTTTGCACTTCCAGGCGTCCTCATTCCTCTGGATGTTTACGAGTGTTCGTGCTTTTTGAGGTGGCGGAGAAAATCTCCGCACCTTTATGTACTCTTGTACACGTTCCAAACTGTTTATTCACTCATACGCAACAATGGCATACTTCCCCCTTTGATAACAGTAGATGTAGAACCTGAATTTGTGCAACTGTCTGGACTTCTGCGTGTGCATCAGTACCGGTTGTATAATACTCTCTATGCTAAAATGTGGTGTCTATTAGTTTTAACTGGTGTCAAATTTCGTAAAATCTGACAAAATGTGTAGAAATATATATCTTTATTTACAAAATCACTACATCATTGATTTTTTTAGGGTTTCTACTATTACCCCCGTACTCCGTGAGAGGGGATGGGAGTACCGGGCAAATCGAAACCATCCATTTACGGTCTTGTTTGGTAATAGGGTATTTTAAAGGATTGGTGGGGATAATCCGCTAGTGGATTGGGTGAAACCCCAAACTTCACCCAATCCCCGGATCAGTGGATTGAGTATTGAGAAAAATGCACCAGAGTTTGGAGATTTGTGGGGAAATGTGGGGATAATACCTGTCCAATACACTAGAACCAAACGATGTTTTGTGATATGTGGGGATTCACGGGTTTGACCGGGATAATCCCCTAAATTACTCTAGTACCAAACAAGGCCTACAGGGGAAATATGGACTTTTCTATGGATCCAGACATTCGCGATGTACCGAGATACGTGTATGGCCAGCCCTGGGTTTGGGTGTCGTGGTAAACCTGGTTGTGACGGTTCCTCAGGTTTGTTCCCTCCGCCGACTTTGAGCGTGGCAGTCCGAGCTAATTCCTCATCTGCTCGTCTGGTCATGGACCTGGTCCAGAGATGGTTCTGCTCATATGGCGGAGTATGAGCGAGCGCGTAGAGATTATCTGTAGGATGGTTATCTTCTTGTGATAGTTCTTGGTCAATTCCTCTAATGGACCATCTCCCAACACTCTACAATCTGACGAAGCGTGTGACCCTGCTTTGTGAATGTCACACCATCCTCTTTTCTCTCGTACCCCATGATGGGACCTCTTGGCGAGCGTGGAGCTTTCTTGTGTTGCCTGGACGCCACGTCGTTTCCGAAGGGCGGATAGTGGCGTAGGTATTCCTAAACACATGGACAGACAAGGGGGACGGAGCTAGGCGTCCCCCGGGGATCTTTCTGTCCGATTAGATGGCCAGGAGCCGTCGGATCCCGCCTCACCTCCACCAACCCCGCGCGCTGCTACAAACGCAGTAAATAACATTCGCGCGTAGCAAACCGGTAATAAACCAAAAATCGGGCACAATCTCGTGACTTGCGCGAGGCGGACGGTGACGGCGAGGCGGCGCGCCGTGTAGCTCCGCCGTTGCTGCCGAGATGGACCACCTCTGCCGCCCCATCCTCTATCCACCCCTGGCCATCCTAATCACGTACCACCGCCCTCGATAGTTGCTTCCAGCTCGAATCCTCCCGCACGGCAACAGCGTCGACCTACGTATGGATCTGCGAACGGCGGCGCAAATCCAACGTTCATGCAAGGATTTCTTCATGATCTGATGAATCCAACGTCTGTTTTTGATGTGGATCCAGAGACTGAGCAGCCCGCATCTTCGGTAAGTTTGAAATTTTGCTACTGAAATTTCAGATCTTTGCGTGCAGCAACTCCTCCGTCGCTTTGTTCCTTTTTCGTGTTGTAGCAACTCCTCGCCGTAAAATTTTGTGCTTGCCTGCTTGAATTTGTAAGTAGCATGGACCATTGTGTGTAGCAAAACCTATTAGGTACCAGAAATTCAGTTGAGCAAAAAATTCAGTAGCAGAAAATTCAGTAGCAGAAATTTACTCGTTAAACAGAAAAAATTTAACAGGCTATTTTGCAATATAGTGCTACCCTATTTTTAAGAATGAATTGGGTAATTGCTGCATGAAAAACATTTGATGCTTCATGTTCAGATAAAAAATGGACTAATGCTACATTAAAATTGTGTTTGATGTGCAGGAGTTTGTTGCGGATAGCATTCTTGGAGGTTTTGACCTAAACATGCCTGTTAATTCAGAAGGTTTTGATTATTATGTGCAACCTGACAATGGACCAAATGACTTTGTTGTCGGACCACAAAGCACAACAAGTGTTGCTGCTGAAGAAATTGGTGAAGAGGTTTGCTCCCAACCAGTTGTTCCATTTGTTGGAATGACCTTTGCCTCCATAGAGCAAGCACAGATAGTCTACAATGACTACGCCTGGAAGATGGGGTTTGGTACACACATTGGTAACACCAAGTACAGCCAAGATAGGAATGCTCCCAAAGACACAATTTTGAGCTGGGTGTTCGAGTGTGTGCATACTGGGAGAGTTGCTCCTAAAAAACCTGGTGCTGATGGAGGCAAATCTTCTGTTGCTACGATGGTGGACGATGCAACAGTAGATATGAGTGCCTACGCTGGACAAAAGTCTCGCAGCAAGCAAGCTAGTTGTGAGATCCTGGCTCAGGGCTTAATAGGATTGATAGAATACTCATATCAACAAGTTGAAACTTCTTTTCCGGAAGCTCATCTGGAAGGAACTCCGAGGTTAAGCGTGCTTGGTCCGGAGTAGTCCAAGGATGGGTGACCGACCGGGAACTGGTTCCCGGGTGCGCACGAGTGAGGACAAAGTGCGCAGAAAAGACTAGTGTTGATCTGTGGGGCCAGTCTGGAGATCCTAGAGAGCTGCCAGGGGTGACAGGCCTGGCCCGGGGGTGGCCGGGGTGTTACACTAGTGTGCACAAGGTTGCTCCTGACGCAAGACAGCGCAGCAAGTTGCTCCGACATGATTGCAAAGCTAAGATGCTAGTGGGGAGGCGTGAAGGTGTATGGACTGTGACTGTTTTTGTGGAGGAGCATACCCACCCATTGGTGCAGCAAATTGGACGCTGCCAGTACTACAGATCTCATAGTAAGGTGCCAGAGGAGGATTTTCAGTTTATGCAGACATTGCACGATCAAAACATAACCACTGCAAAAATAATGGGTTGTCTCGGAAGTGTGCATGGAGGTGACCCTAGATGTCTAGGTTACGTGAAGAGGGATGTTACCAACATCAGGAGGTTGCTGCGTGAAGACGTCACGCTCCGAGATATGAGCATGACCATTGAGTATTTCAAGCAGCGGCAAGCCGTCAGCCCTGGTTTCTACTATGCTACGCAGGTCGACGGCAATAATGTTGTGAGAGCTCTGTTCTGGGTTGATGGGAGGACACGTGCATTGTACAGCAAGTACATGGACTGCATCTTCTTCGACACCACGTTCTGTACCAATCGCTATAACATGCCTTTCGCTCCCATAGTTGGCATCAACAACCACACCCACACTATTGTCCTGGGGTGTGCTCTGCTACCGGATGAGAAGGTTGAAACATTTAAGTGGGTCTTCGAGAAATGGATGGAAGCAATGGGTGGGGAGCACCCGCACCATATAATGACTGATCAATGCAGCAAAATTGCCGTAGCAATAAAAGAAGTTTTCAAAAATTCAGTACACCGGGCCTACGTCTTCCATGTACTGCGCCGAGCAAAAACCAAACTGGGCCTGCTTGTGAGATAAGGTAACCCGTTTGCTGATGCTTTCTACGCATGCATATATAGCACATACACTGTTGAGGAATTTGAGATTTGCTGGCAGCAAATGCTTCAAAATTTTGCTCTTGCCGAGAACAAACACCTGCAAAATATGTGGAAAGCTAGAGCTACATGGGCTTCGGTGTATTTCAGGAAATGCTTCTTCCCATTCACAAGCACAACAGGGAGATCAGAAGGTCTGAATTCGTACTTCAAGTCGTTGATCATGCCTAGTGACTCTGTTTGGACCTTTGTGCAGCAATATGAGTTGTGCCAGAACTTGATGCTTGATCGCGAGGACAACTCTAGGTTCGTAATGGAAGCTACAACAGCAACACTGTAGGGGAGGTAAGGATCTATGTACATGTAGCACTAATTACTGCTGTAGCAAAACTGGTTTTATTCAATGTAGCAACGTGAGAAATGTATTAAAGCAACTCTATTAGTGTATTGTAGCAAAATAGAAAAGGATAAAAAATGTTAAGTCATATAATTGTAGCTTTGCATTTTATCTGATGTAGCACCTGCTAACATCTGTTGTAACATTTAAAAAAAATGCAGCTACCCCATTGAAAAGCAGGCAGTTGCATTCTACACCCGGGAGGTGTTTGAGAGATTTCAGAAAATGATTACTGCGTCAACAAGGTTTTAACCGCTGCAAGCAGAGGAAGATGCCATGTGTTACGATCTTGTTCCCAACCCAGGGATTCAAATGAAGACATATCGGGTTCGATTGGTGGTTGACGATGGACTTTATTCATGTGGCTGCAACATGTTTGAGATGTGTGATCTGATATGCCCTCATATCATCCGGGTCATGGTGCACATGAATGTGCAGGAGATACCAGGGAGATACATGCTGCGTCGGTGGTCTGCAGCAGCCACAACTCCATCCGGAGCCCCTGGTACACACACCATCAGGTTTGGTGTCCCTCCGACCAACACACTCAAATACACCTCTCTATGCAGGAAGATGAATGCTCTGACGTCAGATGCATGCTTCGCTGAAGCTACGTACGAAGTGGTGTCTGACATGGTTGAAGAAGCAGCTACACGGGTTGCTGCGATTACTAGAGCATTAGTTGAAGCGGCTAAACAACCGCAACAAGATGCAGGAAACAAAAATGCTCATACAACTGAAGCAGAGGGGCACAAGCAGAACAGACACAAGGTGTGGAAACCCAAAATGTTGCAGCAGCTGGTAGCTTGCTGAAAAATCTTGCAAGGGTAAAGCCTGCTGGACGCCCAAAATTGAAGGAGCAGAGGCGGAAGCCATTGATAGAGCTGCGCCAGGATGCAGCTGCAAAAAAAAGGAAGAAGGCTAATGAACCAAAGACAGAGAAGAAGAAGGTGCCAAAAGAACCTAGGAAGAAAAGGACAAAGAAATGCCCGTTTTGCAAGGAGGAAGGGCATGTGGTGCAAGATTGCAAGTATTTCAAAGCAAAGCAGGCGAGGGATGCTGAGTTGGCAGCATGAGATGAGTTGAGTCTGTAGATGCTATAGATACAAATGCTACATACATTCTTATGTAACTAAAAATTGCACTTAATTACTTATTCGAAGAGGACCACATGGTACCACTTGCATATGTTATTTGGTTCTGCTGAGGATGCAGCAATTGAGACTAAGCAATACATCATATAAACTATTTGCTGTCTTTTGATTATGTTGGCAATTATGTGTTTCAAAAAAATATAATTGCTGTCCGCAAAATGCTTGTAGCAAGCACATCTAATTGTTGTAGCAAAACAAATTATGTAAATGAGCAAATTTCTTGCACCAAAAAACCTGGTGTTTCTGGGTTCATGTAGCAAACATATCGTAGCTTTGATGCATATAATTTATTCTTATGTAGCAAAAATATTAATCTTGCTCGTCTAACATTTCAAATTTGGAATTCAAAAATGACAGTAACTTGTTGTACAAAAAGTAGCATTGCTAAGTAACTTGCTGTATAAAAAGTAGCATTGCTAAGTGTTAGGTGAAACCATATGAGCAAACTGACGGTACACCTCAAACTGACTGTAGCAAACTGGTATCATTAATGTAGCATTCAGTTGATTCTATTTTAGCAAGATCCTTACACACATGCAGCAAAAACACAAAACAAATCCTAGAAAAAGACCATCTCTCTTACAAGTTTCCTACAGGAGAGAAGTTCATCCAGATAGGGAAGTAAGCATATTCAAACTGGGTTACATCAGTACCAAACTACATGATAGTTTCCTAAACTGGGTTACATAAGTAGCAAACTTGGTTGCATATTCAGCTCGCTATCTGTTCAACCAAGTCCTCCTCCACTATCTTGACAAGGTTCCCCTTGTTCTCCCTGTTATCAATGAGTGTTGCTGCAGCAGTCATGCGAAATATTGGGATTCCTTCAACATCGAACTCCAACATCACCTTCCCATTGAAGTGTTCCATGTAGAGCATTGTGAAGAATCCACAATCGTAGCTGCAGCAAGAAAAAAAAGACAAAAGTTAATGTAAACCAGTAAAAACACAACACGAAAAATGTAGATTTTCCTGAAGTAATTTAGTAGCAAGTACAAAACTATGGTGCAGCAAGAAAAGTAAGCTTACAATGTTTTTTTGCTTCGGGTGGGGAAGGTTGACGTGCGTGAAACTTGACCAGTCAATGTTGGAGCATTTTGAAACATTAACTAGCTTCACAAAGTTTGTAAACTACAGAAACAAAAGTTGTGACATGTTAGATACAAAAATTCCTAAGAATAAGACACTAGAAAGGTGGTCTGTAGCAACTCACCAAGTTATTTGCTGCTTCCTCCAATATGGTCTTGTCCTTGGTTTTTGTGATAGAATCAAAAGTATGAAACTGCTTGTGCAGCAACTTAACTGAACAAAGAATCCAGTGGTGGTTCTTTACAACAGGGAAGTGAAGCTGCATTTGCAACATTGTAGCAAAATAAAAAAAGGGCTCAACACAAGAACATTCATGTAAAATCCAACAAAAATCATAGGAGAGTGCGGTTTGTTGTAGAAAAAATGAATAACTTACAAGGTCAGACTTCATAATCTTGAACTCCTTATTTTGGGTAGTGAACTCTCTCAAGCAACCTTCTGCATCAAATTCTTCTGGATCCACAGTTAGCCTCATCTGTTTGGTTTTGAGCAAACAAGAAAAGCAAAGGTAACAAAGCATGGTCAGATCAAGTAGCAAAAAATAAAATTATGCAGCAGGTTAACAGAGCATGGTCAGATCAGGTAGCAAAACTCACCGTTAAGTAGCAAGAAAAAGTGTACTTCTTCAACTCTTTTGCGCTCTTCTTCGATGCTTCTTTTGATACCTTGTTTGAATTCTCGGTCCACAAACCCATGATCTGAGACTCGAGACATGCGCGAGGCCGCAAAGAAGAATAGAAGCTCTTGTATATACAGTGAGTACGCCCAATCTCAATGAATGGGGTGCTGCATTGAACAAAAAGTTTTATGTCAAAACAACAACATTACTAGTAGCAACATAACTGTAGATAGGTAGCAAACCATATGTATTATAACAACATATGTACAACAGTAAGGCAACATTGTGACAAAAGTAAAAGATTTATGATGAAGCATTAAGTTATTAACAATGTAGCTGCTAGTATCCAATAATGTAGCAAAAAACTCACGGGATTGCATTCCTCTTCTTCATACGGTCAGTCTTGAAAGTCGAGTATGCATGACAAACTTTTCATATGTGGTAGCAACATCTGAAGGGCCCTTCTTCCTCTTTGCCTTTTTGTTAGGAAGCAAGTCCTCCTTCATAGCCCTCCTGTATCGTATCTTCTTCTCCAGTGTTGCAACACCTACACTGACATCTTTCTCCATAGCATCTGAAAAAATAAACGACATTGCACACGAATAAAAAGATGAGAAAAAATGAAGTGAATGCACCTGAAAACAAAAAAAAGATGCCAGTAAATGAACCTTTCATGTTGTGCTGTGCTGGCGTCGGAGCCTCGGATTCCTCAACTGTTGCTTCGACATTTTTTTGCAACAATAGTGTCTGCGACATCAGAGATGGAGTCTGAAGCATCAGCAATGCGCTCTGGAGCATCAGCAATAGTGTCGGTCATCAAAACAGTTGCTACGACATCGTTTTGTTCAGCAGTTGCTTCCAAGAAAGTTGCTTCAGCATCACCCTGTGCAACAATTGCTTCCCTGCTGCTTGGAGCATCCATTCCCTGCTGCCTTGCTTTGTCTTCCTCTAGTCCTGTGCCACGGTTCTCTGCACAGATACCTGCATCAGCCTCCTGCATCGCTGTATCTAAGGCATTCTTCCGGCGAGATTCCTGGCTATGGCTGCATAGATCGAATGATGGGGTGTCATCCCAATACCCTGGTGGTATCACCCTCTTTGGACTTGGATCTGGGACTGGATCGACAGTAGCAGGTCTGACCAGGCTATTAATTTCTGCACGTTCAGCATCTGCAGCTCCGGTGCCAGATGAATCAATGATAACAGTAGGTTGTGGCTCGTTTTCTTGCACAATACAACAGCTTGAGATGTCTGCTGTCATAGTATCCTTGACTTCCTGCTGACCCTCTTTAATTTTCACCACGGCGACCTCCCCTTTATTGGTCATCAGCTTGTTTTGTGTTCACCTCCGGAAGCCTAAGCTTCTTTCTCTGCTCACCCCATTTTGGATTCAACGTCGTGTCCCTCGCTCTCTTCTGCTGGTCATCACTTTTAGTTGCACACTCGGGGAGCACGGCCTCTTTTGCTGCGCAGTCTTTTTCAATAACGTTTGTGACTGCACCCTCCTTTGCCACAGTCTCTTTTGGTGCACACTCTTGTGGCACAACCTATTTCGCTAAGTCCTCCTTAGCATCATCTTTTGCTGATGCACCTTCTTTTGCTCCAACAGAAGCATCTTTACATGACGAATCTTTTGCTGTCACCTCTTTAGCTGAAGGTTGTTCTGCTATAACAGCATCAGTCACAGGAACAGTGGTTCCACTTGCAACAGGCACCGGCTTCTTCTTCTTCTTGAAAACTTTTTTAATACCAGCTGCAGGTTTGGTTGTCTTATCCATAACCTCCTTCCCATTTGGTTTACTGCTCTGTCCCTCCCCCCTTTTGCTACACGCCCTTGCACCAACCTATCTTTCTTTGCACCATCATTTGTTCCAGCAACGGTCTTGTTGGGTGCATCCTCCTCCTGCGACGCCAAATCTTTTTGCACGTCTCTCTGCTGATGTGGTGAAGTGTCCGTTGAAAACACAAAGCTTGTGCCATCACATTCTATCATATCAGCATCAACGTCGTTGAGCAAAGAAGCCATGCGTTTTGCATGCACAAGTTTCAGACCTTGGTTAAGTTGCTTCAGTGTATCATCAATATCAGTAGCAAAAAGGATCTTATGCTTCTCATACAAACACTTGAACCTAGGAGGAACCTGTCAGCAAAAAAGTAAAAATGTGATACTGTCAGCAAATATTGTATATAGCATATAATAATAACTAAGACAACAAAACAAAAAGACTATTGATGCAAACTATGCCAACTAAGACAACATTTTTAACTAAAACACATCATTGTTAGAAAAACATCATGGGCAAAAATAAAATAGTGGTAGCAAATAATATGTTCTTTAGCAGCAACTTATATGTACTAATGATTCACAAAAAAGAACTAAAGCAACAAACAAAAAATCTATACCTCTAGATCCTGCATACTAGGGAACTCAATCCAGTCCTTCAGGGATGCAAACGGGTTGACTTGAAAATCTTCTACAGGATCATTGCTTGGTCATGCTACTGAACCATAGATTGTTTTCGAGGATTCCAGAAACTGCACAGGAAAAAAAATGTTGCATAAGAAAAAATAACACAAAAAAGAAAATAGCAGGAAAATGAATAAGGTGTGCAGTGCCTTACCGGACGCTTCCCAAAGATAGTCTTGTTTTTCGGATCCGAGTTGTCGAGGTCAATTTCCATTATGAAATTGAAGTCATTGCTAGTCACATAGCATGCTCTAGGGAGAGAATAGTTAATGTGGTGCGTGTTCGTTGGGATATCAAGATGGTCCATGTAGATAATCTATAAAAAACAAATTAGTTTAGGTCAAGCAGTGCTGCAAAAAATAATTAAAAAGCTATGATCCAACCTACAAAAGAACAGTATGAACATATGCTGCAATATAAGTCAAGATAACCTACAGAAAAGGTCAACATATGCTACGATATATGTCGATCTATGCTACAACATAAGCAAAAATATAGGTGAATAAGGGATCACATACAGCAAGCACCGGCAAAGGTCCGCATATCCAGAAATCAAACTTTGATGATTCCTTCCCAAAACCAGTGGCCTTGCCTTCATAAGTTGAATTGTTTCTACATACTGCATAGGCAACTCCAATATTTGCTCGTCCCAATCAAACTCATGCACCTTCTTTGGAACTTCCATGCTACCCAGGTAGTCCAAGCACATCATATTGCCAGAGCCAGGGTGCAATACAGTAGCACAGCAAAGCAGGTCCCAGTGCCTGATTACAACATCTTCATCAAGCGGGTCCTGCGCCTTCAACAAGTCTGCTACATTCGATATGGGGAGGCGGGTGTGGTCGCCTTTGTACCAATTTTTCATTTCAGAGTTGACACTCTTCGTCAAAAGCTGAACTGGCTTGCTCCCGGAGCGTAGGTTGAACACTTTGCTCACCATGTCTTTCGTGAACACTATCCTTTTTCCACCATAGTTGAATTCACAAAGCTTGGCGGTTGTATTGACAGCAATAAGCTCATTCGACACATGGAAGGGAGAAACATCCAGCAGCGAGGCAAAAGCGCTATGCTTCTTGATTATGTTCCTCTTGATAGGAAGAATATCTTTTGCAATGCCGTGCAAATGCTTGGCAGCAAAATGATCCTTAGAAATCCACTGCTCAACAACACTCATCTTCTGAAAAATGCAGCAAAAACAACAAAAATCAGTAGCTATAGATAAAACATGTGGGGGGTCCTAATGAAGCAGAAACTCTATACATAAACAGCAAAACAAGTGCTTGCTAATAAAACCTACCACATAGAATACCTTATAACAACATGAATCAAACACTTGTAGCAAGCAAAAATACTCATGGGATTTAGCAACTTTTGCAACATTCAGCAAATTACTCATGGTGGATAGCAACATACAGCCAAACATTACAGCAAAAATCATCATGAAAAATAATAAAACATAAACAACAATTCATGATCAGTTCATGTAATCTAACAACATAGAACATGGATTTCTCTCTCAAAACATTGCACAACTAATTAAGCATGGGCATGGGATGAACTGAAACGCAATTTGGGGACGAAATTGAAACCTAACAGAAACAATAGAATCCTAAAGTGAATTGGGGAGAGCACACACCGTAATTTGTTGGCTCACCGGTGGAACCCCTAATTAAACCGTCGAAGCGCTCGTCAGATAAAGCTCCGGCTCGCCGAAAACCCTAGAAAAACGAGCTGCCGAGATTCAGACACAAAATTGACAAAAATCCACAAACGATTCGCGAAGCGAGGGTGCGGCGGAGGACGAGGAACTCACGAGGGAGCGAGGTAGAGCTGTCGAAGAAGCAGGGACCTCAGGGCGGCACGCGGGTAGCTCCGGCGCCGTTGAGCGGTGGTTCGGTCGAGGAGGACTCGCGGACGTACGTCGAAGGACGGGGAAGAAGCACGTAACGCGCGGGGGAGGGTACGAGGGCGGCGCTGCAGCAGAACGACGACGGCGCGCGGGTGAGCTCGCAACGACGCCGCCGCCATTCGCAGCGGCGCGGGCGAGAGAGACGGTGAGAGGGACGAAAATGGAAACCGCTGCCTTGCAGCAAAAGATGGTGGTAGGGAAAACGGACACGCGCCGTGGTCGACGTGGACGCGCGAGAGCCACGCGATGGGAGAGGATCGGACGGCTCGCGAGGGGGAGGACGGTTGCCTGAGATCCCTCGGATGATTACAACCCTTTCCCAATAAACAACTATCATCGCCCTCTCACTCCATGGATTCAATTTTCATCTTTAATATATCTGGAATGAACTCAAATCACCGTCGAGTTTATGAAGCAAATTTACGCCAAAATACTAAATAGGAAAAAAGGACAAAGTATAACTTAAACACATCTTATAACTAAATAAACTAAAGTTTATTCTTAAGAATTATAAAAAATCAAAGTAAACACTTAAGAGTCCTTATTAATATTTCACAAATATTGCAAAGACCACTTAGTCCTAATGAAGTACTAAATAATGTAAATAAAAAATTATAACTAAATACCCCATAATAAGAAAAACAAAGTTTAATTCTAATAAATATAAATCTTCAGAAGTTATTTCTAATTATTTAGCCAACAAATAATTGGGAATTCTAGGAACTCAACACTTGGCATGCCTTATACTTAATAGCATAATCACTCCTTATTTGTCCTTACTCGACAATGATGTCATTTCAAAATATGGACTTCTACCACGTCTAGAAGACACGAGCTTCATTCTCTCGGAGTCACAACGCAAGTCCATTCTTAGTCATGTCGTTTAATTACTTTTATCAAGCTATTGCAATATAGCTATGCTATGTATTACTTTGTTCAAAAATCAAAATAGACTTTTTATAACTATGAACGGACTATGTGGTGGGCAATGGAATCATGAATGATATGTTGTGGTGGATTCGACCATGCTTCGACCCTATGGACTGCATGATGAATTTGTGTCACCTTTGGTGCAGGTAGACGGTGTTTTAGAAGTTATATTCTTTCACGCACACATAGAATTTATTTTTATAAGGAAAATAAGATTGGCAGTGTATTTGAATTGATAAATTGAACCATAAAGATTCAAATTGGCAGCAATGATGGGAGGGAGGGAGGGACCCAATGATGGAATGCGAACTCAAGGAGATTAACCCGAACATTACTGTATTTGCAAATGCTGAAACAAAAATGCTCATTGAAACATAAATGGCTATCGAGAGACAACTTTACTGCGTGAAGCTCTGGTATGTATATATCCCGTCATGTAATTTCTACTTTCTGAACTAGGGGTTTTCATGATTACAGATCTATTAGATCATGTTTTATAGATGAGTATTTCGCACTTAAACAAAAATCTGTGTGATGGGATTTTCTTTGTTCCCAGATTTTTTAGAAACAGTTCCAGATTGATGGACTTCAAGTGTAATCTTTACCATCTTTCATCCATTCAACTATAATTTTTACTCGGCAGATTTGATGTCTAATTAAATAAGGGAAAACATTATTTGATTTTTTTTAGAAAGTATGAAATACTTGGACTTAATACCCTCCCCATTATTGTTTCTGAAATTAAGGTGGTGGCAACCTTTAGGGCGATGATGGTAAAGACCACTACAATGAGAGAATATGTGAGTAGATTGTCAGATTATATTTTAGCTGGGTATTTTCAATATTATATCACGTTTGGAGATATAACTGAAAATTATTATATGCCTTTGGTCTGTAAAGTAATTATTTTGTCTAGGCTTCATGTCATCTTCATCTCGGGAGACAAAAAACTACTACCTCCAATCCAGAATAAATACCGGAGGAAATGAACAGATTCTGTACAACTTATACGTACAAGCCACGACATTTTTCTGTATCAGAGGGAGTATCAAAAAATAATATAAAGTGGGGCGAAAGCCCATTTCGAGGATTGTAGTCACAAATGGTCAAATGCGATACCTTTGTTCCCCTCAAAGAATAGGAGAGGCAATTACAATGCGTGCACCTCTCATGGCAGGAAGGGAAAAAATCTGAAGGATCCATGACAACACACGACATTCAACTTTTTTTTTTGAGAACCACACACGATATTCAACTAGGTTTCGTAGAAAAAGAAGTTCCGCTGGGCAAGGGGATCATGGGCTTTTCTCAAAGCTCAGGATTAGCGTAAGAAGAGTGAACAAACCAAATGCCTCGAAGCTCCAGCCCAATATATTCGCAAAAAAAAAAAAAGCTCCAGCCCAATAGATTCATCGCAATATATGGGCTATGGGCCTATGGACCGATTACTCCAATTAGGACCAGAAACATTGCATTCCCCGGCCCCAACAAACAGAGAGGGGATGCTAAAAAACAGAAGGGGATAAAATTCCTCGTGCAGACCATTCGCCAGGGCTGCCCACCACCGAGATTCCGAGAAGGTTCGTCGGGTCTTGTCTCCGGAATCGCAACTCCGGCCTCCGGAGTCGCGCTCGGTAGCGGCGCTGCCCTGATTCCCCGATGTCGATATTCAGAGTAGCGAGTTTTCTCTTCCTCCTACTCGCCGTGGCGGAGTCCGCGGCGGCGACGCGTTCACCGTCGGCCTTCGTGCAGAACGCCATCTACTCCAACCGCATCACCATCTTCTCCAAATCATACTGCCCGTAAGCCGACCTTAAGACCAGCTTTTTTGATTTTTTTTTTGGCCTGTGATTTTGGGGAGTTGTCAGGTTGTGTTCTGTGTGTGTGGGCTGCGCATCAGTGGCGGACTTAATGCTGCATCGTTGAGATTCTTGAGAAGGAGACTAGGCGTCGTTTACCATGGAAAAAAGGGATCGGATGGTGTGAATTGGATGGATTTGTTGTCTAGCCGATGACGGAAGCGTGAATTAAGCACCCGCGTTTGTCATGACATCCAACCGTAGCTCAATTCAGGTCGCAAACAGTGGCCACATCTTTATTCGATGAATTGATGGGATTGATAAGTTTTGGACGAAATAGGCCGTAGCCCCGCTATATTAATATAGCAACCACCCGATACAACCAACGAGAGACACGGCTGGGGCGACAGCCAACACACACCCAAAGAAAGGCAAGGAAAAGAAAAAAAAAGAAAAAACGACATAGGCGGATCGACTAAGCGATGAAGACCTGCAACCGCCGCGCCCTCTCCGAAGAATAACCGCCACGCTCCTAGCTCCTTATCGACGAGTACCAAGCAGCACCTTCAAGAAGGAGAGTCATGCTGCTGCCGGACCAGCGCACTGGTCCTAGGGTTTCCCCCGGCACAGAGGGAAGCGGATGAAGGGTAGCCACGATGCCCTTCAGGAAGGAGAGATGCCACCGAAGGCGGCACCGCGTCGGTGTCAGACGAACCAACAAGGATTTCTCCCGAAAACCCATCCACAACCCCGGACGATCCGTAGCACATGAGCCCCGCGAGGACGAGCCTCGACACCACCAGACTAGCCGCCCACCAGCATGCGCCAAAACGATCACGAAGCCACCATCGTCGTCTCACCGAATTAGCCGCCACACAGTCTGCAAGGCGGAGGAGAGAAGAAGTATGAACCGAGGTTAGCAGTAACCGCGGCCGCGCGGGAGAGAACAACCTCCACCGACCAAGGACGGTAGTCGACCGCAGTGGCGGAGCTTCATGGGGGCGAAAGGGCAGTCGCCCCCCCAGCCCATGAAGATTCAGCCTTCTATCTACATGTATTTGGCCCACTTAACAACTGAAAATCAGACTAGAGCTTATCCTTTAGCCCCCCAGCCCATTTGCCCCCGCTAGAATTCAGCCCAAGCTCCGCCACTGGTCGACCGGACGCGGCAACAGAGCACACCAGTCCCCGTCAGGTCCGGCCGAGCCCAGCGGGCTCGTAAAGCCCCAGGGGGCACACCAGTCCTAATAGGGTCCGGCCAGGCCCAGAACGGACCCGTGAAGCTCGCTGTCACGATGCAACAGGCCGGCCGTCGTCGCCGCTGCCCCCTGCAACCTCTGCTCGCCACCAGATTCAGAATGCACCGTAGAACAGGGATTGATAAGTTTTCATTTTACAATTTCAGTTTGCTGCTGACCATGGCTTGCTAATGTCCCGAAGTGCTGTCCTAAATGTGCTGCGCCAGTTACTGTCTGCAGATCCTTCTGGTTTAGTTTATAGTCTATGAGAAATACTATGCTATAGCATTTAGGTTCAGAATTACTTCGGGGAAAGGCAATTATATCAGTGCAGTGTCTACCTTTCCATGTGATTGAACTTCACGGTTCATAGATGTACCAAATTATATGGCTTTAGTTGGTTTGTTACTTTGCTTGTAATGAGTTGATGATCTTGTTGAGTGCTCACACGGACTGGACTAATAACAGTATTTTTTTTTGACTTTTATAATATGTATTACAGTTGAGATGCAATAAAAAACAGGAAATGTCAAGTTTAAGTCGACTTCATTTAGGATATCACTACTACAAATCATTGTACCGTTTGAAGGATAATCTACATATGTAATGACACCACATGTGATTTTCCTGTTATATGGCATCTATAAATGATGACATTGATGTTTTTCTTTTGATAAACTTGGTCACTTGGGCTATTGGTTTTGACCTTGCCTTCTTCCAATGTTCAAAGTAGACCATTTGGCAGAGCATCATATATTACAAATCTGAGTGCTAGTTGGATATTCATGTTTCTATTGATATAGCAAGATCAGGAGTTAAATATACTGATTTGCTAGACCATAGAAGATGCAGACAGGTAATGCAAGTTTGTTCTTGACATGTGGATACTTGCGTATTTATCTCAAATTCTCAAGGAGTTGAACCCAAAAAACAAAGGTTGACTAATCTTGAGGAATAAGAACACCGATTTATGTTTCTAGAATCCTAAACGTTGTTTTTTAAAAGGACCTCTTATATGGTCCGATTACTTGGATTCCTTCGTATAAAGTATTAACACCAGTCCAAGTTCTTAGTTATCATTTTGTTTTTTAAAAGGACCTCTTATATGGTCCGATTACTTGGATTCCTTCGTATAAAGTATTAACGCCAGTCCAAGTTCTTAGTTATCATTTGCCTCCTAACCCCGTTCTTGTAGGTATTGTATGCGGGCTAAGAGAATATTTAAAGATCTTAAGGAAAATCCTTACGTTGTTGAACTTGATCAGAGAGGTAATTATCAGATAGTGTTGGATCCCAACCGTGTTGCATTTGTAAAGCAGTTTGTACACTATTAGTTAAATATCATATGTATACACCATGCAGAGGATGGCCGAGAAATTCAAGGTGTTCTTCTTGACCTGGTTGGGCGCCAAACTGTGCCACAGGTGTTTGTGAATGGCCATCATGTTGGTGGCTCAGATGGTTAGTGTTCAAACTTTCCTGCTGCATCAAATTTTGTATGTAATGTGTTACTACCCTTTAATTAATACAAATTATCTTTATGTTGCCGATTGCAGATACGAAAAATGCTCTTTCAAATGGGCAGCTTCATAAACTTCTTGGCAAAAGTCAGTCTCAGTCACAGTGATGATAACCGCTGGAGCTTGGTATTGTCAAAAACTTGTGAATGTCTTCATGCATTGTTCCTTACCGGAGGAATGTAACTTCACTCTCTGTAGGAATTTGAACAGCGTGTTGCAACTTATGCCATATTTTTTTTCCTGGAAGTGTTGTGACAAAAAAAAAGGGTAATGGATTGTACAATTTTCTCAAGTGTGTATACATTGATCTGTTGTGCCAGTTGTTGTAACTGTGTGTGTTCATAAGTACTCGACTTTCTTTTCTATATTATTTTTCAGGAGTTGCTTGGTCTGTGTTCATAATGGGGATATTTTGCCAACGAACTAGTGACATGTCTTGTAAATCCAAGTATCCTTTCAACATTCCTGAATTTGCACAAGATGTGAGATAGGTAACATACATAAATTTCGTATATCCCAGATGCTGCCATGCTGGTTGGTACAAAACACTGATAAGGACGCACACAATGATTATTGCATATTCTCCCTCTCACCGGGTGGGGTGTCTTTTTCCAGCTGACCCGTTCATCTCTTCAGGCCAAGCAGCGCGAGAAACAGAGACACATAATTGTAGCTGAAGACATGCCGCAACATCCCCAGTTTGCTGTCGTCCCATGGTGGGTATCTGAACATGAATTCAATCAGGAAGCTTCTTTTGAAGACCGCCTTCTTGTGGCTGAACATCTCGAACGAGTACTTGCCATGGTACTGCCCGAACCCGCTCTGCCCGATGCCTCCGAACGGGATGCTCTCCACCGCGTACTGTGCGTAAGAAATAGTTGCAGCATATCTCAGAAAATGGTAAACTACTTTCATATTCTGCAAGTCACAATCTACTATACCTGGACGATTGCATCGTTGAATGTGACGCTCCCAGACGATGTTTCCTTGACAATCTGTTGTTTCAGTGCCTCATTCTTGGTGAAGGCGTAGATTGCAAGCGGGTTGGGTTTGGAGTTCACGAACTCGATGCTGTCTTCTATCTTCTTTACCTGCAAACAGAAGTAGCATGGGTTTGTTCAGCTGTCGGTTTCCATCAAAAACTGTTGCAGTCGTCGTCAATGTGTACCGTGATGATCGGGAGGAGAGGGCCGAATATCTCCTCCGTCATGATATCAGAATCAAACGGTGGATTCAGCAGAATGGTGGGCTCTATGATCCTGCACAATTGGAATCTGGCATGAGACTAACAGAGAGACCAGATATAGTGTACAGGGCGTTGTTCAGGAACTTACAAGGTCTTGGGGTCCATGTCTCCACCGTGCACAACAGAACGGCCACCTTATGATCCTCTAGGAGGCCACTCAACCTATTAAACTGTTTTTGGTTCAAAATGCGCGCCATGTCCTCTGGTTTCTGAAGAATCTCTTGAGTGTTGATTTAAGCAGCTCAATCTTCAGAGAAGAACTATATGTCAGAGACGTAAACCAGACGCATAACTGAGACGAGATTAGTTTAGCATGAAGCAGACCAAAACGGGTGCAAATTGTTCCTCCACAAGTATGTAGTCGACGGCTACGCAAGCTTGACCGGCACAGGTAGACCATTTCGCTCCAATTATGCGATTTACAGCAACCTGTACATGTAGGCGATACATGGGATGCGGTCATTTTTTGTCGAGCTTAGAAACAGCGTACTAGGTAAAACAATAATCGTGAAGACGCTGATGTTCACCTGACTGTCTCTTTTGCTATCCAGACAATCTACGATGCACGGGCACTTCGAGCCGAGTTCAAGCGCGACTGGTGTCAAGTGCTTCGCAGCTTTGGTCATGATAATGCGACCTACACGGGCACCCCTGAACGCCCACAAAAGATTTATGACCATCAGAATACGTGCAATTCAGCCCGTGCATTCTTTTTTTAAGAACATTCAGTTCATGTGTTACCAGCCACCACATTTTCTTCAGAAATCAGGATACGGATGAACTTGCAGGCTTGTACTATTAGTTACCTGTGAAAAGGACTTTGTCCCATCGGTGCTCCATGAGTTTCTCTCCAACTTCCGGTCCGCCCAAGACAACCTTCACAGCCTCGGAGTCCAGGTATCTCGGTATGTTGGTAGCGAGGAACGCTGAGGTCGATGGTGCAAGATCGGAGGGTTTCACAACCACGGCGTTGCCAGCCGCTAATGCACCCGAGAGCGGCTCCAGAGCTAAGCCTGCATACAGCATAGGGATGAGTGGAGGCTTCGAGTTTTGGTCGTATGAGTGGCGGATCATGGCATTTAAAAGTTTCGATCGAATTTATTTTCATGAGGTTAATTTAATTTGCCATAAACGGAACCGCATGTTTGCTCTTTTCCTTTGGAGGATATACGATATTTTTTCGGGGTAGGCTGATGCACACAAGGGCATGCTCGAATGATGGAATTATTTTTGCTTCCAAAGGGACCCCTTGTTTAAGTTTGAATTAAAAATGAAACTTCATGGAAAAGAATATCCATCGTCCAAATACCTCTAAAGGCAAGGAAGTACGTACGTGATCTGCCTGTCACGGTAGTGACCAGCCAACCATATGTACAGAGGAAACTGATGGGGCTGCCACTGCAGAAAACTACACCGGCCGTGTTGTTGCCATCTGAAAGGTTGGTTAAGCTCAGGTCTCGTACAGTACCTTTGGTCTTTGGCACGAACACGCATCTGAGGTGCTTTCGACACTAAACCATGTGATTGTACAGACGCAACACCACTTGTAAGAGTGATTTAAACACTTGTTTACTAATTTGTGCTAAGTTAGTACACTGTTGGTCAGAACTGGCCTATCGATCCAGAAAGTTTTAAGCTGTAAGG
The DNA here is from genome assembly GCA_947311845.1 of Poa pratensis. Classification (NCBI taxonomy): domain Eukaryota; kingdom Viridiplantae; phylum Streptophyta; class Magnoliopsida; order Poales; family Poaceae; genus Poa; species Poa pratensis. Next base: position 77,411,780 of record CAMZMU010000034.1, on the reverse strand, counting down.
AGCTAGATACTGATTTTCGGTGGGCACCGATGGTTTCAGTTAAGTCCCCAATCACGTAAACAAGATACTAGAATTACTTCTCAATAAATAGATGATAGAAGTTTTAGCATGGTCGTTTTGTTGTTGGTGGCTGTCTTTGGACTAGCCCGGGTGGAGTTCTTGCTACACTCGTTGTTCGCATCGAGTTGTGGTTGTCTTGTAATCGGATTTCTGCCATATGTAAAATTACGGTACGCCTAGGCGTACTCTCGAAAATAAGAAGTTTTAGCATGGTCTATCTCCATCCAACATGATGATAACTAGTTAATGCAAAGATAACCAAACAATTGAGAGTGTGGATCGAAGAGGGTGAGTTTCACCTAATGGGAGATTCCAGCAGGAGAAAATGAGCACAACCCCCAGCGGCTCCGGCACCACTAGCGCCGTGGCCGGAAAAGAAACCAACGGCGTAGGAGCCTACACTGACCAAAAGAACAAGTCATGCCAAGCCAAAGCAGCAGTCTAATTAAGCTTAATTATGGAAACGGGCTGCCTGGAGCCATGGCGAGGGCTTGCCTTCTCAGGAGCCGCCCATTTCTCGAGGTTTTGCAGCGTGTGCTTGATGGACTTGAGGACAACCCCAACCTGAAGACGAGTATATATGCAGAAAAAGTAAGGGAAAGACTGAACAGCTACTGGCTGAGTTCACGTTGATCGGCCATGAATTCTCGGCGGCCGTATGTGCGTGCGTACCTCGTCTCTGAAGGATTCAGTCCGGTGCTTGCCGAGGTCGTCGCGGAGCACGTTGAAGATCTCCTCCTCCTTCTCTGTGAGGAGCCTGATGAGCCCCTTGAGCTGCGACCGCCTCCACGCCAGCTCCCTGGTCCTGCCGCCCTTGTACACCTCTCTCATGCCGCTCACCAGGCTGCCCAAGCCAAGGGCCGGCGTCTCCTGCATGCTTCCCATGGATGGATGTAAAGGGTGGGCTCTGGCTTAGCTTGGAGTGAGGATGCACGCGCGGCCAACGTGTGTTAAATAGGCCACCAGCCGGAGTGAGGCATGAGGGGAGTAAACCGAACAACAATTAACCACTGCAACAGTATAAACATTTTTTTTGCATGTTAAGTATCATAAATCGATCCATCTAACACCAGTGCACTGCTATCAATTAACGAGGGCGTTCGGTATGAATAGTACTAAGAGAAAAAGAAAGCGATACTCACAAGACTGAAATTTATCACTATTTTTTTTCCCGAAAAGGGCGGCATGCAACTCGGGCACACAACTATATATATTACTGTATTCATTACTTAAACTCCAGTTGCGGAATAAAGTCAATCCGGAAAACAAAACTCGATGCCATATACCTCGTGGCAATAATTTCACCAAGCAGCAACTAAACATATGGTAAAAAAAAAGAAAAAGATACGAAAAGTACACAAACTACTAGGCTAAGCCTGTAGAAAGAAAACGATGCACATGCGCCGATAATGAGGAGTCCAACCATAGGTCCATATCAGGATTTTCGTTCTGATAGCCGAGATTCCAGTCACCACTTTCACGCATGTATCGACATAGTATGATCAGAGATCTACTGTTTCCACAGAGTGCGCATGATCTGCATCTACCATTAATACAAGAAGACGAAGAAGTCCCATAATTCCTCGCCTTGAGTCACAGGCACAGAGTCAAGGTAGAGGGGGCGTCCCATACCGCTGTCAGCCTTGGAAGGCCATCACCTTCTCAATACCAAGCCATCGCGTCATCCACACGACCATGTAGGCCATCGCCGTAGAAGGAATAGGGACGCTGCACCTATTTCCAAACCCCCGTGTCGCCATCGGCAGACATAGCAGCGAACATATCGCAACTAGATTAACCGCCATTTTACTCATTACCGCGATGCCATGCAGCAGTAGCCGCCGATAGCCATCACCGTCCCGTCGCAAGCCCTACTCTATAGGCTCGTCGGCTGCCCTCGCAACCACATCTTACCAACCACCATTGTCCCGGGTCCACCTCCCCGATATCCATGCTCCGCCACACACTCCCGCCGTCCAGGGCCGATCGTCGTGAAAAGAGGCGAGGAGAAGAGGACCCGCTGATAATCGGACGTTGTCCGGGCTTTGCTCGACGGCTTCCTCCAGCAACGACGAATGGTTGGAAAAGAGGAGATTTAGGGCGGCGGCTAGGCTTCACTCGAGCCGATCCCCTTGGAGCGCCGTAGGCCAGAGTATTGTATTGATCACAAAATAATTAAGAGAATTTTTTTATAACTACGTTATTAGTTCAGTGGTCTATAAATTATTGTGCAAAAACATTAAAATTATAAATAAAAATGTTAAATAAAAGTATTCAGAAATAACGATCGTAGAATACATCATTTAAAAATGAAAAATCATCAAAATTAAGGAAGGGGAAGCACAAAAGTAATATGAAAAACAATGGATCTGAGAAAAAACACAAATAACTGATGGACGTTCCAATTTTCTTGATTTTTTTTCCTATTTTCTTCTATAATATTAGAGAATGAAAATAGGGCAGGAAAAAGTAATAGTATAAGACGAAAGCCCCAAAAGCTCCAACAACTCATGACACATGAGTGCACAACATGAGACACACAACCGCGATAATCCAAAGTTTCCCCTCCTCCTTGATATCCTTAATAAGGTTGATAGGCATTGTAGAGACAGAGCGGAAAAGCCTAACAATATTTTCATTCAAAATCTTCTAGGCAGCAGGAGATGTGATGGAGGCCATAACTTGGCTTGGGTGTCCGGGATGCATAACAACCGCCTCGCAACACGATAAGTCTATGGGGGCAAGTCAAACGCCGAGCAAGGGAAGATAAGCGGTGGACTCTCGACATTTCCTAGAGCGGGCATTTGCCACAGTTTGGCCATCCCACGGCGCTCTAGACAACCAATGGTCGAAACTTTGTTCTAAATGAGCAACCAGAGAAAGAAATTGTACTTCGGAGTGAATTCATGATGAAGGAAACATCCCTAAAAAACTGAATAGCGTATGCCGAAACTGCCGTGTAGATACCAGAGGAACAGAAGCGCCAAGATATGACATCATTCTAGTTGGAAAATAGTGAAGGCATCGATCTTGGTTAGGGCTGGAATTAAAACTCGAAACTCGCGAGTTAAACGAGTAGCTCGGAACTCGGCTCGGCTTGGCTCGAACTCGTTGCTAAACGAGCCGAGGCGAGTTTTCATTTTAGAAGGTAAACGAGTTCGAGTTAAACGAGCTGAGTTCTGAGCTACTCGTTTAGCTCGTTTAACTCGGTAAAAAAAGTTGTTGCATGTATTCTTGCCTTTATGAACATTTTATTTTTGGATTATTATAGTTTCACGACTAGATATTACTTGATAGTATCATATTGTCATTGATTCTTGTGATAATTGCACCATACATACCCAAATAATTAGAAATAATTATATATAAAATTTATTATAATGCATGTTAACACTTTTACCGATCTAAACAAGTTAAACGAGCAAACTCGCGAGTTTAGCGAGCCGAGCCGAGTTTCATTTTTGGACTCGTTTGTTAAACGAGTCGAGCCGAGCTAACTCGTTAGTTGACCGAGCTTCAACGAGTCGAGCCGAGCCGGCTCGGCTCGGCTCGAATTCCAGGCCTAATCTTGGTCCAATAGGGAGATGAATTGAAAGAGTTGTTGCACACCCATGCTGAATAGTTGATCTTGGTACAAGTGTTATTTGGAATCCATATCGAAAACGTGTTGTTCGGAATCAAGAAGTACTTTTGATTGAACAAGTGATTAAAATGCATTTTTTTTGCGTCGTTTGCCTGTCTTCGCCTGTTTGTTAGGACCCCACAAGACACCAGCTGTATTTTCCATTTTCGGTCGCACCCAATCAATAAACCAACACACTCCTGGTTGACCAGAGATAATATTGTTCTCGATGTATGAATGGACGAGTTTGGTTCAGCCTACAGTGTGGTTGGTTGTATATTTAATTATGTACACTATATTGTTTGATCCGCCACGTGGCAGGTCTGGGGGCATTTTACTAGGCGTCAGAACAGAGACCATGGATGTGTTGGCTAGTTTGGAAGGAGAATTTCATATTAAGTTCCATCTCCGTAACAAAGCTGACAACTTCACATGGACTCTTGTCGCTGTGTATGGAGCCGCCCAAGATGAACACAAGGCTGCTTTTCTCAGAGAACTGGTAAACCTGGCAAAAGATAATCCATATCCTATTATTATAGGTGGAGATTTTAATTTGCTAAGGTTTCCACGTGAGAAGAGTAGAGGCAGATTTGACAACTGTTGGCCTCTCTTATTCAACGCTGTAATTGACAGTCTGAGTCTAAGAGAGGTTTCGATGATTGGGAGGCAGTTCACTTGGGCGAATAGCCTCCCAGAGCCAACATACGAGAAGTTGGACCGTGTATGATGGACTCGGATTGGGAACTTAAATACCCAATGGTCTCAGTACGGGTCCTCGAACATATAGAGGCACTGTCAGATCATGCACACATACTTCTAACCACGAGAACACCTAATCCGTCGTGTAAACGCCAATTCAAATTTGAACTGGGCTGGTTACATAGGGAGGGGTTTTTCGAAATGGTTAAAATGGTGTGGGAAAGACCGGTGCCTGGTCTAACTCCAATTCAAAGGTGGAATAACAAAATAAGCGCATTGCGCAAACACCTGAGAGGTTGGGCGAGACGTATGGTTGGTCAACTAAAAAATGAGAAGCTTCGATTGTCATCTATTATTGATGAACTAGAGGCTTTTGCGGAAGTTAGACCACTGTCAACACACGAGATCGACTTAAAAAATCGATCTAATGCCGAGATGGCTGGTCTTCTTCGTGAAGAGGAGATTAAATGGTACCAACGATCAAAGGCCCAGTTTATTCTGGAAGGAGACTCGAATACGAGATACTTTCATAGTATAGCTAATGGCAGACATCGAAAGAAACTCATTCATTCTCTTGTCCAGGAGGAGGGTACGATTGAAGGCCATGAACAATTAAAATCCTACATCACGAAGTACTATAAAAATTTGTTTGGTGAGCCGAATGCAGATAATTTCTCGCTCGACGAAACCCAAACAAATGATATTCCGCAGGTTTCCAATCAGGAAAACACCCATCTGACAGCCCCTTACTCTATGGAGGAGGTTAAGAAGGCGGTATTCCAAATGGAACACAACAAAGCACCGGGTCCGGATGGTTTTCCCGCTGAGTTTTATCAAACTTTTTGGGATGTAATCCAATCAGACTTGCTCGCAATGTTTCATGCATTACATGTTGGACAAATCGAGCTATTTCGCCTAAATTTCGGTGAGATAATTTTGTTGCCAAAGGTTAATGGAGCAGAAAGGATCCAGCAATATAGACCGTTCTGTCTTCTAAACATTAGCTTCAAAATCTTCACTAAAACCGCTAATATTAGGCTTAATTCGGTGGCTGATCATGTTGTGAGACTCACTCAGACGGCGTTTATGCAAGGTCGCAATATCCTTGACGGTGTTGTGATTTTACATGAAACATTTCATGAGATGCATCGGAAAAAACTAAGTGGAGTGATACTAAAAATAGACTTTGAAAAGACCTATGATAAAGTCAAATGGTCTTTCTTGCAGCAAACACTCAGAATGAAAGGTTTTTCAGCTGAGTGGCGCGCAATGATACATAATTTTGTTTCCGGAGGAAGTGTCGCCATCAAAGTAAATGACAATGTTGGTAGATTCTTCAGACGAAAAAGGGATTACGACAAGGCGATACATTATCACCAATATTGTTTAATATAGTTGCTGATATGTTAGCCATAATCATTGAGCGGGCGAAATCCGAGGGGCAAATTGTTGGAGTGGTCCCGCATCTAGTAGATGGCGGTTTATCCATTCTCCAATATGCTGATGATACAATTCTTTTTATGGAACATGACATGGAAAAGGCAAGAAACCTGAAATTAATATTATCAGCGTTTGAGCAACTTTCCGGTCTAAAAATTAATTTCCATAAAAGTGAAGTGTTTTGTTTTGGCGATGCTCAGGAGGAGGCTACCCAATATGCTGAGTTATTCGGCTGTGGGTTGGGCAGTTTCCAATTAGCTATCTTGGCATCCCAATTCACTATCGGAAGCTAACGATAGCTCAATGGAAGCATGTTGAGGAAAGACTACAAAAAAGGTTAAGTAGTTGGAAAGGAAAATTATTATCCTTGGATGGGAGGTTGGTGCTCATAAATTCAGTCCTAACTAATATGGTGCTGTATATGATATCCTTCTTCCAATTACCAAAGGGAGTCTTGCATCGACTGGATTACTTTCGATCCAGATTCTTTTGGCAAGGGGATAACGAAAAAAAGAAATATCGGCTGACAAAATGGGATGTAGTGTGCCGCCCTAAGGACCATGGTGGTCTTGGGATTCATGACCTTCAGGTCAAGAATAGAGCCCTCCTTGGTAAGTGGTTGTTTAAGCTTCTAACTGAAGAGGGGGTGTGGCAAACTCTTCTTAGGAGAAAATACATAGGCGCAAGTGCGTTATCACAGGTTTCTTGGAAATCTGGTGACTCACATTTTTGGGCTGGCCTAATGGCGACGAAGAAATTCTTCTTCCCATACGGTTCCTTCTCCATTAAAGATGGGTCGGAGATACGGTTCTGGGAGGACACGTGGTTGGGTAATACCCCACTCCGAGAACAATATCCAGCGTTATACGCTATAGTCCAAGGACGTCATAAGAGCGATACGCTTGCTCAAGTGTTGGTTGATAATCATCCAACAGTGACGTTCAGAAGAGATCTTGTTGGCCCCAGACTAGTAGCTTGGCACGAGTTGCTACAGCGACTAGCTACTGTCAATTTGACACAAGGGACCGACGAGTTTCGGTGGAATTTACGCAATTGCGGTAAATTCTCTATGGACTTCATGTATACAGCACTCATCCAGCCGGATGTGCCGGTAGACAATAATAAGAAAATCTGGAAGATGAAGATTCCACTAAAAAACAAAGTTTTTGCGTGGTATCTTCGTCGAGGGGTTATTCTTACTAAAGACAACCTTACGAAACGTAATTGGCATGGAAGTAGACAGTGTGTCTTCTGTCATAAAGACGAGACAATCAAACACCTGTTCTTCGAGTGCAAATTGGCTAGTTCTATATGGTCCATCATCCAGATAGGTTCTACTATTTACCCACCTAAAAGCATTGCTAATATTTTTGGCAATTGGCTGAATGGAGTGGATAATAGGTTCAAACAACTTATTAGGGTGGCAGCGCTTGCCGTAATATGGTCGCTTTGGCTATTTAGAAATGACAAGGTTTTTAACGATAAAAATTGCTCTCTTATGCAGGTTATCTACATGATTACTGCTACACTCCGTTTGTGGTCTCAGTTGCAACGTGTTGGGCATCGAGACCTGTTTATGGAGGTCTGTACAAGACTGGAGGATACGGCGAGAGACTTTTTATCCCAACATGGATGGCAGCATAATTTGCGGATTGGCCCTCCAACACCATATGCGTTTCTACAATTTCTCATTTTGATATGTAACTCGCCTTTTTATGTTTCGTATTTCAGACTTGTTTCGGCTGTGTGCATCTTAGTTATGCAGAGGCTGGGTGTAATGATTAAACCTTTTAAGTAATAAAAACTCCCTTTATCTAAAAATATTGTTTGATCAGATAGGACATACACAGAGCCAGTTCACCTCGCTCCACACTCGGGTTACTCGTATGCCAATTAATAATACTAGATTGAGGGGTGCGCCTCGGCGTACGATCCCCGAGCTGTGTGCTGACAACACGTTATACACAATACTAATAATTAACGGTTAAAAATTATAATATCCAACGTGTAACATGTGTTGACTCTAATATCTAACTATAAATATCGCTAACAATCTATGTTAAAGTAACAAAGGGGAATTCCAAATTTTAAGACTCATGATACATCGATACAATTGAAACGTAAATATGATTTAGGAACGACTTCGGCATTTCCGTGAATAACCGTTGCGAATATTTGTCCTCACGAGGGTCTCAGGAAATGTACGGGAAATGCAATGGAACTAGTGGATGTGTGAAATCAAACATGCCTTCACATATGCAGCGGGTCTCGGAAATGTGCGGTTTTTCTGTTTCCTATGAGGGTTTTGATCCGTTTTCATAGTATCGTTATGTACTAGTGTAGCCTCCGCAACTACAAGGAGACATACCGTAATTGTGAGAAGAGTTGGCCTCCGCGGCGCGATGAGACTAGTACATTGCATCTTCTGAAACTTCTTCCCATGGACGAAGACCGACGCCGCACCACCACCACTCCTCATGAATCAAGCCTCGGGGATCACTGAGCACCAAGGCATCCAGCACCTTCAAGAAGGAGAAAGAGCTTCATCTCGGTGCTACTGCCCGGACCATGGAGCTGGTCCTAGGTTTTCGCTTGACACTAAAAAATGGGTGGAAAAGGGGCTGTATTGATGACCTCCGAGGAGAAAGGCGACGTCACACACCAGGTAGGGATTACACCATGTCCCCCAAATCCACACCCCTAACAGCTCCATAGCCAAGAGAATTAGGAGGGTAGCACCTCTCATCGGGATGAGCTATACCAAGAAGAAGGCCAGCGCACATCACTACAACGAGCACAATCGGGCACGACGGCCTTGGTCCGCTCACAGGAGCCCACTTGCAAGCCCGTAGTAGCCCATACACGGAGGGCCAGCCCACATCAATACAACCAGCAGAATCGGGCACGACGGCCTTGGTCCGCTCACAGGAGCCCACTCGAAAGCCGCAGTAGCCCGTACGCAGTAGATTGATCCCCAAGGCGCGCTGACCCGAGGATCGAACTCCACCCTGGCGCATAGTTGCATTGCCAGCATAACTTCTCAATCGTTGAGAGGGGACGCCGACCATTGGCCGTCCAGCTGAAGACAACACGACAACAAATCTGGAGAGATCACTTGGTTGAACTATCGCGTTGGGGCAGACACATCCACAACCAGACGATAGTCATCAGTAGCAGCGGCGCGCCATCATCGCCACAGACGAGGCAAAGTGGTGGCGCTAGGGTTTGAAGGGAGGATTGCGGCCCGATGTAGTGATTAACATTTCGTTTTCATGTTAGTTTTCGAAACATATAGAGATTCATGAGTTAAAAAATTATGAATTTTCTTAGAAATGTTTCAATTTTTTAGCAGATTTGAAGCCTGACTTTTAAGTTATGTCAAAAAATAAAAGAAAGTGATTTGAAATCAAACTCAGAACCTGGCAAACGACCATCCAGCACTACACTACAGCCAACAAGTTCATTTCTAGGGACATGCTCTATTTCTTTTTGTAGTGTAATGTCTCATAAATTTTTTTTTTTGAGGGAGTACCTGCGTATATTCATAACCAACGGAGTACAAGACAAAGCACATACGCAGATACAGACAGCCGGAATAGGACTACCAGAGCAACAGCTAACAAGCTGAACCACCGCGAGGCCATGAATCCATCTCCGCCGCCAGCCACGCTAGCAAGGAAGAAGGAGCAAAGCCGCCAACAAACCTGGAGAGAAGAGCACCCCCACGCATGTAGAAAGCCGCCAGAGCCGCCCGCCGTCGCACGCCGGGACCTGAATCGCTGAACGCATATCGGCCATGGCGCTCGAAACTCCGAATCCGGCAGCAGACGTCGAAAAGACGACGGCCCCCCGCCAGAACTGCAACCTCCCGACCTTCCTCCCTGCGCTGGATCCAATCCCACGCTGCAAAAGCTCCTGTACAGACCACTCGAAGGCTTGATGATGGCGACGGAGCCGGCACCACCACGGCGAAGAGCAAGCCCGAGGACAAAGACCCACGACGACGTTGGCCTCTCCACCACACCGACACCGTCTGGGGACACAAAGCCGCACGATCCAGCAGATCGGCGGGACAGCACACCTCCCGGCTCCGCCAAGAGGGAGAAACACGCCGCTCTCGCCTCGGCGCCGCCGGCAGCACCACCGAGAGAAGGGGAGAACAACAACTTATTTACCCTAAACAGCAGTAGAGCCCTCCACTCGCCACCGCCGGGGAAGAAACACACCCTATCTACACGCCGGGAGACGAGGAAACGGATCCCCACCTCCTCCCACCGCCGGAGCGACGAGAGGAGGCGGAGATTCGGCCCCGCTCCGGCGGAAAGAAGGGGAACTCGACTTGTCGCCCTGGTCGCCTCGCTCTCTACTGTAGCAGAGAAGAGGGGAACGAGAAGGAACGTGTAATGTAATGTCTCATAATTATTCAAATTTGACCAAAATTTCAACCGAAATTATATTTTCTCGGCCCAAATAGGAAATCACTTATTTGGTTAAATTTGTCCAGAATTTCAACAACATTCTTCCCTTGTCGCCCTCACATGAGAGCGTCGCTGGAGATTAGTCCTCAGCTACATTGTAATGTACTTCCTTAGTTCCAAACTATAATATGTTTTGACCATTTTAATGTGACTAATTACCGTACTGAAATGAGTCTATCTTTTGTCTAGATACACTAATTTTTGTAATCTTTTGTAGATGGAGCATGTAACACACCACGTGCATCTTGGCGTGCCGTGGATACAAAATCGTGGTGTTAACTTGGATGGATCGCATGAAATTTTTAGCCGCACGAACCACAATGGGAGATCAAAGCACTTCGAAAGTTGGTCCTGGGAACGATTGATTCAGCTGTTTTCATTTTTTCAGTAAGCCAAATTATGGAGGGCCAAAAAGGAACGCCTTGTTTAATCTTATTTACTTAATTTGTTCTAATAGTGCATTTCGAGATAAAATATACACAAAACAGATGCACACAGGCGGTGTGGTTCCTTTCCCGTACTCGGTTTTGAGTTTTGCACTTCTGAATTTCGTGTTTAGATTTGAATATGTTTTGTCAAATTTTGCCAAATTTATCGCACAAAGTCGACCATTTGAAATTTACTCCGAAGTGTAAGTTCAGCTCGCCAGGTCACAATTTTCGTGTTGTAATTTATTGATTCGACGGCCGTGGACGAGTAGATCTTGTAATGTACGTGTGTACGTGTCATATTGTGCTTGGTTAATGTGTGTTATTTCAATCTCTATCGTCTCCGCTTCGACGCTCACCGTGCCATGGCGAAATGCAAGATGAAGGATAGCAAGATGGCCAGACCCTCAAAGCCACCCCAACGCCGTCGCCCGCCAGCGCCGCACCGTCACCCTGTTCTCCACTAACGTAAAAAACACGGTTAAAATCAAACGCCGGTGACTGTATGCAACCAAATAAAGTGTAGCACATTGTCCAAAACTCATATTACCCCACATAGACTGCATGGCGTGAAATCCCGAATCGTGAACCAAACACGCCCTTTGGTGTATCTTCTGTCTCACTGCTGTTTCTCAAATTGTCAGTGTCACGCGAATATAGCGGATTTAACGTTCAGCAGTAAGTCAAGATTAACATATGTGATTCCAAGTACGTCAGTATCGTCGAAGTAGCTAACCAAGCTTTCGTGCTTTACTGAAGAAGAAGAAAACCAAGTTTTTGTGACCCCCTGATCTGTTAATTGAGCTATGCTTTCATGGTTTTGGACCAATTTCTATTCTCATCAAGGAAGATGGTTACTCCACGTGAAAAAGGCGGATCAGTCTGCAAGGACAGCCTAGCTAACAGGTAATGCCATTAAGCCGGTCAGCCACGGTTGGGAAGTCGTATCCTTGCTGCTTAATTCGAGTCAGACGACGCACTCCACTTAACAACCAAAGTACAGGTTCGAGATACCTCAGTTTTATTTCTCGCTCGTGGTTAACTGCTGGTTAGACTTAGACAGGGTAGTACTGACAATAACTTATCATATTTCTTTGACTATATCATTGATTATGTTTGACATTGACACCTTAAACGCACCTCGGTCGCTGTCCTAAAATGTTTTTTAGACAAGCTGTCTTAAAATGTACTCCCTCCGTATCAAAATATAAAACTATCTACCTAGTTTGTACACACATGCATGTACATGAATCTTGCACTAAAACATGTCTAGATACATGTGAACCTTGCACTAAAACATGTTTAGATACATGTGTGTACAAACTAGTTAGAGAGTCTTATATTTTGATACGGAGAGAGTAGTTGCAAATCCTTTACGGCGAAGCTTATGGGCTACTTGATGCAGAGCTCAATTTCCACGTAAGCAAGACCAGGTTGCCTCCGAATAGTCGAACCAGCCCATCTATACACAGCGGAATCCTATTTGCCGCGAGCTGCGGGAGTGATTCGCTACTGCTCACGTGTTTCTCTATGCATCGCTCGTAGCAAGAGCGCTATGCTAGACTCGCCCACGAACACAGCAGCGCTCCTGCGCCAGATTGCTGACACGCTCCACCACCTCGGCCGGCCCATTTTATTTTATTTCCTTTTTCCGTTTTTGTTTTGCTGTTAATTTTTTTGAGTTTTGGATAAATATATGAATAATTGTTTGAATACATGATTTTTTTTTGAAAAATGTTGATTTATGAATATGGTTTGGATTTTGAAAATTCTTGCTTTTATAAATGGTTCAAATTTTTAAAAAATATTCGTTCAGATTTTAGAGAATATTTAGATTTATAAAAGATATTAAAATTTAAAAAAGTTCATACTTAAAACAATATGATTTTAAAAACTAACCTGAAAAAATAAAAACGAAAACACAAAACAAAATGAAACGGAACCACAAAAAAAAAACCGAAAAAAAGAAAGAGGAAAAGGAAAAAGAAGAAGAAGAAAAATGAAAAAAAAAACAGCCAAAATGGGTCGGCCCATGGCGCATGCCGCTGCGGGCAAGGTGGTACACGAGCTCGCATGGAGCGATAGATAGTCCTCGCGCTGCTCACACACTCACAGCTAAAGTAGGTCGGCCCACTTTTACCGGTTTTACAGACTTAGTTTCTTTCACCGGTTTTGTTTTGGAAAGTTTCTAGAATCTTACGGCCTTTACCTTTTTCTTTTTTCTTTTCTGTTTTCCTAATTTTTCATGCTGTTTGAAAAAATGATAATTTAAAGAATGTTCATAGTCTATAAAAATAGATTCTTGAGATTTTAAAAATATTTCGCCTGTCAATTTACAAAATTGTTCACGGTGTAAAAACTGTTCATGTGGGGTTAAGAAAATTTCATATGGCTCAAAGAATAATTCCTGAGATTTAAAATATTTTCATCAGTTAAAAAATTGTTCATGGTGTAAAGAATAATTTATGAGGACTTAAAAGAAATTTATGGTATTTAAAAAAATATTCACCGGTATGAAAGACGTTCATAGTTTTTTACAAAACATTCACTCAAATAGGGTGTCAAAGCGTGCAGCTTTGCCAGGCGGCCCAGCATGCCGAAGCGTAAGACGAGAGCGCAACCGGCTAAGGGAAGTCCAAGACGAAGGCCCAGCGTCCAACAGACTTGAGCACAGGGCGGAGCTAGAAGCGGTATTAGTATAGGACTCTAGTTTTTTGTCAGTTACGTTCTTCCCTGTAAATCCTAGGTGTGGCCGCATGTATAAGCGGGGACTCCTTAGGGCTATGTAGCCCTCATTGTAACTTTGTACGTATTTTGCCTATCCAGGGCCGGTCCAAACATTTTTGGGGCCCTGGGGCAAGACGGCAAAAGGGGCCCTTGTTGAGAAGCAAAATTTAGATGTATTTTACTCCCTCCGTATCAAAAATATAAAACTTTCTATTTGTTTTAGTGCAATGTTCATGTCTAGATACATGTGAATGTGTGGAATAGTTAGAAAGTATTATATTTTGATATTGAGGGAGTAAAAAAGCAATCTAATACGTAGCTTAGATCAATAATCTCTGAACTACAAAACTCACACAACAAAGCATCAATTTGCGTCGACTGACCCAAGTACATCATGATTTGAAGAGAAAACAAAGTTCGACAAAAGATCTAATTTCTGAGTATGATAAGGAGACCATCATTGTAATCTGTAAAATAAATAGAGTTGTAAAAACTGATTACGACTTACAAATTGTCAAGTGAACATTTTGGCATTCTACCAATTCATCTATCTGTTTTTTCTCTTGATTTTATTACTACAATGTTGATATTTTCTACTCAATACAGGAAACAAAAAAATTGCACAAAGCGATTTGTGACTTGTGAGTAGAAGGCATGACACAAAGCAGTTTGCACTCAATACAGGGAACAAAAAATAGCCCGAGCAAGATAGCAGAACCATTTAAACTGAATCCAATCGAGAAAGAGATTAGGGTCCAACAGGCACTAGCATACCGCTGGACAGGCCTAGGGATCGAAAGAAAAAGAGTGCTGCTCCCGTGTACTCTGTCTAGCTACGTAGTGGCCTTGAACTGCTTCGTGGGCCATATTATTTTTTCTTGTGGTTTTCCACGAACTAAGGCAGGAAATTTCACGGTACTTACCATTGAACTAATCCCCGTTGCCCCGCCCTATGGGCCGGCCCTGACTGCTGCTGCTGCAGAGAACTATAGCAAAATAGGCTTCTTGTGCATCGAGAACTCCAACCACGGAGCTCACCGCTCCACGGCACCGCCGACCATCGCATTTTTGTCTAAAACACACCGTCCGACCGCTCTAATCATACGAAGGAATCATGAAGCGCACCCAAGAGAAGAGACAAAAAGGCTGTCATCAGCATGGCCATCCACCGTAAAACAAAGTCCGAAACATAACAAAAGCTGCAAAAGGATGCCCCTGGTTTTCCGGGAGCATACAGACACGCCGCACAATTTAGTCAATAATCCTCCTACAGCTACAGTTAGCACCCTGACGATCGATGAGCAACAGCTCACACTCCACTGATCCCACTCACTCATGTTAGAAAATAATCTTGCCTTAAATTAGGAATTAATGTTTGTTTATTCGGCAAGGTTGCCTGGAGTGTTCGTGTACGGAGTCGGTAGTTTTTTTTCGGAAAGTAAAAACCTAGTTTGAGTCTATTTAGGACAAGGTCAAGAGGGTCGGGCTGTGTATATAATTACATCCTAAGGCGTAAGTTTGTAATATCGAGTTGTACCGTGAGATTTAGAAGAAATAAAAGGAAAAAAGAGTTGTACCGTCAGATTTAGAAGAAATAAAAGGAAAAAAGAGTTGTACCGTCAGATTTAGAAGAAAAAAAGGAAAAAAAGAGTTGTACCGTCAGACTTAGAAGAAATAAAAGGAAGAAAGAACTCGTGCCCTTGGCAACTGAAAAAGCAAACCAACCTCCACGACCTCAACACCGACCACAAAGCCACGCCGTGACACCGCGAGGATCGATGGCTTCTGCTGCTCGCTTCCTGCTCGCAATGCCGCTGCTGCTTTTGCTCCTGCTCCAGCACGCGGCGGCGGCTGCTCCAGCCACAACCTTCCCGGGCGACAGGGCCGCGTTGTCGTCCCTGAAATCCGCCGTGGACGCGGCGACCATCCCGGCGTACTCCTGCCTCGCGTCGTGGGACTTCACCCACGACCCCTGCACCACCTTCCCCTGCGGCCTCCACTGCTACACGCCACCCAACTCCTCCTACCAGCGCGTCGCCGGCGTCTCCCTCGACCCCGCGCGCTACTCCGGCACGCTCCCCGCACCCGTCTTCGCCTCGCTCCCTTTCCTCCAGTCCCTCTCCCTCCGCGACAACCGCTTCCACGGCGCGCTACCCGCGGGGGCGCCGCTGCCGCCGAGCCTCCGCGTCCTCGATCTCTCCGGCAACGCCTTCTCCGGCGAGATACCGGCGTCCCTCTTCACCCCCGCGTTCTCGTCGCTGGAGGAGCTTGACCTCTCCCGCAACGCGTTCACCGGCCGGATACCGCCTGCGATCGCGTCCTTGGGCGCCCTGACGCGGATGGAGCTGCAGCACAACCGCCTCGCCGGGAGCCTGCCGCGGATGGGCGGCATGCGCTCGCTCGCCCACCTCGACGTGAGCGGCAACGCGCTGTCCGGCTCGCTGCTGGACGCGCTGCCGCGGCAGGTCGTGTCCATCGTGGCACGCAACAACAGCCTCTCCGGGCCGCTGCAAGCTGCGGCCTTCCGTGCTCTCCCCGCGATGCAGGTGCTGGACCTCACGGGCAATGTGCTGACCGGCGCGGTACCCGGCGCCGTGTTCGATCACCCGGCGCTGGAGCAGCTGCGCCTGGGATCCAATCGGCTCGGCAAGGTCGAGGAGGTGTCCGACGGCGGCGCGTCGAGCCAGCTCGTCGAGGTAGACCTCAGCGACAACAGGCTCACTGGGCGGTTGCCCGGGTGTCTCGGGGCGATGCCGCGTCTCGCGATGGTGGAGCTCGATCAGAACCGGTTCGTCGGAGGCATACCGGACCAGTACGCCGTTCGGATCTCGGTGGAGGATGTCACGGATAGGAGGGTCCCGTTTGCGAAGCTGACGCTGCAAGGGAACTATCTCTGCGGAGCCCTGCCCAGGCAGATGAGACAGATCAAGGAGGGCACTGCCGTGGTGAGTTTGGCGGACAACTGCTTGCTCAAGTGTCCGCACAAGTTCTTCTTCTGCCAGGGCTCCCCGCAGAAGAACCATGCTACATGTCCCAAGTGCGAGCTATGAGAGCTTGAATACTACTGTAGATGACGCATTCGAGATAATCAGGAAGAATTTAATGATCGAAACGTGTAAATTGCTTGAACGTGGTGGTCTCACTCAGAACCTTTGCTTGAAACACAAACACCACCGTCGCAAAATAATATGGGGGAACACCAAAAGTGTCGGTGGCATAAACTTCACCGATCAGGGCCATGACTTGACCACTAAGACCATCCACTATGTGGTGTAGAAGCGAACCATAGTGGCCATAGGTTCGATGCTACACACTGCAGAGCACCGATGCCTACCTTCTGACACAAGAAGCGGTTCCCTGACATGGTTCGCTTCCTAGCAATAGAAAATCAATCTTTGGCCGAGCGCTCTAGGTAAGCAGCTGCATGCACCGTTCGATCTAGCATGGCTGAGCTTGAGCTGGGCCCTACAGCAAAGACTGATCCGGTTCCATACGTTGTAGGAAAATAGGTAGCGATTCTTATCTGACACACTTTTTGGTTGAACCGGCGCAACGTAGTGGATGGTCTAAAAGACTCGTTAGGTTAGGCTGGCATTGGCATTCACCTTCTTTTTTTTTATCTGGATTGCCATTAATTTTTTCTTTGAGCAAACGGATGGCCATTCACCTGGTTCGGCTTGTTGCGGCCAGGGACAAATTGCACATTTGGTGCTCATTCTGTATGGCCCGGGAGTCATAATCCCAGTCCAAACTGTGCCGATTCACAGGGGAAAAAAATCTAAAGGTGTAGAACGAATCCATCGATAAAGCGACATCTCCGGTTTCTGCCTCGGTCTAAATGCACCTCTGTTATAAAAAAAACATTTTAAATACATTTATAATGTAAAAATATTCCAAAAAAAAAATTCGGGTGTACATCCGGACATTCCATATTAGCATGAAAAGTTTTGCCAAAAAATACATTTTGTATGCCCTGCATAAAAACAAAAAAAAATGTCTCGTAAAAAGTCATTTTGGAGCATCGGAATTTATCGTTTTTACACAGGCCATGCACTTATCTTTTTTTCACAAAACTTTAAGTGCGAACATAAAATGTTGAAATGAATACCCAAAAAAAATGATGATGCGATAAATATAGTAAGTATGTCTTTTCTCCCATTACAGCATATTTATAAGCCCAGCTATTCATACTAGTTTCATATAAGATTCAACAAAGCTTTCTAAGAAGAAACTTTCACATCCATAGACGTCGTGTTTACTATCCGATTTTTCTTTTCTTTGGTTATCAAATGTATGTCTTTATAAAGTTTCAGTACACAATTTTTCCTTTTACCCTCCTAAACTCATTTGTAAGTTGATTACCCAACGACTGATACTTTTTTATGGCAAGGGAACATAAATTATACTTATTCTAATAAACCAACCAAAGAAAGTATCGCTATAGTCTTCCTCCTTTTTTTTTGAGAAAAGAGACCCGGAGGAATCTTATATCTAATATTTAACAAGGAAAACAGATAGTACAAAGCAGATACAACTCGATGCTACACGGCCAGTAAAAGTAAAAATACACTGAAACTCATAATTGTCGTCTTCTTCTTCCGATTTTTGACGGTTGTTGGAGTCTGAAACATGCACTGATCAAGGAGCAAAAGAATTGGGTCACGCGCAAACGCCCTCGCCAACCAAGACTTTGAAGACCGCAATAGTCACTCGCATCGAACAACGAGATCGAATAAACACAGGTGGAACATTGGCTAGGGACACACCCCAAGCAGCTACACAGGCTTGCAATCTCACCACCAATCCAGAAGGTTAGAGAAACCTGACCTAACCGTAGATTCGATCTAAAATGTCACAACATAGACAAGCAAACAGAACGACACACCAACTGCCAAGATCCAATGGAGACCAACAGATCTGAAAGCACCTAGTCTCACTGGCCCTTCGCCAATGCCAGAAACATTGACGAGATAGGGAGAGGTCGGAGAGACCCTTATTCCAGTGCGGCATCGTCGCCACCACCTCGCCGATGCCGCTAGGCAAACTAAAACCAAACTCTAACATTAGGGACCTTGCAATAGCGCAGGTCGAGGTTTCCACCCCTTCCCGGCGCCGCCAGAGTGGCAAGCAAAGGAGGCGAGGACCCATCGATTCCTGGGTGAAGAAGGCGGAGACGGCAAGCGGCAGCGGCGGCGGCTAGGGTAAAAACCATAGAGCGCCGCCTCTGTTTTTCGTGGGACTAATGCCGCTTTGTTTCTATAGTCTTCCTCCTAGCAGTGCAATAAGCGTGCTCCAAATTTCCAGTCTTACAAAAAAATAACTATATGTTTGCCCCTGAAGAACAATACCATTTCATTGAATAACACACTTTTTTGAACTCGGCAAGTCACTCCAACAAATTGTGCTCTATTAGGTTAGACATTTCGGCAGAAAATTGGACTATTCAAATTAAAACCACCGGATAATCCTATTTAATTTTTGGATAATCCATATTCAAAACTATTTGACATACCATATACTATACTGTATGCGGGTATCAAGTTCGAAATCGGATGTACTTATCCGCAGAATTCCTTAAAATAGGATATGGATTTATTTTAATCGATTTTGGAACCGAATACGATTCGTTTTGGACTCTTCTAAGCAGCTTGGGCCTTGCCTTGCGTTTAATCCCACAGGACCGCCCGGTAAAACCAGTAGGTTTTACCACCCATGGGCCACTCTGGCATGCTGGTTCTCCTTCATGTCGCGGGTATACCCGTTCGGCATAACCCCAACAATGAGCACGGCCTGCGAGAGGTGGAGGGTCCGCTCTATTCTTGTCCATGGCGCCCCAGGGACCCCATATCATTCGCAGCCTGGATGGCGCGTTCCCCTGCCCCTACGCAGAAGGTGCATGTCGAAGCAGGGTGGCTGGCGCGCACCATCTTCGTTCACGGTTTTGAGGTTTGGTGCATGGAATTTGGAGAATATCGGACCAGGAGGAATGGCAGAGAAGGAGCATGCAGATTTTATCGGTTCGGGGTCAACCCCCAACTCCCAACCACGTAGAATTTTTCTGTATGAAGGCTAACAATAAAGGAGCAGATTTAGAAATGCTTGCCCACAATGGCCCCATGTTGATTAAATTTATTTTTTGACAACTGTGTGCAATTGGATCTTGCATATTCATGTGAGAAAAGGTTAAGATAAATCGTTCTTGCATCCTTATTAGTTGTGGCGGAGGAGGGCAATTGCCCCCTCCTCAAATGATCCTAATTAAACAATAGGTCAAGCTACATCACACAGGTTGAGGCTAATACTACATATTTCCAATTTACATGTGGCATGCAGATTAATTATTCGGATGTCATGTAATGCAATAGATGCCAAATCAGAATGCATATCATAAATGGCTTTTGTGAATCCATCATTGTCGTTGCTAGCACCGAGACTAGCCAGCTGCAGCATCTCCATGTCGTTTTCCCCATCTCCAATTGCCATGACCTGCAATTAGAAATTGTAAACCTATCTATTATTATTCTACGAGAAGTTTGATTGGCTTCCTAAAGAGCCCTGTAACATAAAACTAGGTTTTGCCAAAATGGATTCAATCCCTTTGAAAAAATGGGTAATGCATAAATTATGTGGCATGTTTTTGTCATCATATACAACTTCCCACCATGGATGTGCATGGAGCAATCCAATTTCATGATGCAGTACACTTTTTAATTCTACCGTGCCCTACAAAATATTTGGACCGTCCTCCGCCATCACTACATGAAGGAGGTTCTACGCCGATGGCCTTTTGCCGTCGGCAAATGCCCATAAGCCGTCGGCATAGCCTACGCCGTCGGCTTATGTCCGTCGGCGTTGCTCAAATGGCCGTCGGCATAGAGAAAAGCCGTCGGTGTAGTCTTTGCCGACGGCCCGACCGTCGGCGTATTTGCTGTCAGCATAGGGTTTTCCAATAATTTTTAATTTTTTGAAAAAAATTGAACTTTTTTTTGAACTTTTTAAATTCTATTTTATTTCTATTTCGCAATTTTCCACTTAGCCACTTATTTAATCTCTAATTATACACTTAATCATGAGTCAAAGTAATTACCCTGATCAAACTTCCGATTCGGTCACCCATCATCAAATTGCTCCAGCCCAAGCACTTAACTTTTGAATTCCTTTCAAATTAGCTTCCAAATGAGATGTTAGAACTTACTGATATTAGTATCCTATCAATCATATTAACCCCTCAGTTATGATGTTACAATTTTTCATTGTTTAAATTTTAAAAATTTGTTTGAATAAGTAACAATGATTATGTAATAGTATATTTTGAATAAATAACAATAAAATAAATTTTACTTTATTTTTTCCTTTTTACATTTAATATGGAATAATTCATATCTTTAAATCCGTAAATCGAAATTTGACAAATAAAATGTCTAAGTCGATTAGAAAAATGAGAGGAATTCAAATATGCCATCCATATCATATTTTGTATCACAGAAATATCGATAGTTTTAGAAAATTTGACCTCTTTCGATAAATAGTCATGGTGGTCATTTTGACCTTTTTTGAAAAAAAATCAAATAAAGTGAAAAAAGCCACACACAAAAAGGTATCCTCTGAAATGGAGTCCTTTTATGTGTACTAGGTTTTGGTGGGTTTCCGACGCTCCGGAGCCCCGCTTCGGCGAAACCCTAGACCCGCTGGAAAAAAAAGTCAAAGTTCCCTTCTACCCCTTTGATCGGAGTCGAAAGGGGGTAGGCCAGTGGAATTTTTTACTTGGTTGCGTTAGGTTAGGACATAGGAACATCCAAAACCAAGATCCACCCAACTCTTGCAAACATTCACCGCGTTTCGCCCAAAGTGAGAGTTTTCAGCTATAAGTCCATCAACTTACTAGAGAGAAAGTGAAGCCGGTGAAGCCGGTCACACACTGGAGTAGGATCTTGGACATGTACAACACCCAACACACTTGTATAAATATGGTATGGAACCACCTAGGTTTTGGTGGGTTTCTGACACTCCGGAGCCCCGCTTCAGCGAAACACTAGACCCGCTGGAAAAAAGTCAAAGTTCCCTTCTACCCCTTTGAACGGAGTCGAAAGGGGGTAAACCAGTGGACTTTTTTGCTTAGTTGTGTTAGGTTAGGACGTAGGAACATCCAAAACCAAGATCCACCCAACTCTTGCAAAGATTCCCTGTGTTTCGCCCGAAGTGGGAGTTTTAAGCTATAAGTCCACGAACTTACTAGAGAGAAAGTGAAGCCGGTGAAGCCGGTCACACACCGGAGTAGGATCTTGGACATGTACAACACCCAACACACTTGTATACATATGGTATGGAACCACCTAGGTTTTGTTGGGTTTCCGATGCTCCGGAGCCCCGCTTCGGCGAAACCCTAGACCTGTTGGAAAAAAGTCAAAATTCCCTTCTACCTCTTTGAACGGAGTCGAAAGGGGATAGGCCAGTGGACTTTTTTATTGGTTGTGTTAGGTTAGGATATAGGAACATCCAAAACCAAGATCTGCTCAACTCTTGCAAAGATTCCCCGCGTT
This sequence comes from Poa pratensis, assembly GCA_947311845.1. NCBI lineage: Eukaryota > Viridiplantae > Streptophyta > Magnoliopsida > Poales > Poaceae > Poa > Poa pratensis. The sequence continues at coordinate 77,389,786 of CAMZMU010000034.1, read as the reverse complement.
TTGTTTGAAGTGGGAGTTTTCAGCTATAAGTCCACCAACTTACTAGAGAGAAAGTGAAGCCGGTCACACACCGGAGTAGGATCTTGGACATGTAAAACACCCAACACACTTGTATATATATGGTGTGGAACCACCTAGGTTTTGGTGGGTTTCCGACGCTCCGGAGGCCCGCTTCGGCGAAACCCTAGACCCGCTGGAAAAAAGTCAAAGTTCCCTTCTACCCCTTTGAACGGAGTCGAAAGGGGGTAGGCCAGTGGACTTTATTCTTGGTTGTGTTAGGTTAATACATAGGAATATCCAAAACCAAGATCCACCCAACTCTTGCAAAGATTCCCTGCGTTTTGTACGAAGTGGGAGTTTTCAGCTATAAGTCCACCAACTTACTAGAGAGAAAGTGAAGCCGGTCACACACCGGAGTAGGATTTTGGACATGTACAGCACCCAACACACTTGTATATATATGGTATGGAACCACCTAGATTTTGGTGGGTTTCCGACGCTCCAGAGCCCCGCTTCGGCGAAACCCAAGACCCGCTGGAAAAAAGTCAAAGTTCCCTTCTACCCCTTTGAACGGAGTCGAAAGGGGGTAGGCCAGTGGACTTTTTTTCTTGGTTGTGTTAAGTTAGGATATAGGAACATCCAAAACCAAGGTCCACCCAACTCTTGCAAATATTCCCTCCGTTTCGTCCGAAGTGGGAGTTTTTAGCTATAAGTCCACCAATTTACTAGAGAGAAAGTGAAACCGGTCACACATCGAAGTAGGATCTTGCACATGTACAACACCCAACACACTTGTATACATTTGGCATGGATAATCACCAAGTATTAGCAATTGTCTCGATTTTTACCTAATTTTGCCTATTTAAATGACTTTAGTTATAAAAAATAAAAAGAAAGTGAGAAAATACTCAAAAAATGAAATCCTTTGGCATGGAGTCCTTTTATGTGTACTAGTTGCTAGCAAAAATGATAAACTTGAGTTTTGACAAACATTTAAAAAAAACATCCACAAAAAGGTCTATCATCTATAGACATGTATATGTTTCGCGCTAAATGACCAAGTTATGACAATCCCCGTGCCATAGTTTGTGATAATGTATCCATATTTGACACATACGTGTGTCTTGGTATGAAAAACATTGTTGCCAAAAACAATTTCTAAATTATTTTTATAAATATCATTTTCTATTTTTTAAGTGTCAAAAATGACTTTTTTTATTAAGCAAGTACCAAAAATATGCTGCAAAAAGTAATATACATGGTGAAAAAGATGATATGGATGTCATATTTGGATTCCTCTCATTTTTCTAATCGATTTAGACGGTTGTCCAGAATTAAGCGCACGGACGTGAGCAGAACGGCCACCATGAGCATGCGCGCGAGGAGGCCGGAGAGTATCCACACCGTCCGCGGGACAACTCCATCTCAATCCCAATTAGCTCGCGATCAATCGATTGATCTAGCTCTTCTCCTGTTTACCACCCTCGATTGTCCACGCTCTCCATATATAGCTATGGTATATGAGATATACTGTAGGTTGGTTTGATCTAGCCGGACGGCCTTTTAATCGGAAGACGGGACAGAGACAGCTGCCGTCGGGGCGTGGCTTGAAGCTTGTAGTAATTTTACCACCCTCGGGCATGCCAGATGCCTATCTGCGCCATTTGTCGTCGAAAACTCGAAATGTCCGCCTACACGCAGCAGGCAGGCATGCAGAAAGGTCACCGTGGAGCTACCCCCGGTCGATCGGCTTGGAAACTACTTCGACAGCTACTGAAATCGCAGAGCATTCTTGTTATTAATTTCGATTTCCATTTTGGACCGAAGCCGAAGGCGCGCCGCTGTTCTCACCCCTCCCTCACTGGAGTCGGGTAAAGCTTGTCGTAGTAGACAGACGGAAAGTCGTCGTGCTAAGGCCTCAAAAGACCATCGCATCAGAGAAGTAACCATCGCCAATGATGACAATCGTAAATAAGAAGAACTAGACCTGCAACCACTTGGACCAACACAAAACGGACTGGATCCAGGAGATCCGCCGGACACACACTTCCACACGTCCTCCGTTGACGCTAGACGCACCAACAGAGCGAGGATAGGACGGGAAGACCTTATTCTAATTTCAAGATGTAGCCGTCGCCTCACCATCTCGAAGAAGACACTGAAAAAATCTAAACAAAAGACAGGAACTCTCCCGCCGGCGAGAGGCCGTGATCCGCCACGCCTCGAAGGGCCTAAGGCCACCGGAGGCGGAGCGAACTGGCAGCGTCGGCCGCAAGGGGACGGAACCCTAGATGGGTTATTTAAGATCGCATCAACGATCACCTCTCTCTCCTGCGCTCACGTACCGTTCGGCTAGATGTCTAAACTAATTTAAAAAAAAAACTAATTTTATAATTGTTGGACCGAAAGTATTTGACTTGAGACTCACTGTAAGTCTTAAACCTAAGTACCGAGCTGAAGTTTGAGGAATGTTGTACATAATATTCAAATATTATTTGAATTTTCTTTGAACTCCTCAAACAATAATATCGAAACATAATTTTTTTGGTACTTACTGAAACGAAACAACTGGAACATATGACATCCTTCGAGGAATTTCACTGAAAGCCAGAACCGGCCAGCTAGTGCGGAGACACGTCAAGGTCTCAAGGAGGGCCGGCGCTATGGCTCCCAAAGAAAGGAACGTGTATGTTGCTAGGAAGCTTATAGCATCTCCAACCACAAGCAACAAAATCGGCCCCCAAACTGTACGCGGACAGTGATCGGGTAACCCCTAAAACGATACTCCTATAACCACATCTATATACCAATATAAAAAGGAAAACGCTTCGGGACCTCCGGAGGATTGATCCTCCGGGTCGACACGTCAACGCGCGTGCGTGACCACGCGTCTGAAGACAAATCAAAGGCACACGTCGTGGGGCCCACTTCAAACCTTATCTTCTCCACCTGATTTTTTTTCTCGTCCACTCGTTGCTTTGATCCTCTCGTCTCTCTCGCTCTGAGTTCATCTCCAACCTCGCGCCATCGCCACCGTGCCGCCGTCTGAGTTCATCTCCAACCTCGCGCCGCCGCAGTTATCTTCTGCCCACGCGCCACCACCGTTCCTCTCTCGCGGGACGCACCCTGCTGCTACTCCCCGCCTCAAGTCTCCATGCGCGCCGCCGTGCCGGCAAGCACCTAGGCGTTGCTGCCGAAGGAGCGCGGATGGCGTCGGTGCTGCCGAAGGAGAGCGCTTCTGCTCCCATGGGAAGACGACGTTGCTGCCGAAGAAGAGTGCTTCTGCTCCCATGGGAGGGCGGCGGTGCTTCCCAAATAGGAGGATGGCGCGTTGTTGTTGAAGGAGTGCGGCCGTGCTCCCATGGGAGGGCGCCGTTGCTGCCGATGGAGAGCAGCTTTGCTCCCATGGGAGGGCGGCGGTGCTTCCCAAATAGGAGGACGGCGCGGTGCTGTTGAAGGAGCGCGGCCGTGCTCCCATGGGAGGGTGCCGTTGCTGTCGAAGGAGAGCAACTTTGCTCCCATGGGAGTGCTTCGGTGAAGGAGGATGGTCCGTCAGCCCGGTGCTGTTGAAGGAGTGCGTCCGTGCTCCCATGGGAGGGCGCCATTGCTGCCGAAGGAGAGCAGTTGTGCTCCCATGGGAGAGTGGCGGTGTTTACAAAGAAAGACGGCTCGGTGCCGCCGGAGGAGCCCGGCCGTGCTCCCATGGGAGGGCGCCGGTGCAGCAAGGAGACGACGGCGATGCTCCCATGGATGAACGACGTTGCTTCCATGGGCAGATGGAGATGCTACCATGGATCATCGGTGTTGCTCCCATGGGCGAACGACGTTGCTCCCATGGGCGGCGTCTTCTCCGACGACGGCGGCGCTGCTGTCATGGGGGAAGAGAGGTGATGCTGCCATGTGGCGGTGTGATACGTCAATTTTGCATCACTATTTTATATCATAATTTACTGCTATTCATTGATATATTTCATATTTAGAAGTGTTACTTATGTTATTTTACCTATTTTGCATGTTTGATAAATAATGGAGAATTGGACACCGGAGTCAGGATTCTGCTGGAAAAAGCACCGTCGAGATGCACTATTTCTGAAGATCAATAAATCGAAGGAGACATATGGAAGTTCCTATTTTACCAGAAGATGGAGGAGGCCAAAAGGGGAGGCTGAGAAGGGCCAAGGTGGGCCCTCCTCACCTGCTGGCGCGGCGGGCCCACCAGCCGCGCCGACAGGTGGTTTGGAGGCCCTGGCCCACCTCAGCCGTTCCCCCTTCGCGTACTTGACCCCCTCGGAACCCTAACACACGGAGGAGGGCCATCGAAATATTCCGCCACCTCCACGAGGCGGAAAACACCAGAGAGCGAAAAGCTCCCCTGCAGGAAGAAATCTGCCGGGGGAAATTCCCTCCCGGAGGGGGAAATCGTCGCCATCATCACCGTCATCGAGCTGGACTTCATCGGGATCATCATCATCATCATCTCCACCGCCAACACCATCATCACCGCCGCTGCACCCCGTCTCCGTTGTAACATCTAGGGCTGAATCTTGTCTATTTCATAGGGGAAACTCTCCCGGTGTTGATTACTCTTGTTATTGATGCTATTGGGTGAAACCATTGGATTAAGGTTTATGTTCAGATTGTTATTCATCATCATATCACCTCTGATCATGTTCCGTATGATGTCTTGTGAGTAGTTCGTTTAGTTCTTGAGGACATGGGAGAAGTCTTGATGTTAGTAGTGAACTATGTTGAGTAATATTTAATGGTTTGATGCTTAAGTTGTGGTGTTATTCTTCCAGTGGTGTCATGTGAACGTCGACTACATGATACTTCACCTTTATGGGCCTAGGGGAATGCATTGTGTATTCGTTTGCCAATTGTGGGGTTGCCGGAGTGACAGAAACCTGAACACCCGTTGGTATATCGATGCATGAGGGATAGCAGGATCTCAAAGTTTAAGGCTGTGGTTAGTTTATCTTAATTACTTTCTTGTATTTGCGGATGCTTGCAAGGGGTATAATCACAAGTATGTATTAGTCCTAGGAAGGGCGGTGCATCAGCATAGGTTCACCCACACAATACTTATCAAAACAATGAAGATTAATCAACTATATGAAGCGAAAGCACTTGACAATATTCCCGTGTGTCCTCAAGAACGTTTGGTCATTATAAGTACAACAACCGGCTTGTCCTTTGCTGTAGAAAGGATTGGGCCACTCGCTGCAATTATTATTACTGCATTTTATTTACTTGTACTTTATTTATCTGTCATATCAAAAACTCCTAAAAACTTGTCTGAGAGCATTTACAGTGAATCCTTCATCAAAACCGCTTGTCAACACCTTCTGCTCCTTGTTGGGTTCGACACTTTTATTTATCGAAAGTACTACGATACACCCCCTATAATTGTGGGTTATCACGGTGCTACCAACTTGGGCGGCGGTGCTTCCAGTCGGAGTTCGCTCGCTGCTGCCGGTGCGAGAGGGAGGCCGAGGGAGCCTGCTGCGGAGATCAGGGCGAGGTCTGTAGGTGTGCTCGCGGGAGAGATAGAAACTAGGAAGAGGAATGATAACGAGGAAGACGAACTGGTGGGGGCCACGCACGTGTCGATCTGTCCATGCGGAGGATCGGGGGTTTCCGATCCTACAGAGGACGCTCAGCACGGCTCATATAAAAAGACACAGAAAGGGACAGATCCACTAATCGCTGCCATCGAAACGACATCTGACGGCTCATGTACCGCCCTTCGTTAGCGCTTAAACAAGACTGAACGGACAACTTTTTAGATACAAGGCACAAGTGCCCAGCCTTAAATTAATAAGACCACATAGTTTACAAAGATTCAGTTACATGCTGCGGCATAACAGCTTAGCCATAAGAGACGAAAGTACCAACACAGCGACACGAAACGAAACAGGGCTAACAGGGGAGCCACCCCAGTACGACAGAAGACATCAAACACTCAATCTACTCGGACTCCTCCTCGGGCGATTTGCTGCATACAACAGCTTTAGCTTGCCGACCAACTCCTCCAGCCTTGGTCGGTCCTTGTCCTTGGCGTTTAGGCACCATAGCTGCAAGAAGATAAGAGTTTTGTAGATCATGTCAGCAGGATGATTAATAATCCTACGCTCAATGGAGAGTTTATTGCGAATGTTCCACAATGCCCAGGATTGCGCCAAAAAGAGAGACCACACGACCCTACGAGTTTGCCCCGACAAACCGCTAAGGATAGCAAAAAAATGCGCAAAATTGGCAGGGCACCAACGATTCCCAAGAAGTTGTCTCAACACACTCCAGGCAAACTTTGCAATAGAACAAGAAAAGAACATATGGGACGCGTCTTCTGCCGTCCCGCAAAGGGCATAGAACTCGTTCGAAGGCCCCTGCCTCGCAGTGAGAACCTGTCCCGAGGGAAGTCTGTCCAGGATCAGCTGCCATGAGAAGATCTTTATTTTCAGAGGTAATTTCGCTGCCCAAACATCCCGGAAATAGGCCACGGATGCCCCTTGGGCAAGCTTAGCATACATAGATGCGACTGTGTTCTGGCCCGACTCTTCTAACGACCAGGTAACCGCATCCAGCTCCTCGAAGAGGTGGATCTGGGTGATCAGCTGCAGCAGTTCCCCCCATTGGGCTCTGCCAGCCTCAGTCAGCGAACGGCGCAGGCGGATGGAATCAGAGACCGCCGACACAACCGAAATCTGCTGGTTGTCACAAACCGCAAAGATGAGGGGAAATCTATCTTTGAGAGTGTCGACCCCATGCCAACAATCTGTCCAGAAGAGGGTACGTTGTCCGTTGTGAACCACATGGCGAGCTCCTAACTTGAAGAGGTGTTTTATTTTCCCCAAACTCCTCCAAAACTGCGAGCCACCCCGGCTCAAGCCAGCAAAGATGTCATTGTTAGCCAAGTACTTGGCCCTAACTAACTGGGCCCACAAACTGTCATCCCCTTGATACAGTTTCCAGACCCACTTTAACATCAGAGCTTTGTTCATTAGTTTGGAGTTGGTGATCCCAAGCCCTCCGCACTCCTTCGGACGGCATACTGCCGGCCAGTTGAGGAGGTGATATTTCCTTTTGGGTCCCGAGCCTTCCCAATAGAACCGAGCTCTGTGAGAGTCAAATTTCGCATGCACACCATCTTGTAACAAAAAGCAGGCCCATTGCAAAAATTGGAAGACTTTCAAGGCAGGAGTTGGAGAGAATGAGCCTCCCCCCGGAGGACAAGAATCTCCCCACCCAAGGTTCCACTCTAGCCGCTACCTTCAGCACTAGGAAGTTCCATTGATCAATAGTAAGTTTTCTGTCAGCCACCAGTAAGCCCAAGTAGATGAACGGGAAAGAACCCAGTTTGCAATTAAGCATATCCGCCACCCTTTGGCGATGCTCACGGGGTTTGCCCATAACAATGACTTCACTTTTGTGGTAGTTTATTCTTAAACCAGACATTTCTTCGAAACATATCAGTAAAAATTTCAGATTAGCGATCCCCAGATCGTTATCTTGAATCAGGATCAGCATATCGTCAGCGTATTGCAGGTGCGAAACTCCCCAGGCACAAGGTGCGGCACAACCCCCTGGATGTGTCCGGCTGTAGAAGCCGCTGAGAGCATAGCCGAGAGCGCTTCTACCGCAAAGTTGAAGAGAATGGGGGAAATCGGGTCACCTTGGCGCACCCCCCTCTTATTGCGGAAAAAAGTGCCCATCTCTCCATTGATAGAAATGGCAGTCTGACCCCCTGGACCAGCTGCATGAGTCTGTGAATTACACCTGCATCGAAACCCTTTCAACGCAGAACTTCCGTGAGGAAATCCCAATTAACCCTGTCATATGCCTTTTCAAAGTCGAATTTAAGCAGCACGCCACCTAGTTTCTGTTGTTTCGGTTCATGCACTATTTCCTGCAGGGCCAACGCACCATCCAGGATGCAACGGCCCTTGATAAAGGCGGTCTGGGTGGGACTAATGATTCTGTTAGCTATAGGATCGAGACGAGTAGCAAAGGCTTTTGAAACAATTTTGAAGATGACGTTGATAAGAGCGATCGGGCGAAATTGCGAAATCTGGTCAGCCCCCTGCACCTTTGGAATCAGCGAAAGGACCCCGAAATTCGAGCGGGCAATGTCAATTCTGCCTAGAATAAAGTCATTGAGAATGTGAAGAACTCCATGAATGACCAGACCCCAACAATGCTTGAAGAACAGAACCGGAAACCCATCCGGTCTTGGTGCTGTATCAGTCTTCATCGACATGACTAAAGCTTCTAGCTCCTCTTCTGAGTAAGTCAACGCAAGATTCAGGTTTTCGTTAGGTGAGATGCAACTATCCCCACCCCAAGTGTGAAGTGCGAGCCCACAGGAACGCTGAGACTCTGAACCCATCAGAGCTCTGTAGAAGTTGTAGATGTGATCTTGAAGCGCCAACTTGTCCGAGATTGGGCCGTCAGGAGTAGAGAGGGAAGTGATAAGACACTTGCGACGCCTCCCGTTGGCAATCGCATGAAAATATCCAGTATTAGCGTCCCCCTGGAGCGCCCACCGAACCCTGCCTCTCTGCCGCCAGTATTCTTCTTCCATATTCAGAATATTAAGAAGTTGGTCTTCTAGGTGCAGACGGACAGCCCAATCTTCCTCGTCCAAACCATCAGAGTCCGCTCGACTATCCAGGTTTTTGATCTGAGAGAGGATAGAGAACTTCAGCGCCTTGGCATCCTTGCCCAGGTTGCGGCTCCACCCTCGCAAGAACTGACGCAAATTGGAGCTCATAAAATTCCACCAGTCAATGATGTCTCTACCACCGACTACCCTAGCCAGATGGTTCCATTTGTTCAACAACAAGGTTTTAAAATTATCAAGTTCAAACCAACCTGCCTCAAAGAAAAATCTATTGCTGCGGACCAGGGAGCCCTCTCCCGAGTCAAAGATTAGCGGAGTATGGTCGGACCCCAGACTAGTTTCTGCCACCAGCGAGCACGTCGGAAATCGAACATCAATGTCCGGGGAGATGAAAACTCTGTCAAGGACGCAACGCACCGGGTTCAGCTGCTTATTGGACCAAGTATACCGCGCACCCATGCGCGGTAACTCTTTGAGCGCCCACCTCCCAATGTGGGTGTTAAACAATTCGATACGAGACCAGTTAACCCTGTCGTTATTCTTGTCTTCCGCCGAGCGAATCAGCTTGAAATCGCCGCCCATGATAATGGGGTGAGAGCAGGAGGTAATCTTGTCAGAGAGTTCCTCCAAAAAGGAGCTTGATCTAGCATGATCCGCTGGGCCATAAACACCTATTATGTCCATGATCATACCAGATGGTCTATGTAAAACCGACGCACAAATAAAACTCTGCCCTTTCACACACTGTCATACCTCGAAAAGGCTGTCTCTAATACCAAGCAGAATGCCCCCGAATGGCCATTCGCCGGCAACCAGCTCCAGAAGAACTTGTCCCCTATCTCAAGGCTCTGGAGCTCTACATCAGAAAAGTCTTGTTTAATAGTCTCATGTAGGATAACAACGTCAATATGATGTTTGCGGAGATAATCTTTGAGAAGGGTTCGGCGTCCCTGAACCCCGAACCCTCTAATGTTCCAGAAGAGCACACGCATTAGGAAACTACTCCCTTAGCCCGTGCTGGGTTATCATGCGTCGGCCCACCGGCGCCAAGGTCTTGATTGCATTCTTTCTTGATTTCCTCACTTTAGCCTTCAGAGCCTCCACCAGACCCTCCTGGTGATAGTTCCGCTTTGTCAGAGATAGACATGCCACTAGGCCCCGGTTCCCCTTGAACCGGAGGTTGTGGTGAAGTCTGAGTTTTTTTCTCCTTCTCTTTCTGTACTTTGTCGCACCTCTCCTTTTCTTTCTTCTCCTTCTCAAGCTGAGCCGCTTTCATGGCCAGTTCAGCCTGAGCCAACTCTCCTTTCTGCAGCATCGAGATGACCTGCTCGGGCGCCCCGCCTGCTGGATCAAACACAACGCAACTATCCCTAGCTACTTGCAGAAAATCATGTACTGGACGGTCTTGTAGAATAGCAAACTTAGAAATGGGAGAGTTACCTGGAGCATTCATCTTCTGAACTCGGTGAAGTGCGCGGGCGAGGACCGGACCCTCCGTCTCGCCTTTACCATGATCACTCTTCCTGGTCACCTCCAGCGTGACCGGACGGCTGCGTGGGGCCCGAGCAACCGGCGCAGAGAAGGCCCTGGCCGAGGCGTCCAGTGCGAACCCCGCACCCAACGCCGCCTCCAACTTCGAGTCGCCCAAGCCCTCCTCCATAAGCGCCAGCTTCCTAGCTGGCCTGTCATTGTTGCTTTTGCTTCGGAGTTCAGACGCACGTTGCGCTTCCTCTGCTGTCACCTCCTTCGCCTCCAAAGTAACAGGCTGCTTGGCTGGCGTCACAAATTGGTGTTGATCCACTGTCGTGTCTCCCTCCGAGACTGCTGGCTGGCCGCTAGCGATGGAAATGGAGGTAGCAAACACTTGTTTCTTCAGAACGACAAGGGGCACCGTCTTGGCAGTATCGCCGAGTGGAGGCAGGAAAGAACCATACTGAGAGATCACTAAGGGTTGTTCTTTAGGGGGAACAGAGTCAGAAGCTTTGTGCTGGCCACCACTCGAGCCCGCATAGTTCCCCGGGACCTGCTCTTGCTTGTTCTTGCTTTTTTGGGATTACGGTCTTCCGAGACTTCGTCATCAGAGCTCAGATCTCTAGCGCGGTCCATGTCTTTATCCTCCCGTTTGTCATGGTCCTTGTCATGATTCTTGGGTGGAGGAGGAGAGGGGGTGAACGGACAACTCGAATCGCTAATCGCAACCGCTTGAAGCCCTGCGCTGATTGCGCTCAGAATAATCCCCTCAGGCGCACAGACGCACGGCCCAGCAGCGCACGCCGTCGTCCCTGGCGCGTCGACCCCGTCTGGCCATCTCCATCCGCGCCGCCGCAAGGCCGCCTTCCGCGACATCGTCCCGCGTCCGCCCATCGTCGCCGTCGCGCCACATCATCGTCGTCCTCACTCTTCAACCCATCGTCGCTGGCAGCCCCGCCCGTCCACGAGCGTAGATTTTTCAACGAGGACGCCCTCGAGCAGGGACGGAGGGAAGGGGGGACGAGCGGGGGCGAGACCCCCGCCAACGATTCGCTCGCCACCTGAAGAGATTAGAGAAATCGCTATTTTTTGGCCCTTGCAAGCTACTTCGCCCCCCCTCTCCGTGTGTTACACACGTAAATCAGTCTCCAAATTCTCCATTACAAGCCCATTTAGTGCTACGAGTCCACGTAAAATAGAATAAGTAGGCCCAGCAACTAGAAACCCATTAGGAATACATGGATTAGGCAAGGAATTAACCAAGATCAGATCCATTCCTAGATCGATTCCTTTCTGGCTTTTGCTGCGCCTGACGACTGCTTGCCAATGCCAGCCGCCAGGCTCTAATCCGGAAGTCCAATATTAGAGATGATCGAGAATTGAGCGCCGAGGAGGCGCCGCTAGCCAACAATGCACAACGCAAAGCCTAGCTGCAGTGGTACATGACCTGGCGATCGCAAGCCGTGCTGCCAACATGAAGGTTATTCGCTCCGTCTCTTGATTTGATCATATCTTAGTTAATTCTTAGTCCAGCTCTCAACACTAGATTAGTTTCTCTCTTTGTGCCTTATACTACTATATCTGAAAGCTGAGCGATTCCTCGAGCTCTCAGCGCTACAGTAACGCGTGGAAGGACCTGTATGCAATTTCCTGAAAACTCAGGGACTTTTCTGCAAAAGTGCGGCCACATCTCTCTTTCCCGTGCGGCGCCGACGTCGCCGGCAACGCCGCTGCGCCGCTCCGCCGTTTCACTCCTCCCCACGCAAATCGATGGTCACAGCCAGATCCGGCGCCGTCGCCTCTCCTTCCTCGCCGGAAATCAGCCACTGGGAGGCCGCACGCGCGCGGGAATCTTCCTCGCCGTGGTCGCCGTCCGCCGCCACCGTTCTGCTCGCCGCCGGCGGGTCCCTCGCCGGAAATTTTACAAACACACAAAATTACTGAAAATTGTTGAATTCAAAACTTTAAATCCGGGATACAGGACAGTGCAAATAATGCTTAAAAAAAACAAATTTACCAAATTCTTAAAATCTTCACACAAAACTCACACCAAAAATACATTGCACACAAAACAGTGCAAACAAAATACAAAAAAAATTCCAAGTTTAGCAATTTCTCAGCCTTCCCACACAAAAAATGCAACAAAAAACCATTGTGCCCATTTCACAATATAGGAAATTTTTAAATTTAAGCAGCCTTTAAATGTTCCACATGAACTAAAAAATGTTAACTCTATTTAAAATTTGTTAAATTAGTTTCCCAGATAATTTTTCTACTTTCTCCGAAAAAAAACAATTACAAAATATTACCCATTGCAAGTTCAAAAAAACAAAAAACAAAAATTTAAAAAGAAACCCCGATCTCGTCCGCGATAATTTCCATCCAATAATACTCCACACTAATTTTGATATATTCAAATCTAAACAAATTTTGAATGTGTACATCTTCGAATTTGAATTTCTTCCATACGGTATTCACAAACATAACAAATTTATCAACATTAACACAAAAAAAATAAACGTTTACTATTTATGCCATATGATCAAATTTCGCATTTAGAAACTTCAAAATTTCCAACGGCTTCCAAATCTAAGCATTTGAAAAACAGGAAAAAAATGTTTTAAATCCATGATACATAACAGTGCAAATAATGCTTCAAAAAAAGTTCACATTTACCAACTTCTAAAAATCTTCACACAAAAGTCACACCAAAAATACATTGCACACAAAACAGTGCAAATAAAATACAAAAAAAATTCCAAGTTTACTAATTTCTCAAACTTTCCACACAAAAAAATGCAACAAAAAACCATTATGCCCATTTCACAATATAAGAAATTTTTAAATTTAAGCAACCTTGAAATGTTCCACATGAACTAAAAAATGTCAACTTTATTTAAAATTTGTTAAATTAGTTTCCCAGATAATTTTTCTACTCTGTCGGTAAAAAATTACAAAATATTTCCCATTGTAAGATCAAAAAACAAAAAAAAAGGAAAAAACCCAATCTCCTCCGCGATAATTTCCATCCGATAATACTCCACACTAATTTCGATATATTCAAATCTAAAGAAATTTTGAATGTGTACATCTTCGAATTTTAATATCTCCCATACGGTATTCACAAACATGACAAATATATCAACATTAAAAACGAAATAAAAAATGTTTGAATATCTTCCCACTTTCACCAATTTTTGAAATTCAAACAAACTATAAATCAATATATCCGAATATATCCATTGCAAAAATACAAATAATATACCAAAACAATCAGATATTTACATACAAACTACTTATGTTAAAGAAAAAAAAAATTGGAATCCTCAAATTTTTTCACCGTTTGGAGGTAATTTAAATGCATTTTCTCTAATTTCAATTAAATATTGACGCTGAAGTACAAACATCTTCGAACATTTCAAACTACTAAATATTTGAATATTGTACAAAATATAAAAAACTGCTTACAAAATATGGCACCTACTCATACCAAAATAAAAAACATATTTGCAAATTACAATTTAGCCAACATTTGGACAAATATTTCGATATTCCATAAAATATATCGAAAATACTCAAAGAAAAACACTATATACTTATGGCAAAATACAAATATGTTTGGACATTTCAATTTGGCAATATTTCGACACCATACGAATAAACTTTCCCCAAATGTGGAATCAAATTCAAATGGATTTTTCTAATTTCAATTAAATAATGATGCCGAAATACAAACGTGTTCGAACATTTTAAACCACCAAATATTTGAATATTCTACAAAATATATCAAAAATGCTCACAGAAAAATGCTAACTATTCTTTAAAAAATTCACCATTTGGAGGTAATTCAAATGCATTTTTTCTAATTTCAATTAAATATTGACGCCGAAATGCAAACATGTAATTTCGAATACTCAAGTTTTGTCACCATTTTGAAGTAATTCAAAAGGATTTTTTTAATTTCAATTAAATAATGACACCGAAGTACAAACATGTTTGCACATTCCAAACCACTAAATATTTGAATATCCTACAAAATATATCAAAAATGCTCACAAAAAAAAGCTAGCTATTTGTAACAAAATGAAAACATGTTTAAACTTCCCAATTTAGCCAACATTTTGGTGATAAAAAAAAACTCACCAAGGGCGTGGCGTGACGCCACGCCAAATTCAACTAGTAATCTTAATAATTAGAAAATTTCGAAAGCCTAGCTGCACTGGTACATGACCTGACGAATGTGTGAACCTTTTGTAATTTTCCTCTTTAATGTGATTATAGTATCATCATAAAGCTTAAAGGGGCCATGGAAATTTTTGCATAGACATAATTCAGCTTATTGTAGAGTAAAACAACCGGTGAAACCTTGTTTATATAACTTATTTTGGCCGCAGTTTGTTAAGCTTTCAGAAGGTCCGAACGTTTTTTTTTTGGCCTCCCGCCCCTGCCATGTCTAAATCCTGGCTCCGTCCCTGCCCTCGAGGAACTCCGACATGCCGCCATCCTCGCACGGTCGACGCACGCCCTCGCCCGTCTTCAATCTGCAGCTGAACAAGTCTCCGCCGCCGCAGGTCCTCTTGCAATTGCGCCGTGCTTCTCCGCTGGGTACAATCGTACTGACATCTTGCGGGTCCGTATGCTCAACTTACGAGCTGCTTTCATAATTGCAATTTTCCATTAACGTGGATCCATCACAATGATCAGCAGACTCTTTCATAGTTGTATTTGATGCTTCAGTTCTGATTTTTTTTTTCCGATAAAGAACTATGATTTAATTGTCTCCATATGTATATTATGCTACTGCAATGTGGTTCAGTTAGAATCAGATGAGATGAACAACATTACTTTGAAAAACTACAGATTACAATTTTGTATGATATGTAAGATGCATTTCTGTTGGGAGATTACAGGCATGGTATTGAGCACTTAGTAATTGCAATTTTCCTTCAACTAATTTGCTGAAGAGGATTTTATAAGTACAGTTTGCCTTGAATCCAAACTTAAGGAATATGCCATAGTATATTCAGAAAGCTCTCACTTGTTTCGGTTTGCTCATGTCCTGCAACATGGCTTAGTACTTGACTGGAATAGCTTGGAAAGTCAAGCCGATGGACAAGTTTTAATCCGTCCATCTCATTTGTTCAGATCATATTTCTGTCTGCTCTCTACATTCAGCAACATTTTTTTATGATAGCTGTGTTTTCCTCACTGAGTTGCCCGAGTTCCTTGGTGGTTCATGCACAACTTGGAGGCTGGATTCGTGAACGATATCAGGCCAGTTTCTGATGGAGAAGAAAGAAGCGGTTCTTTTCTTCGGTTAGAGCAGTTGATGGAAACTTTCAGGAATAATATTTTGCATTCGAAGCTGTACACATCTAGCTTATTGCTGCTTTGAATTTTTGTGTTACTTCCAGTGGCATCCGTTTATATTTACAACGTTTTCAGTTTTAATGGAACATCCGTAGGTGATCCATATTGTCTGGAAGGATATATGTTCCATGTCGCATGGAAGCATTGAATCTTCAAAAATGCAACTTTCAGAAAGGTGTGGAGTAGATAATCAAGATATTTAATTGAACTTGGATGGAGGAAAGGGTCATTTGTTCTTTTTTGATGTACATGATGGGTTTGTCTGATGGCCTCTATGGAAATGGAGGTGAAATGCAGATTGTTTGTCTTGCAGCAATGTGGATGGTGTTATTCTTGTTTAAGGACTTTTTTTTTCCAGAGTTTTATGATAATTTCATGCTTCATCTTGGTGGGGAAGCTAGGAATATTATGTTGCAGACTTGCAGTTCATATGACTATGGCCGGAGTTGCGGACATCAGTGGCCGTCATCATCTTCTTGGTTACAGGTGAGTGTGGCTCGGCCTGGGCGAAGCATGCATCAATTGTTTTTTTTTTTTCGAAACAAGGGCAAAAGCTTTGCCCACCGATTTATTAAGAAGAAGGTGTCCGGTTTATTTGCGGGAGAAACCGGACAAAAACCCATACAATGAACACCACACGAAGGAGCCCACACAACCACAAAGAGCAACGCCTAAAACGAGCAACAACCACAAACAAGCAACAATGCGCCCAACCTAGCACAACCACCGACCTAGCACAACCACGAACTGACAACGCGACAACCTCAAAAGGGCTCAACAATCAAGCCCAAGCGGTCCTTGGGATGCGAAGCTTCTTTCTTGCCATCTTTCTGAGAGACTTCTCCACCTTCATGAACACATCGTCTGAAGCTATCCCCGCCAAGACACAAACAATATCCTTGCCATATCCAGGGCGAGCCGTCTCCAAATCGACAAGCAAGTCTAAAACCTCTTTCCCAAAGATGGCCTTAGAGTTAGGCGCCAACCCAGACGGAGGAGGGGATGGCGCCATGACCACCGCCAAAGGCTCCAAAGAGCCAACCTCGTCACACAAGGGTGACCCAGGTGTAGCAACCACACCGCCTACAAGAACCACACTCCCAAAGGACTCGGGCGAGAGAGATGCCACACCATCCACAACAGCACTCTCATCGAAGTCCAGCTCTTGAATCGGCTCTTGCAGCTCACATGGCTCCTCACATGGCTCTTGTAGCTCAGGCATCTCGGTGATGACAACACTCTCAACAGCAGGCGGCGACACAAGCAGAGCACGAGGAGAAAATTCTCCAAAGCATTCAGTCCCCTCATCGACGTAGCCAACCAAAAGCTCAGGCGGCAAAGACACGGTTGAAGCAAACTGAAGCTTGGCCAGAGTGTCGCGAAGCTCAGAGCGAAGCATCTCGACCTTTTGAAGGAGTTCCATGCGCATCAGGGCAAACTCAGACTCCAACGAAGAACCCAAAAAGGCGCTGGCATTCAAATCCTTGCAACATCCAGAAGGGGATCTTGGCAGCACCGGCCCACGTAGCGACGGGCGGTCCGCGATCGGAGAGCAAGCGTGAGCACCCGGAGAGCGATCGTGAACAACCGGAGAGCGAGCACGACAGAACCTCTCCCGATGACCAGGGAGACGACAACGGATGCATCTGAAAGGACCACGACAAGCGCTGACTTGGTGGCCACGCTCGAGGCAACGAAAGCACCTTCCTCGAGCCCAACGCTTGAAGGCAAGGCTACGCTCGAGACCTTCCCTCGACCGCTCGGGCGGAGCACCCCGGCGGCGCTCAAGACCCTCCTTTGATGAATCAGGGGAAGGACCTCGGTTGTAGCGGCGACGCCCACCCACATGCACCCAGCCTCCATCGGCTTCGAGAGCTGCAGCTGCCGCAGAGAGGCTTCCACAAGCCAACGTTGAAGACGGACCAAGGACAGGAGGATCCAACTCAGCAGCGTCGAGCAGCCTGGCCGGAGTGGACATCTTCGCCAGGGGCCTACAAGCCAAATGACCCCCGACAGTCGGGTCAGCCTTGCGAGACGCGAGGATGGCCGCAGCCAGCGCGCCAGCGGAGGTGGTTGGCGATGTTGGCGCGACCGGCTTGGGCTGGGCAATCTCCACCTCGGCAGAGAAGACGACGGACGGCCAGTGGAGAGCCGCGGATGCAGCCTTGACGATGGGCAGCGGTGCTGGAGTCATGGGATCGCGGGGCATCCCGAAACCCCAATCTTGAACTCGGGCTGAGGGAGCAACGGACGGTGCGGCCGGCGTGTCGTCAGCAGGTACCTCAAAGGACAAGGCTCCGAGGGGCGCGGCCGTGCAGGAGGCCGTCGTGGCGGTGGTGTTCGACGGAGCCGGAGCAGCGAGCGCGGACGAAGCGGCAGACGCGGACGACGGAGCCAGAGGAGCCTTCACGGAAGCGGCCGACGGAGCTTGAGCCCGCACGGACGCGGGCGCGGGAGAGGCCGCCGGCTGCACCGGAGCAGCCAGCAAGGACGCCTGGCACGCCGCGGGAGCGCGGGGCATCCCGAACCCCCAGCCCCTGGGCATCCCGAAACCCCAGTCCAAGGGGCCCGACGCGGAGGCCGCCGGCGCGGGAGCCGAGGTCATGGCGGACATGGCATCGCCCCCGGAGACGAGGAAGGGCGAGGAGCTTGAAGGCGGAGCAGACGTGGGCGCGGGGCGGATCACCTGGGGCTGGAAGCCAGCCGGGAGCCGCGCCGGGGGCGGCGGCAGGGGGCGGGACGAACCGGCGGCGGCGGCCGTGGCGAAGACGGCGGCCGGCGCGGCAGATGCGGCCGCCTGCGAGGTCGCGGGAGCGGGCCTCATCCTTTCATCGTACCTTTCCGGGAGAGCCAGCAGCCTGCAAGGAAGCTTCACGAGAAAAGCAGAGCTGAGGAAGAAGAGCAAGGCCTCCGCAACCCCGGCGACAGCAGCGTTGGGCTTCGAGTGGGCTGGAGAGAGAACGCGTAGAGGGTTCCGGATCTGTCCGCGGCGGCGGCGGAGGTGGCCGGTGGAGGGAGATCACCCCGGCGGCGGCGCGTGGTCACATGTCGCCATGGTCGCGAGAGCGGAGCTTGTGTTTTTTGTGGAAGATTTACTATAGCGTCATCGAGGTCCGTAAAGGTCGAAGGTGCACTGTTTGTTGCTAGCTGCTTGGACACCTTTAGTATATTTATCTCACCACATGCTTTTTGTAAGACACTAAGACTATTTGATTTCAGTTAACGAGTTTGGCTAAAGTATTTTGCTTTTAGTGTGTTTTTGCACTATATTTACTCTCGGTTAGACGATAAATGACACAATTTTGTTCTTTTGCGTTGCAGTTTCTGATAGAAGATGGAATTTTCAATATGATAGATTAGTCTTTAAGCAACTTACTTAAATCATTTATCATCATTAATATTATATTGCAAAGTGAATAAAATAATTTCATTTAATGTGTACAATAATTTTTTGAGCATTACTCGAAACGTGCATTTTCACGTGCACATTTACTAGTACCTCAAAATCTACCTACCAAATTATTACAAACAATGCGATGGCGGCACTATGTCCAGTAGTGATGACCGAACGATTAATTACTCAGCTAAGGGTTAACTTATGGCCCTATCTGCGTGTCTCACGTTGGTGTCTGGTTGGAATGCTAAGCTAGTTGTAGCTAAACGAAAAATAATGATATATACTGATAATGACATGATGAAAGAACTAAGTTAGTGCCGCTCTGTCCGAATGGCGTCTGTCAAATGGTTCGCGAATGATCGAACAGAACATATGCAAAATTGGACACTCCACGTGTCCAATTTGAGCTCTTCATAAGATGAAAGACGTGATAATTCTGTCATAGTAGCTGTTAGGTTAATTAGTAGCTGTTAGGATAATTCTATCATTACAATTGCATAATCCCTAGCAACGCAGTATTAAAATAAATATTTGTGGCCTCCCCAAAAAGATCCATGTCCTAGGCCCGTGCGTCTAGGAAAATAAAATAGCCCAACTGGCTTAGACGTGAGGAGGTGTTCGAATACAATTGCATAGTCTCTTCCATCAGATCAGTCTTTTGAGAGAATTGGCTAGAGGATGCTATCCAATATCTCTAAATTGAACCAAGTACAAAGTGGACGATGAAATTATTGAAATGAAATGTAAGATGAAGTTTCAGCAATGCTTCTTCTTGAAATTTCAACAATGCCAGTTCAAGAAGCTTCAGTTAGTGTGTGTTTGGTTGCTGGATTGTAAGGGCATGCCCCAATTTATATTTTGCTTAACATGACACCCGAGTTAGGGAGGACTAAGGTTACCTACAAGCTTATACTCATGTTGATGATGATCGATGGATGGAGGCCCCTCATTTTTGGATGATCAAGTGGCGGTGGTTTGCTTTTTGTTCTCTATTTACTTCTTTTAGTCGATAGGATCACCGCACTATTAAGAGGGGTACCTTGTTGTTCTTATCTCATATGCATCCACAAAAATAAGAGAGAAAGATATACAACCCACTTGGAATAATGATCATTTTGCAGAAAATGGCCATCCTGTGTAGAACCCGGAATAACCGGGGCCCGGAATGAATTATGGATATAGACCGGGCGGTTCCGGGGCGACTCCAGTAGTTAAAGGCTCAGGCCAAAATCACCCGGTGGCAGACCCGGAATGATTTTTGGGTTCTGGTACTAGTTCCGGAATACTCTGGATTCCACACCGGACTGCATGATGTCCAAGATGACTAGTATATAAGCCCACCTCTTCTTGTCCAAGATGTAAGTCAACCAGCTCCAAACACGAAAAAGGCATTGCTCTCTCTCCTCCATTGTTGTTGACCACCAAACCTTCAATATCTCTCTAGCCCTCCAACTAAACTCAAATCCCTTTGGGGAAAACCAAGAGGGGCTCTAGATTTACGTTTCCAACGAGCCAAAATGATTCCCCATTGAGTTCATCAGGTTACTTGTTACTCTTAGGTTTGTTGGGAAACCCTAGGCGGCTAGGGCCGCTCGGAAGTTTCTAGGTTGTGGATTATGTTTCGGGAAAGTTTGTGAAGGTTCGGAGGCCGCCTCAAGGCCTACCAATAGTGGATTGAGCTCTTTCTTCATGGAAGAGTTTCAAGGAGAAGAAGGTGAGCCTTCATGGCGTACGGGTATCCTTCGTGGTATCTGATAACCCACAAGTGTAGGGGATCGCAATAGTCTTCGAGGGAAGTAAAACCCAAATTTATTGATTCGACACAAGGGGAGCCAAAGAATACTTATAAGTCTTACCAGCTGAGTTGTCAATTCAGCCACACCTGGGAAAGCACTAGTAACAGAAGTGATGTGAAAGCAACAGTAATATGAGGGCAACAGTAACAATAAAGTAGCAGCAGCAACAGTAACACAGAAACAATGGCGCCAGAAAATACTTGATGGCTAAATATGGACCGGGGTTCCGAGCTTCACTAGAGGTAACTCTGCAAACAAAAGAACAAGTTTTGGATCAACAAATTACAGTGGGGCAATTGACTAAATTGCAACTAACTCATGATAAACATCTTGTTCATAAATCATACGTAGGGCATGTTTTCCATATATAGTCATACGTGCTTGCAATAAGAATCTTGCGTGACATCTTTTGTCCAACCATCCCGTTTCAACGGAGCCAATCATGGAACCTAAATGGTAATTAAGGTACTCCTTTTAATAGAGAACCAGAAAAAACCATTAACACTTGGTGAAAACATGTGATCCTCAAGTCACAGCCATCCCCTCCGATTGTCCCAATTGTTGTCACTTTGGGGTCTCGGGTTCCGGACAGTAACAAGTGCATACAACTTGTAGATACAATCTAAGCAACAATTATTGATCTTAAATCTAAGATCATGTAACTCGTGCACTATTGACAAGCAATGAACACAATAAGATTCAGCAACAATAATTCACAAACATCATGGATAAACTGATCATAATGTAACAATTCATCGGATCCCAACAAACACAATAGCGATTACATCAGATGGATCTCAATCATGTAAGGCAGCTCAAGAGATCATTATATTGAAGAACTTGGGCGAGAGAGTACCAACTAGCTACTACTAGAACGCGTAGTCCATGGGGGAACTACTCACATACCATCATGTAGGCGGCGGCATCGAAGGAGAATGATCTAGGGGTCAATCCCCGTCCCGGCTGAGTGCCGGAACAGGAACTTCTGCCCACGAATTAGGGTTTTGGTTGCGGCAGAGCTCTGGAACTTTTCTGGAGAAATCCTTCGGCGTGCGAGAGTTTTAGGTCAGGGAGGTATTTATGGGTGAAGAGGCGACGCGGGGCGGTGGACGAGGTGTCCAGGTGGGACTCAGGCGCGATTAACCCTGGACCGTGTCTGGGGGTTGTGGGCCCCTCGTGCAGCTCCCCTTCTGGCTTCGTGGGTCTTCTAGCGAAAAAGAATTTCTGTAATGTTTTCGGATTTTTCTGAGCACTTTGGATTTTGGACCTTTTCTGCAATGCAGAGACATAATAAACAGAAACTGGCACTAGGCTCTGGGTTAATAGGTTAGTCCAGAAATTGTCCTAAAATGATATGAAACTATATATAAAACATGTAGATTTTGTTATAAAACAAGTATGGAACATAAAAAATTATAGATACGTTTGAGACGTATCAGTATCCCGCACCTCCCTAACGTGACGTACTTCTCTCCCAAGAGAAGGAAAACGAGTTACATCTAAAAGGACAAGTATGTCGCCTAGAGGGGGAGGTGAATATGCGATTAAAACTTTTCCGGCTTAGGCTTGATAATTGCGGAACAAAACTAGGTGTTTAAATTAACAAGCCAACAACCTCAATATACTAGGCTCACCTATGTGCACCAACAACTTATGCTAAGCAAGACAAGCAACAAGGTGATAGCAATAGAATACTTCAAGCACGAAGGCTATCACAATGTAAAGTGCATAAGTAAAGAGTTCGGGTATAGAAATAACCGAGGCACGCGGAGACGAGGATGTATTCCCGAGTTCCACCTTTTTAGGGGTGTACGTCTCGTTGGAGAGGTGTGAGACCACCACAACAGGTTGGTCTCAACGCCACAACAGACTCACCTTCTTCTCCGATGAACCGCACCACAAAGAATTGTTTCACCTTCAACTATCGGAATCCTTCGAGGTGGAATCCGGAGCCTTTACAACAACGATCCGGGGCACACACCCACAACTGAATTGGGGGCTCCCGAACAGCTACAATTGACCACAAGAGGTCTCAACCACCACAATGGCGTCTAGGGTAGAAAGACCAAAGAGTAACAAGCTCACAAACTTTCACTTCCACGAATCCTCGTGGATAGCACAAACCGATGCATAAAAGCAATGGCAAGAGCACAAGTGCTCAAATCCTTCACTCTCAAATCCCATCAAAAGCAACTAATGGTTATTGGGGGAGAGAGAGGAAGAACAAAGATGAACTTAACAAATGGAACTCCAAGATCTAGTTCCAAAGGGTTCCCCTCACTTAGAGGAGAGATGGATTGGTGTAAATATAGATCTAGATCTCCTCTCTCTTTTCCCTCAAATATATGTAAGAATCATGGGAAAAATTGAGAGATGGGCAAGCTTTCCCAGGTCAACAATGGCAAGAGAGAGAGAAAGGGGAAAACGTGCTAGCTACAGGAAGAAGAAGGGGAGGGGTATTTATAGCCCCTCCCAAAATAGAGCCGTTGCAGCAGCAGAGGACCGAATATTCCCGGTCAAGTCACGACCGGATATTCCGGTCCTTCTGGAAATATCCGGTTGGAAAAATCCGACGAGCCATAGAAGGTTTCAGCTCTGGTCCTTAGCAGAAATCCTCGATTTTTCTCCAGGACCGGATATTCCGGTAGGTCCAAAATATCTGGTAGCAAATATCCGGTGACCAACAGAAAGTTGCAAAACTGAAACATCAATAACTTTTTCGTTCGAACTTCAAATTAGGTGAAACCAATTTTGTTGGAAAGGTAACGACATGAACTTTCCTATAAAGAACCATAAATAGAGTTAAGTTGACACACATGGGAAGGTGTGGAACTTTCCTCACGGATAAACTATAATATTTTCAACACAAAAACGCAACAAGTTTTCCAAACAAAATCCGTTTTCGAAGAACTTGGGCTTGTCATGAAGATCACGACAAGCACCAAAACCCAACAAGGAGAAAAGCCAAATAAGAACCAAGAAAGATGATGATGCCAAGTATGCAAAGGTTTGAGCTCTCCTCAAAGATCCGATCAAGTTACTCACTTGAGAGCCTCTCTTGATAGTACGCCGTCTATCCTATAACCCGGTTTCCCACAAACACCATGAGACCAGTAAAATAGAAACCCTATCAAAATCATACCTTTGCCTTGCGCATTCCACTTGAGCTAGATGATGCGGATCTTGACTCGCTCAAGTTGGAACACCTTTCTTGATTGTGCTTGCTAGAACGTGCTTGATGAAGACTTCTCCAAATACTCCCCCATTCACCATTATGGGAGAGCCTCGCTTAGCTCCGTCTTCATGTATCCACTTGCACTTCATCTTCTTCTCTTGATATAGATGATGGCTTGGAGATAAACATGAATGTTCACTCAATCTTCTTTTCCAAGCCATGCTTGCAATAAGCTCAACTCTAGATGACCATTCTTCATATAAACCCTTGGATAGAACCTTGGTCATCATATAATCTTCTAGGGTCCAACACATGAACTCCAATCTTCTTTATGGATAAGATCTATAAAGATATCTCAATGCAAACATTAGTCCATAGAGATTGTCATTAATTACCAAAACCATACATGAGGGCACATGCACTTTCAACATCTTTGTCTCCGCGCGACTCGGTTATTTCTATCCAGCTCTTTCACTATTGTTGTTATATTTGTGATAGACTTCATGTTTGAAGTATTGTATTGCATCATATAGGTTATTTCACTTAGTTGTTAGGCACACTTTAGTTATCCGCATATCCTAAAACTTGTGAAAATAAAAGTAGAATTTGTTGAAACCTATTTACCCCCCCCCCCCCCCCTCTAGGTTACCGTCTCTATCCTTTCATATATCGATAGGGATGGAATGGAATGGCAAAGATTTTGGGATGGGATGATCCCGATTTGGCGTTTGGGGTTTTCTGTTTGACTGGAGAGATATGAGGTGGTTGGGATCAGATCTGTTTAACTAATGATGCTTAAAAGGAATCATTTAGCATGCCTTAAATATGGATTAGCAAAACTACGTGATTAAATAGGGACCTACGGCTCTTCCCTACCAACGCATGATTTATGAAAATTGTTCCGATTTTTTAAAAATTTTATTTTTTGAAAATGGTTCAGATTTAAAAATATTCAATTTTAAAAATGGTTCGGATTTAAAAAGTGTTCAGATTTAAATGGCTCAGATTTTTTTACACATTATCCGGGAAAATAGAAAAAATATAAAAATAAATAAGAAATACTCCCTCCGTATCAAAATGTAAGATGTTTTAGCATTTTTGGGTCCATATGTATCTAGACATGTTTAAATGCAAGATTCATCTAAACCTTGCACTAAAACATGTCTAGATACGTGTGGGAAAAAAAAGCTAAAACATCTTACATTTTGATACGGAGGGAGTAGATCATACCTATTTATGGGCCGGATCAAACCCGGCCCAAAAGAGCAGCGTTGGCGAAACCATGCAAGCGAGCGAGAGGATCCCGCTAAGAGCGATAGGTAGGGGCTCCCCCCATCTTCCCCAAAAGAACGTTCCACAAAAGGAAAACTGACCACGGACGGACGATCTAGAACAGTCTGGATCTGCATGCCTCATATGCATACACATACTTGAATTTCTTTAGGAAAATCAAGGTAGGACAACTGCCCTTCCCTGCCCGAAGGGGTCCTCCGCCACTGGTCAAAAGGGAGGACCATCCCACCCCACTCATATTACCAACTGAAACCAAACACACGCTTAGTGAACCAGTTGTAGATGGCATTTTTGAAGTTTCAACAAGATCATTTTCAGAAGAATAACAGTCAAGAAATATATAATGACACCTTGAGAAATCTGATGAATAATCCAGAGACCTTATGCTTTTACCATGATTCTTGATGTAATAAGTATCATTCTTTGACAAAATTTTCAAGGAATATTGTGTACTAGTGGTTGCCTGTGTAGTTTGCAGTAGTCTGTGCGTGTGTAGTGTTACAGTAAGGGAAACTCTAACACGCCGACCCAAACGGACACCCCAAATGTCCATTTTTTTTGTCCGTTTGGGTCTTCAGGCGGACACCAAATGTCCGCCCGTGTCCACAGACCCACGTAGTGCACCCAGCGTATGCAACAGACGCATTTCTTTTTTGGATTCATAGATAGGGGCGGGCCACATAATGCCATTTTTACATTTTTTTCATAAAAAAACATAGATAAACCTAGATCTAGGTAGCCGTCGACAGCCTACTCCTCCTCGTCGTCGTCGACGATGTCAATGTACGGCGGACGGTGTACCGGTCGCCGGTGGTTCTGCTGCCGACCCACTCGGAGGGGTAGACTACCCCTTGTCCTGCATCAGCTCCGGCGTCGCGGGGAACATTGACATCCACGTCCACGACTGCCGTAAAGCTCCGTGGGTAGCCGAGGCACCTGCTCTGACTGGTCCGGCCCTGCCCACCATGGCTCCTGATCCTGCTCCTGTGCCTCCATGGAGGAGTTGTGGAGCACATGAGTGAGGTCGTCCACTCGCCCTATCTAGTCGACGGCGGCGGTGTGGATGGATTCCTCCATTACCTGCCAAACCACGGTTGCTTTACATTACGTGATCAAGATCATGTTGCGTAGCATTCAACTTCAAAAATTATTTTTTATCATTTACCTACTCGGGACGAGATGGAATTTATCTTGGGATGCTGATATGCCTAAAACGTATCTATAATTTTTGATTCTTTCATGCTACTTTTATATCGTTGCTACATGTTTTACTATGATCAAATATAATTTTATAGCATTTTCTGGACTAGTGCCAAGTGCCAGTTTCCGTTTTTATTGTTTTGCATTGCAGAACGGGAAAAAATAAATATCATCGGAAAAGTACAAAAAACTTCGGAAAAATCCTAACTTTACGAGAAGACTGAGTAGCCAAAACCTGACGGAAGGGGAGCCAGGAGGGCCACGTGGGTCCCACCTGGTGGTCAGGGCTAGGACGTGGGCCCCACCTATGTGGGCCCTCCCCCATCACCCCTCGACGAGTTTTCGCTTTAAAACCCATTCAACCCTAAACGGTTTGGGGATGGAAAATATTTTGCGAAACACGATATAAAGCCGCCGCTGTCGCGGAAAACCCTAGTTCGGGGGCCCTGGAGTCCTGTTCCGACACCCTGCTGGAGGGGGTAATCATCACCGCAGGCGTCGACAATTCTGGAGTAGCTCATTCTTCGACTATGGGTTCATAGCAGTAACTAGATGGTGATCTATATCCTCCTTGTTTTTCAAACAATGATCTCGTGAGCTGCCTAATATGATCGAGATCACTCTGATGTAATTGCGCGTACCTGTTGTGTTTGCTGTGATATGATGAATTGTGATGTTATGTTCAGATTGTGCATGTTTATTATATGATCTTATTGCTATCATGTTATTGCTTTATTTACGTTCGTTCCTACATGCTCTCTGGTTTATATAATTTCTTTGGTCCATTTATTGCAAGTCTCAGGGAGTATATATTGGATAGAGGGTTCATGCCTCACTCTCTGGCTCGGGGGAGGGGGGGGGGGGGGGGGTGACGTGCTCTTGCTATTAAGGGTAAAACTAAGGAGATACTCTTTTGTTTACAGTTTAATACTAAGAGAGGTAAACAGAGAAGCGCTCTTGAGGTGGAGTATTAGTTAAAAATGCGGCGGTCTTTATATATTTGACGTAATGTTATATGCCTTGAACATTCTGTCATAACTTCATGATCATAATTTTTCAATTGCCAGTTGTAATTTGTTTACCCAATAGTGTTTATTATTTGTGTACCCGTTGCTCGTGCAATGGTGAGGGGCAGCAGGAGCACTCTCGACCTGCGAGAAGTGTCAGATGAGCCCTTTGGTCTTTGCTCGTGGACTTGGAGAGGCACTTGTCCTCCTCTTCCGGGCATGTCATCCCTGTTTGACGTCGACGAGGTTGGCGAAAATGCTCATGGCGGATCAGCTCGACGCAATGATTTTCGGTGCGCACTGCGAGTGTAGCGCCGCTCGAGTGCCTGGCTATGTGTGTCGTGTGTTATGTCTTACGGGCGTCTTGTATGTGTTGTGATGGTTTAGGCATAGTATTTTGCTAGGTGTGATTTGCCGTTGTAGTTGTACATGTTTTGCCCGGTTTCTCTTAATAAACCGAGCAGTCCGGATCTTTGTACCATCTTCTTCTTATCAATGAATTTGGCAGCTATCCTGCTAATATTCAAAAAAACTAAGGCTATCTTGGTTCTATTACTTGAATGAAATTAGGTATGTGAGTTTAGCAGAAACTGAAACTTTTAACGTATTAGGCATCACATGCTTACTGTGATGCTCTGATTTCCACAAGCCAGGAAAAACAAGAAAAAAATTTCCCACAAAAAAGGAACATAACGAAAGAGACAACATCTATAAATTTGAACGAGTGGTTAGCAGTTATTCGCACCATCCAAATTAATGAGTAGACCATCATACCGGTTAGTTTAATGCAAGGGATAAGGAAAGAGAACGACCGTGCGTCAACCGGCAATAGCACGATTATGGATGATGCATGAGGTAAGAACGTTCTCGTCGTATTGTTCTACTTCTGTGGAAGATTTTTGTTAGAAGAGTAGTGTTATTCGGCATGTGGCAACTGGCAACTACTCGCTTAAACAGGCTTGGGCTTCACCCCATTTCTAAAAAAACAACTGGCGACTACTTTTTGATGTCTAATTACTTTGTGGTAATGACGGATCGGAGCCTCAGAGCGGCTTGATTTTGACTTCATTTCAGAGATAAATAATCTGATGAACTGGTGATGTTACCGCGACATTGTACGGTGTCATGTCAGAGATGCAGCGACCCATGACGGCGAAACATGCACTGTCAAGGCTTAGTCTTTATTTCTTGAAAGGTACATGAACGGAGTCGCTGCGTAATAATCGTGAAACGAAGGCGATGTCAGATGAGAAGGGGAAGGGCCCAAGGGGAAGGAGATTTTCTAAAAAGTAATATTTTTTTAAAAAAAATATTTGACAAATAGCACACGTTTTTAGTCAATTCAAAAAATAGCGCGCCGTCATCATGGCCAATGACCAAAGTGGGAGTTTTGGCAGCTATATTGCCGAAAGCCTCCTTTCGTCACTGCCTCTGCCGAAACGAAAGTGTGATGAGGCTAGCATGCATGCTCTTTTCCTTCTTAATTCTTTGATGAAAATAAAAGTCGTTCAACCGTGTTGTGATTAGAGATAAAATATATATATGCGCGTCAACGAGTAGGTTCCATTCCCGTAATTGGTTTCAAGTTTCATCGACACTAACTTTTAAATTTTGGATCGAAATTCACTGATTTTTTTGACGAATTTTGTCAAATTCATCGCACTCAGTCGTCCGTTTGAAATTTCCTTTGTGGAGATGTACCTCCCACTTTCGAAAAAGGTGAAATACATTGTGGGGGAGGGTGAGATACATCTACTCGTGAAAGGAAATTTCAAACGATGGACTGAGTGCGATGAATTTGACAAAATTCGTCGAAACAATTAGTGAATTTTGATCCAAAATTAAGAAGTTAGAGTCGACGAAACTCGAAACCAATCACGGGAATCCTACGCATCGACACACATATATTTCATCTCTAATCGTAACACGGTTGAGCGACTTTTATTTTAATCAAAGAATTAGCAAGGAAAAAAGCATGCAGGCTAGGCTCAGCACACTTTCGTCTCTGGCCTAAAGGAGACTTTCTGCCGAAACTCCCACTTTCGTCATTAGCCATGACAACGGCGCGCTATTTTTCGACTTGACTAAAAACGTGTGCTATTTGTCAAATAAATTTTCAAAAAAAATATTATTTAAAAAGTTCGGGCGAAGGAGGCGATCCATTTGTTGTTTCCGAGGGTGGGACGAAGAGTCCGGTCATTTTCATCGTCTCGCTCGGTTGTGCTGCGCTTGAAGTCCAGCACCACGCCGGTGCGGATTGTATCGATTCAAATGCAATGCGAGTCACCGTGCCTTTGACTCGAGATCGTGGCGCAACAATGGCGATATCCTTGCGATCACCGGAGAGTAACACAAGCCGTAAATTGTAGCTCCTGTAAAACGTAGCTCGTCTTAGCTAGCCATGTTTGTTCTGGGTGATAAATTGTAGCTCGTCCTAGCCAGCACTAGCAGCAGTGCTCGCTACCCAGCTGTTCCTACCATGACAAAAAACCACCCCATTTATGAACGGCCCGCTGTATTTCAACAACACGGACATGGGCACGGTGTCCGTCCGGCCAGCACGCTATTTAACACTATCCGCGTGCGTGTCATGCGGCAAGCTAAGCTCCACACCGCGGCCATTAACTGAGCTCGTGCGCATTTCGTGAGCTAGCTCCTCGATCGATCTGTCTCCATGGGAAGCATGCCAGAGAAGCCCCGCCATGGCTTCGGGAGCCTTGTGAGCGGCCTGCAAGAGGTGTGCGAGAGCGGCAGGACCAAGGACCTTGCATGGCGGCGGTCGCAGCTCCGGGGACTCCTCAGGCTTCTGACCGAGAAGGAGGAAGAGATGTTCGACGTGCTTCGTGATGACCTTGGCAAGCACCGTGCTGAATCCTACAGAGACGAGGTACCTACGTCACTCGGGAAATCTATAGGCATGGCATGCTTGTTTCAGTTTGAGTATGTCTGTGTGAAACTGTTTTGTCTTCTGATCTCCATTTGATAAACTTGTTTGTTTTGGTCGTCTTCAGATTGGGGGTCTTGTCAAGTCCGTCAATCACACGCTGCGAAACCTGGAGAGCTGGGCGGCTCCCGAGAAGGCAAGCTCTCGCCATAGCTGCGTGCATCCCGTTTCTGCAAAAGCCTAATTAAACTGCTGCATGCCTTTCTCACATGGGAGCACCCTTGGTCTTTTGGTGATTGTAGGCTCAATCGCCGTTGGTTTCTTTCCCGGCGACCGCGTTAGTGGTGCCTGAGCCGCTCGGCGTCGTGCTCATATTCTCCTGCTGGAATTTGCCATTAGGTGACACCAACTTCTTTGCTCTACCTCTATAAATGTTGAATTATCTTTCACAGAATATTGCGACGTGCTACTTCCTATGGATGTTAGTTCTGAAATCCAATTCTGCTGCATTACATCCAGCCACACACGCATGGACTTTTCTTTATCTAGGGATGGATACTATTTATGTCTGAGTTATGGGTACTTGGGTAGGCATGGCTATATGTAATATATCTATCTATACTTAATATGAAGTAAAATCCCACTAATATGCATTAATTATTTTTCTAACTCAATATGCAAGCTATCCACATCATCCATCTTTCCAACCAACCAGTTATCCACCTCATCCATCTTACCAACCATTCAAATATCCACCTCATCACACTAACATTTATTAGCACGTATATTTTAGCCACCTAATTTTACACATCATTTGTTATTTTAGCAATTTAATTATTCACATCATCCTTTTTTTAACACCACAAATTATTTTAGTTCTTAATTGATTCAACCAACAAAGCGAATTTTATGCATATTGTTTTTCATTTATGAAAACACATGTAACTGTTAAATGCTCTGTTATATGTAACCATTTAAGCAATTTTCAAAATCTTTAAGTGGAAATGTATAGCATATCTTCAAACAATCTGTCGACATTATCGGTTTCTTCAGCCATTATTTCATCTTATCTACTATTTTAACTAATTTACCTACAACATCAAATTTAATCCGTCAAACACACAAACATTTCACGTCAAAATTTAGCCTCACAACTGTTGACACAAATAGAATCTTGCTTTCCATATAGACAACTTCATGTATGATACATCTTATATGCTTTCATTCACACAATATAATTTCCAAGAGATGCCCGCTACAACGTGCGGGGTATCCCTCTGGTATACTAAAAGAATCATACGGCATAAAGTTAAGAGAGGTGCTAGAAATAAAAAAGATTGAAACATCTGGTAATTGATCTGGTAGATCATCTCTTATTAGTAGATCACACTCGACAGATTTATATACTCATACATAAGTATCCGGTAATGTTCTACACTAGTATGATAGCTCAATATCTACGACATGTCAAACATGTTCATCAACCGCCGCATGCTAGTGTAGACATTTTTTTTTGAGGTATAAGGTGGTCGTATCCACCGCCCGAATAGATAGAAAGAGTTGACCCAGTTTATAAGGAAACCGGGTCCAAAAACCATACAAGCTGTACAAAGAATGACATAGACGAGGCGACCCGCCGCCCACACGACCCAAGTCGAACAAATGCCACAAAACACACCACCAGCTCGGGGCCGCTGCCCCGGCGTAATAATCAGGTCAACCTTCGCATTGCCCGAAAGTGATCTAGTCATGGTCGACGAACCCTCTGCCCACGCAGTTTTCATCTAGGTTGTCACCAAAACCACCATGTACTGGGGCCGCCGCCCCGGAGTAGCAACCAGATCGATCTTCGCATTGCCCGAAGATGATCTAGTCAGGTCGACGAACCCTCTGCCCGCGCAGTCTTCATCCAGGTCGCCACCCAGATCCCCGCTAGACAACGGTTCTGCCTCATAGAACCGTCGTAGCGTGGGAGACCGAGGCCGCCGCCTCGGCGTCCACCACCGTACGGGGCCGCCACCCCGGCATCCACCTCCCAAGACCACATAGCAAGCCTACCCATCCACCACGAACCCGTCGCACCGAAAAGCCGGTGACTCCAAGACGACGCCTCCAACAAAGTAGTGACGCGTCTGTCACCGTCGCCCGCCCCCGATGGGGCTTGGGCTTTCACCCGGAGATCATCGGACCACTCCCGTCGGGTCGGTTGTCGAAACTCCACGACGATGCAAACAAGAAGGAGAACGACACCCAAGGGCGCCGCCATCGTCGGCACTGACCGGAGTCAATGCAAGGCTTTCGCCCGGAGTTTGAGCCGCCCACGAAGCTTCGGGAGAGCATGCTCATATGTTTATCAATAATTAATCATTCCATAAACCATTACCAAAGATAAGATACATATTCAAAAACAAGTCATCACTTTCCGACCATATTTGTACAACTGAATTGCAACGGTACGAGGGATATGATTTGTATAATTCTGACGAATAAGGTTCCACATGTTTGTTTTTTTACTATAAAGGCTGCAACCACAACATTCACAAAACGAGGCTTTACAATTACACTGTATTGGTGTTCCCCATCGACCATCTAATTGTTTAAACACAGATTCAATGATGATTTCCGAAACTTATCGTGTTTACTGTCGCACCATTGCATACACATGTTGCACAACTAGTTTGTACTGTCTCCCGTTTGAGAAAAATTTACCTTCATTGAGTGGTGGTGTGTTGTAATGCAGGTTTGGCTCTGGAGCCACTCTCCGGCGCCCTAGCGGCTGGCAATGCTGTGGTTGTGAAGCCGTCCGAGCTGGCGCCATCGACCGCCGCATTCCTCGATGCCAACATACCGAAGTACCTGGATCCCAAGGCTGTCAAGGTGGTCTTGGGTGGACCAGAAGTTGGAGAACAACTCATGGAGCACAGATGGGACAAGGTCCTTTTTACCGGTAACTGCAAGACTTAAAAAACATCTCGACTCTGCAAAAAGTTCATTACAGGCCACCGAACATCAATTTGCTGTTCTTGTCCATGTATCTTCTGATGGCCGTTTCTTGGTGTTGTTCAGGAAGCGCCCGTATAGGGCGCATTATCTTGACGAAAGCAGCAAAGCATTTGACTCCAGTCGCGCTTGAACTGGGCTCGAAATGTCCGTGCATCGTTGATCGGCTAGATAGTAAGAGAGACAAGCAGGTAATCATCAGAGTCTTTGTCTGTTTTCACTTTTGCAAAAAAATTCAGATTAAAGGACAGGTTGAATGTATCTCGTGTGTTGGTTACACAGATTGCAGCGAATCGCATAGCTGGAGGGAAATGGTCAGTTTGTGCCGGCCAAGCATGTCTTGCCATTGATTACATTCTGGTCGAGGAGGAATTTGCACCCGCTCTGGTTAGGTTTTCTCTGATATATACAATTGTGAATCGCATAACATATACTACACTGCATATGTCTTACCAGTACCACTCTGCTTTTTGACAAGCCTTAATTTTGTTCGTCTGAAGATTGAGGTACTGAAATCAACAGTCAAGAGGTTTACCGCTACGCCAGAGTGCATGGCCCGGATCCTGAACGAGAAACACTTCAAGAGGCTCAGCAACTATCTGAAGGATCGTAAGGTGGCAGCTTCTGTGCTGCACGGTGGTTCAGTGAACCCGAAAACCATGTAAGTTCTGAAAATTGTTCGCCTCAGGCAGTTGTGTACATGCTTCATGTGGCTAATATCTTCACGCCGAATTGCTGCCTCGTGCCACGATGCCTACGGTGCATTGGTGCAGGACCATTGAACCCACCATACTGCTAAACCCTCCGCTGGATTCTGACATCATGACTGAGGAAATATTTGGTCCGCTTCTCCCGATCATCACGGTACGCGCCCATGAAAAGCATCTTCAGTTTTCCTTCGTCGATAAAGGATTCTTTTGACGGTAAATAGCAGGAGCTCTGCCTATGCATTATTAGAAGGGGAATAGAATTGATCCAGTTAATTTTTTAGATAAGGAGCATATATTAATATCGCGAAGATACAATTTACACCCAGTCTCTGCAACAATGCATTACCCTAGCGACAACACGGATGCACACAGCCAAATAAGAAGAAGAATTACAAAAAAGAAAAGCCCCACTACAGTGATTTATTCCTTGTCGCAGCAAACCTAACACCACCAAAAACAGTACCAGAAGTCCAGCTTCTTCAAAAACGACGCCTCCAAGAAGGGAACAGTGCTCGAGCACTATCGTCATCCTGATCATAGATCATAGGTTTTCACCCTGAATAAAGTCCACACTCGCAAAATGCAATGCCTTCAACAAGGGAATTGTCAGGCACAACCAATTAAGGTCAGATCTTGGGGTTTCACCCTGAAAGTGGAGACTCTGAACTTCTCCTATGTTGTCGCCCCCTCTTGCATGCCGCTGCTTCAAGTCACGAATCACCAAGCCAATTCCTCATTGTCACGAAGATTCAAACCACCATTGCTAGTCCTCAGATCTCGGCTTCATGACATTCTCCGCCAGCACCATGGAACGAGAACGTGTCCCAAGATATTAACAGCCAGCAGAGCTTCGTAGCGCTTCCTCTGAAACCAAACGGGCAGAGTAAAACATGGGTATGCACGACCGAATCCCACCCGATCCAGCAATCTCCAGGCATGAATCGCCCAGTGGAGTTCGCCGGCGGAGCCTTCCGGAACACGCCACTGTAGCCAGATCGATGGAGACAGGCATCCGGCAATCATCATCTTGGTGCGAGGAGGAACCCTGGGACCGCCACCATTATTCGCGAGACTGGCAGCCCCCCACGCCGCTAGTCGTCTCCGTGTCAGATTGACCGAAGAGGAAGAAGGTAGTCCAGCGCAAGGCTCCAGGTCGCTGGCGTCCCGAGGGCAGCCAAAGACCACGCAGCACCGGCCCTGGCTGAGCCCATCTGGTCAGATCGGGCCTCACAGCCCAGATCTCGTCCCGATGGCACACATCGCCGCCGTGTACGCCTAAGCCGTGCCATTGGCGTACCGCCTCCTCCTCGACAGCCTCCCGTCGGAGATCTCAGGCCCCGGCCAGCGACGGCCGCGCCGCTCTGTGTCCCCACTGGCGTCACACCATCTCCCGTGAGAAACCGTCGGACAACAACTCTCCATCCCAACCGCCGCTGGACGAGAAGGGGGCCGCTACCGCCGTCAGCGCGGGCAGCGGCGGCGGCCAGAGAGGGAGAGGATGGATGGGGTGCCTGGCGCTTGGTGGTGGAGCCTCCGGAGCCGCCTGGGAGGAGCGACTCGGGAGGAGCCGGATCCCAAACTCATGTTAATTAGGAAAACTGGACCCAAAAACCATACAAAGTGCGGTTAAAGAACCGCACTTTAACCGCTGAAGTCATGCTGATTTCAGGTAAAGAAGATCGAAGACACCATGAAGTTTGTTAGATCGAGGCCGAAACCGCTCGCGATCTACGCCTTCACTAGGAACGAGAAGCTCAAGCGCCGGATCATAGACGAAACGTCGTCCGGGAGCGTGACCTTCAACGACGCAGTGGTGCAGGTGTGCGAATGTTGCTTCTGCGCATCATCATCCTTCCCCGGACCCGTGTGTTTTTCTTGTCTTCTTTCTACTTACCTACTGTGTTGTTGTTATAGTACGTTGTGGAAGGTCTCCCGTTCGGCGGCGTCGGGCAAAGCGGAACCGGACAGTACCACGGCAAGTACAGCTTCGAGATGTTCAGCAACAAGAAGGCGGTGTTCAAGAGAAGCTTCCTGATCGAGTTCATGTTCAGATATCCGCCGTGGGATAACAGTAAGATCGGGATGCTGAGACACGTCTTCAACACGAACTACGTACTTCTGTTCCTCGGCCTGCTCGGCCTGCGGAGGTGATCACCAGAGAAACAACCACGAGAACAGACCGCAACCGAGCAGACAGAGAGAAGCTACGCCGTATGCACAAAAGAATCTGGACTGCATACAACACAAGTGTTTTATACACTACTAGTACTTTCATTGAACCAAATGCAAAGTTGTATCGTGTACTCTATTTCTGTCAATACTGTGATTCGTCAAAGTTTGAGCAGTTTACAAGGAGAATGCCCTCCCATATATTTCCACGACCCTTCAGATATACGCCCAAGATTCCGCTCCTGACCTCATTTCTATCCAGTTCGAGCGCATGGAGCAGCCCAGCGTCGCCGCCCTTGAAACCCTAGCGCCGCCGCCTTGGACCAATTATCTCCAGCGCCGGTAGGCAGGGAACCGGCCGCCGCGAACAGGCATTTTTTTTTTTTTGAGGGGTGCGAACAGGCTCTTATGATTCTAGCGGATGGGAACGTGCGCCGGTGGATTGTTCCTGCTCACTATCTTTGTTGTGGCCTTATGATTCTAGCCCTGCTCACGCTAGACGGGCTGAGCTGCTCGCTGTCCGCAAATCCTAGGGATATCCTATATATATCGCACGTAGGTGGCGCTGTACTCCGCTGCCGCCCGAAGAAAGAATAGTTGGGCCCCATTATTGCGGCCCGTTACTAGGTACATTTTTTATTATTAAAATATATTTTTGATAATTCTCCTAAATTTCTGGAGTAATTGATTATAAATTCAGTTTAATAAATCGAAAAAATATTATCGAATTTTGTACATCTTTCAAATCTGTTTTTTTATTTGAAACTATTTTTCAAAAATTGAACACTTTTTAAATATGAAAACAATATTCTAGATATTTTTATAATATGAACAATTTTCAAATATGAACAACTTTGAAATCTGATCAATTTTTGAAATCTGAACACTAAACATAGTGGTGAGAATGTAGTCAACTCCCGATGTTCAGCCTTATGGATTCAACCGAGTAAGGGTCAAACGTATAACCCCTCTTAGTGTTTGCACATGTCCGTCAGATCCGGTATAGCGGAGCTTCGTTGTCCAGAGCTTAGCCTCTACTGGTGTACATGAAGTGGAGTTCCCAACACATGGGAGAGAGAGAGAGAGAGAGAGAGAGAGATTGGACCTCAATCTAGAGGGACAATGACACCTCAAAAACCCCGTAGATCAAGTTCCAACTTATGTCAATTGTGTCTCCAAAGTAGGAGGGGAGGGGGTTTATATAGGAGGAAGATGGGGGTTTAGAGGAGGTGCAAGCCCTCCCCCCATCCGCCCCCGCCGCCCGTGGTGGGCTCGGCCAAGCTAGGGTTGGGAGGGGCGCCTCCCCTCCTTGCCCTAGCCAAGGCCCACGTGGGCTCGGGTTGGAAGGGGGAGCCTCCCCTTTCCCTTAGTCATCGGCCCCTCCACCCTTTGGTGGTGCGGCTACCTGGTGGGCCCCTAGGGCCCATCAGGCAGCCCCTCTCTGTGGACTCCAGCCTTAGAGCATCATATGCTCCTTCCCGATATTTTTCCTTTTCCAGAGTTTGTCCAATTAATTCCAAAACTGGTATTTCCACTTTACAAATAATTCCCAAAATTATTTGCCATCATATAAAATCATTTATATGATCTGGGACATCCAATGTCCACATATAAAACATCTGAACAAGTAATCTTTCCATATATAAAATCTCAGAATAATTCCGACAGTGATATAAACTCTTTCTATGACTCTGGGACATCTCATGTCCGCTTATCCAATTTCTCTCTGATATATAAATATACCGATCACTCAGAAAGAACATTCCGGTGATTCCATCTCGTTGTTCCAGACCTACCATTATACACATGAAACCAAATCTAACTTAAGCATGTGACCCCTACAGCGATAACAAGTGGACATGACTCAGAAAATACTTTCCGATCAATAATCAATATCGGAACCATGGACGTCCATATTGACTCCCCACTGTTATGCGAAGACACTCTGTTAAACTTGTTGGTTATTGTACATCATTCCCATTACTCACGATACTGAGCTTTACCCGAGATTAGATATATCGATATCGTGTGAACCGATCGATCATTATATCTTTGTCAATTTCGTTAACTGGCAAGTATCATTTTACTCGTCCCGTATTTCGATATCCCACATGATGAAACATCATGATGCA
Organism: Poa pratensis; assembly: GCA_947311845.1. NCBI lineage: Eukaryota > Viridiplantae > Streptophyta > Magnoliopsida > Poales > Poaceae > Poa > Poa pratensis. The sequence goes on along the minus strand of CAMZMU010000034.1, from coordinate 77,351,563 downwards.
TTGTTGATGCATGCAAAATACATACATGAACTTTGCATTATATTACTTATATTTCAATCATATTTGCATCATATAAGGGTTATATCATTGTTTTATATTGATTTTGGGAATATTTTACAGTTTCCCTATTTTTTTGGAATTAACCCTGCACTGGCAGAAAACCCTATTTTCTATATTTTGTTGTTTCAGGGACCCAAACGACGTCCAAATGACCTAATATTTTGCGGGGATCATTTTTTGGAAAGAACAAAACGTAGGTGCGAAGGAAGCGAAAAAATGAAAACCCGAGGGCCAAAAGAGGTGGGCCCACGCGGCTAGATTCCTTGGCCGCGTGGGACCCCCTATCCTGGGTCTCGAGCCTCCGATGCCGTTGATCTTCATCCCCGTGCCTTCGTCTTGACCTAAAAACGAATATAAAAATAATCCCCGACGACTTTCGGAAGGGAGCGCCGCAGAAACACAAAACCACGAAACAGAAGACCTGGAGCTGCAGATTGGAGGGGAAAACTCCGGCGGGGCGCTGCCGGGGTGGTCTCCATCTTCTCCAACATCTACACCATCATCACCATGATTAAGGGGGAGTAGTCCACCCCCTGGACTTTGGGTTTGTGGTGGTAACTTGATCTAATCTCTCTATGTATGATCATTGTTGAAGTCCATATGATGTGCCTTGCATAAGTATGGATCTATCTATGTAATTCCTATGGTGGATATTGTGGTATGAGATGATATTTGTTATGCATTTACCGTTGTGTTGGATCTTTTATGACTTGTCATACTTTGGAGATATTCTATGATGCATGTGATGGTTCGATTTATGCATAATGCCTTATTTATCCATGTCATGAGGTGATTGACACCACCAAGTGTAGATAGATGAGAGAGATGTGGTCATGCACACGAAATATGAATCATTGCACTAGTGTTTAGCATATTGTCCATTATGAAGTATGATGTATGTAGGTACGGGATGGCCGATGTGACAACGGCATATGTATTGAGTGACACAATACAGCCCAACATCCTTTATCTGGGGGTAAAAAGGAAGAAGTATGATGTGGGAGTGACAACAAACCACGCTAGCCTTACGAGGGTGACCTAGCAACACAAATGATTATTTTCTTTCAACTATGTGTTTTAGTACATGTAGCCGTCATAGAAGTTTACCATTAAAGCATGACAATTGTGTGTACTTTTTATCTATAACATGATAATCACCATAGATGGGAGAGAGGATTGAGTGAACCCATGAACCCATGTCCATTGTTCCTATAAGATAAAACCTTTGTCTTGTCCTCTTGCATTGAAGAGGATTGGGACACTTTTACATTCTTGTTTTGTTACATTAAACTTCCATCCATTAAATCAACCATCTTGTTCTTTAAACTTGTTTAGTACATAATCAACTAAAACTTGTGATACTTTAGTTGTAGGGAATAGATAACTTTTCCTTCTTGCTCTTGCGGATCGATACCCTTCTTCCACATTGAGAGGTGCTACAGTGATCCCCTGCTCTTGGGGGTTATCAAGTACTTTTCTGGCGCCGTTGCCGGGGAGCGTAGCGCTTAAGTTTCTATTCTTGTGTGCACTAGACTTTAGATTTATTTTATCTTGTTTTATATCTTACAATCATCTAAGCTTGGGAGGTATGTTCATTTGTTATGTTCGTGGAATGTATGGGTCACGTACTTATGCAAACCCCTATGGTTGGATCAATTAATGTTGATCAAAAAAGTTTATAATGGAAGCATTAAATGTAATTGGCCATGTATTATGTGATAGGTATAATGTATCTTGCTGCATAGATCAATATCCTAAGCATCTTAATTTCAATGCAAGCTTGAGAGTATGCCTATAATTGCCTCTTACCATAATAATGAAATTATGACCACTGATATGAAGGCAACCGAGGAATTTACTATTGTAATGGGAATTCTTGAGATAGTTATGTTTAATATAGATAAATCTCGTAGCCTCACACCAAGACTTGCTACAACACTTGAACAACTCTTGAAACTCTTTTGTGAGAATACCTATATCCTTGAATATTATAACAATCTTGTTGCTATCAAGGAGAGATCTAATGGCTTGCAGGAACAAGAAGAATATAGAGAAGAGGAAAAGGTATTAGAGGATTGCCCATATCCTTACTCACCATGCTATTTTGATTCTGATTCTGATGATGATCAACACATTCAAAATGATATTATTATTGATAATAGCTTTGAAAGTGATGAGGAATTTGGTTTAGATATTCTATATGATAACGCTTTAGATGATGGTCCTATTTGAGAGTTAGGATCAAACAATAGTGATTTGCTGTCCAGAAAATAGATTCCTAGCTTCACTGCGAAGAATGTTAAAAATCACAGAAGAGGAATTTTGACCTGATATTTTACGACAGCAATATTCAGTTGTTATTACACATTTCATTAGTTCAAAGTGTTCTGATTTGAGCAACATAAGTGCCTCTAAAAATTCGCTCCTTTCAGACTGTCCAGTTTTTGACAGATTCTGTATTTATTTTGCATTAGTCTCATTACTATGTTTTGTGTGGTTCTTTTGATCAAAGAGCAAAACATAACCTTAGTAACAGTAGTTAATGTTTAGAATCAACTCATTATATGTCTTAGCTGTACCTATGAGGATTTAATTTATGGAGACACTAACCCCTCTAATCAAGTTTTATGTTGAGTTTTGTGTAAAGAGAATTTTCAAATGGAAGAGTTGAGGGTGATGAACAAAATCAAGAGAGACAAACACTCAAGCTTGGGGATGTTACCCCTAGACTCACCCAACATATATCAAATAAGGTTAAGAATTCAAACTTGGGGATGCCAAGCCACCTCACTCCAACCATCTTGATATCAAGTAAGAAGCCTAGCTACATGGCTATAAAAAAACGCTTTACGGGAGGCAACCCGGTTGTTTTTATTTTTGATTTTCTTTGTGTCCTCTTGCTGTAACAAGAGACTTAGTTTTAAATTTTGTTTCTGGAATTTTTAATAAAGTGCCAATTTTTACCCGTTTTGGTTTGAAAAAGTTGCTATTTGTATTCGGAGATTTTATTCCAGCACGAATCTGTGCACGGTATGATTTTTCATTTCTATTATGTAACTCCGAATGAGCTGAAATTTGAACTGTAATTGCAACTTTTCATCCTCTGTAAGCGTGAATTTTTTCAGATTGTTTCGACATATTTAAGTAGGGTAGAAATATGAGGTGATTGACACCACCAAGTGTAGATAGATGAGAGAGATGTGGTCATGCACACGAAATATGAATCATTGCACTAGTGTTTAGCATATTGTCCAGTATGAAGTATGATGTATGTAGGTACGGGATGGCCGAAGTGACAACGGCATATGTATTGAGTGACACAATACAGCCCAACATGCTTTATCTGGGGGTAAAAAGGAAGAAGTATGATGTGGGAGTGACAACAAACCACGCTAGCCTTACGAGGGTGACCTAGCAAAACAAATGATTATTTTCTTTCAACTATGTGTTTTAGTACATGTAGCCGTCATAGAAGTTTACCATTAAAGTATGACAATTGTGTGTACTTTTTATCTATAACATGATAATCACCATAGATGGGAGAGAGGATTGAGTGAACCCATGAACCCATGTCCATTGTTTCTATAAGAGAAAACCTTTGTCTTGTCCTCTTGCATTGAAGAGGATTGGGACACTTTTACATTCTTGTTTTGTTACATTAAACTTCCATCCATTAAATCAACCATCTTGTTCTTTAAACTTGTTTAGTACATAATCAACTAAAACTTGTGACACTTTAGTTGTAGGGAATAGATAACTTTTCCTTCTTGCTCCTGCGGATCGATACCCTACTTCCACATTGAGAGGTGCTACAGGGATCCCCTGCTCTTGGGGTTATCAATTTTCTGTAAAACATATTGGATATCATTCATACTGAGTGGGCACAGGATGTATCTCTATTTTGATAGAGGAGTAATTTCCCATCTTGGAATATCAAGATTAATACATACCTTTGGAATTACCCAGTAGCTACCTTTTTATCACCCTTTTACGGTGAGATACTTGATACTACCAAGGCAACTCTTCGTGTGTGTGTGTACAACCCTAATAACCTCATGGCTTAAGGACATCTAAGTACTATAACCTTGCTGTAATATGTTACTAAGAACAAAAGACATCTTATAGGAATATTTTACCATATCAACGAACTGGGTCTACCCAGCCATATTGTTTCAATCAACAATATGCTATTTATCGATGTTGACATAAATTATGTCCATGATCAGGAAACAGGGTCATCTAGCAATCATCAAATTAGTATGAAGACAAGACTATGGTATCTTTATTCTATTCATGTTTCTACACGTGCATGTGAGTTTTACTCTTAATATACGATTATGAATAACATTTATAGCATATAATAATGAATCATAATTATGAATCCGGTGTTAATTATCATTGCCACTTGGGCATACATCGAACACACTAGGCGGAAGCGGAGTTTTGGATGTGATGAAAACATCGCTTCACAAAGCGGGCATGGCTATAGGACGATTCATGTCTGAGCCGCACATGTGCATGTGAGTCTAGTGATTGGTGCTTTGCAACATCGGCATCAGTGGACAACACTTAGTGTTTTCAGTTTGGTAGTCCTTTTCCAGTGCCGAGTCTTGATATTAAGGGTGAAAACTTTAGGTCTGGCCTTCATTGGTTGTACCTGTTAGTGGTGATCCTTGTTGAAGGCACTGTTTGAAGAGTTTTTATTTTCTCCTGGATGAAAACATATAATTTTGGATTGGGCGACAACGGTGATTTTGCATTGTTCCTTCTGTCGCTTTTTGAGAACCATTTGTTTAGTTCTGAGTGTTGTATTGGCTATTGGGACCGGCTGCTGCAAACGATTGATCACTGTTGCAGTGTCTTTTTTTTTTGGTCGTGTGCGTGTTTAATGTATTGACTAGCTCTTAACATTATGTTGGTGCAGAGTTTAGATGCAATTGAAAATTTTCAATATTAATATATTCTTTTTTCAATAAGAAAAGTTAGCCAAAAGGTGAAGTAGTCGTGGAGCAAACGGAAGTATCACATTCCACGGCCTCACCAATGCAGCCTAAACCATATTTAACTATGGAATTCTTATTCGTCATGGGCTGAAATTAAAAAAAAAAAATCAGACAAGATCCACGCATGGCGCCCTGGCTCAACATTCCACAAGATTTCCATAATTCTCTTTCGAGACTAAAGAATGTGCAATAGTACAGTACTCTATGAGTAGTCGTCAAACTAGCCAATACGAGACTAACTAACAACACACAATTGATGGATAGCTCCCAAATCCCCATGTGGCATGCCGAGAGGCAACCGTAAACAAATGAGGGTTTCAGACCCACCAGCCTGCAAGAACAGTTAGCCTAAACGCTACTGCCAAGCATAATTCCTAGTCCCAAATCACGTTCTGAGCATTTGTTTTCGCGCTAATTCAACACGGACGAACAGCTAGAAGGAAGACTTGTGTGCGCCAAGCGATCTGGTCCTGCATGTGATTGTGAGCGAGGAAAATGCTAAAATTCACCAGCTTTGCCGTTCAGAAACCCAGCTGTCTGTTGAAGTGTTGAGTACCCTATATATAAGTTCTTTTCTGGCTGAATGCAGGGGATGTGGACGCGGCACTAATTGATGTACTCTACGCTTCATGTCCCTGTCGCGGTATACCCAACTGCCGCGCTGTAATGTCCACGACTCTTTCAGTTTCGACAGGCAAGCACGCAGGACGGTAGGAGGAGACGAAGCAACGGCGGCTGGGGTCCTGTCCAGCTTTCCTTGTAGCCTGGAAACTGATTATATGCAGAACCCCCTGATTTAATTAAGAGCTTACCGGCCAAAAAAAAGATGAAAATGCCTTAGTAAGGTGTCCTTTTTTTATCGAAAAAGTAAGGTGTCTTTACAGGAGACTTGCTTGGATACAATTTCATTTCAGAAAAACAAAGGAAAGCAGACATCAGCAGATCGATGTTCCATCTCGCAAACAAAACGGGTTAGCTAAGGATTAGTTGTAAGGACCATCACATTGCAGTCTAAAGTTATTGCAGTGTATTCCATCACGCGTTGCAACCAGCGATTTAAGTATGAATGCGACCTAACTCTAACGTACATCTCTAGTGGGCGACCTGGCTACCAGGGCGAGTGAGAGGGCGAGTTTCTGAACTGTTACGCACGGCACATTTATTTGGCCTTCCCCGTAGTGTTCTGGAAGACTTCAAACGTGGATAATCTGGGTTAACTAATTCCATTCACAGGTCGTGTTTAGGCTGTTGGTTAGGGTGTCAACATCAGCAACTGATCCACGCCATTTCCGTGACTTGGTAAGTTTCGTGCCCCGGTGCGCACTCACTTCAGCTCCACATGTGGCCTGCACTGCTCTCGTGATTCAAAAATACGAGGAGAAAAGGAGAGTAAGAAACTGAAAAGTGGTTGATCTAAACAACTAAACTGAACTATGAGAAATCAGATAAATTCAGTTTAGGTGACGCGGGAACGATAATGGAACCCTAGATGAAACATGGCTCTTCTGCCGTGACGAATGAAATGTCGGGTAATGCTAGCCGACCCTAGTAGAGAAATGTTTATAGATACATGTTACTAGTGCCGCACCACAATAGCCACCGGTACTTGGAAAAATATTGGTGGCGTGGTTAAATATGGCCACGCCACGAGTAAGGATGTACTATCGGCATCACGATTTGTCCATGCCACTGATAACTTATCTAGGGTCAGGTTTCGAACCATCACCGGTGGCGTGGTGTTTCTACCCTAGCCACTAGTTTTGGCTCAGAAATTAAATCCTCTAAATTCACATATCACTTTCTCCTCTCCCCGACCCGCCTCCGCGCTCCTGTCCATCAACGCTGCCGCCTCTTCTCCTCGACGCCACCGGTGTCGCAGACTCCTCCTCGCCCCGACACCACCTACGCTGCAGCCTCCTTCTCGACCCGACGCCACCGCCGTCACCGTCGCCTCCTCGGTGAGCCTTCCTCTCCTCCTCTTTAGTTGTTTTCTTATTTAGTGTAGTTAATGTAGTGTAATTGTTTTGTGTCATTGATTCGTTGCTTAAATTGATTTAGCTTTATTTAGTTGATTTACCTGATCGATAGTGCCCGTCCACCACTATTATGGTTTCCGTTGGCAGCAACGCGAACACCACCTTTGAAGAATCCGATGTTGTATAATTTCTCTTAGGGCTAGCTTGATTTCATGTTCATCCAAAATTATGCTGATTTCAATTGACTTGGACACTGTTATTTAGGATCAATATGTAATTGCGGTATGTGGGATATGAAAAGCGAGTTCAGTCATTGCCTTGAAAAGTTAGAGCTAGCTAAAGAGGCAAACCGGAAAATGAAAAAAAATGGTGAATTAGAGGAGAATAAGGTATTAAACAAACGAAGATTGAATTGGAGTTGTATATCACCGATATCGTTCATGATCACAATATCAAAACATATGCAACTCGGTTGAAAATGAGAAAGATCAAGAGATGTGCCATCGAAGGAGATTTGTGTTCATTATGTGTTTGCATAGATTATTCCGTTAGTCGCAATTATGATAGCAATGTTTACTATCTAAAAAGATACACTAGATAAACTAGACTGTATGTTAGGTTTACGATGAATTACGTATAAATCTATGATGCATTAATTTGAATGGATTTGATGTTTCAAAGTGGGGATTGTGATTTCTCTAGTGCAAAGTGTCAAGTGTGCATGTCGAATTGTGCAAGGAGATGATTTAGTGGATCACCGTTCTTTTTGATCTGTGAAGGTGCACTTAAATTGAGTGGCAACAAACTATTTTTTTTGCATACACTTGTAGTAGTTTGTATTTTGTAGTGCTTTCCTAAGGTACGATAGCGTCTGAACTAAAGAAAGGGAATATGGAAAGTGAATGTGGTAAAGGATACCAAGAGTAGGTTCCCTGAATGATTTTTTAGGCATCTTTTCTTTGAACAAATAAATCTATAAAGGAAATTGGATGGATCTTCCACCTATGCTATGAGTGAATCTTATCATCACTGGCGAGTTGTATCGTATCACCGTCTTCGTCCGGAAAACATCTGCAGAGCTAAGCTAGTGTATTCCTAAATTGATGAAGTCCACATAATGGAGCTCAAAAGCCGATTCAAAAAGAAACTTTTAGAGCATCTTGAAACCGCACATAAGAAATATTATAAATGAATCACCTTAAAATAACATATGAGAGACAACTTTCTATTTTGGAGAACAACAAGTCGAACATGCTATCCTATTTGCCCATACCTGACTGATGGAAAGAAATTATATCCTCATTTTATTTTTAGATAGGTCCGACTTTAGAGTTCCGGATTGCCTATGTCGTTTCGGATGATCGAAATCAAGGATGAAGTTCCACGTAGCATACTCTTGACTTCTTTCCTTAGCCATTGTTGTGCGGCTAGTTTGTGCCTGTTCCAGACCTTTAAACCCCTGGCCACCAAGACCTCTAGTAGTAAATAAAAGACCCAATCACCAAAATAACCCTCTCTATCCCCCTCCTTGGCACGAACACTTGTTTCCAGCCACCAATGGCCTTCCTCACAGCTCAAAACATGAGAACACTTGTTGTACGAATAGGCAAAAGCCTCGAGTCTTTCAATCACCTCCTCGTAAGAATATGATGGGAACGTTTGGGGGGCTGTCTCCACCATGTTGATTGACTAGGCCCACCCCGTCCTTGCGGCTGAGAGAGGCATGGGTGCAGCAGACCATAAAGCTTAGTCGACCAAGTTGATCCGATTTCATGTACCTGCGGCGCATGTAATTGACACATAAAGAATCTTAGGCTCGTTGCGCATGCAGCGTGCCTAGCTCATAAGTAATTATTATTTAATTATTCCTATCATTGGCTTGTCGATGCAGACTTTACTTGCATATTCTTTGCCAATATGATCGGTTGTGTTTCCGAGGAAAACAACCTGCTTTCGACTAAGGAATGGACTTACTTATTTCCTGTCTTTCTTTCTGAACATGGTTAGCTTTCTGATCTCTCTCCGTGAGGAGAAAATTCCTAGGATTGATGCTCGATTAGATAGTTGATTTGATTTTCTATTACTAGAGCTTGGCAGTGAAGACAGTGCAGCAGATTTTTGCACTACCAGAATGGGTCCTTGTGATTCTCAAAGAATGATGGGGGGCAAGGCTGATACCTCCCAGGTGATGCTATCAACTGTGAAGAGGCTTCAAAGCGCTCTTAATCTGGCCGATTTTGCAGTTCTGACTTGGTGATTGCTATGATTGATATAGAAGTTGGTCCTCCGTGGATAGTGATTCTCATTCGGAAAGGACTCATGGAATGGCCTTATTTTGCTTTTGTTGCAGAGATTGTACCATGCAATGCTCGGGTAGAGTTCAGTGAATTAACATAAGGAGTGTGCTATTTCATACTCCTGGGGGAATATACAAAATTGAAGTGAAGAAAGGACGGGCAAAGACCCATTTAGAAGGCGAAGGACGGGACCCGTTCATTGTCGAGAACGACCTCATCAGGGGATAGTTGATATATTTTCTTTGACATGACCACACATCCTAAAAAAATGTTGCATATATGAACTATGACAAGACTGGCGAGACTGATCATAGTGTCGAGGACTTCGAGAGTGACGAGAATGATGACACATTTCAGTATACCAACTTTTCCCGAAGAATCGATCTCGAGGACCATGAGAAGGCCCACCTCCTCGATCTTCCACCCCAAGAGGTAGCTACACCAGGGTGCCTTCTGTGACTCATTTTAAGATCATAAATATGTCTAAAAAATATGTGATGGTTGATACCCACAAGTATAGGGGATCGCTGAAGTCTTCGTTGGGAAGTATTACCCAAATTTATAGTTCGACTCGATGGGAACACAAGAATATCAATAAGACCTTGGCAATTGAGGCGTCACTCTCAACCACACCTGTATATCAATAACTTGCAGCAGTAATAGTGATGGCAGTAGTATGATTCAAGTAACAAGCAGAACAGTAGCAGTGAACAAGTGTTTCCCAGTTTTCACCGGAAAAGTGAAAGTGTAACTCAGAGATTTAAAACGTAGGCATGAGGTGATAGCGGGGTGTTGCAAGAATGAGATTGATCATATAATAAGAAACAAATAACAATGGGACCTATCTCTAACTCCGATATATGTAGGTATGTGTTCCATATTTAGTTGTGCGTACTAACCAAGAGAATTTGCACAACATCTATTGTCCAACCTGCCCATTTCACCGGGGCCAACTTGGAACTACAGGTAATTAAGGTCTACCCTTTCGAATAGACCGGAACAATGCATTAACACTTCATGAACACATAGAATCCTCAAACTAAAACATCTCCCCCTTGTTTTCCCTATATGTCACGTTTAGGGTTCGCAGGTTCAACATAATAGCAGGTGATACACTTTGCAGATAAATACCAAACTCAAATATATGATGGGGCAATATAAGTTCAGTACTGAAATCATGCCACTCGGGCCCTAGTAGCAAGCATTAAACATAGCAAGAGTGCATCAACACAATACAAAAGTATCCTCAAGATAAAACCCTAAAATCCCGAACAACGGGTAGCATTACATGATCAATCTCATCCAATCCCCATCCACCTCACATGCCTACAGCGGACTACTCACACATGGTGATGGAGAGGGAGCTCATGGTCGATGGAGATGAAGGCGGTGAAGATGGCGGTGAAGACGGTCTCCGGATCCCTCCACCGGAGGAGAAATCCTGGATCAATCTGTCCCCGAAACGAAGATCGTGATGGTGGCGGCGTTCTGTTTCGCGAAAGCTCCTCTCCTCCTAGGGCAAGCACTTTTTCGTATATATGAGGGGGTACGTCGAAGACCGAAGGCGAGGCGGCGCCCGAGGCCCATTTGGGCTGGGCCCACGCGGCCAGGTACAGGGGCCGCGTGGGACCCACCCATTTGGCCCTCGAGCGCTTCCTCGTGTCCATCTTTTGTCCATTGTCCTTCTTTTCCATAAAAATTGACGTGGTAATTTTCCCCGATTTTATTTCCTGCAGAAATAGCCAGAAAAGAGACTTTGCTAAAAACAGCGTCAGATTCAGCAGTTTTATTCAAATATGGGAAGATTCCGGAGCAAATTATGAGGCAAAGTGCTTGGAAAAGTAGATGCATTTTGGATGCATCAGCTCCCCCAAGCTTAGCTCGTTGTTTGTCCTCGAACAACTCAAACGTAGTGCAGAAGCGATAAAAGACTTTGACAAGAACTTTGCATTGCATATGTAACACAATTTAATATCAACAAGCATTCAAAGCATAGCTTCAACAACAAATGATAAGATGTTAGCAAAGGTATATCTAATCAATGTTAAAGCATTTATATTTGTTGCAAGAGAGATATTATGTAGAGTCAATACTTGGATGAGTTTGCTCAACTGTAGAAATAAACAAAGGTTCTTGCATCGCTAATGATTGAATCATGACAAGACTTTTGAGGTCTTTTGATTCTTTCTTTTGTTACCTGGTGAAATCATTGTGCTTACAACCTTGCTCTTAGTTTTAGCAAACCATTTGATATTACTGACATGACTCATATGCTTGACCGACTAATGGTTGAAAACCTCATGCCCCGTGAATACGAGTACCTACACCATGGCTACTCAACTTGGGTCACTAAGCAAGTTCGAAATTTTCAGTCATTGCAAGTAATAAAAGCGTCATCAAGAGCGTCAACTGGGGTACCTCTTGTCCCAGGACATGGACAAGCCCATGTCCAAACAACAAGACAAACAGACAATGAACAATCTCAGCACTCTTTTATTTACCATTTGCATAGCTTTTTATTATGAAGTGCATCACTGAATGTCCACCATGGTGCGCTGTAAATTTCCACCATGAATGATGCATGGCTTAAGTTGGCGGCCCAGGCGTCTCTCTAGCCAATTATTCTTACTCATCAAACTTGCTAAGTTTCCGCTTTCATTTCGCACATGATAAGCATCCATAAACAAAAGTACATGATATCAACTGAATATATTTTAGTGCAATGTTGAAAGCTTTACATGTGTCAGCACATTTCAGCTAACTCCCAACCACTAAACCTGTCAAGCATACAACTTCATGTTTATTATTTGAAAGATTATTTTACTTTCTATTGGTTGGCAAGTTTAGTAAGCACAATGGGATGCGTAGACCTTTGTTTAGAGCTACAATTATTCAATCCACAACCAAGTATTGTCACTAAATAAAATTTCACTTGCATCATCATATAACATACTAGAACATGGAGAAGATAAACATTTGCTACCATTTCTCTAGATGTTGAAGAAACTATGATGTGCTCACTTGCTGTTATTAAAGAGTCCACATAAACACGGCAAAGGTGTCATACCTTTCATCCACTTCATGCACATCAACTCATCATCGTTGTTCTCCTCTCCCAACTTGAACTGCACAATAAAAACTCAAATCTGCCAGAAAATGTCACTGCATACAGTACTGTTTTTACCCTACCTAGACACCTCAGAAAAATCTCATATTTTACGTGTGTGAGGTTATGATGTGTTGCAGCAGTGGTTAAAATTTCAGCTCAATCGGAGTTACAGAGAAAAAATGAAAAATAAAACAGCGAGCAGATTTCAGCAATTTCTGCACCTCCGTTTTTGCGTTTGTTTCAAGAAAACGAAAATATTTTTGTTATTTTTCGTTCTAAGAAACAAAAGACAAACAACCAGAAGTAAAAGAAACAAATAAAATCTTTTTGTGTTTTTGTGTTTTCAAGAAACTTATCATAGCAATATAACGGTGATATAAAACAATGAATGGAGAGTAAGAGAAGTACTCCCCCAAGCTTGCGATCAAGCTAGTATCCTGGGTAGTTGCCGTATCCACTTCCACTTCCAGGGTAGTAACTATATGGGTAGCCTTGCATGCTTGGGTACAGGGGCTCCGCCTGAGGCATGTACCCCTGTGTCTCTGGAGCTTGTGGCTCCTCCTGAGGCGGCGCCTCTTCCACTATCCATTTTCCGGTACTCCTGTCAAAAAGATCAGTACGGGGGAGCCTAATGGACACTCGCTGCCCACTAGTGCTCAAATAGTTATACAGATAATGTCCCCATACAACGTACTTATATCCATGCGAGTAGTCAAAGCAAAATCAAGTAATTTGGACTCTTGCACTAGAGTACCCATGTTATCACCATATCCTCTCTCGTTTTTAATGTAATTGTACACCATAGTAGCAATAGCACCAGCATAAATAGGAGTTTGATCAGTAATATTTCTACTCACAGCAGTATGCAAAGATCTAGCAAGTATGACTCCCAAGTTATATTCACACGGTGTATTTTCTTTTGCACATTTTAGTAGATAAACCATTGGTCCAGTGCAAGCAGAATTGTTATCCCTAGCAAGAAATCCTCTTGCAAGAAACAACGCAAAATATCTCAAACTTGGGTGCTGTATATGAGTAAATTTACCCCTATTTAATCTATCAGAGAGTTTACAGATATAGTGTGCCAAAACTCAACAAGCTCATGGTTGGTATCAGCACGAGTTTCACTCCAACTCCCTGAATTTTCTACACCAATAGCATTGCAAAATTCCCTAGAGACATAACAAGGCGCTCACCTCTCATAGTAAATTTGCAAACAAAGGTAAGAGGGGTGCCTTACTTCTCTTCCTGTGCTTTTGGGGCTCCGGGCCCTCAAATCTGAAGGTAGAGAGGAATTCCCGCGAGAGTTCTTCATATGTATCTTGGGGGTTCTGGGAGAACCTAAGCAAGCCAGTTGTAGTGACGAAGGTGTCGAAGTCCTCTTTGATCCCCCACTGTTCAAGAACATAGGGATCTTGCCATCTTGTTGTATGTATTTTCAGCTTCTCCCCTACAAAGAATGCATCATCCTCCCACAGGTGGTCGTCATCATAATTGAGGGAGACTTTGCATGCTCTTCTTCTTGGTCTTGAGCTCATCCCAACCAAAGCTTTGCCCTTGCTAAACATGATACCTTGCTGCCCAAAAACAATATTCAACAAAAATCAAGATGTAACACCTTAAAACAACATTAAGCCATCCATAAATAGTCTCCACATCAATATCATGCATCAATATCAACTAGAAAACTTGAATCTATGGATTTCCTAAGCATAAAAGGGTGACACCTAGTGCAGCAAAATACTTCATGCATGAGGCATAAGAACAAAAAGTAATTGGATGAGTGGAGGAGTCACATACCAATGAGCAATCCCACCAAACAGATTTGAAAAATCTGCCCTAAACTTGGAGATCCAAGGATAGCAGGAAGAGAGCTCGAGAAAATTTGGGAAAAATACCTGGGGCTGGTTTCCTGTCGAGGGGAAGGAGATGGGCACTGGATACTCACCTAACCCCCTCTGTGGGCCAAAATAGTGGGTCCCACGCGGCCAGGTACTGTGGCCGCGTGGGACACCCCTTTTGGGCCCTGGTGGCCCTCTGGTGTCTCCCTTTTGGCTGTTAGTTCCTCTGGTAAAATAACTTACCTCCAAATTTTTCTGGAATTTTTCGAGAAAATTTTCTGAACAGAATTTTTCAAACTACATTTCTGGAATTTCTGCACTTTGAAATAATTATGCTCATGCAAATAATCTAAAAATTCTAGAATAAATGAAATCAAACATTCAAAGCAATTTTTATGGGAATCAAGTTTGCATCATTTTCATATTAGTAATGAGGTTGATCAAGTCTCATTAATAATATGCAAAAGATATAATACATGATTCTTTATTTTATATGTTTTCTGAGCAATTTCAAGTCACCTCATATTTGATTGGAATAGTTCCAATCATTGATAGCATATTTTGGTTCAGGAGGTGGCAATGAATTCAAACTTCCTATTATAAGAGTATTCCTTTTAATGGAGTTCACACTCTGGCTTACCATAGTAACAGATTTCTTCTTAGGAAAATAGATAGTGTGCTCATTTCCCTTGACATTGAATGTTACCTTGCTCTCAGTGCAATTTATAACAGCCCCTGCAGTGTTTAAAAAGGGTCTTCCAAGAATAATAGACAAATTATCATCTTCAGGCATTTCTAACACAACAAAGTCTGTAGGGATTAACACATTAGCAATAGAGATAGGGACATCCTCACATATTCCTATAGGCACAGCAGTTGATTTATCAGCCATTTGTAATGATACTTCAGTTGGAACCAATTTGTTTAGGTTAAGTTTCTTATATAAAGAAAAAGGCATAACACTAACACCAGCTCCTAAGTCACATAGAGCATATTTCACATAAGTTTCTTTAATATGACAAGGAATAGTTGGAATACCAGGATCACCACGTTTTTCAGGCATTTTCCCTTTAAAGGAATATTCAGCAAGCATAGCAGTTATTGCATCAGTAGGAATCTTTCTTTTATTAGTCACAATGTCTTTCATGTATTTGGAATATGGAGGGATTTTAATAGCATCAACAAGAGGAATTTGCAAACACAAAGACTTAATCAACTCAAAGAATTTCTCAAATCTAGCATCATCCAAAGTTTTTATTACCTCTTGGGGATATGGTATGGGTTTTTGTACCCACGGATCCCTATCTTTACCTCTTTGTGGATTAGGATGGCTCTTCTTCTTATTCTTCTCAGTAGATGGTGGAGGGTCTTCTTTATCATTAGGTTCAGGTTCTTCAATATTTTCATCCTCTTGTGGCTCTTCTTCAGGTGAAGGTGATTCTTCTTCTTCATTATTATTATCTTCAGTCTCAGCATCAGAAATAGAAATATCCTTATCTTGCTCTTCAGAGTCATCAATGTCCTTGTTTTCATTGGGAGATTTTCCTGCAGAAGATTTCTTCTTGAGAGCTTCTTGTTCTTTTCTCTTGGGATGGCCTTCAGGAAAATCAGGATCCTGAGTACTTGCACCTCCCCTAGTGTTAACTCCACAAACCTGTTTCTTCACCATAAGACTTTCATACAATTGATTTTGAAGAGAAACCATTTGTTCAACTTGATTATTCATCATCTCACAGTGTTTAACAATTCTTTTTACCTCTCCCACACTAGCATGTAAACTTTCTCGAAGAGATTTAATTTTGTGAGAGTTCTCCATAATAGTCATTCTAATATTATGCTCCTCAGGATTATGATGATAAGCAAAATCATTCATGTAGGATACATCAACAGGAGGTGTTACCTTTTCATTACCTTTTATGGAGCTAATAGCATTGACTTGAATTGGAAAACATGGTTGATCATCAGGAAGTTTAACACCCATTTCAGATAATTCCTTAAGATGAGAGGTTTTAATTCCCTTCTCTTTAATAGCCTTGGAAGCTTCTTTCATTGTTTCGTTATCCAATTTGAGCATGCCTCTTTCTTTCCGGAAATATCTCTTCAATATTCCAGTCTTCATAATTCCTAGAGATAGTCTCCAATAGCTCAGTTGCTTCATCAACGGTCCTTTCCCTGAAAACATTACCTGCAATACCATCAAGATAGCCTCTGGTGTTTTCGGTTAGACCATTGTAAAATATATCAAGTATTTCATTACTCTTGAAGCCATGGGTAGGACATTTCCTAACCATCTTACTATACCTCCCCCAAGCTTGGGGTAAATCCTCCTTCTCTTTCTGTGAAAAGTTGCTAATCTCAACAGTCAAACCATGAATCTTATCAGCAGGGAAATACTTATTATAGAATACCTGCAAACATTCTTCCTTGCTAGTAATACATCCAGGTTCTAAACGATTATACCAAGTTTTAGCACTTCCTCCCAAAGTAAAAGGAAACAGCTTTAAGAAATAGTAGCGTTGATGGATTTCATCTTTACCAAATAACACAGATAAGTCATGCAAGACAGCAATGTGTTCAAAAGGAAACTCATCCTCTCTACCATAAAACTTATATTTTTCAGCTTTTTCAATTATTTCAGGATCAACACTAAACTCATAATCTTTATCTTTAATTTTAATAGCAGGAGCATTCATTTTCTCAGTAATAGGAAAATATCCATCAAGAGGAGAATTTTTATAGCTATCAAGTTTATCCAATTTATCAAAGTCAGAATTCATAAAAGCCATAGTAAATGCCTCCTCTTCCTCAGAAGTTTCAAATTCATCATCACAGTATTCATTATCTTCTAACTCAGATTCCACATTTTCAGGTGTTTCAGTTATCTCAGATGTTTCAGGTGTCACTTCTTTGTCTATGCTACCACATAATAAATCATTTTCATTACTAGTAGACATTTTAGACAATGGTGAACTAGATAAAACCTTTCCTCTTTTCTTAGGAGCAACAGCAGAAGCAACATTAGGTGAAAAGTTTGGCCTACTTGGCAAATCCGTACCTCCGCGAGTAGTTGAAGGCCTCATTCCTTCAGAGTAGTCTTTTCCTTTCCCATGGTTAGGAACAAGCAAAAGCAGCAAATAGATGATAACAAGTTGTCTTACCAATAAAGCTAGGTTCCCCGGCAACGGCGCCAGAAAACGTCTTGATACCCACAAGTATAGGGGATCGCTGAAGTCTTCGTTGGGAAGTATTACCCAAATTTATAGTTCGACTCGATGGGAACACAAGAATATCAATAAGACCTTGGCAATTGAGGCGTCACTCTCAACCACACCTGTATATCAATAACTTGCAGCAGTAATAGTGATGGCAGTAGTATGATTCAAGTAACAAGCAGAACAGTAGCAGTGAACAAGTGTTTCCCAGTTTTCACCGGAAAAGTGAAAGTGTAACTCAGAGATTTAAAACGTAGGCATGAGGTGATAGCGGGGTGTTGCAAGAATGAGATTGATCATATAATAAGAAACAAATAACAATGGGACCTATCTCTAACTCCGATATATGTAGGTATGTGTTCCATATTTAGTTGTGCGTACTAACCAAGAGAATTTGCACAACATCTATTGTCCAACCTGCCCATTTCACCGGGGCCAACTTGGAACTACAGGTAATTAAGGTCTACCCTTTCGAATAGACCGGAACAATGCATTAACACTTCATGAACACATAGAATCCTCAAACTAAAACATCTCCCCCTTGTTTTCCCTATATGTCACGTTTAGGGTTCGCAGGTTCAACATAATAGCAGGTGATACACTTTGCAGATAAATACCAAACTCAAATATATGATGGGGCAATATAAGTTCAGTACTGAAATCATGCCACTCGGGCCCTAGTAGCAAGCATTAAACATAGCAAGAGTGCATCAACACAATACAAAAGTATCCTCAAGATAAAACCCTAAAATCCCGAACAACGGGTAGCATTACATGATCAATCTCATCCAATCCCCATCCACCTCACATGCCTACAGCGGACTACTCACACATGGTGATGGAGAGGGAGCTCATGGTCGATGGAGATGAAGGCGGTGAAGATGGCGGTGAAGACGGTCTCCGGATCCCTCCACCGGAGGAGAAATCCTGGATCAATCTGTCCCCGAAACGAAGATCGTGATGGTGGCGGCGTTCTGTTTCGCGAAAGCTCCTCTCCTCTAGGGCAAGCACTTTTTCGTATATATGAGGGGGTACGTCGAAGACCGAAGGCGAGGCGGCGCCCGAGGCCCATGGTGGCTCTAGGTTAGTAGTGCCAGAAACAATGCTTGTACGTCACACGTCAGTTGGGAACCCCAAGAGGAAGGTATGATGAGTGCAGCAGTAAGTTTTCCCTCAGTATGAAACCAAGGTTTAATCGACCAGTAGGAAAACGAGGTTTGCTTCGAAGGTGTTGGTGAAGGAGTGTAGTGCGGCGCAACACCAGGGATTCCGGTGCCAACGTGGAACCTGCACAACACAATCAAATTACTTTGCCCCAACTTAACAGTGAGGTTGTCAATCTCACCGGCTTGCTGAAAACAAAGGGTTAAACGTATCGAATGGAAATGATGTTTGTTTGCATAAAACAGTAGAGAACAATGATTGCAGTAGATTGTATTTCAGATGTAAAAGAATGGACCGGGGTCCACAGTTCACTAGTGGTGTCTCTCCAATAAGATAACTAACATGCTGGGTAAACAAATTACAGCTGGGCAATTGACAATTGATAAGTGCATATAACATGCATGTGTGAGCTGTGGTGTCTACTATGAGATTCATTTGGGCATTACGACAAAGTACATAGACCGCTATCCAGCATGCATCTATGCCTAAATAGTCCACTTTCCGGTTAACATCCGTACCCCTTCCAGTATTAAGTTGCAAGCAACAGACAATTGCATTAAGTAATGTGCGTAATGTAAACAATACATTCATCCTTGAATAAAGCATTGCTGTTTTACCCCTAGTGGCAACAACACATCTACAACCTTAGAACTTGCTGTCACTATCCCAGGTTAAATAGAGGTTGAACCCAACTATCATGCATAAATACCCCCTCTTGGAGTTACAAGTATTCACTGGCCAAGGCTTCAACAAGTAACGGAGAGCATGCAAGATCACAAATGACATAGACATGATAATATAATATTCAGCTCCACATAGGTATCAATATAAGTCAGATCCCAGCAAACACAACATGTAGCATTACAATAAGATGATCTTGATCATGATAGGCAGCTCACAAGATCTAAACATGATGGCACAAGTGGAGAAGACAACCATCTAGCTACTGCTATGGACCCATAGTCCAAGGATGAACTACTCACGCATCACTCCGGAGGCGGGCATGGCGATGTAGAGCCCTCCGGTGATGATTCCCCTCTCCGGCAGGGTGCCGGGAAGAGCTTCAGAAACCCCCCGAGTTAGGGTTGACGACGGCGGCGGCAGCGAATATGTTCTGGATGAAAGGCTCGGTGTTTTAGGGTTTTCGCGTCTCGGGGAATAAATAGGCGAAGGGGCGATGTCGGCGGACCCCCGAGGGGCCCAAACCACCAGGCGCGGCTGGGCCCAGCCGCGCCAGGTGGTTTGGCCACCTCGTGGCTCTTCGTCTCTCCTTCGGACTCCGTGTACGTGCTGGAAAAATAGGGACTGGCCTTTTGTTTCGTGCAATTCCGAGAATATTTCCAGAAGTAACTTTCTGAAACCAAAAACAGCAGAAAACAGGGAACTGGCACTGTGGCATCTTGTTAATAGGTTAGTCCCAGAAAATGCATAAAAGTGATACGAAGTGTATATAAAACATGTAGCAAATGGTATAATATAAGCATGGAACAGCAGAAATTATGGATACGTTGGAGACGTATCAAGCATCCCCAAGCTTAGTTCTACTCGTCCTCGAGTAGGTAAAACGATAACAACAAATAATTTCTGAGGAGACATGCTTTCACACAATCTTGATCAATATATTGCAAGGCTCATGTCATGAATGAAGTGACTCAAAGCAATGATCTATAGTTTGCTAACAAATAGATAAAGAGTAAACAATGAATCATATAAGCAAAAACTTTTCATGAATAGTACTTTCAAGACAAGCATCAAAAAGTTTTGCATAAGAGGTAACTCATAAAGCAATAGATTCAAAGTAAAAGGCATTGAAGCAACACAAAGGATGATTAAGTTTCAGCATTGCTTTCAACTTGTAACATGTATATCTCATGGATAGTTGTCAACATAAAGCAATATAACAAGTGCAATAAGTAAATATGTAAGAATCAATGCACACAAAGTTGACACAAGTGTTTGCTTCTAAGATAGAAAGGAGTAGGTAAACTGACTCAACATAAAGTAAAAGATAGGCCCTTCGCAGAGGGAAGCAGGGATTAAATCATGTGCTAGAGCTTTTTAAGTTTTCGAAAGCATATAGAGAGCACAAAATAAGTATTTGAGAGGTGTTTGTTGTTGTCAACGAATGGTAGTGGGCACTCTAACCCCCTTGTCAACCAGACTTTCAAAGAGCGGCTCCCATGAAGGACGTTATCTCTACCAGCAAGGTAGATCATCCCTCTTCTCTTTTGTTTACACATGTATTTTAGTTTCTTTATAGATGACACTCCTCCCAACCTTTTGCTTACACAAGCCATGGCTAACCGAATCCTCGGGTGCCTTCCAACATTCACATACCATGGAGGAGTGTCTATTGCAAAATTAAGTTGCTTACTGATAAATCAGGGCAAAACATGTGAAGAGAATTATTAATGAAAGTTGTAATTAATTGGGGCTGGGCACCCCGTTGCCAGCTCTTTTTGCAAATTATTGGATAAGCGGATGTATATGCCACTAGTCCAGGTGAAAGTCTGTCAGAAGTAAATGACAAGATTGAAAGATAAAACACCACATACTTCCTCATGAGCTATAAAACATTGACACAAATAAGGAGTAATAAAGTTTTGAATAGTTTAAAGGTAGCACATGAAATATTTACTTGGAATGGCAGGAAATACCACATAGTAGGTAGGTATGGTGGACACAAATGGCATGGGTTTTGGCTCAAGTTTTGGATGCACGAGAAGCATTCCCTCTCAGTACAGAGTTTAGGCTAGCAAGGTTGTTTGAAGCAAACACAAGTATAAACCGGTACAGCAAGAATCACATAAAAACATATTGCAAGTATTATAAGACTCTACACTGTCTTCCTTGTTGCTCAAACATTTTACCAGAAAATATCTAGACCTTAGAGAGAACAAATATGCATCCCAAGTCTCAACAAGCTCTACGGTAGTTCTCCACTACTAGGCTTTAACTACATGATGCAAGAGCTTAAACATGATCTACTTGAGAGCTCAAAACAATTGCAAAGCATCAAATCAAAACAAGACAATGATCTACAAGAATGCATATGTCTTTTCCAATACCAACTACTACATGTAGCATTTTCTTTCTTCCAAACAAACACCAATAATTTATTTAAACATAAACTCTCCAAATGATAATATAATGCAGCAAGAGAGTATTTATAAACAAGTGCTAACAGCTCGAAGAGATGCATGAAAAACAGGAGCTAAAAGCACTGCAGTAGCTAGTTAAGAATACTCAACAAATATAAGTGAAGAACATGAGTATTCACATGAAAAAGCGGAGCGTGTCTCTCTCCCACACAAGGATTGCTAGGATCCGAATTTATTCAAACAAAAACAAAAATAAAAACACACAGACGCTCCAAGTAAAGCGCATAAGATGTGAAAGAATTAAAATATAGTTTCACTAGAGATGACCTGATAAGTTTGTTGATGAAGAAGGGGATGCCTTGGGCATCCCCAAGCTTAGACGCTTGAGTCTCTCTGAATATGGTTGGGATGAACCACGGGGGCATCCCCAAGCTTAGGCTTTTCACTCTTCTTGATCACATAATATCACCCTTCTCGCTTGATCCTTGAAAACTTCCTTCACACCAAACTCAAGACAGTTCTCATTAGAGGGTTAGTGCATAATCAAAAATTCTCATATTCTGTAATGATACAATCAATCCCAAAGCTTCTGGACATTAGCTACAGCCACCAATGCTTTGTGGAGCAAAGAAATCCACACAAACACAGTAAAAGAGCGAATGCAAAACAAAAGGCAGAATCTGTCAAAAACAGAACAGTCTGGAATGACGAATTTTTTCGAGGCACTTAAGTTGCTCAGATGGATCTGGCCTAAAATAATGAAAGTTGCGTACATATCTCAGGAATATGCGTGATTTTTCTCAGAATTTTTTGAATTTTCTACAGGGAGATAAGCTCAAATCCGTGACAGCTAAAAATCTGTCACTGCGCAGAAATCCAAATCTTGCATCAACTTTCAATATAGAACTTTACTTGGCACAACATTGCGATAAAATAAAGATACAAAGGAGTTGCTACAGAAGTAACAAAACTCCTTGACTCAAAGAAAACAAAAATAACAGCAAATAAAAACGATGGGTTGTCTCCCATAAGCGCTTTTCTTTAACGCCTTTCAGCTAGGCGCAGAAAGTGAAAATCAAGTGTTGTCAAGTGGCAAATCATTCAAATCATCAAAAGCTTCTTCCAACACACAGCTTGTAACAATGGGTATCTTAGATGTTCCTGGAGGTGTTTCATTACCTTTAACCGTACTAAAAGTTTTATCAATTTTAAGCTCATAATGAGTCTTTGGTTTTGGCACTTTAGGAACATACATAAACTTTTGCTCTCTACCCACATAAACTTTCTCCTTTTTAGACTTAAGAGAAGTAAAGGTTGAACTTAAGGTTTCAATAGCTTCCTCTAACTCATCAATTCTATGATTTTGGGTGTCATGGATATTATTATCCTCAAGAACAGTGATTCTTTCATTGATGGTGGCTATTGATTCATTAGTCTTACCAATACAATCAAGAAAATTTGGAAAAAAATTCTCCATAGAGTCTAACTTATTTATAACATCCTCCAAGGTGATCTCAACTTTAATATCTTTAGTGGGTGGTGTTCCTACCAAACTTTCAATAATATTACAGGCTTCTAAAGCAGGAGTACCCAAGAAATTTCCACCTGTAAGAGTGTCTAGAACATACCTATACCAACTAGAGATACCAACATAAAAGTTCCTAAGGAGGATAGTGGTAGAGTGTTTCTTAGTACATCTATGATGAGCATCACTAATTCTATACCAAGCATCTTTCAAATTTTCACCTCCTAGTTGCCTAAAAGAACGAACTTCAACTTCAGGAGCATTCATTTTGAAAAACAAAATCAAACTGAATTAAACAAGTAACTAATTTTTTTGTGTTTTTGATAAAGAAAGCAAACAAACTAAATAAAAATAAACTAAGCAAGACAAATAACAAAGTAAAGAGATTGGGTGTGAGAGACTCCCCTTGCAGAAGCAATTCGTTTTCCCCGGCAACGGCGCCAGAAAACGTGTTGGTGGCTCTAGGTATAGTGCCAGAAACAATGCTTGTACGTCACACGTCAGTTGGGAACCCCAAGAGGAAGGTATGATGAGTGCAGCAGTAAGTTTTCCCTCAGTATGAAACCAAGGTTTAATCGACCAGTAGGAAAACGAGGTTTGCTTCGAAGGTGTTGGTGAAGGAGTGTAGTGCGGCGCAACACCAGGGATTCCGGTGCCAACGTGGAACCTGCACAACACAACCAAATTACTTTGCCCCAACTTAACAGTGAGGTTGTCAATCTCACCGGCTTGCTGAAAACAAAGGGTTAAACGTATCGAATGGAAATGATGTTTGTTTGCATAAAACAGTAGAGAACAATGATTGCAGTAGATTGTATTTCAGATGTAAAAGAATGGACCGGGGTCCACAGTTCACTAGTGGTGTCTCTCCAATAAGATAACTAACATGCTGGGTAAACAAATTACAGCTGGGCAATTGACAATTGATAAGTGCATATAACATGCATGTGTGAGCTGTGGTGTCTACTATGAGATTCATTTGGGCATTACGACAAAGTACATAGACCGCTATCCAGCATGCATCTATGCCTAAATAGTCCACTTTCCGGTTAACATCCGTACCCCTTCCAGTATTAAGTTGCAAGCAACAGACAATTGCATTAAGTAATGTGCGTAATGTAAACAATACATTCATCCTTGAATAAAGCATTGCTGTTTTACCCCTAGTGGCAACAACACATCTACAACCTTAGAACTTGCTGTCACTATCCCAGGTTAAATAGAGGTTGAACCCAACTATCATGCATAAATACCCCCTCTTGGAGTTACAAGTATTCACGTGGCCAAGGCTTCAACAAGTAACGGAGAGCATGCAAGATCACAAATGACATAGACATGATAATATAATATTCAGCTCCACATAGGTATCAATATAAGTCAGATCCCAGCAAACACAACATGTAGCATTACAATAAGATGATCTTGATCATGATAGGCAGCTCACAAGATCTAAACATGATGGCACAAGTGGAGAAGACAACCATCTAGCTACTGCTATGGACCCATAGTCCAAGGATGAACTACTCACGCATCACTCCGGAGGCGGGCATGGCGATGTAGAGCCCTCCGGTGATGATTCCCCTCTCCGGCAGGGTGCCGGGAAGAGCTTCAGAAACCCCCGAGTTAGGGTTGACGACGGCGGCGGCAGCGAATATGTTCTGGATGAAAGGCTCGGTGTTTTAGGGTTTTCGCGTCTCGGGGAATAAATAGGCGAAGGGGCGATGTCGGCGGACCCCCGAGGGGCCCAAACCACCAGGCGCGGCTGGGGCCCAGCCGCGCCATGGTGGTTTGGCCACCTCGTGGCCTCTTCGTCTCTCCTTCGGACTCCGTGTACGTGCTGGAAAAATAGGGACTGGCCTTTTGTTTCGTGCAATTCCGAGAATATTTCCAGAAGTAACTTTCTGAAACCAAAAACAGCAGAAAACAGGGAACTGGCACTGTGGCATCTTGTTAATAGGTTAGTCCCAGAAAATGCATAAAAGTGATACGAAGTGTATATAAAACATGTAGCAAATGGTATAATATAAGCATGGAACAGCAGAAATTATGGATACGTTGGAGACGTATCAGCCCATTTGGGCTGGGCCCACGCGGCCAGGTACAGGGGCCGCGTGGGACCCACCCATTTGGCCCTCGAGCGCTTCCTCGTGTCCATCTTTTGTCCATTGTCCTTCTTTTCCATAAAAATTGACGTGGTAATTTTCCCGATTTTATTTCCTGCAGAAATAGCATGAAAAGAGACTTTGCTAAAAACAGCGTCAGATTCAGCAGTTTTATTCAAATATGGGAAGATTCCGGAGCAAATTATGAGGCAAAGTGCTTGGAAAAGTAGATGCATTTTGGATGCATCAATGGTATGTTTTAAAAATTATTTATCCTTTTCCCTTTGTTGTGGTTATCATGTGTGGCGTTCTTTTGGTTTTTCATCCACGATATCATTCCAGAAATTACCTAAGACGATAGCGGACAACACTGGATCCCGAGTGACGGCGATTCTGGACTACGCCTTGTAGTAGCTGGGGTCTTCATCAGCATTCCTTACAACTCATCGCAGTGAGAAAAACCAGGCACCTCAATTTGGAGGTGATGTTTGTGATGAGTATGTAGTTTGTCGATGATGAACAATTAGGTTCTAGTTTTTTTAAGATAAATGCATAAAGTTTGCAATGTGACGATGATGACAATTGAGTTGCGTCTGTTATATATGATGTTGCGGTGTGGTGATTATAATTGTTCTCATTTCGATGATAAATATTACTTATATATGCAACTTCCGCTGAATTGTTTTCCGTAAAATACACTAGTGGCGTGTATTCTGCAACCAGTGGCATGTGATATATATATATATATATATATATATATATTATATATATATATATATATATATATATATATACACACGTGTCATGTCACTGCAATATATGCTTCTAGTGTGGCATGGTCTAGACATGACACTGATACTTGATATTTCGTTTTCGCGCTGTCTCCTTACCAAAAAAAAATGATCGGAAACAATCCAATTTGTATAAGACTCATTTCGGTAACTGGAAGAATGGAAACATACTACCCCCCGGTTCAATAAAACTGTCGGGGAAAACAAACTACGGTAGTACAAATGTCTACAGGGCTCACGACAATAATTACGGATCGGATGTAGTATATAGTACCATATTATTTAGTACCGAATTTATGAAAACTAGTCTTCCACTCAAAGATAACAATTTTCCTTTTCAAGTCTTTTTTCAGTACGTTCCTCAACATGTTTTATTCCTGCATTTGTAAGCCCCCGCTAATATATCGGTAGAAAAAAGAGAGTGATGAGCCTAAGAAAACTGAACTGTGGGAATGCGAATGAAATAGGTGGCGCGGCAACGACAATGGAAGACTGGATGAAATATGGCTCTTCTGCCGTGACGAACAGAGTGACATGCATGGCGGGCATGTGTCCATTTGACCGGGTGGAAAGGGGTCGATTTCATGGACAAGCATCCAAGGCTCAACGACATTATTTCTAACCATTGTTTGTTGGAACGTAGAGAATAATGTGATATGTTCATTGATTGCTGAAGATCGATTTTGACTTCTTAATCGGTAAAAGTCATCACAAGGTACTCTCACATGCTCACATGCGTGTTTAGCTTAGCTAAATCACATATATACTGCGCAGTATCTCAAAAACAAATGTATAAGATCTACAAGCCGATTTGATTCATGAGGCACTACATGCCTACAACCACATCCATGACATCACAGCATTTGTACGGTACCCAAAAGTTTAACTAGTGTATTGATCCACTGCTACGACAAGCTAGGAACTGAAAAAGTTTTGTGCCCTACCTAAGCATTTACACCTCTGACGTACAACTCAGGAAACCATCCTGCGGGCCGGTTTTAGGTCCGACGGCCGACATCAACGCCGACGTCTTCTCTTGGAGGATGCGCACCACGTCCGCCATGGATGGCCGGAGCCCGGGACTCGTGACATTGGTGCTCTGCAGTGCAAGCGCCGCCACGGTCGCAGCCTCCTCTCTGTCGTAGTCATCTCCCAGCCTACTGTCCACCACGTCAGCTACTTTGCCCTCACTGACGGCGGGTCCCACAGCGGCCGTGAGCCGGCAACCCGTGTCAGGGCACATCGCCTCCCGCCCGGTCACGAGCTCGAACATGAGCACGCCGAAGCTGTACACGTCGCTCTTCTTGGTGGCCACGCCGGAGCGTAGGAAGTGCGGGTCCAGGTAGCCCGGGGAGCCCATGACGTGGCGCGCCGACGCTCTGTTCGTCGCGGTCGGCCGGACCCCGGCGGAGAAGCCGACGTGGGCGAATCCGAAGTCGCAGAGCTTGGCGTCGAGGTTGGCGTCGAGCAAGACGTTGGAGGCCTTGATGTCGCCGTGGATCACCGCCGGGTCCCTGCTCTCGTGGAGGTACTCGAGCGCCATCGCCACCTGGAACGCGATGGCCATGCGTCGCCCCCACGGGAGCAGCGCCGCCCGCTTCGCGCCGTTGCCGTTCCGGTGGAGCCTCTCGTGCAGGTCGCCGTTCGCGGCGTACTCGAACACCAGGACGCCTTCCTCTGCACGCACGCAGAAAGGAACAAGCAAGATCAGCTAGCTACAGAGTATTTGCGGAGTTGACCAGTATGTGGGTGCTGAACATGGGTAATTGGTTCGTTACCTCGCTCGTCGCAGTAGCCAAGCAGGCGGACGATGTGGGGGTGGCGCACGGCCATGAGCACGTCGAGCTCCTGGCGGAAGACGCGGTGCAGGCGCTCGCTGCTCCGCTGCACCTTGACGGCGCCGAGGCGGGAGGAGGTGAGCGACGCGAGGTACACGGTGCTGAAGCCGCCCTGGCCGATGACGCGGGACGAGAAGCCGCCGGTGACCGACTCGATCTCGGCCCACTCGATCCGCCTCGCCTGCCCGCTCTTGACGGCCGGCGACGGGGCGCCTCTCGGCTCGTCCGAGACGCGGGAGTGCGCCGTCCGGCCCGCCTCATGCTTCTCGCGAACGCCACGCCGGAGGCAGTCCAGCAGACCACCGCACCCGTCCAACATTGCTCGCTCGGTTGGTGGAGAGAGATAGATCGAAAAGGCTCTCCTCGCTAGTATGTGTTTTCCTCTCTGGCTGCACTTGAAGAAGAGGGGCCGGCGGATCAAAGAATGGCCAGTGGCGTCCATTGATATAGTATACGCGAGCTGTCAGCTGCATCCTCCTCCGATGAGTGGGTCTCAACTAATCATTGTGCGTAAAGAATGGCTCAGAAATGCTTTGAGATGTGTGATGCTTCGGTCCGTTGACGTCATACTCCTCCTCCACCTGCATTCGATCATCGGCGGGAATGCTTTTTGGGCAATACTAATCAACAAAACATTCTGAAACCGTATCCCCACGGATTAGACTGTTGAGAGACGCAGCTGGGATTTTCGACAGGTATTTCTATCTGTCAAACAGTGGGCACGCACGCACTACTACGTAGATCGGAGGATGTTGCACGGACCACGGAGCGTGACGTGCTATCGGCACCAAGTGGCACCAGTTCTTTGTCACAGCGTCTTCTTCCTCGTGTTGTAATTGGCCGGCCGGCCTGCTTGGTTTATCAAAACATTTCCGACAAGGAATCCCAGGGCAACTAAAGAAAATCCCGAAGGGAACTGTCCGAGCTGTGGAGCGGACAGGAGCAACAGCCAACGGGAAATTTGCCTTTCAGCAGACGTGCTCAGTTACTGCGCTGCAAAAGGTTTAATACCGCTGTGTGGACACGTGCCACTGTGCCGCCACCACCCAGATCCTACTACATGTTGTCCCTATAATTTACAGCACTTCCTTATCGGTTGCCGTGGTTTACCGCGCACCAGAGGACCAGCCCGAGGAGTAATGTGGATCCTGGCAGCAGTTTACTGTTTCCCATTTGCTCTAGTGTGCGCACGGGTTTCACTGCTCAGAGCTGAGTATCTCACGGGCACTCTCAAAGCACACCCGAGGAAGACTTATCAGGGAATCAGGGATGTGGATAAAAAAAAACAGTCCCAGCAACATCCTAATTGTTCGCGCAGGACAAAATTTTGTCCGGCACCCCCAAGTTTGGATTCCCACTAGAGGACACGGATAACGTCCGGACAAACCCTTCTACAGACGGGGACCGCTTGTCATTGACACGGAGTGCCAGAGGCTCAGCGACATATTCTTCCGCTCCCCTTTTACATTGCCAAAACTCCAAATTCTTCCTCTCCCAACCGCGAAAACTCCAAATTATTACCTCCATTTCCTCACTGTAGACATCGTCGCAACCCATCTCCTTCCCCGATTTCCACGGGCAACGCTGGCCATGGCCATAACGGGAAGGCGAGCCAGGGCACTGCCGGGCTGGCCGGCCAGGGCCCGGAAGAGGAGGTGGTTGTTCATGATGTTGAAACCGGCAAGAAAACCAAGAAGACGAAGGAGAATGTGGGTGGTTCGAGAGGCAAGACTTGGACGGCAATAAGTCAAGATGGCATTGTTGGTGCACAACAAATTCAAAATTTCTTTTTGGGGTATGATCCACGAGGAATTCAAAAAAAGATGAAATACCCACCACAAGACAAAGTGTTCATTGATCGCAACATGAGTACATTTAAACATCGTTGGGCAGCCATACAAGGGATTTGCAAGAAGTGGCATGGGTCCACGTTCAAATCATGTTGAGAGATGAGAGTGGCAAGACCTATGCCGACAAAGTAAGGTTCTACAAACTCCTACTTACTTGGCATGCTCATGAAATTGTTATAATTTTCCATGAACTCAAACTTTTATGTTTTTGACTTGTGCCCTTTTATCCAGTTACGAGATGGTTTTAAGAATGTACTTGGAAATCGACAACAAAGAGGGCTTCAATTTGATGCATTGTTGGTCTAGCATTCAAAATTGTTCAAAGTGGACAGTGTTATAAAACGATAGCAAAGAAAACGATGAAGTAGCGGAAAGATCAACCAACGGGGACACGAGATTTAACGTGGAAAACCCCTCCAACAATGGAGAAGAAAAAACCACGGGCGCCAGCCAGCAATACTTCACTATATCGGGTGAGGTTACAAACGCCGGAGATTTACAACGTGCGACTTATCCCATGACGGCGGCTTACAAGATGTATTTATAGGTGGCCTGACCTAATCTAGGTCGGTAACGTGACCTCCAAGTCGAGTACAACTCGGACCGTACGTATATCAGTATATACGAATTTGGATCACCACAAAATAACACTCCACCTTGAGACAAATTTCATCTTGTAGCATGAACGAGAACTTCACCCTGAAACAACAAAGAAAACACATTCGGCGCCAAATAGCCTCTTGGGCTAGACAGTGATACCAACTAAGCCTGAGCAAAACTCGAACTTAGTAACAGGAACTGACTTTGTCATCATATTAGCAGGATTATCATGAGTACTTATCTTGCATACCTTCAGCTTAACTTTTGCAATAACATCACGCACGTAATGGTATTTGACATCAATGTGCTTTGTTCTCTCATGGAACATCTGATTCTTAGTAAGATAAATAGCACTTTGACTGTCACAAAACAGGTTAATGCAAGTATCATCTCCACAAAGCTCAGCAAACAAAACTTTCAACCAAACCGATTCTTTACATGTTTCAGCAATAGCCATGTACTCTGCTTCAGTGGTAGACCGGGCAACAACGGATTGCAACGTTGCCCTCAACGCACGGCACAACCACCAAGCGTGAACACATAACCTGTGAGGGATCTCCTCTTATCCAAATCGGCAGCAAAATCTGAATCGCCATAGCCTACGAGTCACTCAGTCTTGCCAAACTTCAGGCAAGCATTGGATGTGCCGCGAAGGTACCTGAAAATCCACTGAACAGTCTTCCAATGTTCTTTACCAGGATTAGCCATATATCCAAACTCATAGCATATGATAAATCTGGACGTGAGCAAATCATGGCATACATTAAAGAACCAACAGCACTAGAATATGAAACTCTAGACATGTACTCAAAATCCTCATCCGTATTAGGACATTGTTCAGCTGACAATTTAAAGTGAGGAGCAATGGGAGTACTAACAGACTTTGCATCATGCATGTTAAAACGATGAAGAACTTTCTTAATGTAATTTTGCTGACTAAGAAACAATAAACCAGAATTTTTTCACGGGTAAGCTCCATACCTAGAATTTTCGTAGCAGCACCAAGATCCTTCATCTCAAACTCGCTGCTCAACAGTGACTTGAGAGCAGCGATATCTTTCTTACTCTTAGCAGCAATCAACATATCATTAAGATATAATAGCAGGTATATAGGCGATCCATTAACAAACTTAATGTACACACATCTATGAAATTCAGACCTCTTAAAGCCATGTGACAACATAAAAGAATCAAACCTTTTATACAACTGACGAGCAGATTGTTTCAAACCGTATAAGGACCTTTTCAACTTACAAACAAGATCCTCCTTACCAGGCACTATGAACCCTTCTGGCTGGTCCATGTATATCTCCTCCTCCAACTCTCCATGCAGAAACGCAGTCTTTATATCTAACTGCTCAAGGTCAAGATCACGCATAGCAACAATACCGAAAAATGTACGAATTGAACTATGCCTTACAACTGGAGAGAAAATATCATTATAATCAACACCTGGAATTTGACTGAATCCTTTTGCAACTAACCTTGCCTTAAACCTCAGAGGCTCGCTAGGAGATAAACCCTCCTTTCTCTTGAAGATCTACTTACAGCGGATAGCCTTCTTTTTCTTAGGCAAGCGCACAACATCCCACGTGCCATTTTTCTCGAGTGACTGCATCTCTTCTTGCATAGCAGCAATCCACTTCTCGTGGTCACCCGAACCAACAACTTCAGTATACGTGGACGGCTCATGTCCATGCTCCACCTGTTCTGCACAAATCAGAGCATAATCAACAATATTACACTCTTCGATTAAATGTGGTCGAGGACCACAATTCCTCCTTTGTCTACGAGCAGCGATGGACTGATTTTGTTGCTGCAAAAAAGGAGGTGAGTTCTGAACATTATTATTATCAGAATCGTCAGAATCATCAAAATCAGAATCAGAATCATCTGTAGTAGCACCATCATTGTCAACAGTGACATTTTCCTTTTCAACAGAGTGCTCCACCTCGACACGAACCTACCGTTCTTCCTCATTAGAACTATCTGGCAAAACATCTGAGGACAACTTATCAAAATACATAACAGATTCATTGAAAACAACACTCCTGCTCATAAATGCCTTGTTAGTTTCAGGATTCCATAACTTATATCCTTTTACACCCGAATCATAACCAATGAACACACACTTAATAGCTCTCATTTCTAACTTTTCATTATCAATACGAGCATAAGCAGTGCAACCGAAAACTTTAAGCTGTGAATAATCAGCAGGAGTACCTGACCATACCTCGATCGGAGTTTTCTTGTTAAGGGAATAGATGGTGACCTGTTTATCAAGTAACATGCGGTGGCAGCCGTCTTAGCCCAAAAACGCTTACTCATGCGAGCGTTGGAGATCATGCAGCGAGGCTTGGAGATGATGGTCCTGTTCATCTGCTCCGCTACACCATTCTGTTGAGCCGTGTACGGGATGGTGAGGTGCCTGACAATGCCTTCTTTCCTGCAATAATCATTAAAGGCATTCGAACAAAACTCGCCACCATTGTCAATACGAAGCAATTTCACCTTCCTTTCTGTTTGCCTTTCTATCATAACTTTCCACTCTTTAAAAGCAGCAAACGTATCATCCTTATTTTTCATGAAATAAGGCCAAACTCTCCTAGAGTAATCATCAATAATGGTAAGCATATAATGAGCACCACCATAAGAGGGCTTACGAGACGGCCCCCAAACATCAGCATGTACATAATCAAGTGTACCTTTGGTGGTGTGAACGAAAGCATTAAACTTAACTCTCGTGTGCTTATCGAAAATGCAATGTTCACAGAATTGCATCTTATCTAAACTGCAGCCTTGCAGCAAGTCTCTCTTCATCAATTCTGCCATACCAAGTTTACTCATGTGTCCAAGTCTCTTATGCCAAAGGTTAGTTTTACTTGGATCATCATTAGAAACAGCAACAACAATACCAGGCAAAGTGCTATCTCTAAGAACATATAACTTAGCAGAATTCATGTCACCTATCATGGTAATGAGAGAACCTTTTGATACCTTCAGGAGTCTATTCCCGCCGGCATACTTGTACCCGTCACAATCAAGGGTACTAAGCGAGATCAAATTTCTCGCCATGGCTGGTATGTGTTTCACTCCCGTCAGCGTGCGTGTCATACCATCATGCGTCTTGATCTAAACAGAACCGACGCCAGCAATGTGACATTGTTGGTCATTACCCACACGCACGAAATCTCCAGTCTGCACTAACTCATAAGAACTGAACCAATCTTTGTTACAGCAAATATGAAACGAACATGCAGTATCAAGAATCCATTCATCATGACGAGAAACACATGCAGCAAAAACAGCTAGGCAATCGCCATCAGAACTACCATCAACAACTGCAGCCTCACCGGTATCATTACCTTCATCTTTATTTTTCGGATGGTAAGTACCTTTTCTTTTCTCCTTGTTCTGCAACTTCCAACAGTCATCAATGACGTGATTAGATTTCTTCAAAACCTGCAGAACTTATCTCGTCCTTTGGATTTTGAGCGACCTCTATCATGCTTGCTCTTATCTCTGTTGTTGTTGTGGCAGTGGTTATCTCGCTGCTCAGGCCTACCTCGGACCTGCAAAGCATCGCTCTTGGAGGACGATGACTCTTCTTCCTGTACCATACCTTTCATCTTTTCCCTCGTCAAGAGAGTCTCATAAACTTCAGCAGTGGTTAGTTCATCATGGCTCAATAGTATGGTATCACGGAAATTTGTAAAGGAATTTGGCAGCGAGACCAGAAGTAAAAGTGCTACATCTTCATCATCGTACTTTAGCTCCATTGACACTAGGTCAGAAACGATCTCCTTGAAGATTGATATGTGGTTCATCACGGAACCACCTTCTTGCAACTTGTGTGTGAACAAGTTCATCTTCACGTGCATCTTACTGGTTAGATCTTTGGACATGCAGATCGCTTCCAGCTTAGCCCACAGCTTTGTTGTGGTTTTCTCCTGCAGTACTTCTTGCAGAATATCATTAGATAGATGAAGTTGAATCAGGGACAGAGCCTTACGGTCTTTCCTCTTCTCATCAGCGGTCCACTTGTCCGCCTCCTTGTCGCCGAATTTATCCAGCGCATCGTCAAGATCATTGGACTGTGCAAGGATCGCACGCATCTTGACTTGCCACAACGAAAATCTCGTCTTGTAGTCCAGCAACGGTAGATCAAACTTCATCGATGCCATCATGAAACCCTAATCTGAAACAGATCTGAAAACAAGGCTCTGATACTACTTGTTATAAAACGATAGCAAAGAAAATGACGAAGTAGCGGAAAGATCAACCAACGGGGACACGAGATTTAACGTGGAAAACCCCTCCAACAATGGAGGAGAAAAAACCACGGGCGCCAGCCAGCAATACTTCACTATATCGGTTGAGGTTACAAACGTCGGGGATTTACAACGTGCGACTTATCCCATGACGGCGGCTTACAAGATGTATTTATAGGTGGCCTGACCTAATCTAGGTCGGTGATACGTCTCAAACGTATCTATAATTTTTGATGTTCCATGCTGATATTATATCAATTGCTACATGTTTTGGTTACACTTTATATCATTTTTATGCATTTTCTAGGACTAACCTATTAACAAGATGCCACAGTGCCAGTTCCCTGTTTTCTGCTGTTTTTGGTTTCAGAAAATCTATTAAGTAAATATTTTCGGAATTGGACGAAACAAAAGACATCGTCAATAATATCACGAGGAGATCACGGAGTCCAAAGGGGAGTCGGAGCAGACCCACCAGGGGGCCACGCCACACTAGGGCGCGGCCCAGGGTGGGCCCGCGCCCCCCTATGGCGTGGTGGCCCCCCTCGGCCACCGACGCCGCCTCTTCGCCTATATATTCTCCGCGACGCGAAAATCCTATTACGGTCGATCATATTCCACGAAAAGTTCCGTCGCGGCCGTCATCGTCAATCTCAGATCGGAGGAGTTCTGAAGCTCTTCCCGGCACCCTGCCGGAGGGGAGATCATCACCGGAGGGCTCTACATCACCATGCCTGCCTCCGGAGTGATGCGTGAGTAGTCCACCCCTGGACTACGGGTCCATAGCAGTAGCTAGATGGTTGTCTCTCTATCTTGTGCCTCCATGTTTAGATCTTGTGAGCTGCCTAACATGATCAAGATCATCTTATTGTAATGCTAGATGTTGTGTTTGCTGGGATCCGATGAATATTGATACCATGTTTATTCAAGTTGTTTATCTATGTGCTCTTGTTCTTGCATGCTCTCCGTTGCTAGTAGATGCTTTGGCCAAGTAGATGCTTGTGACTCCAAGAGGGGGTATTTATGCTCGATAGTGGGTTCAGTCTCTTGATATCTGGATCAGTGACAGAAAGGTCTAAGATGGTAGATGTGCTGTTGCTACTAGGGATAAAACATTGGTGCAGTGTCTAAGGGCACTTGTATTGATTACATTACACACTTTACTTCATGCAATAATCTGTTGTTAGCAACTTAATACTGAACAGGATGCGGATGTTGACTTGAAGGTGGATTATTTAGGCATAGATGCGGTTGGAATAACGGTCTATGTACTTTGTTGTAATGCCCAACTAGATTTCATAGTAGACATCTTGGCATGTATTGCATTGTTATGCCCTCTCTATTTGTCAATTGCCCAGCTGTAATTTGTTTACCCAACATGCTAGTTATCTGTTCTGAGAGAGACACCACTAGTGAACTGTGGACCCTGGTCCAATTTCCTCATACTGTTTACACAACCTGCTGCAATCATCTGTTTCCTGTTACTTGCTGTTTTTCCTGCTGTTTTGCACACCATACGTTTAACTTTTGTTTCTGCAAGACCGGAGAGATTGACAACCTCTCTGTTTCGTGTTGGGCAAAGTTCTGGTTTGTGTCTGTGCAGATTCCACGTTGGTGCAAGCTCCCTAGCGCCAGGGGGAGTCAACATCAACAACCTTCCGATAGATCGTCAAGTCCTACTGGTCCGATTAAACCTTGGGTAGATTATTCAAGGGAAAACTTCTGCTGTCTACATCATAACCTTCCTCTTGGGGTTCACCAACACGTAGCCATCAAGCTGTTTTCTGGCGCCGTTGCCGGGGAAGTACTCATCATCACCATCATCATCATCCTCAAATACTCTCCCGTCAACCAGGCACCAGCTGTTTTCTGGCGCCGTTGCCGGGGAAATAGAAGCAACACCGCAATATATTTCCTCGTCAACTTAGCGCTCAGCAAAGTGTTTTCTGGCGCCGTTGCCGGGGACTTGGAGGCTATTGGAAAGGGGAGTCTCTCAGTTCCAATCTCTTTACTTTGTTTTTGTCTTGTTTTAGTTTTGTTTTGCTTGCTGTTAAAAATCAAAAACCCAAAAAAAAAATTCCTGCATCTAGTTTTTAATTTCGAGTTGTGCTTTGCTTGTTTTAGTCTTGCTAAAATGAGTAATCCTGAAAATACTAAGTTGTGTGACTTTACTAGCACAAACAACAATGATTTTATCTGTACACCCATTGCTCCACCTGCTTCTAAAGCAGAATTTTATGAGATTAAGCCTGCACTGTTAAATCTGGTTATGAAAGAGCAATTTTCTGGTGTTAGTACTGATGATGCTGCTGCCCACTTAAACAACTTTGTTGAACTTTGTGATATGCAAAAGTATAAGGAGGTAGAGAGTGATATTATTAAGCTGAAATTGTTTCCTTTCTCTTTAAGAGGAAGAGCTAAAGATTGGTTGCTATCTTTGCCTAGAAATAGTATTGATTCCTGGACTAAATGCAAAGATGCTTTCATTGGAAAATATTATCCTCCTGCTAAAATTATCTCCTTGAGAAGTGGTATTATGAACTTTAGGCAACTTGATAATGAGCATGTTGCCCAAGCTTGGGAAAGAATGAAGTCTTTGGTTAAAAATTCCCACTCATGGACTGACTACTTGGATGATCATCCAAACCTTTTATGCAGGACTAAATTTTTCTTCAAGGAATTTATTGGACTCGGCTGCTGGAGGGACCTTTATGTCCATCACTTTGGGTGCTGCTACAAAGCTTCTTGATGATATGATGGTAAATTATTCTGAATGGCACACTGAAAGGGCTCCAACTGGTAAGAAGGTAAATTCTGTTGAGGAAATTTCCTCCTTGAGTGATAAAGTTGATGCTATTATGACTATGCTTTCGAATGGACATGGTGTTGTGGATCCAAATAATATTCCTCTTGCTTCTTTGGTTGCTCATGATGAGAAAAATGTTGATGTAAACTTCATTAAAAATAACAACTTCAACAACAATGCTTATAGGAATAATTTTGGTAGCAACAATTATAGGCCATATCCTGCTAATGGTAGCAACTCTTATGGTAATTCTTATGGCAATTCCTACAGTAACAATAGAAGTGTGCCCTCTGATCTTGAAGTCATGCTTAAGGATTTTATTAGCACACAAACTACTTTTAATAAAACTGTTGAGGAAAAGCTAGGAAAAATTGATACTCTTGCTGCTAAAGTTGATAGTCTTGCTCATGATGTTGAAATGCTGAAAATAAAAGCTATTCCTAGTGATATTAGAGAGAGTAAAACACTCAATGCTATCCAAATTAAAATTGATAATAACATTAGGATGCTTGCTGAACTTCATGAAAGATGGGAGAGAGAAGAAAGAGAAGCTGAAATTGCTGAACAAAATAGTGTTGTTAGAGTTTGCACTATTTTTACTAATGAAACAAATGATGCCTCACATGCTAATGCGCCCCCTACTGTTAGTGAAAAGATAATAAGTGTTGGAAATGTCTCTACTACCTCTACAAAAAGTTTAAATTGCCTGATAGCACTACTTTTGTTCCTAGTAAAAGTGCTGAAATTTTTAGAGGTGTTGGTGATAATTGCTCCATTGTTTTTGATGACAACAACTTCAATTTCGAAAATTGTAACATAACTGAAGTCATCATGTTCTTGCAAAAGCTAGCTAAGAGTCCTAATGCTAGTAAAATAAATATGGCTTTTACTGAACATATTATCAAAGCTCTCATGCATGCTAGGGAAGAAAAATTAAAACTTGAAGCTTCTATCCCTAGGAAGTTAGATGATAATTGGGAACCTGTTATTAAAATGAAACTGAGTGAGTTTGAATGCAATGCTTTGTGTGACCTTGGTTCTTGTATTTCGGTTATGCCTAAAAATTTATATGATATTCTCAAGCTTGCACCTTTGGAAAAATGTCATTTGGATGTTCACTTTGCTGATTCTTCTATGAAGAAACCTTTAGGAAAAGTTGATGATGTTTTGATAATGGTTAACAACAATCTTGTCCCTGTTGATTTTGTGGTTTTGGATATTGAATGCAATCCTTCTTGTCCTATTGTTTTGGGAAGACCTTTTCTGAGAACTGTTGGTGCTGTTATTGATATGAGAGAGGGGAATATAAAATTTCAATTCCCACTCAAGAAAGGTATGGAACACTTCCCTAGGAAGAAGATGAAATACTCACATGATACTAGTGTCAAGACAAATTATGGTTTTGGATTTTCTGGTCTTGACAATACTTGATGCATCTCTTCATGCCTAGCTCAAAGGCATTAAAGAAAAGCACTTCTGGGAGATAACCCATGTTTTTATTTGCTGTTTTATTTTTGTTTTCTTGAGTCAAGGATGCTTGTTTACCTCTGTAGCAACTCCTTTGTATCTTTTATTTGCTGTTTTGTTGTGCCAAGGAGAGTTACTAATGCAAAGTTGGTTTTTATTTTCGGGACTGCATTGGGACAGATTGCTGTTCGTCACCGTTTAATTCAGTAGAAAATCAGAAAAAATCGAAAAATGCTGAAACTTTTTGTGCATGTTCCTGATGATGTTACGCAACTTTCATTATTTCAAAAGTTTTCATCTGAGCATCGTAAGTGCCTCGAAAAAATTCGTCATTACAGACTGTTCTGGTTTGACAGATTCTGTCTTTTATTTTGCATTCTCTCTTTTACAAGTTTTTAAGTGGTTTCTTTTCGTGTAAAAGTGCCCACTTGAGCCTAGTAACAGTGGCTAATGTTTAAAATAGTTGGCTTGTGAGTTTTGTCTTTGCTAGAACTTTGAAGTATTATCTTTTAGTGCACTAACCTGCTAATGAGAAAAGCTGTTAAGTTTTGGTGTGAAGGAAGTTTTCAAGTGTTGATAGAGGAGAATGATATTACATGATCAAGAAGAGTGAAGAGCTTAAGCTTGGGGAGGCTTACCTCCCCAGCATATTTCAAGAAGACTCAAGCATCTAAGCTTGGGGATGCCCAAGGCATCCCCTTCTTCATCTACAAATTATCAGGTCATCTCTAATGGTGCTATATTTTTATTGCTTCATACTAGTGTACTCTTCCTTGGAGCGTCAGTGTGTTTTTGTTTTCAGTTTGTTTTGTTTTGTTTGCTGTGCTATACTTGTTGGATCCTAGTATTCATGTTTGGGAGAGAGACACGCTCCACTTTTTCATTAGAATACTCTTGTGCTTCACTTATACTTGTTGAGTATTCCTGTCTAGTTGCTGTTATTGCTGTTAGCTCTCAGTTTTTCATGTATCTCTTGTTAGAGCTTTCAGTTTCTTTTGAAGAAAGTACTCTCTTGCTTCACTTATATCTGTTTGGAGAGTTGTCAAATAAGTTGATTGGTGTTTGGTTGGACCAGAAAAATGCTATGCATGTGGTAGTGGTATAAAATGCTTACATGAATCTTTTTAGATCGTTGTCTTGAGTAATTTGATGCTTGCCAATTGTTTTGAGCTGTCAAGTAATTAATGTTTAAGCTTGTGCATCATGTAAGTAATGGCTATTAATGAAGAACTACTATAAGGATTTTCTGCTATAATAATCTGTTGCATAATTGGAAGTCCATAGTAGTCTAGATAATTTTTGGATGAAGGCTATGTGTTAACAAGGAAGACAGTGGGAGTCTATGGTTCGTCAAACCTTGTGTTTTATGTACACTCTTGCTATTCCAGTTGATAATGATGTTTGCTTATAATAACCTTGCTAGCCTAAACTCTGTACTAAGAGGGAATGCTTCTTGTACATCCAAAACCTTGAGCCAAATCCATGCCACCTGTGTCCACCATACCTACCTATTATGTGGTGTTTTCACCATTCCAAGTAAATTTCTTCATGTGCTATCTACTAACTACTCAAAACTGTTACATTTCCTTTTTGTGTCACTACTTGAAAAGCTCATAAGGACGTAGATAGGTGGTCTTTATTTCCTGGTTGATCAAATTTTACACACCTGGACTAGTGGCATATACATCCGCTTATCCAATAATTTTGCAAAAAGAGCTGGCAACGGGGTGCCCAGTCCCAATTAATTACAACTTTAACCAAACAATTCTCTTCACATCTTTTTGCCCCTGATTCGTCAGTCAAGCAATGTTCACAAGTGTGTAAACAAAAGAGAAGAGGGATGATCTGCCCGCTGGTAGAAATAACGTCCTTCATGGGAGCCGCTCTTGTAAAGTTTGATCAACTAGTGAAGTAGAGTATTGCCTATTTGCTGATTTGTTGACACCTGTATACACCATTACCTTACAAAACAATATTTTATGCTCTCTATATGCCTTCGGGAACTACAGCTCTAGCACATGATGTTAATCCCTGCTTCCCTCTGCGAAGGGCCATTCTTTTACTTTTATGTTGAGTCAGTTTTCCCACTTCTTTCTGTCTACTTAAGCAAACATCATTGTCAACTCCAGTATAACAGTTTTTACATAACTTTGTGTTTGGTTGATCATATTCTTTGCATTGACATTATCTATATGATATACATGTTGAAAGTTGAAGCAAATGCTGAAGCTATTATCTTCCTTTGTGTTGATACAAACACTTTCATGTTGAGAATTATTGCTGCTGTGAGCTAACTATTATGTTAGACTATTATATCTCTAAATGTTTTATAGTATTATTCATGAAAGTTTGCACTTGTGTGATCACTTATGTTTACTCTTTATTTACTTGCTTGCAAACTATAGACCATTGGCTTGGATCACTTCATTCAGATCATGTGCATTACATTGTTATTTGATCAAAGATTGTGTTGGTAGCATGTCACTTCAAAAATTATCTGTTTTTATCGTTTACCTACTCGAGGACGAGCAGGAACTAAGCTTGGGGATGCTTGATACGTCTCAAACGTATCTATAATTTTTGATGTTC
Source organism: Poa pratensis (assembly GCA_947311845.1). Classification (NCBI taxonomy): domain Eukaryota; kingdom Viridiplantae; phylum Streptophyta; class Magnoliopsida; order Poales; family Poaceae; genus Poa; species Poa pratensis. Next base: position 77,309,961 of record CAMZMU010000034.1, on the reverse strand, counting down.
CATGCTGTTATTATATCAATTGCTACATGTTTTGGTTACACTTTATATCATTTTTATGCATTTTCTGGGACTAACCTATTAACAAGATGCCACAGTGCCAGTTCCCTGTTTTCTGCTGTTTTTGGTTTCAGAAAATCTATTAAGGAAATATTCTCGGAATTGGACGAAACAAAAGACATCGTCAATAATATCACGAGGAGATCACGGAGTCCAAAGGGGAGTCGGAGCAGACCCACCAGGGGGCCACGCCACACTAGGGCGCGGCCCAGGGTGGGCCCGCGCCCCCTATGGCGTGGTGGCCCCCCTCGGCCACCGACGCCGCCTCTTCGCCTATATATTCTCCGCGACGCGAAAACCCTATTACGGTCGATCATATTCCACGAAAAGTTCCGTCGCGGCCGTCATCGTCAATCTCAGATCGGAGGAGTTCTGAAGCTCTTCCCGGCACCCTGCCGGAGGGGAGATCATCACCGGAGGGCTCTACATCACCATGCCTGCCTCCGGAGTGATGCGTGAGTAGTCCACCCCTGGACTACGGGTCCATAGCAGTAGCTAGATGGTTGTCTCTCTACCTTGTGCCTCCATGTTTAGATCTTGTGAGCTGCCTAACATGATCAAGATCATCTTATTGTAATGCTAGATGTTGTGTTTGCTGGGATCCGATGAATATTGATACCATGTTTATTCAAGTTGTTTATCTATGTGCTCTTGATCTTGCATGCTCTCCGTTGCTAGTAGATGCTTTGGCCAAGTAGATGCTTGTGACTCCAAGAGGGGTATTTATGCTCGATAGTGGGTTCAGTCTCTAGATATCTGGATCAGTGACAGAAAGGTCTAAGATGGTAGATGTGCTGTTGCTACTAGGGATAAAACATTGGTGCAGTGTCCAAGGGCACTTGTATTGATTACATTACACACTTTACTTCATGCAATAATCTGTTGTTAGCAACTTAATACTGAACAGGATGCGGATGCTGCCTTGAAGGTGGATTATTTAGGCATAGATGCGGTTGGAATAACGGTCTATGTACTTTGTTGTAATGCAAGACCGGAGAGATTGACAACCTCTCTGTTTCGTGTTGGGCAAAGTTCTGGTTTGTGTCTGTGCAGATTCCACGTTGATGCAAGCTCCCTAGCGCCAGGAGGAGTCAACATCAACAACCTTCCGATAGATCGTCAAGTCCTACTGGTCCGATTAAACCTTGGGTAGATTATTCAAGTGAAAACTTCTGCTGTCTACATCATAACCTTCCTCTTGGGGTTCACCAACACGTAGCCATCACGCTGTTTTCTGGCGCCGTTGCTGGGGAAGTACTCATCATCACCATCATCATCATCCTCAAATACTCTCCCGTCAACCAGGCACAAGTCGGTAACGTGACCTCCAAGTCGAGTACAACTCGTACCGTACGTATATCAGCATATACGAATTTGGATCAACACAAAATAACACTCCACCTTGAGACAAATTCCATCTTGTAGCATGAACGAGAACTTCACCCTGAAACAACAAAGAAAACACCTTCAGCGCCAAATAGCCTCTTGGGCTAGACAGTGATACGAACTAAGCCCGAGCAAACCTCGAACTTAGTAACAGGAACTGGCTTTGTCATCATATCAGCAGGATTATCATGAGTACTTATCTTGCATACCTTCAGCTTACCTTTTGCAGCAACATCACGCACATAATGCTATTTGATGTCAATGTGATTTGTTCTCTCATGGAACATCTGATCCTTAGTAAGGTAAATATCACTTCGATTGCCCTCGAGACGCTCCGCTCTCCACGTCACAAGTTGGCCTTTATCAGTATATACGAATTTGGATCAGCACAAAATAACAGACAACACTTCACATCTCTTTGACCGGCCGAGGGGAGGAGGGAGCCGATCTACATGCCGGATTGGATGTCAGGTTCCGATCCGAACGGCCAATTGGGACCAAGAAAGCAAAGACGGGAAAGAAGGTGGCATCATCTTGCTCCATGTAAGATTCCATTGCTGAGTACATAAAGGAGGTCTCATCGTCTTCGAGTCACAAAGTGAAGACGCACCACGAGATCCAAACAAGGTTGGACACATACTTTCGCGTGCAAAACATGAAGCAGAAGGAGAAGGAGCATGATAGGGAGGTAAAGAAAAAGACCGAGAAGTGCAAGATCATGTCGACAGACACGAGCAACATGAACCCAATCAAAAGGCTTACTTTGCCCAGAAAAGAAAGCGCATCACGGGGAGAGTAAAGCAAGGGCCAAGCAGGCCGAAGAGCCGGCTGAAAAATGATTTTATGCCTTTTAGACGATTGTTGTGATGTTGGTAGCATTTTAGTGGCCTGGCTTAAAGATGTGGTATGGATACACTATTTAGTTGTAAATGAGAAAAATGATTAAAAAAGAGATAAAAGCAGCCGTTCCATGGATGCCATTGGGGCAACATCCCCATTGTGTCGGACAGAGGCGTAGTCAGGCCCCAGGCTACATGGGCTTTGGCCTGAGGCGTGGCAACAAAATCCTTCGTCGACTGTAGCAAAATAGCACTGTTTCGTACTGTTTTGCACTGTAGCTTTGAAGTTGGCATGGGGCTTGATCCTGGCTACACTACTGGTGTCGGACATCTGTGTGACACTCCTAAAATGGACACAAATTGGAGGGTGTCAGTGCCGGTGGAGATGCTCTTTAGTGCTTAGAGTACAGCGGAGCACGAGAGTAGATACCGTATCTTAGCCTACGCAACGACTATGTCAAGAATATTACAAGTTCAGAGACGATGGACAATTAGGCATACGCGTGTATGAACACCGCCAAACCAAGCACATGCGGGGCCGCGCACGCGCTTGAGTTGTTGACTAGCCAAGGCACAGATCTCTACAGAAGAGCTAGAAGCCTAGGACCCAACTACTCGTGCTTCTTTTTTCTTTTCTTTTGGCAGACATGGGCTGTGGGCTATCTCAAGGCCAGACAAGTGCTCTGGCTGCGTTCACATATTCACCTGGCCCAACAAAGGCCTGTAATGAGAGCTCTAATCCCCGCCAACAGCGGGGCTAAGCTGCTGGGCCGATACCTTTTTTTTGCGAATAAAGACTTTATATATTAATCAGACGGATTACAAACTACAATCATGTAGGAAGCTAGGGGTAAAATTCACCCAGATGCATCTCCTACGCTCCTCCGTCGCTTGCTTAGCACATTTATGGGCCGCAATATTTGCTTCTCGCCGTACATGTGCTAGAGCAAAGCTCTTAAAGCCCTCTCCCAAGGCTGCTATCTCATGGCAAATAGGAGCCACGTCTGCCCTATCAAAACAAGCAGAATTCCACAACTTTACTACAACTTCAGCATCAGATTCAATGATAACTCTTCTGAAGCCCAAATCAGCCGCTAACTTGGTACCATCACGGATTGCTAACGCCTCCATCGTGCGTGCGCAGTGAGCATGCTCATACCAAATAGCCGGTCCTCTGATCAGTTTGCCAACATGATCACGCAACACAACACCAGTAGAACCTTGTCTGTGTTCTTTTGTGAAACCAGCATCCGCATTTACTTTGATCACACCTTCATCAGGCGGTTCCCAAGAACACATGTATTTGAGGTACCTTATTGTTTTTTGCCAGAATAAATTGTTTTCTGATTTTCATGTTTTGATGTTCACAGAAAACTACACAATATAAGTTAATATCACACTATCACAACCCACTGACATTATAGACTTTCCCTTCAATTCAGAAAATCAGCCAAGACGATAAAAACCGAAAATAACTGGATGCAATTTCTGCCTGGCTTATTTCTACCACAGTTTCTCTAGGGAAACTAAGTTTAAACACAAGACTAAGCCGAAAAGAACAGACTGGGATTTGACAGCAAGAAGAAAGCAACCATAGTACGTGAAGGGAAATACCTTTGTTAGACATTACTCCAGCATTTCACTTATATCAAATTCACATGTATGGATGGAAAAGTAATGCCGCAGACTATTGTGAGATTCAGAAATTGCATAAAAGCTACGGCCTCTTTAATTCGCTATATTTTAAAAACATGGGATAGAAAAAACATAGAATTGCAAATTTATGATGTCATTGCCTACCCGAGTCCTACATATTTTATTTGCAACAAATGCTTGTTTGATTATTTGCAGTAAAAATAAGAGGTTGGAGTGAATGTTGGATTTTCTATAAAATGTAGTGCAAATAATTCCTTAGAGAAAAATCCTATATGATTTAATCCTATAAAGCAAATGACCAGCATAGGGAAACTTTCTAACTATTTAAATCCTTTAAAATTCATATGCAGATCAATTAAAAGGCCCTATAGAGTTGTACTTGCTGCATCAGCACTTGCTGCATCAGCAACGGCTGAAATTGATAACCGTTATCTGAGGCTGAAAATGGAAAGGCTGCTGGGAGCTGAAACAAATCCCACATCAGTAGTTCTAGTCCCTGATCAAATTCTACGATATGGGAGAACCATAGACTTCAAAATGCAGTCCTATACTCCTATATATAGAACTTGATATTTATGAGCTGTACTGTTCAAGCACCTCCTCTGTATTTCAGTCTAATTGAGGAATTACAGAGGGGGCCTCTTGTTTGATTCTTTTGTCTTTGACAATTGGGATTGTTATTACATAAACAAATCAACAAATAGTATAGGATGTTGCCAAGGATAACCGGTGCTCATGAACCGAAGAAGATGGCGATGCCTGGTTTTCTTTCGGCAAAGGCGGGGCATTGCCGTCTACTGAACCGCAAGGAAGTTGCTGCTTGTCGGGGCCGAACTCGCCACTGCCGTCGCAGCTGTCGCTGGGGCAGGTGTGCTACCGCTTCCGCATTCTTTAGACTTTTGGAACTCTATCATGTACTTCATTTTGCCGTCCTCGTTGCCGTCGTCGTCACCTTCATCGGCGTAGTTACCTTCGATGTCGTCGCTGTCTGTCTGGTCCGACGCCGTGAACTCCTTCTTCTCCGACTGCATGTTTCCCTCCGTCGCCATCGTCATGTTGTCTTCAGCCTTCTGTACAACGGCAACTCTGACTGATTATATTGCGTCCAATTGATTTTCATGTATGAAAAATCTTTACAAGGAGGGTTCAGACTTCAGAGTTGAGCCATTACCTTGTTTGTATCAATGGCATCAAGTCCCGTAGTGGCCGCTGAAGTCTCGCCGTTGCTGGGTCGGGCATGCAAGCTCCCACCTCTAACGATGTACATCTTGTCAGAGTCATTGCTGATCTTACCCTCTAGCTCGCGCCAGGTGTTCTCCTGCTCGGAGGTGGTGTTCCCGGAGGCAGAGGTAGAGCCGCCGGTCACGGCGAATTGCTTCTTGCGGTAGATAGCGTCGAGCTGGTGGAAGTAAGGGCACGTCTTGGAGTCCTCGGGCCGCCTCTTTCTGCTATCCTTAACCTTCTTGAAGTACTTGTTGATGTTCTCCCACTTCTCCTTGCACCGCTTCGAGCTCCGGTTGTACCCGATCCTCCGCATGCCGGCAGAGATGTCCTCCCACAGCGGCCCCTTGGCCCCCGTTCCCATGCCCTGGTAGTGTTCGTCCTTCTCCATCCGCAGTTGGATCAGCGCCTCGACCTCCTCCTTGGGCCACCGTGACATCCCCCCTGCTCTCTCCTCCTCCTCCCGCCCGGCCGCCCTCCTCCGCCTTGGGCGACGCGACCACCAGCTGCAGCGAAGCGGCTGACGCGTCGAGGTGAGGCGTCGTGCGGACCGGCGCCACTGCGGAGGGCAGTGCGGAGCTCCCGCCGACGCGCTGGAGGAATGCGATCAGCGCGGCGTCGCGGGCGGCCGAGGCGGCTCGCTCCCGGGCGTGCTGCTCCCGCTCACGGCTCATGCGGGCGAGCTCCTGCCGCCGCCATGCGTCCTCTCGTGCGGTGCGGTCCGCTTCCCACTTCTCGAGCGTTTCCAGGAATAGTCGCTGGGACGCGTCTTGCTTCTCCGTGATCCGATTTATCATCGCCTCGAAGAGCGCCATCACCGTCTTGTTTCTCACGGCGAAGTCGTCGCCGGTCGTGAGCTTACCAGAGCCCTCCTCTTTGCTGCCGCCAGCCTCCTCCTCGTCCGACTCATCGTCTGAATCTGAGTCCGAGTAGGACGAGAAGCTGAGGTCCGGCAGCAGGCCGGCGACAGGATGGGCTAGCGCCGCAGACGCCATCTGGGTCGCCATTGCCGACGGCTGAGGAAACAGCGTCGTGTCCGCGGTACAGGCGGCGGTTGACATTGCCTTGTCCTGCTGCGGCGCGGCGGCGTGGAGAGCTTCGAGCTCCGAGAAGAAGCGGTAGCTCTTGCCGTCCTGCCTGCCGGCGCGGCCTTCCTTGGTGCGCTTGTAGTACTTGTCCACGTTCTCGAACTTCTCCTTGCACTTCTTGGCGCCCCTGCGGTAGCCCAGCTCCGCAAGCTTCCTGCAAAATGTCGAGCGACACTGTTGTCAGAAGTCTGTTTCTTGCTTTCACGTCTCAACCAAATTGGCGCACCAATGAAGAAGGCATGACATGAAGGGGTGAGATTGATCGATATAAAATTGCAGTATATACGCCTGGGAAGTATCTTTCATCTAAACATAGTGTAAGGGCATCTCCAGCCGTTGGCGCCCCAAGAGCACCACCAAAGCAAAAAACTAGGTGTCTTGGGGGGGCAAATGCTTCATCCGGCTGAAAATTGGTGTCTTGGGGGGACAACTTCCCAGCCACATCCCACCCCAAGCAAAAGTTTGTGAGGGAAATGATTGAGTGGGTCAAGAAAAAGGACACGTGGGGAGACACAATTCGCCGAATATTCCGCCGACGCCTCCAGCAGCCCCCCAGCAGGCTGGGTTTGATCTGGGTGCGCCGACGCTATTTTGATGTCCTGGAGGGGCGAGTGGAAGAATTTCGGCGCTATTTATACATCCGAGGCTAAAATCGAAACTAAAAAGTGGCCTTGGGGGCTCTTGGGGACATGGCTGGAGATGCCCTAATCACAATCACAGAGATGCCTCATACTAGATTCTGACATTCTTTTTCTTTCCCTGAAAGAGACCGAAGAAGATGCGATGATGTCAAGATGATGGCACTGTCAGTGGAGAGGTAGTACTATGTAGATTAATCACAAGTGCGTCAACTGAGCAGCATCGGGATGGGAGCAAAAGGCGCCCTTCCTTCCTTCTTTCCCAAAGACTAGATTGCATCAATGCTCACAAAAGTAAGAGGGAAACAACAGTGCAGCCTGCAGTGTCTGCGTGGCCTGGCCTGCTCTGGACTGAACATCCACACCGGCCGTAGCATACGGCTCCCGGGCGGCGCAGAGGTTCTTTACCTACCCCAATCCACAGAAATCGAGGAGTATTACGCCAAAACAAGATGGGGAATGATGTAAAACATGGCCGCCATCATTTCTCGCACGACAGGTCTGAGTCTAAACGGCGAATTCGGTGAAACCGTTAGCCGCATTCCGATGGGGAAAGAGAATTTACCAGTGCTACCACACCCAGCTCGGTGCTCACCTGGAGACCTCCTCCCAGACGGGCGCCTTGAGGGCGGCGTTCCGGAAGGCCGCGTCCATCTCTGACCGGATCCTGATGAGAGCCACCGTCTCCTCACGGGGCCAACGGCTGCCGGGCCCTCCCGCTCCCGCCTCGCTAGCGCTAGTCCTGCCACAGCCGGCGTCGACCGGCATGTCGTTCTCCTCGTGGTGGAAGTTGACGGCGCCGCCGCCCGTGCCCGTCACAGCGGCGGCCAATTCATCGAAATCCGTTCCCGCCGGCTGCGGTGGCACCGGAGACAGATACGGGGCGCTGCTGACAGACATGGTCGCAGGCGAGAGCGAGACCATGCCGGTGGGCGGCGGGCCGTACGGGTACCCGGCGCCACCCTGGTGGTGCTGCATGGCCAATTGGCCACCACCACCTCCACCACCTTTACTTCCTTTCCTGCTCAAAACACAAAATTCAGTTGATCTACCTTACTACAATAGAAAATTGCAGTAGCTCTCCACCAGTAAGCACACTACTACCACTAGTTTCTCCACCGTATGTCTTCTACAAGTACGTACTACCAACTGCTAGTACTCGACGAGAACAATTTAGGGACTAGATTGGGGAATTCTTGCTTGTACGCCCATCTCTCTCAGTCTACGCTCCCCTCCCGTCTCTTTCCCCACACAGATAAAATGAGTGGCGCAAGGAAGGACAGGACTTACGGCTTCCAAGTTCTGACGGCGGAGACGTGGGAAATTGGGAGCAAGGGACTATGTAATGCTGCTAGGGGAGGAAGAAGGGGGACGGTGGTGAAAAAGATGGGGTCATAGACACAACTGGAAAGATGCAGAGGAGAGTGGAAGGCAGGCAAAGACAAGACCTTACAAAGAGGAGAGGGTGTGTACACTACGCTCGCGCTCTAACACTTATATCACTGTCCCACAGAAGATTTATATGTTTTAATCTGGTGGATTTACGTTTCACAAATACCATGAGATATATTATATGCATGACACCATAAATATCAAAAAGATATGCCATGAAACAGAAGGAGAAAATTAATAGAGAGACTGCTTTATCTCTATCTCCCAACAGAAAGCACATCCATACAAAATCAAAAGGTAATTATGTTCTTGTCAATATATAGGGTTACTTAGTAGCATATTACATGTTAAGAGGTAGAGAATGATATATAGATAAATTATATCTTTGTTACCTGCACTGTGTTAATCAATCTTCTGAGGTGAAAGAAATGTCTACCACATGATTGAGCTACGAGCCTACGATAACATCAATAAGTGTAATATTTTTAGTTTCACCAAGAAATCTTGACACCAAGAGGATAGCTAATGTATTTTTTAGTGGATAGATAATATTGCAAGGAGATGAGACATGATTGAGCTACGAGCCTATGATAACATCAATAAATGTAATAGTTGACTTTTTTTTTAGATGATGTAATAGTTAACTTATGGTGATAATAAGGCCTCTGAATGCTTGTCTCTTAGCACTGTATCATAGGCAACTCTTAGCTAACATACGGCTCTTGCGTCGGGTGCATAAAAAGAAAAAAGTTACTACGCCAACCGCGCGCAAGCATGAGCCCTAGATCAATTAAATGCACCCTCCCTTAATCGGTTGGATTTACGTTGTATAAATATCATGAGATATGTTATATGAGACTATAAATGTCAGAAGATATGTCATGAAACCGAACAAAAGAAATTAATAGAGAGACTGCTTTATATGTATCTCCCAACAGAAAGCACATCCATACAAAATGAAATGATATGTATGTACATCCCAATTAAAAAGGTTAGGTTCTTTCTTGTTGATGGGTCGGGAATGTAATATATTTGTCTCAAAAAATAAAAATCCTTTTACTTACGCCAATAAAAAAATATTTATGTAGTCCATATGTACATGTATACATTTATATTTTGTTGTTGTGTGCACCGGGTTAGTTGATCTTGCGAGGTGAGGTCAGTGGATATGGAAATGTCTATAATAACTCGGATAATTCTAGGACATCAGAGTTCTCATGTCGATGTGTTATAATGTCTCAAACATTGAGAGATTATTGTATAAAATTCAAATATTATAAGAGGGTTTTGTCAAACCGTGGTATCGCTTGAGCCCAAGAAAAGTGCATGTAGCACCTTCAGTGATTTAAACCTGATCAACGTTGCAAAGAGATGAAATGTAATTGAGCTACGATCCTACGATGACAGCAAAAAACACAATTAATGTTCCCGCTTGCAAGAGTTGATGATATATTGGTAGTAAACATATGAGAGTTTGATGATGCCAAGAAAGACTGTGTTGTATTTAGCCGGACCTCCTCCCCCAGTCCTTTGGTAATTTCAGCAGATAATAAATGAGTACATCATGTGATCATGAAGAAATGTTTTATTTGAAACAATAAATGTTAAGCGGTATAACATGATAGAAGGGGATTAATGCGGACTTCTTTATATCTATCTCCCAAAATAAAGCACATCCACGCAAACTATATATATATTTTTGTTATGTGACATTGGAATTATTCGTGTTAAGAGATGGGAAGAAGATATTCCTGCCTCAACAATAATGAAATATTTTTACTTACACTAACGAAGTGTTATTTATATTTTAATTTATTATGCATATCGTATAAATTTTTCTCACATTCATGGTCTTGTGAGGTGAGAAAATGTGACCATATGTACTATAAGTTTGTGTACATATAAATAGAATGGTTATTTTGCGGAGGCAATGAGAGAATATGTAACATAACATCAATAAATAGGAAGTCAATTTGTCACTTGCCATAGCATAAGATATGGTCATAAAAGTATGAATGCTTAATGATAATAAAACAAATATACATTGTGTTATATTCCGATGGGGACCCCCCCCCCCCCCCCCCCCCCCCCCCAATCACCTATGTTTTGTGAGAAAAAGTCACTCTTACATGTTTAATCTTTTTCCCGACTAATGTAACATCAAAGTTATCCTATCTCTTTGTTCTCCTCAAACTCGATTGGGTGTACCAACAATTTCCACCGAGTAAACTTCAAAATATGCATGCTTTCAAAGAAAAAATTGTGAAATATAATTCTTCTCCCTCTGGAGCCTCTTTGTGTTTAATTGAATATAGTGATTTCATTTCCACCGAGTAAAAGTGTGTGTTTAGAGTTTCTTTGTCTTCATTTCTCGGTTGATTCACAAACATGACCTCCAAAGTGGTTGAAGTGAAAGTTAGAGGGTCCGGACTAATTTTTACAAAAAATATCACTCAAGCCTTTCATTAGTTTTGATCTCTTAATTATTATATCCAACTTTATCATTGATAGGATACAATGCCTTTTCTTTGATCCACTAGTTTTTAGATGAAAATATAGGTCCAGTGTTGCCATCTTTCCCATTAATATATCTTTATCCTTATCTCTCCCTCTCCATTATAAATCTTTATACAATCCATCACGAAATGGCATCCTTCATTATGGCGCTCCTCGAGTGTCGTGTCTTGACTTTCCGGTAAAAACTTAAGGTCTGACCTTCATTGGATGTGCCTTGCAATGGCCTTGTAAAAGACATTGTTTGAGAGCTCAGACTTTGTCCAAGGGGAAAACCACCTAAGATCTTGGATCGGGCGACGACGGCGTTTGTGCACTGTTTCCCTTCTTGGAGGCGTCACTTTTGGATAACCTTTTTGTATTCCGGGTGTGGTCTTTGGTGGTGGTTTGTGGGGCTGCAGCTGCGAGGATTTGATTACCGTGGCGGGGATTTTTTTCCTTTTCTTTTTTCTTTTTTCTCTTTGAGCCCGTGTGCATCCTAGATGTCATTTGTTGGTGTAGAGGCTGGGTGTAATTGATATATTCGCGATATTAATATTTTGCTTTATCAAAAAAAAAAAAGATCATGTCTATCATGGTTCTGCTATTGTTGTTTATTCAACGTGCTCCGCTTGTTGACGATTCGGCGTCTTTACCTTGTAACAATTTTAATAAAATTATGGTTGTGTACATTCAAATGCTAGGCGAGGTATGCCCATTCATTTCGTGAAAAAAAATGTAAAAAATTCATGAGAGATTCCCCAGCGGCAGCGCTTCATAGCTGTCGCTATCTTCGGCCAGATGGATGGCCTCGCCAAGCTCGGTTGTCTGTTTGACGCGAGCTTCCTCTTCCTTTACTGGAAGATCTTCTTCGGCCTCGACGGTACTTGTGGCACCAAGTGGTGGCGTTCCTGGCGGCGATGTTCAAGGGCTGGATCGCGCTTTTGCGGTGTTTTTAGGGTGCTTCCTATAAAAGTCTAGGACCTTTTTGCAATCTCTATTTTCTTTGTGGTCCTTTTTGTAAAAGTGTAACCTCCGCCTTATCAATACAAACCCTAGGTCCTTCGGGACCTTTACCCGTTCAAAAAAAAAGATGATTAGATCATGTCTATCATGGTTCTGCTGTTGTTGTTTATTCAATGTAGTCTGCCTGTTGACGATTCGGCGTCTTTACCTTGTACAAATTCTAATAAAATCATGGTTGTGTATATTCAAATGCTAGGAGAGGTATGCCCATTCATTTCGTGAAAAAATGTAAAAAAAAAATGAGAGATGTAAATTAGAAACAAAAATCCACAACTACATGTTTTTGTTTCAGGTGCTACATATGTACTGCTCGTCGCTGCCTACCATACAATGACACAAGGATTGGATGAGTGAGGCAGGCACAAACTGACAGTCGTTTGCGTACACGCCCCATGTAATGACCAGGCAGTGTAACTGGTGTGGAACCGGGTGGTAGTTTCGAAGGCATTGGCGCGGGAGGAGGGAATCCGAGACTGGCAATCGGATGGATGGATGGATAGCGTGTGCTGTCACTCTGGTTGTCTGTCTGCCAAAGGTCGCGTGATCCAAGGGCCCCTTCTGCAAGCTGCTGCGGCAGTCAGTACGAACAGACGACAAGGGACACGACACGACTACGGAAGAAGCGAGACAGCGCGCGCGGCGAGAGCGCAACAGGGTGCAGTACTGCATTAACGCCCGCACAAGTACTCGAGCGCTAGTGCCCGTGCTTGCTTTTCGGACTCGCGACTAACTGCCCTCTTCGTCTACCTCGTCCTGCATTTCAAAATGCAGATTGTGGGTGAAGAGAAGATACGCCTCCTCTGTCGATGTCGACGAGCTCATCGCCATCACCTACCAAGACGCGAGCTGGCGCGCGCTAGGGCCAAATTGGTGCACCGAGAAGCGACGCCGTTGGGCCGCCGGGCTAATCGACGCAGTGAACGCGGAACAGCTCGCGTGCACTGAGCGAGCGCGCGGTGATGGGAGAAGGAGGAGCTCCGTCAGCGCCTCGTCCTACACGAACTCCGGCTCAACTCCGGAGAAGGAGGACGCAACAACGACGTGGTAATGTACTACCCACCCCTGAAATTACTAGCATCTGCAAACTCTGAGCACGTCCTTGGCCCAGACCCAATGATTCAAACCAGACAGCGAGTTAATAGGCGACATAAATTGGAGCACACGGTGGGCGTGATCTTTCGTGTGGCCGTAAAAACCAACGGTAAACGGGCCTCCTCAGTCACTTTGGTCCCCTGCGCTCGTGCACGTGCCGTCGGAATCATCAGAGATGGATAGCGAGATCCCGTGAAAAAGGCTCTCCTCCGGAGGACACCAAACTGTGGGAGTTCGACGTCTGCCGGACTGCCCTTATTTCTTCGAGTGGATTTTTTTGTAGTAATAGCCCAAGTGACCGTTGCAGCACTACTGGAACTTTAACCCAAGCGCAATCCGTGAGCACAACCAGGGGCGAATCCTAGCGCAAATCCTATATGCCGCCCGCTAGCGGCTCGAATCGGCCGCGCCGCTAACGGTGGAGCTTCTGCCGAACCGACCCATCCAGCGGCTTTTTTTTTTTTTCGTTTTTTTCTTTTTGTTTCTTTTCTGTTTTTGTTTTTTGTTCCTTTTTCTGTTTTGTTTTCGTTTTATTTTTTTGTTTTCCTATTGCTTTTCGTTCTTTAAAAAAATTGAATATTGTTTAATTTTTGAAAATGATTTTATTTTGAAAATGGTTCCAAATTTATAAATGGTTACGAATTTAAAATAGTTTCAAATTTTAAAATTGTTTATTTTTTAAAATGGTTCTATTTTGAAAATGGTTTTAAATTTAAAAATGCTTCCCAATTTAAAATGGTTCCCAATTTAAAAATGGTTCATATTTAAAAATTGTTCATTTTTTAAAATGGTTCCATCTTGAAAATAGTTTCAAATTTAAAAATGGTTCCAAATTAAAAAATTGTTCATTTCTGAAAATGGTTCCAAATTTGAAAATTGTTCCAAATTTGAAAATTGTTCATTTTTAAAATGGTTTCAAATTTATAAATGGTTCTGAATTAAAAAATTGTTCACTTTTTAAAATGGTTCCAAATTAAAAAATTGACCATTGCAACACTACTAGAACTTTAGCCCAAGTGCAATCCATGAGCATAACCAAGCTGGTTGCAGCAATACTTGGCCCAGTAGTTAGAGTACTAGTCAGCCCGATCCCTCAACCCCTCACCATCGCCAGCACACGCGAGCGCAAATCCTATTGTATTGTATGTGCCGCTTAATGCGTCGGTTGGAGCATCTCTAACCGGCTCCCCATACTCCCGACAGGAGAGAGAGTAAAATCGTGTACCCAACCATGATCCCAAACATTTCTCATACGTCCGGCAATCTCCAAACTCAACCCATATGTGGGGGAGTTTGGGGTAGGATTAGCCTGTCCGGCCATGCCCGGACTGTCCGCTTGGATCATCTTTTTTCCTTTCTTTTGTCCTTCATTTATTTTTCTCTCTCCTTTTTCACCAATCACATGCAATGTGACCCCACAATTTGAAGGCATTTTGGGATACATGGCTAGAGGAGACCATTTTTAGGGGTTGTTCGTTCATGGTCAGCGAACACGCCCGATGTGTCCGCGGACAGTTTGGGGGCCAAATTTGGGGTGGCCGGTTGGAGATACTCTTATCGTGGCAACACCAAAATGGGGCAGGCCGACCCAGTAAGGACTTTTCTTTTCCTATTTTCAGTTTGATTTTTTTCAATTTTTTATTTTCCTGTCTTTCTAATTTATTTATTTTCTAATTTCTTCTCATTTTCCATTTTTATTTTTATTTTCTCTTTTTCCTTTTATTTTTTCCTTTCTTTTCATGTCTATGTTTTATTTTATTTTTTATTCACAAACATCTTTTATTGAACAATAGGAATATTTTTTTGAAACTCATGAATAATTTTGAACCATACAAACAATTTTGCAAACGTACGAAGATTTTTAAACCTTGTGAATTTTTTTACTGTATAATCTTTCAAAAAAAATTAATCTATGCAATCTTCTTTGAACCTCTTGAGTATTTCATTGAACCACACAAATACTTTTTTAACTATATGAACATTTTTTAACCTTCGTGTATATTTTTTATACCAAACAAACATTTAAAACTATATAGATATTTCTTATCTCAATATTCTAATCAATTTTCTAACTTTTTAATATATTATATAATGAAAATGTTCTATTTTGCGTGTTGTCATTTTTTCCTGTATATCTGATATTTGACATTTAATTTTAATTTTTGTTTGTTTTTTGTTTTCTGTTTTTATATTTCCAAATATTCACGCTTAACGAGATAACAAGTGCTCACGAGTTGCTTGTTAACCTCGTTAACCGTACCAGCCCAATCAACCAAATTCATTTAGATCATAGCTCATCTCTATCCATCTTTAACCTTCTTAGCCCTTTTGAATCTCTCTTCTTTCTCGCATGATTTTTGAAAAGAATAGAAAGAACTAACCGGTACCAGCCCAATCAACCAAATTAAAGCATGCGGCCACGCGCCGGAGCGCTGGGGCTCCTGGCCGCCGTCCCCGCGCCGTCGACGACCGCACCGCACCGCACCGCACGAGGACCACGCGGACGACGTAGACCTTCCTTTGCAGCTCTTCGCCACGTTCCCAGGCCAAAGCCGCTGGTCGACGTCTTCGTCACTCGCTGCTCCTGCACGCTAGCTATTTCGCGCAGTGCATTTTAATTGCGTTTTTCCTGCGTATCATATATACTACTCCTACTATTCCAGTACTACGTTGATCTATCATAGGTTTGTCATATCTACGGAGCTGACTGTAGAGCGAGCTAGACTGACAGGGGGTTTAGCTTTGGGACCTGTAGCTGCAGAAGACGCCAGATGGATCGAGAGCCTCCGTTACGTAAGTAAGTGGGCATTGACTCACTCAAATCAAACCTAACCTAGTACTTATGTCAGCAAAGCCGACGACGGAACTTGACTAAACTTGACAACGTTGCTGGGCGGCTGGGCCGATAAAAGAAAAGAAACTGCTACGATCGAGAACAGAGAGGAAGCGTTTTGTGTTGAACACAGCGCACATGTATCGGGGTCGGGGGGCCCGGCCCGATCGACATCTTTGTTGGACGATGAGCAGGTGTCGAGGGACACGTAACGCTGAACAGGAGATAAATATCTGCTAACAGCATCTCCACCACAAAGGCACCAAAACAGCCAAAAGGTTTAATGGGTCCGGACAGAAAAACCGCTAGAGCAACACCACTCATCTGTCCGGACAGATCTAAATTTTGTCTAACATCTCCGATCCACCATCTCTCCCCACAAGTTTGGAGGCACGCTCGGGGCGCCGGACAGAGCCTGGACAAAGCCATTCGATGGCTAGTCCTGTTTGTCATACACAAGGAACTGGTAGTCATTTGCGCCCCACCCCGTCCTTCATTTTCGTCTAGCGGGCGATTCGCGCCATCGTCGCACACTCTGTCGTCGTGAACTCACCATAGGGAGTCCGCAACAACCACGCAGTCCGACTCGCGCCGCTCGTGGGCGCCCCATGTTGTCGTTCTGTGCCGTCATAGGTTGGCCTACCGGCGTCGTAACTATCTCCCTACCGCCCCACACGCAAGGTGTTCGGTCGTTTGCCAACAATTCGTTCTTCGATCATTGCATTGCTTTATAATTCATTCAGTGTTATTCATTAGGCTATGGATAGCGATGATAAGATTAATTTCACCGAATGATGCAATAGGACGTCAACCCAGTATCCGATGACGAAGAGAAACAAATGGTTCTCAATGTTTTGCTAGCTGCCCAAGAGAGCCGGAAGACACTCCCAACTAACGAGGATCGAATTCAGGACGGCTAGCCAACAAGAACCATCTAAGGACAATATGTCATGCGCTGTTGTTCAATGATTTTTTTTCGCAGAACGCAGCAAACAATGATCGTGATTTTCTCCGGCGGTTTAGAAAAAAAAGGGACGTGTTCATGAAAACACTGTGCATGGTGTTCGACACTGTGATAATTATTTTTTGAATGACGACACTGTGGTAACTATATCGAGCTGAAAAAGATTGCACCTGACTTTTTTATTCAAATCCATTCAGAAATGCACTTCTGCTACACATGAAACCCCACACACTTTTTGGACAACTACCTCTGAATGTGTGAATCCACCGCCATTAAATCTACTTATAGGTTGTGCTAGGCGGGGTTGCTGCTGGAGATGCTCTAACTTGAACAATAAGTCCATAGAATTGTCTCTCCCTATCAAACAGTGAACGCGTCATAGAGCGACTCCCTTCCCAGATGTAGGGAGCCTAGCTAGCACTACACCACGGTAGATATATTGGGGCACTTTGTTTGGGGCACTAGTCAAAGTGCCCCTAAATGCTTTCATTTTGGGGCAGATTAGCAAATTGCCCCAATATGTACTACCTATTGGGACAGATTAGCAAAGTGCCCCAATAGGTACCTATTGGGGCAGATTAGCAAAGTGCCCCAAATCACAGGTGCTGCTGCTACATAAACAAACGTGACAGGCCTGTCCGGCCTTGTACGCTCAGCAAGACGGCTCTACTGAACAAGGTCAGCAAGACAGGAAACAACAGGATTATAGGCGTACACAAGGCTCTACTGCTCAACAGGATTATAGGATTATAGACGAACTTCTCCTGCGAGCCTAGTGAAGATACAAGATATTTGGAATTGGCCAACAAAAGCTAGCAAGCTAAGCTACCGACAATTTGTTTTTTTTAAGAAAAGCAATGAAGCATAACTTAGCATAACTCAGCATAACTTAGCAGTGAGTGTCTCTGCACAAAATAAACATCACAGCAACAGCATAACTCAGCAGTTCATACAGCAGTACTGACTAGTCTACTACTTGAAGCATAACTTAGCAGTTCATACTAGATAGCTAGAAATCTACATCATAATCTTGCAGCCCTTTTCTTCAGTTCTTGATACTACTTTCCCAACCAGGTGCTCTAGATTTGGTTAACAAACTCAACCAAGTCTAGACGGATTGCATCAGTCTTTGCTTCAACCTTCACCGCCACTACTGTCCCTCTTCCAATGTTCTCTCCCATGATCAACTCATTGATGCCTTGTACAAAGAGAAGGCGTCCATTCTCGGTGTGGTACTCACCTTGAATGGTTGTGGGAGTCCTCTCCTCCAAAGTAATGAATTGCCCTCAGCTGGGTACTTGTAGCCCTCAAGTGCTTCATGAGGAAGAAACTGCAAGTGTAATAAAGCATTCCAGTTAGCAACTGAAAATAAGTTGACAGATAAGATGCATTGCTATGTGTTACAAAAAATTCAGACACTTACCATCCCCCCCCCCCCCCCCCCCCCCCCCCACAGTCTCGTTTTGTTCATCAAGTTCGTGGACATAGTATCTCATGTCACTAGTTTTCTGATAAAATTCACCCTCATCTAGTTCTCTATTAGGTGCTATAGCAGCAACTTTGTACAAGGCAAAGTTGATAGCACACATATGTTGTTCAGTCACATCAAATATATCTGAGAAAACTATTTTGTGCAGAGCAACTCTCACTTCAGGCAACACAGGTTTCACCATTGTTTACAATTTGAAAAAAGAACATATTCAGATGACAACATTGCACCACATGGACAATCAACAGATAACTACATCAAAGGAAAGTTTGTTGTAAAATTACCTGAATCAGAAACTATATGTTTCTCTTGTCTCATGTTGTCTACAATCCTGAAAACAGAAAACTCGAATTTGTGTTCCATGTCCTCTTGGTTGTCAACAAGGTTGAAGCACACAACATCAGTAAGTTGTATGCCAAACATCCTCACCATTGACTTCCAATAGGGTCCACATACAATTATTCTTCCTCATCTGCTCTCCAGGTACAGATCAAAAGTGTGGTTCCACCTGTCTGTAGCCAGCATCCATTTTCCAGGACAAGCTATTTCAATGTTGACTTGGCACTTGCAACTCACATTCTACATTAGAATCAGAAAAAGTATTTGAATAGTGACAAATGGTACATAATGTTGCATGTTGACAGTCATATAAAATTCATTGTTGCAGTGACAAAGGGTTTAAGGAATTACCCCTCCATGTTGATAGCCCCGCGTCATTACAATCTCAAATGAGGTTGCACGCCTATCAGATCTGCCGCAGTTGGGCAATGGTTGAAAACAAATGGAGCAATGCTGTTCGTCCATCTCTGAATCTGGAAAAAGAACAGACCAAGAACAGGAACAAATGAGGTTGCAAGCAAATACACCATTACAATCTCTATTAGGTTGCAAACACTAGTAACATGTACAGAACAAGAACAAAAGCACCATCTAAATAACAATAGAATCATCTAATCAACTTGTTCCAACTGACATCTACTCTGCATGTTTCATGAAGAAGATTAGCATAACTTACCAACCAAGAACTTGTGCTCCTTGTCAGAGTTAGGGTTCTGGAGTTTTAAACCGCGTGTGCTTCTGAAAGGTTGAATAAATAAGACAGATTGAAGTTAGAATAAAGACGATAGATTTGTAAGTATATTGAAGAAGAACGATCTCAAGGCAGAATCGAGAAGAGAGATTCAAGGGAAAAAGATTCAAATGAAAAAAAGGAACTGCAGATGAGGAACCCACCTTTCTGGAGAGGAACTGCGGAGGAGGGGACGAGAGGAACTGCCACAGTAGCGAAGAATGCGAGGAGGCAACGCTCCTTGTCCCTTTATGCGAGGAGGCAAGGCTCCACGTTCCCACGTTTTAACTTCCCACGTATCTGGCCCACGTTTCAGTACCCACGTATCTGGCCCATAAGGTCCAATTGCCAAGTCTGAGAAAAAAAAAAGCCCAACTGCCAATGTTTAAAAAAAAATAGCCCAATTACTGTCTGTAGTAACACTTGTTTTTCATTTTTAACTCCAAATTTGAATTGTACTACACATTCAGAAACCACATTCAGAAACAAACAGTTTCAGAAACCATATGAAGAGAACAGATTCAGGAAAAAATTCAGGAAACATAGTTTGAACTATTTGAAGTAAAACTGCACAGAAAAAATTCGGAAAACCATGTCGACTAGGTGCCTTTGTTCTGAACAAATCATACTTCAGAATAGTTAGAGGCATCATAGTCAAAATTGAACAAACAAATACTAGAAGAACACCAGAAGAATGTTAACTAGGTGCCCATGTTCTGAAGACTTTGTACTTCAGAACAATTAGAGGCATGCTAGTCTTAATCCAAACAAACGTGCTTGTAAAAACTAGCAGTATACAGACATACATTGTCAATTTCCAAAACATACATAGTACAAACGTACTTGTTCCAAACAACTTAGTTCCAAACATACATACACTAGTAGGAAACTGCCTTTCTGTGGATCCACTATCTGTGGCGCACCATATAGTCCATGCGCCACAAAAACATTTTAGTGGCGCACCCTGCCAAGTGCGCCACAGAATACTGTGGCGCATGCAAGCTGGAATGCGCCACAGAAATATGGTGGATCCCGCCTCCAAAAAAATCTGGTGACATTTTTGTGGCGCATTGCGCTGGATGCGCCACAGAACGAAGCATTTCTGTGGCGCATCCAGTCCAATGCGCCACAGAAATGTGGTGGGCCCCTTCCAATGATTGCCTGGGTGCTTATTCTGTGGCGCACGGTTATGGATGCGCCACTGAAAATAACATTTCTGTGGCGCATCCCCACAGGTGCACCACAGAAAAATATGTGTGTGTTCTTTAAATTTTTTAAATTTAACCAAAAAATATTTGGTCTACTAACAATTTTGTGTACATTCTTTTTTTATAAAATTTGTGTGTGTTCTTTCTTTAAATATAACCAAATTTTTATAAAATTTAACCAAATGTGTTTGTGTTTTGTACATTCTTTTTTTTTAATGTGTGTGTTCTTTCTTTAAATATAACCAATTTTTTAAAAATTTAACCAAATGTTTGTGTTTTGTACATTCTTTGTTTTTAAATGTGTGTGTTCTTTCTTTAAATATAACCATTTTTTAAAATTTAACCAAATGTGTGTGTTCTTTCTTTAAATATAACCAAATTGTGTGTACATTCTTTTTTTAAAATGTGTGTGTAACCAATTTCTTTTTAAGTTTAATTAAATGTGTGTTCTTTCTTTAAATATAACAAATGTATGTAGTGTTCTTTCTTTCATTTAACCAAAAATATTTCTAAAAAGAAATAAAAAGTGAGACAGCCAGGATTCGAACCTGGCTGCCCTAAGTTCCAGGTTCAGTGGCTAACCACTAGGCTATGCTTTGTGTGCTTGTCACATACAGCCAGCACTGCATTTTAGCACTTCTAGCCACGGAATTCTGTGGCGCATCCCACCACAGATGCGCCATAGAATCAATGAATTCTGTGGCGCATCCCACCGCCGATGCGCCATAGAAAACTTTTGCCTCCACTTACATGTGGCCCCGCCCCGCGCCGGCCTCTCTCTTCCACAATTCTCCACAGACGCACGCGGCCGTTTTCTCGCCCTGCTCTCGCGCGCGTGTCGTCGACGTTCCCTCGCCCCCACGCCGTTCTCTCACCATCGCCACCACGCCCATCCCCGCCGTCGCCACCGCGCCCATCCCTGCCGTCGCCACTGTGCCCATCCCGTGTGCCGGAATCGCTCCTGCTTGGGGTCAGAGCCGCTGCCCCAGCTCGGCGCCGGAACCGCCGCTCTTGCTTGGCGTCGGAGCACCTCCACGACCGGCGGTTCCTGCGGAAGCAACTCCACGCCGCCCCTCCCTCCCTCTGTTCGAGGTACACGTCCCCTCCCCTGCCTTCCATCGCCTGCTCGCGATGTGTTCGACGAAATGCTGCAGCTAGGTTAGTTGCTTGCTGTTAGTTGCCGATGTTAGGTTAGTTGCTGCTACCAGTGCTAGGTTAGTTTCTAGGTTAGTTTCTAGGTTAGTGTTAGGTTAGTACATGAAAAATTTGGAGATGAAAATTTGGAGATGAAAAATTTGCTAAGTGTTAAATTTGGAGATGAAAAACATGCTAAGTGTTAAAATAGGATCAAGATTTGATAATTTTGTAAGCCTCCAAAGTTGGTACTTTTTAACTGTCTTGAAGATGCATTTTTAATTAACTAATGCATTATTTTGCCGTATGTAGGAAATTTAGAAGAACCTCCGCGTGATTTCAGGTGAGAAGTGGCGGCCATGATGTGGATGTGGATGTGTATGTGTATGTTTGTGAGATGTGTATGTTTGTTGCCGGCCGGAGATGCCGGCCGGAGATGTGGTTGTGTTATGTGATGTTGTTGCCGGCCGGAGATGCCGGCCACAAATGTTTGTGGATGAAATGTCTGCAGGTACCCGAGAGGCCCTTGAGTTTGCCGGAACGTCGATTAACTTCCGTTCCGGCAAATTCGGGTACTCCATATGTCCATTTTTTAGCAAAGGTCATGCCGAAATTTTTCGTGAATTTTGGCATGACTTTGCTAAAAAATAGGACATATGATTTGTGAAATGTCTGCAGGTACCCCGAGAGGCCCTTGAGTTTGCCGGAACGTCGATTAACTTCCGTTCCGGCAAATTCGGGTACTCCATATGTCCCTTTTTTAGCAAAGGTCATGCCGAAATTTTTCGTGAATTTTGGCATGACTTTGCTAAAAATAGGACATATGGGGTATTGCGACTAATGCATGGGCCGGGGTATCTTAGTACTTAATTAAGCGATTTTTTTCTTATATTTGTTGTACTAACCTTTTGCCTCTTTTTAATGCAGTGCAAACATGTCGGAAGGCGGCCCTTCTAAGCACATGAGCGTCGAAGATCAAGCTAGAGATTTCAACAAGTCGTTCTGGGAGGTGTCCCAGCAGATGGAGGAGGAGGTGGAGGCCGCCGAGAATGAGCAAGAGGACCGGGTGGAGGACGCCGAAACCACAGATGGAGCTGCTAGTGCCGGTCAGGAGGATGACACCAGCACCACTGATGGTGGCGACCACACAGATGCTGCTACCGATAGCAACCCGACCGCTAAGCGGAAGAAGGCAAGGAAGGATCGGAAACCGCAAGCGCTCGACAACGTCACACACGTGTTCACCAAGGTCACGCCAGTGGCCTACCAGTGGAGCCGGAAAAGCATGCCAAAGGGTACAGCATGCAACTAGGGTGCATCGTCCGGGAAAGCATGTCGATCAACACGAAGGACCTCAGAAGCAAGGGCAATGAGGCTTTGGTCGAACACCTCCTCACGAAGCTTCACCAACGATACACGTTCCCGCTTCCGTTGAACAAAAAGGTGGACAGTTTAGCCATCACGAAGATGAGCACCGCCTTGAGCAGCTGGAAATTTCGGGTGAAGAAGAAGATCAATAAGGGTCAAAGCTGGGAGGAGATAAGTGCCAAAGAACCGACGCTCGACAAAGAAGAGTTCGAGATATTCAAGGAGTCCTTAAAGTCTGAGGAGGCTACAAAATGGACCGAGTGGGGTAAGTCTATGCGGGAGCTGAACATAGGTAACCACCGTTTGGGAAGCGGCGGTTACCGAGGAAAACAGCCCGTTTGGGAAAAGGAGGATGCCATTGTTGCAAAAATGGGAAAAGAGAACATGTGGAACAAATTCACGGACGAGCAAGTGAGGAACTTTGTCCGGTCCCGCTACTATCTGAACGAGGCGACGGGGGAATTCGTTACCGACGATGACGATGTGAGGACATTCGAGAAATTACTGGTAAGGAATTTAATTTCCGCGGATATCTCAAAGTCCATTGCGTTGATCTAATTAGATAACGAAGTCATATATTTCTACATGGGTTCACCTTAATTTCCTTTGTCTGCAGGAGGATGAGTTGAAGGATGGCCCGTCGTCCCAGGAGTCGACGGAGCCGTGGGACACGACTTTCAACAGGGCGACGAACGCTTACAAGGATAGGGACAAGTCGAAGCCGCCGACGTCAGCTGGTCGTGTGTCCGGCTTTGGTACGAGCATGAAGTTCGTAGAGTACTACTCATCTGACCCGGAGAAGAGAAAGGAGAGGAGGAAGATGAAGAGGGATAATACCGCCGAGGTTGTGGAGCTAAGGAAGAAGGTGGAGTCACTAGAGAAGCAAATAGTGGACTCCAGTACAGTGGACAAGTTAGTGGACGAGAGGATCCGGACGCTCATACCCCCTGGGTTGTTTGAGGGGTTAGCTGCTTGGAATGCGGGAGGTCAACAAGGGCCCATACACGTGCCCAGCTTCAGCGGCAGCAACTCAACCATGAACCGGGCCGTGTCGCCGGACCTGGTGACCCCACCCAACGCCACCCTGCAGCAGTCGGTCCCTTTTGTCGCACCGACACCCCCTCCCGCGAAAGATACCGAGGCGCCACCACCCGAACGGCCGGAGGAGAATGTTAGGCCGGCCGCCGGCACCGGCGCCCTTGTCTCGACATTAGCCGAGATCAACGCCATCGACAAGGTAACTAATTAATTACTTAGTCCGCGTCATTTTCTATAACTCTGCCTTTTATGACTGCCACCTGATGATGCCCAACATTTGTTCACAAAAGGACACGCCTTGCATACTCCTGCATAGGGTGGTACCCGACGGCGAGTTGAAGGAAGTTGCTGAGGGCATGCTCATACAACCATTGTGCCGTGATATGCACAACAATAGAATGAGCGAGGCCGTGATGAGGGTCAAGGTGACTGAGGTACTGCCTGAGTTTAGTGGCATCGACCCCCCCATGCAACCTCCGGGAGCCGAGAAACACATGCTCCTTGGAAATTGCCCCAAGTGGGTCCTGGAATGGCCGAAGACCCAAATTCGTCTTGGGGGGTTAAGGCGCCGCTCCACCGGCGCCACCTCTAAACCCCGGAAGCCGATCGTTCGGCCCTCGAAGCCGCCACGAAAACCTGTTGAGAAGGAACCGGCGCCACAAGCAGCAGTCGCCACCACCCGGAAGGAACCGCCGGTCGTTGCCACCACCAGCCGCCACCAAAGACTGTTGGGAATGTCTGTACCGCAACAGCCGTCCGAAGCCAAAGACGTTGCACCTCAACTTGATGGCAACGACGATGATGATGAAAATATCGACGTCGATGGCTTCATCAACACGGGCGCGAGCAAAGATTTGTTCATGCCTGCTATGGATGAGGAACCACCCTTCCGCGCTCACGGTGATCAACCTGGTCGTCGCACTACATGCCAGCGCCTGAGTTTTTCTCAAAACACGCCTCCGGAAGCCGGCGATCAAGCTCCAGACAAAACGGGTAACATTTTCAGCCCTGGCACACTGACACGGACGGTTTGCGCGGGGTTCACTGCACCCCCACCATCCCCAGAGAAGATCAAGAAGTCTAAGAAGAGAAGTAGGCAAGGCACCTCTACGAGCCAGCCAGCTCCTAAGGTTATCCGGGGTCATGAAGACATGACATCACCCCGTGCGGATAGCTTGACCCGAGTTCATGTAGCTGGTAAACCGTTGCTGCCTCCGGAGTTGCTCTGCCTCGCAAAAGGACCCATGCTCTCTTTGCATGAAGCTATCTTGATGATGGAGGGCCTGCTTCTTAAAGACAAGAATCCAAATTACCCGGTGTTGACGGTCCAGGTACCAAAGAACGTGGACTTCGTTACTGAAGCCCCCGCCGATCTGTTCTTCATAGCGTTCGAGGACGTCTTCAACCTGTTTCACTCTAGACGGCTGGACTATAACTTGGTCCGCCTATACGCGATCAATATGGCGATGAAGATCCAGAGAGATGTTGCCCCGTACGTCACGGTAGTGGATCCCTACTACATGCGTGACAGTCAGCTGGTGGAAGGATCAACGACACGGGATAAGGCCACGGAGTACCTGAAGAGGTTCATGCTGAACAACAAGAGGAAGAACAACCTTCTTCTACCTTTCTTTCCCGAGTAAGTACACATCCGCTCGCCGCCGTCGTATCTTATGCTTTCTTATAGATTTCTTCCGTTGTTGATCCTTTCCACTGCATTTTTTCCGACTAGGGACAAGTACTGCGTACTCATCATCCTAAACCCGAGGTGGTCCATTGCCACTTATTTGGACACGGGGAGTTCGAGCAATAAGAAAGACTACACCAGAATAAAGGGTGTTCTCGATGAGGCTCTCGAGGGCTACGCCCAAATGGGAGGCCACTTCGAACAAGGACAGACGAACGGGGAATGTTTCTCGCTGAACAACAAACACCGGTTCAGGCATGGGACCCAGTTCGATTGCATGAAGCAGAAGCATGGCAGCGTGAAGGATGCCTTCTACGTCCTCCATCTCATGAAAGGGTTTGTCCGGGATGCACTGAAAACAAAGTTGCCATCTAGTATCCGAGAATGGACCAAAAATGCAGGGAAAATCGCCGAGGATAAGCTTAGAGAAGACTTTCATCTCATCCAGATGGAGTTGTCGCGAATCATCTACGACGATGTTGTGACAGCAAAGGGGACCTTCAACAAAGCCAGTGGTAGGATAAATCATGCATACTCGCAATAAGTGTTTCTTTATTTTCTTTACTATAGACTTATCATACTCAATCTATTTATATTATTAACCAATATATATACCTATATTGACATGGTTACAAATATGAACACTAATACATGGTTGTATCCATTTCCAGGGTTGCATCAAAGGCAAATCGAAGAACACCTAGCTCTTCAAAATGACAGCCGGACGTGGACGACGAAAGACGGCTACAAACCGTTCCCGGCGCCGCTCAACAAGAAGACTCCTTGATCAGCAGGACGTGGACGTGTACTCAGTTTGATCCTAGTTTAGGCGGTCGTGAAAACTTCATTTATACTAAGACTTGTGTGAACTTTTGTACCAGTTAATTGTCACTATATATGTATGTATCTCGGGCTCTAACTGATGTAATGACATATTTATCTGTCTGTTTTAATACCGTGTCAAAATATATTACTGTTTCTATTATTTTCTGTATAAATACTGTAATATACATGTATTATTGTCAAATTAATACAGCAAATAATCGATAATACAGCAAATAATCGATAATTCAGCAAATAATTTAGTGGCGCATGGTAAATAATTTTGTGGCGCACCATATTCTGTGGCGCACGAAGCAAGTGCGCCACAGATAAATTATTGTCAAATTCATCAGCGCATGGACTAATATTTCTGTGGCGCATGAGCAATATTTCTGTGGCGCATTCTGGAAGTGCGCCACAGAATTTTCTACTTTCTGTGGCGCACAGAAGTATTTTTGTGGCGAGAATTCTGTGGCGCACCCACCATGCGCCACAGAAAGCTATTTTGGTGCGCCACAGAAAGGCACTTCCCTACTAGTGATAGTTCCAAACATGCATAGTTCCAAACTCAACATAGGATTCAGACATAGGTCTCTACATCTAGCCTTGTTACATGAGTTTCAGACATTAGATTCATTCATCCAGCCAATCATCCAGCTTTGTTATGATCAGCCTTAACCAGGCAAAGCTATCCCTCCCTCGCTTTCCATAGATCCTTTCATCTCTGAAACTGAACATGCATATGTCACCCTCTCTCAGCTTGAATGCTTGTACAGCTCCTTCCCATCCACCTACAATTGTTGCCTTTCCTATTTCGCCAATCTTAATCCTGCAATACATGTTCTTTGTGCTCTCAGTGCAGTTTACTACTAAACTGACTAGAGGCAGGATTGTTGGTGATCTCAATATTTCTGTCAAATAATAGCTTGTGAATTCAGCATTGAACTCCTGGAACAAGCAAACATACATGTTAACCAAGTCACCATAAGCAAGCATACATGTTAACCAAGCATACATGTAAACTACTAGAAGAAGCAACCAAGCATACATGTAAACTACTAGAAGAAGCAACCAAGCATACATGTAAACTACTTGAAGAAGCAAACATACATGTCTGGGTGTTAAGCAACCAAACATACATGTTAACAACTTACCATTTTGCACTCAGGCTTCACATTTGATTTCACAATCTTGGAAACATACTCTTTAATTTTGGGTCTGGGTGTGACCTCTACCAATCTTCTAAGTTGCTTTGACTGATTGTAGGTCATTTGGACTTCATTTCCAAAGATGCATTCCATGTCGAAAGATTCATTTCCATCATGTCCAGGCCCTACATACACAATGCAAGTGTTAAGGAGGTTGTATATGAACAATGCAACCAGCTAATGATCATAGATGAACCACATATATTATAACCATACCTCTGATGGTTATCTTCTTCTTCACATCATCTTCATCTTCATCTTCATTGTTATTACCAATACTATCACTGCAATGGTGTAAAACATTATTAGGTCAAACTTCAGGCATAAACATATTTATGAACATGCTTGTAATCTTATTGAGTATAGAAGGTCTCACTCCTCAAGCTTCAGCAGCAACATTCTTGTCTTGATCCCAAAAGGATCTCTTTTTGGTATTCCCCTCTCATCCTGGAAGCTAAAGACACATATATCCCCTTCCTTTAAACCAAAGTCTTTTACAGCAGTAACCCATCCACAGGTAATTGTCCCTTTTCCACCTTGAAGCTTCATCCTACAATACTTGGTATCTGTTGAGTAGTCAGGGCTTCTTGCCTTCTGGACAACCAAACTTGACAGAGGATCAGGGCTTGCTGGTGGCTTCAGTAATGGCATTAGGCATTGACTAGTGAACTCAGTGGAGAAGTCCTGGGAAGAGCATGTACAAATAAAATTTAGTTCACAACAAGTTTTACACTGTAAACTAGATGCTATTTCATGGACAAATAATTCAACAGAAGAAGCTATTTAAAACAAGTCTGAAAAAATTACCATCTTGCATTCCAATTTTTTATCTGTGTTGAAATCAACCTGCTGACATAGTGCTTGATTGGTGGTGCTGGAAACTCCTCAACATAGCAAGAAAGTTGGCACATCTGAAGATAAGTCATTTGGACTTCATTTCCAAAGATGCATTGCCTGTCAAATGGTTCATGTCCTATGATTCCAGGTCCTACATAAGAAACAGTGAAACCTTTCACAATATGTAGGCATAATCTCAAACAAATTTGTGCCCAAACTAGTGTACTAAAGTTCATACCTCTAATAGTTATCGTTTGCCAGTCACTGACTATTTCATCATCATCTTCAATATAGTCATCTTCTGGCTCAATGTAGCTGTCCTCTGGTGAAAGGTACTCATCTTCTGGTTCAAAGTATTCATCTTATGGTTCCAAGTATTCATCGGAATCCTCATTGTTGTCGCAGTTACTAGCCGTACTATCCCTGAATTGGGGTAAAACATGGTTTACTTGACAGAATATCATGACTTGCTACTGGAACCCTAGCAGAAGAACCCTAAATCAACCAAATCAACATATATTACCCTACAGAAACAAACCACTATGCTGGAAACACATGTAAGGTTCACTAAGAAGTAAAAACAGTGCTCCCTTATGCAATTATACTAGTACTGAAACCCTAGCACAGAATATATGAAAGTTTGATCTCGATCTACTAACCTGGGGAACGAACTGGAGCTTGGTGCAGACGAGGTGGACGATCTTGGTGCAGAGGGCGACACACGCCGAGGCGGCGCAAACGGTGGCGACGCGGTCCAGACAGAGGGCGACGCACGGCTAGGCGCAGGCGGCGGAGGGCGATTCATCGTCGGAGGGCGAGGTGGAGGTGGAGGGCGACGATTCATCGTCGGAGCTCTCCGACTAGAGAGAGGTGGAAGAAGCGGTGATGTGGGGAAAAAAGAAAAAAGGAAATTTGGATAATGATGAGTGAACTTTTGCAAATAAAACCAAACATTACTTAAATTGTCAATCTAGTCCTTCAAGCATTGGTTTTATGCAAAAATACACCAAGATATGTAAGTAGAGTATTTCTAATATTCATATTTAGAGGCCAACCACACATTTCTTATTCATATTTAGATAACTACATCCACTCTCTTTCCATGCTACTGAAACTTTCAACGACAAACTCATTCTCTACCATCAGAGATGAATTAGGATTTCTTTGCATCGAGACGAGACTGCAGGATGCGGATCTGTTCTTCCAGGCTTTTTATATCCTTTGGGATCTCTGGTCTCCAATTTGTAGGCTCTGCCATGGCCTCCCTTGTCTCATCATCCGCAAGAACACAATGCAGAGTAAACACCTTTTTGTATAGCTTCTCCTGCCTTGCCACCTCGAACTCCGACAAGGGCGCATCCTCCACGGTATCCTGACGCCTTCCTCCACGAGACCTACCTGAATTTTCCGCCATCTCCACGAGGGGGTCGTGGGGGATTTTGTGATATGAGAACCAGAGTTTGAAAGTGAGTAACAAGATGAGATGTACTGAAGAAAAATTGTAGACCTATGTCATATATATAAGAGGAGGGAGTGCTTGAAGGAGCTGCCACAGTTGCACACACGTGTTGGCAACTTGAGTCCTTGATGATACGTGTTGGACCTAGCCTACAAATAAGAGTGCCAACTCACATAGCCTACAACATAGATATCAATACTACCAAAAGTACTACACTACTAATTCTTGATGATACGTGTTGGACCTAGCCTACAAATAAGAGTGCCAGCTCACATAGCCTACAACATAGATATCAATACTACCAAAAGTACTTCACTACTAATCATCTACACAGTTGATTTTCTTGACATCCATGCTTATCCATCCCACAGTGAAACCCACTTTGACAAGCATAGTCGAACCAGCAGCTTAAAACACATGTCACAGCATCACTACATAATTACAATACTTAGGCATCATAGCCAACCACTCAGTTCACTTTCACAAAATACACATAAGATCATCAGGCATCACAGCCTTAACCACACAGTTCAGAAGACTACATATTAACTTAGTACTAAACCACACAGTTCACAACCTAGACATATACGTCATATAAACTAGGTACTGACATTCCAGCATCAGTCACATCTTCAGTTAACAGGAAGTTTCTCAATGTTCAGCCTCAGCCCACCATAGCAAGCTTTTGTGAAGTTGAAGAGGACGACATGACCTTCCTGCAGCTTGAACTCCTTAGCAGCTTTCTTCCACTCACCAGTCATTATGGCATTGTTTGTGAACTTGGCCTTCTTCATCTTAATGCTGAACGCCCTGGTATTGGTATCAAGGATGGTACACAGAGTTTGAACTGTTGACAGATGACTCTGCAGGTACTCCTTACTGAACTTAGCTCCAAAGACCTATTATGTATGAACAGTTAGCACATCACATCAAGAACAGCAGTAACATTCACAAATTCAGATAGGCCAGTAGTAATGTCTTACCATCTTGCATTTGTAGTCAATGACATTGGAACTGGTGAGCTTGTGGACATAGAACTTGATATCTCTGTTGCCACACCTCTCACAGTACTCATCAAGAAAGTCAAGCTGCTGTTTTGTGAGGTACATGTCGTTTCCAAACATGCAAAGCTTGTCAAAGTTCATGTCAGGAGTGTATAATTCTTCTTTGGGTCCTACAAATAAAGGAAGATAGAACTACATAAGAATACAAGCTAACACATCAACTATAAGAATACAATCTGGCACAACAACTATAAGAACACAGGAATGTAGGCAATATCATTGTAATGGACATGCAAAACCTCATAAAAGTGCTAGCAAATATAAACAGAAAGAACAGGAATGCATTCTTTTACCTCTGAACACTAGTGCCTCAGATCCATCAGCATTGTTCTGTGGAGGAACCTCATCAGCCTCAGGAACCTCATCATCAGTTGATTCAGCTAAGTCCTTTATCAGCAAATCAGTGAAATAAGCAAGCATATCTGGGCATAGATCAGGATTTGCCCTCAACGCTTCAATCTTTTCTTCAAGTAACTTGGACTTTGGAGGGGTCTTCTTGCAAGCACTGTTACTAGGGATGTCAACAGCTTTCTCAGAAGGCCCTACCAAATGCAACAAACATGTTAATTTTTTTGGGCAATTAATACAAGTGCATCAATTTAGTACAATTGCATAAGTTTTTCTTGCCAAACCTTCAGAAAACTTGTCCTTCTTCTTGAAGATTGTAGCAGGAGAGCCCCTGCTATAGCTGAACCCCCTGGCAGAGGAGAGCCCCCTGCTATAGCTGAGCCCTCTGCTATAGCTGAGCCTTTATAGTACCCCCATCCAGAAGTGCAGTCAAGTAGGTGGCAAGATCTGGATCTGTATCTTTATCAGCTATGAGATCATCAAAAGTTCACTTCTGCCTAGCACTGGAACTAGGGGTGTCAGCAGCTTGCTTCTTCGGATTGGTTCCCATTGCTCTGTACAGTTTCAGTTTCAGAGTAGTATGAATAACATGTTCATCTATCTGAATCTAAAAAACAAGTCAATAACAGATTAACCAAGCAGAGGAGAAGTAAGATCGGCACAACTTAAACAAAAAAGAGATGTAACAACTCAACATAAACTACTGCAACCACTGTGCATCTTCAAATCATAGATGCATTCACCAAGATTCAATAACCCTAACACTATACTAGTTATCTTGCCAATTGACACTACAAATTATTTGAGGAAAATTAACCCTAACCCTAGATTGACACAGTAGACTTACCGTACAAAAGGATTTTTGTTCTTGAACATCTCTTTTGTTTCCTTCACATTCTTCTCGCGCTCAGATTCGCTATCACTGTCATGGACCAGAATGACAAACTTCGGCTCGTTTGTTGCCATTCTACAACAAGGTAAACATAGATATATAAGTACTTCCCTATTCTTGTACTGAATCACTACTGCAACAACTAAACTTTCACTTCTGCAACAAGAAGAATGTTCAATCCATTCTGAAACTACTGAATCCCTACTCATCTTCTCTGAAGCTACTGAATCCCTACTCGTGAACTATGCATCTACTGGATCCCTATTCATCAACCAAGAACAACAGTACCAGATCTGGAAATCTTGGGCTGAAAACCCTAACCCTAGCTTGTCAGAGGCTTACCCGAGGATTGTCTGGCTTGACGGTGGCCGGCGACTTGCCGGCGGCTTGCCGGAGGCTTCAAGAATGGGAGGAGAAGAGGTGGCGGAGACGATTCGGCGGAGACTGAAGAACTGAGAGAAGAGGAAGGAGATTGAAGAAATGAGGAGACAGCGGCGGAGTAGCCTGCTCTACGGCTCGTTTATGTATTTGGTTATTTAGCGCGTACGTCCCCTAAAACTTTAAGTCGTGAAAGTATACCCTTCCACCAACGGTGTTTTTACAAAAACCCCACTGCTCTACTTGCTCTCCACGCATTCGAACCAATCCCCTCCCACTGCATCGTGGCGTGACAGCGATGAGCGCGACCGCGGCGGAGAAACCCTAGCGCGGAGGCGGAGGCCGCAGCGGAGAAACCCTAGCGCGGAGGCGGCGGAGAGCAAGTCTACCTCGTCCTCGACACCGCCGGCGCGGAGGCGGTGGAGAGCAAGTCTAGCTCGTCGTCTTGCGGAGGGCCAAGCTCGTCGACGCCGCGGAGCTCGTCGTGTCGTCCCCGGAAGAGATAGGAAGCCATCCTCACCTACCGCGCGCGTCGTCCCCGTCGTAGAGGAGAGCAAGCCGTACCCATCGCCGCCGAGCGCGTCGTCCCCGTCGCAGAGGAGCCGTCATGGATCCAAGTACTAGTTACCTAACCCGTCCACCAAACGGAGGATCATCTACTGGTTAGTTCCACTTATGCTCTTAATTCAGTTTATGCGGGCTAGACTGTGCTCTTAATTCAGTTGTGTACCACAAGTGTTTGAGTTTATGCGTGTTAGACTGTGCTGTTGCCTGTCTGCTAGACCGTCCTCTAATTGGTATACTAGTCCATGCTTAATTAGTCCTTGCTTAATTGGTGCTTGTCTGCTAGACCGTCCTCTAATTGGTAGTGCCATATATTTGTAGATAAGAATCGGATGTCAACAGCCAGGTCAACTAAGATATATGAAGATGGGGTAATGCAATTTGTAGAGTTTGCTGCCAAAAATGCTGGGATGGTAAACAGATTTCTCTGTCCCTGTAGAGCATGTGGTAATAGGTACTGGATAACTCAGCAAGTGGTCATAGACCATCTTATTTGTAATGGTTTCATGCGTGGATATACATGCTGGATATACCATGGAGAAAATTTTGAAGAAATTGAACCTGAACATGTAAAGGTAGACTCTGACAGTGAGGATGAGCAATATTCAGATAGCCATGAACTGAACCAGATGTTGCTAGATAGCTTTGGCATGTATGATAATGCTCAGTTAGAACCAGATGAGGATGAAGATAGTGAAGATGATGGTGATGACTTTGACTGTGACCCAGAAGCTTACAGAAAACTAGTAGAAGATGTAAGCAAGGAGTTACTACCTGGTGGTAAATCCATGTCGAAACTACAGTTCTTAGTAAAAATTATGAACATAAAGAACACATGGAAAGTGCCTAATGGATGCTACGATGCCTACTTGGCTTTGTTTAAAGAAATACTTCCTGAAGGTCATGATCTGCCTAGAAACTTCCATGCGTCCAAAAAATACATAAAGGATGTTGGTATAGGTATGATAGCATTCATGCGTGCACAAATGACTGCATAATGTTCAGAGGCCCTCATGCTAGTGCATCTGTCTGCCCAGTTTGTGACACTAGTAGATGGAAGAAAGTCACAACTGGATTAGATGGGAAAAGGGAATACAAGGTTCCACAAAAAGTAATTAGGCATTTCAAACTGAAGCCTAGGGTGAGGAGACTGTTCATGTCAACTAAAACAGCACCCTACATGACTTGGCACCATACTGGAAGAACTAGAGATTCAAAGATGAGACATCCAGCTGATTCCCCAGCATGGAAACACTTTGATTCGGCACACAAATGGTTTGGTGAAGATCCACGGAACATTAGGTTTGGATTGACCACTGATGGGTTTAATCCATTCAGAAACATGAATCTGTCCTACAGCATTTGGCCCATTATGCTCATTCCATACAACCTTCCACCTTGGATTTGCATGAAGCAATCCAATTTCATCCTCAGTGTCTTAGTACCTGGAAGAAAAGCACCAGGAAAGGAGATGGATATATACATGCAGCTCACACTTGATGATCTTCAGGAATTTTGGAATCCTGGAGTCTGGACTTATGATGTTGTTCTTGGCAGAAAATTCAGATTGCATGCAGCTCTGTTA
Source organism: Poa pratensis (assembly GCA_947311845.1). Classification (NCBI taxonomy): domain Eukaryota; kingdom Viridiplantae; phylum Streptophyta; class Magnoliopsida; order Poales; family Poaceae; genus Poa; species Poa pratensis. The sequence goes on along the minus strand of CAMZMU010000034.1, from coordinate 77,275,126 downwards.
TGGACTATCAGTGATTGGCAAGGAAGAGGATGCCTAAGTGGTGAAAGCTTGGTTACTTGTTCTCACTGTCTGCGTAACACCTGCTCAAGATATTTGAAACATGGGAAGAAGACGTGCTTTCTCGGACACCGCAGATTCCTAGATGACAATCATGCCTACAGATTTGATGCAGCTTCTTTTAATGGCAAAGTTGAACTCAGAGGTCCTCCAGAACAACCTTCAGGGACAGATATATCAGACATGGTCACATGTGTACATACAGACTATGGGAAGTTGCAGAAACCAAAGAGAAAAGAGAGGAAGAGGAAGAAACGTTCTGGAGAAGAGGAGGAGTATGACAAAATATATGAACACAGTGTGGAAGAAACTTTCAAGAAAAGAAGTGTTTTCTTCAACCTGCCATATTGGAAAACACTTCTTGTTAGACACAATTTGGACATAATGCACATAGAGAAAAATGTGTTTGACAACATTGTTGGTACTTGCCTTGATGTAGATAAGAAATCGAAGGATGGATTGAATGCTAGGCTGGACCTAAAACAAATGAACATAAGAGCTGAGTTGCATGCTGATACAACAGCCCGAAACCTATAATTCCTAGAGCAATTTACCAGATGACTCAACAAGGAAAGAAGAATTTCTGCATGGTAATTAAACATGCAAGATTTCCTGATGGGCATGCATCCAACTTTTTCCACAAGGTTCTTTTAGACAAGAAAATATTAGTGGGCATGAAGACACATGACTGTCACATCATCATGCAAGATTTGATGCCATTAGCACTGTGTAGATCATTGCCTGAGAATGTAGCTGTACCATTGATAAGGCTATGCAAGTACTTCAAGGTGATGTATGGTAAGGTGGTGGATGTTCATGAGGTTGAGGAGTGGGAATCTGCAATTCCAGAAATCTTATGCCAGCTTGAAATGATATTCCCTCCAGCTTTCTTCGATGTCATGGTACATGTAACTATGCACTTAGCAACTGAACTAAGAAAAGCTGGACCAGGGCTTTACAGAGACATGTGGTCAACTGAGAGGATGATAGGTAATATGAAGGACGCAGTACGAACCACAAGCCACCCAGAAGGTTCAATTGCAGAGAGTTATCAGTTTGAAGAGAGTCTCAATTTCTGCTCAAGATATTTGTTAGACACTAGTACCAATATTAATAAAGCGCCAAGACATGATGACAATCCTGGACCTACAACTGGTGATCAAAAATATTTGAGGATAATTGGGAGGCCCCTCTCTGGTTTTTCTGTTATCAAAATGGATCTCACATCATGGACACAAGCTCAGAGATGTGTCCTTGTGAACTACACACCAGAAATTAAAAAATATGAAGAGTGAGTACCAACCACAGTAGTTTGCTTTATATAGAGAACACACTGAATCGTATAAATATCTAACCCTATTTCATTCATCTAGAAAACACAAGAATTCCCTGAAAGTTGGAAGAAAGAGGTCGAAGAGGGAGATTGAAAATGCTCACCATAGTTGTTTCCACACGTGGTTTGTGGATCATGTAAGTGATGGAACAACTTACATGTGATAATGACTTCATACTAGATGTTATTATTTACAAATCTCACTCTTATGTTAGGTACAACATCTGAAAGAGCAAGGAGTTAATCTGCCTGATGAAGTGATCACCTTGGCCCAAAAGCCTTACATTATGGCCAAAACATACAGTAGCTACTCTATTAATGGATGTACTTACCATACACATTCGTATGGTTTAGGCAGGGCTACACAATGTGATGGTGTCTCAGTTATTGCTAAAACATCTAGTTATTCTTCAGCTAGAGATGATAACCCAACAGTAGGAGATGTGCTATATTATGGCAGAATAACTGACATTGTGGAATTAAATTATTCCAATGAAGGACATGTAGTGCTTTTCAAATGTGACTGGTTCAAAACAAATGGTGTTAGGGTGTTAGATAATTTTGGAATAACGGAGGTAAATTTCAACCATATGTCCAACGCGCAGGACAAAAACTGTGAACCCTTTATTCTAGCTAGCCAAGCCAAGCAGGTATATTATGTGCAAGATCCTGTGGATACTGATTGGCATGCTGTTATTACACCTACAGTAAGAGATTTTTATGATATGATGCCTGCTTTGAACCATGTGAGTGTGTTTGCAATTCTGAATATGTCATGAAAGCAAAAAATATTGTTTTGAACTTACGATACCATATGTTTTTGTTTGCAGGAAGAACAATGAAAGAAGTAGAGGAGCAGAGACTCAAAGAACTTAACATGAAGCTGCACAAACTTCAATTACCTTCAGCAAAGTTACCACTTAATGAAGAACATAGAGTAGGACTATTGAAGGATGCTAGGGCGAAAGGCTTATACTCTTCTCAACTGGAAGTAAGTTCATATTATGTCTGAATATGTCATTTATGTCTGCAGTTTTGTTGTAATGTACATATTCAGATAACAAATAATTTGATGTTCCGGGGACAGCCTACTAGGTTATGTGAATCTGAAGATGATGAACAGGAACATGTCTATGACTCTGATGAAACTAGAGATGAACAACAACATGTCTACGACTCTGATGAAACTAGAGATGAACAGCAACATGTCTACGACCATTATGAAACAATGGATGATGGAGATGAAGAAGAAGAAGAAGAAGACGAGGACGGAGAAGGAGATGGAGATGGAGATGGAGATGGAGATGGAGATGGAGATGGAGATGGAGATGGAGATGGAGAAGGAGAAGGAGAAGGAGAAGGAGATGGAGATGGAGAAGGAGAAGGAGAAGGAGATGGACAAGGATATGAGCAGAATGAACAAATTCAACAAGGTAATTTGATTAACAGTGGCACTATTCATTAATGAATTTGTTGATACCTGAATTAGTGCATCATTTTTACAGTAATTGAGGAGAAAACTACTATAGGACCTACCGAGATGAAGAAATTTTGGAAAAAACATGGTCCCAACAACAAAGTGCAACTAGTATTTAACCATCTAGGGCAGCCTTGTGGACTCAAGACATGCAAGTTAACAAATTTTCTGAGTAGTTTGGTCAAAGGAAAAGATGTCTCTGTTGGTCACAGTAGTTGGAGAAAGGTTCCCCATTCTCAGAAAGAGAAATTGTGGAAGACTATAAAGGTACTAGTTATTGTTTTTTCCTCCTGTAATGCTAATGTACCTAAATGATGGAACCTACTGATCTGTACCACTCTGCACAGCATTTCTTCGTCATTGATGAAGTCAGCAAGAGTTGGGTTTTGAAGTCAGCAAGTAAAAAGTGGAGAGCTTTCAGATCTTTATTGAAGAACACATATTATTCATCTGATTTGTCTGTGCCCCAAAATATAGCTAATGGGTGCGAAGAAAGAATCCCAGATGATCAATGGAAATGGCTTGTAGAATATTGGAAATCTGATAAATACCTGGCAAGTAGTTAACTATTATTTGAACGACATGTTATGATACCTGCTATGTACATATTGATGCTAACTTATTTCGTGCCATGCATGTAGACACTGTCCACGAAGAATAGAACAACAAGGGAGAATCAAGGTAATGGTAGACATACTGCAGGCACTAGGGCATTTTCAGTTGTGCACGATCAAATGGTAAGTTGTACATAATGTACCTGGCAATTCTTAATGTACATAACTGTCCATTGTATGGTTAAAAATGAGAATTGCATTACTAAGCTATATCTGCAAATTCTCAGGAAATAAAATTGGGAAGACCAGTCTCTAGGGCAGAATTGTACCGCAAGACGCACACTAATAAAGAAGGGGAACCTGTTGATGCTTACTGTGCAGAGAAAATTGTAGGTCAAAATTACATTTGTTAAGCCATGATGCTCAATTCAGAGATATAATTGCAACTCATATGATTTGTTTTCATGAATGACTTAACAGGCAACAATAACAGAGAAGTTAGAAAATGAACCAGAACTACTTGGAGAAGAACACAGATTTGGTGATCTGTACTCCACAGTATTTCCAAGATCAAGGCATTCAAGAATGCATGGATTTGGTCTAATGGTTGGCGGGAGCTCATCTAAAGTGCTTGATCAAGCAATTACCACACTGAGGGATGCAAGGGAAGAAAACCTAGAACTAAGAGGAATTGTGGAAGTACTAGTTGCCACCCAAACACAATTAATTGAAAGGAGTCAACAGATGGAACAGAAGATGGATCATCTGCTTAGAAGAAATGGAGATGAAGCAGTCAACACACAAGATGGAACTACCAAGGAATCAGATGAGCTATCTGCAAAGGAACCACATGAGCAAACTGTTGAGGAAGCAAGAGAGACAGCAGAAACATCAAGATCCCATAAAGAAGAAACCTGTACCCTCGCAGCAGCCAAACAGACAATGGCAACTATCAAACAAAAACTGGACAGTAGGTCAGCTATCAGACAATGGCAACTATCAAACAAAAATGAAGAAGAAATAGAAGGAGGGAAGATAAAGCCAAAATTCAGTGCATCAACATCAAGACAAGGAACAACAGCAGTCAAACTGAAGCAATCAAAGGTAGATAAGGAAGCAAGAGAAGGAATAAAAATGAAGCCAAAACTCAGTGAGACAACTGTGAGCCAAAGAACAGCAACACACAGACTGAAGCAAACAAATGTTCATGAAGAAGCAACAGAAGGAGTCAAGATGAAGCCAAAACTCAGTGAGTCAACTGCAAGCCAAGGAACAGCAACACACAGAATGAAGCAAGCAAATGTTCATGAAGAAGCAATACAAGGAGTCAAGATGAAGCCAAAACTCAGTGAGTCAACTGCAAGCCAAAGAACAGCAGCACACAGACTGAAGCAAGCAAATATACATGAAGAAGCAATAGAAGGAGTCAAGATGAAGCCAAAGTTCAGTGAGGCAACTACAAGCCAAGCAACAGCAACAATCAAACAGAAGCAAGCAAAGGTAGATAAAGAAACAAGAGAAGGAGTCAAGATGAAGCCAACATTCAGTGGATCAAGCCAAGCAACAGCAACAATCAAACAGAAGCAAGCAAAGGTAGATAAAGAAGCAATAGAAGGAGTCAAGATGAAGCCAACATTCAGTGGATCAAGCCAAGCAACAGCAGCAATCAAACAGAAGCAAGCAAAGGTAGATAAAGGAATCAAGCGAGTCAGTGAGTCAACTGCAAGCCAACAAGCAGTTAAAAAACTGAAGACAGCAACCAGTCAATGGAATGCAAGCCTAGCCAAGGCAGTCCTGAGTTGTGTCAAGGAAAAGGACCAAAGAGCAAATGAAGAAAAGTTTAAGAAAGAAAGTAAAGCTAAAGCAATCCAATCGTCACCAGCAGCAGCACAAGGTAGCAAAGAAAATGAAGCAACAGCTGAAGCAAATGAAGAAACATCAATTGAAGGAAAGAAATCAAAACGAGCGAGAGAATAAAAAACACAAGATTCTGTTGCAGCAGATACAGAAGCAGACTGTGAAGCAAGTCAAACGTTACTTCAGATTGGTAGTAAGAGACTGAAGAAGAAATCTTACAAGCAACTGCTATCGGAGTCTACAACATTTCAAAAGATAAAAAAGGAGAGGGTACATGAGAATAATGAAACAAGTCAGCTGTCTGCTGGAAATCAAAAACCTAAAGGGAAATATGATAAGGATGAGTTTGATTGGTTACACCCAAGGAAGCCACTGAATATGATAAAATCTGGAATGGAAGTGGGTTTGACCTCACCAAACAGCGAGAAGCTGGTTGCCTTAGGCACAGTACAGATGGTTGCCACTAATGATTACATAGAGGTGGTAGTTAACATGGTTTTGCATAGTACAACTCTACTGCCAGAACCAAGAGGAAGAATGAAAATTATAAGACATGCCGAAGCTCACTGCATCCGATGGCCCAAGAAATTTGTAAGTCTCAGTGTCCAGCATCAATTTGTAAGAAATTTGTCTTTACAGTCTCCTAATTTGTGTATCTGAAAATCTTTGCAACTCTATGTACAGGTAACAGAACCAGATATCGACAGGTACACAGCAAAACTGTGCAACTCTATGGACAGGCATTTAATGCGTTCTGAGGTGAGAGTTGTCGACCCAAAGACTGGAATTAGCAAACCTACGAAACCAAAGATCCAGATGACTCTGTAGTTGAAACAGGTACTCCAAACTTGCAACTCCACACTTTCTTTTCCCTGTCAGATAGGATATTTGAAATTTGTCATACCATGGTATGCACTAAATATTCAGAAAACAACAGTATACTATTCTGGCAACGTCCATCAAACCGATCATGGAAATCACTCGGCTCTGTCCTTGCATCAACCATGGCCTCTAGCAATGTAGAGCTTCAGACTTTTAATTTCTTCCTCTAGGTGAAGAGTTTTATCTGTTAAGTCAGAGAGCGTTCTGTTGATCTGTCTGGATTTTTGTTCATGCCCTGTTGGTGACAGGAAAGATGCGTGCGTGTTGTATTCTTCAAGTAAAAATAGGGATGTGACTAAGTATCTTATTCCGACTGTGATTTTTCCATCATTTGACTAATGACCCATCCCTGCTGCAAATGGAAATATGCGTCAGAAAGGAAGAAAGAAAATTAGTCCAAACTAAGTAAACCAAACTGGCATTTCATGGACTGGAATTTGCATTTCAGTCAACAGCTTTGTGCATCTTCTCACTAACAGCTTTGTGCATCTTCTCTTTCTTCTAGAATTAAGTTAACAGTTGTCCATTTACCTGACATTTTGCAGATACAGTGAAGTGAAGCTTTAGATGACACTGTGAAGTGAAGTTTTCGGTGCTGTGAAGTGATTTTTCAGGTTTCAGCTGTGATGTGCTGTGAAGTTATGATTAGTGCACTATGATTCGAATTGATGCTGTAATGTGATAACGGGTCATTACTGTTTAGAAACTGCTACTGTAATAACAGATTTGATTCGAATTTGTGATTGTTTGAGTGATGTTTACATATTATCTCGGATGTAAATGTGATTTGTAATTGGATATATGGAATTGGATACAATATGTGATTTCTATAACAGATTGTAGGTTACATTCAGTACACATTTAGTTCATTTGTCAAGAATAATTTGAGCAATTTTTGAATTTAACCATAATTCAATTAGAGGCACTTCAAGATTTGCCCCTAAATGTATTTGGGGCAGTTCCTCAAAGTGCCTCAATAGGTATTTGGGGCATTTTGAGAAAGTGCCCCTAATTCAATTTGGGCAAATCTTGAAGTGCCTCTAATTGTTACATTTTGGGTCACTTTTTGGGGCACATTAAGAAGTGCCCCAATAATCTTTACCGCCATGAGCACCCGTGGCACTTGTACAAAGTGCCCCAAAAATAATTTGAGACATAAAATTGACATTTAGAGTGCCCCAAAATGCCAACCGTGATGTAGTGTAGCGAGAGAACGGCGATATTTAGGCAACGTAACAAGCTTACCCTCCCACCTCGCCATCTCTTGAGAAGGAGTGCGACTCTGTGGGCATATCGACATGGACGCTGTCCACCTATAGCTACCTAGCATGCTACGGAAGGACCTGATCAACCGGGTGTTCGCGTCCGACAAGGCCAGAGAGTACGCCATCAACAAGGCCGACGCGCTGCAAGAGAAGCTCGGCTCCGACTACCCCAGCTTCGTCAAGCCCATGACGCAATCCCATGTCACCGGAGGGTTCTGGCTGGTGAGCAAAGAACTTGCAGTCGTAAAACGACCTCTCAATAGTTAAGCCATATTCCTTCTTGAAGAAAGTTTGTCTAAACGAGAGAGGATCTCGCACTCCAGCTATGCGCGCGCACCACGTGTCCTGCGCCCGGGGAGCCCAACTCGATCTCGAGACGGATAACCATTCCGTGCATTCGAGCGCGGACCACCGGCACGACGAGCTAACACCTGGCACCCCGCGTAAAGCGACGGAGGGCCTACGAGCTTTGACGGAGAAGCGTGGCACCACGTCCACGTGTGAGAGTCGCGCCGGTATAAGAACCGGGCCGGAGGCCGGAGCACCACGTCCCGAACGCCACAGCTACACCACGCCTGCACTAGCTTAAGCTGAAGTGGAGTTGATACCGCGACGGCTCCGAAATGGAGAGCGACTGCCAGTTCTACATGTACGCCGGGGCGGCGGACGTCGACGATGGGCAGGGCCAGTTCCTGCAGCAGCTGGGCGGCGTCGGCGGGGGCGGGGAGAGGAAGCGGCGGTTCACGGAGGAGCAGGTGCGGTCGCTGGAGAGCACGTTCCAGTCGCGGCACGCCGCCAAGCTGGAGCCCCGGGAGAAGGTGGAGCTGGCGCGGGAGCTGGGGCTGCAGCCGCGGCAGGTGGCCATCCGGTTCCAGAACAAGCGCGCCCGCTGGCGGTCCAAGCAGCTCGAGACGGACTTCGCCGAGCTGCGCGCCGGGTACGACGACCTCCACGCCCGCGTCGAGTCGCTCAGGCAGGAGAAGCTCACGCTCGCCGCACAGGTACATCATATCATAGTTACACGACCATGCATGCCTTCCTTCATCTCCATGATCGGTCGATTATTCGCATCTCTGTGACTGTGAGATTAAATACGACTAGCTCGCATGCTAATTATGTCTGCTCGATCTGCAGTTGGAAGAGTTGCAGGAGAAGCTGAACGAGCGGCAGGACCAGACCGCTAGCTCCGACGTCTCCGTGGCCGAGGTCGACGACAAGAGGCATAACGCAAGCTGCCTCGCGGAGAGCGAGGAGCCGGTGGCGGACGTCTCGGACGCTGGATGGTACGAGTACGACGACCACCTGGCGTACGGGGGTGGCCTGCCCGAGACGTTCTGCGCCACCCCGGAGCTGTGGGAGACGACATGGCCGCTGGTGGAGTGGAACGCGGTGGCATGACATGAATCAGCTAGGCATATATAAATCTCCGTCTACTCATGTGCCTGTATCTGTACGTACGTAGTTTTTGCTAGCTCGTTCAGCCGGTTGATCCGGGCTCCAAAGATCACACCCATCCGGTTATAGGTAGAGTCGTAGAACAGATCAACAGAACACCTAGGGATGCAACCGGCCGGGGAAAACAGAGAAGCAGCGATGATATTCACATGCACTGTACAAGCGCCGGCCGGCCGGCCGGTAGACGGTCGTCTTCTTCGTCGACTCTGCGCGGTTCATGTCCGTGTAATGGCGGCCGGGGTTCAGATCCCGTTCCGACGTGCCACCTCTGGTTGTCACTCATGTACGGTTCCTGTCGGGCCACCACTACAAGAAACAAACTACTGTGGCACCTGTACAGAACGCCTGTCTAGATCCATCCGTTCCTGTGCGATCGCGCTCGTGTTACTGCAGGGAGAAACGTCGCCGTCGTCGGTGCCAAAGCTCGAAGGCCGCTGTCGCCGCACCACAGGGCGTGATTTGTAGCATGTGTTGCTCGTTTGGACATCACCCCGGCGTGTCGATCATCCGTTCGTTTTGGCACCGTAGAAAAATGACAGCCGGAAAAGGACGCTGGAGGGAGGCGGCTGTCACCGGGAGAGAGGATGGTTCGGCCAGAAAAAAAGGAAGTTCTGGATGCGTGGCCCGGCGGCCCAATGGGTGGTGGAAACGCCTCACTGACTGAGAAAGCGACACGCGCTGACACCAAATCGGAAGTGCCCAGATAATCTAATTAAAGAGTTGATTATCTAGGAATTACTCGTGGGCGACTAGGATTGCGTAGGGACAGGACTAGGCGTCCCCGGGGATCTTTCCGTCCGATCCCCGGGTCGCCAGCCCGACACGTGTCCACTAATATAGGCTAATCCCGCTTTTGCTACAAAACTCCCGCTTTTTGCTGCAAATTTTGCTGCATTGTAGCAAAAAACGGTTCGTACACAAAACATGAAGGGAAAAATTCTGGCCTCGCCGGAGACCTCACCGGAGACCTCGCCGGAGACGTGGTAGCAAAAAGTTTATGCTATTGTAGCAACAGAAAAGTTCTATTGTAGCAAAATCAACTTCACCGGAGACTCTCGCCGGAGACATCGCCGGAGACCTCACCAGAGACCTCGCCGGAGACGTGGTAGCAAAAAGTTTATGCTATTGTAGCAACAGAAAAGTTCTATTGTAGCAAAATCAACTTCGCCGGAGACATCGCCGGAGACCTTCTCCGGCGGCGTGTGCATGCTACGATGCTGCAATATAACAATTTTTTTGCTATTATTGTTATGTGTTTTGCTACAATAGGATAAATTTTTTGCTACGATGTTTCCGACGAGGTCTCCGTCGATGTCGCCGGCGAAACCGATTTTGCTACAATAGCACATTTTTTTTGCTACGGGATCTCCGGCGAGGTCTCCGGTGAGGTCCGGCGAGTCCGGTGAGGCCGCCGGCGAAATCGGTCTTTTCTCCGGCGAAATTGATTTTGCTACAATAGCACATCTGTTTTGCTACAGGATCTCCGGTGAGCTCCGGCGAGTCCGGTGAGGTCGCCGGCGAAATCGGTCTTTTCTAATCTATTTTCTGGACGAACCTTTTTTGCTACATAGGAGCAAAAGCGGGCAATTATTTGCTACACGGTAGCAAAAGCGGGACCTCACCAGGACCCGGGTGATCTTTCCCAAAGATCCCCCGGATGATTACTATACTTTTCCATTGCGTAGCTCAAGTAAGACATTTCACTCCATCTGACACTGACGGTAGCGTTTTCATAAGAAGCGAGATTGCGAGGAGAAACTCGATGTTGATATGACTATATGAGAACCGAGCTGATCGCTTGGTCTTAGGTTGGCATGGCATGCAAACTGACTGATGTTATTAGGAGGGAGGGGGTAAGGGATCGTCTGTTCAATCTGCAGTAGTATTCCAGTTTTGAGGTTTCCAAAGTTACGGCTCAAAACCACGACCAGAAACTTGGTGGTTTGAGCTCTCTGGTTAAGTGTTCAGCCCTGTGTAAGCAAAGAGGCCCACTGTCTGTCTATTTCCATGGGATTAGTATGAGGTATGACAAACACGTATAGGAAGGAGCGCATGGATGAATGTGGTTGAAATACTATATACAACATGGTACAGGGAGCCAGCAATGGATTACCAAGGCCCATAAATTTACGTGTTCAGAACCTGCGCCAGGAAGAGTTTGCAGAGATAAGAAATTTAGAAAGCATCAATAGTACCAGATAAAAATTGAAACTGCGTACTAAGAAACCAAACAGTGTGTAGGATCGACCATGTACCTTTGCCTTGTGGAGCATTGGAGCAATGTAGCACGTTTCAGCTGCAGAACAGAAACTGAAGGCCTAACTATGCGTGTACAGTCTGTGCCTAGCAAGTGGAAGCATTCTGAAGACCTATCTCTGTACATGCACGGACACGTGGGGTACCGATGTCTGTGGAGCACTTTGCTGCTCGTACGAGGAGCTATTCTTGGTGCTTGAGCTCTTTTCGTTACGGACATGTTCTAGAAACTCCATTATTATAGGGTCAGTCCAAGGACATCCAAATGGAGCTTCATCACCTGCTACCCATCCAAGATGACCACCTTGTGGTGTGACTATCAGTAGGCAGTTCGGATTGGCCTGAAACAATAGAAGAACAAGAAGCTTTTAAGACGTTTCAGGGCACTAGTGCGGCACCAAACCAAATCAGCAGATTATGATTTAGAGTGGATATATTGGCAAGTTGCCCTTATGTGGTCAAGCAAGACATCAACAGGTGAAAAAGGGGCGTGTACTGCAATGAGAAAATACCTTGATATCTTCTCTAGGAATTCCCCTAGATGGTGCGATTGGGTCATTATCTGCCTGCGCATAGTTAGGCTAGCATTAAAGTTACAATACAAAAGTACAAATCAGACCTTTCCAATACCCATGTATGGAATTATTTTCGAAGAAGCTAGTGGACTTGCTTTTCAGCATGCTTATGAAAGTATAAAACAGAAGGCACTAATTTTAAAGTTGCCGCGCAGTCCATGAATAGGTCTTCATCTATTCCTTGTTTCTTTATTGCATGATCACGACATGAATTTCAAAGTACCAACTTGAAGTAACATATGCAACTTAAGGAGTGAATATCATGTCTGGTGTTATCTAGAATTATTTTTGTGATTTCCCAACACAGCTAAACTACAAACTCTGATTGATTTAAGCTTCTAAAATTCCAAGACATTGGGAAGCATTCAAATGTATCAGTGTGCCTTGCAATATTTCTACTTCACAATTTTAAGTAACAGCTTCAAGTAAACCTTAAGTCAGTTCTTAGTAAGTCATAAATGGCATCATCTTAACCTAAGAATTAGATAGCTATTGTTCCTGAATGCAGTAGTGCAGCATAAAGAACTGGTAGCTTCACCTGTATGCACAATAAGGGTATGGAGATATTCTTGATGGAATCTGAGCTGCTTGAGTTGGAGTAATAATCATCCACTGACTTGAAACCAAATGAAACTGCCCACAATTGAAGTGTATCTTAAGTGTGGTGTGCCAATGGGAAAAGGTTTAAAAGTATCATTTCAGCTTCAGGTCACCACAAACCTCGGGTTAGCCCTTCATCAAAATCTCTAACGGTTTTGGCATTGGCTGCCTTTGGTATGTTATATTCACCACCCAGTCCTTCAAAAAGCAGTGCATGCCTAAATTTTGGAGAAGTTCCGAAAAATCAGGTGTTTGAAAAGGGGCATAAAAATTATTTAAGGTTGGAGGAAAAGTGAACAAAAGGTCTACTTCTTAAATATGGCTCTCAGAGAGTTAGCAAGTGCTCTATCATAGACGTTGTTGAACCCTTTGTGGAAATCTTCATCTGCAATTACCAAATCAAACGGATTGCACAAGGACACTGCTCCAGAAAGACGGCACTTATCAGTCTCCTGGAAACAAATAATTATTGAGTTAGGTTAGGGACAGGCAAAGGAAATAAACCTCTTAGATCAATTTCATATAGGAATAAACAGGAGCTCGTCCAATGCTAGTCACTTCAATTACATTGATGTCCTCAAAGAGAAGTGGTGCATATTGCACGTAGGTTAACAAAGCATGATTTGCTACAAAAGGACTTAAGTGAATTTTAACTTTACTGAAAATGACAATGGACGATGGAAAAGGTGTTATGATGTTGAGTAGAACTGTAAAGTTCTATGTCACTGAGTACAAAGCTCACCTCGCCAAGGTAGCGCACGAGAATATTTGCTCCAAGTGACCAGCCAGCAGCATAGATATTACATTGAGGGTAACGGGACGAAACATGATCGACTACTTGACGGAGATCCCCAGTAAATGAAGCAGAATAGAACTGTGCATGGCAGAGGATAAGGGTCAATATATTTAGAAGCTAAGATGTTCTTGAAGAGTTTCTGGTATATTTTTTTAAATAACTATCTGCTTTAGTTGTTATATCTGTCTGCTTGGCTACGCTATGTATTAGGACACTGTTACTTCCTAGGTCTCCACCAAGATTCATCCACCCATTACCAAGACCTATGCTGATGACCAGAAAAAATGGTGTCGACACTCAACAGACAACATTTGAATATGCATGTTCTAAAGATTAACTCAGCTAGAAGATGCGAATAAGTTTAAGGATACAAGATACACTAAGTTTAATGCTAAAAACGAGAGGAAAATTATACACATGCAAACCTAATAACCTATTTTTCAAGCCATTGCCCAAGTACCCTACATAGATGCAGGAACTAGACATAGTTTCTCGTGAGATTCATGCCAATCAGCAGGTTTGATGAACCTTATCGTACCTAATGCTCATGTCATACTCCTAAGAAAATCTTAAACAACCCTCAGCAATAGAGTAAGTAGTAAGTACTGAAGTGAAAGCTACATTGCCACACTGGATGCATAACATATGACTCCTTTAGATATGAACTTGGTTTAATACCAAACGAAATAAAAATTTCTAGGCTGCTATTGTGGGTACTGGGTACTAGAGTGTTTTTTAAATTCTGCACAATGAGAAGGAAAATGGGAAAAGAACACATTTTTTAGAGGATAAATGGATTGATAAATGCTCTGAGGCACAAAATATTCCAAGACTAATACATCTGTTTTGAATACTTAGCAAATATGGAACAACTTAAACGAAGTGCTCGCACTGCATGGATGGATAGAGATGATCCTCTAATTTGGATGCTTAGCACTAAGTGCTTAACTGTCAGATCCCTTTTACAAAACTTTGAAAACTGTTTTATCATAAAAACTGAAAGTTTGAACTTTCCACATTAAGTTGTGAAAGATAAAGAGTCCACTGAAAACTATGATAACAAATGGTTATGTTTAAGAGAAGCAGCCCTGCCAAAGATGTTTTAATAAAAACAGGTTGGCATAAGAATAAATACGGGACATTTTGGTGGTCAGGAGCAAACTATTAAACACCTACTCTTTACCTGCTCAATTGCACAGTTTGTCTGGAGCGTGGCAAGCAGTGCCTTTGATGGGAATGTAAAACAATTGTTTGGTAGGTGGTTAAACACATTGAGAAAGCCAGGAAAGACACTAGCTAATAATGGATTCGGGCCAATTTTGTCTATCTGGAAGATAAAAAATCTGGCAAGCTTCCACAATAAGATACCGAATTATCCTTTTCTAATGTTAGTATGACCTGTCACTTTCTATTCACGAGAGAACATGGAGGGGAAAAGGACGCAAGGGACACATATAGTAGGACCGGTAGGTTATTTGCTTTCGTGCGACACATTGATATGTTTTTGTGCTTCCTTGGCTTATGTGAAATGAAATGCCTAGATGAGAGCCGACAGGTTTGCAATATTGATACAAATTAGCTTTTCCAGAACCATTTGCCTTTTATTTGCAAATGCCAATTACTTCCTCAGGACCTATAACTAATTTTGCCACGTAAAACGACAAAGCAATTGAAGTACCTTAGCTGTAGTCACAGGACTGTTTGCACATCCACGGCTATTGAATACCACAACACGCCATCCTTTGCTTCTAGCTCTCAAAAGCATATGCCTTACATATGTATCCTGACTTCCCCCTGTCAGACCGGGCTGCCAACATCAAACTCCCACCATCAAGCATTAGCCATAAGCTAATCAAAACTATTCATGCATGAAACTACAAGTAAACAGTGTGCATACTATGCAATCAAGAGGTACCGAGAAACAAAATGTTTGATCTCAATAGTCATCTATGCTTGCAAAAGTTAAATTAGCATGATCAATACAAATATGAATTTAGAACAACAATGTGTTCCGCTCCGCACTATGATAAAAAGTGTGTTCGAACCACCTATACTCTAGCAGCAGCATCTAGTTTTTTTTTTCTTTACTGGTTAGTAAAATTCTTGGTTCAGCAGATCTTTAACTGAGTTTCGTAAAATGCTTCATGAAAAATGCAAAGTTTAATGCTCATAGCATCTATTTGCTTTGCTTGAGGTGAAAGTTATGGCGGAATTATTTTGCTCAGTTAAATTTTCCCAGCACTTAAACAGTTAAGATATTCAGCAAAAAATTACTTCTACTGAAATATGATCACGATGATGCCCAGCACTTGAATATTTTTCCTCAGTTAATTTTGAACATTCATGATGTATAGGAGGATTTAGTTGCCTCTCGTCTCATTATAGGAGTGTGGTTCATTTATGTAGTTGTTGCTTGATCTGTCATCTTCGTAAGTATGTATGTATGCCCATTGTTCTTTATTGAAAAAATGTATACCCATTGTTAATGTAAAGCCATCGTGCTAGCTTTTGCAACCGAACCTCCGTTTTATCATAACTATATTTCATTCTCCATGTGCTAGTACTATATCCCTATTTCACCTATGATCTCTTCAGCAATCCAACTTCCCAATGTACCGCTAAGCTGCACAACTGAATCCTCCTATACAGAGATGAGAGATCATCTCACAGTTAACCAAAACTTGCAGCACCTCCTCTCATTTCTACACAAGCAATAGCACCAACAATAAAGGTCATCAAAAGCAGATTGCAAGCGGTATACAACCGCAAGCTCACCGAAAGTATAACCAATATTGTCGGAGCATCTTCGCTACTCTTAATCATCCGAACAGGGTACAGTACTGCACATAACTCTAGACAGATTCCTAAAATTGATCCGAAAGCGAACTAAATTTTCACCGCACTAGTATCCTGACGAAACCCCACCTCACCGGTATCCTTGACGCGAACAAAATGCCACACACTTTCGTCGTGTCCACCGCGCAACGCAACACCACGAGAAGGAAAGCGAGACCATACCAGCAGAATCAGCACCGGCGCGTCTGGCGGCAACGCTTGGTCGTCGCCGGAGACCCAGTCGAGGGCGAGGGCGCCGTCGTCGGGGGCGCGGAGGCATTCGCGCCGGAATGCCACGGCGGGGAGCGACCGCGTGAAGGCGGCGAAGATGGTCTCGACGTGGCGGTTGGACGCGAACACGGGGAAGGCGCGGTAGGGGCGGCGGAGGCTGTCGAAGCCGGCGAGGAGGCCGCGCCGCGCGCCGGCAATCTCGAGGGTCGAGTGTGGGAGGAGAGGCTGCTCCTCTCCGGCGGCGCGGCTTGGGTCGGGGTTCTGAGAGGACGCGATGGAAGAGGAGAGGGGCATGCTGGCTGGGAGGAGGAGGTAGCGGAGGCGAGGGGCGAAGCGGCGGCTGGCGAGCCGGCGAATGGGGACGGCGTTTGTAGTGCCGCCATCGGATTCGTATCGGATTCGTGTGACCACTTGGGTTTGGATTTTGGAATGGAGTTCTTGCTTCTTTGGAGCCAGTAGGAATTGTGGCTGGATTGTTGGCACGTCGCCACCGTGGGGAAAAAGAACGACCAAGAAATTACATTTGTTCAAATTTTTTTTTTCAAATGGAGGATAAGGCAATTTTAGCAAAAGTTCACACTGTAAAAGTGGTTTGCGGTTTTTCGATATGAACTTTGATGTGTCAGAATAGATCTTGCAAACCTGAATTGCAAATCCACTTTGAGACTCAATGAGAAGGTCACCGTTGTGGTCGTCTGGGTGGAAAGAAAACAACACTTTCTCCCCGAAGGGATAAGGTACCGCTACAGTAGATGAGAGAGGCGAAAGCGGGCGCTCGGCGAATCCGCTGCTTCCCTCCGTCTCCGGCGCCGGCGCGGCGTCGTGAGACGGGGGGAAGCTGTAGATCTCGTCCGTGCGAGTAGTATAGTACTAGGTTTTCTAGGTTTCGTGATGTGTTCTAGGGTTCCCGATCTTTCGATGAGAGAGGATAACTATGATTTGGAGAGTATTTGACTCTCACGATTCGGCTACCAACCGTACAGGGAGAACCGTACACGACTGATATCCACGGCAATCGCTGAACCAACTCCACGATGTTATCGACCGAGCCAACGACACGATCAACCTGTCCACGAAGGACTTTTCCTGCATGCAAATCAAAGAACAAGCAAGAAAACAATAGCGTAAGCAATCTGAAATTGCGGATATGCTAGATGAACAATCTCAATAGATGAAAGTTGGGGTTCCGAAAGATTGTCTTGACGGTCGCACTAGCCGCTACGAGCGTAGACAAATAAAAGTTGCACAATGGCTAAACTCTCTAAACAAAACCCAATCTAACCCTAACGGTGTGGCAGCCTATTTATTTAGTGTTGATGGCGGCTGCGACAGGTCGATCTGCTCCTGTGCTGGCTTGGACCCGACGTCTTTACTGATACTAGGAAAATTCGCGCGGCGACACGCCGCGCTCGTGTGGTGTTACAACGTAAATAAATTGAAGTTAAAAGTACGAAACATCTGTACAAAAGACGTAACTTTTAGATTTGTCATGACCGGACAAAAGAGACGTGAGCATACAAATTGGCCAGGATGTCATCTTCCATACAAAACCAATATTTGTAACTCCAGTAGGAAAAAAAAGCACAGAGAAAGTTTACGTTTTACACAAAATTGCATCAATTGGTTTGGGAAAGCGAGAAATAGCATGTTTACTTGTCCAAACAGAAAACTTAGTTTGCAATAATACATATTCCGTAATAGAACACTGGAAGTCAAATTAGCTAATGGAAACTTGCTCATTTATCTATATATGATAAGGAAATTAATCTAAGCATGTGAAACTTTGGCTTCCAATAGGAAAGAAATAGGAACACACTGGTAGCATTATGAATATATGTATATGTTCTACTGTGGCAAATATGGTAAAACCCGCAAGGCTGAAAATCTATAAATATCCGTTGTAAAAGTTTTATATAGCCGAAGAAGATAGCAAAGGTAAAATTTTCATAAACATAGGCTTTACTTACTACTAAAATTCTATGCTCGACGTCACCTGAAAAGCTTAACAGGCTGAGATTATTAGGTTTAGATTAACAGTTGAACAATTGTCTTTTAAGCAAAGCAGTACGTGTCATGCCCAAAAGAATATGAAGTTAGAAAGTTACACCTATTGTGTTAACAAAACTTAGATGGAGAAAATTTGACAATACAGAGGCATACCAATAGAACGCAAATTAGCAAAGAGGTTTACACACTATAATTCTCAGGGCCTGTAGCGAGGAATTATCGATGTTTAGTATATATTATGTCCTTCACATTTCTTCAAAAGGAGCATGTACCTGCATGTTATATTCCATAATTTCATTTGTCGACATATGTTATATGCCGCGCCCGTCACGTAATATCATGGTTAAAATGTATACTATATTATTGTACTGAAAGGTGATGGTGTTGATTAGATGATTTTATTCATAAAACAGAGACTGTTGGTGTACCGAATACCGATGAGGCAAGCTGCATACTTGGATGGTAGATGTAAAGTTGGTATCACTATGTTAGTAACATCAAGGAGCATGCAATTTTTAGCAGCTTGATATAAGAAATGCAGTAAAACATGCTTAAGTTAGTAGCTGGCCAAACTATGCAGAAACATCAAAGTGGTAATTATTTAGAAGTAAGAAGTAACGCATATATATCACAGTGGTAGTATTTGATAACAAAAAAGGGTAATTCAAATAACTGTACATAAATGCTTGGTACAATATTTTTGACAGTATTCATGCTTGCTAGTATTATACATTATATACATTTTACCTATGGAATAGTTCTCAGGTGGCCTTTTTTCGTGTATTACGCTCTAAGAGGTAGATGAGTAGTAAGTATGTATTATAGTTCCAATTAACTGTATTGTTATGAAAAGAATTATCCAGTGTTGTGTAAAATAAAAAAAAGATAGTTATATCAATAGTGTTTCTGTTATGAGATTAGAACGCATCTTACCTTGGTCTACCTTTAATACATGGACAGTGGGGGGGGTGGGGGGGGGGGGGGGGGGGGGGGGGGGGGGGGGGGGGATCTATAAGCGTTCCAATTAGGATATGTTTTTGTCTAACAATCCGCACAAGAATAAAACCAATAGTTATGGGAGTTATTGATCTCCGTAACAGCTTCGGCGTGTAACAGTTTCCTTGTAAATTATTAATACATTAGGGTTGTTTATACAGGATTAAACAACAGAACAGGCGGATCTTTTTCGTATTATACCAAGAAGTGTAAGAATCACCGAGATAGGATCCGCTGGCTTTTGAGCTAGTAAGTATGTATTATAGTTCCAATTAACTGTATTGTTATGAAAGAATTATCCAGTGTTGTGTAAAATAAAAAAAGATAGTTATATCAATAGTGTTTCTGTTATGAGATTAGAACGCATCTTACCTTGGTCTACCTTTAATACATGGACAGTGGGGGGGGGGGGGGATCTATAAGCGTTCCAATTAGGATATGTTTTTGTCTAACAATCCGCACAAGAATAAAACCAATAGTTATGGGAGTTATTGATCTCCGTAACAGCTTCAGCGTGTAACAGTTTCCTTGTAAATTATTAATACATTAGGGTTGTTTATACAGGATTAAACAACAGAACAGGTGGATCTTTTTCGTATTATACCAAGAAGTGTAAGAATCACCGAGATAGGATCCGCTGGCTTTTGAGCTAGAGCAATCGGCTCATTTTTTTGCAGCTCTAGAACCTTGTCAGTCTATCTTGTCTGGATGGTCCTGAATGCTGCAAGATGGTGTCATCCACAAGTAAAGATAAACTTATGTTTTTTGATATTCAGTGTATTATACCTTTCGACACCGCAGCCATTGTTGGGATGTGTATATTGTTGTGCCAGCATGTCAAAGACAGTACTTTTGAAAGTCAGTGTACCTATGTGAATGAAAATATGCTGATTGGAAAACAATATTTTTAACTACTGAATATTCTATGGATGCTCAGTATGAATGAGGCATACCTGAAATATTCGCTGAATTGGTCTATATACTTGGCAGGAATATGTCCTTCCATTTGTGCTCCCCTGATATAAAATAAAGGAAAGACAGTGAATTTACAACATAGAAAGAACAATCGGGAAAACTTTACTGGTTAAGCCAAAATTTCAGTAACATGTAGTTCAGAAAACCGGAAATTTTGTTGAACCTATACAGTAAGACCTTTTTGTTACCAGAGCAACATAAGTACTAAATGACTTCTATCTGAAAGATGAATAATTTATGGGAGAAAGGTATATAAATTTAGAGGAGCATCATGTAGTTATTAGCAGACAGAGAAAACAGAACTATGGTATCGGTAAATACCTCATGATCTACAGCAATGAAGCTTAACTCGAATAATTTTTGCTGTGCTTGATGATCTGGGATAGGAAGGACGGGAGCACAAACCATAGTCCAGGCTCCAGGGTCCAGCCTTTTGCTCCTCGCCGGCGTACAGGCCCTCTGGTTTCATGTTCGGTTCGATTCTCCTACTCCGGTTCAATCCTTGGCCGCTACAGATATGAAAAAAAGTCAGACGAAGGGAAAAAGAAAAGAGGATAAGGCACCTCCGCTGACCTATTTTATCCTGACGGACGTGCACGTTCTCCGCGGCGCCTTGCAGCCCACCGAGGGCAACCGCCGACGTTGCTGTAGGAAGGAAATAAGATTACAGGCTACAGGAGACTGAAGGCCTGCGGCAGCCGATAGATCCTCTTTCCTTGACGGACGCGAGCATTAGCTAACGCCATTACGCCAGTGAGATGTCGCCGCTGCCGGTCGCCATAGAGCCGGGGATGCGTCGGCCGCCATACGCCGTTACCGTAGCTCGCCATGGTGTCAGGGAAGGGCTGGAGCCCAAACCAACCCTACGTCGCCGCCGCCGGCCGGCCCTCTCCACACTCCTTCCGCTGCGCCGCCGCCGGAGGGGAGGCCGGCAAAGCGCGCGCACCCAAGGAAGGTGGCGGCGGTCGACTTTTCTCCAATCGAGCCTCTCCCGCGCGAGGTTCTGGAGGTGCGCCATGACGGCGGGCACCGGCGTCGAGCGTCGCGGGCGGAGCTGCGCGCGGCCGCGATGGTGGTGCTGCGGTGCGGAGGTGGTGGCGTCGCCGGCTTCTCGAGGTGCGAGGCGACGGGGCGCGGTCGGGCCGATCTGGGCCGCGCGGCCCGCTCCTGGACAGGGTCTCGAGTTGGAGATGCCCCGGGGCTCGAGTTGGAGATGTGGCGGCGCGGCGGCGGCCTGGCACGGTGCGTGCGGCGCGGCGACACCTCCTTGCCGGCAGCCCGTCATGGCCATGGGGGTGCGCGCACGCGCAGCAGGCGCGGCGACGACGCACTCCGAGCAGAGGCAGAAGCCAGCACCTCGTGTAGGAAGCCGTTCGGCTCACGGAGGAGGATCGCGTGACGGTGGACCGGCCGCAAGGGGTGAGGAGATGAGATGGGCAGGAAGCGTCGCGAAGCTCGCGAGGCGTCGCCGTTAGTGGCGACTGGCGAGAAAGAAATAAAAAAAAAGAAACCGAGGTGACTAGCAGCGCTCGCACGAACCTACTGTAGAAGTGCAAAACCGATTCTACAGTGCCTGGGACACGTGGGCAGGCGGACAGCGCGCTGGAAAGGTCGTCTTTGATATATAGAAGATATGCATTGCCTTGGGCCCTGAATACAAGCATGCATGCACGTTTGGGGCTGGCCCAGCTGGGGCCCACGTGCGGGACTACATGCATGCTTGGACTTTTGATCTTCACGTTGAAGCATTGGCCCTTCAAAACTGATAACAGACGTATGTATGTCCGCATGCTGCTGGTGCACTCCCACGTCCATGGTCGATGATCAATACATGCGACGATCTCAGTCGCTTGGGAGGCTTCACGCTCCATGCAGAAAGATGACGATATGTCTGGTTGTGATTCTCGTGATTATTGTAGTCGAAGTAGATGGCGCGGATGAACCACTCCGGGCAGTATGTCCAGACCGTATCCGATGTAGCTATGTCCTCATCATTTCGTCCACAAAATCGGCATCATCGAGCTGGAGGCGGTGGCGGCGGTGGTGGTTAATAAGGTTCCCTCCCTTCTCCGGTCCGGCGAGCTCGCCGGGAGGGAGTTGGATTTTGTGTACTCCGTGCTGGCGGCCGTCATGGCGACGTGGGCTGCTGTGCATCTGGGAGTTCCTGTCCTTCGGGTCTGTCGCCATCGTGTGGTCTTCTTCTCCTGGGGCAACGTGAGACCCGTGAGGTGGTGTGTACAGGTATGCTTCTTTGTCTTAGCTGCTCTGGCCGGCCGTGGCGGCGAGGGGAGAGCTCGGCGGATGTGGGCGTCCTGGTTTTGCTGTTGGTGGTCGTGGTGGTCTTCTCCGTCGACGTTTCTACTCCGGCCGGCCTTGGTGGCGAGGGGAGTAGCGTCCGGAGGTGGCTCGATGATGGTGGTGGTGGTCCTGGCTGGTGCGGTGGCGGCTGGAGGAAGGGTGGAGGTGGGAAGCGGCTGTTGTGGCCGTGCTCGTTCATCGAGATTAAGTTCCGGCGCCGGGCGGCGGACGGCTTCTGCGGCTATCTACAAAGTGTGGCGGCGTCCACTTCCCGCCGGCGAGCGGTACGGCGTCTCCGTCTTCGGCTAGGAGGCTTGGGGAACGTTGAGGATCCGGCTGTGATCTCTTCAGGCGACTCAGGGGGCTTTGTGCAAATTTCTGGGTCTTTCTGTAACTTTCTTTTCCCTTTGGACCTGGGTGTAATTTGTACTGAGTTTCCTGTATTTTTGGGTCGGTTCCTTCCTCAAAAAAAAAAAAAAAGAGAAGGTCACCGTTGTCTCAACTAAAATTTATGTGTCATGTCATAGACCAAAGATTTTTGCATGTTCTCGAGATGTCAATCGACTTATTTTAGGGTCCGTCAAACGCTACTTTGTAACAGAGTAGTTACAAAGGTCGATTTTGACTAATCGTGAAACATGCTGCAAGGAGTGATTTCTCGAGATGACAATCTGACTTATTTAGAGTCCGGCAAACTCTACTCCGTAATTGGGTAGTTACAAAGGTTGATTTGGACTAGTCATGAAACATGTGGCGCGGCGAGGAGTGGTCGAGATGTGATTTGCCCCCTTCAACTTGGAGATATATTCTTTGGATCCTCTTGAGTGATCAGCTTCAGAAAGCATGGTCAAGTGACTTAGGTTAAGTGTTAACCGCAGAAGAAAATCTACATTACAAGATCGAGAAGAGACGTTAAACTACCAGCACGGGTGAAAAGTACCTGCTTGAACTCGATACATATATTCTGAGGCAAAAAAAAAAATGCATATGGCGCGTTGTAAAGTTTGTTAGCATGACTTCACGATACTTAGGAGTTGAGATGTTCTAGTAGGAACCGTACCCGCTATCGACTTAAGTCCGAGAACACGTGGAAGCGAGTAATGTACTCATTGCCACCGGTGAAAATTCAGAGGGAACTTAAGTCGTTATCTCCCTCTGTTTTTTAATATAAGATATTTTAGATGATACACATGTTGTTTATATGCACACTAAAATGAGTGAACATGCATACAAAAAATGTGTCTACATATATTTGTGTGCATGCGCATGTGGACAAAAGCTAAAACATCTTATATTAAAAACCGGAGGGAGTAGTTGTGAATCTAAGGGGTCAGATATTTAAGGGTTCATAACCTTCCTGGTTGAAATCCGAGTGGAAGTAGGGTTAGAGTCATATTCGGTCGCAAGAGTTGCGGTTCCAAGAGGACATTTATATAAGTTGGAGGTGCAGGAAGAACCACTAAAACAGACGGCCGACGGTAAAAATATAGGTTATTCAAGGGTTTTGGAAACCCTAGCCGTCACCACCTCCAAGTGCAAGCTTTGCGATCATATCTAACAATCCGCTGCTAAGCAATTCTCCATATACGGTGTGGATACCTATGAGGATTTACACTTGTGACACTTGGTCAAAAATTTGTGGTACTAGCGAAGAGTTGGTTCGAGGGAGCCAAGGGAAGAGGAGACATACTACTACACCATCGTGACGTACTACATCAATCAACTACCATCTGAGGGCATCTCCAGCCGTTGCGTACCACCAAGAGGTGATTTTTTGGCTCTTGGAGTGGCGCCGGCGCTATTTTGGTTATTGGGGTCGACGAATCTCCAGCCGTGCACCCACCCAAGAGTAGCAGCAGGACGCGTTGCGACAGTTGGTGATTCTTCTCCACCGTCGCCCTGCCCATCTGCACCACCGTGCTGTTCCCGGAGGGGGCAAGGATGCGAGCTCGAGGAAGAGCCAACGGCGGCTTCCATCTCGCGGCTCGCGCACGAGCCCGACCGAGATACAGGGAGGCGCGGAGGCAGCCGAGACGGATTCCTCGCCGAAGAGGCGCCCGGAGCGGCGTCCTCGCCGGGACGCACACAGGGCCGGCTTCCTCGCCGGAAGGCGCGCGGTGGCTGAGGTCGCCGGGGCGCGCGGGGCGTAGGTCCGCGGCCAGAGCTGGGAAGGAACCAGGAGGGGGCTGGTACCCGGCGGCGGCACGTGGGCTTCCCAATGCGGGGCTTGGTCGGGGCGAGCAAGGAGGCCGGGGGGAATCTTGCACAGGAGCCCCAACCGAGGAAGGGCGCGGCGGCGGCCGAGGAAGGGCGGCGAGCGGGCGGCGGCGCGGGCTCGGCGGCGGCCTGCTGCTCACGCCCATGGCCATCCCGCACATGGAGAGGTCGAGCTAGGATTCATCTGCGGCATGCAGGTGGGTGGGTGGGGAAAAGTGGGAAAGTGGGGAAGGAGAGAGGAGAAAGGAAAGTGGGCGTACACATGGCGGCAATTAATTGGGCAATCGCTTCGGCCCTGGGTTTGGCCTAGGGGCGCGGCACTAATATCGTCCAAAACGGCGCTATTTGAGATCCTGTGGGGCGTGGCTGGGAGATTTCGACGCTATTTGGCCCAAAAAAGTGGCCTGGGGGTTTCTGTGGGACACGGCTGGAGATGCCCTGACCCCGTTAGCTCAACATGTTTCTAGGTAGATGCGTCATCAATTTTAATCTGTTCTAGTATAGCATAACGCGTGCCCAAATTAATAAAGATTGTGGTCATGTGCTAGTGGTTTTCTCCACAAGAGTGTATGCGAAAACTGGTGCTCTCTTTTTATTTGCCTTTTGATTTATTACAGTATGAGTAGTTACACTTTCATATTCAACAATAAGACATAACTCACTAGATAGACGTGAGAAGCAAAATACTTATTGAAGTTATTTAATGCTATATATACATGGGATCCGGATCACCAATCGTTCTCATTCCTCGTTGGTGTAGTGACAAACTAACATAACAAGCAAATGATGGTACCTTCAAGCGAGTCACAATCACCAGCAAGAGGAATAGTTATCGATAGGATATAGGATGAGAGACATGTATAGCTATCGACATTTCCATCTTTTTGTCCGAACAAATTTTGAAGTTTAGTGATTCACATCAATGTCGTTGTCAATATTCTTGCTCGATTTTCAATCTTCTATCGTGTTTACCTACTAAGTAGATTTGGTACGAGATGTTATATGTTCAATTATTATTGGTTCTGATTAACATGTTTGTGCATATATGACTCTTTCAACACCTACAAAGTTTTTTTTTCGGGAACTCTTTCGACATCTACAAATTTGTATGCTATCTCAAGCGTGATTCTACAAAGTCAGATAATTGTTAATGTGGATGGAGATTAAGAGAATAAGACTTCGGGGTGATAGTTTTTTGTGTTGCATTTGTAAGTTTTCATTTTAATTATAACTCTTTGTGTAGAATCAGTACAAGAGCCATCCTTGCCACCGATCAAGTCTAAAGCAGTTAATAGAAAATAGGTTGTTATAAAAAAAACAAGTTAGAAGTGAGAACTCGAATCCGGAACCTGACCCTTATGCGCATATCCACGGCTACCACTAGGTTGGTATAGATGTTTTACTAATTTCGCTGCGTGTTACAAATTCGAGTATCCATCTTTTACAGACCACTCAAGTGCGCTTAGCTGGGTGACAAGAAAGGTGTAGATCTGCCCAACACCCCACATAAATTTTACTAAATCCATCGTTTCTCTGTTGTGGAAGACATGCTCCAAATTCCATAGTCTTTCATCGTTTCTGTGGACACGAGCGACTCGCCGCGCTGCACCGTCCGACGCGACAAATATCTATGCTGACCCCACCTTCTGACACACATATCCTGCTCCCACTGACAATCCCGTTACCCCCTGTTGGCGGCTCCGTGCCATATCTCCACGGAACAGATAAGCCAGCGAAATCTAAAAAAAATCACACTGTCCCACTGATTAACGGGCCCCACAAACGGGGGCCGGTGTGTCAGTCAGAGTTACGGTTGGTGACCGTAGGTTACGAACACGAAGCGGCGTAACAACCAGGCGTGACGGCGAGATACGAAGCTAACGGCCGGAGTTCCTTCCCTTCCCTCCCTCCCTCGCCGTCTCGTCTCGGCCTCTGCCTTCCTCTGCTCCTCATCTCCTCGCCTCGCTCCGCCCACGGATTCCTCCACGCGCGCAGCAGCGAGCTCGCTCCCTCTCGCTGCACCCTTAACCTGAATCTAGGGTTCGGGCCTCGCCTCGCTCCCCCTTCCTTCCATGGCCTCCGCCGCCGCCGAAACCCTCGTCTCGCTCCCCATCGCGTCCCCATCCCGGTCGCTCCTCCGCCCCCTCCGCAGGCGAGCCGCTCCCGCGTCTATCCGCCTGTCCGCCGTACCGCCGCGGGGCCTCGGGCTCGCCCTCATCCACCGCCGCATCCGCTGCCGCGCCAACGTCGAGCGCGGCGGCGACGGGCCAGGAGACGCCTCCTCCACCGGAGACGCCGACCGCGACTCGGCAGCGGAGGACACCGCCAGCACGAGCACCACGAGCGCGCCGCCGTCACAGCCCTCCTCCTCCTCCTCCTCCTCCAAGCGCGAGGAGAACAAGTGGCGCCGGAAGGTGCTCAAGGGCGGCGGCGGCGTCGGGCGGTGGTTCTGGGAGCCCATAGTGCAGGGGCGGGAGATGGGGTTCCTCCTGCTACAGCTCGGCTTCGCCATATTCGCGCTCCGCATGCTGCGGCCCGAGATCACCTTGCCTGGCTCCGAGCCCCGGCCGCAGACCACGTACATCAGCGTGCCCTACAGCGACTTCCTGGCGAGTATAGACAAGGACCAGGTGAAGAAGGTCGAGGTGGATGGGGTGCACGTTATGTTCCGGCTTCGCCCCGAGGTCGAGGCCAGTGTGGTGGAGCAGCCACAGACGGACACCGTTTCGGAGAATGCTGTCGTTCCGAGGAGAATCGTCTTCACGACGACGCGGCCGGTGGACATAAAGACGCCATATGAGAAGATGGTGGAGAATAGTGTCGAGTTTGGGTCGCCAGATAGGAGGTCCGGCGGCATGCTTAATTCGGCCTTGGTAAGCGTTTCAGCTTAAGTTATCTGTTGTACACATTAATCACATGTCAATAGGGAATAGGGAAAGTATCGTTTAGTGCATACAGTGATGGAGATTGTAGAACTGTAGATGGTGTTGAGTTTTGAAATCGATTGCTGAACTTCAGCTTAGTCTGGTTTGTTTGAGCATTCTAGATTATATATGTAAACTAGTTAGATATGACTTACCGACAATGAAGCGGAAGAAAAGATCGAACTATTGTTATATATGTTACTCCCTCCGTCCCTAAATATAAGACATTATGGCAGTTCAAATTGAACTGACATCTTATATTTAGGGACAGAGGGAATAACATTTACGAGATTTTTCAGGAGAGTAAGAGACTATAGAATCCAACGAGTTTTTTACTACCTAAACAAAAACATATCATGGACACTCATATTTTTAGACCAAAGACCCGGGGCTCTGCCTTTCATAGCAAGCAAACAAAAGGACTTGTTGCTCAGTTTTGTTAGTATGTAACTCTAAACCACATATTTAATCGAACCTACGACCAGTGTAGATGCTTTAGCAATATAACATTCTTTGGTGCTTTGGTTATACCTAAACTAATGTTTTATAAAACATTAAGTTGAATCCTGGTCCATCTCATAAATCCTTGATTTATTGTGCAAAAGGAAGGTTCAACTGTTGCCAAGAGTAATGCAGAAAAAGCGACTTTCTTTCGGGAAACTCTAATTTGCAACTAGTTGCACCCGCAACTAGTTCTCGGAAATCCCACTTTGAAGTTTTCAAAAATCGCGAAATAAATCATGCACATAGATTATGTTGAATCTTGTGCACCCAAAAAATTTCATCTAAAAATATGATCACCTGCGACCTGTGCAAAAATGACAAATGAAAGTTTGAATAGTAGTGACACTATTCAAAATTTCATTTGTCTTTTTTGCACAGGCCACGTATGATCATATTTTTGGATGAAATTTTCTGGGTGTAGAAGATTCAACATAATCTATGTGCATGATTTATTTCGCAATTTTTGAAAACTTCGAAATGGGGTATCCGGAAATGGGTTGCACCCGCAACTAGTTGCAAATAATTTGCGTTCCTTTCGTTCGATTTTGTTTTATGTTAGCAACTATAACATCATCAAATCTGTCCTCTTCCCAATCCTATGCAGAAAACTGAGTTCCACCCTCCCACCTTCACATCAGATAGACAAATACGAATTAATAACAGTAAAGCCTGGAATAACATCTCAACATATTTTGCTCTTTTTTACCATTGCTGGACCACCACACTTACATTCAAGGATATGTTGTTGTATTCTGTAACATAGTAAAAGTCTGTGTAGCGGGCTTACATGCAAGGATATGTTGTTGTATTTTGTAACTGTATAACATATTAAAAGTCTATGTAGCGGAAATTGGAATCTAGCTTTCTAGCAAATGTGCACTCAAGATTTACAGAACTAGACACGAATGAGTTTAATGATACTTGTAAGTGGAAAAGCTGGATGGATTTTTTCACGTGAAAAAAGTGATAAATTGACCTCAGCCTGATATTTCAACTTAATAGTCAAATGTATGTGGTTTCTTGTACCTAATATGGGGTTACTAATTTGATCTCCAAATAGGAATTTGGCAGAATAGAAGTAGGTATCAATATGTGTTGTCTAAAACTCTAAATTGAGGTATAGCTTAGTCTTGATAGGTGCAAAGGGGTGACTTCTGTTATATGCATGTGTATGTTTGAATTATCTAGTGTTCATGTCCACGTATATAAGTCTCTCTTCAAATCTGTGATTTTTTGCTTTAACCACACCCTTATATTGTGCAGGTGGCTCTTATTTATGTTGTATTAATCGCAGTAGTTCTTCAGCGACTGCCAATAAGCTTTTCTCAGGTACTGATGTGTGAATATTTTTTTAATTTCTGTCGACTGGTGACGATACTCTTGAACTCAGATTTCGTTTATAAACATTTTTTCTTGTGTACAATCAGCAATCGACAGGCCAGCTGAGGAATCGGAAGAATTCAAGCTCTGGTGGGGCAAAAGTTTCAGAAAGTACTGATATAGTGACATTTGCTGATGTGGCTGGAGTAGATGAGGCCAAAGAAGAGTTGGAAGAAATTGTGGTATGGGCTTCGTTATGACTTGCTACTGCTAATCTGGTCTATGCAGTGATGTTTCGGTCTATCTATTGATCCGAGAATAACCCGGTTCTATCTTTTCATATGTTCAGGAGTTTCTAAGGAACCCAGAAAGATATGTTCGTCTTGGTGCACGTCCTCCTCGAGGTGTCTTGTTGGTTAGTTCTGCAGTCATCTATAGTAGTAGTAGTGAATGTTACTTAGTTACTTTTGTTTGTTACCACAATCCATTTCTGTGTACAGGTGGGCCTTCCAGGAACTGGAAAGACACTTCTTGCAAAAGCAGTAGCAGGAGAAGCTGAAGTCCCATTCATAAGCTGTTCCGCCAGTGAATTTGTGGAGCTATATGTAGGCATGGGAGCAGCTCGAGTACGTGAACTATTTGCTAGGGCCAAAAAGGACTCACCGTCAATTATTTTTATTGATGAGGTAAATATCCGTAGATATAATTTAGTTTTGTCTACTTAAGTACATGCTAACCCTTTGCATTCGGCTCCTCTTTGTAGATTGATGCCGTGGCAAAAAGTCGTGACGGCAGGTATCGAATTGTTAGTAACGATGAGCGTGAGCAGACACTAAATCAGCTGCTCACGGTAGGATAATGACGATAATTACTTACTCTTGAGTCTCTACTGTACTTCAGTGCATCCCTATGTCTTTCTTGGTTTAGCCACTGTTAACCTTCGCTGGTTTTTCTAGGAAATGGATGGTTTTGATACCAACTCAGCCGTCATTGTACTTGGAGCCACAAACAGAGCAGATGTTTTGGATCCTGCTCTTCGGCGCCCAGGCAGATTTGACCGTGTAGTTACGGTTAGCTTCCTTTCTAAACAAGTAATACAGGCATCTGAGTTGTCAAAGATGACAGATATCTTTGTCACAGGTTGAAGCTCCTGATAAGTTTGGAAGGGAATCTATTCTGAAAGTTCATGTGAACAGAAAAGAACTTCCGCTTGGTAAAGATGTCGATCTCAGTGGCATTGCTGCAATGACAACTGGTTTTACAGGGTAACAATTGCTCTTCCAGCTCATTTTTCTTAACCATGTAGCACTTTTCGTTTGACTTTTAGTACCATATACAGGGCAGACCTTGCAAATTTAGTAAATGAAGCTGCTCTGTTGGCTGGAAGATCAAATAAAGAAATAGTGGAAAGGATTGACTTCATCAGTGCGGTTGAGCGTCTATAGCTGTATGTTGTTCTGTCATCTCCATTTTTTTTGATTACTTTGTCTTTTTTAAGCAGATGCATATGCATATGCGGAAATATGTATTCCTAAATATGTTATATTTCATCCAGCCTAATTCCTTATTTCTATCTTAGTCTTCACAACTGTGCAATGCACAGAGGATTACAAGATAAAGTGATGTCTAGACAGCCCCATCTGTAGAACTGTCCTGCAGGTCTTTGGGTTCTGTTTTGGTGCATAATGGCACTTAACAATAACACAAATAACAAATATTCAAAGTCGTATTCATAAATGATTTCTATGTAAAAAAAACCTTGATAGTATGTGCAATCAAGCTAGAAGCGCATTTTTATCTTAATGGCTCAAATTCTGCATGGTGAATTTGTTCTATTATCATCCATGCTGGTTTCGTGGTAATTTCTTTTTGGGGAAAAAATTGTTTGGTAGCACTCAAATATCACCAAACATTGGGGGTGATGAGTGGATGTGCAATCCCACCACCGGGGTTCAAAGCACCATGGATTTAGGTTAAATGTTCCTATCTATTCAGTTTACTTACAAGAAATCACTTGTTATTTGTAAGTACTCAACTTCTCTAGTACAGTTTATTAGCATAAAGTATTTCTATCTTCCCCGTAACTAGGATGTTGTCCTCTGCATTTAGCCTGTGTTAATGTTAGGAGTAATCTTGTCAATGTAGTTGGCTGGTAGAAGGAGCTAGCTTAATCATGAAGTATTCAGGGTATGTAGAGAGAACTCTAGAATTAGGAATGTTCTAGAGTAAGATATTTAGGAGTAGTATGAAATATCTAGAGTTTGTAGAGTATTCTAGAAGCATGGTGTAGGGTTTGGATTGTGCCACATGGCAACAATCTTAAGGGTCATGTACAAGTATAAATAGGGTACCACCCCTCCCAATGTAACCAAGCTTGTAAGCCAAGATGTAGCCTCAAGCATATGTATGAAATATAGAGCATATATGTGGTTTGTCATATATGCATATGTGTTAGTGTGTGTGAAGCACAACCTTATTGGAAGGGAGCTAAGTGATTTAGCTCCTACATTTAATATTTCTCTTCTAGCTAAAACAAGTTCGGTAATACACATTTTCACCCCTTTCTCTGCTTTAGTAATAGGTTCAAGTAATATTTTTGTGCACCACTATATATGAGGACTTAGTTATGAGTGTGGTGATGCCATCTGCGTTTTGTTTTCTAGGAGCGGCATATGAGTTTTGCCCTCAGCACATTGCCATATTGTTGATCCTTCCCTATTTTAGTATTGCTGTGGAAATACATGTTTCTTTTCTTAGTCATTATAGTTCTCCACATTATTGCCCTTGTCTCCTGGAAGTTGACTGTGAACATTATTTTTGGCTTTTCTTTAGGGCATAGAGAAGAAACATGTAAAGCTAAAGGGCAATGAAAAGGCTGTTGTTGCACGGCATGAAGTTGGTCATGCAGTTGTGGGAACTGCAGTAGCAAACCTGTTGCCAGGGCAGCCACGTGTGGAGGTTTGAACTGAAGCAACTATTGATAGAACAATATAACAATAGTTCTAAATTGGTCTTAATTTCTATCGCTGTGTATTTTCTCAGAAATTGAGTATACTGCCGAGGTCAGGAGGTGCATTAGGCTTTACATACACTCCTCCCACAACAGAAGATAGATATTTGCTCTTTGTTGATGAACTGCGTGGACGTCTAGTAACACTTCTGGGTGGACGGGCTGCAGAGGAAATACTTCTAGCAGGACGAGTTTCTACTGGGGCACTTGATGATATAAGACGTGCAACTGACATGGCTTACAAAGCCGTAGCAGAGTATGGTCTTAATCAACGCATTGGTCCAATATCACTAGCTACATTGTCAAATGGTGGGCTAGATGACTCTGGAGGCTCGCCATTTGGAAAGGATCAGGTCTGTCTCAATACTTCATACACTTCGAGATCAAACTATTGAGCTGCCTACTTAGCTCACATTGAAAAACTAATGACAGGGCCATCTGGTTGATCTTGTCCAAGGGGAAGTAAAAGCACTACTACAATCGGCACTTGAAGTTGCTCTTTCAGTTATCCGTGCAAATCCAGCAGTTTTAGAAGGCCTTGGAGCATATTTAGAAGGTAATTTGACAAATTATCAGGCTACAAATGTCGTTATGGTGTACATTTCTTCATGATCTATGCTTCACACGGGTGGACATGGAAATTGTTTAATGTGGCATGTCTAACTGCTGATCTTCATGCTCCTTCCAGAGAATGAAAAGGTTGAAGGCGAGGAGCTACAAGAGTGGCTTAAGTCAGTTGTTGCCCCGGAAGAATTGGCATCTTTTATTACAGGAAAGCAAGAGCATGTTCTTCAGCTTGAAGTAGCCCCTTAGCATCAGGAGTATAAATTGGACTCTTAGACACAATTAATTTAGCATAGCTTCAACCGCTAAAACTCTGTAAATCCCAAGGGATGCAATGAAAACTCTACAAGCCCAAGTGATGCTGTATATATATACACGGTCGTGGCTGCCCTTGACTACAAGAATTCCGGAAGTGATTATCGAGTTGTAACCTCCAGAATATTGTAAGTCTTTCAGTTCTTTGGCTCTACAATATTGTTTAATAGATAGGTGGCTGCTGCACATTGTAAAACAATATCCTTTTTTCTGTTACATTCTTTTCTTTCAAATCCTCCTGGTGAAAGATTCTTATTACATTATAAATTTATTGACACTAATAAGAAATAATAAATAATTCATACAGTTTACACACAATGTTTCTTGCCTGGATATACTTCATTTTCCATCTGCCTTTTTTTTGGCTAAGCAAAAGTGCAAAAGTCTTCACTTTTCAGAATTTGCGGAATGCCCTAATGTCATATGATATTTACAAAGTGTTTTTGTAAGGAACACTTTGGCCCTGAATCAAAAACAAGGAATCTGAGATTTATTTTGTTGGAATTAGGAAATCCACCAAGCCTGTAGCTTATACCAGTCGCTAGTCCGCCTTGAGTTTTGAAAGGATTGGGAAGAATTGCAAAATCATCTATATCTATATATAGAAACTCACAAATAAAAAGGGATTAGTGTCTGGAAATTCATCTAAATCGCAGCTAAAGTGTCTGAAGCTATTTTTTTTTTAGAGAGAAGACAGCAGGGATTCTACTTCGTTTTTTTTTGTAAAGTTCTACAAATTTACAAGATCTAGCAAAAGGAAATCAGAGAAACCATAAACTAATATCTAAACAAAGTTATCTATCCAGGCACTAAACCCTGAGTATGATTTTGTCTTTGCCCTAGGATAAACATGGTAAGTTCTTGCTTTAATTCTTCCTGCATCGTTAGAGATCAGGTGCGATGTCTTTAAAGACAAAGTCATTTCAAGTATTCAAAAATCGCTCTGGCTCCCTGGAGGGCGATCTCCATGAAAAATGGCTGTCAAATTTGGTCCTACACCTGAAGGAAGTGCATCACCTGATCGGTTGGGTTGTAAGGTGGAAGGGGCAAACATTTGGACATTTGCAATGGAAGAAAAGATGACCCCTAGTTTTCAAAATGGAAGTATATTATTATGGATTCGACAACAATTAATCACAAGTACACCCTCTCCCGTATAGGATAGGGAGAATCACAAACTACGATTTGCAGTGTTTGAGGCAGAACACTCGTCACGCTGAAAAGCGACAAGTACTCGGACGTGCGGATACTTCCAAGAGGGCTACAGCCTACAGGATTTGCATCTCGACGGAATCCGTGACGGCATCTGTTTTTTTCTTTCTCTACTCTGTTTTGGTCTTGACGAAGTTCTGGAGCGCGAAGATCATGGCCGCCAGCAGGAGAGGCGCGGCGAGCTGCAGCACCGTGAGCCAGACGCCCGGGGTGCTCGCTCCTGGCGTGGGAGACGTTCCCTTGGCCGGGAAGGCGTGGACGAGCTTGGTTGTCATGGTTGCGGCGTCGACCTCGCCGATGTAGTACTGCGCCATCATCTCCTTGGCCGACTCGCTGTGGCCGATGTCCTCGAAATCGGCCGTCGCGTCCTTGCCTGAGCGGCCGGAACATGTCAAATTACCCCTGGCCAAAATATGAAGCACGTGGGTGGAAGAACAGAGGAGTGCTTACCGGTGCACGCCAGCAGGACGTCTTCGCCGCCGGGGTGCTCCTCCGTGAACGCCGTGACGTCGTACACCTGAAACAGCTAGCAGCGGTAAGCAGATGACCCAGATCATATGTTCATATGGATCATGCACCATTCGTACTATCTTTTTGTGACCTTGCCGGTGATCGATGGTGAGAACTTGTTTGCACAAATTTCATTTCGAAAGTGAAACTATTAAGGATATATAGATGCCAGGATACAACCTTGCCGTGGATGATGAGCCAGCAGTCGTTCGCATCCCTGTGCTTCCGCACCTCTTCAAACGAGTACACCTTCCCTCCAGCCATGGCAGATGGCAACCAGCCTTCCTTGCTCCTAAATCTTTTCTTAGAAGAGCAGGCGCAGGGTACTTACGCAGTTTCGCCTAAGATTTTTCTTAGCATCCTCTTCCGATGGGTGGTACTCCACTTATAAACTATCGAGAGCAGTCTGGTCTAACACGTGTAGGCGAGCCGCGGTTTGAGTTTGACCTGCGAGCAGCCACGAGATTTCTCGCACATTCTAACTCGGAGGCTCGCATGCGAAGACTTCTTTCTCCGGCACACCGGACTGGTGATCGAAAACAAGGAAAAACCATCAGGCCCGTTTGTTTCTAGAGTTTTTGTGGGGAATGGTGGGGATAATCCTCTAGTGGATTAGATGAAACCCCAAACTTCAAAACATCGTTTGGGGGATTAGGTGAAGTTTGGGGTTTCACCCAATACACTAAAGGATTATCCCCACCAATCCCACAAAAACTCTAGAAACAAACAGGGCCTCAGCGTTTTGATGGATTAACCTCTCGGCAGTTTCCTGGCTCGTCACCGTCTGCTTTACCCTACTACACGGTCAATAAGATATCGTACCGCACTCCTTATTTAAATGTCTACCCGTTGTGCACTCCGCACCCAACAATTGAAGGGAAATCACCAATGGACTTCGCTGCAAGACCCGAACAAGTACGAGCAACTCAAAGGGCATTGCCAAACCTGCTCCGAACTCGTCCACAATTTCACCAAGAAAGGAAATTGCACATAGTTATTGGAGCATTTCTTAATCACAACCATGATTTCTTTTTCACGGAACACCATCGCGCTTGCGCCTGGGGTAATGATTTGCACATGACACAAAACCCGTCTAACAGACCGATGATCTGTGTCAGGTGTTGTACCCTCTAGGTGGTGAGGTGGGCACGTGCATTGTAATGATTTGAGTCCATGGTACAAAATCGGAAAACCGGTCGAAGACTCCCATCGACGAACGGATTTGTCGATCGTGGCGGATCTCCCGTCATAGGTGGATCATATAACGTTTTAACAAAAACCACGTCGATTCATGACGGTTCTCGGCTGCATTGATTGGGCCAAAACCCACATGACCAGGTTCGTCCTGGCGGAAATAACCGTCATGGTTGGAGATACCCCTGTCGGAGACACATGTGTCAGAAAAGACAATGGTGTCAGTCTTGTCGAGCGACATCAACATTTGCCATTTAGAGTGACGTCATCTGGCAGGTGGAAGAACTTGCTGCCCCACAAGGTTTTTTCCATAAGGTGACACGAGACTTTATCATAGGTCAACACGTGGCAAATCGTGCAGCAACCACATGCCAGTAAACGGTTGACACGTGGTGCATACGCTTAGCGACACATGGACCTATAAGATCGACCCATGTGGGATAACCAAACGAAGACAAATGGGCCAATAAGCGATGGACATGTGGCACATGCGTCGACACGCGGTCATGTATGCTCACCCCACGTGGGTCCACCTTAGCTTTGCACGTGGTCGTATGTCGTCCCGCCTCGTGGACCGATATTATTAGTACCACGACTTCTAGCTCAACATAGGATGAGACAAATGTCTAAAACGTGGCCACGTGCCTCCTCTTAACGGCGACATTGACAAGCCCGTATGTGCCTATTCGCTTTGCGACTCGGCCAGCACAATAGAAATGATCCGGAAAAAATCGAGCCCTAACTCGGACCCTGCTTATTATAGGCTAGGCCCATATGTGGACTAGTTCTGCCACCCATTACAATGGCCAAGATTATTCGATCTATTTACCAACATGGCCCATTAACCAATAAGGACCAATTACCAACACAACCATATACCAACACGAGCCATTTAGCAACACGTAATATATATGCCCCATTAAGGATGTTAATGAAAACAAACTCACGAGAGCCATGTATCAAAAGACACAACCCATAAAGACATTTTAGGATGTTAATTACAAGCATATAATACTCCCTCTGATCCACTAAAAGTGTTGTAGGAAATGAACTTGCATAGCACAATTCCATAGCTGTACTTGCGACAACTTTTGTGGACCAGAAGTAGTACATCGATTACATCGGGACCGCTAGCATTGTGTGTAAGGTAATATACAATCACAGTTCAAGGTGCACAATCGTACCATCAAAATAATTGTTCAGTTTGAACCATGTTTGGGAGAAAAGAACAACGAGAATCACTTGGTTCTCTTCGTCATCGGTTGCGATATTGTCATCCTCTTTCCTCATTTTGAAAGACATGAACTCATCGTTGGTATCCATAACCTGTGAATCAAACAATGAAGCAATGAAAATACAAACCATTGCACTAAATTTACCTAGAGAAAAGAATTTCACTGAAATTACCTATTAGGCAAACATCTAAAGATCTTACGTGTGGGGCGGGAGATAGTCTCGGCAGCCGGCTGATCGATCTGTGGGGAGCGACAACTCAAAACGGCGGTGAAACGAAGATGGGAGCGGCGGCGAGCCAGCCTACATGGTCGCTGGACTGCCGGTGGAGAATTGATGAAGAAAAGGGGTGGCGGCGACGAACACGACTTGTTGGCGGAGAGGGAGACTGGGATTGTATATAAGGAGGGGCGAGGGAAATGGTCGTGCCGCTGCCATGTGGTCCCAGCTGGACCAGAAAGTTGGAGGTGGACATGGGATGTCGGACATTTTCTCGAGCGGACCAGATGTCGTTGGGGCCGTTTTTTCTCTCTGGAACCCAATTGGAATGTTTTTTTTGGTGAAATACATTACAACCGCTTGACGCTCACATACACGTGCACACACTCACCACTATGAACGCACGAACGCACACACACACCCTACCCTATGAGCACCTCCGAGAGACTGAGCCGACGGGTCGAGTCTTGAGATTGACGAAGTCACCACAGGCGACTCGCTGTCGACGGAAACATTGCCTCCCACTTAGAATATTCCGCATAAATGAGAAACATCAGCGTCAAATGATTTGAACTCTACTGGGCTGGGGATACAACCACCCTACTAACCATATGTATTCTCCCCAATTAGACTGTTTGGTACGCTGGTAGGTTGCCGGTGGAGATAGCTCTTAGTTTTTGTAATTGTGATGTATTGTGGGTGGATGTTGCCCGAGAGGTAAAAGGAAGCACTACGAAGGCTGGAAAGAAAACAACATGACAAGTCTCTAGCCTTTAGAAAAACAAAACAAAATTCCTAGCTGAGGCCGGACCCGTCTCTCAGGACTGAGGTTGATGTTTTGAAGCCCCCTTGCCACAGCTCTGCTCTGTCACAGATGCAAGACTAATACCTACTAAAATCGATCCTAAGCAATTCGGTGTCATCCATGGGGCTATGCCGTGCAAGTATCAGCTCCAACGACTAAACACGACTCCCGGCCAGTCCGTGACGCGACAGAACCGTAATGAGATGCACAACCGGAGTGCTGTTAACAGCCACTAATCAAACGACCCTATCTTCTGGCGTTCTTAAAAGAGCTGAAAGAATATTGTTTTAAAACCATGAAACAAATAAAACACGGACATAGTGCTGCTCAAGGTACTGAACGACTCAATAAGATTAATCCACAGTAGTAGTCCCGGTAAAAAGAATCTAAAACAAGACATTTATTAGCAGTGTTCAATGTCAAGTACAGCAAATGTTGTTTTGTCTACACTCGTCCACCCTCTAAGGCATAACCATAACTCAACTTTTACACACCAAAAAAGAACAATAAGAAAGTCCGGAGATCAGACATAGTGCCACAGTGGAAAAAGAAAACTTTAAACATATGTGCACAACGATCAAATTTAGTGTCTCACTTATAATCCTGTATTCCCCCATTTGTACATCCAGCTCTCCATCCATGAAACGCCCCATTTCTCTAGCTTCCCGGCGTAAACTTCATGCAAATCGGAGGGTTAACCTTAGCAAGGGATAGCAAGGAAGAAGGGAACATCCATACACCATCACCACAAATAAAACCAGAGGCAACTGCAGGGACCAGCAGCGTAGCCTCCTTGCTGTTCATCTTTTGCCAGGCGAAGACTACCAAGCTTCCCACACACATGTCAATAGCAAAGTTGGCACCAACCAGGAATGGCACAGCCATCGCCATCGGTAGTGGAACATACTTCCGGTACTTCTGCGGCGAGAAGTCCCGGATAAGGTTGATGAGCACAGAAAATGCAAAGCAAGCGGCAGACAGCTCAAGACAACGTTTTGGCAGTGCAGAGAAGCCCTCGACGCCGAGAATAGCCATGTTTCGGAATATCAGAGCATACGGAGCCTTCCAATATCCTTCTGGGTTTCCAATATCAAACGATTTGTAGAAGAGCAAAAACGTTGATGGCGCGATGATGCAGCCCATGGCTGTACCAATGGCCTGTCCAACAAGCATCGACCTCGGCGATGTTAAAGTCAGATAGCCCGTCTTGTAGTCATGCATCAGATCAGCGGAGACTTGTACCAGCTGCTTCACTATCCCGCAACCAACAAGGCCAGCAATGACGCCGTCGTCCTTGCCTCCCCAGGCCGCAAAGGTGAAGAGAGCAATCTTGCCATAGTTATAGCTCATGTTCATGTCAGTGAGCCCAGTTCCATAGGCATTGGAGAACCCCAGCACAGGAGCAAGCACATAAGCTACAACGACATAGTACCACTTCACTTGTCGGAACATTATCGGTAAGACAATTACCGCAATGATGCTTAACAGGGTGTATCCAGTATATGCTATCCAGTTTGGGATGTATTCCCTGGTAAAGACCTCATTGCGCTGTAAATCATCAATTGAAACTGCATCCTCATTTGTGGCTGCAATTCACTCAGCATCAGCTAAGCTTTGGTAACAAAATGTGGAGGAAATGAGGAAGGAATTGACTCTGCAGTGCATATTTACCTCTATTAATATGTTTACGGCTGGATTGTTTATGTAGACTCTTAGCGGTGATACCTGTGAGTTTGATGAAGTGGTAGAGGCCATCCCCCATGATCAGAGCTACACACATGAATGACTGCACAGAGAGCACATTAAAGGCAATGCTTAAATACTGCGATTTGAATAAATGCATTGGAAGGAGACCAACTAATTCATCAGGCAGACCTTGTAGCCAAACAAACTTGTCATGCTAGTTTCTGGCACATTTGCCGGGTACCAAACGCCCTTTTGTTTGCTGATGAGTGGCCACATTATTCCCCAAGAAAGTATCGCACCGAAGAGGGTGGAAAGGTTTACAAGGTGTGAGCAAATCATCCCTGCTCCAACATACGTGAGGCTGAAATCGAAGAAGAACCTGATTGCCAAAAGACTCAGTTAGGAGAATTAGGTGTGCCTACCAAATGAGCATCACAATATAATTATAAGCAATGGCAACATAAAGGCTATACGTTTGTTTCCAAGCCTTTAGACCAAAAGTAGGGAATTGAAGAAACCCACAACTCTGGCCACCTGTGTAGAACCACTGGAAGAAGCTCCACAGGAGGCTGATCCCGAAGCTCCTGAGAAATCCCTGGACTTGCATTCTGACATGAGATGAAGTCAGGCCATGAATTCAACATGTATCGTCCAAACTATGGACTACACAGATTTTTTTCAGCATAAGTGGTACAAGAAATTTGTACTTTGCATTCTTTTCTCCTTGAGGGGTATGGAATCCATTTATGAGAACAGCAGTTGCAGTCCCGCTTGGATAAGTTAATTTGTAATCTATGACCAGAGCCTGAAGTGTCATACAAATCATCAGTCGAGCAATACAATTCTTCTTTTTATAAGAAAAAAAAGTATGCCTTCGAACCCGTAACAGCATATTTTTGTGCTAGTTATGATAAGAACCAAGAAAGGGCGTGTAAGGCTGGCACATTATAACCTATGAGGTTCCACTATTCGTCTATTCAAATTTTCTTCAGTTACCACTTTAGTCAAGCCGTTGGTTGATAAGCAAAATATGGCATGGAGTGGTACAAAATTAGTACTATGTAAAACCCCCAATCCAACTCGAAACCATGGAAAATATCCTGAATTTGCAGGGATTGAGCAGCACCTTTCTGACCGGAAGCAAGTTGAGGAGCCCCACGAAGCTAATTGCGAGTAGGAATCCGGCCATCCACCCGAAGCCGGGCTCCATGTAGCTCCCCGGCGAGTTACCCGGCGTGCTCACTCCGGCAAGCTCGTACGTCTTCTTGTCCAGAGCCAGCAACGATGAGCCGAACCCTCCTGCGCGCACCATATTCCCCTTCCCCGTATTTCAGATGCGGAAAGCAACCCATGAACTAATTAACAAAGACTTGGCTCTGGGACGATGAACAGAGTAGTGCCGAGAGGCGTGGGCGCTCACCGCCGAACCCCATGGTGTAGCAGGCGACGGCGCAGGTCTGGACGACGGTGTTCTCCTGGCGGGTGAAGGGGCGGGACGCGACGCCGAGGCGCCGCAGCACGCGCGTCCATCCGCGGAGCGCGAGGAAGGCGAGCAGCGCGGCGGAGACGTTGAGCGTGGGGATGATGCCCGTGGTGAGCGCCAGCTTGAGGATGATGACGGTGTAGACGAAGCCGATGAGCAGCGCCGCCACGAGGCCCCGCGCCGTCACCTGCTCGCGCCACGGCGGCACGTTATCCTCGTGCTGCCGCTCGCGCGCAGCCGCGGCGGACACCGGCTCTGACTCCACGTCGCCGCCGCAGCCGCCGGCGTCGCACTTCTCTATCTCGGTCGCCGCAAGAGCGACTTCCATGGTGGGAGGATGGCGGCACCAGCCCGGCTACCGCTTCTCGCCTCCTGCTACAGCCGGAATCGACAAAAGCTATGGGTTGTGCAGATCAAGATGGCTCATCAATTCAGGAATCAAGAAACCAGAGCAGCACGCCACGTCGCCTCCAAAAAAAATCTAGTTTTACTCTGACTGACCATGCTCCGACTCGCGTCTCCATGGAAGAATTAGACCCTGCAGGATACACTTCCCATCGAGTGCAAATTCTTCAGCGTGATTGGCGCGGGGCAGGCTCTTTATTGTTGAGGCTGAATCGGTTAAGTGGAACATGGATACCATGGGCGGATCTGCCACCCAGGATTGCAGGCGTACGACACCGTGCAATATCTGACTTTTGTCCCAAAAATGGCGCCTTAAGCATGTTTGCCCGGCCTTTCAGACACTGGACATGATGTATTCGGCAAAAGTTGGTATGTTTGCGAACACGAAATCTCGGCAAGAGCCCCCTCGCACGCACCACATTTATTTTGCTACCCGTATCTGCAAGGCAGCAGTAAC
The DNA here is from genome assembly GCA_947311845.1 of Poa pratensis. Taxonomy (NCBI): domain Eukaryota; kingdom Viridiplantae; phylum Streptophyta; class Magnoliopsida; order Poales; family Poaceae; genus Poa; species Poa pratensis. The sequence goes on along the minus strand of CAMZMU010000034.1, from coordinate 77,232,619 downwards.
TAAACTCAGCAAGTGAGTTCGACCCGATACGCGAATTTCCGGAATTCTCACTAAGCGACACTTCTTTTATAGCACGTTATAGCACTGCTATGTCTCGCTAAACAAATCAGTGATATAAAATGTCTCGCTAATAGCACACTATAGAGCCATATAGCACGCTAATAGTGTATTTTAAGGATGACTCTATTTTTTTATTGATAAAATTACGCCACCAAGGGCTAGTCTTGGTTGGTCTCGTTTTTTTATCTTACATGATAGTGAAAGACATAAATCTGACTAATACCAAATTCAAAATCAGATAGATGTAGATTAAAAGCACCCCTTGTAAATTTGTGACGAGATTTACCTCATTTAAATTTATGTGCCATAGCTTACCTAGAACTTGAACAGTTACATGGTGTTCGGTTTCACCCTATTTAATAGATTCCCTCGATTCTAAAACTTAACACATGATAGAAACTTTTGAAGTAAAACATGGCAGAATATCTTATATGAGGCAAGTGTCACAAATTTACGAGCATGTGGTATAGGATTCGCTAAAAAATGGTATCATGGAAGAGAAGAGTACACACTTTTTTGACCGAATAAACGGAACATATATAAGTTGCATTTTTTACATGTTTTTGGTAAGTGAAAAAAACATCGAAAAAATGGAAGTGTCGCCGAAATGAGCATGTGCTCCAATTTTGCAGGCGCCATTTCCTTGTCCTTCCATACGAGACAAAACAAGAGAACTCCTGGATCACTTCGTTTGCCGCTCGGCACACAAACCCTGAGCTAAGCTAGCAAGTCTCGCCAAGGAAGAAAAACTAGCTAAAGAACAAGCAAAAGCTACCAAACAAATTAGGGGTGGGACCGTGGGACTAATAGCCTAAGAGGACCTCTAGCTCTTAATATTTCTTACTCCTTCTATCCGTGAATAAAATAAGTATACTTCTAATTTTTTATTCTGAGTCAAACATTTTAAAATTTGGAGAACTTTATAGAAAAATGTAGAAACATCAATAACACTAAATTAGTATCACTAGATCCGTCTTAAAATATAGTTTCATAATATAATAGTTTGATGCCACATATATTGCTACTCTTTGTTGTAAACTGGTAAAAAAATAAAGTTCGACTTAATACAAGACTTAGAAGTACACTTATTTGCGGACAAAGTGAGTATCTCCCTAAAACTATTTTTCTCGACCAAGGACTAACAATATCTTTAGCTCTTCTCCTACTTCACTTAAACTCCATAAAATCTAAAAATATAGATATTTACTAGCTTAATTCCCGTATGTTGCCACAACCCCTTATGTTTTCAGGTCGTTAGACATGTTTTAGGCATTGTTGTTTTCGGCTCTTCCTCTAAGACTTGCAAGGACTCAGATCCTATGGATGGAAGCTTTGAGTCGAATAAATTGATTATTTTTTCACATTATATGATCATAAAACCATCAAAGTAATGTGCTACATGTAAGAACCAAGAGTCAAGTCCGAGAAAAGCCCCACTTTTAATTTCTCACTTGATGAAAATGAATATTTACAAACTAGTATTCCAAAAAGTTAGCATAGATTTCAGGTCCTAACTCAAGAATACGAGTGTCAACATATGGCAGGCAAGGAAAAAAATAGCGCGCTATAGCGTTTTGAGGATGGTCACGCTACATCAATTCGTGTATTATAGCGCGCTATAACACGTTATAGCGCGATATAGCACGCTAATAGCGTATTTTTAGGCCCGCGCTATATTGCTGTAGCGCGCTATTTTTTTCCTTGATGGCAGGCAATCTTCTCTTCTTTAAACATATTAATACTTTATACATTAAAAAATGAGTACTCTAAAAATTAACATGTATCGATGAACTACATGTGGCTGAGAAAGTATCACGTGTACCTCCATGGATCGGTAAAGGATCTGCGGGTCCCCAAACTCGTCGTCCACCTCTACTCCCGGCTTTGGCATAGGGTGGCGTATATTCTTTTTAGGTTTAGAGACAATGGGATTTTTTGAGTGTGTCTCGAGCTCGGCATTGGAGAGCGTCAAATGGCAGAGTGGAACTGCGAGCTAAAAAAATCGGAGAGACCAAAAGAGCGCCTTACGGGATAAGGATGGTACATGGTGAGGTGATTGAACATGGTGGTATTTTTTACATAATTAGATCTGATTACAAAAATTATTATTTTTGTTGAGATAATTGAGGTGGTTGTTTTGTTTAGGAGCTGTGTGGGTTGTTAGTTGCGGGCTTCGAGAGTTTTTGCTATGGGATGTGGTGGCATTTTGAATGTAAATAGGGAGAAGTGTAAGACCATACGAGGTGTGCCACAACCATTGATCCACCTTTGAAATTAAAGATCATACCTTCATTTTTAATAGAATCACTTTTTTTAAGAAAACAAGTTTTTAGAGAAAATAGAGTAATTCAATATTAATTATATTTTCAATCCAAAATATTATGTTCCCATCTTTCATTAATTCTACTTTGTCACCAATTATAATATCATGTTTTTGAATTTCACTTCTTTTAACTGTTTGCCCATGTTCATATTTTATCTAGTTCTGCTCTTGCGCAAAAATTATATCATTTGGCCACAATTTACCAGATAGGGTAGGCAACGGTTCAGGTTCTAGCATACCTACACTCTTTGATAATTGTAGTTAACTACCCTAAAAAGTGCAAATTTGGATTAATTGAGAGTTTTTGGGACAAAAATATTAGAAAAAATCAGGTGGCATTGGTATGTTTGGCATTTTTTGTGTTTGTAAGTTGTATGTTATTTATTATTTATGTTAACTCCCACATATGCTTCAGTTTGTAAGGACATTTATGTGCAAAGTGATTGGATTTCAATTTTATGCATGCTTAGCAACACTCAGGTCTTCAATAAGTAAAATACATAAGGTATACCTTATGGGTCATGCAATAAATGAAAAGGTCAAGTTGCAAAAACTCTACAAGCATAGAGTGCATATGTATTCACATCAATTCCATAGACACATATGATGAAGTTATAACCACACGCCATCCATCACATATACATGTATGCAAAACAAGGTAACACAACTCATATACTTAAGCATCTGGAATAAAAACAACACAGTGCAAATAAAGTTAAATGGGACACCGCTATCGAAATTTAATGTATCTTTGGCCGCCTAGTATAATCTTCGATTGTATATTGGGCTCCACATTCTGTAACGAAATGATTCTCTATGGCGCAGGTGTAAACTTCATGCAAATTGGTGGTTTGATCTTGGCAAGGGCAAGTATGGAAGAAGGGAATGTCCATACGCCATCCCCACATATCAAGCCGGATGCAACTGCAGGGACCATAAAGCCAGCCTCCTTTTTGTTTATCTTGTTCCAGACAAAAACCACCAAACTCCCGATGCACATATCAATAGCAAAACTTCCGCCGACAAGGAATGGAACTGCCATTGCCATGGGTAGGGGTACATACTGCCTATACCTGTGTGGCATGACATCTCTTGCTATGCTGAGAATTGCTGCAAATGCGAAGAATCCACCAGAGAGTGCCAAACAATACTTGGGCAACACTGAGAAACCCTCCACACCAAGTATTGCCATATTACGGTATATCAATGCATACGGTGCCTTCCAGACACCATTTGGGTTGCCAATATCAAATGCCTTGTAGAAGAGCATGAACGTAAGGGGAGAGACAATGCAGCCCATGGCTGTCCCAACGGCCTGTGCAACCATCATGGATCTTGGTGATGTCTTGGTGAGATAACTAGTCTTGAAGTCTTGCATCAGATCTGCAGATATAAGCACCAGTTGCTTCACACATGTGCCAACAACAAGGCCTGCAACGACACCATTGTCCCTGCCAGCCCAACCCGCAAATACGAAGAGACCGATCTTCCCATAGTTATAGCCCATGTTGATATCGGTAAGCCCCGTCCCATAGGAGTTGGCAAATCCAAGCACGGGGGCGACCATATAGGCTATAACTACATAGTACCACTTCACCTGTCGGAACATTATCGGTGTGGTAATCACTGCAATGATGCTTAACAATGCATACCCAGTGTACGCCATCCATGCGGGGAGATGGCCGCTCTTGAAGATCTCGTCGCGCTCTAGCTCCTCAAGTGAGACCGTGTTGTCCACATTTTTCACTGTAAATCATTTAGCCAACATTAGACAAACATTAAATGCATCTTAAATGATAAATGTCGAAAATTACATGACCTAGATCCATGTTGTCATTCTGTTCTCACCTTTATTGTTGACACGTTTACGGCTAAATTGGTTATACATGCCCCTGAAAGTGATGCTAATAATTTTGGTGAAGTGGTAGAGTCCATCCCCCATGATAAGAGCTATGCATATGAAGGCCTGGATGATGAAGAATTTATTTATTACTGACATAAAATATGTAACTACTGCTGCTCTTAATATATGAAAAAATGTAAATATTATGCTAGTACAATATATACCTTGTAACCGTACAAACTTTTCATGCTGCTCTCTGGTATATTTGCAGGGTACCAATCCCCTTTGTTTTTACTGATTAGTGGCCATAATATTCCATAAGAAAGAATTGCACCAAGGAGCGTGGAGATATTTACTATATGTGGGCAAATCATCCCGGCGCCGACATATGTCATGCTAAAGTCAAAGAAGAACCTGACAAAACAAAACATTGAGAATTAAGAAAGTGTATTGCACACCACAAATTATATATGGCGATTGCCGATAAGGAACAGAAATGTCAAAAGGATTACGTCTGCTTCCAGGCCTTCAGACCAAAAGTAGGGAACTGAACAAATCCACAAGCATCGCCGCCGTGTAGAACCACTGGAAGAAACTCCATAGAAAGCTACCCCCAAAGTATTTCAGAAACCCACGGATTTGCTTCCTATCATGGACGTAAGGTAATATTAATTCCTTCATATAAATGAAGTAGTCACTGCACATTGCTTAATTTAATATCTGAAAGGACAAGGCAACGAGCATAACTCTGGTCACACTATACATACCTTGAATTCTTGTCTCCCTGAGTGGTATGAAACCCGTTTATAAGAACTGCAGTTGCCGTCCCACTTGGGTAAGTTAACTTATAGTCGACGACCAATACCTGCAAATATTATGTTTCGTATTTAGTGACAAAGACAGATGAACCAGGCACAATTCTATAGTAGAGCTTTGCTTCTTTTTTTGAAATGGGGAACGCAGCCCTGGCCTTTACATCAATCGATGCAGACAGCTATTTTATTACATCAGATTCAAAGTTTACTTTTTTTTCGAGGAATTACTGCAGGAGAGGCTCCTACTGTAGTTCTTGGTCGCCTGTTTTTGTTTTTATTTTCATTCATCTAAAATAGGTCATTATGAGGTGTGAATGAGCAAGAGTTGCGAACGTTAATCCTAGCAAAAGATTACACGCGCAAAAACAGAAACAGGTCGAGCTCGGAAGAACAAAAGAAGCGAGAGGCACCTGTCTAAGGGGAATCAAGGTGAGAAGTCCACCGAAGCTGCAAGAAAAGAGGAATGCCGTCATCCAGCCAATCCCTGGCTCCTTGTAGCTCCCCGGCCCGTTGGCCACCGAGTCGCCGGCCAGATCGTGCGTTCTCTTGTTTAGACCCAGCAAGGTTGACCCGAACCCACCTGCAATGCACCATTCACACAACCAATCAAGTAGTGCAAAGCCAATCACTAATAGTAGTATGAATGCATGGCAGTATATGGCCCTTACCGGCGAACGCGATGGTGTAGCAGGCCACGCCGCATGTCTGGACGATGGTGTTCTCCTGTCGGGTGAAGGGGCGGGACACGATGCCGAAGCGGTCCAGCAAGTTCGTCCAGCCGCGGAGCGCCAGGAAGGAGAGCAGCGCGGCGGAGACGTTGAGCGTGGGCACCAGCCCGGTGGTGAGCGCGATCTTCATGACGATGACGGTGTAGATGAACCCGATAAGCAGCGCCGCCACCATGCCCCGCACCGTCAGCTCGTCCTGCCACCGCCCCACGGGCTCCCGCTCGAGGTCCCGGGCGAGCGCAGGGTCCGACTCCATGTCGCCCTCCGCGGCCTCGTGCTTCTCGATCTCCGGCGCGATCCGCGTGCGGTCCGGGCCGACGACGTCCATGGCCACTCTCTGCTTCTTGCCTCTCCACGCAGCAGCAGCTACCGTAGCACGAAGCCAAATGATACAATGCAAGTCGGGGATGAGATCGTGATGTTAGTGATTGCCGATGGTATGGGTTTATATAGGGAATCATTGGGAAAAGTCCACTCTCTCGCTTTTTTCTTGTATCTAGCTATAAGCTAACTAGAGAATTGCGTCTAGTATCATTTTTCCTGTGTGTTGAAATATTTAATTCGCCTTGGTAAGAGAATGCTGCCGCCCAAGTACAGACGAACCCAAATTCTTAATTGGCTGCATCCCAATCATACTATTATTTCGTCGTTAATTATGTATCCAAACAGAAGCTGATTGACAGTTTCATTGGCTATCATATTCGCGGGTCTTTGAGTTTTGTTTTGTTTTTGGAATGACTGATTTTTTGATTATGGATACTCAAAGAGGCTTACAGATAGAGACATGTCGGGAAGACTATCAGTGGCGGCAGTTTTCGTGCCATATGATGATGTTGAGTTCATTTTGAAACTATTTCATCGCACCTACTGGCGGAGGGCTCCTATGAAACATGCCGCAAAATCAGACGTGGTCGTGTGTATGTACCTCCAATTCTGTTTTAGTATGAAGTGCTTCAAAATACTACTCCATCCGATCCAAAATAATTGAAGTTCTAGTTTTATCATAAATCAAACTGTCTTAACTTGGACCGAGTTTATAAAAAATACATCAACATCTACCACATCAATTTAGTTATATTAAATTCATCATACTATATACTTGCATATTATATAGAGTTAGCCTTATAGATACTGACATATTTCTTATAATTTCGGCCTAACATACAGACATTTGATTTAGGACGAACCTAAAACTTCAATTATTTTCAAACGGAGAGAGTAGTTAACAACTTAACATGCCTTTTCAGGGAAGGGCTGGAGCAATAGTCCACGAGGTCCTATTACGATCGAAAAACTCATCTCAATTTCTCAAAATTGGGTGTGCTGTGGTGTTGGAGATTGGTGCTCCCAAGTCTCAAGGACACTTTTAGGCCACGCCAAGGGTTGTTGGGAGAGAGAATAATGTGCCCTGTAAACAGCACAGGAGAGAGAATAATGTGATGATATAATAATCTAGTACTGGTTTATAATTTAGGAAGTCAACGAACGAGAAATGTTCTTTACACAGCTTTGAATTGGTAAGGTACTTTGCCCAGATAAGATAGAGGAGAGAATACGCCTAATTCATGCCGCTTTGGGTTGCTTCTGGGACGATGATTTTGGCAAGTATTACAGCTGTATTGTAGTTGACTTTGAATACATGAAACACAGCTTCTTTAAGTTTGAGCAGCAAGGACTTTTGTTTATAATTGATTTAATCAGCTACGGGAAGAGAGAAAATAGTGATGGTGTGTATCGTATCATATCTCGTTGGACGCAAGGGGACACGTTAGACTCCCTCCGTCCAAAAATAAGTGTCTCAAGTTTGCTCAAAAGTGGATGTATCTATACATGTTTCATGTATCTATACATGAAACATGTCTAGATACATTCACTTTTGGGCAAACTTGAGACACTTATTTTGAGACGGAGGGAGTATTTTTTTGCGAAAAAAGACCTTGCCATTAAAAAAAACACCGAACAGTACAAAATAATTCAACGAAAACGAAAATTACAATGAGATCCTTGAGATGCCCTTCATCTTCAACTTTCATTTATGAAATGGCTGCCATATGGTAAGGCAGCTAAATGGGCCTTTGGACTATACTATTTCTACGTTTAGAAAGACCTCCAGTTTATATGTAGTCTAGGATGCTAGCTAAGTACCCTCTATAGATACATTACACGCATTTGCTAGTAATTTGGTCCTAACTTTCGTGGCAAGCATGACCATGATCTCAATAATTTGCAACTGTGTCTGGTTGCTCGTGAAGGGTCCATACAAGATATGGGGAGTCAATATCAGCCTGTTTGGTTGGCTCGCGAGTGGGCTAATTTGGGCTTGCACCATGCTTAAAGCAGCCAAACAAACTGGTCTAGGAGGAACGCTCAAATCGCCCATCTTCACAGACTTATCCTCGTTCAGGCGATTCTCGAAAAAAACAAATCCTCGTTCAAGCCGAAAAGAGAATGTGCGGTCCCACTCGGTGGCTCGCCTGGTAGGTAACCTCGCACCTCTTCTCCTCACCTCTTAATAATTCGCGCCGAATTCCTTCTAATATAAACAAACGGTGATTCTATTTGAGTTTAGTTGTACACGAAAAATATGCATATTGAGGTTCTGATTACATTCCCATGATCGGTTTCAAATTCGTCGACCCGTAACCTCTCAAATTCGTGTTTATGTTTGGTACTCTTTTATACAAATATTGTCAAATCTGTTGCACACGAGTGACTGTTGAAAATTTCCTTTCAAGAGTAGTTTCATCTCGCCATGGCTATAGACGAATAGATCTACCTTTGTCTATTGTACTTGTTCAAATGTGTTTTTCTCTCCCACCTACCATCTTCATTATCTACTTTATCAGCCCACCCTTTAATAATGAGGTTTACATGAAAAATATGATCGACGATGTGGTTTCATTCCGGCAATCGCTTCCAAATTTTGTTAATTGTAACTTTCCAATTCATGTTCAACCTTGAAGCTTTTTTAGAAGAATTTCGTCAAATTCATCACACACGGTTGTACGTTTGAAACTTTCATTGTTCCGTACAACTCTCATGTTGTATGTTTTTTCTTTCGAGGTTCGTAAACAAATTTATATCATGTGTGGTGGTGTGAGTTAACTTATCACGTCGAGAAGAGGGGAGAATAACCATCAGCACACATGCAACAAAACAACACACATTTGTTTCAGCTATAATGCAGTTTGAAACTTTGTGGGCAATCAAACACTATGCAGAACGTGACGTAGTACTTGTATTAGTGCATGCTGGTCTGCTGGGCCAGCATGCAAGGAACACAAAATCTGCTACAAGAAGAAAACACGCCCTTAACGACCCAGACCAATAAAGCTGAGAAATTGACGGACTGCCACCACCGATCGGCATCTTTACATGATGACACATGGACGTTGTTACCGTGTCGACATTGATTGCCTCTCGGAATGTGTTAACATAAAATATAGAGAAAAACTTAATTATGTGACGAGAAGCCATGTATAGTAAATCCGTACATGAATTAAAACCATATTTGAACTTTAAACTTTCATTTTACAGGCCGTGACTTCAGCCGAGAAGAAGAGAGGGGGATTAGGGGCTTCAATGTCTATTGGGCACGGTGGATGAAACATGGGAGAGTGATTGTTTTCACGTATGCACGAGACAAGAGGAGAGGGCAAGAATGTATTCGAACTTTGTTTCCTTCTCGTCAACAATAACAAAGCCTTTTATCCCAAACTAGTTGGGTTAGGTTAGATAAGTAGAGATGAATCCCAGTTGGCAACCCAAGAGTGAAGAGAGAAGAAGTAAACAAACCACACGCACAAATTAAGGTTGTGGCACATGGATTGTTGATTTCCATACATTCCTATCAAGTGCCAAATATGTAGGACATTCCAAGCTAATAAGTATCTTTTTTCTGCCTCCTCCCATGCCAACTTTCATTCCTGACCCTCTTTGTATTTTCGCTATCATTAGAAACCACTATAGACATTGTTGCACAAGTTTCTCTTAAATCTCTACAAGTCATGTATTACCGTGGGTGGAGAAATTACCATGTTGCTTGAAAAAAACCTGGTAGAAAGAGAAAATAGTCAAATGTCGAGACATTCATTTTATCCCATAGAATCACATAACGAAAGTGGATTTTCTGGGCAGGCATTCGGGTACACCCCTCTATTTGGGTTGTTCGCAGGTGCATGAAGATCCGTGCTAGCCATGTTTTTCCTCTTAAACAACTTCTCTTTTTTTAATCTCTTAAACCATACAATCTATAGATTTGAAACTTTGTATTTCAGCGAAAACATTTAGATTGAAAAAATAGTTTGGGATTTTTTCATTAAAGATAATTTTTTAATTTTTTAAAGTGCACAAAAAAATCGAAATAATTTTTCCCATTCTCAAATCCATATGCTTTGTTTTTTAAGAGATATGAAATAAAACTCAGTGTGGGTATAGGTGTCATGGGGTTCAATCAGAACGTTCTTCCCTTATAAAAACTTGGAATAGTTTTAGCAACTACATGAGTGCTAGTGAATAGAAGAAGATAGCACATAGTACTGAAAAGGAACACTTCACCATTTTCTGCAAGGCTGGAAAATGCACTAAAACATACAAGACAAACTTGCATTACATACATTCAATGGTACTAGAAAGAATCCATCACATGTTCAAAAAAATAATCCTTCACATCAGGAACTTTCAAGTCCCAACAACATGTGCGACTCAACCTAACGAACACATGAAGAAAATTAACGAATGTTGCTACTTGAGCCCGTGAAAATTCGGGATAAAAAGACCGCTTTGGAAAACATAACAAAATTTTGAATCTTCGAAGTTCTAAAGAATGTACCCTGATATGAAGGAATCCTTTCCCTTATCCCAAAGTCCAAGGAGCATATCAGATAAAACAGTACAGACTAATTGCCCTGATTAATGTGATTTCCAGGATGTTCACCAAAGCATTTGCTACAAAATTGTCTCCGAGAGCGCATAATCAGCCCAACCCAAACGGCTTTATCAAGGGAAGATTGATCTTGGATGGAGCCTTAGCGTTACATAAGATAGTCCATGAAATCAAAGCCAAAAACAGCCCGGCACTCCTACTCAAATTGGACTTTGAAAAGGCTTACGACCGAGTGAGTTGGTCCTTACTCAGAGAAGTTCTGCTACGTAAAGGTTTTGCTCCGCATTTGGTTCAGAAATTGATGCAACGGGTGTCGGGGGGGAGGGGTGGTGGTGACAGACTGGCGTTGTCGTTAATGGAGAGGTTGGTTCTTTTTCCGAGACATAAGAGGAATGCGTCGGGGTGACCCGCTCTCCCCCTTAATGTTTGATTTCGTGGTGGATGCTTTGGATGCTATGTTGAGCAAAGCAAACGTTTCTTGGCACATTGAAGGCATAGTACCGCAGCTTATTACATGGGGTGTTACGCATCTTCAATACGCTAATGATACCATAATCCTTATCAAAACACCCTCTGGGCATGGCAAATTAGAAGTGCTTGTTGATTTGCTTTGAGATGCTCTCGTGAATGAAGATAAACTATCACAAGAGCGAGATGCTGGTGATGGGAGCACCACCAGAGGGGTGAGCAAATCAGAGTGGCGCAGCTCCTGAACTGTAAAGAAGGGGCATTCCCGTTCACAAACCTGGGGTTCACCATTGCAGATCAAAGGATGACTATTGCGGATCATGAACCAGTTGTTGCAAAAGTTGGGTTCATAACAGAGGCGTGGTATGGACGTTTTCTGTCGTCACCAGCACGCTTGACATTAATCGGCTCCTGCCTCTCTAATCTCCCCATGCATACGATGGGCTTGTTCCTACTTCCAGGCGGTACGCGTGCTGGTTTTGACAAGAATAGAGGACGGTTCTTCTGGGAGGGCCAAGGTGATAAGCGCAAATACCATCTGGTTAGTTAGAAGGATATTTGTGAACCCCAAGAGCAAGGAGGCCTAGGAGTTTTGAACACCAAGCTCTTCAATGTTGCCCTGATGGCTAAAGTGTATGGGTCCAACCCCAAAGGGGGCTCCCAATTTTGGAACAATCTGCACAAGATTAAGTAGCAATTCAAACTTGGTGTAGGTTTATTTTAGGAACTGGCAGCACCATTCGATTCTGGACAGATCTCTGGTCTGGTCCTAACTCGTTTGCACAATGTTTACCAAACTTGTACAACATTTGCTCTGAACCGGAAGCTACAATAGCGCAGATGCATGCTGGCGATGGCTGGAAGAATCATATTTCGTAGGAATTTTGGAAAAAATCAAATGGATCAGTGGCAGCAGCTCCTTGACGACATAGAAGACGTGGAACCATATGAGGAACATGACTGTGTGTCACGGGCCTTGGAACCATCGGGCAATTTCTCCACGAAATCCCTATACCAGGACCCTCCCATCCCCAACACGGAGGAAATGGAAGGATTCGGTTCCACTAAAGATCAGAATATTTATGTGGCAGCTTGCATGGGAAAGACTTCCCTCTAATGACCAGCTTCATAAATGCAGGGGGCATCGAATGGATCTGCGCCTTAGACCAGCCACACCGTGGTACCGAATCAAAAACAAACTAGACATCTGGGCGCGGCGACACGCCGCGCTCGTGTGGTAAAATTCAAATTTGGGAATGTCGACATTTAAAAGTTGTGCAAATTTGAGAATCGTTGGAATGCAAAGAGAGCGTACGTTTTAGAATTGTCTAGAGTTCGAAAACTGTTCAAGTTGGAAAGTTACTTAGATCTGAATTCTTTTTACGTTTGTAAAATGGTTAGATTTGAAAGGCATCCGAAATTGCGAAGTATTCAAATTTGTATGCCGTGTTATTGTGGTAAAATTCAAACTTGGAAAATGTCCAAATTCTGAAAGTGCGCAGATTTGAAAATTGTTAAAATGCAGAGAAAGTTTCCGGCTAAAAATTGTTCAGGCTTCGAAATTTGTTCAAATTGGGAAGTCTTTCACATTCGATTTCTTTTACGTTTGAGAAATGATCAGATTTGGGAGACGTTGAAAAGTGTAAAATATCCAAATTTGAAGCTTGATCGTATGCCGTAAATAATCAGCATTTGTTTTGTCGATCTTTGTGATATATTTTTCGTATGTTTATGATGGATATAGTTAAAGTTACTGATTTTGCAGCATTTAGTAATTCTTGGAAATTGTTTAAGTACCCTAGAACAATATCTATAAAGTGTTTTAAATTACTTGAAGCATGTTCTGTTCTAAATTTTGTCTTTTGATTCAATTATATTTATTTGCAGAATAAGTGTAAACCAGCTATTTATTGATATTTACATTTGTAGTATTCTTATTTTGATATTTTGAAGCCTATGATATAAATGGGTAGTTGTGTTTGAAAGATTTACCAAACTCTATTTAAATAAGGTGTCTTGTATCAAATTATTTTATTGGGTTTGTTATATTGAATGCTATTACTGATATTATGTTTCTAGATTTTATTTGAGTTCGAAAGGAAATTATGAAATACATATTTTACAAAATGACGTGAAGGTATCAAATGAGGCTCTATGTATTATTTTAAAATATTAAGATTTGAAATAGTTTGGAAAAGGTTCCAAAGTATGGAAAATGGCTATTTTGATTTTCACATTTTTTTGGAAATTTGTCTGGATTGATTTGGAGCTGGTTTGGTAAATTTCAAATTTGGAAAATGTCTATATGCAGAAGTTTTTTCAAACCCGAAAATTTTTGGAACTCAAAAAATGTGCGCTTAAAGAATGTTGTGAATTTAAAAATTGTCTGTGTTGTAATGTATTCAAATTTTTGACTTCAAATGGACAAATAGATTTTAAAAATTGTACAAAGTGGGAAAAGATATTGAAGTGTACCCTAGAACATAGGATCAATTTAAATGGAGTTGGTATGACTAAGAGACGTCATTTCCACATACTCCATATTTGACATGAGAGGTTATTTAGTTTTTGTAGAAAAACTTTGTTGAAAGTTGTTCAATTATGCATGGAAATGCAATATTTGTAAAGGTTTCATTTTTCTGCAAATTTTGATATATTATTTGCATTATTCTGAAATACAGATTGAAAGATATGAATTTTACAAATGTTCATTTTTCTGAAATTTACAGAAACTAATAAATATCTGGCAGTGGGACCCACATGTCATGTTTTTATTATTTACGAAATTGTTAAAAATCTGACGTATGGGCCCACGCTGACGTCAGCCGGCGGCGGCCACGGCCGGCTGGCCGGAGCTCGGGCTCGAGCGGGGAGCGCGCAGGGCCGGATTTGCGCGATTCTGCGAGGGTACGTCGCGGGGAGGCCAGGGAGCGACGCCCCGGACCATATGGTCGCCGGAGACGCAGGCGGCGACCACGGACACGGCGGAGAACGGCGAGCACGGCGGCGGCAAATCCGGCGCAACTCGGCTGTCCCAGGACGTGGCGCTCGGCGAGGATGGACAGGGCGCGGCGGCGCACCTCGCTGCGTGCGCCGATTTGAGCGGGGAGGCGCGGAGGGGCGGCGCGCCGCGTCGGCATCGCCGGCGAGCTCGGCTCGCTTGGAGGAGAGAAGAGAGGGAGGGGGATGTGGCGGCGTTTTTTTCACCGAGGCCCCTGGATTTTTTCGAATTTGCTAATTGGTCCTTGGCGGGGGTTTCTGCAAAAACATGCGCCAAAAGACGTGCGGAAGGGGTTACCGGCTGCGACCGGTCGGTGACCGGGACGCGTGGCGGCTCCTGATTGGAAGAAATTCCCCGGGCACTGTAGCTAGCTACAGTGCCGCACGGGGGACGACGTGGATGCGTCTGGGCCGTCCGATCGCGCGGATCGGACGGCCAGGAATAGGGGGCGACGCGGCCTGCGGATTGGGCTGAGAATTCTACCAGCTTTTATATCTATGTGTAAGAGATTGGAATCGGTCTAACTTTGCTGGAGTGTTGCATTTTTTGCAAGCGCTTTTGACGTGGGCCATATTGCCATGCAAAATATAATTTATATATCATCCTCTCTCCTCAAAGCCACTATTCTTTTCTTTCTCTTCTCTCTTACATGTGGGCTACTTATCCATGCTCTGCAAATTGATTCATTTGAACCGCATCACATGCTTGGTTCGCTTTCTCCCTGACACACTTTGGAAGCGCTTTTTACATCTACCTACAGAGTGTAGCTAATTTATTTTTTAATAATACATTTTTTTTAAGAATTTCGAGAAATATTATGCGTTTTCAAAAAAAAATCACAAATAATGTGGCCTCGACCTCACTGTGGCCGATAGGTGCCTGTCGGCTCAGCCGTGGCCGATAAGCCTGTCGGCCGTCGGCAGAGCACCTGCTTGGCAGCGGCCTGGCCAACTGGTGCATGGCCGGCCAGCACGCACGGCGGCGGCCAGCACGCACGGCAGCCAACACGCATGGCCAGCATGCACGGCGGCCAGCCGACGAGCACGCACAGCGAGCACGCACGGCGGCCAGCCGGCGAGCACGCACGGCCAGCACGCACGCACGCAAGGGCACTTATCGGCCACGACTCGGCCGATAGGCCTGTCGGTGCCCGGCGCGCAGGCCCACAGGCACTTATCGGCCACGGCTCGGTCGACAGGCACCGATCGGCCACTGCTGGGCCGAGGCCGCATTATTTGTGAATTTTTTTGAAAACACATAATATTTCTACCGGCCTTGGAACCGCTTTTTTTCACAGTGTGGGGGGGGGGGGGGGTCTTATGCTGTCAACCTGAAGACGCTGACCACATATTCTTTCAATGTGTTTTAGCACATTCTGTTTGGAGTGGCTTGCGGTCCATGCTTAGTGAAACATGGAACCCGTCTAAATTTGCGGAGTTAGCACAATACAGGCAAAACTCGAGGAAGTTTTAGTGTGCTCTTTGCTGCTGTTTGCTAGAGTCTTTGGCTTATTTATAATAAGTTCACGATTGGATCTAAATTTCCAAAGCAACCGGCTGATCGTATTTTCAAAATCTTATTTTTCTTGCAGCTTTGAAGACCCATCTACTCTCTCCGTTTGGAAATAGATGTCTTAGTTATCTCAAAATTTGGATGTATGTACACACTAAAACATGTCTAGATACATCTAAATTTTAAGATAGCTAAGACATCTATTTCTGAACGGAGGGAGTACAAGCCAAAGGTCGGGCCGTTGCTGGATGAGCTGGTCGTTATGCTTAAAGCCCTCTTCACCAACACCGTTTCGGCCCCACAAGCCAGCACCTAATCTAGCTGCTGTTGCGTTATGATCTTGTTCAGTTGTGTAGTACCTTTTTTTGACAATTAATACCATATATCATAGTAGCGAATAGTATATGGTAGAGATACATGACCTGACTATAACGATTACAAAATAAAATCTAAAAGAAAAGAGAAAATATTCAAACTCTTTCTTCTTCCATGACACAATCTTGAACTTTTCTGAAGGCAGCCGTAGAACGACAAAGATACCAATGCACAGACCTACGAATACCAATGAGGGTTCTCCCTAGTTATCTGTTGTTGTGGCTTTTATGCCCTGGGTTGTAATATTGAGCTAAAACTCTACCTTATGTAATGCTACCGTTGCCATAGGTTTTATATTAAGTTAAAGCCGGGCACTGTCGTGCCTGCCGTTTAAAAAAAAATCGAAGAAAACATCATTAATTGATCAATCTTCAAAAACACATCATAATGTACGGAGTCAAGGACATCAACACTCCCAGAAGATCACGTTGGACTTGGAGCAGCGGCAGCCCTCATGAACATGAATCTCCTCCTTGCGATGCTATTCCCATTTTCACATGGGCAGCAAGGTGAAGCATCCGCCTCCTTGCTGAAGCCACAGCAATATCGTCCGCTGTTGGCTTACCCTGCACATCACGAGGCGGAGAGCTATCCCCCGACACGCCACTTCCGCCGTCTAACTGCTTGTGCTGCATCGCCTGCTTTAGGCTCTCAGCCACCTCTCTCATCGTCGGACGGTCCCTTGAGCGCTTTGCGAGGCAGCGGTTGGCCAACTTGGCAATGTCCCTAGTTCCCTTCCTGGAGTAACGGCCTTCGAGCCTTGTGTCTATAATCCTGCTGAACTGCTTACTGTCGACAGGATACTGCTTCACCCACTCCAGCAGTCTCTGCTCGCTTTTGGGACGGTTCCTCTCCACAGAACGTCGTCCAGTGAGGATCTCGTAGAGTACCACTCCGAAGCTCCAAACATCACTCTTGGTGGTAAGATGGCCTGTCGCGATGTAGTCCGGAGCTGCATAGCCATAGGTCCCCATAACCTGATTACAATAGAGCAAACAGTTCTCAGCAGGAAACGCTCCTGAATGCGTGAATACGGCACGAGGAAATTACATTATCTTGATCTGAAGTGAAATTGACACATACCGCCGTAGACACATGAGTTTGATCTGCTGATGGTCCTTCCCTCGCTAAACCAAAGTCAGAAAGTTTCGGTCTAAACTCCTCATCCAGCAGCACGTTAGAAGCTTTCAAATCACGATATATGACCTACGTAAAAATTCCATGAATTTTGATGATAAAAAACACGACATATGTCTGTTATTTCCGTAAGAAAGTTTAGACTATCAAGGTTGGAAATAACGATTATTTTAAAAGCCTTAAGCCCTTAACAAACCGGAAGGAATATTCATGATGATCATTCCATCTTAACTTGGTACAATTAGTATGATAACTGAACAAGATCAATAACATACCCAAGGCTTTACAACATAAAAGAAAGCTCATTACGCAAATGTTTCAACTGGGCAATAAAAGAAAGCTCAGGTATCTTGACATCTTTGGTAATTCTGAATTGGAAAAATTCAAGCATTTATCGACAGGATGCAATACAGGAATTGTGCACTTTTCAGTCTTTGTGATTTGCAAAACGGGTATCCTTCATATTTGCAAAATATGCTCTAAATAGTATTATAGCATTGAGCAGTTGAGTTATTCTTGTCCTATATAATGCAATACTCGCATACAGCTACTTTTTTGTGGAAAGATACCAAGCTGTACCTGAACTTCTAAACCTTCATGGAGATATACCAAACCCTCAGCAGCACCAAATGCTATTTCCAACCTGACGTCCCATGGAAGAACAGGGTATGCTCGATTGAATAGATGGTCATCCAGGGTCTTGTTTGATATGAACTCATACACAAGCAGCCTTCGAGGCCCTCGTTCGCACGAGCGGCACAGTACCCGATGAGCCTGACGAGGTTCGGGTGCTCCACAACCCCTAGAAAATGAACTTCTGCCAGCCACTGCTTATGACCCTGATAAAGGTTTGGTAGTAATGTAGTAACCAAAAGGAAGTCAAATATTGAATCTTCGGCTCCTAACAAAGTTGCAAACAAATCTATTGATGAACTCTTTGCGAGTATCACCTTGATGCCACTTTTGAGTTAATAAAGGCTCCCTTTATCGGAAAAATATCTATTGATATTACAATGTAATGGCAATGGAAGCATGCAACTTCAGTAGTGGCTTATGTTGTCATTTTGATGGTTGATTTTGTCTCAACCTTTTATATGTTGAACTTTTAAGTTACTGGTGATATTGTTGAACTAAGTAATAAAGAGCAGTGTGCATCTCTCGATGCAGAGGCCGGGGTTATCCCCATTTCTAAAAAAAAATGGAAGCATGCAACTATGTACATAATTAGAATGCACACTACACGGATGTTTTCTTTGTATTACCATGTTTCCACCCTTAGGCGGTTAGGCCATAGAGATTAATGAACAAAGAAAACTAAAGCAATTTTGTTGTCCATAGAGCTAAAGGAAAATATGCACAACAGTTTAGAGACTGGCTAAGTGATCAGCAGTAAAAAAAGGGAAATCTATGTTTAGAACGGTCTGAACTTATCCTTCCGCGGCGGGCGCACGTGAGCCGTCAGATCATGAGACAAGCGAACGTTCCGGATTAATCCGTGTCTCCTCCCTCGTCTTCCTCCCAGCCTCCAGTGTCTCTCCCGAAACACGCAACGGAGGTCGGGCGTGGCCACGATGCACGGGAGACGGCGCCGATGGTCGGGGCGGCGCGCCTCCGGCAGATAGCGCGCGGGCTGCGGTCAGCAGAACCTGCGGCCGGCGAGGTAGGTCGTGGCGCCGCTGGTCGTGGCCGTCCTTCTCTGTGACCTCGCAGACGACCTGAATCCTAGGTGAGGGGATGACGCCGGTGAGGCAGCCTCGCCGTTGCCGTGCGGATGCGTTGCGCACCTTCCCGCACGAATCCCCGAGGCCAGGGCTCCCACCGCGCCGCCGACATGCCCAAAATCGTCGCCCGGCGAGATCCCCTTAATCCCCTGGCACTATCTATGTTCTTGAGCGGTGGTTCAGATCGGCCCCTTAGGCGTCCGACTACATGCTCGGGAACAGCTCTAGGAGCTGCACTCGACCGGTAGCACGACGAAGCCGCTCTGCTTGTCTGCTTTCTCCATCGAATGAAGCTGATGCGGCTTTGGATTTGGTCACACGTTTAAGAAAAGCAATGTTAGATCATGTACGGTATGAGGTTCAATGAGAAGTAGCTACGAGCCAACATGTACTATCGTGTGAGCAGTATGGGTGTCACGGTGGTGGATTCTAACCATGTCGTGCTACGAGCCTACGCATGAGATGCTTGTGTGCTCCTTCAATTTCAGCCACGAGCTCATAGTCCAAACAGTGTCTTTCTGTTTAGTGCAGAAGATGTGCTTGTTGAAATGCTTGCAAGAACAAGATTGTCTAGTGCATTGTTGTCCTACTAGAAATAGCATCATATTTCATGGAGGAGGACGCCACTGAGCGTGGCCGGTGCAGCGGCAGCATGGCCACGGTGTCGTCATGTTGGAGCTTACGATGGGCACAGGCACGGACATGGCGCCATCGATCTAATGCATGGGCGTATCTTCGCCGGTAAATGGGATAAATCGTTTATTTGCTTCTCCACGAAATATTTTCAATATAGGTGGAATAGCTGGATTAACTTCGGTTGCAGTGATATACAAAATCTTAGTAATAATGGTGCTCTCTTACTCTCTCCAAACAATGTATAGATTCTAGCAAGGCAAATCAATACATCAAAATGTGTTTTGTTGCTACTACTCACGAAAATAGTTACCCGTCTAGAACTTATGTAGTTACCCATCCTATACAGATGGAGTTATCCATGTGTTCATGATATAGTTAACCACCATAAAATCGATTTTAGTTATCCCACTCTATCGGGTAAAATATATTTAACCATCCATTACTGATGGAGTTACCCATGGATTCATAATATAGTTATCCACCCCGAAATCGATATAGTTACCCATTGTATCGATAATAATTACCTACCAAATAGTTATAGAGTTACCCGACCAAAAGATGGAGTTACCCACCCATTACTGATGTAGTCACCCATTTGTTTATGATATAGTTATCCACCACCAAATCGATATAGCTACCATAATTTCTCAGTAATAGTTACCCACTCTGTACTGATTGAGTTACCCACTCGGTAAGTTACCCATGTGTTTATGATATAGTTATCCACCACTAAATTAATGTAGTTACCCTACTCTTTCGTCGGTAGTTACCCACTTATTACTGATATAGTTACCATTTATTCATGACATACTTATCCACCACAAAATTAATGTAATACTATTATCTCGGTAATAGTTACCCTACTAATGGAGTTATCGCAACCAGTACTGAAGGAGTTATCCATGTGTACTCTGTCCTCTAAATAATAGTTACCAAGTACTTATGATGTTACTCATGTGTTTTAAGGTGTATTTCTCAACATGAAAACGACATAGCTATCATACTAATACTTATGGAGTTGCACATTTGTTTTAGCGTATATTACTATGAAAATAGCTGATAATTTGAAAACTCAAAATAATTAGAAAAAATGGCCAAAAGTGGGCTCTAGCTTCAAAACGAAAACGTAGCCGTTGATAGGATGGGTAACTTACATATTATAGTCTGGATAACTCATGTGTCACCGGTGGGTATCTTTTGAGAAAAAAATCATCGAAATGATGTAATTATCCACACAATCAATACAGTTTCTCAACCCCCTCGGCGATAATTACCCACCCGGTACTGATGAACTTACCCACCCAGTACTTATGATGTTACCCATGTGTTCATGATAAACTTATCCACCACGAAATCGATATAATTATCTTGTGGAGTTACCCATCTGTTTTTAGGGTGTAGTTGTCACCACGAAATCATCGTAGTTATCGTCCTAATTACCCACTTGTGCTCGATACATTTTACCATTACCAAAATGGTTACTCTCTTATGAAGTAGGTGGTAGGTTTAAAATACGAAAATTTCGAAAAGGACAACCAAAAGTGAGATCTACTTTCAAACCGAAAACTATTCGTTGATACGGTGGATAACTTACATACGACAGCATGGATAACTCACATGTTACTCGTGGGTAACTTTTAGGTCCGCAAAAAAAGTCGTCGAAACATACCAACATGAGATCTAGTTTCGAAGATTTCGGCGCGACTAATCCAACGGTGAAAACGGATTATAAATCGGCTAAACGGTTTGACCTACATAACTTTTAAAATTTTGAAATTCGCATTTAATGCGGATGACATCAGCACAGTGGTTGAATGCAGAAAAATCAGCACACACGCACGGGGCCAGCGCACGCACGTGGTTTCCGACCGTTTTTGTCGGAACGTTCTACAGTTAGCGCTAATCACAGGGCGGTCGGTGCATAGTCGCATCCTAAAAAAATTGTTTCTTAACCCTTTTGTACATTCTCTTTAAGTTTTATAAATTTGGAGAGGGAAACTCTCCCACTGTTTTACCAAAAACAAAATAAAACAGTAATGCAAACCGCGTTCAAAGTTAGGAAGCCAATGTGTTGCATATGCTACTCTATGTACATTCAACAGATGTATAATATAGTGCAATTGGCAAGTTACCAAACAGTAGTACAGTTGATTACCGACTACTAGTTCTAACACTGAATCAACCTATGCCTGACGAACTAAGGGAACACCACACCACCCAAAGTAAGCACCGAAGAGGGATACCTGGTGACCGCTGGTATTCAGCCTTTTGATGGCGACCACCGTACCGCCGGCGGGGCCACCGGGCAGCCGGACGACACCTTTGTAGACGCTCCCGAACCCACCCTCGCCGACCTTGAGCAGCCGGCTGAAGTCGCTGGTGGCGGCGTGGAGCTCCCGGAGGCCGAACTCCCGCAGGCTGCTCGCGCCCCTCTCCTCGTACAGCTCCGGGATGCTCCGGGCCGAGGAAGCCGAGCCCGAGGACTTGCTCCCCGGCTGCCTCACGGTCGTGCCCGAGTCCTGGGACTGGCTCGTGGTCGCGGCCGAGGAGGACACCGTGGACAGGCCGGAGCACGCGGCCGGCGCCGCCGACCCCTCGTGCGGTCTCTTGCCCTTTCCTGTCCTGATCTTGTCCCTGAAGCGGCCGAAGCAAGAGCAACCCATTTCCCCGGAGCAACAGCTGGGATTCAGCTCGCGGTGCTTTCTTCCATGTGCCTCCACCACCTCAACAACAGCTCAAATCACGAGGAGAAAGGAGCAACTTTTGGCGAGAGGAAGAGAGCAACAATAATCACGGCTCTACGCAGCAGAGAAGACTGCCAGCAGCAGGTCAATGAAACTGTCGCGGATTGTTTTGACACGAGAAGAGAATGGCACCAAGTAGTGCCAGCCGCCAGGGGAACGGGAAGCTCTACTTTTCCATGGGGAACAAGGAATTCAACAACATACGTAGTTGAAAGCAAAATAAAGATACAATATGGACCTGAAAGCAATTATATGCCTGCCCATAATAGATCGATCAAGTAAAAAAAATTGATCGATTCGTTCTCACATCTCCTCTACTAGCTGTATAGGCCTATCCATAATCGATCGACTGTATGTCAAGTCGATCTCCCGTACATGCACCACGCCGCCGGGTTAATTGACGCGACGCCGCCGAGAGTAGCAGGTCAAGCTCGCCGTCTGCCCGTCGAGTAACACCGTCGAAGCCGTCTCTGCCGCCGTTCGCTCGTGGCCGGTGTCGCTGCTGTCCGGCGCCGTCTGCCTGTATGTACGTACATACTCTTGCTGATCGCTGCAGCTTGCTTGAGGTGTGCCGATCGGCCAGTCCCTAGCAACTCGCTAGCGGCAGCAATGGAGATGGGGACCTGTTGGATGACGACTGACGTTTTTGTTTCTATTGCTTACTAGGTCAAACTTATTCTTTACACTCACGGAATAAGTGTTGATTTTATTTGCATCTGAATCCTTAGAGAATATTTTACCAATTGACAGTCAACTTTGGATAGATGATCCAAGGCCAACTTCTGGGCAAATAACCAATTTTCCCCACCAACAGTCCTTGCTTAGCCTCCTATCCAGTTTAACGAGAAAGAAAGGAGGCAGAAAAGGATGATTGTGAGGAAGAATAGCGAACTACGACCCGCGTGTCCCCGTGCTACAGTAGAGAGAGGCGACCTCGAGGCGACTCGAAAGTTCTCGGTCTCGCCGGTGATTCCGCCGCTCCCCTCTGCCTCCGGTCGCCGTTCTGGCGCCGTGAGGTGGGGGGAGCTCCGGCATCCGTCCGTGTGTGTAGATAGGTCCCTTTTCTAGGTGTGTGTGCCTCCTGGCGTCGTCGAAGACGGTGGCGATGGCGTCGGAGTTTGGGGTTTGGTCCTTCCCCTCCTGTCCCCGTTCCGGCGGCGTCTTCGTTGCCGGGGAGGTCGTGAAGGTGCTACGTCGGGCGCGGATCTCCTTCTGTGCTTCTCTGGCCGGCTGTGGTGGCGAGGGGAGGAGCCGGTGGTGGTCTGCGATTCGTTTTTGGTGGTGTTGCTGGTGGTGTTCTTCTTCTTCGGCGTCTCTGCTCCGACCGGCCTTGGTGGCGAGGGGAGCGGTGTCTGCCGGAGTTTGGGTGGTGCGGTTGGTGGGTCTGGGCGGCGCTGCGTCGGCGGGAAGTTGGGTGGTGCTGGGGAGTTGGTGCTCTGGCCGTGTTCGTTCAGCGAGCTCAGATTCCGTCTCTCGGCGACGGATGGATCCTGCGGCCATCTACAAAGTGTGGTGGTGCTTCTTCTCCGGCGGCAGGTGGTACGGCGACGCTGGCGTTGACTAGGTTTCTCGGGAGCGCGGTGGTGGATCTGATCGTGATCTTTCAAGGAGGCTCGGGGTGCTTTGTGCTAATTGCAGGGTTCCTTTGTATTTTATTTTCTTTGTTGGATCTCCTTGTAATTTGTACTCTGCTTCCTGAATATATGAGTCAGATCCTTTCCTCTAAAAAAAAGATGATTGTGAAGTTACGTGCCTGAGTTTCTGAGCAAATTTATACTAAGAAGAAAACTAGGCTTGACTGGTACGAGTCAAACGTAATGGGCTCGGAACGCGACAGGAGAGGAGACGGGTGGGTGGGGGATGCAATTGCAAATCGGGATAGCTTTGACCCCATTAGTGGTCGTCGTATATCTTCTCACACCCAACTGGTTATTAAAATAATTATGCAGGGTTTGTTTATTTCAAGTGCTCCAACACATTGTCACTCTGCGGATCTGCTAGCCAACCAACCACATGAACATTTTTTTTGCGCTACAAGTATTGCTGCAGTAGCGCGGCTAGGAATTCTAGATGGAAGGAGCCCACTTGGTAAACAAGAAGCACTCGGGGTACTCAGGGCCTCTTTGATATGAATAGGAATTCTCTTTGATTGTATTGAAGAAATTTTCCATGAGGTATAACCTAATGCTTTTTTTCTATAAGATTTACACTATAAGATTCCTATAGGATTATTTCCTATGTGATATGATTCTATGAATCAAACAGGTTTTATAGGAAAATTTCCTATAGGATTAAAATCTTATGA
Organism: Poa pratensis; assembly: GCA_947311845.1. Lineage (NCBI taxonomy): Eukaryota > Viridiplantae > Streptophyta > Magnoliopsida > Poales > Poaceae > Poa > Poa pratensis. Next base: position 77,208,066 of record CAMZMU010000034.1, on the reverse strand, counting down.
TATTTCTATAATCAAAGGGGCACTAGATGTCATTTCAAAGGAAAAGCATAGGAAATTCAACATGCACTAAGACATCATTTTTTTTATTCCTACCGGTAGGATCGAGGCAAAGCACAATGCAGAGACAGCGATGGGACCCATGTAATTAAAGTTTGAGCACCATTAGTTGGATTCCTATGTTTTTAACATTCCCGCGATTCAAACAACTTATGCCAAAATTTTCCTGTGTTGCTTCGAACACTTTGGAAACTAGGGATCATCTCTTCTTCAGTGTAGTTTTGCCACTAGATGTTGGAATCATCTGAAGATAGTTTGGCCGAGAACCGACACTATTTCAGAAGCTTTCATTTCAGCCAAGGGTACCTTCTCTGGTCCTTGTTTCATAGAAGTGGCAGTAACAGCGGCATGTAATATATGGAAAGAACGTAATGGCTTAGTTTTTGAGAACCAGCGGCCAAGTTTTGCAAGGTGGAAGGCAAGATTCAATAAAGACATTCTTTTAACCTCTCATAGGGTTAAACCCTCCGAGAGAGAGCTTTTTATTGCCTGGGTTTCCTCGGTTTGATCTCTACAACTACTTAGTTTTTCTTCTAGCTCTTTCCTTAGGGTTGATCCTCTCAACCTTTGTATGCTTGGACTTGAATGCTTGGACTTTGCCAAAATCTAGATTAGGATGTGTGGAAGTTTGTTTTAGTAAATAGAAAATTTACCGTGGGAGCTTCCCTACGGTTTTGCTGTGCATCCCTATTAAATTCCTGAGCTATGCCTATTCCTACATTTTTACAACCCTATGAATCAAAGAGGTCCTCAGTTTTGTCGAGCGGCGGTTTGAAAAGTGTCGCACATGACAAATAAGAAGCACTTGGTATACTCAGCTTTGTCGGACGATGGTTGACTACAGACAGACGACGGTGTCAGATTTGCTGAGTCTTTTTGTAGAAAACATTAATCAAAAAATTAAAATGAAATAGTGTCAAAAGGAGTTTTCAACTTTTTATCATAATTTTTTCGAGTGGCCAAAATGGATTGTTTTGTGAAGGAAGTATAGAGAATATGGTGCAAAAGGGCACCTCTCCATTTTCACCCAAAGTAGACCATTTTAAATGAACAATTCCTAAGTATTAAGAATTTTATCGGTTTCTAGCCACTTTCACCAATTTAAATGGCTTTTGGTCAATTTTTCGAAAGTAAATCAAATTTGAAATACAAGTAAGTTCTAGTTTGCTTTTACACATTGCAAAAAAAACATTTTAGGCTATCCAAGCAATATTCTATGCAATAGCCATGGACGTTGTTGAAAGATTCATGCTATAGTTACGGATAGTTTCGCTGATGGTTTTGACCTTTTATTAGGAAAAATGAATGAAAATGAAGAAAAGTCAAAAAAATACAATCCTATGGCATTAAGTTCTTTTATATGTACTAGTTCCAACAAAAAATTGTAATCATGGATTTTGACATATTTTGTGAAAAAAACTTCTAAAATGGATTATCATGTACGAGTAAGTGACCATGTTCATGGCCATATCAATGGCATGATTCATGATAATGTGACCATATTTGGCCAAATGTGCATATTTACAAAAACAATAGTTTCAAAAGAAGTTTCCAACTTTGTGTCCCAAAAATTGACTTTTAATTTTCCGAGTGCCAAAAATGGGTGTTTTTGTGAGGCAATTGGAAAGAATATGGTGCAAAATGGCATCTATCCAGTTTTCACACAAGTAGACCATTGGACGGCCAATTCCCAATATTAAGAATTTTTTCAATATCTAGTGGCGTCATTTAAATGAGTTTCTCATGATTTCAAGAAAGTACTTCAATTTGAAATACAACTGTGTTCTATTTTGCTCCTAAAATTTGCCAAAACTCATTTTAAGGTATCCAAGTATGATTCAATGAAGAGATATTCAAAAAATGCAATCCTTTAGCATGGAGTCCTTTTGTGTGTAATAGTTGCAAGTAAAAGTGATAAATGTTATTTTTATAATTTTTTGTAAAAGAATTCAAAAGATGGACTATTATGTATGAATATTCATGGGCTTTCGACCCAAATGACATGTTCATGGTCAATGCGTTGAATAGTTCACGATAATGTGACCATATATGGGACAAAGGTGCATATTTATTTCCATGAAAACAATAGTTCCAAAATGATTTTCCTACGTTTTGTCACAAAAGAATGATTTTTCATTTATTTTTAGTGCCAAAAACTGTTTTTTAAGTAGGTGCAACTAATATGGTGCAAAATAGAAACTCTTCAATTTTCACACAAAGTGGATCATATTGGATTGCCGATTCCGAATTATTAAGAATTTTCTTGATTTTTAGCTACTATAAGACTTTCTAGTATTTTCCCAAAAATAATAAAAAATGTACTTGTGTGCTCTATTTGCACCTAAATTTTCCAGAGCACGTTTTAAGGTACACACGTATGATTTCATGCAATATACACATGTGATATTTAAAGATTTCATGCCCTATGTATAGTTTTGTCTGTTTTTTAAAAATATATAAGAAAAGCAATCCTTCAGCTTTGAGTCCTTTTATGTGTACCAGCTGTAATGAAAAAATAAGAAACAATAATTTTACATATTTTGCAAAACAAACCACAAAATGGACCATCATGTATGAGTATTCATGACTTTAGAGCGAAATGATGATGTTTGTGGCCATATACATGCCATAGTTCATGATAATTTGACCATATTTGACACAAAGGTGCATCTTTTCATAAGAACACAATAGTCTCAAAAGGTTTCAAACTACAAAAATGCATTTTTTTAGAGTGCCAAATATGTTTTGTTTTGCGAAGCAAGTGCAAATAATATGGTGAAAATGGAATCTCTCAATTTTCACACAATATAGTTTATGGGTTTTCAACCTTTCCAACTACTTTGACGCATTTAAATGGCTTTATGCCCATTTACCCAAAAGCAACTCAAATTTGAAATGCAAGTGTGTTATAATTTGGTCATAAAATTCAAAAACAAATATTTGGTTACACAAGTAGTCATTATATAGAAGAACCACTGAGACTTTTTAAAGAATCAAACCCTTGCTATGAATAGCCATGTTGGCTATTTTGACCCGTTTTGAAACACATGAAAGAAAATAAATAAAAATCAGTAAATACATTTATTTCGCATGGAATATATCCTTTTATGGGTACTAGTTGTCAGAAAAAACATTCTTGCCAAATGACAGTGTAAAAATCCTGCACAAATTGAGCTATCATGTACGAACATTCATAACTTTCAAGTCAAATGACCAACTCTTAGGCATATATGTGGATTATATGTCTAAAACGTGTCGACGAACTTTGTAGTTTCCTATGATATTTTCATTGATATTTTGTTTATTTATTTGGATTACCTATTAATAGTTTCAAAAGTTCACAAGTTATTGTTTTGCACTTTGATGTGTGCGAATTATATGGAAAAAGTGAAAAACACAAAAGGAGACCTCCTTGGGGTGAAATTGTGACCTTCCTAATATCTGTCACCCCAAACAGATTTTAGAGATCATCACGTTACGCCTTGAAGGAGTCGTCAAATGGAAAAGTACATAAAGCGAAAGTTGTAGGGAATTTTGAGAGAATAATCCTAGACTAAAAATTCGTCCAAATCGAGACGTGGCGGATATCCCCGTTTTACCGAAGGCCGAGATCTGATTCCGAAATTTCGAAAGTTGGTGACGAGATTGAGTCCAACTCTTTCCTAACTTGATGAATTCGGCAACAGAGTCGACCCTATTAACTCATGGTGTCAAAAACCATTGGATCAAATGAGAATCAATCGGAGAGCCAATGAGTATTGTCCCGATCTATATAAAGAGAGTAAAACCTAATTTTTCGGGCAGCCACCAAAAGACACAATTTTGTAGTCCATCCATTTAAATTTATGATAAACTATGTTTTATTCTATATTTATAAAATATGTTAATTCTCGGCATCAAAAGGGTCAGATGGCATGGCCCGGTCCAGACGGACATTAGACGAGTGCACCCAGCCGGCCGAAATGGACACATTGGAATGGGCCCCTTTGGAGTTGCCCTTATATTCGACGATGGCGTCTTTAAACGCGTGACTAGATGATGGTACAGCTTGACATGTGTAGTCGTGTGTGTGTACAGGGAGAGTGCCAAGATTGACGGTAGGCGACACGAGCCATGGCAAGGCCAGTTTTGGGTGCAGATATCTGAACCAAATTGGATTCGGTACTAGACTGAACAACACGAAAAGATTCTGAAAAGAAATCAAGTACTACTGCGTCGCCAGAGGGGAAAAGAGGTGATATGTGCCTTCCTGCCTGCTGCAATTTTATCTGGACGCTCGTTATCATTGGATAGAATTAACTAGCAACCTTACATGCACAGTGCACATTTTAGTGATAACAAGTTGTGCAGGTGTACTTATCGGGGCAGACGATTTGGATAAGAAATATTCTGGCTCAGAAGAAAAGCCAGGTCTAGCTGGCTAGATACGTTACATCGCCCTATGTCAAAACTCAAAACTAAGAGCATATCCACCGGCGCGCCCATAAAGTGTCCGGCAACGTTGTCAGACAGGTGCAGAGGGCCGCGCCGGCAAGCGTTGCCGCCTACTGAGAGCGTCGCGCCCCACCGGTCGCTCCCAATAGACGGCCCCACAAATTCAAATGGTAAATAAAACCAAGTTCGAATAGCGTCGGCCGATCAAGTTCGCGCGCCCAAAAGCATCACACACCCAAAAGCATCGCCAGGTCCGGCGATCATATTACAACACGTCGAATGGGCATCAATCGATCGTCATCACTTCTCCGTCATGTGTCTCGGCGTCTTGCCAGCCCGGCGTTGGCTCCGGTTCAGAGGGCGTTGAGCTCGTCGTTGGCTCCCCCGCCGTGTCCATCGGCGTCGGCGTCGTCCCCATCCATGTCGCGTCCCTCGGCGTTGTGGTCGTCCCCGTCGGCTCCGGCGGCAGAAGACCATTCTCACGCAGGATGCACTGCTGAGAGAGCTGAAACCAAGCCCTCACCTCATGTGTGTAGGCGGAGAGGTCGGCGGTCAAAATCTTGGAGTCCTCCTTCATCTTCCGAGTGACGGATTGCGACGCCTCCGACATCGCCTGAATTCTTGCCGTGTCGGCTTGCATCATAGCGGCGTGTGCCTTCTCCTTCTCCACGGTGGTCCTCTCCTTCTCGAGGGCGACCTTCTCCTTCTCGATGGCGACCTTCTCGTCATGCTTGGTCATCAATGACTACCAACTAACGGCGAAGGTGCTAGCGTTTTGTTTCGACATGGTTGTGACCTCGGCGAGGCACTTGTCGATGGACACTTGCACGGCCGCTGCGCCGCTCTTCTCGGCCTTGGCCTTCTTGTTTCCAACAGGGCGCCCATCTGACGCCGCGAACGCCGGGTCTTCTGTCCCCTTCGCGCCATGCGCGTCGTTAAGGGTGATCCGGGTCTTCTCCCACTTCTTGTTGTTCTCAAGCTTCACAAAGCAATGCATGAACTTGAAGTCCTTGTGCTTGTTGTTCCCTCGGAAGAACGTCAGAGCGTCGCTCCACACGTCCTTCACGGTCTTTCCGCTCTCCTTCTTCGGATTTGCTCAAGATCGTTGTGGAACTTGTTGCATTGGCTTGGATGGTCCTCCACCTATACGACATTGCGTTCCAATTGCGATCCATTGGCACCTTGGCATAGTCGCCATAGATCATCGTCTCATGGAATTGTTCTTCGACCCTCTTTCAATATCGGCCATAGGTTTGGTTGGAGCCGACGATGAAGTCGTTGGTCACAAGCTTCCATGCGTCAACTAGACACTCGTCCTCCTTGGTCTTCCACCTCTTGCCTTTAGTTCCTTTCTTCCTCGTCTTGCGACACGTGGTCGTCCCGGTCTCGACGTCGTGCAGTTCGGTCTCCACGTCCTCGCCGTCGCCCTCCTCCTCCTCCTCCTCACCACCGCCCTCCTCCTCCTCATCGTCGTCGTCGACCGCTTCCTCTTCGTACCATTCCTCCTCCACTACTTGTTCCTCCTGGTCACCGGCGTCGGGCATGGTCGTCCCACCACAGATCGTGCCACGCATCACTTCCAAACCTTCAGGCTATTGTAAAGAACAACGCGCACGTCGGTTTCATGTCATGAACACAATGTGAATGAGGCAAAGGACGGAGATTTCATACCATTTCGTCGTCCACGCCGCCCGACATTCCGTCGAGCATGTCGGCACCATTCCCGTAGACGGCGCCGCTACCATCGCCGTCCGCGCCAAAGAGGCATTGGCGGCCGCTCGGATCGACGTTTGGGCGCCGGCCCCTCTGCAACACAGGCGACTCGACGAAAGCCCGGTTGAGGTCGACGCGGAGGCCAACGTTCGGCAACTCGGAGTGGCTGCTACACCGAATCCCAGCGAGATCCGTAGCCCGGATCGTGGAGTCGCTCCGCCATCGAAGAACGCGGGGTTTGATGGCGATGTGGCCCCCGGTGCGTTGGTGCTCCCTTGACTTGTGCCGCCACCAGCAGCGAGCGACATCGACGAGCTCAAGAAATCGATATGCCGTCGCCTGGCCTCCGCACTCGTGCGCCGTTCTCTCCTGTCGATGGTGGCCGCCGATCGACGTTCCCGCTCCTTCTCCCAGGCTTCATCGGACATATCAGGCGGTCGCGCGCGGGATTTGCGAGGGGCGACATAACCGGCGGCGGCACCTCGTCGTCCTGCTCCTCCGCCGTGAGCACCGCCACGGTTGCGCTTGATGGGCGACATCGTCGGCCGGACGTGGATCGCCCAAGGTGGGAAAGGCAGTAAAGAGGTGGGCGAGGGAGGCAAATGGCGGGAGAGTGAAAATGGCCGGGAGGGAGGGGAAAGTGATATTGCGCGCGGCGTGTCGTTGACGAGACGGCCCCGCGCGTCAGGATCCGACGTGGCTCGCGTTGCCGCGGTTGCCGGCACGCTCGCTTGCCTCCGTAGAACCTAGGCGCGAAGCGGGGTTGCCGGACATTTTATTGGAACGTGTCGGCAACTTTTTTCCCGTTGGGCGCGCCGCTGGGGGGAATTTCGTGCCGGCGTCTGAGTAGAATCTATGCCGTCCTATCGCTTTTGCTGGAGAGGAACAACGGCCGCACCAAAAACCAGGTTCTTTGATGTGACTAGTGGAATTCGCGCGGCGTCACGCCGCGCCCAGGGTGAGAAATCACCGGCATTCTTGCGGACTTCATTGGAACATATGGCCTAACTACCATGTATAATCATACGAATATAACATTTCTCTAAATTAGGAAATCACATGTAAATATCAAGAACTTCTTGGCGAGATTGTGACATCACACTATATGTATGGTAGAGTACACGCCTTCTGATGTAAGAACCAACTACCGCAAATGTATTTGAGAAGTATCAGGTTAGGTAGCAATGCAGCTGAATACTGGTGCACATGAACAATATTGTGTTTGCAGGTCGAGTTGGAATATTATGTTATCCTGGCCCTGAAAATGTAGTTGCAATGATCATCAATATATTTTACAGTATTAATCAAACCTAACAGAAAACACACTATGTATGTACTGAAATTTCAGTTCATCAAGCTTTTATATAGAAGGGGAAAAAACACCATGCATTTAAAATATGCAAAAACTCATCATAGACTATGGCAACAGAAGACTCATCAGGCATAATATTGGCATGTATATGAGCAGCTTTGTGTCTGCAGATTAAGCTATTCTGAAAATATTATTAGAGTGTTTATCAATGTATTTTTACGTAACAATCTTTGATGTACGATGCAAGTCTGTCGGAAGACAAAATGCCTGGTCTCCGGTTTTCTTTGTAAAGCCTCTTGTCTCGCGAGAGGAGCCCCTGTAATTGTATAGCTGCTTTGTTAGCGCGGTTTGTTGCCTGTATTAGCTTGTACTGTATGGATCTAGGTACTCTACTGATGATGTCAAATCTGTGAAGCTAGCATGTAATCATATAATAAATAACATGATGACTACATCATTTCCCCAAATATCACAATTTTTGCAGCCGTACAAAAAGCTCTGGAAGCAGTGGCGTTAGCAACCGTAGCAAACATACGGGCTGACAACTAAACTTATAATCATTCTAGTACAGCAGCCAAATGTTCTAGACCATTGAAAGATAATGCAACAAATATATATATGACAGTGTGTTTTGAACGGGTAATTTCTTTTGTCTTGAAGCAACCTTTGGTACTGCTTCTTAGCCATTAGCAATAGAATTTGAGGCAAAACCGGAATCAGAAGAAAGTATTGTCCAATATCGTTGAGTCTTTGCAGTTCTTTTTTGACACTTTGCAGTTTGAAATATCGTTGAGTCTTTGCAGTTCTTTTTTTGACACTTTGCAGTTTGATTCTTAGGAGAATAGCAATTTATTAATCAAGGAATCTTCCCTGGTTTTATTACTGCTAACAGTTTCTACATCAGTTCTTAACCTTTAGCATTGCGCTTCATGAGCAAACTATATCTGCACCGTATTAGTTTGTCATACTATTCTTGGATAGTCGTCATAACTAACCTCTATAATGAATAATTGATGTCGACAAATCTGGACAATTCAATTGGATCCCCATGAGATCCTGAAAAAAGGTATAGAAAATAAGAATTGTTAGAGAGAAATGAAACAACCACCCAAATTATAAATAAGAACGTATAAGAGTTGGGGAGCAGACCTGTTTCCAGAGAAGCACACTATTTTTGAATGAGCTTTCGCTTGTGACAGTAGAGAACAGCTATTGCAACATGCAAGAAAGGAATACTTGCGGCTACAGAAATAAAGAGGACAACAACGCAAAATCAAAACATCAGATATTTTGTGTATTATTCATCACACATAATCATGAATACCTATGGATTAAACTAACATAATATGTCGTATATATGTTCATGAATATATGTAATGTAATTTTGTGATCCAATTTTCTAAACTGTATGAAACTATCTTTTCTTTGAAATGGTAGGGGCAACTGATTTTTTACCTTGTGAAGTCGAGCACTAATGGTAGTGATGAAGCAAAATATAGCGATAAGTGGAACTTCCAGTAACAATCCCATCTTTACTTCAGCACTGCGACCAGATTCAAAGGTTAAAAAAAGACGATTAGATATTGGCATAATTACTTGCCTGCACCGTAAGGAGATGGGAACCGAAAATTTCTTACTAAATATACGTATTATGTACCACACCACATATTCATAAGAGTCAACTCGAAAGAGGATAATATATAGAACCTCTGTTGAGGATAAATAGCTCTGTTCACGCCACAATCTTTGTTATCATGCCAAACATAATACACATTTTATCAAATCCACTTTAAGTATAAATCGAGGTCACATTAGCCAACTGCGGAAGCCGGATAGACAGTTAAAGCTGGACCAGTTTCTATGATACACATTTTATCAAATCCATTTTAGTAAGCCGATATTCCAGTCAAACATCGTTGACTATAGAAAAATAGAACAAAGCAGTTATTTCCGGTGGAGGTAAAAATGACTGTGGAGCCAATATTGAATACATTAAGACACATAACATGCCATCTGCTTTTAAGGCACTCACACAGTACACTTCCCCATTAAACCATGAACTTCAGCTATCTCAAAGCAACTTAGTGTAATAGAGGAATTGTTAAGAAATCTAATTAGGCCAAGAGAAGAGAAAAATCAAGAAGTACCTAGACGGTTTCAGAGAGTAAGGAAAATCCCTGGCAAGAACAAAGCTTCCAATATAAAACACTGCATGTCTGCATCAATAATACTTCTTGAAATACGAATCTTGTTTTTGTTGCAAACAGGGATATCATAACGTCCTTCTAGATTCAGAGTGCACTCCTAAGATATAAATAATCTGAAAGCTGCACACAACAATGGACATGAAACATTAGTGAACTTGGGAGAAGCTGAAGCATATTTTTTTTTCTGATTTTCAGTCCAATATGAACGACTACTTACGCGGCTTATTAACAGAACTTGATTGTTGCTGCTCGCCACCAGGGGATGCTGCCATTTGCCACACCAATAGCATACAACAGACCTCCATGCTGTAATCATTAACACGTAATGCTTACTAAACAGAACACATATATAGTATAATAACTTGCAAATAATCGGAATCTGGATATATGATACATAAATCAAGAGGGAAGAGAGCATGTATGTATGGACAGATCGGGAGTAATGAACGCAACGTCGGGTCATATGATCTCATATGCACGGTACACTGATCCGAGGTGCAAGTATGAAAAATCAAGTTCGGTACAGATGAGCTAAACAAAAAATAGCAATAAACGCTTACGAAATTAGCGTCGAAGGAGGATGTGTCCTCCTCAATGTCTAGGAAACTCCCCCTCACCTCAATCATCCGGTTCATGGACTCCCGCACAATCTATACCTGCATTGGCATGAAATTTTCAAGATACAAATGGGATGTGTATAGTTTTACATCACCAGAACTCGCAGTCCAATCCATCCATCCAATTTACAGCCAGATACAATGAACCAAGAAGACTGTAAATTTTTAATCTTGCAATCACAGCATGAGCATCTAGAACGAAATCAAAAAGGTCTCCTGGCAATTCTCCTGTACATGTACTGAACCTGTACGCCCCACCATACTGAAACTAATGATCTACATATATATGCCAAACTGACATGTACGCACGCGGACATGGCCAGCATGAAGATGCAAAATTACCTCGCGGGATGGCGGCAGCGATGAACTTTCTCTCGATCTGGCAGTGGAAACGTCGCCCTCCTCGTCCCCTCTGCTGTCGGTGGCCGGCCCTCCTCCTCTCCTCTGCCGACGGCAGCTGGCCCTCCTTTCCTCTAGCAATGGCGCGGTCGACCTGGTCAGGCTGTGAGGCGGCCAAGCCCTCCATGTAGGCCCGGCGAGACGGCGGCGTGGAGCGAGGTCGAGGAAGGGCTGGCACAGGTGGCGCCGTGTGAGGGGGAGAGGGGCGCGAGAGAAGCGCCTCGCCCGAGCGAGCGAGGCCGCGAGCGGACAGCGAGCTGTGGCGAGCGCGACCACGCCCCGCGAGACCTCCGGCGATACGCCCCCGGCGGCGAACGCACGCGGAAGGCGCCCGGCGGCGGGCACCGCGCGCGAGAGGCCAGGGCTGGAGGCGGCGCCGACGGCAGCCGTCACACGCCGTCCTCCCCAGCTCGCCGTCCACGCCTGGCCGTTGCTCACCGCCCGTGGCCACGCCTGCCACTGCCCGCGCCAGCGCCCGGCTCGCCCGTGGCCGCGGTCGCCCACACCCGGCCGCGTCCCCGCCCGGCTAGGCCATGGCGGCACTCGCCCGCGCCGGCCACGGCCGGCAGCGCCTGCCCCTAGCCGCGTCCGCGCCGGCGGGAGGGGAAAGAGGAGGAGGAGGCGAGGCCCGGGGGGAGGGGAGGCGGGTGGAGCTGGAGGAGGAGGAGGCGAGGCCCGGGGGAGGGGAGGGGACGATGCGCGGCGCTGTACCGCCACCACATCGCCGTCGTCGCCGCCTGGAGCTCGGGCGGGGAAATGAGAGATCCCGCGATCTAGGGTTAGGGCTCAGCTTATAAGTACGAAGGACCTGCCTGTAATTTCCTGGAAGTGGAGGGGCTTTTTTGCAAAATTACCAGGGCACTGTTCAACACTGTAGCAGAATGCAGCTGCTACAGTGCATGAGGGGCTGAGAATTCGCGATTTATTCCAACCTTTATATAGTTAGTAATGTGATACTCCTGCTCTGAAGTCTGTACTGCAATTTGCTTAGATACCATGCCGGTGGAGATGGTCTAACTTCTAGGGGAAATATCACGTCACCAGGCCATGATACCGCGGCGCACCTGCTCGTCCCTGAGTAGAATCTATGCCGGCCTATCGCTTTTGCTGGAGAGGAACAACGGCCGCACCAAAAACCTGCAGGTTCTTTGATGTGATGTGATACTCCTGCTCTGAAGTCTGTACTGCAATTTGCTTAGATACCAAATCCAGCATTGTACTTCATCTATACTCTTGTCCTTCTTTTGCCATGCTTGGCATCATGACAGTGATTGCCATGCTTGGGATCATGACAGTGAATAGCTGGATGAGCATTTTGCCTGCAGCAGATCCATAGGCTTTCCAGTCAGCCAGACCTATGCTAGGTTAGAGCATCTCTATCATATCACGCAAAAAGTTTAAACCGGTAAATAAACCGTCATTTTACGGTTTCGAGCAAAAAAACTAACTTGATAAGCTGCAAAACAGGTAGTTTTAGGGCAAGTCAAACACAACGACCCAAACGAACACATTTCTTTTCTACTTTTTGTCCCTTTTTGGATTTTGTCCATTTTATTGAAATAATTTTCAAAATTTAAAGGAGAAACTAATTAGAAAAAAGTTCTATATTCCAACTCTTTAAAGTAGTGTTTCCATTAGGCAAATCAAGAGTTTATTATCCGTTTTTTGTTCGTTTGGGTCGCCAAACGGCGAGTGTCCAGCCCATGTCCGAGCTTTTCTCGTCTGTGCACCCAACGCGTACAACCCATTTGGTCCGCCATGTCTGTTTTCGTCGCCAAAGATGATGAGGATTTCGTTTCATTCAAATATTATATCGAATATTACATAATTTCTAGATAATGCGTTTTGGCTCGCAGGTGCATATGTTCCTCCCAGGTGCATATGTTCCTGTTAATTTTTCGAAATAAAGAAATATGAAAACACTTCAAACAAATCTAAAAAAAATTGGACACAAACATATACAAGTTTTCAACATTCGTGCAAATATTTTGAAGGAAATAACACTTTGGTCTGTGCAAAAAAGACAAAATCTGTGGCACTTGTATACGTTTGTGCCCATTTTTTCCAGATGTTTTCGAAGTGTCTTCATTTTTTAAAATTTTGAAAAACATAACAGGAGCATATGCACCCATGAGACAAAGTGTATTTCCGATAATTTCTAGGCAACATTCTATCTAGAAGATAAATTTAAACTAATCCTAGATTAAACAGCAGGTCCTCCTCAGGTTATGAACGATGGAGATTTCGGCAATTTTAATAAAATTGGCCACGTGTGGACGGCGCTAGGCTTGCGCCATCTTGATGGGACAGACTTGTTGGCACTGCGGGGCAAACTAGTTGGCTCCTCCAGCCCTCCCCGTTTAGTTATAGGGTTTAGGTAGTGGTGCCGACAATTTTAACAAAATTGGCGCGCGTAGTAGGCGACGCTGCCGGCGGTTGTAGGCCTTCAGGGGAGAGGCTGGAGCTGCTAGCCCCTAATGCCTCCTTGGCCTCGTGCGCGCTTGCGGACGAAGGCACGAACCACGGTCAGTGACTCGCGGGCCGCCTCCTGTTCCTGGAGCTCACGGAAAATCGTGGCTCACCGTGCTCGATCGGCGCGGAGGGACTCGAACGAGGCCTCCATGGCCTCCTCCAAGTGCCGGTCGCCGGCGCCCTCCACCTGCTCGTCCTCCTCCTCCTCGCTGTTCCAGACAAACAAGGGGTCGTCCTCCTCCTCGTCGGTAGGTGGTTCAGCGACGGCGGGGGCGACACCCGCTACCTCGCTCCGTTTAGAGGAGTCTGAAAACCAATTTTGCAACCCAAAAATTAAGACATCCGTTAGAGTGGCTCTAAGCCATATAGGATAGGCCTAGTATTAAAACTCGAAACTCGTGAGCTAAACGAGTGGCTCGTGACTCGGCTCGGCTCGACTCGAACTCGGTGTCTCACGAGCCAAGCCAAGTTTCATTTCTGAAATCGTTTGTTGACTCGCGAGTAGCTTGAAAACTCGTTTAACACATTCTAAGTGTTTAAACATGCGCGCATACAAAAAAAAGTAATTTTACTACTAATTCTGAACTACAACAATGATGATCTTTTTAGAATTTTACATCTCTTGTCAAAGGGTAGATCAATGCTGAAATATAAAACCTCTACACCATTATCTATGCAAAAAATATTAACAGTTTGACACTAAAATATAAAAAAATCTATATTTTTTATTTGTGTGAGTTAAACGAGCTACTCGCGAGTTTACCTAGTCGAGCAAAGTTTCATTTCTGAACTCGTTTGTTGAACGAGTCGAGTCGAGCTCGACTTGTCAGTTGAGCGAGTTCAAGCGAGTCGAGCCGAGCTCGCTCGGCTTGGCTCGAATTCCAGGCCTAATATAGGATTCTTTCTTTTTTCTTTTGCCGAAAAGAGGGTGTATAACTCTACTTGATGATTGGAATATGAATGATATACTAATTCACCCATTAACCAGGCTTTTCATAGGGTGACTACGTTTTAGTACTATAAAAACTCAAAGCGAAAAAACTACTAATAATTTGCGCCTCAAGAGTAATAATGTTTTATCAATATGTAAAGTGACAACTTGTACCCAGGAGATTTATCGTCATTGGTCGGCGGAGAATTGTACTAAAATGGAGCTAAACAATAGGTACATTTAGATGATCACATTACATCAAGATTCGTACCAATAACAAACCCTAACTAATATCATTTTCCTTGGACCTCCGCGTCCATACCATCGACCGCCGCCACAAACACATATAAACTTGGCGTGCTCGTCTTGTCGCCTTACCATTGCGCCGCCACTGCTGCTCCCCCCCCCCCCCCCCCCCCCCCCCCCCCCCCTTAAATAATTCTCGGAGCGCCCATGGCCTATTCAGATGTGTTAGGCGACCGCTGATTAACTACCGTGAGAAAGCAACCTCCTCCAGCAAAAAATAGATAACCGCGGTGAATAAGTGCGTGCTCCAGTGAGAACAAGCCATGAAAGGCAACATTAGAAAGAAGTCGTTGCGGCGTCGCCATCGCCAATGGGTCGACATCGCCGCTAGCATTGCTGATTTGTCTGCGCCACCATGTGATAGTACTCATATGTGGCTAGTGGATGGGATCGAAGGGGTAAAGATAATTCTAACTTGTCATTGTTGTTTCTTTTTATTTATGATTTTTCTCGTACTCGGATTTCGAGGGATCTCCTTAGTAGATCCAAAGGGCTATATTGCACCAACGACATCCAAGACGGTAGCCAATGGCAAGAAACACATGCTTACCACCCCCTTTTTGGTAGCTTTAGAAAATCCCATCGTGTCTCATTCTCTTCTACGGATCCCAGTTCTGTACTCTCGAAAAAAATTGTACTCCCAGTGTTCTTTTCTACGGATCCCAGTGTTCTTTTAGGGAGTACTCTCTTCTACGGATCCCAGTTCTTAGATTCCCAGTGTTCTTTTACATGTAAAAAATATATTTTTTAGGTTGGAATATCCGGCTATTTTAATTGCAGTCGTATTAATATGCAAAGAAAAATCTTTTTAGGCTGGAATATCCTGCCCTTTAATTGCAGTCGTATTAATGTCGGTAAAAGGATATTTGTTGGATCTCATGACAGCCTGTAACCACATATGGGTTTTTAATGCTTCCAGAATAGTGGTGTAGGCTGTAAACACTGGACTTTCCTTCTCCCGGCACGGGAATTACCCAGCACCATAAACTTTTTACCCAGCCAGTAAAACCCTGAATACTGGGTCCAGTAATCCGACGATTCTCGGGACCCACATGTCATCGGGAGGTGCCCGGGCGTCTAGGCCTCGACGTTTCGTTTCTCCACCGCACTGAGTACATGCCGGCACTGTCAATGACAGGTGGGCCCTTGCCAACGCCCAGACCAATGCCGTTCCTTCTTCTTTCCTATTCAGAGACCAAAAAAAAGTTTCCTAATCTAGCGCGCGCCCAGCTTATGATTCTGAGAGAGGCCAGCTTAAACCGAGAGGCAAAAAACCCCACTCCAAACCCCCACGTCGCCTCTCCGCCTTCCGCCGCAATGCCTAAGCCGCCGCCGGTTGTCGACGAGGTGCGCTCCCCAAGGCCCCCCAAGCAGGCCATCTCATCCACGACGACGACGACGATCGAAGCGGCGGCCATCGGGAGCCGCGCTCGGTGGTGCTCGGCACGGGCGGTCAAGCCGGACGGCGCGCCTCGGGGGACGACCGTTTCGGCGATTCGGGACGCGTCGGGAGGGTCCCTCGGGTGGTCGCGCGGCGGTGCGGTCACCGCCACCACGACAAAACACGCTCGCGACGTCCTCCCCGGTCCGAGCCCGCGCCGGCGCCAAGAAGCAAGGCGTCATCGAACTCGACGACGACGAAGATGGATACGAAGTCCGCCGGAAGCGCCCGGAGAAATCAGCAGCGCGCGTCGAGGTCGCCCGGAAGCTCATCAAGGAGGAGCCGCTGGAATATTCCGGTGGCGATTCGGAAGATTCACGTGCGAGAGGTCGCGCGAGGGCGCCGGCCTCCGCGCCCGGCGGCTCTAGGAAGGCGGGGAAGCGGAAGCGGGAGTCCCCGGTCAGAAGAGCCAAGCCGCAGAGGGCGGGCGGGCGCGCCGAGACCGGAAGCTCCGGGAAGCACATGATTTCTAAGCACAAGGGCGGCGGCTCGGATTGGCGTGGTTCTGTGCCGGCGAGGCAGGTCGGCGCAGCTGTCTCGTCAAGGACTCGCTCACGGAACGGAGACTGGAGAAAGGTGGCATCTGCTGCAAAGTATTCAGATGATGATGACATGGAAGAGGTCAGTTCAGCTTACCATGGGGAATCCCTGGATAACCAGAAGGAGGAGCAGGATGTGGTGAAGGGGAAGACGAAGGAGGATGACAATAGTGATAGCGAGTACAGATACAAATCCATCGAGGAGGAGGAGGAGGAGGAGGAGGACTGGGGGAGGACAGAGACGACATTCAGGACGACAGCTATGCTGCTGTCGACGAAGAGGACAGTGATGACACGACAGAGCTAGAGGAGGAGGGGGAGAAGAAGAAGAAGAATCTGACGAGGCAGGGGAAGAAGACCTGCGTCGCACGCCTAGTAGCAATGCCAAGGCCGGTGGGAGTACCAGACCAGGCGGCGACCGCACACCGCCCATCCGCAAGAAGAAATTCGAAGGACTGTATCTGCTCGACAAGCCGGACACCACCTCTGTCGGGAAGGGTATCAGTAAGCGGTTACGGTCTGGTCGACGATGCTTGGACAAGAAACTGCTCACACGAGGGACTAAAGCCAAGCCGTACTGCATCGATGTGTCGGATTCTGAGCCGGAGGAAGAGGTACCACTGCCGGCGCAGACGGAGAAAGTGCAGGCATCCGAGGACGACAGCGCTGGAGCGCCGGCGGCGAAGAAGAGACGGCGCCAACAACAGAATTTTCACAGCGATGACTCCGATTCAGAGAACGGTACCGACGACTCTGAGGCTCAAGAAGACAGAACGTATACAATGAATGCCAAGAAGGGGCCGAGTTCAGGCATTGCACAGAACGGCGGCGCGTCCTACAGGCACCAGCAGACTTCCAACCCACGGCGCGTCAAGAAATATGCTGCAAATGCAGGGAACCCCGCAGACAGGGGCAACCTGCAGCAGCACGGTGATGTTTCCTTCAAGAAAAATGCCTTGTTTCCTCAAAAGGGGAAGCGGCGTGGGGAGCGCTCGGCGGCGCAAGACACCTACAATAATCTGTTCAACTCCATATTTGATGAGATAGAGAACCATCCTAACGGCTCTGCTCCTGCACAGGCACAGCCGTTCGTGGACACGCAGCCCCTGCTGTTCTCGTTCGGAGATGAAGATGTCTGGTTCGCAAATAAAGATCAAGTGGAAGTGAAATCGGAGCATGACAAGCGTGTGGACGAACTGTGGGGAGATTTTGATTCTGCCCTTGAAACCGTCAATGGCAGCTCTCACGACTGCAAGGAGGTACGTAACTCTCTGCTACTATGCTGCTAATGCCGCTCTAATTATACTTTTTCTTTAAAGTTTTGGCTCCAGTTATGTGATTCTGTTTTTTAAGTGTAGAATATCTCTCACTGTCAATCATGAAGCTTTTCTTGAGCATGCAGTCTATATCTAGGAATAGCACATAAGAGTAGTGCTTTCAAGTTATCGTAAATAGCACTGCTTGTGAATCTAATCTATCAATTCATTACAAATTTATTACATCCAGTAATTTGCAGACTTTGCTAACTAGAGTGTTATCTAAATCTCTATCAATAACTAATTATTTTTCCCCTTGTGCTCCTACTGCATTCCAATGTCTGAATCACCCAAGAAGTTTATTAGTATGCTTTAATTGTGCTTCTTTAGCCCAAAAGGTGGCAGATTGAGAAAGTTCATAAAAACTTCCGAGTTGGAAGGGTATTTCGCTGGCATGATCCTTTTTTCTTAACCTGGGAACTGAGACATTTGTATTGGGTTTTCGAAACAAGTTGAACCCGATACATGCCTTCCTTATGGTAAAATTATAAACTAAAGATGTATATCCGTCTCATTAGCCATTGTCCTGCAAATCTTGATATTTCAGAATTTATACATTGGAATGGCTAACAATATTGAGTTCTACAATGATTAATCTACCGCCTATGGGTAAACCTTATTGCCATGTAAAACATTGTCTTTTCTCGAACACTCAGGTGAAAGATAATTTTCGTGACCATGCAATGAATAAACAGAAAGTATTCTTCAAGACTTTGAAATTTGGATTACGTAGACATAATGACGAACCAAAATGTGAAAGATAATTTTCTGAATTGGCATGCATAATAACTGGAATTTTGATGCAAAGTTTTCCTTTAATAAACATACAAATGCGGTGCCCAAGGACTTTGGATTAATACTTCAATTAGCCACTTTTATTGTTAGTCAATAAGGCCATTTGTGTTTTGTAATTTTTTATTTGGCTCAGGTGATAACTAGGCTTTACCATTTTAGCAACTATTGCATGCAATGAAATGGTTTTCTGTGTTATAACTTCTTTTTTGGAAATAGTGGGCTTTCCCTATTATAAACGTTGACCAACGGGGGAAGGATCCCTCATTTGCCTATATGTTGTTAGGTAGATGAGATCTCTCCAGCGGGGATAGAAACCCGTTTAGTCCGGACACGAGGCAATCTTTCCTGATTCGCTCCGCCTTACAACCTTGATTCCTACTGTCATTGCCATTGTAGCACGTGTGTGGCCCAGCCCATAAGGGCCATCCGGACTTGACGTCATCCCCACCTTCCACCTGTATCTAGAAACTTATTAGTCATTTGAGTATGAGTGTACCAAAGCTGCTTTGTTGTTTAAGAATAGTACATTTAGGGATAGCTTGAAGCACAAAAGCCTTCTTCATGTATGAGTTCCCTTGCTTTCGTGTCACAAATTAAATGCACACACATTTCATGTTTTACAAATGTTAAGTACTGTAATCATATAAATTTTTGCATTTGTGGTTATCAGCCCGTAAACAATTCAGATATAACAATGCTCGTTGGGTTGTGGTTTCCAGGGAAAAGAGAGCAATGGGCAAGAAATTCCTGCCGACAGAGCAACTTTATGCAAACAAGGGAAGCATGATCTCGTTCATGACGACCAAATTGGAATTTGGTGCAGTCACTGCAACTTCATCCATCTTGAAGCTAGACATGTAATGGCCCCTATGGTAAGCCACTGTTCCCTCCAACATGTTTTTTTATTCCAAAAACCAGTAGACTTCACCAGATAACATCTATACATTTTTGTTTTCACTCAATAGGGGAAATGGTCAGCGGAAAGGGAACCGAGGGAAGATCGCGAGCTGGACAAGAGTATCAATGATATCCTAACATCAATGGGGTATGAAGGAGAATGCAGCATTGGCAGTCACAGAAGTGGCCCGGTGTGGGATCTCATTCCTGGGGTCTGGGAAGACATGTTCCCACACCAGAGGGAAGCCTTTGAATTTATGTGGAACAAACTGGCAGGGGGTACAGACATTGAACAGGTGAAGAACAAAGTGAAAACTGATGCTCTAAGTGGATGTGTGGTCTCTCACGCTCCGGGGACGGGGAAGACCAGATTAGCAATCACATTTGTTCAATCCTACCTCGAGCTTTTCCCCCGGTGTAGCCCGGTGATCATTGCTCCCAAGGGGATGCTTGCCACATGGGAACATGAGTTTAGGAAATGGAATGTGAAGGTCCCATTTCACGTGCTGAATTCCACCGATATCCACCAGGATGGAGACAAGACCATCCAAAGGCTGGCCGCAGATAGTGAGGACTTCGCCCAGAATCTGTCCACAAACAGCTTTGACAGGAAATCGAGGCTGAAACTGAAGTTGCTATCCTGGTGTGAGGGTAACAGCGTGATAGGTCTCAGTTACAAGCTGTTCACGAACTTGACCAAAGAAGAAGGCAAGGCTGATGATGATGATGTCAAGATCAGGCAGCTGCTTCTTCAAAGGCCCGACTTGATGGTCCTTGATGAGGGGCACATACCAAGGAACAGCAACAGTCAGATATGGAAAGCTCTCGCTAACGTTCGCACCGAGAAGCGAATTATCCTATCCGGGACTCCGTTTCAAAACAACTTTGAAGAGCTCCACAACATCTTGTGCCTGTTACGAGGTAGTACACATGATGTTGATCCGGGGAGGGATGAAGGCAAGGGTTTCTGGACTTCTTTGAAACTAAAGAACGTCACTGATGAAAGGGTTAATGAGATCCGAACAAAGTTGGACCCTTTTGTGCACATCCATAATGGTGACATTCTTCATAAATCCCTTCCAGGGTTGAGAGAATCTGTTGTGATTCTGGATCCTCTTCCTATGCAGAAGAAAATCATAGCAATGATGGAGAAGTATGAGGCACAGTACAATCTGGATTTAGAATACAAGATATCTCTTGCGTCTATACATCCATTCCTGATCACTAGCATGAAAACATTGTCAGACGAAGTAGCATCTGCTGTGGACCAGCCTTCACTGGAGAGGTTACGGCTCAAGCCATATGAAGGAGTCAAGGCGAGGTTTGTTTACGAGATTGTGCGTCGATGTCATTCAAAAGAGCGAGTGCTCGTGTTCAGCCAGTATCTTGAACCTTTGGACTTGATCAGAGAACAGCTGAGCACGAAATTCCATTGGACTAAAGACAAGGAAATCCTGCAGATGAGTGGAAAAGTCAACGTTAAAACTCGCCAATCCTTGATGATGGCCTTCAATGACATGAACAGCGATGCCAAAGTAATGCTTGCCACCACAAAAGCCTGTGGTGAAGGCATACAACTAATTGGGGCATCGCGTGTGGTGCTCCTTGATGTTGTGTGGAATCCTTCCGTGGGAAGGCAGGCAATTGGCCGAGCATACAGAATCGGCCAAGAGAAGATTGTCTATACATACAATCTAATTGCAGAAGGAACACAGGAGAAGAGCAAATATGACAGGCAAGCTCAAAAGGACCACATGTCCAAAAAACTGTTTTCAAATGAGACACGGCCTGCGGAGTGCAACCTGTCACCAGACTTTATCTTCAGCGACGGGATTTTGGAAGAAATGACTGAAGATGAAAACCTGAAAGAGATGTTTGTGAATATTCTCCCGTCGCAGTGACTTATAAACCTCTGGTAAGTGGAAGCTTCCGAGATCAGAATGTTGGTAATTTCCTTATTTGTTTTTGGTGCTAATCTTTTTGTGTTGTGTGTGGACAAGTAGGCGTCATAGTCTCTATATATGTTCCATTAAATGTGAACATATGGGCTCTCCAACAAAAAAAAACTAACAATAGTTTCAAGGTATAAAACAAGAAATGCTGATCTGGACTGGTTATTTCCATTGTGAGGCTAAGTCTACTTACATTGAAATGTCGCTGGTAGGCAATAAAGGCCACATTCTGTAGTTTAGATGTTGAGACTGGGATAAACTGCTAGGTACCTGTCATATTTGATGCTCCAGACTCTATAGGGAACCGTAGGAAATGATGTGTGAAGTTGTACCTATTTTCTTCCGTCTGAAGCTAATCAGCTTGTGATTCTTAGAGGGAGATGTGCTTATCCTTGTATGCACTCCCACTAGTTTATCATCAAGGTTTCTCTTACACTAGATGTGCAACTGCAAGGTACCAGTTACAAA
Source organism: Poa pratensis (assembly GCA_947311845.1). Classification (NCBI taxonomy): domain Eukaryota; kingdom Viridiplantae; phylum Streptophyta; class Magnoliopsida; order Poales; family Poaceae; genus Poa; species Poa pratensis. The sequence continues at coordinate 77,186,210 of CAMZMU010000034.1, read as the reverse complement.
ACTTAAAATTATATTGTTTCCTTCTTCATGCAGTGTAGAAGATCCCCGCACCTATGGTGAAGAAAAAAAATGCATGTGTACATCTACAAGAGGAGAGCGATGGGAGACCCTGTCTGTACCAGATCAAAATGTTGTTGTACCGACTTACCGAGATGCTTGAAGGATGTTGTTTTGTTTTCTGAAGGCATGCAGCCTGTCTCTTCTGCAACAGCAGAGGGATGAATTGTAGGATGTTGTTTGTTTTGTCTGGCTATGTGGTGACTAGTCCAATCCTTCTAGGTAGAAAAGGAATTCAAACTGAATTAGTATCCCTTCACATCCGAATGGATGGACCTCATTATCTCGAATCTGAACTTTCAGTACTGCACTATGATATTTATTTGTTCCTAAACCTGAGGATGTGGGTTGTTGTCTGCATTTCTGTCCCACTCTGCCAAATTCTGGCAGCTGGCGTTTCATATAGCTTGTTAATTTCACATTCTGATGAAGAAATAAAACAGTACTCTGGAGAGAAACACATCTGATTTTCATAAACGCAGTTTCTCACAGCTGATGTATGCTGAACTGCCGGAGTTGGTGCTGTCAAGCTTCGGTCTGCTACAGTGCGACATGCATGTTCAACCGGATACTCGAACCGCACGTTTAGCATTTCCCTAGCTTAGTTGCTGTTTTATTATAGTTTTTTGAAAATTCTTTCTTTCAGCTGGGAAGGCCACAGTACAGAGTCTGGCTATGTGGTTGACGATTCAGAACCAAGGTTTTCAATTCTCGCCCAAAAGCGTCTCATGGTCAACCAAAGATGTCGGTTAGGGCAACATGTTCAACAATGAATTGGATCCTATTGACTCAAGTTAAATATTTTTCGCATTTTCACCATAAGAATAAATAAAAATAGATAAAGAATATAAATAGTTATACACATAACGTAGTAGTTGTCAATTGATTTGACCATCTTAAGACCTTATGTATATGTAGAAAATTTCAAGACACATTAGAAAATCAAGAATAATATAGCTCAATTCACAACTTGCAAAAGATACTCATCATGATGTTTGATGAAGATATCACCAAGTTGTTTATTCGTCCAAATATGTTTGAGAAGAAATTTTCCTTCGGCCTACATATTTTGTGCCACTGTCTTTTCAAGTCAATGTAAGTGTGTGCATGTCTGTTTATATATCTTGTTTCCATCTTTTTCAACTCATTCATTGTGTATTTATAAGTTTCTATAACAACTTGGTGTAAATAGTTTCTTTTAGGAATGCAGTACGTCGCTTCCATTATATTAAGCTAGTAGAGCACAAGAGACAAGAGGGCATCAAAAGGATGCTCGAAATGAAGGAACTAAGACAAAGGAAAGGGGAAAAAAGAAAAGAAAACATCAGGTACGGAATTATGGTGGTTGCCAGCTGACTCGTCGAAGAGCCTTTGGAGACCTTCAATTTAGAAGAGTTGGTACAGTGCCCTTGATGAGGTTACGATGAGAGAAACATTGGCAGACTATAGAAACTCTGTTTCCTTAAGGCCTGCAAAATTCCACGAAGCAAAGTCATGTTTCATCAGTTGGAAAGAAGCCAGAGGCTGATGAGCCACATTCGAGAAAGTGAGATCGTTCCTCTTCTTCCATATCATCCACCAGACCGGTGTTCCCTTTTTCTTTGAGCATGGAAGACCCGGCCACAAGGTGGCCGAGTTGCCACCAGGAACGAAGCTGTCGTGCTGAGTGTTTGGCGCAAACGAGAGAGGCATGCCCAAGTGATGCCATACCTTGACAATGTAGGAACATTGAATAAAGAAAGAGAGCGCCGGTGCAAAACATGACCGAAGCTCAAATAATAAGTTACAAAAGATCTAATCTCCAGACATGATTTTCCCAAGATTTCTGCGCCAACGATCACCCACATGGCCGCATCCACCTTGACCTAGGAGAAGATGATCGTTAGAAGAGATAGCTTGTGACGGAAGACACACTCATTTCACTCATTCCAAATTTCCCAAGACACCAATATGACAATGGAAGCAACTGCCTTTCCCGGGGAGTTGGGGCATGAAGTCACAAAGAGCCACCAACTTTTGACAATAGGCTCAGCAGCTCAGGGTGCAATATCAAGATGTTGAAGACGAATCCATTCCTTGACAGTCTCCCACACGCGAATCGGAATAGCAGCATTGGAAGAGGAGATGCGTCGCGGACTCAGGCTCACTCCTACACAAAGTGCAGACGCCATAATTGAGCCAACCCCTCCTCTCAAACCTATCGGCGTTCCAAACTATGTTTTGCAAAATCAACCATACAAAGAAACGTCATTTAGTGAACAAATCGGGTTGCAAGGTATGCCGCCATGAGATAGCTTATCCACAGTAAGGCAACAACCCTCGATGGCGAGCCATGCATTTTAGCTTCATCTTTGGAGGGACCCTGGTATTTTAAATCAGATCAATGAGGTTTGATATAACTGCTTGTTGAGTTGTTGTTATCTACTATCTATTTCCATAGGATTTGGTCTTGGCCATCACTGAAGGGGAAAGCGGGAAGGGAAACCCACATGTTAATGTACTTTGAGAGCACTCAAACGCATGGCAGAGGTTTGATAGTGGCAATCCAACTATTGTGGATAGCTTTTCTTGGAGAGCTCCTTCTTTGAATGCAATGCTTGAAGAGGCTTGGAAAGTGATATTTAGGTACAGCCCCATCCAATCAACTATGTGCATCAATGGTCACGCCAGAAGGAGATTTTAGTGTCGTCACCAATCTCAAATTTGGTGGAAGCTCTAAACAAGATTGTCACATGTTTGTGGGTACGACAGCCTTGCCAAGGTTTATCTTCGTGAACCCAAGTGTGCCATAGCCGACGTACTTGTAGTGCCGTATTTGAGTTTGAAGGCCAGTGATTCTCTATACCAGCCCAAAATATTGCACGTTAACCTTGATGATCCTGGTAGACCTGGATGTAAATCGTCAGCGTGTGCACTCTTTTGTTGTTAATATTCAGCTGTAAGCATATTGCCCCTTATCAGCGACATACACAAGTTGCAAAAAATAACAACTGCCATTTAGATTTCTACCCTGAGTTGTTTTCTTATTCAAATCAGAATTAGACGACTATTCTATTATTCTAAATTCACTATTTTAGATTTCTACCCTGAGTTGTTTCTTATTCAAATGAGAATTAGACTATTCTATTATTCTACATTTTCAAAACCGATGGCTTCGTTGTCCCCCAATACTCTACAGCCCAAGTAACTTCAGAATCCAGTTCACGTCGTCGTTTTTTTTCGGAAGTATGCCTAAGGCGTACCTTCCGTTTATAGAAGATAAGTCAATTTACAAGAATTCGCCATAGCCAACTGGCCGGCAACACCACACCCCACCCTAACTCCTTATCCAGTTATCCATCAGTTAAAATAAAAACTCCTTGGCCTATGCCTAATCTCACGTCACCGATTTCATTCCTGCCCTCACTATGTAAAAGTGCAACCTATTTCTCTATCGCCTCTCCTTCACCCCATTTTTTCAAGTTTCTCAGTTTTACCCAGGAGTTTGGTGGGGCGTCACCATTTTAGAGTGGTCTCTCTAGTTTACATAGGGAGTTTGCTGGCGTGAAAGGGGGTGAGGAGGCTGAAGTATTCCTGATGTGCAAGGGTCGGTCTCAGCGATTAGGCATGTGCCAAAGCAGCGACACCCTTCAAGGCTTCAACTAAACATGCATCCTACATTGCGATGTACAACTAGTGGCAAGGGAAAAAAGGCACGCGGTAGTTAATCAGCACAACCTGCAATTTCTCCAAACTGGACAACTCTTTGACCTAGCGAGTTTTTTTACATATAACGACCAATTCCGATTTTCATCCATGGCACTTTTGGGAATAATCTTTTTTTGAATGATAGGGCCCAATAATACATTTATTATATTTATGTGTGAGTAACGTGATCACACAGTCATATCAACCACGTAGCTAATACTCACCGAACCAGCTCATAACTAATTTGAAGCACCTGCACGAAATTAAGCAAGCTAATCAGGATGTAACAGAGTTGATGCTGCCCAAGAATCTGCCTGCACTGCAGAGGTACTTATTTATTTTCACCAAATTATGAGATTCAAACATCACACGACCTTGTTAATATATCTTTTCCCTCGAATAATTAACTGAACTGTCGAAGATGCCAAAGCACCTGTCTTTCATGATGTATCTGTATTCTCTTCGGATCAGTTTCCTTGTAGACTGTCACTAGCCTTTTCTGAATGCCTGTTTTTGTGCATCACTCTTTTTTTTTTCTTATTGGAAGGCAGAGCTCCTTCCAGTTGCTCGTAAAACTGTAGCATTCTGAACGGGGCTCCAGGCTCAAGTAAGATATCCAGAAATACGGAGTAATTCTCAAATCATGTGGTCCTACCTCCAGACGTGCATCACATCATATACTTGATGGAAAACGATTTAAAAAAACGTTTTTAAAACTTAAAAAGAATATCATCAGTTGATGGAAAAGGCATTTTTGGGCAACATCCACACAACATTTTACTTTATGAGAACTTATATAGCCAAGGTTAGCCATGAGACTATGCAGGCATGCTGTTGAATTTTCTTAGTGCCTAAAGATATAATTATAATTAGCTCGATTTGATTGCAAATGCATTAGTGGCAGAATTAATTCAATTCTGAATTTACTAAGTAAGTGGGGTCTCTCGAATAGTATCAAACTAAAAAACGATACTCCCTCCGATCCGGAATTAATGTCGCTGGAAACGATCAGTTCACGTACAACTTTTACCTACAAGCCACTGACACTTTTTGTGGATCAGAGTATGTCTTGGTAAAATTTTGGTACTGAAGTCGAATTTAAATTAAGTACCAAACATTTGCCCAAGGAATACTCCTCGTCCAAGCAGCCCATTAATCTCTTTACGGTTTGTGTAATATCTTGAGTTATTTTGAGCCATATCCGCAGAAATGTCAGATTTCATTTGGAAATTGGAACTAAGATAACTAAAAATTGTTCTGCTCATGATACTTGGCTGTATGAGCATCTCTGATGACACTCATCCTTGTGAGAAAGACACTGCATCTGTTTTTTGGTTTCTCTAGAAGATTATATTGGATTTACTTGGTTGGCCACATTGTAATCAGATTATGCAGAAGATAGAGTTCAAGATTTTGTTTTACTTAGCATGATGATGTGCTTTGAAGATGTGCTTTGAAGTTCAGAATTATACGCTTGTGAAAAGCTTTCACCAAAGTAGCATTGTTAGAGAGAAAGCAGAGCTGCTATAGATGGAGTGCTTCTGAGATTGCAATTGCCAGATGGAAACCAAAGGCTTCCGCTTGAAGTGCAGATGTTGCCGGTGGTGAGATGGCATCATAGATTTCTGTTTGGCCTTCATATAATTGATACTTCACATAATCTTGATTGAAGTTCGGTGTAATAAATATATAGTTTAAATTTCCGATTTTGAGTGAGCAAACAACCAGTGATTGTGGAGGAACAAATACCTGAATTATGATTTGCATGGCTATGTTTGCAGTAAATGGTACAACTACAATTTCTAGGATGCCCTTTTTTCTCTCTTAGTCCTTGTGCGTTTATAGCTTTGGTGTTACATAAGCGAAATTCCACTTCTTCATAAATGTTTCCAAGCAGTATTGGTTACTTCATACGCGTGACGAAAATTTGTTAAATCTCAGGTGGCGATGTAACTAGGAGTGGTGGGGAGGGTGGAGGAATAATGGAAAGCTGCAAATCAGGAAGGTTATATTGGGGTTATCTGAGTGGGATAAACAAAAGAAATGCATTGGCATTTGTAGTTAGACGTGCAAAACCTGTTTTAAATTTTAACTTTGGACGTCGTTTATGTCTTTCCGTGGCAACGTACATGCAGTCCACGAGAAATGTCGGTGCAGATCCAAGATACATGATACAAATCATCTCCACTTTGATCTGGCTTGCAGATAAACCATACTTATTTGAGGATTATGAGCTTGATCAGTTCTTTCTGTGCTGTTTTTCAATGATTTGAACTGGCACAGATTTGCACCTCTCTTCCTTCTCTTGGATCACAAATCCTCGCTTTTCACGACCAGAAAGAAGGCATGTGTTCCGTTACGCCATTGGTGAACAATGTTGTGTATCGGCGAGCTATAAAATTTTCCTATCCCGTTGCAATGCACGGGCATTTAGCTAGTGCCAAAAAAATATAAAAGCATCTCCAAACAAGGTACTCTCCCAAAAATTAATGTTAATAAAAATATATTCAAAAAAGTACGTTAACAAAAAGCCAGTCCAAAGAATAAAGTTCATTAAAAGGCTTGACGCATATAAAACATTGTTAGTCAAAACCCAAACCATTATCCAATTCTCAACACATAAAAAAGGCCAAAGCAAGATGTAATGAATGCACATGCGTGAACTCATTTGAACTCTCCCACTTAACTCGTTTAACTTCTCACTTAAGTGGCTTAAGTTGTTCTACACATAACCCTTTCACAAAACTAAGATGGATCAACAGTTGCTCGACATGGCCCACTTGCATCTCTATGCAATATATCGTTGCCTTCTAAAAAGCGTCAGTTGAGCATATTTTATTTGCAGCCAAAAATCCAAGGAAACCAAATGAAGGCAACAGAATTAAATAAAATCCAAATGTAACATAAGGTTTTTGTTGGTTCCAAATTTTATCAAGTTATCACAGATAATGATATGGCTGCAAAACAAAAGGCGCAACGAATTAAAGCACCATACTACGATGAGTGAAGGGCTCAACACGCAACTCGAGTGGAACCAAAAATAATACTATCCTAGGGCTTAGTTTAAGTTCAATTTAGTCCTAAACTCATGGTGCGAGTACACTAATTTGCATACAAGATATCCAACCTTGAGATGGTAACCAGCCCACAGAGCTCTTTTCTGAGGTTGGCCAATTGTGGCAATGCTCACTAACCTTTTCTAAGGTATCAGACTTGCTAAGTCCAAGCCAAGCTAGAGACGAGCATTTGCTGCTAAAAAACAGCGCTTTCAAGCGTAACAGTAGAACCAGTGGTAACAAGTTGGGCATGCTCGGATTTGCTTCCAGGCATAATCATGAGTCAAGACAAAAAAAATAATGCAGTTTCAAACTAAAGTGTCATGATGACCACATTGTTATTACCTTGCAGAAGAAATAATGATATCCTACATGCACTCAAGACTACTGGCTAAGACCAGCAGCATACAGCTACACTGAAACATATGGGCAGAATGCTCACCGTGTGTCACCATCAAATATGTTGTACCAGTCTTCCATGCAAGCCGTCACTTGCATCCCCTAATCCTCAGTTGACTATCCTCAAGTTAGATTTCTGCATGCTACCTGCTAGTACTGAGCAGTCTGGTAAAAATTAGTAAGGATTTCCAGGGCAGGAATTTGTAACAACTGAAAAATTGCCTCCCAGTTATAATAAATTAACGGTCGAAACTCATTTATATACAACAGTTACCTTTAACATCATTGAACAGAATGCGAGTTAGCATATTTCATTTTCTGCAGAACATTTCCATTTTTTTGGTAGCTCTTACACATCGAAATGAACAAATACAGAATTGAGCATTTCAATCTCAGTATAGTCTCAGTAACCACATCTTCTGTGGCTTCTGGTAAAGAAAGGGTGTTGAAGAGCCTGGCGTGCCTTAAGGCGCTCATCAGGATCATACCGAAGAAGCCCCTGAAGGAGATCTATTAGATCTCCAGCAGAATGGTCGACATGTTGCATTACCAGATTCTGCATGAATTACATGACTATAATTAGAATTGTTCAAGAGAAGTATCAGCTATCTGCTACTAACTTAGTATCAGCTAGTTACTAAACTAGCTTGCTAAAAAGGCTTACATTGTGGAACGGAGGGAGTATGTCTTAAGCAAAGATATTTTTCTATGAAGAAAAGACTAGTGACTATGTAAAACGGTAAATTACCTGGAGACGAGGCAATTTCCATACTGCCTTCATGCTTTCTCGCGAGGCTGCCCCCTCTGGCCAGTCAAGCCTTAATCCACGCCTGAAGTACTTCTCAGCTCGTCTACTGCAAAACAGTATTAATTAATGCATGTTAGTAACCATTTAATCCATCCAAGCTTCACATGAAACTAGGAAGCAGCATCGCCAGGATATACAGTATCTAGGAATATCTTAACAGCTAATTAAAAAATAATAAGGTCACATACTCAGCTCTGGCCATCATGTGTTTTGGAAGGGGGCCTAGAACCCTCTCCATCATAGCTAGATGCTCCAAATTTTCATGTGTTTGAAACAGAGCTTCCCCCTAGTATTTCCATGCAGAACAAAAAGAACAAGGTAGCATATCAAAAGAAGTACCTCAGATTTGTAATAAGCGGCACTGGATATGGGTAAAAGTTAAGAAAGTCGGGTACAGAATGGCAACTATAGAGAACTAACCGAGCAGAGCTCAACTAAAATGCAGCCGACACTCCAAAGATCGCATGAATAATTCCACCCAAGACCTACAGAGAAGAATAGCAGATAACAAAAGCAATACGGTCTTAAAACAGAGTGCGCTAGGGCAAAGGGCATTGTCTTTTTAGGGATACTGGAAGAAAAAAATGTTGTGTATACCAAGGATAACTTCTGGGGCACGGTAATGCCTTGTTGACACGACGTAATTGTGATCTTGATGATCAAATGTTGTGCTTCCAAAATCAATAAGTTTGATAGCACTAGATTTTGGAAGATTCTTGAACACAGAACCATCCTTGGCTGGGCGTATAGGAATCTTCATGTGGAAAAAGAAACGGACTTTAGAAAAGAAAAAAATCCATTCATGCAGTAAAGAGGATTCAGTAATCAACAAATCCTCTTCACGGAAGAAACGATAAACAGAAGTATGCAATCAGGGAAATCTCAAATTTAGGACGGATTCCAATTCAGAAGTTCAGTACCACCTTATAATCATGAACCCTGATAGTATCAGGTGAAACAAGGAGAATGTTCTCTGGTTTAAGATCCGTGTGAATAAGTCGCAGGTCATGCATAACTGCATAGGTAATAAAAATTGAATTATTATGTATATGTGCAAAAGAAAAAAATGAATAGGTTCATTAGAACTGGCATATATACAGCTAAAGAAAGAACCTTAGCACACTAAGGCCAGGTTACAACAGACAGTAATTTGTCTAACACAACAAACTGCAGAAGTAAACGGAATGCTCACATGTAACAGACTCTAATATTTGTCTGGCAAACTCCCGAACAAGATCAATTGGAAATGAACGGTAGCTATTCTTTCGAAGAAAGTCATATAAGCTTGGGCCAAGCTTCTCAAAAACCTGAAAAGGTAATTAATTCATGATTAAACTCTAGATCATTAAAAAAGAAAAGAAAAGAGAGGTATAACCATCTTGATGCATATGTACTTACTATACATATATGATTACGATAGTCAAACCAATTCCGTATTTGCACACAACTGCAGGCATAAAACCATTCATGCAAATCCATCAACTCACAATGGAGTTAAGAAGTAAATCAAGGAAGGTATATTACTTACCGACTACCAGTAAAATCATGCTTCCCAAGTCTCTGAAGCACATCAATTTCGATCATAGCAGCCTCTCGGTATTTCTGAAGGGAACGGATAATCTTGATAGCTACTGCTTCTTGGTTTTCCAAGTCCCAGCATTCCAAAACTTGCCCAAACGTCCCTGTAACCCGAACAGAAAAGGAAGATAATGGGTAAATAACGTCTCAAGTTTACGAGTGTGAGATAATGTCTTGATACGCTGTAGTATTCACTTTAGAACTAATTATTCTGAATATATAGAGGAGAAAAATAAAATTATGCATATTAGGTCACTAGGTGAAGCAAACCAACCTTCGCCCATCTTGCTGAGTATCCTATCTGCACAGAACATACATGAAAAAAATGTGAGAGCTTGTAATTACTCATACTGTCTCTTGCGGAGGCAGTGAAACAAAATGGAAGCACTAAGTAAAGCTAGAAGGGACAAATGTATTGAGCAGTTGGCACAATCTACAAGACATGACCGTGACACATGGAAAACTTGTTAGGAGCCAAGGCAAAATTCAGAGTAACATTTTGGTATGGTTTAATGGGATGAATGGGTGGCTAATTTGAACCACGAAACAATTATGCAAAGCCAGAATAACGAAGATGCAGACCCCATGTCCAGTATTGTAACATTCAATGCTACAGGCACTTCACCAACAGAAACATCACCTAAAGCAGCTAAAGGAACGTAAAATGTGTCTAAGAAAAAGTAACCGGTGCAAGCAAATAAATAAAAGATTGAGTTGAGGAAACATACATCTTGGAGTAAGGTTCTCGCCAAGTGTGAAAACATAATGTCCATCCTTGTCATCCGGTCTCCAAGGGGGCGAAAGATTTCGCGGTGGTCCAGCATAATAAATTGGTGGTGGTGGCAGGAAAGCAGTTGCGAAATTACCGTTGATTAGTTCCTGCCCACAATATAGCATCGGAATTGCCTACAAAATCCACCAGTGATTTTCTTAGTAACGGCAACTAGTTTGATAACGAGCCTACAAAACTTCGACTGAACAGAAACAGCCAAATGCCCACGCCGTGTTCTGCAGCACAAAGGTCAGACACCACATGGTATCCTTTAAATTCACTATCCACTTGTCCAGTAGGACAGTTCGTCGAGTAACGCTTACGAGTTCTTCCAAAAAATAAGATCCTTCATCAACCGACGGTTATGTGATTGTAATTATGATGAAGTTTTATTTGTCAGTCCCATAAATTGAGCAACACGGGCGCATAGAGGTCGCGCAATCCCCCTTTGTTATATCTAATAAAATTATTCTTTGCATCAGCAACTTGTTCTCAGCTAACTCCACTAATTCACAAAATCTCACAGATGATACGCAGTAACCACAGCGCAGATACACGATATCGCGAGCCCCACACCTGAATCGAGCGGTCGCACCCAAATCTAGCGAAACCAGGAGTAGATCTAGCCCAAAGCTAACACCTAATTACACGCCTAGAAGCGGATCGAGGCGGCAAGTAGCTAGCACGATACCTTGGGAGGCGGAAGAGCTGCGGCGTGGCATCCCAGGCGAGCCGGGGGCGCTTGCGCGGCCGCTTGTCGGCGCCCTGGTGCGGGTACTCGGCGAGCCACTGCGCCTCCATCGCCAGCGTGGTCGGAGCCCCAATCACACCATGGCCAGGGCCAGTCCGGCGCGGAGCTCGTGCTCGCCCGGGCAGAGGAATCGTGCTTCGATCTGGAGAATTTTTGGGAGGAATCGACGAGAGGAATGGAGGGGGGAAGCACGAGGTAGAGGATGATAGCTGTGCGCTTGTCCGCGGAACCCTGGTTTGGTCTGTGTCGTGGGGAAAAGGTGAAGCTAACTAACCATGGTTAAGCTCGTTTTTAGGCTTCGTTGCGCGGAAGGCCCTCCGCTTCTGGGTTATGCGGTGCGAGCTCCTTCCTTGAGGTTGATCGGCGCCTTCTCGTAGATATATTTAGTTCGTGGGAGTTTTGTGTGAAGTCTGTTTGTGTTTTCGCGTCAAATTTTGAATCCGAGCTGTCGTCGTAGTGCTACAACTTGTACACTCAGGAGAGGCTCAAAAAAAAAAAAAAAAAAAAAAACTGTCGTCGTAGCGGCAGTTGGTGGGAAATGGTTCCAACTGCTTTCCGGATTAGAGAACACTGCCGTGGTGCATGACAGCTATTTAGAGCTTACGATGATTTGTTGTGTACGATCATAATGCAGCTTGTGCCACGAGCTTCGACATGGTGGATTTGGAAGCAAGTAAATGTGATCGTCTTCGACAATGTGTGGCCTCGGTTGGCGTTTCCTTTGTGCCACGCCCACGAGCTTTGACATGGTAGATTTGGAAGTAAATGCGATTGTCTTCAACAACATGTAGCCTCGGTTGGCGTTTCAATGGAAACCAACAAGATCGAGACTTATTCTTGGGTGAGCGCAGGGGGGCATGACTTCGGACACATGCTCTCCTAGTTTAGGTCGTTGAATTGAGTTGTATGGTGTGAGGAGGCCTTCTCTTGCACATAAACCTTATTTCTATCAATGCATCAAAACGCGATATTTTTTGCATTTTCGTGAAAAATGATCATAATGCAGCTTGCAGGGATGTCACCAAGTTTATTTTCTTTTGAGCAAAATGTATCCATGGTCATTGTACTTGTCGTCAAGACCCACCTTGGTCATCGTAATTAGAAATTTACAGTGATGGAATACGGCTCAGGCCCATCTGTCACTCTTGGTCATCGTAATTAGAAATTTTCAAAAGCTTCTCTTGTATGTGTGCTTCTAGGCACTGCATGTTTAGGCTCTAGTCTTCAAAGCGTGAGTATTTGGTGTGAGCTATGGTGTAAAACTTGTTCCGATGTTTGGGACCTTCTTTTGTTATAAAAAACAGTGCTATGAGTTGCAGAGTTTTGATCGCGAGGGAAGAGTTTGGAAAGGTACCAACATCGATCAGCTTCCATATTGGAGGCTTGGTTGTGTATTGGCCAAGTGTTGCGCCTTGTTGCTCCCCCACCGAATTTTTTCGTTCTTCTCGAGGTCCGGCGATGAAGGGTTGTTGGTCGCCGCACCTCTTCAGCATCGATGTGCTCAGGTCATCGCTGGCCTTGGCTCGCGCCCATGTGGCCAGGTCAAGTGAGTAGAGGACTAGAAGGACGAAAGTACAGGGCAGGCCCGGGTGAAGGCAAAAAACTTACACGACAAGATTTTGAAGACATATTTGAGTGTTTTCAACACAGTACAAGCGGCTTTCTATTAAAACTTCTAGAGGGTCATTACTCATTAGCCCTCCAATAACGCGATTTGGACCAAATTTTGTCACGCCGGACAAGTTTGTGGACTATTCTGTATCAGTTAACTTTCTAGACTAAAGCAAATCCACATGCAGTTAAGCGCACCTCCAATGCAGTTACCTCATTTTAGTTCCTTCTTACAACCCATTAGCAAAAAAAAAGTTCCTTCTTACAACCAAATGGATTGACTCTACAAAAGTAGAGTAATTCTGTAAGTTAAGTGTACGAGAACGCTGATTTAGTCTGTGATCTTGCAGATATCGTACACCTTCTTGCCTACTTTACACACTACACGACTGAAATTGCATCTCAGATTGCAGTTTTTGGATGAGCTGATGCTGTTTTCGAATTTTTCAATCTCTCTATTTGCCTGCTTCAGTTTGGAGCTAACATCACCCAATGCCCAGACCAATGATATGTGTGGCCGAGGATTCTGCAAAGACCAAATACCGGTTAAGACTTCTTTTCCGAATTTGGTGACGAATTTTTTGTGTGCTCCTAATCATAATCATAATTATATGATAGCAGTTACTGATTACTTTCTTATGCAAACAATGTTCCAAAATAACTACTGTATTTCCACACATGAAAATCGAAACACATCCATTGATTTGCCAACTGAAACCCGCCATTCTGTTTTCAAGCAGAGTGTTAGATTTATCAATTCCAAGTTGCCGTTATATTATCCATGACATGTTGTGGCATCAAAATGTAAGCTAGATGTGTCCATCTTGTAATCATCCAAAAACTAAAACTTAACGATATAGTACCTTGTAGAACTCAGGAAGACCGTGCAATCTATATACTTCATCAACCATATGTATCTGTTTACTTATCTGCAAGAAAATAAAATGAAGTAACCAACAAAGTACACCCACACTTTATTAAGTATGTAGCCAATAAAAAGAGTATGTAGCCATCAGATCAATGTACTATAGCTCTTCCCGGTAAAAAAAGATTAATTTGATATAGCTTGAGGTTCTTATCATACAACGTTGATACAAAAGCCGAGACGAGTAGCTATAACCAAAATAAAACAAATGCGCGTAGACAGTTTTACGATGTGTATAGAAACTAAGCAGTGAAGACAAACACTACCAAGTACCTCTGGTAACCCAGTACTCGTAACCTCTAGCGAAAGAAATGATCGCGTAGAGTCGTCATTGACAAAATGCTCCCATTTGTTGAAGTCCATCCAATACCTGCTTTAAACAGAAATTTAAAGCATCTACATAAGTGCAGATCACGATACAAGTAAGTACATATATAACTGGCCACCCACAGTCACGTACAGAAGTCACATGATTTGACACACCAGAGGGGGCAAAAATATTATCAGCTCGGCAATGAACTTCTGAGAGAAGGCTAACCGCTGTTGTGACTGAAACTTCTGACGAAGCATTGCGACGAGGGAGTCAATTTGATGCACCTGAATGCCAACAGTTCTTCCTAAGCTTACATGGAACTCCCTTCCCAGAAGCACTTTCTCAAGTTTCTGCTCATCTTTGCACAATTCCGAAAGTGCGTAATCTGCATCTACAGCATAGAGATCTGGTACAAGTGATGCAGCTCTTCTCATAACGAGAGTCAGCTGCTTCCTTGCGCCGAAAGGAATGACAACTGCATATGAGATAGCTAAATATAAGTACAAAAATTACCAAGCCTAACTATGCAAAATGAATCTAAGCTTGTATTAGGCGATTGCTTCATATAATAGTATAAGAACTAAAAAAATGATGAATTTAGAGCATGGTCGTAGCAGTAGCATCATCTCGAATCCAATGTTACATGTTGCATCTATGAATGCATGTACCAATAACAGACTAGCAAACATTGTCCCTCTTTCACTTTACAACTGAATTTATTGATTGTTTGCGGATAAATATCAAGTTAGTGGCCAAAAGAAACAGACCGGGGATGTAGACATGCAGAGCGTAGTTGCCTTCCACATGGGGGAAGCTCCGGATGCGACTCCCCTGCGCCAATGCCGAGTAATCTGCAGCAGAACCGTGAGCAAATCACCAGATCCCCAAACAACCAGAATAGATTCGGGGAGAAGGGCAAGAATCATGCCTACGAAGTTCGGGGGCTGGAGGAGGTCGAGGGGAGGGGGAGGGAGCATCACGGAGGCTTCCTGAGGCTCCGGGTCCGGAGAGGCGCCTGCGACGGGCGACGGCTCGTCGTCGTCGTCGGAGCCCGATGCGTAATTCGCCATGAGCGCATCCATCGGTGGTGACTGGCGTCCGAGGCAGACTAACTGGGTCGATGACAAAACCAACTGGAAATATAGGAAAACCTACTGGTTCAGATTTGGAAAAGAAGAAGATTGGGACTAAACCTCCTTGCGTGAGCCGTGAAACTGAAGGGGTTGTGTTGTTTTGTGTTCTGTGCTGGTTCAGGTAAACAGTGGGAGAGCCAAGGAATCATTCGTAAAATTCAGATATCTAGGTAAACAAATTTGACTATCATTTCTGCAGTATTTCTATGCATGTTGTCAACACATCGGTCAGCACTCCCGCTGCGAAGACAAGCGAAGAGGTTCATAGTCGAAAATCCGTCGGGATTTCTGTCGCTCGTATAAGAAACCAAAGGGAATTATACCATATAAGAGCATCTCTAGCAGTACCCGCAAAACGCACAAACCCGCGAAATAACTGCCGGATGCGGATTCGAATCCTTAAAAACGCAAAGAGCAGAACCCTCAAAACTCTCCGACCCACAAAAGATTTTGAGGGGCCTCGTGAATCCGGCCCTCGAAACCGTGAAATCTAGGTTTTCCTCACCGGCCCGCAGACTGATCCGCATCCTCTTCTATCGTTGGCGCGAAGGAAGATTCAGCCCCCGAACCGCCGCCGCCGCCTCCGCCACCGCTTTCTCTTCCCCCACTCCGGCCATCGTGCGCCATGAGCTCCTCCGACCCGTACCTGGTGACCGTCCGGTCGGGACGACGCCATCGACAGATCCAGCTGGCCGGGCAGAGCTCGGCACCGCCGCCGCCGCCGCTGCTCCTCCATTGGCGCAGACGAAGCGGAGAAGGCTGGGGACCGCAGGCGCGGCCCAAATCTTACTTGCGGCTACCGGCGCCGCCGCCGCTGCCGCTGCTACTCCCGCCGCTGCCGCGGGCGCCGCCGCGGCTCCGAAGAAGAGGACGCCCGTGCGGAAGGTCAGGGGCAGCGCCGCCGCTGCTGCAGACGAACCTACGCCCGCGAATGTCTCCGGTACCGAAAGGTATGAACACGACATAGCGAGAAATGGAAGTTGAGGGACCAAGAGCCAAAAAAAGGGGAAATACGTGTTGAGGATGACTCCGATGATGATCAAGGTGGGAGGAACAAGAACAAGCCTTGGAGTGGCATGACATCGCAAGGAAGGAGATATTGCATCGAAGGAAACAAGCGATGCTAAAAGCTAGCGGTGGTGGAGGTCTCGGCGGTGGTGGAGGTGATGGTGGAGGTGCCGGTGGTGGTGGAGGTGCTAGCACGGTGTAGGGCCTTTCGATGATGCCCATGGTGTTTTGGAAGCAATTTTTTGGTCACACGGATGGAAAACTAGTTAATTGCCGTCTTTAGATTCAAGAAACTACTTTAATTTGCTATATTAATGTCGAATTTGTAAGCAATTTGACATTTTATGATATTCATGCCTATCTTTGCTGTTTTGCATATGCAGTTTCAGAACGCCGCGCGGCGGAGCAGAACCCGCAAAGCAGAACCGCAAAACAGAATATGTTTTGCGGTTCTGCTTTGCGGGTTCTGCTCCGCCGCGCGGCGTTCTGAGCAAAAAACCGCGAGTTGCGCGAACTGCAAAACTGTTTTGCAGGTTCCCTTTTGCGGGTTCTGCTAGAGATGCTCTAAGCAATATCACTGTACTTGAGTTCAGCAGTTGGAACATGACATCGTTTTGTGTCCAAAGGGAAAAGAAGAAGGTTGGGAAAAATTACCTGAATCGTGCGTGCCGTCGAGCTGCTGAGGTGGCGGCGGCGGCCTCCAGCCAGTGGTGTACGCGCGGGGGTGGAGGTCGTCGGGTCTGCTCGTGGATTGCGATGACGGCGGACAGGGGAAAGGCGACGGCGGCGGCTAGCTGCTACGGCCGGTGCGAACAGGGTAATGGCGGCGGTGGCGCCGTATAGCTGCTACGGCCGGTGCGGACGGGGAAACAGCGGCGGACGGCGGCTTCGCTTGTGTCGGTCGCTGGGTAGGGAGCGGCGGCTTCGCTCGAAGAAACTGCAGGCGAGTTTGGGCGTGCGACCTTTTTTTCCGATCCACACAGTCGGTCGCGTCTACAGGTGGCCAAACGGGCCGGACCGGCACGGGCCGTCACATATCTAAACGTGCCTGGCCCATTAGACTAGCCATAGTGGAGTAATAGACTAGTATCATGCATATGCATATGATACAAGCGTATGTTACTACTAATATGAGTATATGATATTCCCACTATGGCTAGTCTTAAGCACGCTTATAAATGTGTTGTGCCGTGAAGGCCCGTGTGCCTCGCCTCCGAGGGCGTCCCGGTCGGCCCGCCCAAGCCTTATGTGTCTATTTCATCATCTGTGCCTGTTTTGGACAGTATGCCCTTTTATATTGTAGTAAAATTCTGACGATTTTCGGACAAAAATAGCCTTCCAACGACCAAAAATATAAAAGCTCGCTAAAAATATCCACCGTGAGTAGCTAAATTTCTGCAGCCCACGGCGCCCCCCCCCCCCCCCCCCCCACCCGAAAACAAAATTTTATAAAATTGCAAACTGCAAGAAAAGGTTCAAATTTCATTATATATTACGAAAGATTTGAACGGAATTTGAGTCGTGGCTCCTAGCCTTAACCCTAGCCTACTCGAGGTCGTCCCAGTCGACGTCGTCGTCCTCGATCGCCGCCCTCGTCGTCGAGCAGCACGTAGATGGAGGAGGAGGCGGCACGGCTGGTGGAGGCGCCGCCGAAGGAGGAGGAGGCGCCATCTGCGCCGAGCTCGCCAGGGTCGCCATGAGGCCCGACGAGTCCACCCTCGGAGGAGTTTCTAAGGATGTGGGATTTTTTTAATTCTTTTTAACATAAAGGACGTTGGGCGTGGAAAATTGACCTCACCGGTCACCATTGGACAAATCTTGGATGTTAAATTTAGTGAATGAATGGTTATAATTACATGTGCTACTTATGATGATACATCATTGAACAAATGAGCATAGGATGGTGACAATTGTGTGGCTATAACATACCCATGCGTGTGGCGGCGGGAATCTAGTTAGAAACTTTAAGGTTTAAATTAAATAAAGTTATAAGACACGTGAAATATGAAGTTTACAACGAAATCCCGTTTTAGAAAAAGAAGTTGTAGACAAAAGTATGAGAGATTCAATTCTATTTGAGAGGCTAAATTTAATTGACGTGAAATGATTGTGTATTTGATAACAATCCACCCCAAACATAGTATCTCTTTTGTTTGATGATGTAATTTAGATTATGAAGGAATAAAGATATATGATGTGTTCAAAAAAAATTGGTGACATTGACAATTGCATGCCTTAAAACAATTGTTGATATGGATATGTTGCATCTAATTATATAATCATTAATAAATATTAGTGGGATGACATGGATAATTGATTGGCTAAAATAGTAGGTGATGTGGATAGCTTGCATGTCAAGATAGACAACTTAAATGACCACTTAGTGGGGTTTTGCTTTATAAAAAGTATAGATATATTAGTAGAGAGGGAGATGTGATACCCACTCTTTCTTATATGTCATTTGTATCAAATCATTCATATTATTGTATAATGACCATATATATTTTTCCAGCTAGTACCATTCTTTGAGTGATCATTTTTTTATCAAGCAACAACCTGATACATCATGTGCCAATATTTAAAATAACCTAACACATATTTTATCAAGAAACAACATGTTACATCTTGTACCAAGTAGATGTACCAATATTTGGAAATTAACCTTTTTCACAGGGGAAGGTGTCGAAGGACCTGTAATCTGCATCTAGCTAGCACGCGACGAGGGTATATATACAAAAAAGACCACTGCAACTAATTTTACACACACCACCCTATAAGCGATCGAGACCATGAAGTCCGCTGAAGAAGAATAACCAACAACCTGATCGAGTCCATGAACTCTGCCGAGAAGAACAGCCTCTAGGCACAGCCGTCCATGTCACCATCGGGGACGTGGCCACTTGGGGCGATACACGCGCTTGATCGCCGAGACGAGGCTGATGAAGATACTCCGCAATGGCACTCAGACCCGGAGGAAGAAGTCTTCAGCACAGCTCGTGCTCAAGAGTAGTGTGGCCAAGCGGCGACCAGACCAGAGCTCCGCTGCTGAGCTTCGCCACAACAAAACGCAGATTCCTCAACTTCCCAAGAGCTAGCAGATTCTGACGCACCCACCCGTCTTCACCACCGCGGTGACCAGAAAGGGCAAGCTCGGAGGCGTCCAAGGCATGAACGGGCTTATTCGCCAAGTAACTACCATATCGACTCCTCCTTTTCTTCCACTGTCATGGAGATCGAGCCGAGGAAGTTGCGAGTCTCCCCTCGCCGTGGCCCGAAAGCTAACGAGATGGCTGCAAGATTCCGACATATCGCCAAAACTAGAGCCAACCCTACATATACTATTCACATTCACATAGGTAGGCCAGACCACTGGCACATAATGGGAGAGAGGTTAGGGCAACGAGGCCGACTCTCAAACCGGCGTGGAGAAAGAAAGAAAGAAAGAAAGAAGGGAATATTTGGAAAATAATACTGATACATCTTTTATCACGCAACAGCTTGGTACATCTTTGTACCATTGTTTGCAAAATAACATCAAATTGATCTGTACCTGAACCTCAACGGTAAGGCTTCACTACTTCAGACCGAAAGAATATACTAGTAGTTTTTTTTATTAATTGCAGTAGTGTATCTTTTCAGAGTTTCGTTTTGACATAAGACAAGGAGTTTTTGGCAAAATGGATAGCGAGGGAGCGGTCATTTCTTCGCAAAATGCATGGAACCGCTAGAGGATTGACCTAGACCACTCATTTGCAATCTAACGACACATCTTTCAGTTTCCATTAAAATCGTGTTTCCGTTAGATACTTTCTCGAGACCATTGGGAGCGTAGCGAATGCCGCTGGACACCAGGAGCGAGCTATCAAGAGTGAAATTGAGAGGGAAGGTGGGTCGGTTGGTCAGTTCGCCGAAGCAGCGCGACCGTTCTCCAGATGCGCGACCCCAGTGGTCGCCATGGAGGCCGTGGGGAGTTTGACTACGATCGACGAAGCTATGGCCATGCCAAAACATATTTATCAAAACAAATTTCTATGGCACAACTGCTATATAAGCCCAATACCCCTCAAAAGGATACACTTCAAACAATGTTAAAAATAAAACCTATGTTGCACATTTATCAAAAATGTCATGACACAAAAATGGTGACAATTTGGTGAAAATTTATCCATTATGTCAGCGCGAGAAAATAATGTCTAAAGCAACATTTGTATGTGTAACCATTTTTTAGTATACATCACACAAATAGTCATGTTTCTCTGCAATCTGGCAGATTCATACTACATTTCACAATGAAATTGCACAAATATATTAAAAACAACAGAGCATGTTTTAGGTGTCATGGTTTTTTTTTCCAACATCTATCTATATATAAAGGCGCAGCAAAATTACGCCTCCGCAGCGAGCCACGGCGACGCGGGCACTGTTTTACTGTGCCCCGCTACAGTGTAACAGTGCCCGCGTCCGCGTCGTCCGATCCCCTCAATCCGACGGTCACCGACGGTCCCCGTGGTTGTCTTACAAAAAAGAACCAACGCTTCGTACGAATTGTTCCGCAGTCCAAGCTTTCAACGCATCAAGGACCTATTCATAATTTTGCAAAAATTTAGGGGCGTACGTGTAAAACGGTCCCACACATCTTCTTCCCCGCGGTCTCCTCTGTCCTCTGGGCGGAACCCTAGCCACACGGGCTCCGCCGCGGCGCCGCCATCTCCGGCCTTCCCAGGGTAAACTGAAGAAGCGAAAAACTCCGCCGTCCTCCGCTCTTCCTCCCCGTTGGTTTTCATGGGCTGGGATGGACTGAATCGACCGAATCGCGCGATTTTCCGCAGGTCCGGCCGCCGGATGTCAACCAAAATTACGCCTCCGCAGCGAGCCACGGCGACGCGGGCACTGTTTTACTGTGCCCCGCTACAGTGTAACAGTGCCCGCGTCCGCGTCGTCCGATCCCCTCAATCCGACGGTCACCGACGGTCCCCGTGGTTGTCTTACAAAAAAGAACCAACGCTTCGTACGAATTGTTCCGCAGTCCAAGCTTTCAACGCATCAAGGACCTATTCGTAATTTTGCGAAAATTTAGGGGCGTACGTGTAAAACGGTCCCACACATCTTCTTCCCCGCGGTCTCCTCTGTCCTCTGGGCGGAACCCTAGCCACACGGGCTCCGCCGCGGCACCGCCATCTCCGGCCTTCCCAGGGTAAACTGAAGAAGCGAAAAACTCCGCCGTCCTCCGCTCTTCCTCCCGTTGGTTTTCATGGGCTGGGATGGACTGAATCGACCGAATCGCGCGATTTTCCGCAGGTCCGGCCGCCGGATGTCAACCAAATTTCCGGCGCCGTCGACGACCTTCGGCTGGCGGCGCCGCCACCTTTCGGCGCCGTGCGTCCGCGCGCGTCGAACGCGCTAACTCGCGTGAATCCTCTCGCCCTCCCGCGCTCAAATCGACGAGCTCGAGATCACCAGCAGCAGAGCCGTGCTGCCATTGCTGACGTCAGCAGTGGGACCGGCCTGTAAGTTTTTTTTTTGAAATGGTTTTGTAAATTAACAAAAATCTGACATGTGGGGCCAGCCTATTTAAAATAAATTCAAAAATGATTATTAATGTTGTAAAACCAATAACTTTTGAACTATTTACCAGAAAAATGTGTTCAATATATCAAAATGTTCAAAAAACTAAATCCGATTGTATTATGTCAAAATTAGTACATGTTTTAGCAATTCAAGTTGATAGATATTTGTAAATATCCTAAACACATTTTTTCTAATTATGAAGTCTATCTAAACATTTTCAAATAATAATGTTGTAAACCAATAACTTTAAATCTGTCCACCAGACACAAAAAAATATATATATATACCAAGATGGTCAGCAAAATAAATGCTAAAACAATTAATGCTATAAAATCAATAACTTTAAATATATCTACCAGAAAAATATATTTAATGCAACGAAATGTCCATAAAACTAAATCCAATCAATTTATGTCGAAATTATTAGATTTTTGAACAATTCAATTTATTATATGTTCGGAAATTTTCTAAACATATTTTCTCTAACTAAACTTTTAAAATTCATAACTAATTTATTTAAAATCAAGAAAATATAATTAATGTACCAAACTGTGCATAAAAATATAATCTGCTATTTATATCAATTGCATGCATGTTTTAACAAAATTTAATCATGTTTATTTAAATTCCCATATAATAAAAAATATACAAAAAAACAATAATTTTGGATCTATCCATCGGAAAAATATGCATAACATATCAAATGGTCAGAAAAAATAAGTAGTAACTATTTATGATAAAAAAACAAACATGTTAAATGCTAGATGTTTATGTTAAACAACAAAAATATTTCACAAAAATCCAAATGCACTTCCCCTAAATATATGATGGTAAATTTATTAGATACTCAAAAAATACATTTCGTCTAACTACGAACTCAAATTGAACATTTCGATTTCGTAATTGTTTGGATGAAAATCCAAATAAAATAACTCTTTTTATGGAACTCAATTTAATAAATATACATTCCCACTTATTACAAACATAAATTACATATAAAATTTAAAAAAATTAACATCTCAAATCCCTAGATATTTGAAGATACTCCTCACGACAAATTCCAGCAAATTTCAACATTTCGAATCCCAACGATTACAGAATTAATTGATAACCATTTCTAAACATGCAAATAAACTTCTAACTCATCAAAAATCTTCAAATTTAACGAATTTCCATACTTTTCACAGAAAAGTACACTAAAAAAATGTGCACATTTTGTTTTTGTTTATTTCGCAAAGATTCATGTTTTTATGTTCTACACTTCTACTCATTTCCAATAATTAAATGCATTTTTATTGTTGCACATAGATTTACTTCCACCTTCTACCAAAAAATATCACTACTCTTTTTCACTAAAGGCGCGGCATAACAAATGCTCATAAATGTATTACCTCCTATTGTTAAATTAAATTCAATATATAAAACAAAACTCAAGCATATTACAAAAAAAAAATCCCATTTTGAACAATTTTCAAAATCTAAACAACCTTTTAGACGTAAACTCTCTTTCAATTTCATTAATTTCCAAATATTCAACAAATTTAAACACCCGCATTTCCAAATTTGAATTTTACCCAGACACGCGCGGCGATGCCGCGAAAATTTACCTAGTACATTAGCAAAGGTGCGATGACATTAATTGATGAGATTGAAGAGTTTGTTACAAACACATACTCCTACACATTTATTTGCTTTAGTAAACATATACTCCTGCAATGTTCAGTTCAAGCGGTTGAAAAGTACAAGCGACTGATAGTACAGATGATGAGTATAATATATGATACAGATTTCTGTAGTAGTCTACTCAGATTCGCTAGTATACCAAATGGTGCCCTGTTTATAATTACAAGCTTTCAATCCCTGTTGTGCCTGTCCATCTATTATCTACAAACGCCTTACATATTAATACAGGAATTCCTGAACTAAGATATGCCTTTAATCAAAGGGATCAATTCGAGGATCATGCTCACTCGCCATTGCCATTCCCGTACAGAGGCATGTTGGGCACATCACCTGCAAGCATATTGTTACAAGTCATGTTTTCGCTCAAGTCCCAGAAATCCAAATACTCGTATAGGGTCGCATGTAACCTAATCCCTCCGATCCTCAAAACAAGGCGTATCAACGTTTAGTAAGTTTGACCAATCATATAGACAAAAATATGAACATCTAGAATACAATATCAATAGATCCCGTAAATGCATATTGTAGATGTTTATATTTTTGTCTATAAGATTGGTTTAACTTGCGTTGTTTTAAGGACTGGAAGTAGTACTCATAAGAGCCAAAATTAATTAGGATATGTATTTATGTTGATTCAGAAACAGGGTGGACTGTTCAGTTCAGCATGCAAAGGACTGCTTTACCTTTCCTGCACCAGAGCAATTTGGGCATCTCTCTGTTTTTGGCGCAGATAAAGGTTGATCACCATCGATGAACGTCGAAACTGGCTCAGTAAGCACAACAGCTCCTGTGCTTGAACAGCGTGCACAAGCCAGGTACCCTACAAGCAACATCATGAACTCCTGGTGAGTTAATTTTTTGTGAACAATGCAAAACAAGCTACGATGCAATTACAGCTACCCTATCTTCAAATTCATCTGATATTTGTTCCATGTTTGATCTGTACACTGAGCAAGCAATGAAGTTTACCCGTCTCAGAATTGAAATGGGATTCAGATGGTGTAAAGTCATTTTACACTAAAGAAGTATAATGTGCACTCCCCCTATTCAATGGATGTGAAAGAGTTATCTGAGAGCAGGAGTGGGTACCAGTTCCTAAACAATATTTGCAACGTTTATGCTCCTGCTGCTTCACATTGTTTATCTCAACAACCATTAGGGCAGAGATAACTCCGACTGCTCCGCCTGAGAAGGATGCCACAATAGGATCTACCTGACTGCAACAGCAGATACATAAATCAAGAAAGGGACAGGCAATGTCTCAATGACCACTTAATTTCCACGGCCAGACGGCGCTTCATAAATTATAACAACATAATGGAACAGTCGTGGCACCTCAATTGCATAGGCAAATGAACATTGTGGATGAAGTCCGCATAAGATGTACCACCTATACCAAGTTTAAGTTCTAGCTGCAAGGAGTAAATATCAAGTTGTTACACATCCACCGTATATTTTCCTGATGGGATCAACGAGGATAGGAACAATTGCCAATTCAAGAATCAAGAGTGTAACCTACAATTGGTGCAAGAAATCCACCAAAGACCATTATTGCAGCAATGAGAGTGAAACATGTAGCATAGTAGACCTTCAGATTAGCTGCACTCTGTTGACAGAAAGTAAAATTAGGTTAACTAACTGCTTCTGAGATTAGAGTTCAATAAATCATGCAATGGCATGGAAAGTATTGCAGAGTAATGCCATTGGGTCTAGCAAAGGCCTACTCACCAGTGGAGGCAAAAACGGGATGAATGATGGAAAATCTGGGAGTTCACCTTCAGGCTCTTCAACTGCGATTCCAAGTTCAGCATTTTTAATCCTCTGTTGTATTCTCAATCTGCGAATCTATATAAAGAAAAAAAGAAAATGGGATAAAATACCGCAAGGTAAAGCCAAAAGCTAATTCTTCAAAGATCGTGGATGTTCCAAGGTTTTTGTATGTGAAGTACAAGGTTCAAAGTTTCAACGAGATTTCCGTAATTTTTGTGCGTACCGAAATATTTTCACCTCAAATTTTTGGATTGGATTCATAATAAGTTGGGTCAAATTCAGTGAATCCTGATCGAAATAATCGGAAAAGATTTTCGAAAATCCGGATACAGCTATTTCAGTGAGACCCAAATTTTTATGTTACCGAAATTTAAACCCTGATTGCATAGGCACAGAGGCACTCATCTCGTTCAGCAACATAAGAGCCTCAAAGAAAAGATGAAGAACTTAGAACCAACACTGTAACAGCACAAGTTTTACATCATACTTAGTAACAGTTCAATATCACAAGTTCTAGCTCAAAGATTTCCACTTTAGTTCCATCGGTTACCATACTATATCCTGTTATTCAGTACTTCCACCTTTCTGACAAGCAATTTGTATACATCAAGCTTACACAGCAACTACTGCTAGTATGTTACCTAGTACAATTTAACCAAGGAAGCAATAATATCGACAACAGTAGCAAAAAATCAACACACCTCCTCCATATGCAAGAATATCTTGTTCCGGCGGCTCCTAATATTATCCAGAATCTCCTGCAAGTCCAGTTTATCAAAATCTTGGACTGTCTCAGGCCCTTCAATGATACAAAACCTGTAATCCAGAAGAAGCAACGCTTAACATAAGCTGCCCAAAACATAGGACTGCACCTAGATGTAGTCCCCAAAAGTTAAAGATTTGCCATAGTCCAGCATGCTCGATCGATACATAAGCTGTATCAAGCATATTGCAATAGCTACTCAAAATCTTAGTCCCTAAATCTACTTGACATAAGAGTGTAAGATACACGAGTCGCGCACAACTAGCACCCCAAGCTACCAACTGCTCACATGGTAGATCAAATAATCAGTACCCTGAGGAGGAGGCGGCGGCAGCAGCGGCGGCCGCCGCCGCCGCGGCCTGGTCGTCCCGGCGCCAAACGACGGGGGATTCGACGACGACGACGGTAGGTCAGAGGAACCGCCGGGCGCAGCGGCGGAGGCGGCGACCCGCCACCTGCGAGTGGGGAGCGGGGGCGCAGCCGGTCAGCGTAGGCGCGCGGCGGCCGGAGCCTCCCGGGGCTTAGACCGCTGCAGGCTAGCATGCGGCCGGAGCAAAGCATCGCCGGGGATGCTCCCCGTTAGAGCTTCCAAATCGGGGGTGCTTATCCGTTGATGCGCCGGTCGATGGCGACGGACCGGGGGTGAGATTGATGGATGGACAGGTGATATGTCGCAGAAAAATGGCGAATTGGAGCGAGGAAGAAAGCAAGTGGTGCTGCCTCTGAGTTGTGATCGGTGGAGTGGGGAAGAGTAGCGTCGCGGCAGCAAGTAGTGGAGCTCAATTTTCTACTTATTTTGTTTTATTTTTCTCTAGGAAGAAAATGATAGCGGAGGATGGACACGAATGAGATCCACATATATCCGGGATCAGTGGATTTCTGATGGCTGTGCACTAAAAAACACGCCTGAAAACACCGGTCACCGCCACTGCGCCGAGATGAAGATCAGACTCGGCGGTTTTTTTAAAAAAAAAACTTTACCACATATATTAGGTCAGCAAGCCGCCTCATTAAAACTCTGCCAGTCCCTTTCGGTACCCTGGTTAGGGAAAGAGTGCGTCTGAAACTTGCCGCCTTTAACCATCAAGCACAGTTACATCGTTTATCAGGTTGCTTACAATAAAATCGGGAGCCTCCGAGACCCACCTACAGGAATTCCTATTCATAAAACTATCCTTAGCTAGTTCATGAGCAACCTTATTGGCATCTCTAGGGCAATGAACAAACTTAACAAACCCTATATTCGTAGCCAAATCCACACAATCCGCATAAACAGCAGCAGAAGTGCTCCACCAGGATTGTTCTCCCGTGCATGCTTGGATAACTTGCAATGAATCCGACTCGGCCACCACATTGTTGCATCCAAGTCTGAATGCCATCTCCAGGCCATCTCTCATCGCGTATGCTTCAGCTAGCTCCACAGATGACACATGGGGAACATAGCTTGTCGAGGCAGCCACGAAATTTCCTTGATAGTCGCGAGCGACCGCCCCAGTAGATCCTGCATCTAAGACAGCAACAAAAGAAGCATCGACATTTATCTTGACTTGCCTCGGTTCTGGTTTACACCACCTCTCCTGTCTCATGGCGTGGCGACAGCCCACGCCCGAGGCTGCTTTGGCATTTGCAGCTATACCTAAGATGGACATTTTGCACCGAAATACTGGAGGGACTTGCTCATCTCGTGTGCGCCTCCGACGGATCCACCAGAGGTACCAACATGCCACCGATATAACCTCCTTCAACCCGAGCATGTCGGAGCCTCCAAGCTGGTTATGATCAAGGCGTAGTATATGCTCCAGAACCGATGAGCCAGCCAAATCTGCAATCAAACTATCGTTTATAATTGGGAGAATACCTAAGGCGCTCCACAGCTCCTGCGCCGTAAAACAAAGGAATAGCAGATGACGGATATCTTCTGGGCCTTCGTTGCAGATCGGACAAACTCCAGTATCTCCAATATGACGATTAGCTAGAATACATTTTAAAGGAACTATACCATGTAGTGCCCTCCACATAAATATTTTGACTTTTCCAGGAACTTTCAGCTTCCATAAAATCCTCCAAACAGGGTTTAAAGCTGAACCACCAGGGAGGGCAAGCTGTCCAGCCGAAGGACCGAACTGGTGTCGCCATTGGAGGTGATAACCAGAACGAACAGTGTACTGTCCATGGGGCGTATAATGCCATGCTATAAAATCATCGAATCCCTGGTAATTAAGAGGAACTTGCAACACACGTGCGACATCAACATCATTGAATATTTCGTTCAGTCTCTCCTCATTCCACATACCCGAAGCTTGGTCAATTAATTCAGACACCCTTGTATATGCTGCGTCTCCCCTAGGAGTAATAATTTTCCTATTTGCACTTGTAGGAATCCAAGGATCATCCCAGATGTTAACATTGTCACCGTTGCCCACTCTCCAAATATATCCACGTTTAAAAGTTGTCACACCCGCAAGAATGCTTTGCCACGTAAAGGAGGAGCCGGCCTTTGGTCCTGCACTTAAGATGTTTCCATGAGGGAAATATTTAGCTTTCAAAACCTTTGCACAAAGAGAATCCGGGGCATTAATAATTCGCCAGGCTTGCTTAGCCAACATAGCTAAATTGAAGGAGTGGAAGTCTCTAAATCCCATGCCGCCTTCATTCTTGGGATAGCATAGCTTCCACCAAGCAAACCAATGAATTTTTTTACCATTATCATCATCACCCCACCAAAATTGTGAGATAGCGTCCATCATCTCCTTACAAACACCCTTTGGAATTTGGAACACTGACATTGCATAGACCAGAATTGCTTGGGCAACTGCCTTCAACAGAATTTCTTTACCACCCATAGACAGGAGTTTCTCCTTCCATCAATTTATTCTCTGGATAATCCTCTCAATAAAGTGTCTGAAACAATCACTCCTATCCGCTCCAATGAGAGCTGGAAGCCCAAGATACTTATCCGACAAGGCCTCCGTATCAATATGAAGTGTTTCACATATTTCAGCTCTAATCAAGGCATTTGTATTAGGAGAAAATAATATGCTTGATTTAGATAAACTCACCAACTGTCCGGAGTTTGCGCAATAGGTATCCAACACTTGTTGCAAGGAAGTTGCATTAGTCATATCAGCTTTCATGAGGATTAGAGAATCATCAGCAAATAAAAGGTGTGAGACTGATGGTGCATTTCTGCACACTCGTACCCCATCTATGCCACCAACTTCTTCATACAACAAAAGGCTAGATAAACCCTCCGCACAAAGGAGGAACAGATATGGTGAAAGCGGATCCCCCTGACGGAGACCCCTAGTCAGATTAAACACTTCAGTTTCCTCAGAATTAAATCTCACCTGATATCGAACAGAGCTGACACACGCCATCATAAGAGAAATCCATCCTTCCGCAAAGCCGAGCTTCCTCATCATGTTCTCCAAGAAAGTCCACTCGACACAGTCATAAGCTTTATGCATGTCAAGTTTGACAGCGCAAGAACCTGTTGAAAGGACAAGGATGTCGCCTAGAGGGGGGGTGAATAGGCGATTAAAACTTTTCCGGTTTAGGCTTGATAATTGCGGAATAAAACTATGTGTTTAAATTAACAAGCCAACAACCTAAATAAACTAGGCTCACCTATGTGCACCAACAACTTATGCTAAGCAAGACAAGCAACAAGGTGATAGCAATATAGAATACGTCAAGCACGAAGGCTATCACAATTTAAAGTGCATAAGTAAAAAGCTCGGATATAGAAATAACCGAGGCACGCAGAGACGAGGATGTATTTCCGAGTTCCTCCTTGTTAAGGGAGTATGTCTCGTTGGAGAGGTGTGAACCAACACAATGGTTCAACAACCACAAAGGTTTCACCTTCTTCTCCGATGAACCGCACCACAAAGATTTGGTTCACCTTCCACTATCGGAATCCTTCGAGGCGGAAATCCGGAGCCTTTCAACAACGATCCGGGGCACAACCCACAACGGGATTGGGGGCTCCTGAACAGCTACAAGTGACCACACAAGGGTCTGAACCACCACATGGGCGTCTAGGGTCCAAAGACCCAAGAGTAACAAGTTCACAAGCTTTCAACTTCCACGAATCCTCGTGGAGAGCACACCGATGCACCAAATGCAAAAGGCAAGAGCACAAGGCTCAAATCCTTCACTCACAAAGTAGGAGAACACAAAGAACTCCAAGATCAAGATCAACTAGGTTCCCCTCACTTAGAGGAGAAAAGGATTGGTGGAAATATAGATCTAGATCTCCTCTCACTTTCCCTCAAAGATATGCAAGAATCATGGGAGGGATAGAGAGGAAGGCAAGCTTCTTCAAAGGTCAACAATGGCGGAGAGAGAAGGGAAAAACTTGCTCAAAACGTGTTCTAACCGTTGGGGAAGAAACCCTTTAAATAGGTTACCCGAAACCAACCGTTATGCCCAGAAACTGCGAGCCCGGCCTGGGAGCCGGTTTGGCCGGCCTAGAAACCGGCCATCCATCCGACCCGGCCGGTCTGGGAGCCGGTCTGGCCGGCCTGGGAGCTGGCCAGGCAGACAGTACCGACAAAACTGCAATATCTTTTTCATCCGGACTCCGATTTCGATGATCTTGGGCTCGTTGGAATCGTAACGAAGATCTTTACAAGATCATGCAGAGAAACATCATAGTCCAACAATGGAGGATAAAACCAAATGGGTAAAGGTTGGACCTCTTGATAAAAGAACAACCGATAAAACCTCCAAACCAAAACCGCAATATGTTTCTCATCCGGACTCCGTTTTCTATAATCTTGGGCTTGTTAGAATACTCACAAGCTCTACAAGATCATGCATATACACATCATAGTCCATCATGTGAGGAGGATAACACAAGAGGAGAGTTTGACCTCTCTACAAGAGACAAACCGGTAAAACCTCCAACATCAAAAACACCACAAGATATTCAAATGAAATCCGTTTTTGATGAACTAGAGCTTGGTATGGAGATGAACACAAGCTCTAAATTCTCACATGGATAAAATCCAAATAAGAACCAAGAAAGATGATATGCCAAATATGCAAAGGTTTGAGCTCTCCACAAAGATGCGATCAAGTTACTCACTTGAGAGCCCCTCTTGATAGTACGCCGTCTATCCTATAACCCGGTCTCCCACTAACACCATGAGACCGGTAAAATAGAAAGCCTATCAAGATCATACATTTGCCTTGCGCATTCCACTTGAGCTCGATGATGACGATCTTGACTCTCTCAAGTTGGAACACCTTTCTTGATTGTGCTTGCTAGCACATGCTTGATGAAGACTTCTCCAAATACTCCCCCATACACCATTATGGGAGAGCCTTGCTAAACTCCGTCTTCATGAATCCACTTGCACTTCATCTTCTTATCTTGATATAGATGATGGCTTGGAGATAAACATGAAGTTCACTCAATCTTCTTTTCCAAGCCATGCTTGCAATAAGCTCAACTCTTCACATGACCATTCTTCATATAAACCCTTGGATGGAACCTTGGTCATCATGTAATCTTCTAGAGTCCAACACATGAACTCCAATCTTTTCCTATGGACAAGATCTACAAGTATATCTCAATGCAAACATTAGTCCATAAGGATTGTCATTAATTACCAAAACCACGCATGGGGCAACACATGCCCTTTCACCTGTGGCCCCCGCTCTTTTATTTTTTATTGAGTGAACACATTCATAGGCCACTAAAACATTGTCAGTAATTAACCGTCCAGGAACAAATGCACTTTGCATGGGAGATATGATGTCAGACAAGATTTGCTTTAATCTTAGGGCTAGCATTTTAGAGATGATCTTGTAGACAACGTTGCATAAGCTAATAGGCCGGAATTGTGTTACCTTCACCGGGTCGCCGGTTTACATTGTCAAACTCGGCGGTTTACACAACGCAAATGCGGTGCCGCCGGTAGCAGACTCCTTCTATTTAATCAAGTGTCTTGTAGGCTAGGCATCGTTTTTTTTAGAAAACACCGAACAAAAATGAGCTTTTAGTGACGGGATTGTCCGTACAAACAACTCCCTCTCTCCTCATGTACGACCACGCCGGGCCGCACCGGGCGGCCACCTCCAGCCTCCTCTAGCCCTCCCCGCATCTCTCCCTCTCCTCCCGCTGCTGATAGGGACGTCGTTGGGCAAAGTGGGTGCGGTGCGGATCCCCTAGGTCGATCTGGTGGTTTGCGGCGGCGGCGTCTGTTCCGACCTCTCCAGCAATGGTGCTTGCATGACGGCGGGGGCCAGGGCACGACCGCAGGCGGCAGTCGCCAGCGGGCGATGACGGCGTGGTTCAGGTGAACCCGATCTCGGCTCAGATGAGTCGGGCGGGCTCTGTCGTCTCACGCTGCTGCCCTTGCTGCGTCTTCCTCCGATGGCGGCTCGCGGAGGCGTTTCTGGGCTAAACACGCAGCACAAGGACGTCCGGGCGGAGTCTGGCGTGGGCATACCCTCCGGGTACCCCAGCGTGTGTATACCTGGTATGGCCCAGCCTGCAGCGCATCGGGTGGCTCGTACGAAGTCCACATGGAGCCCCATCGCCTGGAGTACGTCCCAAGGAAGCTTAGTAACGGCGGTTTAGATTTCATTCCTCGTAAACCGAGGCGGTTGCGAACTCTCGGGACCCAGCCTCCTATATAAATATTGGGAGGGCCGCCGATCTAGGGTAGGCTATCATCCACCTCTCGCCAGATCCAATCTGTGCACCCTTGTAACACCTCAAGCAATACAAACTCAGACAATCAGAAGTAGGGTTTTACACTCCGGGGGCCTAAACCTGGGTAAACTGTGCTCCTTGTTAGCCGTCGTTTCTACCAACGTCATACTTCTCCCCCTACACGAAACCCTACGTACCATGACAATGAGATTTGTCGTGGTAACCCCACGTCAGCGTCCCCGGGAATGGCGGTCGCGACCTCCTCCTCCTCCATTGGAGATGGGCGGCTGGTTTGCGGTTGGGTGTGGCGGATCTCGAGATCCCACATCTAGCCTCGGCCGCGAGTTGGGGAGGCGTAGCAGCCGGTGAAAAACCGAGTTGTGACTCCGGTCATGGCGGGCGCTAGCGGCGTCTTGGCGCCGTTACCTTGTCGAAGGCATCGTCGACTCACTCATGTTGTTCCGAGGGAAAATCCTAGACCCGGGTCTACCGGATCTTACGATGACAACGCCTTTGGTGTTGCTCTCCCTCAGGGGGGCATTGTTTTTGGAGCAGATGCTGGATGGAAGAGAAAAGAGGTAAAGCAGAGTTGCATCTGCCGCGTCGACGATGGTAGGTCTCGGCTGCGTGGCGCAATAATAGCGTGGATCACACGTTCGTTGGGAGACCCCAAGAGGAAGGTCTGATGCAGTGTAGTAGAAGTTTTCCCTTGATAGAAAACCAAGGTTTATCGAACCAGTAGAACTTGGAGAAGGCTTCAAGGAGGTGTCTCCCTCCCCTGGCGCAAGGAGGTTAACCTGGACCTACACACAACACAATCAAACCACTTAAACCACTTTGCCCCAACGAAACAGGAAGGTTGTCAATCTCCCCGGCTTGCCGAACACAAATAATTAAATGTATGGTGTGTAAAATATTATGAGAAAAAAATGGACAGGGAGCAAATGATTATGAAAAGCTATGGAAACGGTTGTAAACAATATGAGAAAATAGGACCGGTCTCCACAGTTCACTAGTGGTGTCTCTCCAAAAGAAAACATGTTGGGTAAACAAATTACATCTAGGCAATTGACAAATTGTGGGCGCATAACAATGCTATCACGACAAAATAAAGTTCACAGTAGTATTTAATTGGGCATTACGTCAAAATACTTAGACCGTTATCCAACTGCATCTATGACTAATAATCCACCCCGGGATCGCTATACAGTCTGTCACCCGAAAGTATTAAGTTGCAAGCAACAAATTATTGCAATAAGCATGGTGCATAATGTAAACAATGTTTACAACACAAAGTAATAAACACCGTTGTTTTACCCCTAGTAGCAACATCACATCCTTGATCCTAATCGTTTCTGTCAACTCGAGCTCAGAACAAGGAGACGTGAACCTACTATCTAGCATAAATATCCTCTCTGAAGATACTAACAACTACTTCGGCCAAAGCAACCACTAACATCGGAGAGCACGCAAGATCATATATAAAACATATCATAGATAAATGAACAAAGAAGTCATGGTGAAAGGACAAGGATGTCGCCTAGAGGGGTGAATAGGCGATTTAAAACTTTTCTGGTTTACGCTTGATAATTGCGGAATAAAACTAGATGTTTAAATTAACAAGCCAACAACCTAAATAAACTAGGTCACCTATGTGCACCAACAACTTATGCTAAGTAAGACAAGCAACAAGGTGATAGCAATAAAGGATACTTCAAACACGAAGGCTATCACATTGTAAAGTGCATAAGTAAAGAGCTCGGGTATAGAAATAACCGAGGCACGCGGAGACGACGATGTATTCCCGAGTTCCTCCTTTTTAGGGGAGTACATCTCGTTGGAGGGGTGTGAGTTTCAAACTCAAGACGCCACAAATGGCCTCACCCTATTCTCCGATGAACCTTGCCCAAAAGCTCGGTTCACCTTCCACTATTGATTTCCTTTTGGGCGAAAATCGAGTCCCTTACAAAAATCTTGAGGCACAACCCACAAAAGGATTGGGAGCTCCCAAGTTAGCTTTTCTCTCTCGTCTTAATTAGGTATGTGGGACCCAGCCAAGATGTAGAGTATTTTGGAACTTAATATGGAGCCAGAATGTAGACTATTTTGGAATGGAGGGAGTAGGTATCAATATAAGTCAGATCCCAGCAAACACAACATGTAGCATTACAATAAGATGATCTTGATCATGATAGGCAGCTCACAAGATCTAAACATGATGGCACAAGTGGAGAAGACAACCATCTAGCTACTGCTATGGACCCATAGTCCAAGGATGAACTACTCACACATCACTCCGGAGGCGGGCATGGCGATGTAGAGCCCTCCGGTGATGATTCCCCTCTCCGGCAGGGTGCCGGGAAGAGCTTCAGAACCCCCCGAATTAGGGTTGACGACGGCGGCGGCAGCGAATATGTTCTGGATGAAAGGCTCGGTGTTTTAGGGTTTTCACGTCTCGGGGAATAAATAGGCGAAGGGGCGATGTCGGCGGATCCCCGAGGGGCCCAAACCACCAGGCGGCGCGGTGGGCCCCCTGCCGCGCCGGCCTATGGTTTGGCCACCTCGTGGCGAGTCTTCGTCTCTCCTTCGGACTCCGTGTACGTGTTGGAAAAATAGGGACGTGGCCTTTTGTTTCGTGCAATTCCGAGAATATTTCCAGAAGTAACTTTCTGAAACCAAAAACAGCAGAAAACAGGGAACTGGCACTGTGGCATCTTGTTAATAGGTTAGTCCCAGAAAATGCATAAAAGTGATATGAAGTGTATATAAAACATGTAGCAAATGGTATAATATAAGCATGGAACAACAGAAATTATGGATACGTTTGAGACGTATCAAACACCTTTCTTGATTGTGCTTGCTAGCACATGCTTGATAAAGACTTCTTCAAATACTCCCCCATACTCCGTTATGGGAGAGCCTTGCTTAGCCCCGTCTTCATGTATCCACTTGCACTTTATCTACTTCTCTTGATATAGATGATGGCTTGGAGATAAACATGAATGTTCACTCCATCTTCTTTTCCAAGCCATGCTTGCAATAAGCTCAACTCTAGATGACCATTCTTCATATAAACCCATTGGATAGAACCTTGGTCATCATATAATCTTCTAGAGTCCAACACATGAACTCCAATCTTCTTCATGGACAAGATCTATAAAGATATCTCAATGTAAACATTAGTCCATAGAGATTGTCATTAATTACCAAAACCACACATGAGGGCACATGCACTTTCAATCTCCCCCAATTTGGTAATTGATGACAATCTCTTTTGAGAGGGTTTATAATATGAAAATTAACGAGCAAGAACCTATTATACTAACATCAAATACTACAAAAGTATGTGATGTTAGTCCAACAACATATATAGAGCAAACTCCCCCACAATTTATGCACGTGTATATGAACATGAATTCATTGCATATATTGTCAACTATTACCGGTGGTGGAGTTTTGACTATATACAAAACCAAGCAGCGAATGCAAAGGCAAGAAGGGCAAATACTTAAGAACCAATCAAAGTAAAAAGCCGAATTCCATAAACCCTCCAAAACTTCTCCCCCATTGGCAACAATTGCCGAAATGGGCAAAAAGTTGCAGAAGGCCAACATAGTGAGAGTTCCTCCACGAGTTTAACTTTTCTCATAAAATGAGTAGAATCAAATGGGCATTTTCCATTGATAAAAAATTGGAGGAAATCAAACTATATTGAGAATCCAAAGATTGCAACAAAATAGCAAAGGGAGAGATACCTCAACAAAAGAGGCAAGCAATCAAAGGATCCAAAAGAACAATTGGACACAAGAAGATATTATGATAAGATCAACAAATGTTCTAAAAATCAAGAGGGAACTCCCCAAGGTACGTGCACAAAGTAGGATTTGCATTTTACTATGGTGTGCACAACATGGAATCCTTACTCCCTCCTAGACAATTTTAGAACACAACCAAGTGCAAGAGAGTATTTTTAGAATACCAATTAAAGATGTAACTACTCTCATGTGTATAAGTTTCTAAATAGACATCAATCATGAAGATATAAGTCCACAAAGAAACATGCACACACAAAATAGATACTACGGTGAAGAACATGATATCCTAGTGAAGTCATATATATACCAATAAGATCTTTGCTTTAAAGCATAGCACAAAGCTCAATTTTATCTTAAAAGGATATAGATGAACTTCCAACAAAATCTCATCATAGCATCAAGAATATCCACAAGGGAAAAAATATAGTTGGGATGCTCCGAGAAAGATAACAAGTATCACAAAGGGCAAATGATTTTGCAAATTCATCAATATTGCATATGAGAGACTTTGAGAAGAATTGCTAGATTAACATATTTGGGATTGGAGAATCAATAAAATGATTATATATATTCCCTTGATATGTAATCATCCCGGCTTGCTCACATTTGCAATAAAAATGTTTTGATAAAGGCTTTGCAAGAACACATCAATTGCAATATAGATTCATGCCAAGAAACAACCTACACAAGGTTGAAAGCTAGTAAAGTAGGCATGAGGTAGATACTTGTTACCGAGATAGCATTGGTGATGTAGAGATAAGAGTTCACGATCATCCAAGCTTGGCTCCAATAAGCACATGGTGACACCACCTTCCTTGTAAATGAGACAAGCTTCCAATGCATCTCCAATGTACCTAAAACAAATTCAAGTACAAAATGGTACCCAAACTCATTGGGTCCAAAGTAGTTAGAGCAACTACAATACATAGGACAAACTCCACATAAATATGTGCATATTGATATGAAATTGAATTTCATGCACATCTTAGCCATTTAGGATTTGATGGAGTTTATCCTATATATTGGATCAACGAAAGTAAGCATGCCATAAGATATACATATAGTAAATATGCATGCACAAGACTTTCAAGAACCAAACGAGATACAATTTGGACAAAACACCAATTAAATCAAGAAAGCACACACAAGTGTGACAAGAAAAAAATTGTCCAAATTATATCAAAACCCAAATCAACACATGATTGAAGATACCACTTTGAAAAGATACCAAATGAAAGTAAGATACCAATGATGAAAATACCATCAAGGAATAAACCAAACCCTCTACACTTCTCATGATGGCACAAAGTACCAAGACGAGAAATGTTTGTCTTCCAAAGAGACACGTCATCGGGATCAAATACCAATTGAAGACAACTAATGTTCAAAAGCATATAGGATTGCTCCCCAAGATATGTGCATTATTTATGATCTTGCATTTGAATACAAAATGCACATAAATGGGATCATCACTCTCCATACATATTATTCAAACACTAGTCATGTTCAAGGAAAGCAATAGGATACAAAACCAATTCAAAGAATGATGTTCTACTCAATATAGGATAGCTTCCCAAGAATAGTGCATTATCTAGAAGTATGACTTTGAATGAAATGCACTAGAATGGGATCATTGCTTTTCCTAACTCAAGAAAGCATAAAACAAATTTTGAGTAGAGCAACAAGGATCCAAAAGATACAAGGATGACAAGAGGATTTAGATCAAACAAGTCCTTGGCAATAAAAAGGCAATTCAAAGCAAGAGCCAAAAAGAAGATGGTCTACAAATTCCACCACAATTATGAGTATCACTTGTCATGGACAAGGAGTATATGGAGATAATTCTCGGTGGTATATAGGAATGATATTAAAGACCAACTTCACAACAAATAAGCATATGGCAAAGGATAGAATTAAAAGCCATGCTTAGATAGATAGATATTCTTGATAGCTTCAATATTCACGCGATCATGCAAAGCAACTCCAAAGAGTAGCTTGAAGCAATCGGTTTCCCAAAAGATATATGCGAACATATTTGGGGAAAGCCGTACCAAGAACGTCCATCACAAACAAGATCCAAAGAAGAGAGACAAAAGCATTTAAGCAAATATGGAACTTGTTTGAGAAACATGCCACATAGGAATAAGATAATGAAGAATATCAATTCTAGGTGGCAATACCTCACATGTTCACATTTTCTAGGTTTGTAATATGCACAAAGCTTATTACTCCCCCATAATGTGATAATCCATTTTTTTAACAAGAGGCAAACAAACCAACTAGAGATAATTAATGGACATTATAGAATTTGAATTTCTCATGAGAATGACATACCACATAGAGATAGATAATATTGATATATCAACACTAAGTGGTATTCCTCATGTATACACATTTTTAGGATTGTGAAGTGCACGAAGCATATCACTCCCCAAAATGGGATAGTCCATTAATCTCTCAAAAAGAGAGCCAACAAGATAAGATATCAAATAAAAGCAATAAGGCTCAAAACAAGTAAATGGTGTGCAAACCAACATACACATACTTGATTACTCAAGATAAGTAAGTAGAGAGCACAACACATACAAACACTAGCAAGGTACAAAACCAAACACATGCAAGGGTGCAAGCAACTTTCAATGTATATATGATACAAGCACAAGTTACCGCAAGGAGGAACATTGGTATGAGATAGAACAATATAATCCAAATGACTTGGCTTGAGAGAATAAATTGATGAAGATCCCTTAATTCTTCATGATGTAGCCAAGTCTCCAATGCCCTCCAACAACACCTATTGATCAAGTTTTAGCTTGTTGGTCCCCAACCAAGTTGGGTCCTAAGAGGTTAGTCACAATAGGCTTGGCAACCCAAATGGTGCTTTTCTTGACACCACTTTGAGTACCAACATATTTGGCAAACACATTGCCAACCTTATCCTTCCGAAGAGAATAAACATCATCAATAATAATGGGGTTGGATAAGGTACCATTAGTGCATGAAGAAGCAAAGTGGCCCTTCTCACGGCATATGTAGCAACATTGGCTTCCTCCTTTCTTCTTAGTTGGAATCTTGAGGAGAGGTAGCTTGATTCTTCTTGGGAAGAGGCCGTTCTTCATCTTGAGTTTGAGCTTGAGGCCGCTTCCCTTGTT
Organism: Poa pratensis; assembly: GCA_947311845.1. Taxonomy (NCBI): domain Eukaryota; kingdom Viridiplantae; phylum Streptophyta; class Magnoliopsida; order Poales; family Poaceae; genus Poa; species Poa pratensis. The sequence goes on along the minus strand of CAMZMU010000034.1, from coordinate 77,146,694 downwards.
GCTTCTCACTAAGAGGCTTCTTCTTCAAAGGGCAAGATCTAACATGGTGCCCTTCAACTTTGCACTTGAAGCAAACAATCTTGGCCGAATCTTTAGCTTGTTCTTGGCCCTTGTTCTTCTTGTTAGACTTGGACTTGTTCTTGTTATTGGAGTTGAATCCAAGTCCACTCTTGTCATTGGGGCGTCTTTGAACACTCAACACATTGTCAAGTGTGGACTTCCCAACATGACGCTTTTCCAAGTCTTTCTTCAAAGAAGCGACTTGGGCCTTGAGCTCTTTTAATTCCTCTACATGGTTAGTATCAACAAAAACACTAGAGGAAGTAGATGCTTCATTGTTAGAGCAACAAGGCATGGAAAGTAATTCATCACAAGATTAGCAATATTGTGAGTGGATGAATACAAGGACTAGCACATGGCAATAAAGCATTTAGAGTAAAGTAGTGCCATTGTCCACATGAGGCTCACAAGATGTTACCTTTGTAGTGATAGCCTCATGAGCTAACTTTAGCTTCGCATGGGATGCTAGAAGATCCTCATTAGAGCTAGAGAGCTTTTCATGACTTTCTTCCAATTTCCCATACTTGCTAGTTAGCAACTCAAGTTGAGCCCTTAGCTCAACATTCTCCTTCAAAATAGATGCTTCACAGAAGTGGAGTTAGTAGCACAAGCATCATTACATTAGAAATGGAAGAAGACAACTTGGCAAGCTCATCATTCAACCTAGCATTTTCCTCAATAATATTAGCATGATCACATGAGGGAGTAGAGGAACTAGGCACATCATTTTTAGATAGTTGAGTTTGGAGTTGATCATGAGACTTGGTAAGGAGAGAGTGTTCACTTTCCAAAGCCTTAGAGCTTTGTCAAGTCTCTCTATATCCTCAATTAGTCTAGCATTGCCAACACCAAATTCAACTTTTTCCTTTTTAAGCACTTTATATTTAGCAATAGCATGATCTCTTTCCTTAATGATTTTAGCAAAAATAAGATCATTTGTTTCATCAAGAGATTCAAGTTTCTCCTCAAGAGACACTCGAAGCTCATGCTCTTCCTCAAGAGCATTTTCTAAGGATGCTTTTTCCATAGCATCCTCTCTTTCGATCCTTCCCTTTTCTTCAATGATTTCCTTGCACTTAATAGCATAAGTCAAAATTTCACACAAATAAGAGCAAGCTTTACTACCTTTAGGGAGAGCACTAAAAACCATCTCACTCTTTCTTTTAAAGAGTCAATATCATCCTCTTTTAATCCATAATAATCCTCATCCTCATCATCACAAGATGTAGAGGGTTCCAAAGGTGGAGATACCTTTGAATCCCTAGCCATAAGGCAAAAGTGAGTAATGGACGATGATGATGAAGAATTGCTTGAAGCACCATTGAGGTCCATGTCTTGTTCCAACAAGTGTTGGGTTTCCTCTACATTGTTAGCCACACAAGTACTAGAGGAAATGGAAGCATTGTTTTCATGGCAACAAGACATAGAAAGCATATCATCATGAGATTTAGTTAAGCAACTAATACATGATATGCAAGGACTATCAACACTAGCATGTAGGACATTTGAAGTGCTAGAGTGTTTAAGTCCAAAGATAGAACATTGCAATGAGATAGAGATGAAGTATAGTCAATAGAATATTCACCATCAACAAAGCAATTTCTATCACCACTCACCATATCATTACCTTGTGACAAATCACATGTTGGTGGAGTGGAAGAAGTTGTGAACTCATCACGGCCGGAGGTGGAAGGAGAACAATCATCCTCAATAATGTTGGACACTTCATATTTATCTTGAAGCTTGGTCCAAAGCTCATGAGCGTTCCGAAAAGGCATGATTGATGCAAGAACTACATCGCTCAAAACACAAATGAGACCATTAGATACTTGAGTATCGAGATGAGAGTTTTTCTCATCCTCTAAAGATAATTCTTGGGAATCCTTTGGAGGAGAAAAACCCACATCTACAATACTCTATATAATTTGGACCCATGGCCCTAAAAAGATTAAGCATGCGAATTTTCCAAACATCATAATTTGTGCCATCGAATATGAAAGTGGGATCGTGCACTAATTCTCTAAACGACATCTTTACTCTCTAGGCGGTAAAGCCCAAAAAGAGAGCCCAGCTCTGATACCAATTGAAAGGACAAGGATGTCGCCTAGAGGGGGGGGTGAATAGGCGATTTAAAACTTTTCCGGTTTAGGCTTGATAATTGCGGAATAAAACTAGGTGTTTAAATTAACAAGCCAACAACCTAAATAAACTAGGTCACCTATGTGCACCAACAACTTATGCTAAGCAAGACAAGCAACAAGTGATAGCAATAAATACTTCAAGCACGAAGGCTATCACAATGTAAAGTGCATAAGTAAAGAGCTCGGGTATAGAAATAACCGAGGCACGCGGAGACGACGATGTATTCCCGAGTTCCTCCTTTTTAGGGGAGTACGTCTCGTTGGAGGGGTGTGAGTTTCAAACTCAAGACGCCACAAATGGCCTCACCCTATTCTCCGATGAACCTTGCCCAAAAGCTCGGTTCACCTTCCACTATTGATTTCCTTTTGGGCGGAAATCGAGTCCCTTACAACAATCTTGAGGCACAACCCACAAAAGGATTGGGAGCTCCCAAGTGGCCACAAAAGGCCTCAACCGCCACAAAAGGCGTCTAGGGTCCAAAGACCCAAGAGTAACAAGCTCACGAACTTTCACTTCCACGAATCCTCGTGGAGAGCACAAACCGATGCACAAAAGCAATGGCAAGAACACAAGAAGTGCTCAAGTCCTTCACTCTCAAATCCACCAAAAGCAACTAATGCTTATGGGGGGAGAAGAGAGGAAGAACAAAGAAGAGAACCACACAAGAACTCCAAGATCTAGATCCATTAGGTTCCCCTCACTTAGAGAGAGATGGATTGGTGGAAATATAGATCTAATCCCTCTCTCAAATCCCTCAAAGATATGCAAGAATCATGGGAGGAATTGGGAGAGGTGCAAGCTTTCTATGGTCAACAATGGAGGTGAGAGAGGGGGAAATTTCGTACTTGAAAGAGCTGAACACATTGGGGAAGAAGGGGGCCTTGTTATAGGTCCCAGAAAAAGAGCTGTTGCAGAAAAACTTACACCGGAGACTCCGGTTTGCTTAGACCGGAGACTCCGGCCTACCTGGAGACTCCGGGGACATTCCGGGCAGGTTTCGGACCAGGGACCAGTAGCTGCCGTCGATTGGGATGAAAAACGAAGCGCGCAGACCGGAGACTCCGGCCTAGAAAATTCTGCAGCAACACCAACACGAAAACGGCTAGAACTTTTTCACCCGGACTCCGATTTCGATGATCTTGAGCTCGTTGGAATCGTAACGAAGAGCTTTACATGATCATGCAGAGAAACATCATAGTCCATCATGTGAGGAGGAGACCAAAAGAGGAAAGTTAAGACCTCTCTATAAAAGACAAACCGGTAAAACCTCCAACATAAAAAATGACACAAGATATGCATATAAAATCTGTTTTTGATGAACTAGAGCTTGGTATGGAGATGAACACAAGCTCTAAATCCTCACATGAATAAAAGGCAAATAAGAACCAAGAAAGATGAAATGCCAAGTATACAAAGGTTTGAGCTCTCCACAAAGATGCTATCAAGTTACTCACTTGAGAGCCCCTCTTGATAGTACGCCGTCTATCCTATAACCCGGTCTCCCGCTAACACCATGAGACCGGTAAAATAGAAAACCTATCAAGATCATACCTTTGCCTTGCGTATTCCAGTTGAGCTAGATGAAGACGATCTTGACTCTCTCAAGTTGGAACACCTTTCTTGATTGTGCTTGCTAGCACATGCTTGAGAAAGACTTCTTCAAATACTCCCCATACTCCGTTATGGGAGAGCCTTGCTTAGCGCCATCTTCATGTATCCACTTGCACTTTATCTTCTTCTCTTGATATAGATGATGGTTTGGAGATAAACATGAATGTTCACTCAATCTTCTTTTCCAAGCCATGCTTGCAATAAGCTCAACTCTAGATGACCATTCTTCATATAAACCCATTGGATAGAAGCTTGGTCATCATATAATCTTCTAGAGTCTAACACATGAACTCCAATCTTCTTCATGGACAAGATCTATAAAGATATCTCAATGCAAACATTAGTTCATAGAGATTGTCATTAATTACCAAAACCACACATGAGGGCACATGCACTTTCACATGGTTTCCACAATTCATCGGATACCAGCAAACACAACATGTAACATTACATAAAGATAATCTTGATCGTGTTAAGAATCTCACAAGATTTAAACATGGAGGTACAAGGAGATGAGACAACCATCTGGCTACTGCCATGGACCCGTAGTCTCGTGGTGGACTACTCACACATCACTCCGAAGGCAGGCATGGTGGTGTAGATGCCTCCGGTGACGCCTCCGATGATGATCTCCCCCTCCGGCAGGTTGCCGGGAAGAGCTTCAGAACCCTCCCGAACTAGGGTTGGCGACGGCGGCGGCCTCAGTTGTCTTTCTGGAATATGGTTGGGTGTTTTAGGATTTTCGGGGACGGGACAATTTATAGGCGAAGAGGTGGCGCCGGAGAAGCACCAGTGGGCCCAGACGGGCTAGGGCACGGGCCCACCCCAGGCCACGCCTAGAGCCCGTCCCCTCTCCTGGGGGGTCTCCTCCGGGTGATCTTTGGTCGGTACCTTCTTTCCTTCGTAAAAATAGATCCCTTAAATTTTCAGGTCTTTCGGAGAATATTTCCTGACTAGCATTTCTGAAACAAAAGGATAGCAGAAAACAGGAACTGACAGTAGGCATCTTGTTAATAGGTTAGTCCCAAAAATTGTATAAATATGATATAAAAACATTATAAAAACACGTGACATTGACATGTAACAAGCATGAAACAATAAAAAATTATAGATACATGTGAGACATATCACGCAACGGGTCTCCATGGCGGCCGTGTTGTGATGGACTTGCGCAGGGCTAGGGCTATGTCTGGCACCGTGGCAGCGTCGATGACAGGTCTGACAAGGTTAATGCGTTGATACGTGTTCAGAAGATGGATCCGCGGAATATGGTGGCGGCGACACCTAGAGCATGCGCATGTGGTGCCCGCTGAGAGACTGTTGGACCGGTTTGCTCCCGACCTGCCGTTGGACGGTTCGGTTGAGGCTTCTGGTTTAAGATGACATGTGTTGGTGGTTGGTGTCGGGTCTGGGCAAACGACTCGATCATATCCATCCCCTTTATCAAGTTGGTAGGAGTTGCGATAGATATTGAAGGTGGCTTTAGACTTATTATTGATGTATTGCTTTGTAAGACGTTGTTGAATAATTAATAAAAATGGGCGTGTATATCGATTCGATGCAGTGGGTTGGGTTTCAAGTTTCAACCTCCATTTCGAAAAAAGAAAAATAACATAGAGCATCTTAAATCTGTTAGTTAACAAAGGGAATGAATAGAAGTAAGCCAACTCGACGCGAAAGAATAGTAAAAAGTAAAATTACATAGAAAAATATATTAGCCAATCTACTTAGATCTCATCGCTATACTAGATCTTGAAGACACAATAGCCACTCTTTGATTGAAATGAGATCTAAAATCTCACAGAAATATCGATTAGAGCACCCACACGCCACATTTTTGCAAGTCATCACCGTAGGTCCAGACTTTTTTGAGGCGATAGGTCCAGACTTTGACGAGACTGTTGGACTAGGGTAAGGAAGGGGGGCCAAGATGGCGGCATGGAGAGCAGCATCTAGGTTTGCGAAAAAGAGTGAGAAAAATAATTGCAAGCGACACCCCCGGACGCCAAATGCTATATATCGCCCGCAGGCGGCGCCAGATGGCCACGCCGCCTGAAGCACCGTGCTGTTGGGCCGACCATTTTCCTTCTTTTTTTGTTTATATTTTCATTTTTGTTTTCTTTTTTTGTTTTCTTTTTCTTTTTTGTTCTTTAGTTTTTCTTTTTTCTATTTCTTTTCTCGTTTTTTACTTTTTATGATTTTGTAAAATGTTTCAATTAAAAAAATTCATATTAAAAAAATGTTCAAATTCAAGATTTTATTCATATACGAAATTTGTTTCAATTAAAAAAGCATATTAAAATTGTTCACATTCAAAATTTTGTTCTTATTCAAAAATTGTTCCAATTCAAAAGTTGTTCCAATTCAAGATCCTGTTCATATTCAAAAATGGTTCCAATACAAGATTTTGTTCATATTCGATTTTTTTTCAAATTTAAGATTTGTTCATATTAAAAAATTATTCAAATTCAAAGTTTGTTCATATTCAGAAATTATTCAAAACTTTAAAGTTCAAATTTAATAAACGCTCAGATTTTTTAAAATGTTTCAGAACTGAAAAATGTTCTTTTTCAAAATCTTTTATAATTTTTGTTTCCATTTTTTATTAACCGAAAAGAGAAAAAGGAGGAGACAATTCTACCTGATATTGGGCCCACAAATATGCGGGCCAGATACATTTCCTTTCAGGCGGCACGGGGCTGAGGCGCCGCCAGCGAGTACTGCATATCCACACCCAATTTGGATGTCGTCTAAAGCCCAACATTGTGACCATGGATAGAACAACCCTTATATCCAATTCACAGCCCACGGTGAAGGACTCTGTACACGACGCGGTCACGCCGCCAACCCTAAACCCTAACCCAACAATTCCTCCCTATATAATTGCCCCTCCACACAGATCCCATCATCGCCGCCGAAGAGAAGCTCATCCAGCCTCCAGCATACACGCAACAATCTTCTTCCCACGGCCAGATTTTCTCTCTGCTTCTTATATGTCTCCGATTTATTTCGATTTCGTTCCGATTTGTACCTTTGCATCTGGTGATGGCAGTGACGATTTGCAAATATTCAAGCTCAACAGACCAAATCACAGGTCTTCTCTCAGGAGTTGATTTGTATGCCGATTATCCCGCTGAACCGAGCCATCTGACACCATATTTTTTACACCCCTGTTTTGTTTTGGAGGAACGTTGTTGCGATGAGGATAACAAGCTCCCTCTTCTGAAAGCATTGACGACATCGCTGGCAGAATCGAACCAATTAAACATTGCCACCACTGAGTAACTACGTGCCTTCCTCGAAACATATTTTTTCGGAATTTGGTTTTCCTTTCTTTCCGCACTGATAGATCTATTTGGATCGTGAGGAGGTAATTGATGCATAATCCAACACTTGATCCGAGGGCGGTGTAAGCCGGCCGTATGATGTCATCTTTGCACCTGAATCCATTAGATTTCTGTTGTTCTCCTGTCGTTTTGATTTTTTCTTGATAAGTATCAGTTGATGAAACCTTGAAACAATCTTAGGACACCTTCTGACACAGTGCCTATTTTCCTGTGAATGAGAAGGAATTTATATTCTGATGATACTATACCATGCAATCTTTTGTTTCTTTTTATTTATATATATATCTCCGGATTCGATTTTTACTCTAGATCTATCCAACAAGGTTATAGCCCATGATGATTAGCTTTATGTTGGAATTACCGTCAGATTTCCAAATGACGATACTTTTGCGGCTTTCTGAGGCTGAATACCTAGTGTAACAAACCATTAGATTATTTTTAATTTTGCTCATGTTTATATTGATAGGAACCTGTGACTGCATCTCAATCAGTTCATAGAACTGGTAATTGTGATTATGGTGTGTTAACTAACCATTTTATATGATAGTTGATTAGACACTGGGGAATTATTTGGCAGTGATGATAAACTTAAGGCTTGTTTCTCAAAACATTCGCAGTTGCCGCCTAAGAACTTTCGCCCTGCCAGGCTTGAGAGTTAATGCTGTTAATTCCTTCCTTGGATGTCTGAGCCTTAATAACTTCCCCAGATAGTTTCTTTTCTTCTATATTTCTGATTTCTGTTGCATTGCAAATGATGATAAATTTAAGGCTTGTTTCTCAAAACATTCGCAGTTGCCGCCTAAGAGCTTTCGCCCTGCCAGGCTTGAGAGCTAATGCTGCTAGATCCTTCCTTGGATGTCTGATGCCTCGCAACATATTCATAATTTTGTTAATTCTGTAGTTCTGTGTGTCCTGATTGACAAATCATTTTGTTTCTAAAAAATTTCAAGTATCGCAGAATGGCTTCCACTTGCCAGTCATTGTGTAATTTGTAACTGAGCAAAAAGGTGTTATATAACATCTCACTGCTTATACTCAGCTTGTATCTCAATATTTGTAACTTCAGGAAATTATGAGGATGCATCAGGGTGTCATTTTTATTTGTAACTACATCTTGTATCAGAAAGAAGCAAGTTAAGTGGATGCTTTCAGAAGTTGTTCGTTCTTGCATCATTGTAATTGTGCAAAAAAAATCTATGGAAATTAAATGTTGTGGTTTGTGACAGATGACATGAATTAAATCGTTGTGATATGAATTTCACACATGATTTACAAATATGCTCAAATACCTCCAGTTTCACAAAGAAAAATACATTTATGCCAACACCAACCGAATAGTCACATAATAGATTACTCAACTAAATATTAGTACGAGGAAATCGATAAGAAAGAACTATTAAATCAACGATTCAATCCATTTATTTGCATCATGCGAGGCAAATCGATTCTAATGGAAAAGCATCTAACGAGCAATGCGCCCATGCACGCATACAGACTTAGAGCTATAATCGGCCGTGCCCTATAAAATCTAATTTATATGCCACAAATATAGGGCATGAAACAGCAAAAAACGCTCTCCAGCGTCTGCCCTATTATACTCTATGCCCTAAATGTTTTTAGTGCAGAGCCCATTGTGACTCAAATATACATCAGAACACACCCTGCCCTATATCCCACTAGCCGAGCGCGCACAGCCCAACTGCCGCGCGGAAACTTCATTTCCCCCTCCTGCCGAACCACCCCCGACCCGTCCCGCCGCCGTCGGCTAGAAATCGACCGCTGTAGCGTCCGCCGCACTACTTCCTACCTATTCCCCGCCGTCGCCGACCATAGAATCGCCCGCCGGCGAGTTGAATCGGCTGTGCGCCGCCGCCGTTGCCGGGCTCGATTCGGGCTGTCTCCGGTTGATTTTGCAGGACCAGCACGGAGACCGGGCCGCACCACCTCGGCCGAGCCGCACGCAAGGTGTTTGAGGTAAGTGATAACCCATATTTTTTTTAAGTTTTTGGTTTGATTTCTTATTAGAGACTTAAACACAAATAAATTGTGTTTGTAGATGGTTTTAATCGAGTATTCCTCCGATGAGGAGCATGATTTGGAGGAGGAGGAAGACATTGCTTTGATTTTGATGTTGCACAACAAGACCAAGCGGCCGAAGCGTGGAGGTTCGGTCTTTGGCCGTGAGGAGATTAAGAGGGAACGTTTGGAAGCCGATGCAAAGCTAATGCGCAGCTACTTCATTCCCACTCTTGTTTATCCAGAGCGTATGTTCCGCCGTCGCTTCCAGATGTCTATCCGTTTGTTCAGGGAAATTGCAGAACGCGTGAAGGCTCATGATCAATTTTTTGAGCAACGAAGAAGTGCATGCGGGACTCTTGGGCACATCACCTTCCAAAAGGTCACAGTCGCATTGCAGCAACTTGCATATGGCATCCCAGCTGATATGGTTGATGACCATTTGGCCATGAGTGAGAGCCAGAGTATCAAATGTGTCTAGCGTTTTGCTGTCGCAATAGTTCAAGTATTTGGTCCGGAGTTTTTGAGAAGCCCCACTGTTGAAGACACAACGAGGATCTTGGAGATGAACAAGGCTCGTGGCTTTCCAGGTATGCTAGGCTCAATAGATTGTATGGATTGGAGGTGGAAGAACTGTCCTGCTGCATGGCATGGACAGTTTAGAGGGCAAAAACAGGATTCCACCATTATTTTAGAGGCCGTGGCGCATCATGAGACTTGGATATGGCATGCATTTTTTAGGATGCCCGGTTCTTGCAATGATATCAACGTTCTTCAACGCTCTCCTCTTTTTGCCAAGCTAGCCAACGGGGAGTCACCACCGGTTGAGTTCCAAGCAAACAACCGGATATACAAAATGGGGTACTACCTAGCGGATGGTATCTACCCCAAGTGGGATACATTTCTGAAGCCCGTAGTTACCCCTCAAGGCAAGAAGGAAGTTGATGTCCACACTGCTCAAGCGGCTGCAAGAAAGGATGTGGAGAGAGCATTTGAGATTTTCAAGCCCAATTTTCTATTTTGAGGCGAGGTTTTGGGATGAAGAAATGCTTTGGTACATCATGAATGCATGTGTGATCATGCATAACATGATAATACAAGATGAGCGTGGCCAAAATGTGGTCTATGGTACCTATGAGTAGATGGGGCGACCGGTGAGGCCGAGGCGAGGTGGAGGCCGAGCTGCACGCTTTCTTGATGCCTACCACGACATTCGTGACTCCGACGTGCACGAGGATCTTCAAAAGGTTCTCGTGGAGGAGTGGTGGTCATGGTATGGAAAGCAAAGGCAACACCGTGCACTTGATTGATGTTTGTTCCATGTCATGAAACAATTCTATTGTGTGTTGATTTGTTTGCAAGATGATGAACCATTTGATGAACAATTCGTATTGTGTTGTAATAAGTGATTTCTATTGAACCTTTATTTGTTTGAATACATTTTAGATCATCCTTTATACTATTCATTTGACATATGTATGCAAATGTGTAAAAACATAGTGAAAATGAGGGGTGTTGCGCGGCAGGCGTGCCCCATAATAGGGCAGCCGCTGGAGCATGCCGTGCCCTATTATAGCGCAGCTGGTAAAGCAACGGTCGTTTTGTGCCCTAAAAGTGAAAAACGGGTGCCCTATAATGAAAAAACGGTGCCTAATAGGTCTACCGTTAGAGTTGCTCTTACAGGCGTTTGGAACATATTGATCCGTGCAATTCCTGCCGACCACCCTCCCTTTACCGGCTAAGCTGATCGTGGAACCTCCAGATGGCCATGCATGTAAGGACAATGTGGATCAGTCACGGAAAGTGTATTTTGATCTGAGCACCAGTGTTCCTGTCATTTTAATTTTTTTGAAAATCGTATTTTCTGAGTTCCAAAAAATTCTGAAAATAAATTGGGATGTCGGTAACGGCATATCCCACAAACGTGTAAAATACCAATTTCAAATACTTTGTATTATGGGCTACATAAAAATGACAATATCTTATAAAATTTAGAGATTTAAAACTATGCATACTCAGAAACCAAGTCTTTGGAGCCGTTAGCATCCTGCATGGTAGAGGCTATGAAGCCTAGCAGAGAGGCCACCATTCAGTTTTTGGTCAAATGTTTTCTCCAATTCATAATTTTGTTTATGCTTTCCATCCGAGTTTATAAATTTTTTTCTAGAAGATCTAATTTCTTCCAATTCGTTTGTGGTCAATAAAAAACACAAAATGAAATCCAAAGACTTTGGATTTATTATCGAGGATTGTTGCCAAACGAAGAGCACTAGGTTGTACCTCCTCGAGGAGGGTGGCTGCCAACCAAGGAGTACTAGTAACTGGCCCGTCCACTTGCCCATCACATCAGAGAAGGCCTCCACTGTCCACGCTAGCCCATAAACCGGTAGTGGATAATCTGAATACCAAGCATTCATATTCGAGAGATTTAAATGAATGTGAAAATATACGAATCTGAACAGAAATGAAAATGGATGTGGTATTGAATTTTGAAACAAATGTGGATATTGTAATAGATATATTTGTATTTGAATAAAATTATGTTCGTCAATTTTGGTAATTCTAGCCCGATATGCCTATTCAAGCTAATTTTTTTATTGTAGTCAAATGTGTTTTCTTATAAGTGAAGTTAAAACTGTTGTGTATTATATCACAATACTGTTATATAGTTGACTCATAAGAAACAAGTATATTATTTTCTTATATACGTTTTAGCTGTGAAATAGGAAAACATCTGATCCGTCTTGGAGTAATATTCCTGATTTCTCTATCCCATGATCTATCCCCACGTGTCCTGACCAACCAACACGAGGACCCAATAGTCGGTAAAAAAAACTTCATTGGATGACATGCGGGCTCTAGATCTGAGGAAATCAAACAGCCGCTGACCTGCGGGCCGCCCTCACTGACGCACCAGAAGTGAGAGATCCCGGGAGGTTAGGTTTTTGAGGGGATTTGCTTCGCATTCATATTAACATTATCCGTATTCATTTTGAAACCATGAAAACGGATGTGGGAGGGGCATTATCTTGATCCGTTTCCATCCCCCTAACCGCCGCCCACCATCCGCGCTTGCTACACCGTCATAGGGTGTGCGGTGCTCTGGCCCTCACCCCCCCGCCGATGGTACCAGAGAGGCTGTCACGGTTGTGAGAGTAGGTTTCGTTGATTAAAAGCTAAAGGTACCATGCAGAACTCTGTAAACCTGCGCATGTTTATAAATATAGATATCGTGAGTTCGTGACGCTTTTTCCATGAAGATCCATCTCTCTGTGGCAGAGATTCTGGACGACCCGCCTGAGATGGGGCTGATATACCGTTCTGTGGTAGTGAGAGATGTGCCACCAGTGATATCCCTCTCTTTGGTAGCGAGACCTACGAAACAAGCCCTAACTCCGGTGCAAACAATGAGCGAGTGCGTCGGAGAGGGAGAAGGAAGGAAGCGGAATAGCTCTTGCATTTTGCTACCCGACGGTGCTCGATCGTCCATTGTTACCCACAAGGTCAAAGTTATCGGCTAAGCTTGCCACTAACTTTGATGCCTGTTATCGTGGCCTTGCAGTGAGAGAAAGCAGAGATATATTGGCTACTTGATTACGACCTTCAAACACGCCGGCATAGGCATCTAATTATAGTCGACAGTTGAAGTGTAGTGCAGGGACCGAAATGGACTGCAACCTTGTTCAATTCCATATCGTTTTCTTCCCTTCTTTTCACGGCCACCATGCTTTGCACTCACGGGCTCGCAATCTTACCTAAATATTTCCGTGTGTTGACAATCTTGGTTCACGCATTAACCTGCCATAAAAAAAAAATTTCCCAGCAAGCTTCATCAACTACCAGATTCTTCAGGTCACGGGGCTCTCGCCAAAGGAACAATACTGATAAAAGTTCGCGTTTCCTTTTCGTGCAATTCCAGTGCGCCGCGAGCATAGAGCTGCTTTCACGAGAGACTTTAGTAAGTCGGCACAAAGCAGAGCGTACACGGTGCAGCGAAGCAAGCGACGTACGGTAGTGCGTGATCTGTTGCTAGGATCGATCTTTTATCCATCACCACTCACCAGCCCCATGATCGAGTGCTATAAATAGGACACGGGACATCCACTGCAAGAGCTCAGAATCACAGGAGCTCAAGGAAGATACCATGGAGAGAATCTCTAAGCAATGGCAAGGGCAGCTAGTGGTGCTCGCGCTCGCGTTCCTCCTCCTTGCTCCCGCGTTGGTGCAGTGCGCGGGCGCCGAAGCTGACGGCGAGAAGGACGTGTTGGCGTCGCCGGGGAAGACGGTGCCGCCAGGGTGGACAGGCGACTCGGGGTCAGGCCAGGGGTCCAGCCCTGACGGGTCCTGGAAGTACGAGTGGGGCTGGGTTGCTGGGCCTGGTGGAACGGGCTCCGGTTACGGTTATGGCGGCAGCGGTGATGCAGGCGGCGGCGCCGGCGGAGGAGGAGGAGGAGGTGATGGTGGCGGATCAGGTGGTGGTGGAGGAGGCGGGCAAACATTTGGTCGGCGCAATGGTGGCCATCCGGGTGGCTATGGTGGCAACGATGCTGGGGGTTATAACAGGGAAGCCGGTGTCAAAGGAGCGTTCGGCGCCGGATATGGTGGCGCTGACTGGAACAAGCGTGGCAGATACCGCGGCGGAAGGGCACAGAAGAAGCAGGACGGTGGCGGCAAGAACTGACGCTGCCCGTCGTTTCCTCTTTAGGCTCTTAGCCATGCAGCGGTCAGTCATGGCATAAATAATGTTGGCTAATATGGGTAAAGCAGTCTATGAAATAAACCATGTGCCAGTGTGTAGTATCGGTAGCATTATATTGGTGTTGAATGCTCTCACAACCTCGATCGGTGTAAGCAGATAGACGAGTTTCCGTACGTGCAGGGCTGCATGCCTGCATGGCTGCATATGGTATGATGTTCTTGAGTCTTGACGCATGTATTACACTATTACCTAGTATCATTTTCCCTGTCCGATGCAAATAGTAGCCCAATAATATAACAAGGGGCTTTGCTAAACTCCGGTGACTGGAATTTCATCAAAACATGGTCGATTTCTTACCTTACGAATTTCTTGCCAATGCTCACCGAGTCACGAAGCGAGAGACTGCAACGAAGGCAGCGGTGGTAGAGGCGAGTTTAGACCGAGCCAGAGGTGGTGACAATACAGAGTGGTTGTTACATAGTGACAACATGCGGGCACATCCGGGTGGCGGCGCCGTTTGTCTTCGCGGCGGCGGTGACGACTTCGGGCGGGGCGGCGTTCTCTTCCTAGAGGTCGAACAACAGCAGGCCATGGCAGCGGGTGCTCGACGGGGATGGTGCTGGTAGGGGTGGCAAACGTGTGTTTGAAGGTGGATGGCGGCGATGGCCTTGGCGCGGTAGCCCCCTCGACGATGATCAGTGCCTGATCTAGGCATGCAGGGCCCTGCTACTGTGACTGGTCGGCGTCCGTCTTGGACGTTGGAGGACGGTTGATCCGCTCCTATTGGCCGCGGCGAGGCCGAAGGCCAGGGCGGGGGGGGGGGGGGGGGGGGGGGGGGGGGGGGGGAGGGTGCAGATCGAGCTGTCTATGGTGGCGGAGTGCGACCGACGGGTGGCTCGACGCCGACTGCCTACTGCACTTCCGTTCTCGAATTGCTACTTGGATTTGACATGGTGTGTGGTGTTTGACGTTCGGTGGGGTGGTTCGGCAGTGTCCGCACCACGCTTCGGAGGTGGAGAGTGTGTGCCGAGGTGAAGACCTTGTCTGGCTTTGCCAGGCTGATGGCATCGGCGACAATTGGCGTCCTTTCCTTCATGAAGGCGTCCTCGTGTTTATCCTCTGTCATTCGTGCTTCTCCGAGTGAAAACCGTAATCCTTTGGGTCAGGAGGCGGTGGCACTCTTGTGGTGTTCCTTGCCGAAGGCTTCGTCTTGGAGTCCATCGTTCGTCGGGTACGGCTTTGTCTCCTTGTTGTGTTGGGGGTTGTAGTTGTTCTTTTAACACCTTTGTATCTTGTCTTGGTTACGTGTGTTGTGGTGTCGAGTTGTATGCTGGTTTTGTATGATCGTTAGTTTATCTATAAAGCGGGGCGTAAAGCTATTTTGAGGACGTTAAATGCAAGTTTATAGTGAATATGATCTAACCAACGACGGGCTCAGAAAGGGTGGTCCGGTGAAGAACTAATTTTTAATCCCCTAACAGAAAAAGGGGAGTGAAAAGAGAAACATAATATAACAAGATAACAAAAAGAGCTTGAAGTCGTCTTCAAAGCTGAAACTTTGAACCCAACACAGAAGTCCCTCCCTGTTTTTAGCTCATCTTGTCGCCCATAGCTTGCAATATCAGTTAATCTGCTGGAAAAGGACCTCTGGAGTGAACGTTCATGTGTTGAAATTTTGACTTACCTCGCTTTCCACAGGTTTAGCTGGCACGCTCCAAAGCATATCGTCCAGGTGATGGATTTTATATCACTAATTTGTTCGACGTATTCACAGATTGTAGCAGCTCTTGACGCTTGGAATGCCTAGCTGACCCGAAACCCACTGCGAGGTTTGATAGTGTAGTTCTAGATGATGAACTGACTCTAGCGCCGGACAACTGTCACATTGAGCATCCCGTGTCCAACATTTTGTAAGGGTGTGTTTGGTTTGCGTCACGGCGTGGAATGTAATGGGCTAGACCTGCACCTAGAGCAGATTCCTGTGTTTGGTAGGAGGTAGAACCAGAACCTGTAGATTCCTCTAGAATGAATATTCGGTGGAATCACTCGGTTCCGAGTCAAGCTAACGAGAAAACAAAACCAATCTCACCTCCCCACCCCCGTCCTGAACCCTATCTCATCCACGCACGACCCTCTCCCTCGTTTCCTTTTCTGTGGCGGCACTCGACCCTCTCCCTCTCCCTCGGCTGCTCTGTAGTATGTAGATTCTGTGCCATATTGTCTTTGGTTTTCCTTCTCTGTAAAACCATATTGTCTTTGGTGTTTAGTCTACCCCAGAAAGCGCTCAAAGCAAGATTCTGTGCCTCCTTGGAACAACTTTTAGCCAAACGCATATGCACTGTTTCCACCTAGTTTCACGGTTAGAAAGTAGTATGTAGATTGCAGTTGTCGACAGAAGATTTGCAGTTGTGATTTAGTTCTCTCCTTTATTAGTTGGAGCATATCCTCAAAATAGGCTTGCGCCATGCTATATTAATATATCAACCACCCAATACAACGGTGAGATCACTGCTGGGGCAAACAACACAATTAAGTCCAAGAGAAAATATAAAAGAAAGAAAAGAGAAACCAATGCTGACAACGCCAGATCGACAAAAGCGAAGATGACCTGCAACCGTTGCGCCCATCGGAGAATTTATACCACACTCCTATGCCGCCGAATTGCCGCGTACCAAGCAACACTTTCAAGAAGGAAAGTGACGATGACGAAGCTGCTGCCCGGATGATCCTAGGATTTCTCCCGGTACACGGAGGGGAGTGGGAAGAAGTACACCTGATGTCCTTCAATAAGGATTGAGGTGCCCGTAGACGTCACCGCGTCGGGGCCGACATGGATTTCTCCCGACCCCCTTTAGTTGGAGCCTATCGAGATGTTGTTTATTGTTCACGCATGATATTAGCCCTTGAAGCTGAATTTGTGCCGTTTAGGACAGGGGCATAATCAGGTTGATTGTTGAGGCATCTTGCGAGTACTTTTTATTTGAAAGGGAGGCAAAAGATTTTCCTCATCCATTAATTAAGAAAAAGATATCTTCCGAGTTAATTATTGAGAAACCAGACGACATTGGTACAACACGGCCGGTTGAAATGGCACACAACAACGATGCGACACACTGCCAAGAGGGAAACACGACACTAGAGTAGCACCCAGGTGTCATCGTCGTCGCTACACCACGAGCAAGCGAATCGGACTTCACCATCTGACTCCTCCGAGAGACGCGCTCACTGCAACATAAGGGTGAAGCCAAAGGTACACCGCCAAACAACCGGCCACAGACGCCGACAACAGTGTAGCTTCAGATGTGAGAAAAAGCTACAAACGAAAATTCTGTGAGGCTGTTCGTGGAAAATTCTGTCGGATTGCCTCCCATGTTATCCTGGAGGCTTCTTTTGTTTCATATACATGCGGGCGTGATGATCACTAGAGGTAACAGGCAAGCTTTTATTTATTTACCATGTAGTCTGTAAGTGTAAGACGTATGGTAGTTCTGGAACCACCAGACAGCTCTGTCCCAATCTATTATACGGAGTAGAAATTTGTACTCCTTGCTTCTGAACTCTTGTCCAGTTTTCCAAAGAAGAAAAGACCACCCACTCAATCCAAATTAAATTAGTGTCATAACTTTATATTTAAATTTTAATATATGGGTTGGTCATTTAGAGGATGCACAAATAATTTTAAAGATTTTCTCAATAAATCAAAGTTACAATAAAAAATCACATCATTTGTTAGTTAAACCTGTTTTCTGAATTCATGTACCATAGAAAACACCGTGTATTAAGGTATCTGACTAGCGAAAACCCTATTGGTGGATAAACCATGGGTTCTCATAGCAAGAGCCATTGTAATATAAAACATGAATGTTATATGATCGAATTGATGTTATCATTTTGTTTCTTTGTTTTGAGTAATAGGCCAGCCTGATTTTTTGTGTGGTGAAAGTTGAATTTGGCACTAGTAGGAAAAAATCTAGTGACAGCGTTCCCAAAACGCTTAGTGACAGCGGGCCCAAACTACTTAGTGGCAGCGTGTGCACTACTTGGCCCATTGCCAATAGGCATCTCCCTATAGGCTTTTTCCTACTAGTGTGAGAATCTATAATAATCAATGAACCGTAAGATTAGACACACATATACTTGCTTACCAAAGTTAGGAACATATATGGTCAACAAGCGATGTAATATCCTAGAAGATCATAAACATGTATAAACATATTGATAACATTGAAATGAGATGTCTCTACGATATACAAATTTTAAAACCTAAATGGAATACACCAAAAACTTCCAATTGAAATTCATCCACACATTAAAAAAAGGTACAAATCCATTCATTAAAGAAGTTTAGGATATTCTCGACATTTGAGTACAAGAAATGGATTATCACATATCTAAATTTCACAAAGAAAGCTATGTCTTAAGAGATAAAAGTGTCATCAATAGTTTATCATGACAGTACAACTAAGTTTAGTACAACCATCCGCTGCACTCGGTTGACCCACATAAACATTGTTTCTTCTTGATGTTACCTTCGGAGTCATGAACACCATCTATAATATAATTGTAATCATATGATAGCGGTTGGAGGGGAGGAATATCCACATCAGCAAAGAAAACGATGTGGGGCATGCTCTTATTGTCGTGGTCATAGAGCACATTTTGTGAAAAAAGGTTGGTGGTGCAGCTATGGTTAACGAACCTTGCAAAGTTGCCGCATTTGAGAGCATCCACGGCAAAGACATTAACTTCGGCTTCTACAGGACCATTCCGAAGTGAGGGGATAGTCTTTAGTAAGTTGTCCCAACGAGATACATCATAATAGTTGTGACCAATATTGAATAAGTACTCATCATTTTTCCTCTTCTCAACATCTTCATTCTCCAACAACTCTCCTATGTATTCACACACAAAGCTTCCTTCAGGTATAAAATCTAGGCTTCGTACTCCCCACCCCATTGATTTCATCTTGAATACTTGAAGGCGAAACTTGATTCCATGTTGGCTGACTCTATTGTGACAAGTTGGAGGGCACTTGCATGAAGAACCACACTCATAAACAATAGGTTTTTCACCTATGATACGACCATTTTTTCTAAAAGGGATTTCCCCTCCATTCTTTACCGCACATGCACATTTTGGAGAGTTCGAACATCGACCGACGCAATCACAACCCGATGGAGGATCTGGCTGATTCTTTAGGGGATATTGTATGTGTGTAATATAGCAAAATGGCACCGGGTACTCATCCGATATGGAGTTGATGACAGATATAGGGATCTTCTCGAGTCCTGCTGACATATCTATGATGAAAGTACCATTGGACGGTTCTGTCATTCTATTTTTCACAAGTTCTCGAATGTCGATATGTGGTTGCCATGGCACTCTTCTAAGATGAAAAGTAGTAACAAACTGGTCTTCCCTCAACTCGTCTCTGCAGAATTTCTCGACCAAATATAAACCACCATAAACGTAATACGTAAGTTCTTTGGACTGAGTGCTTCCACTTTGATGATGAGCCACGGATGTATAGATAACACGGACATGTGTTTTGGTATCCATGCTCCGCTTTAGTGCCATGTCCGTGCCTTCCATCTTCTGATCAGTCGTGGCAACTGTTGACCCAACATGCAGCAAGAAATCCAGATTGTTATTTAGGGCAGAATGTTGTGCGTACGACACAATACTAACGGCTAGACATGTCCTGCCCCTTTTGATGTAATCAACACACGACTCTTGTGAACGGTGGAGACCAACAACGAAAAGCTCGATGTTAGAGTCAAACACGTCGCCAACCTGAACTCCGGGTACGCTACCCACATGCCTCCTGTCATCATATTCAACACACAGCTTCTCCTGAAGACTTGGAAAGCCGCAAGATCGTGTCTAATGCCATCTTCTTGTTTACTGCACTTGCTTTTTTCTTCCTCCAGAAGGGTCTGGTAAATCACCCGGAACTCCTGCAGAGAAGCCATGACACTTTCTCTACTGATGGCACCTCTGTTAACTTTCTTCTTCTTGGCTACAGAACCATCTTTGAACTTGGTTGTTCCTCTTGTTTCAGGAGATACATCAGATCCAATTACAGGGTTTAAACCCTGTGACCGTGGCCGCTTGTACCAATCTGGAACCTCCATGGCACTAAGGCCTTGCGCCCTTTGCGGCAGCCTGCTACAGCGCGACCACCTGTACCGAAACCTTCTGATTTCTTATCTGTCGCTGATGAATTCTCCTCCCTCGCAGCACCAAAGCACTTAAAACTCTGCTGATTGCTGGCATTGGTTTCCACATTTATCTCTTTGACAGCCGCGTCGCCGCCGAGGCCCTCCAAGATGCCATCTCCTCCGGCCCCGCCGTTGGTACCCAAAGCGCGCTTCGCATCAGAAGGGTCGCCCGGCTTGGCCTGCTTGCGCACGAACTCGCTCTGGAAGCGCCACGGCGCGAGCGCCTTGTAACGGCACCGGCCGCACGCCATCGCCGCCACATCAGGTTCCATCGTGTTGCACCTCAGATCAAACCAGCATCGCCAGAGACCTACACGGATTGCATTGAGGTGTCAGAGAAAATTGAGCTGAACGGACCGCGTAGCAGGGGAGCGTCGGCGCCCATGCTGTACATACCCGAAGGAAACGAGGAGGACAGGAGATCGGTGTCTCGGGTTGCCGGCATGGCGGTGTGACCTCGAGGTTTGGAGTGCGGCAGAGGTGGTTGTTAGTCAGACTCCTGAATCGCGGAAGTGGCCCCTAAACTTACGGAACAGATCAGCTCTGGAAGATCGTGATGCATATGAATTGGAGTGAAAAACGGACGAGATACGGACTATTCCCTATTTTTCCACCGTATATATACCAAGCGAATCGGCAAAAGAGGCAGGGATCGTGGGCTTCCTGAACTGAAAGATTTATTCTTCCGGGCCCCTCGTATTGTTGGCGAAACCTATAGCCCGCAGGCGACGCTTCAGACTAGCGTCGCCTGAAGGGAGGCGTGGGTGGGCCGGCCCATCATGCTTTTTTCTTTCTTATTTTTGCTGCTTCTTTTTTTCGTTTTCGTTTTCGTTTTCTGTTTCCGTTTTTCTTTTTCTTTAAAAAAGTTAATTCGAAAAGTTTAAATTAAAAAAATTCAGATTTAAAAATTGTTCAATTTGTTCAGATCCGAACAAGTTCCAAAATCTGGAACTGTTTTCGAAATTTGATTTGTTTTTTAAATTTGAACAATTTTCAAGTCTGAATAATTTTAAAATATGTTTTTTTCGAAATCTGAACAATTTTCATAAAATAAAAAATAAATGAAAGAAACAAAAAAAGAAACTAAGAAAAATGGAAACGAAGAAAAAACAAGACACATGCCGGTCCACCAACGCCACCTCGCAGGCGACGGTACGCTCCAACGTCGCCTGCGAGCGATGTACAAGAGCTCCCCATATTGTTGGTTGATCTTGGCTCACCGGGTAAAGGAGATGGGCCAGGAGCCCAGGAACCAACGTTCGTGGCTTATCACCCTAATTGTTGGCACTGTTGTTGTCAGCACACATATAGGGTGGGGATCTAGATATCTATGCCTAGTGAGTTCACGTACGTTTTATCCAGTCCCCCAATTCCCTAAGACCCTTATGATCTGACGGTCTCCTGAAGCAACGGGAAGGCCAACAACCACCGCTGGCCATCAGGAGGGCAGTGCCGACGGCCATGGGCTTCCTCTCGACTGCGACGCTCCAATAATGACATCCATCACTCCAGCAACCACAAACACTGCCTGTAGCAAGCAGACAATCTCATCCTTTTCAACAACTTGTAATGATCTAAACCCTCTCTGATCTGATCCATTTTATGTGTTCTAGATGGCTGTCACGATTAATCTAGTCAACCCAAGATATATTAGTTCTAACACATATGTCATGGTATGTTCCGTGGCATATATATCGTGCGTCGTCCGGCTCCGGCAGCGCCGGCATGCTCTGCCTAGACGTAGGCGCGGACGGCCGGAGGGTGCTCGCCAACCCCTGCCGCTGCCGGTGCGTGAAAATTTTTGTTGTTTGGCTGTGCATGCCCTCTTTGCTCACTAGGGGTTTGTGTTAATGCCAAGAAGTTGGGACGAACACAAACAATGGGCGTAGTTGTCCGATGAGTACCTTGTTTTCCAAGTAGTGTATTCAATTTTCATTTTTTCACAGCTTCTTCGATATCCTCCCTTGTCACTTGTGAATGTTTTTCTTTTAGATAGTCAACTGTGAATTTATGCTTCAGTGTGTAGTGTATTGCTCTCCCAATTTGCAGCCATGTTTTTTTTTCGTGGCTTCATCTATGTTTCTTCCCTTGCCATTTCTGTTCCCGGATACTACATGGTATTTCAATGCTATGCTCGTCTCCTCTTCGGCGTCAGTGCCGTAGTTTCCCAGCGCTTTCAGTTCAGGTACTGAAGATTTTTGTTACTTGGCTAGTTGCTCTCTTTTTCATCATTTGCTGATTCTCTTCGGATAGAAAATACAGATGTGAACTTGCTTTGGGGAATTTTTACCCATGGATAGATTAGATTTTTAATGAAGTTGACACTAAATTTTCTCCAGATGTATAAGTTGTAATTCTAACACTGATTTCCATGCAGTGTATGCGTGAGAACATGTGAACGTATTTGATACCCCGACAGTAAATTTTCAGCTTTGGGTACTGAATACATACAGACAAATTCAATACGAAGGTACTAAATACATAGATGTCTATATTTGTTTTTTTTTTTGAAAATGTTACTACTTGCTTTATGGTACTAAATACACTTGATATTGCTTTTCTTCGTCGTTTATTTGTCTATCGTTTATAACAGACCAATGAGAAAATAACTATTCTGGACTCACGTGTTATCAAGTGTA
The DNA here is from genome assembly GCA_947311845.1 of Poa pratensis. Taxonomy (NCBI): domain Eukaryota; kingdom Viridiplantae; phylum Streptophyta; class Magnoliopsida; order Poales; family Poaceae; genus Poa; species Poa pratensis. Next base: position 77,123,959 of record CAMZMU010000034.1, on the reverse strand, counting down.
AATAAAATTCGCTTAACCTGCAATACTTTATCAGGTGACACACAGATTGCCACCTGGAATACTTAAAACTGTTTACTCATGACCTTGAGAAGTTCATCGTAAGAGACCAGACGTTCCGTGGGCTTCTTTGCCTATATCTTTGTAGCTGCAGTGTCCAACTTTCCCTACAATAGAAGAAGGGGCTTTTGTACTTCTTTGTTATACTTCAGATGCCCTGTAAAGATTTAAATGGCCTTTCCGATGTCAAATTAGAATATCTCAAACATCTATTGATCCTAGAGTAGTTTTGCTGCTGATATCTGACAACACAAGACAAAGTGAGTCTACACACTATTCTATAGTGTCAGAGCAAGCTGAATATGGGACTAAGGAAGTTATATTGCATCACTGGGATCAATTCAAGAACCTTATATTAAATACTACTTAATCTGGGACTGGGATCATCTTCTCTGACGAGGAAACAAAAACAATTCTTTTTTTAACGAGTAAATGGAAGATATATATTTGAGAGATATTTTCTAAGGTGAAAACAGGTATTCATGATGTTGTGATATTTAAATGATGTGAAGCCACTTGAGCCCTTTGAAATATAAGAAATAGTTGGTGTACCTTTATTTTCTTTGATAATAGTTTTGTTTTATCCATGGTTCGAAAAAATAGTTTTTCTTTTATCTAACCTAGAAAACACTGCATCAAATAAATCGCTGTGCATTTACATTTTTCGGAGAGGCCTTCCTCCTACATTACCAAGTTTTTTTAGACATGATATTTCGTGATTGTTTATTTCTATCACTACATAAATGTGGGCCAGCTTTAAAAAAACTGCTATCATGCTAGGCGTACATATTCACAAAATAGAATGTCTAGGAATTAATATATTTTCATATATGTCATGCTCTGTAGCAACGCACGGACAGCTTGCTAGTAACGTGTAAAACGCTCGTTACCTATACAAATTGCCATTTGCAAGTTCTCACGAGACACAACACAACGCTAATATGCATTTATATGTCAACATTACTTTTTTTTCAAGAACACACAAGCTGTGGGTCTTCTTTATTAAGATAGGAGAGAGTTATAAGTACAAGAGCGAGCCAGGGCAATCACAGACGATTCCCTGCTCTAGAACCACTCAACACTGAGCTAACTACTCGCGACATCGTATATCCACTCCACAAAGCTTGGCGCTCCTCCACAGGCCCCATTCCTCTCTAATTTTGGTGCATACAGTCCAAGGCAGCGATGCAATCTTATCAACAACTCTACTATTCCTTTCCAGCCATAACCCATAAGCATCTCGCCACAAGAGTGATCAAGGCGTTCAGATCCCTCCTTCCTTGTTTCGGCACTTGCTGCTGCAATCGCCTTCCACCACTCAGCCAGCACCGTCTGGTTAGTCGGAGTGAATTGGTGGAGCCGAAGCGGGAGCAACATTGAGTACCAGATTTCTCGCGCGAAAGGGCATCTCATCGTCAAATGCTCCGCCGTTTCTTGCTCCTGGCAGCAGAGCGGACAGGTGGCCGGGTGGTCCAGGCCGCGACGAACCAACCTATCCGCAGTCCAGAGCCGGCCGCGCAGGGTGAACCACATGTGTAGCTTATGTAAAAGAGGCACTCCCGACGACCATAATTCCGCGGCGGCCGGAGCCCTTCTCTGCCCAGCAGGGCCGTTTCCAGAAATTGGGGGCCCCTGTGCGAAATGTAAAATAGGCCCCTAAGTTTCACAAAAGTTGTATAAATAATATAACTAAATCGTACTTTTAGTCAGTTATATATTGGCATAGATGAATAAATTGGTTCATTGATTGATTGATCGATTATAGACTTAGCAAGATTGGTTGATCGAGTACCAATTAATTAATTTATCGAGATTTGACAATTGTTCTATTCCTAATGGCGAATTAGAGACTGATGTGATGGGTTTGACCTTGAAGAATCGAGTGTCATGCGTTTGTCGTTAGGGCGAGCGAAAGAAGGAATGCCTGACGCGGGAGGCTAAGATTTGGACATGACGGGAGGGGGCGGGATACACCGATCATGTATAAATATAATATTTAATGTGTCAAATGATAGCATAAATAATATAGATTTGCACGAACTCGTTTGCATATGTAAATATGAGTAAACGATATATGTTTGATAACAAAGGTCAATGTTATTATTGGTTCAAAGAAAATTCTTTACATCTGCGTGTTAACGTTACACTGATCTCATCAGAGATTGTCTAAGAATGCGAACTTCTTAGTATCAGGATTTATAGCGGAAATGGCTTTTGGCACCCGAGCACATATGCTCCCGGTGTTTCTACCGCAGTAATTCCAACTGATGACTCGAAGGGTGTTCCGCATTTAATGTTGACGGTGCCGTTTCCCATCTGGAACCGATGGAGAAGAATAGAATGGACTGGCAAATGTACCAGTCTCAGGAGCGTATATCAATGCTGGCTACGCGGAATGCTGGCGGTGTGCCCGTGCGAGGCCATCTCCCCAGGGACGCTGCTCCCGTGGCCGGCCGTGACGCCTCCGGGGCGTTCCCTGTGATCCGACGAGGGGTAGGTGAGGCCCTACGTATCACAGGCATCCTCCTCACCTTCCTAGATCCGCTCCGTGAGGAGTCGACCACCGAGCACTCCTCGGTGCCGCGGTGCTCGGCTTGTCCGAGCTGCACACGGCGATGCAGCAGCTTGGGTTCTTACTCGTGGACTACGCCAGGAGCCCAGGAGAGCTGGAGAGGTTCAAGGCTGAAGGTGTGGACGAACGCCGAGCTGGTCGCCTCCGAGTTCCGGCTTGTCCTCGGCTCCATGGCCACGGCGATGGACCTGCTGCTGGCGGAGGTGGTCGGAGCGTCCGTCGAGGCCAATGACCTCGCGAGGCTTGTGTTAGAGCAGGCGTGGCACGCGGCGGTGCGGCCTGACGCGGACGACGAACCTGGTGGGACTGCGCTAATAAGGCTTGGAGGACGGCCGCGAGAACGACAACGACCTCGTGCTGATATGCGGCCTAATGGCGTTCCTCGTGTACTGTCATGTCGTCTTGTTCAACCCGTTTGATACCAAGATGGCTGACGCCGCAGCGCCCGATCCGATGTCAGCACCAACCTGTGTGGCGTGAACCAGCAAGGAGGCGCTGCTGTGTCCGATTAGTGTGGAGCTCATGATCGATCCGGCGACCGTGGCTACCAGCTACGACCGGACGTTTCACCAAACGGTGGTCATGAGCGGATGTCGATGTTGGAATAAATTGTAAAGCATACGATCGGACTTGGAGTAGTACTCCTCTCCTTCGTATTCTCCTTTTCTTCCCCTTCCTATTCCACTTGTAATCCTGTGTAAATGCCATCTAGTGGGGGCTTTTCCCACTCCTATAAACACGTAACCGAACCCCCATCAGGGGTATCGCTTCCACCAACATGGTATTCAGAGCTTTCCTCTCCCCTCGTCAAGCTGTTCGATAGGATCCCAAAAAACCTCGATCCTTCCTTCGCTCTGCGATCGATCCCAAACAGAAAAAAAAGCCCACCCTCCCTCCCTAGATGGCGTCGTCCTCAACACCCACGCCGTCCCTGGCGGGAGCCCTCGGTTCCCCGCCCTCGGAAAAACTCACGCGTGACAACTACCTGTTCTGGAAGTCACAGGTGCTGCCCGCGTTCCGCGGTGCCCAGGTCATGGACCTTCTCAATGGATCCGACCCGGCACCAGCGAAGACAGTGGAGGTTGAAGAAGGGGGAAACACAAGAACTATTCCCAATCCTGCTTATGGCGATTGGATTTCTCGCGATCAGATTGTCCTCAGTTTTCTTGTGAAATCTCTCTCTCGGGAAATCAATGCTCACGTTCTTGGACTAGAGCACACGGCTGAGGTCTGGGCTGCACTAACCGAGTTGTTTTCCTCCCAGTCCAAGTCCAGAATCACCTTCCTTCGTGGGGCTCTTGCTAATACCAAGAAACTTGACAAGACGGCTGACCAATTCATTGCCCAGATGAGAGGTTTTGCCGCTGAATTCACTGCCACCGGCAAGCACATAGATGATGATGAATTGCGTGATTATATTCTTGCTGGTCTTGACGGTGAATACAACTCCCTGGTTGCTTCCATCAATGCCAACCCGAACACAACTCTCAGTGATATGTGTGCCCAACTCACTGCCTATGATTTTCGGCAGAAGATGCTCTCTGAACAAGGACAGAATATGGCTCCCTTCGCCTCTTCAGCTAATTCAGCCACCCGTGGTTCTGGTTCAGGCTACCGCCCTCGCAACAATGGTGGTGGCCAAGGTCGTCAGCATGGTCGTCCCCAACGTCCTAATTGGCAGAACCGTGGTCGTCAAGAGCAAGGCCGTCGTCAGCCCCCTAATGGTGGGCGTGGTCGTGGTCGTGGGCGTATTCCCTCACAACACCAAGATGTCACATGTCAAATTTGCAAAAAGTTTTGTCACCCGGCTAGTGAATGTTGGTGGCGTTATTCTGACAACGATGATGATGATCATGATACCTATACTGAAGAAAAAGGCGCATACGGTGTTGACACCAATTGGTATGTGGATAGTGGAGCCACAGATCATATCACAAGTGAGCTACAGAAAATGACAACCCATGACACATACAAAGGACATGATCTAGTTCACAACGCCGGTGGTGCAGGTATGCCAATTACGCATGTTGGTCATTCAATATTACATACCCCCCATAATTCCATCCGGCTAAATAACATGCTACATGTTCCTAGTGCATCTAAAAATTTATTATCTGTCAATCGTCTTGCTATAGACAACAATGCCTTCATTGAATTTCATCCTTCTTTCTTTTTGATTAAGGATCTGGCCACGAAGCAAATCATATTTAAAGGTCCTTGTCGTGGAGGTCTCTACCCTCTCGTGCCTCTTCCCACGGGATCACACAAGCATGCCTTCATCACAATAAAGCCTTCATCCTCTACGTGGCATTGTCGTCTAGGGCATCCGTCATCATTTACGGTTCAACAAGTGCTTAGGAGGAATAAATTGTTGCACTCTCCTGAAATAAACGCTTACATATGTGATCCATGTCAACAAGCTAAAAGCCATCAGCTTCCCTATCATGTATCTACCAGTGTCTCCACTGTTCCTCTGGAACAAATATTCTCTGATGTTTGGGACCTGCTGTTGCCTCTGTTGGCAAACATCTTTATTATGTAAGCTTTATCGATGATTATAGCAATTTCACATGGATATACTTGCTTAGAAAACGTTCTGATGTTTATCAAGTTTTTCTCAATTTTCAGCAACTTGTTGAACGTAAATTTGGTCGCAAAATTATCACCATGCAAACTGATTGGGGTGGTGAGTATGAAAAACTCCATGGTTTCTTTCAAAAAGTCGGCATCACACATCATGTTTCTTGCCCTCACACTCATCAACAAAATGGTTCGGCTGAGCGTAAACACCGTCATATTGTTGAAGTTGGCCTTGCTTTACTCGCTAATGCATCCATGCCACTAAAATTTTGGGATGAAGCTTTTCTCACCGCCACATTTCTTATAAACATGCTTCCCACTAAAGTTTTGAACTTAAACTCCTTCAAATCAAGCCCAATTATAATTTCCTTCGTGTTTTCGGTTGTGCATGTTGGCCGAATCTTCGTCCCTATAACAAACACAAACTTGCGTTTCGATCAGAGCGATGTGTGTTTTTAGGCTATAGCCCTCTTCACAAAGGCGTCAAATGCCTTGATGTTTCCACTGGTCGTGTTTATATTTCTCGTGATGTCGTATTTGATGAAGGTGTTTTTCCCTTTGCCTCTCTTCATCCTAATGCTGGCTCTCGGCTTCGTGAAGAACTACTTCTACTTCCTCCACATTTGACCTCTTCAACATCAAATAATGGGGGCGTACATAATATTGATGATCACATGCATATTGTTCCTGTTGCTAATCATCCACAGGTTATTCCAGACACAACCACAATGGATTACTCTCAAAGTTCTGGTGAAAATAGTACAGCAAATGATGAAACAAACAAAGAAACGGAAACTGCAGAAAATACTACCTCTGGCGCTGATTTTCAGGCTAATTCTCCTGGTCAATCTGGCAGCAAATCATCCACGGATCGTGTGTCTTCGTCATGCCATTCCAACTCCGCCACGTCGCGTCTATCTTCACCTGCACGTTTGACAGCAGCAGCGAACCAGGCCGATCCACGTCAGACGGATCTCTCGGAGCAGGAGACCAGCCCGTCTCCGCATCAACCACGACGCGCCGCGTCGACACGGTCCCCTGCCGTCACCTCCGACACGCAGTCTCCCGCTGGATCCTCTGCGGCTGGCTCCTCTTCGGCCACGGACACAGGATCTCCTGCGCCACGGAATGCTGGCATGCCCCTACCAGGAGAATCTTCTGCGTCTGCAAAATCTCCTGCTGCTCCACCCTCTCGACACTCGCATGGTGCTCGACTCTCCAAAGGTATTCGTCAACCTAAAATATTTACAGATGGCAGAGTTCGATATGGCATGCTTACATCCACAGGGGAACCGAAAAACTTACAAGAAGCAATGCATGATGTTAAGTGGCGACAAGCTATGCAAGAACAATATGATGCCTTGCTGCAAAACAAAACATGGCATCTAGTTTCTCCAAGTTCAAAACAAAATTTGATTGACTGCAAATGGGTATTTCGCGTCAAGAAAAATGCTGCTGGTACTATTGACAGGTATAAAGCAAGATTGGTCGCAAAAGGATTCAAACAACGCTATGGTATCGATTATGAAGATACTTTTAGCCCTGTTGTCAAAGCAGCTACTATCAGACTTGTTCTAGCCATTTCAGTCTCTAGGGGTTGGAGCTTGTGACAGCTTGACGTTAAGAACGCGTTCTTACATGGTGTTCTGGAAGAGGAGGTTTACATGAAACAACCACCTGGTTTCGAAAATCCAAATGCTCCAAATTTTGTTTGCAAACTTGACAAAGCACTCTATGGTTTGAAACAAGCCCCTCGAGCCTGGTATTCTCGTCTCAGCTCCAAATTACATGATCTTGGTTTTTCACCATCGAAGGCTGACACATCACTCTTTATCTATAACAAGGAAGGCATCGTCATATTTATCCTCATATATGTGGATGACATTATTGTCACTAGCTCTTCGGATAAGGCCATCTCTGCCTTACTTCGTGACTTGAGTAACAATTTTGCTCTCAAAGATCTTGGCAATTTAAATTTCTTCTTGGGTATTGAAGTCAAGAACACATCAAGTGGACTCGTATTGACTCAAGAGAAATATGCTGCTGATTTACTAGCTCGTGTGGGCATGAGCAATTGCACATCTTGTCCCACACCGTTATCTACCAATGAAAAGTTAGTGCTACATGAAGGATCACCTCTTGGCCCTGAGGATAGTACTCATTACAGAAGTATTATTGGTGCACTTCAGTACTTAACCTTGACTCGACCCGACATATCTTTTTCTGTCAATAAAGTATGTCAATTCCTTCATGCTCCAACCACTACACATTGGACAGCGGCAAAGAGAATTTTAAGATACATCAAAGGCACAATTCAGGTTGGACTTACTTTCCGAAAATCTTCATCTACACTTCTTAGTGCTTTCTCAGATGCAGTCTGGGCTAGCTGCCCTGATGATAGAAGATCTACAGGAGGTTTTGCTATATTTTTTGGTCCCAACTTAATTTCTTGGACTGCAAGAAAACAAGCCACGGTATCACGATCTAGCACCGAAGCTGAATATAAGGCCTTGGCTAATGCTACGGCAGAATTGATTTGGGTTGAAGCACTTCTTAGAGAGCTTGGTGTCCCTATTCGAGACAAACCATGTCTCTGGTGTGATAACCTTGGAGCTACATATCTCTCAGCCAACCCAGTCTTCCATGCTCGCACCAAGCATATTGAAATTGATTTTCACTTTGTCCGCGAGAGAGTTGCAAACAAACAACTAGACATCAAATTTATTTCTAGCAAAGATCAAATAGCTGATGGTTTCACCAAGACATTGCCTGTCCAGAAACTATGTGAGTTTAGGCGTAATCTAAATCTCTCCCAAGTTTAGATTAAGGGGGGGTGTTGGAATAAATTGTAAAGCATACGATCGGACTTGGAGTAGTACTCCTCTCCTTCGTATTCTCCTTTTCTTCCCCTTCCTATTCCACTTGTAATCCTGTGTAAATGCCATCTAGTGGGGGCTTTTCCCACTCCTATAAACACGTAACCGAACCCCCCATCAGGGGTATCGCTTCCACCAACAGTCGAACGTGCCCTGTCACCGGCGAGAAGCTCCACATTGCCCAGTTCATGCCCAACGTGGCGTCGCTCGGCATCGTCGAGCAGCTTATCCTTAGGGACCTTGGTCCACGAGCAGCCGAGCAGCAAGCACCGTTCCACGGTGGACAAGACGTCGTGGTGTTCGGCGCCGGGCTCTCCAGGCGGCCATGAAAAAAGGACGTCCGCGGGACATGAAAATGGACGTTACACGCCGTCTACTTTTAGCCACGAACTTGCAAACGAAGGTCGCACTGGGGTCCGCCGTACAGGATGACCCCTAAAACTTACCACGTCTTCAGTTTTTTTACCGTGCCCACGAGTACCGACATGCAAGGGCTTGCCTGCCGCCCGCGAGGCACGCCGTCCACAGTAGCCGATCGGGAAAACAAAAGGAATCGATGAAATCTAAACTGCCGTGCGGACTTCCATCAAAAAACGAAACTTGGCTGCAGTACGTGAAAATAAAAAACCAAGATATTCCACTGGGGCCTCTAGAATTTGGAGGCCCTGTGCGGTCGCACAACCCGCATGGGCCCATGGACGGCCCTGCTGCCCAGGAAGAACGCATTGTAGGCCGACCTGGAGGAATACCTTCCATTGGCCGTCAATCTCCACATGAAGTTGTCCGCCTCCATACCCAACGTTCTACCCTCCATTAGGTCCCACACCTCCAAGTATCCGGTATGGAAGGTCTTCCTCTAATTCCCGACACCCACCTGCGATTTGGCAGCGTATCTGCAACAGAGATCAGCTGCTCCTCCGTGCTCACGAATTTCACCAAGTGCGGCGCCAATTGGGCAATGCTCTGCCCATCGATCCATCTGCTCGTCCAGAACTTCAAGTTCATGCCGTCCCCCAGCTCGCATTTGGTGGCAGTCAGGCAAAGTTGTTTCGCTTCAGGTGAAAGCTTGAACTCAAGGCCTTGCCATGGCTTGTCCGCGCCCGTCATCTGTAACCATCGCCACCGGGCTCTCAAGGCATGATTCATCAGCCGAAGATTTTTTATTCCCAAGCTGCCAAGTTCCTTCGGCATACACAACGTGCGCCAGGCCACCACGCAGTGGCCACGTCGCGCTTCCGTCGAGGCAGACTAGAAGAAACCTCTCAAAGCCTAGCAGATACCGGATATTGCCCTACCGGATAAAAGCTATCGGGTTGAGCAGAATAATGTTATCCGGTACCGCGCGGCCCGCGGCAGATCAGATCCGGTAAACTCGTACCGGAAACGAGTTTACCGTATCTGTTCTGCACAGCGTACCGGTACCGGATATTTTTTCAGGGTTTATCAAACTCAATAGAAGTTTTAACATTGTTTGTCACCGGATCAAATAGAAGTTTTAACATGTCTCATCATCTAAATAGGTCTATTACATCAAACTACTACACAACCAAAATCATGCGCAACTAGATATCAATAAATTTGTCCAAAAGAATGCGCAATCAATCAACTTGATGATCAATCAAGCATCAATGTCCAACACATCCGAAGCTTGAGAAAAACCACCACCACCTCCAAGATCACCACCACCACCACCACCACCACCTCCAACATCATCACCACCTCCAACATCACCACCCCTCCACCACCACCTTCAACATCACCACCACCACCATTGGCCGAAGCACCATCACCACCACCACCACCATAAGATGCCGGAGTACCATAACCAACCATGAGATCATGAAGCCCTTGTCTCCTCCGAAACATGATCTCTTGCCTTGTGAGCTCCCAAAACTCTCTTTCCATTGGCTCCATGGTGGTGGGATCGAACATCATCAAACGGTTCTCTTCGGCTTTCTTCTCCGCCTTGACCTTTTCCTCTTCAATGGAGATCTTGCGCTCTTCAAAGGAGCATCTTGTCACCCACTTCTTCTCTTTGCCCTCATTTTTCTTTTCGGCCAATGACACCTTGACCTCCAAATGTTTGGCCATCATTGCTTCCTTGGACTTCATCATCGAAGCAATTTGGTCTCTCAAAGATGTAGCCTCGGCCGACCTCTTTGCTTGCTCTTTCTCCATCTTCTTTCCATCCGGCTTGTCCTTGTTTCCATCCATGGGATATCTATGCAATCGAAACATGCGAAATCATAAACACAACCATCGATTTGAGAAACAAGCAGAAGAAAGATAAGAATTTTATCCCTCCGGTGTTTCATCGAACACGTTGTGCGCGGCGGATGGGCCACCGGCTGGTGCAGCGGATGGGGTGGCGCATGAGGCACCGGATCCTTCAGGAGCACGGCCACGTTGGCCTTCTTCGGTGGCTTCGGACCGCTAGCTTGGGACTTCGGCTTCCGCGAGTGAGCCACCGCAGGAGTAAGGTGCGCCGCGGCGGGAAGAGGGTGCGGCGCGACGGGAGAAGGATGCGACGCTGCGGTCGGACGGGCCACCCGAGCGTCCGCGGCCGTTTCTTCTCGGCGACGGCCGGAACTGGTGCGGCGACGGGGACACCGGCCACCGGCTGCGTGGGCTGTGCCCTTGGGCCCGGCAGAGGGACCAAGCCGGTGGGGGGAGGTCGGGGAGGATCCATCGGAGGCGAATCGGCGGTGGGACGGTGGAATCGGCGGCGGCGGCGCCAAACTCGGGCGGGTACCCAAGCTGAAAGTTCCGGGCGGGAAGGTTCGCGCCAAGAGTGCGTGATGCGGGAAATGAGACCACGAAAACGGAAGCAGTTCGGCACCGGGGTCGAAATATCCTGCTCCCCCCAAAAAAATCCCGGTAGGGGGGCTTATCCCGCATCTGGTCGGGCGGAAATTTTGCCCCGGACCCGGAAAAAAGCAGTTATTTTCCGGGACGGGCCTTATTCGGTATCTGCTAGAGTTGCTCTCAACAACTTTTCCACACCAGTAAAGAACCAGGGCGGGAGGTCCAGAGAGAGCATGTGGTAAATTGATGTGGCTGAAAGCGTTGTATCAATCAAGATTAGCCTCCCGCTCTTCTGCATCAAGGATGCCTTCCACGTTGGGACATTGCCTGCAATTCTATCCACCAACGGCTGCAATTCCGCCTTCGTTAGGTGCCCAACTGTCAGCGGGAGACCCAAGTACTGAATTGGGAAATTCTTAACTGGGCATCCCAGCACCTCGAGGATTGGTTGCAGATCGATACCATCGCAGCGAATCGGCGAGGCCGAACTCTTAGCTAGATTGCATCGCAAGCCAGATGCACCACCGAACAGGCCCAACAATTGAATTGCCGCTGACGCCTCTTGGATCGTGGGTTTGATGAACAGAACCACGTCATATGCAAACAGGGACAAACGGTGCCGAATCCCACTGTCCGTCATGGGAGCAAACAAGCCCATCTCCTCTGCTAGCCTGAACACGACGTTCAGTACATCGATCACGAGGATGAAGAACATCGGGGAATTGGGGTCTCCCTGCCGCAGCCCCTTCGCGTGCCAAAACTGATCCCCGGCGTTACCATTAACCAACACCCTTGTGGATTGCGATGACAGCATCGTAGCGAGGCGCGCTAACCACCGAGGCCCAAATCCTCTGTGTCTCAGAATTTCCAAGAGAAAGGGCCAAGCCACTGAGTCGAAGGCCTTCGCCACATCTAACTTAAGCATCAAAGCAGGAGAGCGACGCCTGTGCAAACTTCTGACCGAATTCTTCACCATGAAAAAATTATCCTGAATTGCTCCGCCCTTCACAAATGCGCTTTGGTTACAATCCACAAGCTGGGGCGGAGGTTTCGCTAACTGAACTGCCATAGCCTTTGAGATTATCTTAGCGAAGCTATGTACCAAGCTGATCGGGCGAAAGTCGCCAACCTCCACCGCACCTTCCTTTTTTGGGCAGTAACGTAATTAGGGCGTCATTCACCTTAGCAAATCCTCTACCATCCTCTGTATCAAACCAGGTGACCGCCCTCATTACCGCATCCTTGACTAGCGTCCACGCAGATTGATAGAACCTCACTGTGAATCCGTCAGGCCCAGGTGCCTTGTCCACCGGCAAGGACTTAATGACCTCCCAAATTTCCGCCTCAGTAAACGGAAGCTCCAGAAAGATCCATCCGTGGCAGATTTACTGGTGCGATTAACTTTTGCCATCACAGTTTCACTAATAGTCCAATGTCACCATATATACAAGGAATGCTGAAGTGACCAAACCGGTTCAAGACTGTACAATCTGTTTCACAGGAATCTGGCAGAACCTAACACGCTAGTGTTTCACTGACCTACACCACCACAACCAACAAAAGCTAAGAGGGCACGGTAGCTTCATGCCGCGAGCTGCTGGTGAGAGCTGCACCCGCCCGCATCGTCTTCGGACTCGGAAAGGCAGCAGTGCTGCAGCCTCGGCGGCGCAGGGGGAGCCTCGGCACACATCATCTCGGACTGGAGCACAGCGCAGTAGTCGCCGAAGGTCTTCGGCGTCACGTTCAGGTCGAACCCGACGACGAAAAGGAAGTCTACCTCCAGGTAGTTCATCTCCACCAGGCTGATGCCCCCGACCTTGGCGAAGTATGCGTTGTTGTAGCATCTGCACACACAGAACGCATCAACTTTTTAGTCATTCGTTCTTTGTTCAGCTTAACCTTCCATTTTACAATATGTCTCTTCAGTTCTTTCATCAGGCTTACGACCGAGTTTGCTGTCAGAGGATCAGTTAAGCAACCCAACAAAACACAACCAGAATTACCAACTAGGCACCAAAGTCCAAACCAATTCTTTAAGGATGCCAAGTTGGGTCAGTTAAGTATATCACTTTTCGCAAAGACTAAAACTTGAAAGAGATGCCCCTGGTCCTGACAATGGGGGGAACTGAGAAGCAAACATCAGCAGAGATGGCAAGTTACCAGTCGCAATCCACCACAACTGGCACTGGATTAAGTTGTTAACAAAAAGGCGAGTGGGCAGGGTGGGATTCTAGTCTATGTCCTCGGGTCCACGCTGGATGCGTGTGGCTGGGTGGAAGGAGCAGCCACCACATACGTTTTTTCAGCTCTACTGGACAAGCATAACTTTGCCTGCTTTAATTTGCAAGGACAATCACTCTGTGTACCCAGTGCCTAGTGCAAATCCAAGCATGAAAGCGTAGTTAAAAGTAGCTAGAGACCTACTCACTAATTGCTTTCTTTTGTGCATTATTAGCACACTAGTGCATATGTGGCAATGATTGCTACTGATATTTCTCAACTGATCGAGCGTTTCTATACTGTCTGAAATGACCTGAACAAAAACCATGTATGGACTATGTATGCACCGACAGTTACTACTTGATAATGCTATATCCAGTGCAAATGGCAGCTTAATTCTGAAAATGGAGTGGATGATTCTGGAGTTACTTCCAAGGCACCCCAAGTCCAAACCTATTCCTAGCAGGCAGTGATTCCAATGGTTATAAGCCTATGTCGAGTAGGAGCAGAGCACTTTGTCACAACTCACTACTTTCGCATAAGAATTTCAAGTGTTTGAACCAGCAAGCTAAATCCAAAGAACAGAGAACCACAATTCAAGTGGTCCAAGTAATGAAACATTTGGCAGTATTACCACCGAGAAGTTTAAATTTTATTGTACTATCAAATACTCGACAAATTGAGATTCTTAACCAAGTAGAACATGGTGCTGCCAATAACAGAGTGGCTATCAAGTGCGAAGGGAGTTAATTAGATTTTTTTAAAACAAGGCTAATGGCACAGCTTTTAACTATCATAATTCCAATCAGACCACCAAGAATTAATCACGAAGATGATCGAGTACATACATACGTGAAGTAGAAATTAGCTAGTTGAGTTGTTCGATTACTTGATCATAGACAGAAACTCACATGTCATCCATGAACTTGACGGCGGCGAGCACCGTCGTGATGAGCAGACGGTGCACGCTGTAGGAGTCTACGGTGAGGGCGAAGCGTTGGCCGCGATGAAGGAGCCGGTCGAGGTAGATGTAGGCGACGACGTAGCACGCGGGACTGCAGCCGGCGAACCGCGCGATGCGCGACACATACGCGCGCACCGAGATGCCGGGCTTGGTTGTTGCCCGGAACGCCGACGCCGGCGCCAGCTCCGAGGGCGTGGCCGCCGCCACGACGTCGTTGCGCTCAGCGACGCGCTCCAGGATGCCGGCCAGGGCGGCAACCACCCGAAGCATGTCGTCCCGCTGGGCGCTGCTCCCCACCAGCGCCTCGGCCTCCGCCATGGCTTCGTACTGGTACTGGTGCACGTGTCGAGCTCCTTGGGCTGGTGGAGAGATATGCACGGAGTCCGTTATGTAGAACGGGTAGGATATGGAGAACAGGAGAAGGACGTTTAAATTATTTTTGTTAGGTATTAATCTGGTACTCCGTTTTTTGATGGAAACGGAGAATGCTCATGGAGGGACAGTAAAGAAGCGAAGGACCTTAATTTCCGAGGCTGAGCTTGGAAAATCGTTAGAGTTTGTTGTATTTAGGGCATCTACAACGGCCCTCCCAAACGGACATCGCGTGTCCATTCATGTCCGTGCGGAGGCCCTCTCCAAATGGATAAGGTTCCACGGACATGCCCGTTTCGCCCTATTTTGATCTCAATTTAGTCCGCACTTGGGGTGGAGCGGACAAGCGTCCGTGCCCGGATTCGTCCTCCCTTTGCCTATCCGGATCCAACCGACAAGGACACATCCCCCTTCCTCCTCCTCTCAAGTCCCCAAACCCTCGCCGTGACACGAAACCCACACCGGCGCCGCCTCCCAAGCCTGCCGCCACCTATGGAGGACGTCGCCCTACCCATTGCCCATGACGAAAAAGACGGTCGCGGCCCTGCCCAAGCCGAAAAAGGAGCGGCTTCTCGAGTCCGACAAGAGGCAATGCCAGAGAGAAAGGAAGAAGCTCCGCACGGCCGAGGCTGCCTCCGCTCGATTGGTCGAGGTGCAACTCACAGCCGCCCTGGAGGCCCGCGCCAACGCCGGCGCCATCCAAGCCGCCGCCCAAGCTGTGCTAATGCTCAAGGGGGAGGCCCTAAATGCCGCACTTGCGAGCGCCGACATCCTTTCCGCCTCCATTGGCACCCTACAACATTGAAAGTTACCGGAATGACTACTCTCTATGAAAAAACTGGTCATATATCCAAGCGGAGTGCAACATGTTCCAAGGTGCATACGATCGATCATATCAAGGACTGGCCCGTGAGTGGCATCGGCGTGCAAGACCTGGTTATCCAAGTCTCGGCCTACTTCAAATAATGCTGTGACTCCAAGTTCACATTGAGACATTGTTGGATGATGACCAAGGGATGCCCCAAGTGGCAAGACCTCTATGCTTCCTAACAAAGGGGCGATGGATCAAAAACTTATCGCCCTATTCCGTACTTGCAAGAGGTGGGACGGTTCTAGAGGCTTATTGTCCTGTCCCACGGTGCACGCTGCAAGACGGGATGAGAAAGACTTGAGCTGCGACGCATTGCTCAAAAAATCAGGACGTAGGCACATGTGTTGTGCCTTGTTGTGGTGTGTGTCTCTGAGAGGAGTGACCTCTCTTTTATAGGCATGGATGTGAACGGAACAGTCTATCTTCTCGGAGGAGGAAGTTTGGAAGATTATTAAGGAATTGCCTCCGATCGTGCGCCGGGCCCTGACGGGTTCATCGACATTTTTATTAGAAGGCCTGACACATAATAAAGCAAGATATAATGGCTGCAATCCTGAAACTGTTTATTGGGGATGGTAGGGGTTTTGGACGTCTTAATCAGGCGCTGATTACGAATACCAAAAAGGCCAGACGCGAGCGGAGTTGGCGATTTCAGGCCGATCAGCCTTGTGCATAGTTTTTCGAAACTCTTCTCGAATCTGCTTGCAAATAGACTGAAATCAAGGTTCGGAAAGATTGTAAGCCCCAATCAATCGGCATTTCTGAGGGGAAGGTGTCTCCATGATAACTTTGTTCTAGTACGACAGCTGGCAAAGAAAATTCACTCGAGAAAGAAGAAAGGGGTGCTGATCAAGCTGGATATTTCACGTGCATTTGATTCAATCTCTTGGGCCTTCTTGTTTGAGGCACTCCAACATTGTGGCTTTGGAAGGTTGTGGCGAAAGTGGCTTGTGATTTTGCTTTCCTCTGCTTCTACCCGCACTAGTACAGAACGACACATCTGATACCCCTCTATGGAAACGACACGAGTTAGGCGACAGAGAATCATGATTTTAGCGTTGCGGACGAGGCCTGGCAGAACTGGGCCGCGGCTGGTCCGTCAACATTGGCTACGGAGACTTTTCGATCTCCGTTACCAATAGTATTAGAAACGGTCATAAATTCACCTCCGTTTCCAATACGTATCTCTATGGCAATGATTGTTGAAGGATATCCGTTTGCGATGTGCTTGGGAAATTGCAGTTGCAAACTGGAAGCGCGCCTGTTCAATGGGGCTTAATTCATGAGGGATTGGAACCGCCTGCTCGCCGCTAATAAAATGTGAATGGAACCGCGTGAAGCCAGGCCGTTCTCGCATTCTCCCCTTCGTTCTCTCACACGTTCTCTACCACACTAGCACAACCGCCATGGAGGAACCCTGGTGGCAGAACGAGGAAGTCCCGAGCGACGACGCGAGCGGTGAAGACCGCGGTGAAGTCCCATGGTGGGATCAAGACGGGCCGTCGGACTCGGACCCCGACGACTCGGACCCGCCGTCTTCACGCTCTGTAGAAGACGACTCCGATGACTCGGAACCGCCGCCTTCACGCGAAGGAGAAGACCACTCCGACGAGGACGAGGCGTCGGAAGAAGAGGAGCCGGAGGACCCACCGGAGCCGTATTCTAGCCAGGAAGAGGACGACTCTGACGAGGAGGAGGAACACGCGTCGGAAGAGGCGCGGGAGGACGAGGAGCACGCGCCTGAGGAGGCACCGGAGGAGGAGGAGGAGCACGCGCCGAAGAATGACGCGCCGGAGAACGAGGAACACGCTCCGGAGAAGGAGGCGCGAGAGAAGGAGTCGCCGGAGAAGGACGCGCGGCCGGAGAAGGAGGAGCACGAGCCAGAGGGGAAGGCAATCGGCAAGAAGCGACGCCGCGCCGTGGACGACAATGGCGCGGAGGCAGGGCGGAAGAAGAACAAGTAGAGTAGATAGTTAGTTCAATTGTACTGTTAAGTAGGCGTAGTGTGTCAGTGAGTAAATAAAAGGAAACGGTTGTTTATCGCCTCCGTTTCTGATATTGTACTTGTGCTATAAATACGCCATTCCGACAACCCTAACGCTCTCGCTCTCACCCTCACTCTCACTCTCATAGTGTGGCGGCGGCAGATCTAACCCTTACCTTGCAGATCTGAGTAGCGCTAGATCTAACCCTTACCTCGCAGATCTGAGCGGCGCGGCCGGCCGGCATCGCCGCCGCGCATCTACCCCCTAGGCGTGCGTCGGCCAGTCGCCGCGCATCTTCTCCCAGCGGTGTGTCGGCCAGTCACCGCGTATCTTCCCCCAGAGGCGCGTCAGCTAGCCGCCGCGCATCTTCCCCGAGCGGCGCGTCGGATCTTCCCCGAGCGGCGATGCCACCGCCGGTAAGCTCATCTATGCACTGGACAAGTCGGATAACGCTATGTGTAGTTGCCACAGTTTGTTGCTCGAATGCCTAGCCATACGTAATTATGCATGTGCTCGATCTGTTTGTTCTAATTGGGCACTGTAATTAGATTGATCTGTTCTCTCAAATTTGTAACCATTAATTGGTTTGCTCTCAATATTATACACCTACATGTCTCCAATATGTAGATCTGTACTGACCATGCATCTATATCCTCATCAGATGCACAGAAGATGTGTCCGTACTAAAGATGTGCTTGCCAAGGCTGATGCTCTTCTGTGGAATATCAATGATTATCTAGCTTTGGCCACTATGGCTGGAAGAAGAGTCACAAGAGGTTATAAAGCATGCTGTCAGTGCTACAAAAATCATTTGTTTATAGCAAGGAGAGTTGAAGATGTATCACAGTTTGCTACATCTGTCCTTACTAAAGATGTGCTTGCCAAGGCTGATACTCTTCTGTGGAGTATCAATGATTATCCAGCTTTGGAAACTCTGCCAAGAATAAGAGTGGTAGGAGGTTATAACGCATATTGTCACTGCTACCAAAAACATTTGTCAATAGCTAGCAGGTTATAGAGATGTATCACTCTAATGTAGAGATGTATCACTGTAATGTAGAGCTACCTTATGAATCTGATATGTTATTCTTGTGCTTGTGCTGTGAGATTTTAAATGCCCAGTAGCATCTGCATTCGTGCTGTATGCTTCTGAAGAAACCTCAATGCAAACGAGTAAATTTACAAACTCCGTTACTAATGAGATCGACCCTGGGAAACGGAGATATGTGCGTTGCCAAAAAGAGGCCACATCGGTGACGGTTTATTGCCTCCGTTCCCGATGAGGACCTTCACATCAGCCACGGGGGCGGGGACACGGACCACTTCTCCGTTTCCGATGAGGATTTTGGCCCGTTTCCGATGTGTCGTTCTGTACTAGTGCCGTGTCACGTTCAATGGAGTGCCTGGGAGAAGGATACATCATGTCAGGGGGTTAAAGCAGGGTGACCCACTGCCGCCCATGCTGTTTGACATCGGCATGGAGGTGTTCACGGTGTTAATCTCAAAAGCAGTTCTAGATCAATTGGTGTCGCCATTGGTGGGGTGCTCTGCTTGCAAAGGGTGTCTTTGTTTGCTGACGATGTGGTGGTTTTTGTCAAGCCAACAACACCACAATTGACAGCGGTCAAGTGCTTACTGAATATTTTTGGTGCAGCTTCTGGACTGAATGTGAACTATAGGAAGTCGACTGCAACTATGATACGAAGTGATGATCATGATCAAGCAAGAGTCCAGGATATCTTGAGATGTGACATTGCCCATTTTCCATTAAAGTACTTTGGACTGCAACTTAGCCTATGGCCAAAGCACAGTGACGACCTCTGTTGGACAGAGTTCTAGACTTCATACCGCCATGGCAGCGAGGTCGGATAGCGAGTCATGGGCGTTTGATTTTGATCAAGAGCGTGATCTTGGCGAGGCCAATCCACCAGCTGCTGGTGACAGACCCTCCTTTGTGGCTGCTGGAAGAAATCGACAAATGGCCAATGTCTTTCTTTTGGGCTGGCAAGAAAAAGGTGAATGGGGGTCAGTGCTTGGTAGCATGGCCAACAATCTGCAAGCCCTACGAATTCGGTGGTCTGGGTGTGAAAAACCTAAGGTTGCACGGTTTGGCACTTCGCGCGCGATGGGAGTGGTTTCGTAGGACTGATCGAAGCAAGCCTTGGCAGGGGTTGCCAATGCTGAGAGATATGAAAGCAGTAGCAATGTTTGACAACTTAGTGAATATTCAGGTTGGAAAAGGTGATCAAGTGTTGTTCTGGAAAGATAGATGGCTTGGTGGGCTTTCGATCAAAGACATTGCGCCGACATTTCTGCAAACGGTATCGACAAGACGACAGAACAAAAGAACAGTGTAGGAGGCGTTGCTGAACAACAGCTGGACTTTGGATATTGAAGCTCAGCTGCCGATGGAAGGCTATATACAATATCTGTATCTCTGTGAAGCTATCCTCCAGGTGGATCGAGATGACTAGACACCTGATGTGTTCACTTGGCCTTGTGGCAAGGCGGGACAGTTCTCAGCTAGTGCAACCTACGAGAGACTCTGTCAGGGTGGCGTCAGGTTTGCTGCGGCAAAATGCATCTGGAAGGCATGGGCACCGCCGAAGTGTAAAATCTTTCGGTGGTTAGCGATCAAGCATAGGCTTTGGACAACTGAGAGAAGGGCTGGCATGGCCTGCAAGAGGTGCCGGATGATTGCTTTGCTTGTTCCCAAGACATAGATTCAGTTGAGCACATTCTTGTGCAATGTCCCTACGCCCGGGAAACATGGTTCCATGTGTTTCAGGATGCCCAACTTGCTGATGACACACCGCAATGCACAGATACGTTGGAAGTTTGGTGGCTGAGGTCCAGGAAGAAATATAATGGACTGAACAAGCGTCGGTTTGATTTCAGGAGTTATTCTCACATGCTGGATGATCTGGAAACAGCGAAATGCCAGGGTATTTAACAATCACTCCTTGGTGTGCTCGACGGTGGTGCTTGCAGAAAAATGATAAAGGAGGAAGCTCGGCTATGGCGGCTAGCAGGTGTTGGTGGGTGTAGCACTGTTTTAGGAGAGTAGGCTTTAGTGTTTCTGTCAGTGTAAACCTGGGAGTTTTGTTTGCAGGCTTCTACATGATCTTGTAAATTGCTATTCACTTTCTATAAAGCTATGGTACGCATTCGTGTACCCTTAAAAAAAAGTGAACGGAACAGTCAGGACAAAACTTGAATGAAACACGGGAAGGGAATCGAACGTATGTGAAACCGAACAACCAACCGTTCATATTATTTTTCCACCAGGTACTAGCTCGACTTGGCTTATTCCCGAAATCCGACGTGTACGTCGTGACAAGGCTAGGTGAGGTGAGAGAAGGCGGTCCGCGGAGAAGGGGCCCCACCGTGTAGATCTGTTCTTTTCTTGCTCATACGGTAAAGGAGTCTCCCTTATAAGGACAACTCCTTATAAATTACCAACGTGGAACTTATTTTATGCTCACCCTTTGCCATTCATGAATGGGCCAACTTGGGCCTGTGTGATTTTTCTTAAATTTTTAAAATAACTAAATGGGCTGGGCCAATCAGTTAAAATTCCAACACACACTCTAGCTTAGACTCCACACAGGCACCTCCTGATGCTCTCCTCTAGCCGGTGAGTCGATCTCAGTATGATTTTGCGCAGGACGGCAGGAGGATTCTAATTAAGCACATGTTTACTGCATGCACCGTCGTGAGGATCATTTAGAGCCCTATCCTGGCTTGGCTGGTCTTACTTAGGTAGTGCTCGCTCGTGATCAAAACTTGAGAAACTGGTGACTGCAAGTAAGATAATTTCCCCGGGGCTCCGAAAAGAAGAGGTTCGATACGGTAGTCTTCCTGGAGTTCGCTGCGTGTTTGTAGGCATTTTGTAGTTGTTCTTTTCTGGTCGCGTAGCGTGTCTGTCTCGGGCTGACCTACTTGGTATACTGTGGCCTTTCTTTGACATTTTATCTTCTTCTTATCTATGACATGGAGTTCTTCTCCATGCATTTTTTAATATTTTTTAGACTAAAGGGACCTTGTCCCCAACTTCATTAAGGAAGCATCGGACATTACATCGTTTTACAGCGTTTTCCATAAGATTGCACTTCTTATCTGCAACTCCAGGCGCAGCTGGCAAACTAATAAGAAATACAACCCTTATTCAACTTCAAACAAGTTTAGATGCGGCTCGACACAAAGGAAACAACAGGAAATGTAATTGAAACTACATCTAGCCAATCTTCCCAGGCACAGCACCAACGCCCAGGTGCAATCGTTACAGATGAAGCTCAACCACTGTCTAGCCTTCGACATAGCGGCGCCCACCCGTTTGTTCTGTTGAAGATCTCTCGCATCACCAGCTTCACTTGCTCAGTTCCGCGACGAAGAGACCTTCCCACCTTTGGCTTCTGCAAGTCAGCCCAATCATCAACCAACTGACAAATATGAAAAATAATTCCACAAGGATCATTTGGCATGATATGGTCAAAGCACCTCGATTTCTGGTTTTCCAAAGAACCCAGAATGTAGCAGCTAAGAAAACTTTAACAGCAACTTTTTCACATCCCTCAAATTTATTTACCCAATCACCCAAATCATCCACTGAAATGGGTTGCGCATCACTGTATGAAGCACATTGAATTACACCCCAAATAAATCTAGCAAAGGGACAAGTCAGAAAAAGGTGATCTATGCTTTCATCAGAAGCACAAAACATACACTGACTACTCCCTACCACCCCCTTTTCCTCAAGTTATCTTTAGTCAAAGTCCTCTTCCACATAACCAACCACAAGAAAAAAATTATTTTCATCGGAATTTTCATTTTCCACAGGTGTTTAAATTTTTTCCGGGGTCGTTTAGTCTGCAAAGCGTTGTATAAAGATTTAACAGTAAAACCTTTATTGCCTAGCTTCCAAAAGACCTTGTCTCTACCATCTTTCAACTCAACCTTCAGAATCACATCCAGCAACTTGCCCCAAGCAATAGCAAGATCCCCCCAAAGGCACCTTCTAAACACCAAACATGCTCCCCTAGATTTAACTACCCTGTCAATCTTAATATTTTTATTAAGCGACATGTCATATAATCTCGGGAAAGTAAACATCAGAGCCTGGACATTATGCCACTCATCCTCCCATAATCTTGTCATTTCCCCTGAGTTAATAGTTCTCCCACAAAATTTATAAAAGAAGTGTTTGATGTTCATAAGACCAGACCAAAACTAAGACTGCCCTTTTTTCTCTTCCAGCCGTGCCAAAGTATCTTTTTTAAGCTATTTTTTCCTTAGTAGATCTTGCCACTCACCATCCTGATTTTCTAATTTCCACATCCATTTGCTCAATAAGCTAATATTCATTAGCTCAAGATTTAGTACCCCTAACCCTCCTAGATCCTTAGGAGAGCAAACCATACCCAATTCATCAAATGATACTTTCTGATCCCTTGTTCTTCCTGCCACAAGAGCCTACTCCTGTAGCCATCAAATTTTTTCCTTGGTCCTACTGGGATGACGCAAAAAGAGAGCATGTAAAAAGGTACCATGGTCAGACAAGAGTTCACTATTGTGGTTCTAGAACCAATATCAAGAATTTTCCCTTGCCAACAACCAAGTCGTTTTTCCATTTTCCCTTCAACTGGCCCCAATGTTTATTTAAAAGATGTTTCTTATCAATTGGCAAACCAAGATATCGCAAAGGAAGAGTACCTGATCTACAAGTAAAGATCTCCTCATAGATGTGAATGTTTTCCACACAGGAGCCCAACCGTAGACCTCACTCTTATGAAAATTGATTTTCAAACCCGACATTTGTTCAAAAAGACACAACAAAAATTTAAGATTCCTTGCATTTTCAGCACCTTCCTGCAGCATGAATATGGTATCATCTGCATATTGCAGGATAGCATATCCATGCTGCCTCAAGTGAGAACACAGCCCAGTAATTAAACCTTCCTCTTGCGCATTCTTAATCATTACATTTAGAGAGTCGACCGTGAAATTAAACAGAATGGGAGACAGGGGATCCCCCTGTCTCACACCTCTGTAAGTACTAAAGAAACTCCCTAACTGATCATTCATCTTAATGTTAACTTTACCACTAGTAATAATGCTAAAGATAAGGTCATTCCAGGCATCTGAAAAACCCTTTTTAAGCATAACATTATAAAGAAAAGCCCAATTTACATTGTCATACCCTTCTCGAAATCAACTTTAAAAAGAAGTCCAGACATTTTTTTAGCTTTCACCTCATGGAGGATTTCATGAAGCATAACCACACCTTCCATAATAAACCTATTTTTCATAAACGCTGTTTGGGTTCTGTCAATCAGGATGTCTGCTACAGACGCCAAACGATTATTCAAGCCCTTAGTGATTATTTTCAAACTTTGGTTCATAAGGCAGATAGGTGTGAACTTTTGAATAACCATCGCATCTTCACACTTAGGCAGAAGAGTAATGGTTCCAAAATTCAGTTTCCCTATCTCCAACCTCCCATTCACAAAATCATCAAATAGTTTCTTCAAAGGGGTTTTAACAAGATCCCAAAAGAAATGATAAAATTCCCCTGGGAATCCATCAGGACCTGGGCTCTTATTCCTTGCCATTGAAAATACAATTTCTTTAATCTCTTCCATCGAAAATTCTTTTGTAAGTTCTAAATTTTCCTCACGACCAATTTTTTGAGGAAACTCAAAATCAATGGACACTCTAGCTCTATCAGACGGCCAAATAATTTTTTATAAAAATAGTGGCATGTTCCAATAAGTTCAAGTCTCCTTCAATGATATCCTCCCCTTCTTGTAACCGAGAAATTTTAGTTTTCCTTTTCCTCCCACTTGCTTTGTTCATGAAGTATTTAGTACATGTTTGACCCATTTTCAAATCCACACTTTTAGCCCGTTGATACCATTTAATATTGTCTTCCTTTATCAAAACGTTTAACTCTTTCTGTGCAGATAGGTATGTTTCCCTATCAACTGCAGAAATGCCAAATAACTCACTCCTTCTATCTAAATCATCTAAAATGTCAGTTAACCTTTTCTAAATGTTAATTAAATGGTTCAGAAAAAAAATGATTCCGGGACCTCATCGACCTGAGGTCCTTGAAGACGACGATCATTGTTCGTTCAGGTTGCGTGACCCCTGCTTTGGCCTTAGGTGGAGTAATCTCTGAATTCTGATGAGCCTGAAAGAAACAAGACGGGAAATTAATGGCGCTTTGGTCGGAACCCCGTGTTCGTTTCGGTGCAACATCTGGTGCACGTTGCGCAATCATTAGGATGATTGGGAGCAGAGCAAGCACCATTGTTTCTCCTTCATGCATGCATGAATGTCTTCTCAATAAGGTCTGTTTCATTAGCGCATATACGGCCAACCACATCACGTGAGCAGTGGTCACTGGATTGAGTCGCTTCCCCTGCTATATTTGCTGCTGCTGCTGCTGCTAGATTTGTTAACACCGTACCAGCTAGTTACATGCATATATATATATAGAAACTAGCTTTATTGCCTACCTGAAATATGCATTCACGAACACTGAAATGGATATATCATCCGTGTGGTGCTAGCTAGTGCTTCTGCACGGTCGCATGCATATAGTGTGTAGCAGTACATCGATCGTACGACATGAGTAGCACTAGCACGCCGTCTCGTGGTTCATCCAGCAAAATACTAAGGAGATAGCCGATGGATCTATGCACTTTGCTGCTTTGCTTCATCTCTCGCGTGCGATGGATGAATGGAGTGACCTAGAAGGAGGTGAAGCAGGTGGTGGTGTGGTCGCCGGAGGAGGAGGAGGTGTCGTCGCAGGGGGAGTGCGTGTGGCGTCCCTCGTAGGTGGTGATCACCATGCGGCAGTCCGTCGACAGCCGCTCCACCCGCTTCTTCACGCGGCAGTTGCTGTGAGTGCACCTGAAGTAGCTCCTGTATGCCAATGTCAAACATGTTTATGAGGTCTTTTTATTTTGTTATAATTAGCTCATGTCAATGTCGAAAATATTTATAACGTGTGTTGAACTTGAAACCGCACTTTCTTTTGTTTAAAAATTTGGTTCCGCTTTAAGTGCCAGATTAAAATAGTTTCATACTTCGTATATTGCAGTGTTTCACATTCACTTTCAAAGAAGATCAGAATAGTGCATATCTATTCTCCAGCAGAGAAGACAAATCATTAGCCAGTACGTAGTTTGCTGAAAACAAGGCTTCCCCAGTCCCAGGCCTATATATGGCGCATTGAGCTGCAGCTGGCTGTGCGTCTGAGCTCTGAATCTGAAACCCTGAAGAAGCACAATGATCTTAAAGTGTCCGTTCCATTTGTCCCCGCGCATATATGCAGGAGGCCGGGCATGCATGCACAGGCGTCTACTACTGATGTGTCCCCTATTTGTCATATATTATGAATCCTGATCTTTTTCCTACACATTTTACAAACGTCATCAAGGATAGCGACTATGTAAAACGAACAGATTATGTGTACTACTTGATGCAGTTACCATAATGTAATCAATGGAACACTACTTCAAAACTACCTCAATTTACACATAGATACAACATGAAAGTATCTCATGATGTATGGTATATATGCATATAGCTAGCAGGGGCAAAGTTAGCACGGAGTAGAGAACTTCATCCCCCGCAACAACCAAAAAAACCCTAGAAAACTTCATGCATGCATGGGTGTCTACATCTGATACCATTGTTAGCTATCCGTGCAGCTTTACCGCATACCGCTAACTAGCTAGCAATTTTCGTGCGTGCGAAAGGTGATATCCTTCTGCAACTCCTCTGTCATAATGCCATTGCCTTTCCACACCACCCCTTCTTTTCTCTTGGGAAATTTACTATATGTGAAAAAGCACTGAACTGAAACGTAACAGGGTAGCTGACCAGTTTGATGCACACGGCCCAAAGAATTTGAAGCTGAAATGTATGTAGGGAATAGGGATTAGTTTGTTTTTTCAACCGGGCTAGCCTTTTTTCTGTTAATAGCGTGAGGGAAATACAAAGTTCATTACAAAACAACTAAGAGGAGAGGCCGCGCCACTGAGCGCACAACCAGAAAACCTGGTGTGAATGCTCGCCCTCGAGCACCCACAACGGGGCAAAAACCTGATAGCGCTAAAATCTTAACTAGCAGAACGGGGGAGATGTGTACGGATTAGTTAAGATTGTGTACTTAATGAATGCATTTGTCTACCTCCACACCAAAATTATTAGAACTTCACATCTTCTGCCATCAAGAATCTCCACAAGATAAAATATCGTATGGCTTACTTCTCTACCAGACTACCATTACGAGCTTCTACTTGATCCTAACAGATATGGGCAAAGCTATTGAGGAGTTCATAGATAACAGGTAAAAAGGAAATATGTTAGAGTTCTTAGTTGCTTATAGAAGTGTACCTGGGATGGAGACTGTTCTTGACAACCTTCTGCCCGTATTTCCTCCACTTGTAGCCATCATCAAGCACATCCACATCGGTTCTGGTCTGGAAGCAGAACCTCGGCTCCCTCATCTTTCTCCTCACCTTCATCTTCCCCTTCTCCCCTGCCATTGACATCGTCGAAGTACCCTCCACCTGCACCCTCACACGCACACACACCACATCAAACCCTAAATACAGCTAAATCTCACGATCATAACAAGACTAGTGACAGAAACTTCCATCTCATCCTCTCACTGCACTTACCATGTACCGGAATAACCATTACAACTAGCACCCTCATAGCCAACTCTCATCGTCACCGAGGTGCCCACCTGATCATGCGGGAAGAGAAATGTATAAAAGGCCTCGATGTGTAAATCGACTCTATGTAATCTTTATTAGATCATCAAGCTAGCAAGATTATAAATACCTCCTCAGCCCCAATATTGGGCATGAAACCGGCCGTAGGCTTCTCGCAGAGGATGGTCGGCACGGCAGTGGTGGCGCTGGAGTCGCCGTGGCCGAACGGAAGCGCCGGTAGAGGATATAGCCCACAATGGTCAGAAGAGATCATCAAGGCTTCCTCGTCCTGGTCGAACGACATATGGAGAAGCTTGGTATGGCAAGGTAGTTGAAGTGGAGAAAGAGGAACAGGGGTGGTGTCGTAGTAGTGATCTGGCACATGGAGGTTAGGAAGACAGTAAGCCATCCCCAGGTGGCTTCCTTGATCCATGCATATATGCATGTAGATCGTGGCGTAGGTGCGCTACGCTAGCTAGTGATCCCAAGGTGGATCTTGGCGCAAGAATTCCTGAGATTGATTTCTCAGTCCCTCTCTAGATAGACCTGTCCCTCTGTGTGTCTCTCTCTTTTCTTTTTTGGTGTCAAATTGTGATAGGGTTGATGCCTCTAGGTTTTAAGTGGTGGGCTATGGCTCTCTGGACTATGGGTCTAGGTTGTCCCCTTTTAAAGGGCCATTTTGGCTCAAATTGTGTCGTGGGTACAGTACTTTGCTTCAGCAGCAGCTATTTGCCTCCTAGCTAGCCATAGCTTGCTAGTGGCTGCTAATCCGCCAGCTCTTAGCATGCTAGAGATGTCGGATATGACTTTTCTGCATGCAACTAGTTAAGCAGGAATATAGTTTAATCCACGTGAATCATCGGCCAAATCTGTTTCTGTCATTGTGTTTCTATCCCAGCGCTTTCCTAATTGAGAATTCCAGTGTTGATCCAGCGAGAAACTTGTGGCCACTTTGAATCTTTGGTCGATCAGCAGAGCATTTTCAGGTGGGGCAGACATTATTGCAGCGATTGTTCCGCGTACAGGATAGCACTGATTGTACCTTTTGTTCCCTGTGATTGCTCGATATATGTGCTTTTCATTGCACACAAGGCCACTCGATCGTTTTCAGTCTTCTGAAACGCGCACGTATGTGCGCCTAGTCTATTTTTGAATCATCACCTCACCTCTTTCTTGCATTAGTAGTATATATCGTAGGTTACATGTTTTGGACGCGCATTCCTACCTACCCTCCATATTTCCTTTGACCGCTCTAACGATATACACACAGCATTCATGAATGTATATTGTCATCCCAAAATAATTTGTATTTTGAACCACGTTTATTATACTCCATCATGCGCCCAATTTGTTTTCGGCGAAGATCTAGTCAAATTTTGAAAATTTAACTATTAATATCTTTGCAAATACTTAACATTGTGACTTGGGATAATCCATGTGAATTTCTCTCCAAAGGTACTTCAAAACACAGTTTTCAGATCTATAAATATAATACAACATAACTCTAACGAATGGTCACACTTGTTTGCAAAAGGCCATGCGAATGTCCAAAATGACAACTTTCAACCTATCCGGGGGAGTATAAATTACACTGTGGGCTCTCTAAGGACTTCGCATAAGTATGTCTCACATAATATTGCACCTTGTACCAGGTTTGACGGTTCACTAAAATACGGTATGGTTCACTCTCCTGGGCGCGTCTTCCGGGTGCCGCATTTAAAGGCCATGGTTGCTTCGCATTAGTATTGGAAACTTGAAGGCTCTCGGGGCGGAAGGATACATTATGGAACCTAGTTGCTAATGATTTACTCAAGTAGTTCTAAAGGCCATAATGACAAGGTAATCCCGGCTAGGTGGAATGAAAAAGTAATTGTGTTGATCCATGCTCGAGAAGAGGTGCCACAATTTAGACATATCTTTGAAATGTGATCTATAAGATTATCTCCAAGATGGTTCAACGAGACTAAAGGTTCATACTACTAGAGATTATTTCTCCCACACAGAGTGCTTTTGTCCTTGTGTGGCTTAATGCCGGTATTTTTTGGTTGCCTATGATTGTTCATAAAATGAAAAAGAAGATAAAAAGTCAATATGGAGTTTGCAATATTAAGTTGGATATGCATAAAGCATATGGTAGCGTGGAACGGAATTTTCTTCGTAATACGATGGTCAGGCTTGGCTTTCATAAATAGTGGATTGATCTGGGGATGGCATGTGTTACCTCGGTGACCTATTCTGTCAAATATAATTCACATATGACGGGGATATTTATACCACTGGAGGCAGGGGGTCCAATTCTCTATATCTATTTCTTTTATGCGCATAAAGGTTTATCAAGTTGTTTGTTGCAAGCGTATAATAATGCACCATCAATTTCACATCTACTATTCACTGATTGATTGTTGATTCTCTTCAGGGAAGATTCAAACAATGCAACCTCATTACAACATGTCATTGGTACATATTGTGCAAATTCAGGACATCTTGATAGTGTGGCTAATATACAGCATATTTTTAGTCCAAACACTCATGTTGATGTGAAGGAGGATGTGTGTAATACCTTGAACATAAATATTGAAGCTCTCGTTGCTACGAGCCTCACTGCTCTTGTGGGGACTAACAAAAGTTATTGTTCTATATAATTTGTGGAGAGAGTGAAGCCATATATTTCGGTGTCGTCATCATATAGAGTGATAACATTTATAAAATGGACAAACATGACATGCGGCTGCTACCTCCCTCAGTAACCACATTTGGAAGATCTTTTGGAAATTAAATGTACCAGTAAAAGTTGAAAAAAAAACTTTGAGGGTGATGCATGGAATTTTACCTCTTAAATCCAAATTGGTAAATCACATATTGAAACTAGTGGCCAATGCCGAGTTAGTAATCTGTGGTCTGATGATATAATGCACATGATTTTCGACCCATGCATAGTGCCTAGTTATGAATCTATCGGAGTTGGTGGCTATTACGGCATGGTATGTCTGGTAGCTTCGCCATCGCCAGTTTCCATGGGGAGAAATCACCGCCTATTCTGAGACGTATAATGTCCATCCGGGCGCTAGCTATAAATTCGGCAAAGGAATATATGCCAAGTTTTGCTCATGTAAATATACCCATGAAGCCAACAACTATATATCATTTCAAATTAAGTATAGATGTACTCCCTCTGTTCTGAAATATAAGATGTTTTAGTTTTTTCGAAATAGGATGGATATAGACGTATTTTAGTATGTTGATTCACTCATTATGTTTCGTATGTAGTCCACACCAAAGTATCTAAAAAATCTTATATTATGGAACATAGGGAGTAGCTTTTAATTAATGCCAAAGATGAATCACGAGAGCCACTAGAGAATAATACAGAACAAATAGGGAGCCTTTATCACGGCATCGTCAAAGTTCCTAGCGCATGTGGCATCGGCATCGGCATCGATGGAGGAATGTCTAGATATGCAACATTGTTTTTAACTAGCAACCTCTATTTGATGCAATTCTATTAAAGTGGAGTCAGATTTCTTAGAAGTAATCAAGTACTGTTCAGCTGAGGATCAGATGTGGAATCAAGCAATAATTATTTATGTTGATTGTTTCACAGGTGCAAGATTAATTGGGAAATTCTATTTTAATCATTGCTCAAGAGATATTGATGTAGCAACTCATGTATTAGCCAGGACAAATTTTATCTTGAAATCCTTCTTTAATTAGGTCGATGAACCCCCTAGCTTTTGACTTCAAACTCATGGATAACGTAACTATTATTTGATATTAACAAAGCTACCTACAATTTCATTCCCTACAAAAATACGAGTGTCCTTTGCTTTTCCATTTCATAGTTAATGTTTTACTTAATTCATAAAATTCCAAACTAGAATATGTTTCATGTTGGTGAAACCGGGAAAGGTTGATGCAACACTGCAATTGTCATGTGAACACCTCCGGTGCAAGGTGCTATATTTTTAATGTGATCGAAGTACAACTACCTAGTTTAACAAAGCTTACAAAGTTTGAAATTTCAGTTTCCTCTAACTGTAGGTATTCCTTATTGTTAGAATACGTGTGTACTACATATGTAGAGATAACCGATTTTTTATCTTTCCTGTCTTTTCCATCATATATTTGGTAGATTGAGATTATTAGGGATTAGCAGATTGGTTAGCAAGTAATGTCGTGTATATATACTTTGAAGACCAATAAATAATTTTGTGTTACATCCAAAATATTTTTCTTCAAGTATCAGAATCAACGGTCTTGAGTTTAAGACCTTGCGGACACAAAAAAAAAAAGCCCAACTTGATCAATTTTTACACTTGAGGGAGCCACGGTAAGGAGGGTGTTGAAGTATAAGTACAATGTCTTACTTTTCCCATCAGCTTAGAATTCTGGATGAACTCATTTTGTGCATGAAATTCTAAATTATATCAGACGCTTGTCTACGAATACATTGTATCCACGCCAATGAAAGGATCAGTATGGTCGACTAGAGGCGGGTAAATAGTCGACTAACAATTTTTAATCAATTTTTTTCAATTTATGGATACAATACAATCACAAGTTATCTGTATGTGCAACTAAGTGAACAACCTATGTGATAAGCTCAACAAGGTAACTAAAGCAAAGTAATACCAAGTAAGTAAAGGGCACAAAACTGCAATGGTGGAAATGAGGAGATAATTTCCGAAGTTCCTGTTTCTTCCATAATGGAAATAAGTGTTTATTGGAGAGTTGGACCTAAATTTTCACTAAAAATTACAAAAATAGATTGCTATAAGTGGGAAACAATTCTTCCAATCGCAAGGGCAAAAGAAAAAGATATGACATGGGGAGCTAGAGCCCAAAACTGACTAAGAGCCTGCTGATCCAAGAATTCGCTGCAAACTGAATTCAAAGTGAAAAATTGATATACAAATAGAGAAACTTTCACGTTTAAATCTATGTATGCTTTCGTCATGAAAGGTCATACTAGATTTTTCATAAATATATTTGGAAGTTAAAAGTGTTAGTAAAGATTAAGTTTTATGTGGTATTATATAAAAGGTCTTTGTCACTTAGGATAATATAAGGAAGATATATTGAAATGGGTGCAAGAAATATGCTTCTTGTGATTTTGAGCAGTTGATTGAGAATTTTTTATGTATTGTTCCTTTAACCGTCATATATGGAGGATAATTCATATTACCTCCTCCAAACACCGTCACACACATATTCAGGGAAGGTTGGAGCTACTCATTTTTATAGGTTATTTGCATGGTTTCACATCTATGGTATTTCTTCTCCCTGAGGATCAGTGGGAGCATATGATTCTGGGTCCAATCAATTGGGAGACAGTTCCACACGATATCTTTTAACCGGGGTGGTTGTCGGCATATTGATAGATTACACATTTACACGATGCAGAGGTGCTTTATGAGAATCTGAGACATACACACGGCAAATTAAGGTTTTTCTTGGTAACTCAGTTTTACACTTAATCTGCATTTCCGCAGTAGTACTACTAATTGAGTAATTGTAGTGCCAAAGTAGGAGTATAGAGAACTCACTGCAGTTAATGGATGACATTAATGTATCACAGTGCAATGATGCTGTTTCTGCAGAATTCAGTGCAATTACGCTTTTCCAAATGTGCAGAAAATAGAATCGGCGAAAACATGCATTGATTTTTGCATCACATGCATGGTGAATGTTTATTTTTGACTGTACATGCAGAATGTTTTTTTTTTTTTAATAGGACACCTAGACTTCCATTAACCAGTGCGCACAGCAAAATCGCTGGCCACAGAAACACTTACAAACTCCGGAACCTCATTAGGCCAGATGGCCGGGGAGTTCAGCACCGATTTTGCACCATACGTCGCTAATGCGTCCGCTACAGAATTACAGGCCCGAGGGCAATAGTTTACAGAAAAAGAGCTGAAGTTTAGACAAGCGAAATACTTAATCTCTCTGAAGAGTTGTCCATTAACCGCCAGGTCATGCGAGCCTCCACTGATCGCCTGGTACAGCCGTTGAGAGTCTGTCTCCACTTTATCCTTGACATGCCCCAGGCATGAGCCCATTGAACGCTTGACAGACAAGCAATGCCTTCAGTTTGCAATGCATCAAAAGCATGAGGAATATGACCTGCACCTGCACCCATGGATACACCATTAAGATCACGGATAATAAAGCCCCATCCCCCTGTTTTGTTTTCAGCAAAGAAGCAGCCATCAATATTAATTTTTATAACATTCCCCATAGGAGGGATCCAGGAGCGAGCGCTCTGCTGTTTTGGCCTTTTGTCCCGGGTAAAGAAGTGCTCAAATTCATAAGCTGATCTTCTAGCTAGAGTCTGGACAGCATCTTGCGGCTTCTTCCTATCTCCTGCCGCAGCCTTATTTCTGGATTGCCACAACCACCATAACAGGCCAATAGTTAGCAATTTCTGCTTTTGCTCCAGCATCATGATCTTTGTGATGAATTCTTGTGCTCCTTGACAGTGTAGCAGATCCTCTCTTACATTATCAAGTTGTAGTTCTGTCCACACCTTCTTAGCAGCCTTGCACCTGAGAAAAAGATGACCTCCATCCTCATTGAACCTGTTGCACACAGGACATATCGGATCCAGGTCCATGCCTCTCCGCAGCAGGTTTAGGCGATGCGGTAAACTATTGTGGGCAATTCTCCACATGAACATTTTGATCTTTGCAGGGCATTCAAGCTTCCAAATGGCCTTCCAATTGAAGCTGTCGTTTACAGAGAGGTTACCCGCTTGCCCCTGCCCAGCCACATCATCAATTTGGCGCTTTAGTCTATATGCTGTTCTGACAGTGAACAGAATGGGCCTGGTTTATGGTTTAGTTTGTCATGACTAATTGGTAACAAAAACATAAGTAGTGTATCATGTTGCGGCAGTGGGGCTGCGTAGATATTGGCAAACCGGGCATACTGCAGCTAGCAGCCGGTGCAGGCACACTCACCATGCACAATGATGCTCCCAGATGAACCACGGATTACAGGAGGCAAGGGGGGTATCCTATCATTGCAGCTGCAGCAAAGCCTCTTCTTCAGGTCCAGGTTGGCCACTAGTTTCTTAATATGCATATATACATCTATGCCATCAAATGAACCACGCATTGATGCACATGATTCCGGTTATTTCGAGTTAAGCCTGCCCCAAGATCCATAACATGATGCAGAAGTACCAGGCAGCAGAGCTGCTAGCATTCATGGACGTGAGCGCCGCCGTACTGCTGGCCAGGCCAGCTGCTGCATCAATGCGCAGAATCCTGGAGCTAGAGCTCGTATGGTGTGCCCTGGCTGGCTGGAAACGGTGAGGCACAAAGAGTTCGCATAAGCAGAGCCGGCGCAGGTCGTCAGCGGCTGAAGCGGCGGCAAGAAAAGAATAGAAACCCCGGCCAAAGACGCGGCCGGTGTCGCCCGGTGGTAGCTAGCGTTTGTGTCTGCCGATCGAGTTCGCAAGTGTACGCACATGGAGAAGGAGCAAAGCTAGGAGACAAGAAGACGAATGATAGCTCACATGCACGTACTGCTACTACACCCAGCACGTGTATATCCGCGCACGAATTATCATTTTCCTGTCTGTAACATAGTCCATGGGGACACCATCACTTACTCTCTCCTCCTCGGCCACCTACTCCGCGAGCTCGGCGTATCATGCTCAATTTGTTGGCGCTATCTCCTTCAACATGAAGAGCACGGTGTGGAAGGTATGGGCTTTCCTAAATGCAAATTCTTTGCTTGGCTCATCATTCAAAACCAGATATGGACAGCGGACCACCTTCAACGTTGTTGATGGCCTAATTGTGATCTTTGCCCGCTTTGCAAGGCAAACTCAAGAGTTGGCCACCCTTGCTTCTCCATCCGTATTTGCAGCATGGTCAAGGGCTGGATTGACATGACTATTTGGTTGGACATGACTATTTGGGCAAACTTCAATTGCGTCCGGGATTGGTGGATGCACATGACGTTGGCCAGTGCCCCCGCCGCAAGGCTTTGGCCTTTTTAGCATGCTTGTTTCCTGGGAGTTTTGGAGTGACAAATGCTAGAGTGTTCCGGGGCAAATCCGCCCTTCCTTCGATTATCTTGGACCAGATCAAGAACAAGGCTTGTACTTGGGCTAAGGTGGGAGCTAGGCATTTGAGTTTTTGTTACCAGGAGATTAGTTCCCCCATATGTCATATCCATTTGGGCCATAGGCCTGTGTTATAGACTCCAAAACCTCAACTTCTTTTTCATCAATAGATTGAGGCAAACATTTTGCCTCCGTTTCAAAACAAAAAACAATCATATTCTTGTCCTTTGTGTTCCTCACCCTCTGGCCTATACTATGCGCATGTCCTCTCGTTGGAGTTGCCTGCCTCGGTGGTTAATTAATCTGCATTCTGCAAACCCTCGTCGATAGGGAAAACAATGGCTATCATTCCAGAGCTACTGGTAGATATATCCAGGCGTGCTAGCGCGCGCAATGGTTGTCGATCTAGAGGGGGCAGCGATTAACACAACGGCAGGTTACTACTTACTAGGGATCCACCCATGTCTTCGTGAGTATGGTGCCGTCTTTCTCATCAGCAGACTTTCAACATTTTTATTGTGTGTTTCCGGAGAAAATTTGACATATCTGTTGAAATATACTGTCTGTTCTCATATACATTATCAATTTAGAATTGCGGCTGATCTAGTTGATACACCCAATACACCATGGCATTAGAGCCAAAAGGAATCAAGTTCAAGACACGGACAACACACTATTAAAAGGAATAGTTGTGGCTTCATATCCCCACATCTAATATTGAACATTGTCCTTGAGCTCCAAGAACTATTAAAGTAATTTTCAAAAACATTGCTTACACATTTTAACAAAGGCACTTTTCAGTAGTACGTCACAAGAACTACATCTTGGACTTGCAATAATATACTCCCCATAGTTCACGAAAAGAGAGTGTATAGGAGTATGTATTGTCCTTGAGTTTTTTCTACTACTCTCACCGTTTCGGTTTGCAAATAATATACCCCCATAGTTTACAAAAAGAGTGTATTGTATTATATTTAGACAAACTTCATCATTTTCAATACTCCCTCCATTCAAGTTTGTAAGGCGACCAAGCTAGATACCTAGCAGAATTCGAATCTCTGAGGTTGTGGGAGATAATCGCATGTTTTTCTCTCTCTCTCTGCTTGCTCATTACGGGAGCATTTCGTGTGAGCCTTCGTAGGCAATCTCAACCGACAAGCCTGGATCGCCGGCATTGCCGCGGAAGAATGCGCCAGATCGTGGCAGGGTAGGAGCTGGCGGTAATCGTGGTGGAGCAAGATGTCGTCATAGAGTAATATTTTCTATACACGCTATTCAGAATAGATATCATTATAGATTTCAGAACAAGTATTAACACCCCAAGTGACGTAGGACGCGGCTCCTCTAACGTACGTCACTCTGACGTGGGGTCACTGACATGTGGGCCCGCATGTGCTTCGGGCCCACACGTCACCCACGGCTACGTCAGGGGGGTCTCAGTCCAGTGACGTATCGGCCTAGGCTACATAAGCAGCTCTCGGCTACAACGTAACCAAGAAAAGATTTATTTTCTTCATTTGTTTAACTAGTAATTCAAACTTTGTTCCAATGTATATATGTGTTGTATGCGATATAAATTGTGCGGTGATATATTGTTGAAATGTGCTTTGTGTATTTAATGAACTGTGCAATAATATGAGTTGTTGAGAGACAGTGCAGCAAGGTTACAACTGCTAGCACGGGTTCTGCAGGTACTCTGGCTGCTAGTCAAGCTGGGATATATTGCACAAATCCGTAAGCAAAAAAACGTGTGTGAAACTCCCAAATCGCAAATGGTTTAGCCACATAAACCGTGTTTGTATGACCCCCACCACACACGTTTACATCCTACAAACCCTGTGACTCGTTCCTCTCGTTGCCCTCGCGTGGCGACGGGAGGAACCCTAACCCGCCGCCAGCCCCCCACCCCTCCCTCCTCCTTCTCCCTCGCCGCCGTCAGAGGGCGTGGCCGGGCAAAGCCCTGGTGACCGGCGCCGGCGCCGGCACGGTCTCCTCCCCACCTCGCGCGCAGGGATCGGACCAGGCCGCCGCCCTCGGGCCTGGGCGTGGTGCAACCACCGACACCACGGCGTGGTGGCTCGCCGGCGCGCTACAGCGCATGGGTGCAGCGGCGATGTGGTAGATGGTGTGCTGGCGGTGTGCGATGTGGATTGCGGCGGCTGCGGCCTCCAATCTCCGGGCGGCACGGGTGGTGGATGACGCGGGTTGCGCAAGGCTGCATGCCGTCTCCGGCGGCGGCGCGCCCGTGATCTATGCGGCGACAGGATGCTAGGTTTCGATTTCGGTCATTCGAGTCTCGTTCGGGGCTGGGCGTCTAGTCCATCGTGTACGTCCGTCGAGTTCTCTCGGCCGCTACATCGCGGTCGAGCCGGTGGCGGGTCTTGAGCTGCGCAGCTGCCGGTGAAAACCGAGGACGATGGCGGCGCCTTTGGCATCGTTGCCCTTTCAGAGGCATCGCAGCGCTCGTCTCCTGTCTCGTGTCGCTTAGGGGGAACCCTCGATCTGGGTCTCCCGGATCGGACGATGGCGGTAGTTTCGGTGTCGTTCTCCCTCTTGAGGGCATCGTTTTTGGAGCATGTGCTGGTTGGAGAGGACTGGAGGTGGTGCGGTGTTGCATCTACCACATTGACGACGATAAGCGGCGCCATGGCGCAGCAGAGTACCGACACCGAACACGTGATGATGGGCATGCGCAGGGCGGTGGAGTTGTCTGGCGTCGTGGCGGCGTCGACGGCAGGTCTGACAAGGTCATTGCGTTCATCTCTCCTGAAGATGGTTTGGCGGAAGACGGTGGCAGGGACTTCTGAGTGTACGCATGTGGTGTGCGCTGAGTGTCTGCTGGACCGAGTTGTGCTCGCGGGTCGCTATTGAGTGGCTTGGCGGAAGCCTCTGGTTTTAAATGATGTGCGTTGGTGTGTGAGGTCAGAGCACTTGGCTCCGATTGGTCCACCCCTACATTATGATTGTAGGGGTAGCGAGTTATCGACTGGACGGTGGCTTCAGGTTGGTTGATGTATTTCCTTCTAAGACTTTGGTGGTTTCCGGTTTTCCCTTTTATTGATAAAAAGAAAGCTGTGTACATCATTTTGATGCAGAGGCTGGGGGTTATCCTTCATTTTGAAAAAAAATCCTACAAACCCTGTGCAATTGTCCACCTATCCCAAACACGGCTTTCTGACTGCGTGATTACCCCACCCATCACCTACCCTCTACGCAGTGACTGTTCGGAAAACCATGTGTAATGCACGATGAAGCCTGATAATAGTGATATGTACTAGCGTTGGTTAATCTTTTGTTTTTAGAAGGCATCGACATGTCCAGCTTTAAATTAATAAAGCCGGTTGAGTTCATAGTGTAATACTCCCTCCGTTTCAAATTAATTGACTTCCATTTATTCACACATGGATGTATCTAGACATGTTACACGTATAGATACATCCACATGTGGATAAATGGAAGTCAATTAATTTGAAACGGAGAGAGTACATAGCAGTGTAATACATAGCGGTGGTTAATCAGCCCATGGCTAGATTAATTTTCACGGTTAATCTACATACCAACAAATATCTTATGTAGGCACTAGGTGGCGGGGGCTGATCTGATCCATCTGATCCTTTCAACGTAGTAGGATTGGTAAGACTGAGGGCATGCTCTAGGCAACGGTGCCCCAGATCGATAATATGATTTGACGGTAGAAATCTGAAGCTCCCTCGGGATTCCTCGTCATGATGATGTCTTTCATGTCACCCATAGCTCACCTGGCGACTAGACGAATGGACACAACCAAATCCCCTCTGATATCCACTACTACACACACGTCAAGTACACCATGAAAACGCTACTCTAGGTTTGATCCCTAAAAGGGAAGGCATTTGGCTAAGACTACAGAACCAAAGTACTCCCTCCGATCCTAAAAGAGTGTCGCGAGCTGTACTACTAATCTCTACCCGATCAGTGCATTTTCAGCGACACTTATACTGGATCAGAGGGAGTAGTAGAGTGTTAATTTGGTCGGAAGCCTCTATCGATTGGTCGTAGACATATTATACGCACACGTAGTAATAAGAGGATTAAAGTAAACTGGAGTAGTAAGGGCACCTCCAACGGCTGGCGCATACGGACCAGC
Source organism: Poa pratensis (assembly GCA_947311845.1). NCBI lineage: Eukaryota > Viridiplantae > Streptophyta > Magnoliopsida > Poales > Poaceae > Poa > Poa pratensis. The sequence goes on along the minus strand of CAMZMU010000034.1, from coordinate 77,084,726 downwards.
CCAGTCCTCTTTTGTCCGAACGGACATGGGAGAGGCTCCAACGGCGTGGCGCAAAATGCCGAGTGTCCGCCCGGACAGGCCAAATCGACCCAAACTCGGCCCATTTTTGGGCCAGCTTTGGGGAGACGCGGACACGCGCCGTGTCCTCTCAGTGTCCGCCCCTGGCCCACGTGCCAGCGACCGCGGCCGCTTCGTGGTCCTTCTTAAATGGGGACACCAACCCCCACCGTCCCCATCCCAATCCACTCGCAGTCCCCACTCGCCGCGGCCGCTTCAGCTCCAAAACCCTAGCCACCAACCGCCGCCGGCCGCCATGAAGGGAGGCAAATGGTTCGGCCGCAACAACGCCGAGGCCAGCAGCTCGCGCGGACCTCCGCCGTCCGACGCGGCCCGCCGTGCGGCCGAACGACGGCAGCAACTGAGGGCGGCTCGCAACGCCCGCCGCCGGGCCGCGCGCGCCCGCGTCTCCAAGGAGGTCGCGGCCATGTACTGGGAGATCAAGGCGCCGCTGCCGTGGGGAGACGTCCATCTCCCCGACGGCTGGCATCTCGGGCCACAGCGCGTGCTCGTGCCCGCCGTGCCTCGCGCCGGCAGGGCGCGGAGGGAGGAGATAGAACGGCGGCGCAGCTTCCTGCCGCCGGAGCTCGTCAACGACCCCGCGTACCACATCCAGTCCCCGCTGTGGGACCGGTGGTTCGAGCTCAAGCACAACGCGCGCCGCCGGCAGGGCTTCGCCGGCTACCCCGTTGAGGGTTCCAGCCGGAGCCGGAGCCGGCCGTCGACGACGGCTCCTCCTCCGACTGGAGCGGCGACGAGATGGACCTGCCGGAGGTCCCGCCGCCAAACTGGGCAGCGATGCCCAACCCGATGGAGGCCGCGCCAGCTCCGATGGAGGCCGCGCCAGCTCCGACGGAGGCCGACTACGGCGACGCCCTGCAGGCCGCCATCGAAGCCTCCGAGCTGGAGGAGCTGGGCCAGTGGCCTGACCTCGCGGCGGCGCTCCGTGAATCGGCCGAGGCGGCGGCGGAGCAGGAGCGGCAGCGGCAGCAGCGGGAGGCCGAGGGCTGGGCGCTCTACGAGGAGGCGGAGGCCTGGCGTCGCCAAGACGAGGCGGACGCCTACAACCGCCAGCAGGAGGAGGAGGCTGTGGGGACCCCGGACTAGCCTCCGAAATGCCCGATTATGCTTAACACAACGATCCCGTGATCAGTATGTCGTTGCACATAATCCGAACTGAATATCAAAGTTTACATCCATACAATACCGAGTTTCACGTCTTACACACATGGCCATACTGGCCTAATTATACATAGGTGCCTTCAAGGGCCAAATCATCTTTATTCAGCGGAAGCTACGGTAGTAGGGCTAATCCATTCAAACAACACCCGACAGGCAGCTGACTTATGAAGATCCTAGTTTGCATAGACGTCGCCGAACTCCTCTTCAACGTAGGGCTCCTCGAAATCTGGCTAAGACAATAGCCAGGGACGAAACCAATATGAGTACATTTGAATGTACTCGCAAACTACCCCAACTAGAGTAAGCACTAGTTTTAGTCTGAAAACTTTTACTTAGCTTTGAAACATCTTAAAAGAAAGCCTTCTCTAAAAAGGGTAAGAAGAAATTTTTACAACTATCCTTTAAGAAGACATCATTTTAGCTGTTTCCCCGAAACTCCTCCGGTATCCAACCACATCCCAAATCATGGTTCCCAAACCCATCACAACCTCGTACCAACTCATTGGTACAGGTATGCAACCTTTTCCACTTCATTTCCCTTTCAAAACTCAATATTTTATAAAACTTGCACATGGTCTTAAGACAGCCTCCCAACTGTCCATATCCGAGGACTCGGCTATTCGAATAGTTTTACCCTCTGCAGAGGTAGCACGCTTTTCCCACACCCATCCGGTCACTCATCGTGTCAGCCACGTCCCGCCATACCAGAGGTATGCGAAGTTGAGTTCCCGGCCATAGCCTGTCCTTTGCTCATGCTAGTATAGGACCCTGCCTCTACGACACTTTCCATCGACACTTAAATCCTCAGAAACTAAGTGTGAGGACTCGTAGTTCTGTCCGGCGGACCCAAGGGACCCTTCAATCCTCTTTCTTCTTTACGCTCATACCGGCTTCCGGTAGACTTCTATTAAGAGGACCCAGGTCAGGGGGTAGGTCCTCAGACCATCCCCTCATGGAACGAGGTTATCCTCGTTATTGAGGCATCCAGTACTAACACGAGCAAATTATATGACTACGCCCTTGCCCATATGTGGGTAAATGTGGTCGCACCGGTTATTGGTTGGTCGCCATAGTGTTAGGACACAATGTGCACTTTTCCAAAACAACACCACCATTCTCCAACTTAATACCACCTTTCGGCATTTCACCTTCATCCAAGTACCTTCAAAGGAGTTTTGAAAAACATTGTTTTTCCCAACTTATAGTTTTAAATAACTACTTTATACTTCTACATAAGGTGGCAAAATAGTTTTCAGGTATTTTGCAAAAGGGATTTTTCTAAAATCATTGATTCCTTGGAATAACTCTTGAGACTAAAATAGATGTATATAAATGCAAGCTCAGTGAAGTAGCTTGCCTTGTTCAACACAGTGGTACTGGTCCTGATCTTCGGGTTCAACGAAACCTCCTTCTTCGATAAATCCGTCAACGGTATCGTCTAAACGTTAAACAAGCAAGACAAACAATTACTACTCTAACTCAAGCATCATCACATCATTACAATCACAAATGCTACAATTAGCTACTGCACACATCAAGCAACACAAGGTGGTTTTAATTTGATTGAATTAATCTTTATTTAATTGTTTTCAAACTAAGGCAGAAACTAGTTGTACACCAATAATTCACCATTTAATCTGTTGGTCAAAAATTTCAAACTAAAATTCTATGGATAGCTACTGATGTGTAGAAGACCACCCAATTGGATTGGGGTCATTTGGAGTTACCAAACTCCCTACACATTTGTTTTAGTTCAGAAGGACTTTAATCAAGTTTTAGCTACCAAACCAATTAAGTTGCTCCAAAATTTAAATCCTTTTAGGGGTAACTAACCTTGGTTGAATGTGACCTAACAAAATTGGTTTTAGTTTAATTGGACCTACTATTAAATCACACTAATTGGTTTAGTGCAGAAGGGTGCACTGAAGTTCAACCAAAGGCTAAGGAGTTTACACTACTCAATTAATTCTACCAAAATTTGGGGAGCTAAAGGATCCTAATACAAAGCTACCAAAATTGGTTTCGAGTTATTTGGATTTATATAACTCCAGAAACAAATGGTTTAGTGTTTTAAACCTTCTGGAGCATTTTTATTAATACATTTTTATTATTATTTAAATGAGATGAGACCACTTTGGTGAGTTAAAGAATTTTATAAGCTTTCCAGAACAGTTGAGTTTGATTTATTTGGATTCCTAGAACTCGAGTTATTGAATTTCAAAACTAGGTCCAGTACTGAAAAGCAGAGGAGTTTGAAATTCGGAAAAACCTAATTTACTGGATAATGTTGAAAATCCTGACGGGTGGGGTCCGCTCGTCAGTGACTCAACGGAAACGTTTCGCGCGCGGGTTTAAGTTTAAAACGCTGACGGGTGGGGTCCACCAGTCAGTGACTACTTAATCGAAACGGTATGCTACCGTTAATCTCTAATCCTACGGCTGTGGATCGAAGACATGGCGGCGACCATTTCCTGGCGGCGCCGTGGCTCCGGCGACGGCGGAGTGCACGATTCGCTCACCTGAGAGCTCGGGAGGTGGCGGAGATGACGGGGATCGACGGCGGAGGGAGTGGGGAAGCTCTGGGGTGAGTCGTACGTGCTGGGACGGCTTCACTCGACGACGGCGTGCTCAGCTCCTCCTCCGCGGCCGCACTCCAAGTCCGGCGATTCCTCCGCGGCGCTGCTGTGCACGAAACACGGGCAAAACGCGGCGGGTGAGCTAGGGTGTAATGGTGATGCGAGCAAGGGCCAGAGAGAAGGCAGGGGAAGAGGGCACGACCTGGCCGTGATCGTCTTCTTCCTCGGCGCGGCAGCGCTCTGCCGTGCGTGTGCACGGTGGCTGCGATGGAAAAGCTCGCCCTCCTGGCGATGCTCTGGTGTGAGGGGTGTGTGTGGGAAGTGGTGGAGGTGTGTGGAGAAGAGGTGGTGCGGGGTGGGTTTTTATAGCGGCGGAGGCGCTCGGCGCTCCACGGCTCGGTGGTGGGGAGAGGAAAGGAGAGGCGCTGGGTCCGGCTGAGGGTGCCAGAGAGGTTGCGGGGAGCTAGGGGGTGTCGCAGAAGCGGTCGGGTGGTCGAGGGGGACAGGGGTGACGCGCGGGCGTCGATGCCGTGCTCGGCCGGCCATGGCGAGCGGCGTGCTCCTGCGCGTGCGCTGGGGTCGGGTAGGGCGCGTGCAGGGCAACCGAGGGGCAGTGGGGGCTCGTACACGACGCGGTGGTGGTGACGGAACCAGAGGGGCGAGGTGGGGCAGCGCGGAGGCGTGCGGTGCTCGCAGTGGACCTCGGCGTCGTCGCGTCGCTCGGCGTGCTCTGGCGTGGACGACGCGCACGCCAGAGGGCTCTGCGGCGGTCGAGTCTCGTCGAGCAGGAGCGGAGAGGGTTGGGTGGTGTGGCGGGCACGGCGCGGCGTCGTCTCGGCGTCGCGTCTGCTCTGTCCACGAGGCGACCCGTGCGGGTGCTTGCCAAGGACGGCAATGGCGTGGCGCCAGCGGCTTGCCTCCTCTGGGGTCAACGAGCGTGTCACCTCTCCATCCTTCGAGTGAGTGAGGCGAGGTGAGTGAGTGGAAGCTACTGGACTGCTTGATTGCACTGAATCGAGCTCCAATTTTGGATTGGATTTTCGGGTTTGGATGAACTCAATGGTGATCAACAAGTGTTCGATCAAATTCCCGAACCAAGTTCAAATTTGAATTTTCTGAAATTCTTTCCATGGTTTGCTTCAAAATATTTTTCCAAGGTTTGTGGTACCACTGGATTATTTATTCTTGAAGTGCATCTTGGTGTTCTTGATGGTTTTCCAAAGTTAAAGAAACATTTGGAATTTTGAAAATAGAATTTAGAATAACATTTAAAATAAGGAGGGAGAAAAGTATTAAAGATGAAATGGGAGGGATCACTTCCCTCCACTGATTTTTGTTTGGAGAAATTTTTTGAATCAACACTTGGAGTTTTAGTGTGACACTTGTCACATTATTTTTTTATTGTTTTTGCACTTCTTTTATTTCTTTTCTTTTCTTCAAATTTTTATTTAAGCAAACAACAACTCAAGCAAGCAAACACAAGCAAGCACACATAAAGTAAAAAAAATTTTTGTTGGCCCACAATTTTGACTAATAAACTGGGTTACAATTTTGGGATGTTACAGATCCTTCCCCCCTTAGGATAAATCTCGTCCCGAGATTGGCTGGGCTTAGGTGCTAAAGAGGTTGGGAAAATCGCTTCTAAGATAGTCCTCACGTTCCCAAGTGGCTTCCTCTTCAGAGTGGTTAGTCCACTGGACTTTATAAAACTTGATCTTGTTCCTCCGGGTGAGACGAATATCTTCGTCGAGAATTTTGAATGGTCTCTCACGGTAAGTCAGATCATGGTTCAGGTCGATGGAGTGGTGGTCAATGTTCTTGAAGACGTCTGGCTGGTCCGGAACTTCAAGACATTTCCGGAGCAGAGAGATGTGGAAAACATTATGAAATTCCGATAATTCTGGGGGCAACTCTAACTGATAGGCTACCTCTCCGCGACGGGCAAGAATCTTGAAAGGTCCAATATATCTGGGTGCCAGCTTTCCTTTGACATGGAAACGTTGCATCCCTTTGAGTGGTGTCACCCGAAGATAGACAAAATCTCCAGGTTGAAAGGTGACGTCACGACGCTTGGGATCAGCATAACTTTTCTGACGGGATTGGGCCGTTTTGAGACGCTCACGGATAAGTTGGACTTGCTCCTCGGCTTCACGGAGGGTATCTGGTCCAAACACTTTTCCTTCTCCGGTCTCGGACCAGTTCAAGGGTACGGCACTTCTTGCCGTAAAGTGCTTCAAATGGGGCCATTTGCAGACTGGACTGATAACTATTGTTATAGGAAAACTCTGCAAACGGAAGGCAATCTTCCCATTTAGAGCCATAGGCTAGGACACATGCGCGAAGCATATCTTCCAGAATCTGGTTTACTCGCTCAGTCTGTCCTCCGGTCTGAGGGTGATAGGCTGTGCTGAATGATAAGTGGGTTCCGAGGGCTTCGTGAAGAGCTTTCCAGAACCGTGAGGTGAACTGCGTGCCTCTGTCAGATACAATCCTCTTAGGCACTCCATGCAGGCTTACTATTCTGGAAATATACAAGTCTGCTAGCTGGTTCCCTCTATAAGTGGTGTTGACCGGAATGAAATGGGCAACCTTGGTCAATCGATCAACTATGACCCAGATTGAATCATGGCCTCGGTTGACCTAGGAAGTCCGGTAATAAAATCCATTCCAATTTCATCCCATTTCCACTCGGGGGTCTTAAGGGGTTGGAGCAATCCTGCAGGGCGCTGGTGCTCTGCTTTGACTCGCTGACAGATATCACACTTGGCCACGAAAGAACCAATCTCTCGCTTCATTCCATGCCACCAAAACTTCTCACGAAGATCTTGGTACATCTTGGTTCCTCCGGGGTGGATCGAGTATGGGGTATCGTGGGCTTCTTTTAGGATTAGACCCTTGAGTTCCTTATCATCGGGCACACACAGGCGTCCTTTGAATTTCAGAACTCCTTCAGCATCTACGGCAAAACCAGGTGCTTGTCGAGGGATAGCTTCTTTTTAATTCCCTCGATACTCTCATGACCCTTCTGGGCCTCTTTGATTTGATCCAACAGGGTTGGGGCTAACTCCAGGTTGGCAAGATATCCATGGCTAACCAATTCAAGTCCGAAATCTTCGAACTCCTTAAACAAGGCTGGTTGTTCTGCTTGGATTAGGGTATTCAGGGTGCAGGGCTTCCGGCTTAGGGCATCGGCTACCACATTGGCTTTTCCGGGATGGTAATGAATTCCGACATCATAGTCCTTAATCAATTCCATCCACCTTCTCTGCCTCAGATTCAACTCCTTCTGAGTGAAAATGTACTTCAAGCTTTTGTGATCTGTATAGACCTCGCAGCGATGACCCACAAGATAGGGTCGCCATGTTTTCAAAGCGAAAACCACAGCTGCTAATTCCAGATCATGGGTTGGGTAATTCTCCTCATGCGGTCGCAACTGTCGAGACAGGTACGACACAACTTTTCCTTCTTGCATCAGAACGCAACCAAGTCCGAGACGTGAAGCATCGCAATACACGTCGAAACTCTTGGTGACGTCTGGCATGACTAGGATTGGGGCTGAAGTCAGCTCTTCTTCAGTTCTTGAAAACTATCTTCACACTTCTGGGTCCATTCAAACTTCTTATCCTTCTTCAACAACTGGGTCATGGGTTTGGCTATACTGGAGAATCCTTCAACGAACTTGCGGTAATAACCTGCCAGTCCGAGAAAACTTCGGATTTCAGTTACACTGGTGGGGGATTTCCAGTCTAGAATGGCTTTGATTTTCTCGGGGTCAACAGAGATTCCTCCTGCAGACACAACATGTCCGAGGAATGCCACTTCACTTAGCCAAAATTCACACTTGCTAAGTTTGGCATACAGTTTGTGTTCTCTGAGGGTCTCCAAAACCAAACGCAGATGTTCAGCATGCTCTTCTTCCGTCTTGGAGTAGATAAGGATATCATCGATGAAGACAACCACGAACTTGTCGAGGTACTCCATGAAGATCTTATTCATGAGATTCATGAAATAAGCAGGGGCATTGGTCAAGCCAAAGGACATAACGGTGTATTCAAACAATCCGTATCGGGTGGTGAAGGCGGTCTTAGGAATGTCAGACTCTCGAATCTTCAACTGGTGATAACCTGTCCGAAGATCGATCTTAGAAAAGACTCGGGCTCCGTTCATCTGATCGAACAGATCCTCGATCTTGGGCAGAGGATACTTGTTCTTGATGGTTACATCATTGAGCTTGCGATAATCCACACACAGGCGTGTGGTACCGTCTCTTTTGTCCACGAAGATGATGGGTGATCCCCAAGGTGATGCACTTGGGCGAATCAGACCTTGCTGAGCTGATCAGCTAACTGCTTCTTCAACTCCACCAGTTCCTCTGGGTTCATCCGGTAGGGTCTCTGGGATATAGGGGCTGTTCCAGGAATAAGTTCAATCACGAACTCAATATCCCGGTCTGGTGGCATACCAGGCAATTCCTCCGGGAAAACATCCTTGAATAGGTGGACAACACGGATCTCATCTAGAGCTGGTCGGCTATACCTTCATGACAACGGGATTGGGATTGATTGGCTTGTGATGCATACTCCACTTCGGTTCCTTGGTCTGTGGTGAGAGATACTGCTCTTCTGGCGCAGTCGATACGACCATGATACTTTGCTAACCAGTTCATACCCAGAATGATATCTATGCCCTGAGTTCCTAAAATGATTAGGTCAGCTGGGAAATTCTCTCCTTTGATCTCAAGAGAGACGTCGGGACAAAACAGCTTGGTCTCGACTAGGAACTCTGGGGTTTGGATGAGCAGGGGTTTGGACAAGAGACTCCCGACTAGACCTCCCTTAACAACAAACTCCTTGGTAACAAAGGAATGGGTAGCACCAGAATCAAACAGGACAGTTGCAGGTACTGAGTTGACAAGGAACGTACCCAGCACAACATCTGGCGCTTCCTGGGCTTCGGCAGCATCAATGTGGTTGAGGCGGCCTCTGGCAACAGCAGCATTGCCACGGGGTGCAGCATTCTTGCCATTTCCATTTCCATTTCGGCCTTGTCCAGGATTAGGTGCAGGGGCATTGGGGCGCGGAACATTCCTCTTGGGATTGGGGCAGTCTCGGGAGTAATGACCCTTGTTGCCGCATTCAAAGCAGACAACGCTGGCAGTAGGGGTAAAAGTGTGGGTGTTTCCTCCGGGACGATTGTTGCCATTGGGGCGGTAGTTGTTGTTGGTGTTTGGGCGGGGACATTGTTGTTGTTGTTGTTGGGACGGTTGGGATAGTTGGGACGTGAAGCTGGGGGTGTTGGTGAACTGGCTTGGGGCTGCTGGAAGGTGCGAGATTTCTGGCTGCTGGAACCTTCCTGAATATTCATCCTTCTCTTGCGGCCTTCAAACATGGATTTGCGCTTGGTCTCCAGCTGAATTGCCTTGTCCACTAGTGACTCCAGATCACGGAAGTCATGGACAACCAAGGCACATTGCATCTCATCATGGAGTCCGTTCAGAAAGCGCTCCATCTTCTTCTTTTCCGTGTCGGTATCTTCAGGAGCATACCGAGCAAGATCGGTAAACTCATCCAGATAACCAACCACATCTCTGCCTCCCTGCCTTAGCTTACGGAACTCATCCTTCTTCCTCTCGATAAGACCGCTAGAGATGAACTTCTTGCGGAATTTGTCCTTGAACTCCTCCCAGGTTATGACATGACCCGCTTGCTGGATGGTCTTGGTAGTTTCCCACCAAGCTCTTGCAGGTCCAGCAAGGTAGTGGGTAGCATACAGGACCTTCTCATTCTCTCCTACCGAGGCAACTTCCAGGTTGTTTCAATAGTGCGGATCCAGTCATCTGCTTCCAGGGGATGAAGTCCCTTGGAATAGGTAGGAGGTGTGGTCTTCTGGAAGTCACTCAGGGTAGAGCGCTGGTTTCCACCCTCGTCGCCATTGCCATTGCCACCATTGTTGTTCTGGTTGGCGTGGGCAGCAGCAAGTTGCTGCAGGGCGGCGAGATGAGCTTGACGCTCTTCCCGGGCAGCTTGGCGATCCTCCATGATGATCGCAAGCAGTTGAGCAGCGGTGGGTTCCGGCGGTGGTGGTGGTGTCGCGTGCTGGTTGTGGCGAGTGTTCGTCATCCTGGAATAGATACGATATAAGAGGCAAGGCAAAAAGGCTTTGGCTAACGATGAAGTCACAAAGGGGGTGGTTGATGAAACACTTAGTCAAACAAGACCATCACATTTATTCAACACATCATCACATCAAGGGTTCACACATCAAGCTTACAACATCCTACTACACCTAATGTACATACAACATGGTTTCTTAGGAACCAACACATAAACTCTACTCGCATAGGGGGTCGACACAGTCCTAGGGTAGTGCTCTCGTCGCTCAACTACTGAGGTGGAACCTCAGGCTCGACGATCTCAACGTCTGAGTCGTAGGGTGGCTCCTCGGGATCCTCCTCCTCGAGAACTGGCTCAGACGGCTCCTCCTCCTCGTCAACTAACTCCTCCTCGTCGTCCTCCTCCCCATAGTCCATCTCCTCTAAGTAGTCCTCATCATCGCTGATGAAGGCACTGTTCTCCTTGCGGAGATCCTCGCCCTCCTCCTCCATCTCGTTCGCCTGCTGCTCCATCTCGTCTATCATCTCGTTCTGCTCTGCTACCTTCTTGCGGAGCCTGACGATAGTCCTCCTCTGACGGGCCAGCTTCAGGCGGAGATTGTCATTCTCCCACTTCAGCTGGGTCTCACGGACTCGGGCATCGTCGAGGGAGCTACGCTGGAAGTGAACCTTGAGTCTAGCATCGCGCAGGTTCTCCTGGGTGTCGTGAAGTAGCACCTCCATGTCGGTGATGTACTCGCCGAAGAGAGTGTGCTGCGCGGGTAGGTGGGGTTTCCCTCATCGTCACGCCTCCCGAAGTACTGGAAACGAGTGCCAACCAGCTCGTCCTTGTGCTCCTCACAAAGGCGGGCTAGCAGCCTCTGCATAACTCGGGTCAGACCGTCAACCCAAGTAGTGTCCATCGTGGAGTAGACCAAGTCCTTGGAGCGGGGTGGCTGAATCCTGCCTCGGACGGACGACTTGATGAGCCAGGACAGGTTCCCATCACCGAGGGAATCGACCTGAGTTCCCTCAAACTCTGGAACAGGGCGTCCCAAAGTCTGGCTCAACTCGTACAAGTCCTGCTCGAACATCAGCAGGCCGTCCTTCCTAACTTGGACGAACTCGGTGACGTTGGGTGCCATCTACAAGTTTAAGCAAAATTTTAAGTTAGTTAAGTGACATGAGTATCAAATGTAAACTTAATGGAGTAACAAGTGTGCAAAATTTTAAGGGTTCAAGAAAAGACAACTCTTAATGAGTATAAGGTTTTTACATAAATGGAAGGGTTGGGGGAGATAAGAAATTTTCGAAAATACTCCACTTCCTTGTTTTAGGAATTAATTTTTGTAACTCCTAACTAACGCCCATTTTAACTAAGGTCTCCTAAAGTCAGGATGGCTCTGATACCAGCTCTGTGGGGACCCCGGACTAGCCGTCCGAAATACCCGATTATGCTTAACACAACGATCCCGTGATCAGTATGTCGTTGCACATAATCCGAACTGAATATCAAAGTTTACATCCATACAATACCGAGTTTCAAGTCTTACACACATGGCCATACTGGCCTAATTATACATAGGTGCCTTCAAGGGCCAAATCATCTTTATTCAGCGGAAGCTACGGTAGTAGGGCTAATCCATTCAAACAACACCCGACAGGCAGCTGACTTATGAAGATCCTAGTTTGCATAGACGTCGCCGAACTCCTCTTCAACGTAGGGCTCCTCGAAATCTGGCTAAGACAATAGCCAGGGACGAAACCAATATGAGTACATTTGAATGTACTCGCAAACTACCCCAACTAGAGTAAGCACTAGTTTTAGTTGAAAACTTTTACTTAGCTTTGAAACATCTTAAAAGAAAGCCTTTTCTGAAAAGGGGTAAGAAGAAATTTTTACAACTATCCTTTAAGAAGACATCATTTTAGCTGTTTCCCCGAAACTCCTCCGGTATCCAACCACATCCCAAATCATGGTTCCCAAACCCATCACAACCTCGTACCAACTCATTGGTACAGGTATGCAACCTTTTCCACTTCATTTTCCTTTCAAAACTCAATATTTTATAAAACTTGCACATGGTCTTAAGACAGCCTCCCAACTGTCCATATCCGAGGACTCGGCTATTCGAATAGTTTTACCCTCTGCAGAGGTAGCACGCTTTTCCCACACCCATCCGGTCACTCATCGTGTCAGCCACGTCCCGCCATACCAGAGGTATGCGAAGTTGAGTTCCCGGCCATAGCCTGTCCTTTGCTCATGCTAGTATAGGACCCTGCCTCTACGACACTTTCCATCGACACTTAAATCCTCAGAAACTAAGTGTGAGGACTCGTAGTTCTGTCCGGCGGACCCAAGGGAGCCCTTCAATCCTCTTTCTTCTTTACGCTCATACCGGCTTCCGGTAGACTTCTATTAAGAGGACCCAGGTCAGGGGGTAGGTCCTCAGACCATCCCCTCATGGAACGAGGTTATCCTCGTTATTGAGGCATCCAGTACTAACACGAGCAAATTATATGACTACGCCCTTGCCCATATGTGGGTAAATGTGGTCGCACCGGTTATTGGTTGGTCGCCATAGTGTTAGGACACAATGTGCACTTTTCCAAAACAACACCACCATTCTCCAACTTAATACCGACCTTTCGGCATTTCACCTTCATCCAAGTACCTTCAAAGGAGTTTTGAAAAACATTGTTTTTCCCAACTTATAGTTTTAAATAACTACTTTATACTTCTACATAAGGTGGCAAAATAGTTTTCAGGTATTTTGCAAAAGGGATTTTTCTAAAATCATTGATTCCTTGGAATAACTCTTGAGACTAAAATAGATGTATATAAATGCAAGCTCAGTGAAGTAGCTTGCCTTGTTCAACACAGTGGTACTGGTCCTGATCTTCGGGTTCAACGAAACCTCCTTCTTCGATAAATCCGTCAACGGTATCGTCTAAACGTTAAACAAGCAAGACAAACAATTACTACTCTAACTCAAGCATCATCACATCATTACAATCACAAATGCTACAATTAGCTACTGCACACATCAAGCAACACAAGGTGGTTTTAATTTAATTGAATTAATCTTTATTTAATTGTTTTCAAACTAAGGCAGAAACTAGTTGTACACCAATTAATTCACCATTTAATCTATGTTGGTCACAAAATTTCAAACTAAAATTCTATGGATAGCTACTGATGTGTAGAAGACCACCCAATTGGATTGGGGTCATTTGGAGTTACCAAACTCCCTACACATTTGTTTTAGTTCAGAAGGACTTTAATCAAGTTTTAGCTACCAAACCAATTAAGTTGCTCCAAAATTTAAATCCTTTTAGGGGTAACTAACCTTGGTTGAATGTGACCTAACAAAATTGGTTTTAGTTTAATTGGACCTACTATTAAATCACACTAATTGGTTTAGTGCAGAAGGGTGCACTGAAGTTCAACCAAAGGCTAAGGAGTTTACACTACTCAATTAATTCTACCAAAATTTGGGGAGCTAAAGGATCCTAATACAAAGCTACCAAAATTGGTTTCGAGTTATTTGGATTTATATAACTCCAGAAACAAATGGTTTAGTGTTTTAAACCTTCTGGAGCATTTTTATTAATACATTTTTATTATTTATTTAAATGAGATGAGACCACTTTGGTGAGTTAAAGAATTTTATAAGCTTTCCAGAACAGTTGAGTTTGATTTATTTGGATTCCTAGAACTCGAGTTATTGAATTTCAAAACTAGGTCCAGTACTGAAAAGCAGAGGAGTTTGAAATTCGGAAAAACCTAATTTACTGGATAATGTTGAAAATCCTGACGGGTGGGGTCCGCTCGTCAGTGACTCAACGGAAACGTTTCGCGCGCGGGTTTAAGTTTAAAACGCTGACGGGTGGGGTCCACCAGTCAGTGACTACTTAATCGAAACGGTATGCTACCGTTAATCTCTAATCCTACGGCTGTGGATCGAAGACATGGCGGCGACCATTTCCTGGCGGCGCCGTGGCTCCGGCGACGGCGGAGTGCACGATTCGCTCACCTGAGAGCTCGGGAGGTGGCGGAGATGACGGGGATCGACGGCGGAGGGAGTGGGGAAGCTCTGGGGTGAGTCGTACGTGCTGGGACGGCTTCACTCGACGACGGCGTGCTCAGCTCCTCCTCCGCGGCCGCACTCCAAGTCCGGCGATTCCTCCGCGGCGCTGCTGTGCACGAAACACGGGCAAAACGCGGCGGGTGAGCTAGGGTGTAATGGTGATGCGAGCAAGGGCCAGAGAGAAGGCAGGGGAAGAGGGCACGACCTGGCCGTGATCGTCTTCTTCCTCGGCGCGGCAGCGCTCTGCCGTGCGTGTGCACGGTGGCTGCGATGGAAAAGCTCGCCCTCCTGGCGATGCTCTGGTGTGAGGGGTGTGTGTGGGAAGTGGTGGAGGTGTGTGGAGAAGAGGTGGTGCGGGGTGGGTTTTTATAGCGGCGGAGGCGCTCGGCGCTCCACGGCTCGGTGGTGGGGAGAGGAAAGGAGAGGCGCTGGGTCCGGCTGAGGGTGCCAGAGAGGTTGCGGGGAGCTAGGGGGTGTCGCAGAAGCGGTCGGGTGGTCGAGGGGGACAGGGGTGACGCGCGGGCGTCGATGCCGTGCTCGGCCGGCCATGGCGAGCGGCGTGCTCCTGCGCGTGCGCTGGGGTCGGGTAGGGCGCGTGCAGGGCAACCGAGGGTCAGTGGGGGCTCGTACACGACGCGGTGGTGGTGACGGAACCAGAGGGGCGAGGTGGGGCAGCGCGGAGGCGTGCGGTGCTCGCAGTGGACCTCGGCGTCGTCGCGTCGCTCGGCGTGCTCTGGCGTGGACGACGCGCACGCCAGAGGGCTCTGCGGCGGTCGAGTCTCGTCGAGCAGGAGCGGAGGGTTGGGTGGTGTGGCGGGCACGGCGCGGCGTCGTCTCGGCGTCGCGTCTGCTCTGTCCACGAGGCGACCCGTGCGGGTGCTTGCCAAGGACGGCAATGGCGTGGCGCCAGCGGCTTGCCTCCTCTGGGGTCAACGAGCGTGTCACCTCTCCATCCTTCGAGTGAGTGAGGCGAGGTGAGTGAGTGGAAGCTACTGGACTGCTTGATTGCACTGAATCGAGCTCCAATTTTGGATTGGATTTTCGGGTTTGGGATGAACTCAATGGTGATCAACAAGTGTTCGATCAAATTCCCGAACCAAGTTCAAATTTGAATTTTCTGAAATTCTTTCCATGGTTTGCTTCAAAATATTTTTCCAAGGTTTGTGGTACCACTGGATTATTTATTCTTGAAGTGCATCTTGGTGTTCTTGATGGTTTTCCAAAGTTAAAGAAACATTTGGAATTTTGAAAATAGAATTTAGAATAACATTTTTAAAATAAGGAGGGAGAAAAGTATTAAAGATGAAATGGGAGGGATCACTTCCCTCCACTGGATTTTTGTTTGGAGAATTTTTTTTGAATCAACACTTGGAGTTTTAGTGTGACACTTGTCACATTATTTTTTTTTATTGTTTTTGCACTTCTTTTATTTCTTTTCTTTTCTTCAAATTTTTATTTAAGCAAACAACAACTCAAGCAAGCAAACACAAGCAAGCACACATAAAGTAAAAAAAAAATTTGTTGGCCCACAATTTTGACTAATAAAACTGGGTTACAATTTTGGGATGTTACAGAGGCGGCGGCGTACGGGCTCCGCCAGGCGCCGTGGTCACCGTGGCGTCGCGAACTCCGGCAGCAGGAGTGGCACCCCGCTCCGGCGTGGCCGCAAGAGCCCGCCGCGCCGGCTACGCCTCCGGCAGCGCCTGCAGGGCCACCTGCTCACCTCTTCCAGGTGCCACCCTACTACGTCCTCTCGGATGACGAGGACTAGAAGGCCACGGCGAGCACCTGGCCGCGGCGGCGCCAACTCCGGCAGCCAGCCCCTCCCCCAAACCCTTTAGATAGGGTTTTTAGTTTTTTTTTATCGTGTTTGTGTCACTGGCCCGTGGGGCCCTACTACTGAACCTGCCCTATATGTTTATCGTGTTTTTTTTTTCGCCTTGTCCTTCTTGTTTGCGCCACGCCGTTGGGGGCACCTCCACCCCAAACAGAAAACGCGTCCGCGGTCCGCCCCCAAACGGACAAAAAGGGACACGCCACGCCGTTGGAGGTGCCCTAAAGTTGAGGACAATGGAGCACATAATTGGAGGAGTAGCATTATTTTGCTCATGTCTCATGGTGTGTGTCCTTCGGTCCGGCCACTCCCTTGGCGAAGCCCAACTGAAAAATGGGTCACTGCAGGACCCAAAAATATAACAGCTGGCTGTGCCCATTCTATACTGTATAAGGAACTTTTGATGATGCAGTATCGGCTAGCAGCTCGTAGGTTGTAGGCATCCGTGTACATGACCGTTGGAGGGGACCTGTTGCACAGGCGCAGAGATGGGCTCACACTGTTTGTCTCAAGTCTGGACCGATCAAAGAGTGCCCACTAGCCACACCTGGGAAAAAACTTCTTCCTGTGGAGCATCGGTACCCATTGTTCAGACTACCTTTTCTTTGTTGTAGATTCCTTGGTTGAGCAAGCAAGTTGTGACCTGCTTCTAGGCTATGTACCACCACAAAACGGTCGTATCTATGTAACTCCTCATGCATCAGGGCAATGAACAAAACACGAGGCCTTGTATCGGTTGGAGACTAGCAGCAACAGCTAGCATACCTGCTGCGCACCGAGTGAACTTATCCCCATTCATGCAAACAGTTACAACTTAGATTAGCTTTCACAGCAGACTCATGCTTACAAAGACACAGACAGAGAGATAAAAAAAGATAAGAGAGTACCAGACAAAGACTAGGAAGCACTTCATTTCGTGGTATGATGGGCAACAACCAAACTTTAGCAACACACACACCCTAAACCTGGCAGTTGGTCGGACAACCGGAGTTACACTACGTGGCACGCTGACAAAGAAAACCCTACCATGTAAATATGATAGCTCAGGTTATCAGAGTACCTAAACACACGAGGATACAATTGCATCTACATTTGGAATTCTCGCCGTATGAGGACACTGGTTGCAGTCGTTTAGCAATTCAAGCCTTGCAACATGTAAGCCATGTTAAGGTTTCAGTTACTAGCTAGCGGGATAGAAGCTTGTACGATGGCATATCCTCAATCCGCTGAATATCTTCAAGCAACAACTCCCTTTCTAGCTGACGTCGTGTAGATTTCATTACCGTCTGCAATTTTAGCAGTACAATTATTCAGGACGGTTCTAGCTTTTTCAACCATGTATATATGAAACTCTTAAAAAAGGTAGGAATGGAATTCCTGGTTGCAAGAATATGGATAAAATTGAACATACATTGAAGTCCATGTAAGTAGCGTGCATGTCAAGCCATTGCTGATCCATCAGCTTGAAGGTTATGCAGTAGAGAATATCAAAAGCTCGATCATTTTCTGAATTACAAAAATTGAGAATTAGGAGCACTATAGTAGAGCCTTTTTCAAGAAAACACAAAAAGATTTTGCGTTTCATTTCATTGGAGAGAGAGAGAGAGCCTTCACTTCTGACATCAATGTACTGGCTACTTCTAAGATGTACAACTGAAAGTACGATTTACTGGATTCAGACCATTAAATCGAATATTACAGAGTACTGTTCATTAATGGTCAGGGCAGTCATCTTAGAACATTTAACGGATTCAATAATAAAAATAGATTGCTAAGAACTGTGTCTTTATTATGCATGGTTCATTTGAGTTGGAAAAAGAAATATGAATGGTAAACATCACTCGTAGATTTCAATGTCCTTTCTGCAAATTGAAAAGAAAATTAAAGAATGACTGTACCTGAAAGTAGCTTTAGGAAAACAGCCCCAAAAAATGACCTTGGTTTAACTGCAGATAAAACACAGATCGGCTGTCAATTCAACATGAATTCAAATGACACGCAGCAAAAATTTCCAAATTTCAAAATCTTTGCAGGAACTATATTTGACAAGGACAATTTTTTTGGCACAATACCTGCTTGTATATCAAGTATCTGAATGAGCATGAATGTTATATTTACACCAGCTACAGCAAATGGATACTCCCAAATTGCACGGTCACCGTTCTGCTTACGAAGAAGTTCCTGGAAAGATTTCTGCGTAGAAAGTAAAGTGCTTAGTATGATGACTATGAATAGGTAAAAAATTGTATGAGGATACTGTTCCAGTGTCATAATGATAAGCGTTCAAATATAAACTCAATTTTGCTAATCACAAAATATAAAATTGTACTATTTTCAGCACACTATTTTACCAGGTGTACTTTAAACTTGCTGTGTTTATTCCACCCGACATTTCTATTTCGAGGAATCTAGTCTACCATATTTAGTTTTGACCTATTCTTCTGTCTTTCTATACATGACGGTAGTTATCAGAGAAATTTTAGACAATTGTACAGCCAGACAGAGCAAAGGATGTCACATTCAATTTTGAGAACTGCAGCACTCTAAATAAAATTACTTATCAAGATTATGACTGCTATACTCAAACAGAAGATATAGAGAGTAAGGACTTTATCAGAACCTCAACCCATCTATGGTGGTTAAAGAAACCCCATGGCACATATCAAACATCATTGGAATTAACAACATGCACTCACCGGATAGGTCCTGGCGAAGAATAACAAATTTTCCAAGGAGATGAAGCCTCCACCTCTGTAATGCCAACACGTGAAAAATCATACATACCAAGTTTCCTAGTTTAGCTACAGAATACTGATAGGGAAATGTATATGTACAGTAGCTTTTAAGATAAAGCATAGTAGCTGCAATGAAGTAAAAAATCTAATACCTAAAATCTGTAGATGGATCTTTTCCTTGCCAACCCATCTCTTTCCATTGGTCGGATATTATTCCCCGAAGCTCAGTTCCAGGAAAGGAAGCCCACCAAAGGGCCTTCAGTTCTTCCTGGTAGATCGAAAAATAAGAAGACAGCTAAATAACTAGATACAATTTATGAAGTGTCATCTTGTATCAAAGCTTGCAAAAGATAGCGTCAACTTGATAAAAAAAAACATTAAAACAGCACTACCAAACTTCAGTAACTATGTCAATATTCTGAAGTGTCATCTTGTACTGAAAGATTGGTTGGGGAACTTTTTTTTAAGCAAGAAATAGCAAACACCGACTTCACAACAGAAAAATTATGGGATATCAAAGTACTAAACTGCCCTCCATATGAACAGTTCGGTAGCAATATCAAGCAAAAACAAGTACCTGATGCTCTCTGTTTGAACTATCATACTGAACTTCTATCCGGTTCTGTAACCTCAGTAGGCACTCTTCCTGGCATAGTCAAAAAAATATTAATTCCACAAGGAATTTCACCACCATGTACTAGTGAAATTAAGAAAACCAAAAAATTAGACGAGGAAAAATCAACTAAGTTCAAAATAGCATTTAGCCAATTAATTAATTGATGCAATGCAACCAACATGTACGTAAAAAGTGAATTGCACAAAGCGATGCGAGATCCACATGCGGATCAGCAATCCCGAGACGAACCTCGGGGACACTAAGAGAAAATATTCAAAGCTCGTGATCATTCATCCAGATTCCGGAACAGCATTAGCATCACAGAAGCAAACCTGGGAATCAAATCAATGAAGAGAAAGCAGTGCTGACCTGAACAGGCGTCAAATCGAACGAAAGGCGGGCATCGCTGTCCCTACCCTGCGCGCAGACGCAGGAGAGCCCCCTCCCGATCCACGCCGTCGACCCCGTCACGACCTCCGCTGCAACAGCGGACGCCACACAGGACGAAAAGAAAGAAACCGTGAGCATCCGTGCTACGAAGCGGCAATTGCCGATAGGAGACAGACGAATCGGAGCTAACCCGAAGACGAGTGGTGGAACGCGACGGCGCCGGCCGCGCGGTCGGAGCCGGCGAGCCGTCGGACGGCGACGAAGGAGCCGGCGTTGGTGTCCATGCCCGCCTCGCGCGCGCACGGCCCTGGCGTCTCACCCACCGTACCTTCCCCGATCCTCTAGCTAATCCGCGCGACGGCGGGGGTCCATGGGCCGGCCGGAGCTCAATATCGGCGGCGGGATCGCGCGCGCGGGCGGATTGACGAGGCTTCGCGGCGGGCTCTTCCGTCCGTTGGTTGGTTGCTTGGTTGGCTTCTGCCACTTTCTGGTCGGGTGCGTGCGCTGGTGAACTGCTGGTGATGGCAGCGATGCTGCAAATAAATGAATTATCCGTACCTTTGCTTCTCTATGATTTCGCTTTTCTTTTTTCTCCTCTGATTTGGGGAGAGAATATCAGCAAAAACCAATTTTCAGTGTAAACCGGTGAAAACCACAGAAAAAAAATCATGTTTAAAAGTTCTAAAAGTTTTAATCAAAGATTACTATGACATTATAACTTTTGCAGGACTGCATGTTATTCGTTTGAACGTGGGAATCAAGCGGTCTTTTAGTTGTTTACTATACGGCCTCTTTGATGCCAGAAAGGGAAAACTCAAAGAATTTATTAATAACCAGAAGTAGTTCTGATGCGATTATAAGTAATCTCTCATGTGGGTCGTTTGATTTGCAGGATCACGATACTTGCTTTCTTCTATGATTTACTTGCAGCATTTTATTTAGAGAAAATGTGTTGATTCTAACTCTTGGAAAATATGCAACTATTTTCTTACGAATGAACAATCAAATATACTTCCAATGTTTTTTGGATTTAAGACGGCATAGCATAACAATACCACACATTTTACATTTGCAGCTAGAGAATCCTTGGAAGCAAACACATTGTATATGTGGATATCGAATTCGAGGATTGAACAAATGTGTCCAATGTCTCTTTCAAATAAAAGAATTTGGAAGAAACTTGTTCCCATCGTTTGGATCATGAGGTTTCATCAAAGGTTTCTCAAAGAAGTGTTAGTCGTGAAAGGTTTTGAGTCTGATTTCATCCACAGAATATTGCAGTTGATCACGGGCGGACATATGGCGATATGTATCAATAGAGAAGTTGGTCCCTATCCACAACAAGCACGAGGTCAGACATGGCGACCCCATATCATCCCTCCTCTTCCATTTGGTAGTCCCTTTTCCACAACAAGTGTGGGTCACATAGGGCGATCCCATCACCTCTCCTTTTCGACCTGGTAGTCAACTCCCTAGCGGCCATGCTATCCGCAGCCAACAATGTTGGTCATATTAGTGGTGTTGTTCCACACTTGACTAAGGGGAGTCACTCACCTACAATACGCGGATGGTGCAATGATTGTGATTCAGAATGGCAAGCTTGGTATTGTAAACCTGAAATTTATTCTCATATGTTTCAAGCTAATGTCGGTCTTAAAATCAACTTCCATAAAAGTGAGGTGATCGTCATGGAAGTGACACCACTGGAGCAAACAAGAGTGGAAAATATGATAATCTATCGGGTGGGTTCCTTCCCGTTTATCCACTCGGGCATTCCAATAAGTGATCTGAATAAACACTCTTAAGAGTTGGGTCTAGACGTCAAAACGGGAAAAATAGTGGAGTCATGGCATGGAAAATCAAATTTTTCTGCCTGCAAGGTAGTCCTCAACATTCTTTACCCTCCAACCTCTAAAAGGACCTAGGAGCCTAGAGGAGGTAGGGGTTTTGACTGCCAAGTGATATATTGCAGCTGTTGTGATAAAAATGTTCGTCATATTGACCCTCCCTACTATGTTAGGTTTTCCTAGGTCATCCTTTCTGCCTCGTTCGTATTTGTCAATAAATGGCTGGAAATCAATATTTCAAAGTCTCCGGAAATTAAAAGGGAAGCCAAGGTATTTGTCGGGGAGAGTGGCCAACTTTGTGAGGAATTTTATAGCTCTTCACATGTCATAGGGATTTTTTACGTGTTCCAGAGGTTTGTACATGGGCTAGTAGTCCCTATACAAGTCCAGAATCCGGCGCACCGCCATGAGCTCCTACACGCCAGGGTTAGACAAAAAATGCTCGCGCCGTCAGCATAAATGGAGATTTTGAGCCTACGAATTATTACATGGATAGGTTGCAGAACACCGGGCTTTCACATACACATTGTAACATTCCGTGGAGGGGGTCGATGGCCAAGATGAAGAACATTGGTCAAAGAGGGTCCTCTGCCTCAAACCCCTTGCGTGGACAATGGATGGACCTCTTGATGAATCTCCATCACTATTTTTCTATCGTTTTAATAAGTAATGTGGCTGTCATCCTTGGCTGGCCAGAGGCCGTGGCATTTGATTTTTAGAGTCTTCTCTATTTTTCTGTTTTCAGCTTCCTGCATTCCAAACAAGTCCTGTAGTTTTTAATTCCACATTTTGTGCGTCATAAATAATACGTTTGTTGTATAGATTGTTGGCACCTTGGCATGTGAAGATCCCATTTGGTGGTCTGCTTCAACCACCCAACAAGGAGCTTCCACAGAACGGCACGACTTTTTATCTCTCCTATCTAAAAAAGAAATTTGGTTTCTCTCGTACGTCGTTGTTTCGTTTCGTCCAACATCCTCGTACGTCGCCGCTTCTCTCCGCTCGCCCCGCGCGCATCAAATGGGCCAAAGCCCAACAAGTTCGTTCGCGAGCGAGGAGGCAGCCTCGATCTAGACGCGTCCAATATAGGTTTCCGCGGTTCCGCCACCACCGCCGCCGCTTACTCCGGCCGCCGGTCCAACACCTCCACATCTTCAGCCGTCCGTCGTCCTTAATTCCAGCGCTGCCACTCGCGTGCATCGGCGTCTTACCCGCATCAGCCCAGACTGGCGATTCCCCTGGCAGTCCACCGCGCGCCGACGGTGAACTCCACCTCGCGTCGCTAGACAGTACACCACACGCCGCCTGGATGTCTAGCTCGCGCCTCCCCCGACAGTTTGCTGGATTCCGCCGGGGAGTTCACCTCACGCCTTTCCGTCCTCAGGTGCGACCAGCAGCAAGCGAGACGGGAGATACGGTGGCGCTGTTGTCTACTAGACGTGGCCGCTGGCATGATGACATCTATGCATCTGGAAGCTCAAGCAGCGGTGCTGCAAAAGCCAACCTGAACAAAAAATTCACTTCGATTGCAGCGGGAGAAAGGTAAAGTTTGGATGGATTCCTCTCCCTAAATCAACCTATGCAGGCCGTGATCCTTCTTGTGGGTAAGCAAAATAAAGCTGCTCATCTCTTTTTGTAAATGGGTCAAAAGTGCTCATCTTTCATGAAGATTATGCACATCCTGTAACTTTCTACCAAACATTTGAAGGACCGATCTATTCAATGTAGTGGGTGGCTTAGTTGAATGATCCATACAAAAGGTTGACAAAAATGGATCAGATGTTGAGTTATTAGAGAATGCTAGGGTAATTGCTAATTGCTCATCTCTTTTGCTAATTGCTCCTCAAGGCACTCAGTGGCATGTCTTCGCTGCATGTGTTGAGTCACATAATTAAATTCTCCAGATTTAATATGTACATCCGGAAAGTTTTCTACCCCATCGCTGGATACTATTACTGTATACTTCTAATCCCCAGGGACACTCAAAGGTGGGAGTGGGACGTGCAGATTGACTTATAGAGAAATGTACAAATTTATGTCCTGTTTTATTTCGCTACTTCTAAATCGTTTACCCTGTGCTTATTTAGGAACTTTGAGCTTCCAGTGTTGCACCTCTTTTGACTGAAAGAGGCCATAGGGTAGTAGAAAATAAAGTCGAGGTTGCAGCGGCTGGTGTTGGCTGCAGTTAAACAATGTGAGTTTGAGCATACTTTCATTTGTTGGACTGATATATGCTGAACGATGCGATTATGATAAGTTACTTTAATGTGAAATTCTTCAGAACAGTGTTAATGTTTGGTACGTTTATCCTGTCGACTGCGCTTGCTTATGATATTACAATTTTCGATGAGGATCTATAGTTTCTGTGAAGAAGCAATTGATCCTTCCATAGCTTGGGCTACGGCTCCTAAACTATGCTTACTGATATTCGCTTTTGTTACAAGTTTCAGTTCGTTCCCATGCAGTCACGTGTGTGCAACGGTTCTATCAGGGAGCACGGCGTGGGCGAGGACGAGGAATGGAAACTGCTTGCACGCCGATGACAAGGCGCAAATGAATGGAATGGCAGTTAATTGAGTTGTGGTCATGCCCATGCTTCTTCGGCCTCCAGGACTACCTTGTAAAGTTGAGTTTAAGTGCATCTAGGTTCAGCTCAGGTATTACAGGTGTGTTGCATTTGGTGCCCAACAAATATTTGTGTAAATGCCTGAATTGAAGAAGAATTATCTGTGTGCCCAACAAATGAAGCGCTATCAAATACATGATATATCTTAGAGATTGTGCTGCTTATGAATTGCGCAAAGTTGACAAGCAATGTTCCACTATTATCTCTTAGATTTTCTTGTACTGGTCAATCAAAACTAATGCTAAGAACCACAGCAGCTGGAATAGATTAACTGCCCGATTAACTGCTCTATTTAATATTGAAAATAAAGAGTACCCTTATATTCTTACTTTTTAGGTTTAGTTCTTTTTATTTTGCCGTCATTAGCAGAATTTGGATTATGTTCTCTTCCTTTTTGGAAGTCATATATTTATTCTGAATTAAGAGTTTAAGACCCTTCACCTGCTTCTAGGAAGTACCCTTCTTTGGACTGGCAATACGTTAATTATCTTGACAAGATGGGTCCTTGAGACTTAAAAAAAACAGAGATATTTTTGTTAATTGGTTTGTGTGATGACATTACATTTGCTGAACATCTGGTTCCACTAACATGCAGGGGTTTTAAGTACGTACGAGAGATTGAAATTCAGAGTTAGCTGTCAGTTCATCTTCTGTTATCTGTATGGACACGAAGCTGCCATCAGTATCACTCTGGCACCTCTTTCCTGCTGCCTCCAGGGGCAGCTATAGGCAGAGTTCTTGAACGAGGCTTGATTTTCAGTATTGGAGAATACTTCTTCAGTTGAGATACAGTGGGATCTGGGCACACCATCCTGGGGATTGTGGCTGATGGTCATTTTGTGCTTCATGGACTGTTAATGGAGATTTTGCGGGCTAGACCCTAGACATTGCTAGCCCGCTGATAGCTCAAGAAATCTTCGGGTATGCTGAAGGAGAATGCATTGATGCTTAAGAAATCCGCTAGCCTCAAATTCTGCAAATTGTGGTGTATGTTGATGATCAGAAGCAAGGTGTACTCCCATGATATTTAAGCCTTTCGGGTTGCCATACTTCCCTTTGTGTATGGGTTTTTTTGTTTTGGAATTCTAATTTGAATAATCTGAGTCTTGCCCCATTTATGTGATTAAAGTAACCAATCCTTAATGGCAGTAGACTTTCCACGTTCTATGACCCAATTTTGGTGTCCAAATTGTATATGAATTTCTGTTTTCAAAATTTCACAATAAAATACACGTTCATCTGTAATCTCATTGTGCTGTTGCATGGACTGACATTTTGTTGAGAAAAGAGTTCGCGGAAGTGATCAGCAGGTGTCAAGCGCGTCCGGGCAACTTCGTGGCATCCTCTAGCGAGTGGTCAGCAGATGGGGGACAGCGTTCTTGATCATGGAACCAAGATTAGAGACCCAGCAAAGACTGCTCATCAAAAGTAGCATCGATTATATTATCGTCTTTTCTTCCTCGTATTTTTATATTTATTTTAACCATACGAAGGCATGCGTGTTTAGCTATAATTATAATATTCCGTAGCAAAGCACGGGCATTCAGCTAGTAACACAAAACTGCACGACTTTGAGAGCTGTCGTTCACTGGAGTTGCTACTGGTCTTCATTCGTGTGCATTTCTTGGGTGGAGTCAGACTTTGATCGAGCAGCTCGGTTCGACGACGTACGGATATGAGATATCGATCCCCAATCAAACAACGGATACGTGGATGTGCACCGAACGAAGGAATCATATGCCCCGTTGCTGCCCACTGACCTAATCTCATCTGCTTCTCTTGAAAAGGAAGGGAATAATCGGTCACAGGCCAATCATACGCGTTGCGCGCCATGCCTGCTACTCTCATCTCCACATTATAATAAGAGCATCTCCACCAACGCGTCCAACTCCGCTCGTGATAGGCTATTGGGTGCGCCGGCATGAAATTTCCCTCCAGCGGCATGTCCAATGGGAAAAATGTTACCGGCACGTCCCAATAGAACGTCCGGCAACCCCACTTCGCGCCCAGATTCTAGGGACGCAACCGGGCGTGCCGGCAACCGCGGCAACACGAGCCACGTCGGATCCTGACGCGCGGGACCGACGCGTCAGCGACACAACGACCGGTCAGCGTTATTTATTGCGGCCTGAGCGGTTTTCTGACGTGGTGCGACGCGTTGCGCCTCGTCTTCCCCGACGCGCGTCGTCGGGGTTAAGACGCCTCGGGAACCGGCGCCGGAGTAATGGGGCGCGTCATCGACCTGAACATCGTCGTCATCGACGACGACGAGGCGCAGAACGCCGCGGCAATGCCGGCCGCAGCAGTCAAGGAGGAACCGGCGCAGGAGGAGCCGCCGCAGCAGGAGGGCGGCGCGTGGAACGTCGAAGACTTGGTGGCGGCGCACGACTGGGACGCCTTCTACGGCTACTGGACCGGCAATTAGACTAGGTTTATTTTAAATTTCGCCATATTTTGTAAAAACTATCGAAATCGAATGAAATATGTTTAAGTTTAAATGAATTCAACTCTTTTTTTTTCTCAAAAACCTATTGGGAACGCCCGGTGGAGCGTGGCGCTCCCAATAGGCGTCAACGGTTGACGGCGCGCCCAATAGCGTCTGTCCAGCAACTTTGCCGGACGCTCTATTGGTTGCGCAGGTGGAGATGCTCTAAGAAATACTCTACTAACATCTCGACAGCTCTTATCACCATCTTTGTCTAGGAATATTAAAAAAAACATCGTCTCTACTACGTACGTGTTCTCCTCCTATCTCACCTCTGCCCTGAAGCCGTGCTTCAACGCCATCTTACCAATAGCTAGCTGTCCCCGGTGGTTGCTGTCGATGAGCGCACAATGCAAGTGTGCGCGCGACAGACAAAGTAGTTGCCTAGATCTTTTCGAAAACAATCGTATGATCAGCACTTGCCGTATAGGCCTACGAGCGAAACGGTCGGTCAAGCCGTCGCGCCGTGCAAAGATAACGCCTCGGAGCGAAACGGTCGGTCCGTCGAGGCCGCTAGCTAGCCAGGGCCGCGCAAAGACAAATTATTTCAGCCGGAACGCCTCCATCAGTTTTACTGGATCGATCCCGTCTATCAAGTTATTATAAAGCAAAGGATGCTGAGGAAGTTCACTTGTATGGTGAGTCGATATGGATATGATCGATCGTCCAAGCTTAGCTAGTAAGAAAGCTCTGATCAGCGGAATTATAATTGCACATCTCCGAACGGGAACGGCATGCACGTGCGTGCGCTGGTGAGACGTCCCGGTCCGCGCGCCACCCCCAACAGGGAAAAGGTCCCGGCGCCGGTGGTGATGGTTCATGGTGGCGGTGGGCACGCGCGCCGGACGCGTGGGGGGAGCCGGCAGACATAGCCGACCCACACAGCTTCGCTGGGCTCGGCCTGTGCCCTCTTTCGGCGGCCACCTCTCCGCATCGCAGCAAGGAAGGAAGGAGAAGGATGCCGAGACGGATGGCGTCGCGACGCGCGCGTCTATGTCGAACATGTCGGCCGCACGGGACGCGTACGTGTACGCTGTATCCGAATGAACGTACGTGGGGGCGGATGTGAATGACGTGCGTCCCGGCCGGCCGGTGCATCACATCGACGTACGGATATCGATGGATGGTTTTGCGGTCACCTAACGTAAAGTAGGGGGGCCGGCCGATCGATGATGGGTGTAGTTGTACGGATGGATCTTCGTGGTTGGAAGGGAATATTGGAAACCAGGGAATTTATTGTAGCGCTTGTGGACCAAAGGAGTAGAGACTTTTGACTCCCGAGGTTCAGTTTAAAAATTCAAAATCATATTTATGAGTTTCAAAAAATTCTGAAAACAAATTCGGGTTTAGCCAATAGTATATCCCACGAACGAGCAAAATATCAACTTCGAATATGTTGTGTTTTGAATTAAGTTTTACCAGATTTTGTCATTTTTGTGTAGCTCATAATATGAAGTATTTTAAATTGACATTTCGCACGTTTATGGGATACAACATTGGCTACACCCTTGATTTGTTTCAGAATTTTTTGAAAGTCACAAATATAATTTTTAATTTTTTTTAATTGGACGGATCGCTGGAGCTCGGGAGCAAAGAACACTTTCCGCAACCAAAGGTGTTGTATTCTCTCACAAACATGGGTGCATGTTATCATCTCAAAACAAAATATGGGTGTTACTGTTAGCGGGCTATTAACTGGGAAATTCACTAAGCCTCCCATGTGAATATGCTCCTTTGTCCATAAATCACATTTCAAATTTTCTAACAAATTCAAAAAAAAATCGCACATGTATCTCCACATTCTATGTACATATACAAACTTTCGCGAACAACCGACATTATTTGTGGCATGTGAAAATAAGACAAAAAAGTCTCGTGAAAAGGCTTAATTTAGCACCTATTTTTGTCTTTTATACACGACACAAAAAGTTGGTTTCAATGAGATGGCTTTGTGCACACATAAGATGTCAATACGTATGTGTGGACAGTTTTTTAGTTTTCCTTTTGACATTTCAAAATGTGTTTAAAATATACTTTAAATTAAGGGTGCATATGCACCCGGGAGCCAAAACGCTGCGCTCGCTATAAAGCCAAGCTGTTTAGACACTTGAAGAACATTTTTCATTTGCAGGCGAAACAATCTGCCAACAAGGGGGTGCGAGCTGCGATCGAACTCGGCCCCGATTAGCGAAGCTCCGGATTAAATGTATCGCTCCTTGCCTCGAACAAGCTTGTCTAGAGCATTGTGCTTGTCCTTCTGGCCTTCGCGATTACGCCGGCCACGTCGCGCCAGATGTCGTCAAATCCCCCTTCTACACTAGCATTTTGTTGGTCTTTGCGCGTGTGGCAAGTATGTTTACTAAACACTCTATCAAAGAAATTGTATGTGTGAGAATCAACCTGTGGTTGCATAGTTGGGGTGGGGGGGCAGTGGCCCCCCATTTACCCTAAGCTCCGCCACATATGTAAATAACGGGGAGAAGAAAGACCGTAGTAGCATCAGATAGCTAGATAAAGTGTTTATGTCTATGAAAACACATAAAATTAGGGTGCTTTCGCAGCAAAAAAAATTAAACAGTCAAAGATTACTATGGTTTATGAAAATATCATGGTTTAAATATTTGAGGTGTTTGATGTTACCAAAAACTGCAGTTTTATATACCAAAATATGCATGATACTACACTTTTCTAAGTTTTCTCAAAGTCAAACTTTCGAACCAAGTATATACGAACAAATATCAAATGCATATAATATAAATATATATTTATGATGATTCTAATAATATTAAATTTATATTGTAGGTGTTGGTATTTTTATTTATATATTTAGTAAATTTACAAAGCTTTATTTGACTAAAACAAAACGTACTGTATAATTGTGAACGGAGCGAATAGTGTAGGACAAGGAAAAAGGTCTAGACCTACTTTTTCTAAAACAGAAGTACTCCCTCGGTTCGCAATTACATTGCATTCTGAGTTTAGTCGAATTCAAACTTTGTAAAATTTGATCGAATATAAAGGAAAAATATCAACATCTACAGTATAAATATATATTATTGAAATCATCATACAATATATTTTCATATAATATATATTTGCTATTGCAAATATTGATTTTTTGTCAAACTTTTAAAAGTTTGACTTTGAAAAAACTCAGAACGCGAAGTAAATAAAAACAGGGCGAGTATTTTGGTTGCGTTGCCATGCCATAGAAATAATAAGTTTTTAGAATAGTACATTGGTTTTAGAAAAAAGAAAACTAGGCTGAGAAACACAGCCTTACTGTCATCCTATTATAACCGAACTTAGAATACGATTTTAGAATACATTGGCTTTGTAAAAACTAGAGTGACAAATACAGCCTTATTATCATCCTATTATAACCGGACTTACAATATGTTCAGGTTATAATATGGATCAGGGAACAGGTCGTAATGTTAGATAACTGGCATAAGAAGTTGGAGGCACGACGTTTTGTTGAGTATACGTGACGGTACTTAATTATCCTATATATTGGTTGGACTGGTTGGTGAAAAGATCGTCACTTAACAGGGCAAACTGACGTGATTAGATCGACCATCATTTGTGGATTAAGGACTTTTAGCAAACTAACATTTGGTGGCACTTCTTTTCATGGAGTATGCCACCTACTGTGCGTCTGTGTAATCATGGTTTAAGGTTCTAAATTCGCCACTATATACTCTAAAAAATGGATGAAGCGGAAATTCAAATGGCAGGTTCCTCCCATGTATGCCCGACCTGCATACTCGACTCACCCAATTAATGAACAAAAGTATCGATTGTATGAGTAATCAATTGGCAAAGCAAGCATCAGACTCGTTTGTTCTCCCCAAGTACGGTTGCTACTTGCTAGGGAAAATTTAGCTAATCGATCAGATCGCATCTCTTCTTTTTTCAGAAGATCGCATCTCCGCGAACTTCAATATAAAACAATGAAATAAAACACCCCATATACAGAGAGATACTTCTGCATTTGAGTTAGCATAGAATACAGGACTGCGTATCATCTCATACGATGCATCCTGCCAACGCCCCCACGCTCCGGCCCACAGAAATACAGGATGCCGCCCACGTCTTCGAATTTGGGCTCGCCCAGTTCATATGGAGTATTGTGCATGACTTTCCTGAATTGTGAATTTGGCAATCATCTGTTGTATCAATATTGCATAATTGAGGTTCAGAAAATATTATGCAGATTTATTAAATTAATTTTTTATTGAATAAAATTCTATAAATATGGTTTTAAATGATTTTTAAAACATCAAATAGGGTGGAATATACCCGCACAAAAAAGAGGGTGGAATCTACAGTTCCTATGACCTATATAAGTATTCTTATTTATTGGAATTTATTTGTGATTAATGTTTAAGGCACCTAATTATACTATAGACATTTCCTAGAAATAATTATATTCATAAAATCATTTCTAAAATCATTTTCTAAAGACACCTAATCTAACCAAACTCATCTCTACCACTTAATCAAACTTGTAAGGGCTGTTCTCAGTCGTTCGATAAAAAACAGACGCACAAAAACAAATCTGCACCGATCCCCTCATTTTTTCCCCTTACGCACTGACTAGCGGGGAGCACCCGTTAGGTGATCCTACACCTCTGAGATTGGTCTGGTGACCATATCGCCAAGGATCACGTGCCCCTCGCCCCGCCATGCTGGCCCGGATCCACTGCCAGGTGCACCCCGCCATCTCCATGTCACGTCCCCGTCCCAACCACGGTCTTAATGACAATAAGGCCGAGCCGCACCATCACCATCGACTGCCCGTATTCGGTGAACTCAATGTCGAGTGCCCTGGTTATAAATGCATTTGGAGTCCGAACGACTTGGCATACATGTGTGTTTTAATAAAATTCTATAAATATGGTTTTAAATTAAAAATGATTTTTAAAACATCAAATAGGGTGGCATCTACTCTTCCTATGACCTATATAATTATTCTTATTTATTGGAATTTATTTGTTTTTAATGTTTAAGGCGCCCAATTATATTACATACATTTCCTAGGAATAATTAAATTCATAAATCATTTTCTAGAGAGACCTTAATCTAACCAAACTCATCTCTACAACTTAATCAAACCTGTAAGGGTTGTTCTTAGTCGTTCGATAAAAACGGACATACAAAAAAAACTTCACCGATCCCCTCATTTTTCTTTCCCCTTACACATTGACAGGCGGGGATCACCCGTTAGGTGATCCTACACATCTGAGATTGGTCTGGTGACCATATCGCCAAGGCTCACGTGCCCCTCGCCCCACCATGCTGACCCGGATCCACTGCCAGGTGCACCCCGCCATCGCCGTGTCACGTCCTCGTCCCAACCACAGTCTTAATGACAATAAGACCGGGCCGCACCATCACCATCGATTGCCTGTATTTGGTGAACTCAATGTCGAGCGCCCCTGGTTATAAATGCATTTGGAGTCCGAACGAGTTGGCATACATGTGTTTTTCCATCAAGATTTCTTTATGACGTCGTTGCGACCTTTGTCTTTTAGATCCAGCAAAATATTTTTTTTAAAGGTTTTTTCCTTATTTGATAACACACACAAAATAGTGTAGTTTATTTTTAATTTTGCACTTAAATTTATCATATATTAGAAACAGTGAAACACATATAAATCAGTGTAGCTTTATTTGCAAGTATGGGTGAAATAAGCTGTGTGATTTCACTAATATTTCTAATGCTCAATTTTTTTTGCTAATCTCATTATCTCTGCTACGCACGTGCATAGTTATATGAAACAAATCACATAATCTTACATGTAATTATTATTTTCCATAGCTCCGCTGTTTCCAACATAAATATCACTTGCTAGAGGCTAATCTTCCGATATACCGGAGAGCCATGTGTCTGGAAGCTCATCGTGGCAGCACAACTTGCAAAGAAAAAGGGGCAGCAAGAACACTCAACTAAACCATACAGAAAAACAACAGTTTAAACATGGGAATTGTTGATTTGCAGGCCTAGGCCATAGATGTTGATCACCTGGGTCTCGATCGAGAGGACGAGTACGTTATCCCAGAGATTAGGAGTCTAATCAAATCGCAGATAAATCGGCCTAGATAACGCTGAGTCCTCGAGCGCATAGGAATATGGCGATGCACATGGGAAGGAAGATGGCTATGTGTGGTCGCTGTGTAGGCAAGTGCAGCCCACACTGGCCTTTCGCCACTCTCCAAGGTATGGGGAGCCTTCCCATGTAACCGCCCGACACACTGGTGCACATAACGAGCAATTAACAACGCATGGTCGCATCACGATCACCATGAAGTAGTGCAGCAGTGCGTGGACATCGTAGCAACACGTTCCATTCCATGGCATCCTATCGAGCGATGGTGTAGGCGTTTTACGTAGGGTTCGGTGCATCGATCGAGATGGAGAGTCCCCAAAAATTTCCGGTGGTGAGGGTTTGGGATCGATGAACTTGCTCCCGCGCCGTGGGGATCATGCCGATGATCTGAAGCTGGAAAACCTTTCCTTCGGCGTGCAGATGCGGCGACCTCAGTTCACCGACTCCGAAAGCGCCATGGTCTTCCCGAAGTCGTGAGCTGAGCTTCATTTTGGCGATTCTCCTTCGGTGGCTTCGTTATTTCTTCTGGACCTGTGGGTTTCGCCGGGATTGTTATACACGTGCCGTGCGCCATGGGCTACCAGTGGACCGCTGCACCCTGCGGGCTGGCTTTACGCCTGGGCCATAGCTGAGGCCTTGGATTCCCTAAAAATAAAAACAGAAAAATGCTGGGGCCTAACGGTATCCTCATTCTTCAACATAGGACTCTTCTGAAAATGATAATCTCTCTTGTTTTTACTTTTTAGATGAACGATAGTCTACCGCTTACCTCTTTAGTGTTGAGAAATCTTGTTTCCGGGTCAAAGATCCTGAACATGGACTTATTGAAATATGACATGTTTGTTCCATGAGTTGCAGCTTTGGTATATACAACAAAAAGGCAACAAATAAGCTCAATCAAGACTTTGTGCAAACCCTTAGCTGAGTGTATGGGGGTGGATTGAGGATTTTTGAGCTTATTGAGATCTTGTATCGTCGAAGAGTTATCAATTAAATGTCTCTTTGATTTTATAGAAGTTTTAGAAGAATATGTTTCCTACAAAAAAAGAGTATGTTGTGTTTATTTAATTTGTAGGATTGCCATTCGTAGAAACTTTTCTCATAAACTAGTTGTAAACTTGTAGTTTCAAAGGACTTTTTTGATTGAGCTCAACCTTATATCATGTTTTATCTTCACGCGCATATACTCTCCCACTGCCATAACATCTTCTCCAACTTGCACTTACACAAATTCCCCCACTTTGTCTCCAAAAAGATCACCGGTTTGTTTATTCACCGTTCTCAAAAGGTAGTTTTAGAACCCATATAAATTGGAATTATCTTGAACTCATATTCTTTGAAAGTGTTCGGGTCAAATTCCTCCAACACTATCAATTCCTACCCAACCATAAAATTACGGCTTGGCCCAAGTTCCCTTCTCCCCGACGACTACAAGAAGGTAAAAAATAACACATTGTCGCCTTTCAATTTATTCCCTTGAGTGGGCACCATTAGTGGCGGATCTTGACAAAGATTTCAGGGGAGGGGCGAAAGGTAAATTATCAATGTTTAGGTGGCAAAATTCTTCAGGATTTGCTCCAAACCGGGGGGCCGGTGCCCCCCCCACACACAAACTCTGGGCACGATACCTGCCAAGTGATTTCGCAAGGTTTTCGGATAGTAGCTTCGCCGAAACTTGTGGCTCAACTTCTCCGTACTATCCTCCACGAACCCAACCGATCCTAACACCCTTGTTCTCCGCCTCTAACAGTCTCAAACTCATCATCAAATCCTACACTTTCTCCATCAATCCCCAATCGAACACAAAACACACTAACGTGGGTGTGTTATGAGTGCATACCCTAGAACACGTGAAAGGTTTTGGCGGCTAGGTTTTCGTGGGGGAGTTTTCGCTCATACTCTGATTTTCACCACCCGACGATGGTCGATGAACAATAGGACGAGCTTCTGGGCAGGGAGGAAATGGCCATGGATGACGGAATAGGGTCTAGGATTAGTGAACTTTCTCGCTGTCACAAGGAACCCACGCTCGCCTAGTATTCACCCGAGCGCAATTTACCAGAACCGTGACACATGGGTCAGACTCTCAGTCCTTATACAAACTTCTCTTTCGTTGCAATTTTAGAAACTACAACATATTTCCTTAAAGCTAGTCCTCTTGTTCAGAAGCCTGGGGTGTATTTTGGCTATGCAATTTGAACTTTAACCGTGAATTTCATGTATAATATTTTAAATATGAATCCAATTGTATTGATTTATATAAAATAAATTAAATGTCATTAGATTATTTATTGGTCAAAGGTTAAATGCGTCCTACATTTGGAAGAAAATCACTAGGATAGATAGCACATACTTTGGTTATCTTCAGCTTTTACATTTCTAATAGGTGAATGCATACATTTTTCTTCCTGACATAGGCCAAACTAATTATACAAAAAAATACGGAATAGTGGAAAATAAATACAAATGGAAGACGACATGAACACGGGCAAAACATTGCAAACCCATTGTGATAAGGCATGTATACCTACAGTGAAAAGAAGAAAGAATGATAATCAAGACTAGAGTAACATTTCATATTTCTTCCCAATGGACCCAGAAGCTGTTGAATACTTTTACTCTAGGTTTCAATCCTCGCATCTAAGCAGTTGCTGGTGGGGAAGAGAAGATGAGGCTCATCAAGAGCCCAACCAGGAGACCTATGATCCCAGCAAAAGCAGCGAAGGTTAAGGAAAAACCAGCGTCGCCTTTGCAGCTTCTACGCCTTCTCAGCACGTCCTGAAACATTAATATTTTTATATTTAGGAGAACATCCAATGTACTCGAGGAAGTATATGTAGGCAATCAGCATTTCACACATGACACAACCTCCTCAGTCATGACGAACCTAAGCTAGGCTTAATACTTAGATATCAAGCAACAATCTACATTTTAGAGTGAAAAGTAACAGAAGCTTGAGAAACAGACATTGCATGATTGGCATGATGTGGCACCCCATATTTCTCGTCATTTCAGCTGCTTGAAGAAAAAGACTGAACCAATATCAAGTCAACTGAACAGGTTCACTACGCTCTGGCAACCGAATTTCACCGAAAAATAAAATTGAGCTAATGCCATAGCGACTTGGTTTGCAATATCAAAGGTTCAGCTCTTAGTTTGTGTCCTCTCGATAAATAAATGATTTAGCAGGAAAGAAAACACAATAATATATGCTTTTATTTTGATTTGCTGAAAACATTTGGCAAGGTAAATTATCACAAGGAAAAAATGGTAAGCAAGCTGTATTTTGTATTTGGAGCTAAAAATATGAGTAAGCACACATTACACAATTGAAAAACTTGTTACTCATCAAAGACCAAAATATTCTTTTCCATTTGCTCAAAGTCAGACTTGTTTTTATAATAATAAAAGCTATCTGCATTTTACAGTTTTATTTGTGGATTCAAACAGCAAGAAACAAGCAAGAGCATAAAAGTCCACATGTTAATATGATTAAGAGAACTAGGAGCTGAAATGAAATAAAATAGTGATAAGAAACTAAATGGAGTGGAAAAAGGAAAATATGCAGCACCAGTTCACGTTGCATTTGCTGATTTTGCTGAAGATTGTTATCCCTTTCTTCTTTCAGACACTGTATTGTCTGGATCTGGATAAAAAAAGCACAATTTACTGAGTAACAGGGACAGAAGGATCACAAAATATGCTCTGTAATAGTATATCTTGATCATAAAGTACAGAAGTACTGTCATAACGAGGACATCTCATCCAGGACACACTTTAGAATCAAGATTTTCTAAAAAAAAAAAATTGTATTGCAATATGTCAATCAGGATAAAGGAAGATACTCTGGTCCAGAGGGGCAAAAGGAGAAAAATTCCAAATTCTGGTCCCAGTGCACAATTAACTAGTGCATAGGGCAACATGCCCATGGGCTTCTGGGGATCCCTTCCTACCCCAATTATGACACCGGCCTGGAAGTATAGCTACCTTTGTCACACGCTCAACTTAATGCTGATTTCAACCATGGTTTGATGGTGCTTCAGCATTGTCCTGTTTCTCATATTTGTTCTTTTCACAATTTAACATAATCAAAGACGGTGTGTATTTGCTTCTGCATTTAAGGCCCTATGAGTGTAATAGTATTTGCATGGCATATCATAAGAGAAATAACAACTATCTCAGTGCAAAAGCATACAGAAGAGTGAAAAAAAAAATTTCCAAAGATTAACGTAATATATATTTTTCAGTGTGCAACGTAATGTTATGGAATCCGTAGAGGCTTCAAGAATTTTTTTAGAAGAATTCATCAGGGAAATCTCTTTGCTAACAGGTTTTTGGTCAATTTTAAAATGAAGCGTGAATTTTTTTGTTTGGATAGAGCGCATTACCTCTTCAAGGCTTGCATTCTTCAGCATCTGCAAGGTAAAGCGTAAACCGGTGAACTACAGTTAGCCTTTGTATTAAAATTTATTAGCAAAGCGTATGTTTCCTACATAGATTATAGAGCTAGCCAATCTCACCGAGAGATCCTCAGCGCTCTGCCTGAAGCTCCTGTTTGCTGAAGATGTAACACCAGAGTCTTCTGAGCTTCCACTAGGCAACGTGTAAACGACCCTAAGCTTCATTTCCTCGATCACCTT
Source organism: Poa pratensis (assembly GCA_947311845.1). Taxonomy (NCBI): domain Eukaryota; kingdom Viridiplantae; phylum Streptophyta; class Magnoliopsida; order Poales; family Poaceae; genus Poa; species Poa pratensis. The sequence continues at coordinate 77,047,443 of CAMZMU010000034.1, read as the reverse complement.
ATCACCATCCTTGTTGAACTGAAGATACATAATGATGGAATATAGTTGGTGGAATGCCAATCATTTTATTCTAATGACAATGCAACACTAAGTCATAGAAATCGGCCATTATGCAGTTTTATGCTCACTGTATCAGGGGGGATCTCGTCCATGTCGGTACTGGCAGCCACCTTGGTGCTCTGAATCAAGAACTTATCCTTGGATTGCAGGTCTGATGGGTACTCTTTCTGTGCCTGTAGGGTAACTATAACCCCCAAAAAGAAGGCAGATGCATATACATATCAAAACCAAATGAGGAAGTCTAAAGAGAGAGAAATGGGCAAAACTGGAAATGCATGTTTACTTGTTATCGTGCAAGAATCCCATGGCTGGACGACGCTCGCATTCGGCCGGACGAAATACTTCCTCGGAGATGTCGTCTTGACCTGAAAAGGAAAAGGAAGGAACAGATTCTGATCAAACCTGAACCTTTTCACCAAAATGCGAATCAAAAAGTCCCAAGAGTGGTGCATCGGGAATGGGAAATGCCACGGACCTTGAACGCGACATGGTACTCGCTGTTGTTTACCACCTTGAGATTGCAATAGCACGGCTTGTCCAGCTCGACTACACATGAGGAGATTCAACATACAGGATAACCACGCGAGTTTAATCAAACCGTTTTTGGCAAAAATCATGGGAAGAAAATCTCAGGAACTCCTCGGAACTTACACAGGAAGGTGAGGTCGTCCGGGTAAACCGAGATCAGCGTTCCGCCTCCCCCCATTGCGACACCTGATCACCAGAGGAACAGAGAAGAAGCCGCATCAATCGCTGTGCTGAAAGAAACAGGGAGAGGAGGAGGAGCGCATTACCTTTCTCTCCAGGAAGGCAGGAACCGGGTCCAAGTGGAAACTAACTGCAGCGATTCGGAGGAGAAATGGGGAGAGAGGAGCGGAGGCGGAGGAAGGAAGAGGAAAATGAATGGATGAATGGGTTCGCTTTGCCTTTCTTGGCTTCCCGGCGACATTGACGGGGCAGCACTCACTTCTTGGGCCCGTGGCAGTTTGTGTTTCCCTCTTCTTCCCCCTTTTTTCTCGAGTGAACAGCACTCCTCTTTTGTTTAATCGTATTTTATTTGTGGCTGGTGGGTTATGTTACTTTATTCCGTGTGTTCTTGTCAAGGACACTTGGCAGTTGTTTTTAATTATTATCTTTTGGGGGCTCATATTATTTACCCAAAATGCACCTGGTAAATGCCTCTCTCAAACAATTTATATACAATGCAAAAAAAACAATTTATACACATTTTCTTGCCCGTTCAACTCAAATTCAAACAGGTAGATAACAATGAGATCATGTTGCCATACGTGAGAGTAGGTCCATCCACACATATTGATTAAACACTCCTACATTGCAAATTAAAAACTATAAAAATGGAATCTGAGGAATATTCTTGTCTGATTCGAGTAAATTGCCATTTCGTTATGTACTCCCTTCACCAAATAATTGCAATATGTATTGCTCTTATTCTACTCATGGTAGGAGCTCTACAGGTTATTTAAGAAAAATGCCTAGCAGTACTAGTTGACAAGGTTTTTCAATCATTTTTTCATTAGGGAGAAGATAAGGAACAAATTAATTAAGGGGAAGAAAATCAACAGTGTGTGACCCAATTATTGCTTTAAAGAACATGAGCTAAACTTGACTTGAAACTGGGATCTGGATGCTACCAAATTGGCTTGACCTCAAATAAGAAGATTACAGATAGCTCACACCTATAGATGGATGTTTCAGGAAAAATAACCACACCTAATATAGCCTGAAGCTTCCATGGAATGCAGATGGCCAACTGAATGAAACTTTTTTGTGTTCCTCAAATGGGCAAGCAATGAAGTTCCAGGGGCAGCAACGCCACGGGCAAGGAGACACCCACTGCCGTGTAACCCCTGGATACAAGATTACAAGTTTCCCGAGCTGGGGAGCAAATTGATGTGATATGACTCATCGAAACCAACCAGTACTGCAGAAAACTATAACCCTATATTTATTAGGGGTACAGCTCATCATGTCAACTACTAATACATAACAATCCAGAGTTCCAGACCAACTATCTTGTAACAACTGTTCTTACATAATAGCTGCATACGTACTGTTAACCAACAGTTCGGACTTTGGTAGGTAGCTGAGAATAAGAAAAGGGGCGCAATAAACATCATAATGAAGCGCCAGTACGGATTTTATATACTCAGAAGAAAGTTCACTTCCAGAGCAAGACAAACATACGCCATACAAAAAGATGTAAAATTACGAGACTTGAGGTTCAGTGATTACAGTGGATGAACAGATCTGAATAAGAATGTCGGAACTCAGTTTGCCAAGGAGAAATCCACATGCTAGTGTTGGGTTTGAGATTGCTTATAGTGTGAGAAGCTCTTCCGCCGGCATATCTAATCTCACTTGAAGGTTGAGAAACGGGGAAGCTTGTGCTTCAGGTAATACAGCTTTGCCCTCCTCACTTTCTTGCGTCTGATTACTTTAATCTCCTTGATCCTTGGTGAGTATCTGCAGTAAGATGTATAGGCCGAGTAAGTATATTTCAATGCAGGAATTCCAAATAGTAGCAGTTCTGGACATTATTTGATCTTCAAGCATTCCTATTTTCAGATGCACAAGAAGCAAACATTAAATTTAGTAAGTTGCTTGAATAAAAGGGCGTTGCTCACAATTTTTTTATTCAAGAGACAATATCAGCTTTGTCCTTTGGTCGAAAGAAAAACAAGGCAACCACCGCTCAGTTGTTCTCTTGCTACACTACGATAGATAATTGCACGCAAACACGTTCAACAGCAACAATAAGCATACTGCAAACAGAGCCTTCTGTTTTTTTTTTTGCAGAATGAGAACATCTGTAAGTTGAGAACTCTGATTCGGGTAGATGAGGAGTAAATGGATTTTTTTTTGCTTAATCTACAGTTTCACATGTATGATAATAATAAAAATGAAGAAACAAAAACACTGTTAATGCCAAACAGAGTTCAGCAATTAGCTGTTTAAGTATGTTGGCGATTGATTAAATGATTCAACTCATAGTCCTACATGATAGCTGTCCAATCCTTCTCCGAAAAAATCCAAATGTAGCTGTTACTTTTTTTTTAATCTGTCTCTCTAATAGTGATGTATGTAATCCATTTTGAGCAATAATGCTTCACACCTTTGAAATTTTTCGAAGGGAAATTCCAAATTAACATATGCACTCATTTACAGCAAACACATCATGATTTAAACAGATCATGATTTCTTAATCATGAAAGAAGTATCTTGGGTACTAAGTTTACTATAAATTGGATAAAATAACCTCCAGCCAATTTAAAGATGAATATTAGAAAACCCAAAGAATATCCACATAGCATGTATGTGAAGGCCAAGGGCCCCAAAAGTTTCATGCATAGGTGTTGACATAGCTAAGATCAGTATGGCAATAGAGAGACATGGGGATAGTCCGAGTTTCTTGTGGTTACAGTGTTAAACGACATGTGCACATAATTTTTGGCAATATTGATTTTAATAGGAAGTCAGTTTGTACCATGTGATACCTGTGGTGTTATCTGCATTGAATGGAAAAATCCGCAAATAAAATAGACCAAACTTACATAGGGAAGGTGATTTCAACTCCAACACCAGCAATAATCCTTCTGACACGGATTGTGGTGTGAACACCAGATTTGTGCTTTGCAATGATGATACCCTTAAAGAGTGATAATCTCCTCTTGTTGGGTCGTTGCTGCAACAATATTTGCTTCAGATGTCAACAACCCTCAAAACAGCATATAAAACTACATACAAGAGTGGTGACCAATCCCACCATTCTAAGCTCGATGATGTCACCGGGCCTCAGATCTGGAAGTACTTTCACCTTCTCAGCCTCCTCAATGAACTGCTTGTTCAGAATCTACAGCATCAAATAATTCAAGGAATAGCGTATCAATGTCACGTGGTCCAAAATGATCTTGGATGTAATAAAAGTGATTTCTATATAAGTATAGAGAAACCCAATGAAGTACTTCCTCTGTTCACTAATGTAAGAAGTTTGCCAAAACTTCTTACATTAGTGAACAGAGGGAGCACCAAATTCCATCCATCCATGCTAATGCAAGCAGGCACGGATGTGTCTCAGTCAAGTTATCTGAATCCTCAGCGAGAAAATCCACAGCATATTTAATGAGTACTAAGTAATGCAATGGTGCTCAGGAGACTAGGCTGCCACAACTCATATTCGTATCGAGAACATTGCTATGTTGCAAATTAAGCTAAGAAATGACACTCCTTTGACGGGCTACTGCTTCGCTCCCTGCATTTCCCAACCACAAATAATTTCGCCGAACTTGAATGGCGGCTTGCATTTCTCCAAAACTAAGCGGAAATGTCCGCGCACGAGATTCTTACCGCGATGATCTCGCCGAACTTGGGCTTGCGCTTGGGCGCTGGCTCGTCCACTTCTTCCGCCACCGCGACAGCCCCCTCAGCCTGCCCCTCCCGGCGTCAGCTGATGCAGCGACATCCTCGGCCTCAGGTGCGGGCTCCGGCTCTGCGGCGCCGGCGTCTGCGTGGGCGACAAAATGGGTGGTCCGGCGATGGGCAGATATGGAAAGGCGGCGGAAGGACGAGGACAACGCGAGGAGCTGCGGCGGCGGAGGCGAGCGGTGGTTTAGTAGTGCATGGGGGAGAAGCGCGCCGGTGCGGCGGCGGTGGCGGCGGCCATCGAGAGGTCAGGCGGCCAAGCTGTCAGCGCCGTCGCATGGGCCGGACGAGGAATGGAGAGAGGTGCCGGACGGGGGCGGGGAGGATTGGGGGATGAACGTTATCCCCTTTTGTTGCAGATGCTGTGCACCTGACTGTGGGGGCCCACGTTCTATCCAGTGTCGTGACCGATCTGAGCCGTTCATTCTCAAGCCAGTGTGAGGCCCTCCGCACCAAGATCAGGGCATGTAATTTTATTTTCAAGAAATTTATTATTCTCGCAATAGGCTTTCGCCCCACATATTAAATATAGCAACCACCTGATACAAACAACGAGAGTCTTAAACAAAAACAAAAAAACTGGCCCAGCAGCATACACACACCCAAAATAAAGAAATTAAAGAAACAAAATGGAGACATTGGCGGATTGACTAGCGAAGGTGATTCGCAACCGCTGCAACCCTCCGAAGAAGTATCACCACACTCATAGCGTCAAATCGTCGAGTACCAAACAACACCTTCAAGAAGAAAAGCTAACGCTGCTGCCCGGGCAGCTCACTGGTCCTAGGGTTCCCAGGCACATATGCACATAGAGGGAGGGGACGAAGGTAGCCATGACACTCTCCAGGAAGGAAAGATGCCACCCGACAGCGAAACCCGCGTCGGTGTCCGGCGAGCCGACAAGGTATCTCCCGAAAATCCTATCCACAATCCCCGAGCGATCTGTCGCACAGAGCCCCTCAAGGACGAGGCCTCGACAACACTAGACGCGCCACCCCCCCAACATGTGCCACTACGGTCACGAAGCCCGCCATGGTCGTCGCACCGAAACTACCATCACGAGGTCTGCAAGACGGAGGCGAGTAGTAGCTTGAATCGGGGTCAGCAGTATTGTGGCCGCGCGGGAGGGAATTGCCTCCACCGCCGAAGGTGTAGTCTTACATCGTGATACATTGACGCCACACCCGTAACAAACATAATGATCCAGATCAGACGCGAGAGAGACGTGGGCACGCTGTAAGTCCAGAAAATGCCTGGTCAAATAATAAATTTCTTGAAGGCGTCGTCGCGGCTCTCCCCCGCTCCCTCCCGAGACTCGGGTGAAAACCATTGATCCCTAAGATCGGCGGCGACAGAACTCTGTTTTCGTGTCCTTCTTGAAGGCGCCGCCTTGGAGTCCATGGCGTACTGTGAAGATTGGCAAAGGCGGATTCTTCCTATTGGGTTCAGCCCTTCGAGGTGAGGTGTAGCGTCCGTTGGTGTGTCGGCTCGAGCTCTAGTGTGAGGTCCAACCCACCGGCGCCATTGGCTCTTGTCGGTCAGGGATAGGGGTCCCTTTGGCGACGGAGATTAGACCGGGCGGCGCTGCCCTGCCGTTGTGAAGGTGTCCATCTTCGTCGGCGTCTTCGGCACTTCAAACACAATCTGTTCTCTACCTCGTGTTACCGGCGATTTAGCTTCCTTGTAGATCTGCTCTAACTGGGTTTTTTACATGCCTTTGGCTTGATCGCTTGTTTGTGTGCCTCAAGGGTATTTGTAAGCTAGTTCATCACCTGTATCTTTCATCATTGGCATTATAAATTAACGTTAGGCTTGTGTCTACTACGGATAGATCAGTAGAAGGAAATGAAGACGGCGTGAAGAAACCAAAGCAAAAGTGAACACACCTCGCAGTCTTGCCCATAACCGTCTCGGCCGCGTGTCCCCGCCGGCCCGGGTGACCCCGCCATGTCCTCAGCCCCGCCCCCATCTCCATTTCCCCTTCCACCCACGGACATGGCGGAGCCACCCCCACCGCCCATGCCCAAGTCATCGCCGCGGCCGCGGCCGCGCAACCACCACCCGCCGCCGGGCCTCCGCGCCCTGCCCGCCTTCTCCTACAACGCCCACCGCGGCCTCGTCCTCGGCCTCACCTTCCTCGCGTACGCCCTGTACCACGCCTCCCGCAAGCCGCCCAGCATCGTCAAGCGCGCGCTCTCCGAGTCATGGCCGCCCTTCCACGACCCCGCCCCTCCTCGGCGAGACCGACGTCGCCTTCCTCGCCTCCTACTCCCTCGGCATGTTCGGCGCCGGCCATCTCGGCGATCGCCTCGATCTCCGCCTCTTCCTCGCCGCGGGGATGGTCGGCAGCGGCGCCGCCGTCGCCCTATTCGGCGCCGGGTACTTCCTCTCCCTGCACTCCCTCGTCTTCTACGTCCTCGCCCAGGCGATCGCCGGCCTGCTCCAGTCCACCGGCTGGCCCTCCGTCGTCGCCGTCGTCGGCAATTGGTACGGCGGCAGGAGGCGCGGCCTCATTATGGGCATATGGAACGCGCACACCTCCGTTGGGAACATCGGCGGCTCGCTCATCGCCGCCGCCGTGCTGCGGTACGGCTGGGGCTGGTCGTTTGTGGTCCCCGGCGGCCTCATTGCGCTCGGTGGTGTTCTCGTCTTCTTCTTCCTCGCGCCGTACCCAGAGGGCGTCGTTTCGCTTCGTTGCCGCCCACCAAGGCCAGTGAGGCGAGCACCGACGAGGAGGACAGAAGCAGCAGCATGGCCGGTGGCACCGGAGAGGACAGGAGGCATGCCGTGGGAATTTGGAAGGCCTTCTCCATTCCAGGCGTGTTCACCTTCGCGGCCTGCCTCTTCTTTGCGAAGCTGGTCGCCTACACCTTCTTGTACTGGCTCCCGTTCTACTTGACCCAAACTGGTATGCCCAACAAATGTCTCATCACCTCTTGCGACTTGACCAGACGCTGCGATGCACATTACTCTGACATTAGATTGATCTGAATTGTCATCTTCGAGCTCTGCAGGAGATTTGTTGGTATAATTAACAGTGCAAAAGCCAATAATATCTTCTTGTTGAATTATGATTTCATAATTGACGTTATGTTGATACAGTAGCTCGTTGATGTAATCGTCTCCTTTTACCTAAAGGAGTTGCAGTAATTGCGTTTGATATGTGTAGTAATGTGCATCGTGGAATATCCTATGCACAATGCATAAAGTAAAAATGTAGCAGGAACCAATCCCCTGCCAGATTACCAATTACCCACTTTGAACAGAATAATGCTAACATCACTGGCATAGCCCACATTGTTGTTATGTTTATCTTATCCAACCACAGTAATTGTGCTTTTCAGATCAGATACAATTATGTCATACCAAAGAGTAACTTTGGTTATGTGCATTAGTTGATGCACAGGACTAGATTATTCTCATCCATTGTATAACAATCTGCATAGTACTTTTTTGGAGGCTGCCTTGTGAGATTACTGGTACTCCCTCCGATCCATATTAGTAGCACAACTTTGTCTAGATATACATGTATCTAGTCTAAATACTTAACTAGATACATATGAATTTTGACAAAGCTATGCCCACTAAATGGATCGGAGGGAGTACCATAAATGGTTGCAACTTAGTATATCTCTTTAACCCCGTGAAAAAAAAACTTATATCTCTTCTATATTCATCCAGTCTTATGTACCTATATGGATTCTGGATTTAAAATGTTACTTAAGCCTTCTTATTTTTCTAGCTATTGGAGGCGAGTATATGTCGGTGACGGATGCTGGCTATCTATCAGTGTTGTTCGACGTTGGGGGAATCGTTTGGTGGAATTCTCGCTGGATTCATGTCTGATCAGCTTGATGCTAGGGCAACTACTGCTGCAATGTTTATGTATCTGGCGATTCCATCTCTTTACGCCTTTCATGCATATGGCAGTACTTCAAAAGTGACAAACATCGTCCTGATGATGATCAGTGGCTTATTTGTTAATGGACCCTATGCTCTGATAACAACTGCAGTTTCTGCTGATCTGGGGACTCACAAATCTCTCAAAGGAGATTCTCGGGCGTTGGCCACCGTGACAGCAATTATAGATGGGACGGGATCGCTTGGTGCTGCCTTAGGCCATTTGTCACGGTTTCATTTCAAAAACTGGATGGATTCAGTGTTCATAATGCTTATACTTTGTGCATTGATTGCTGGTACCTGTTTATCAGGTCTTGTGAAATCAGAAATTCAACAGATTATTCAAAACTGGAGGAATCGCTCAACTCACCCCAGAATGGACCTGCAGGTAAATGATGTTCATGTTGTATTTATCCTCACTCTAGAGATGGCAAATTGTATGGTCTCTTATGTTGCACTGATGCCCCCTTCCCTTTATCTCATAGATCCTGGTGCTCAACCACTTTTAGAGGCGAGTGGTTGATGGCAGGGCGCAATTTCGGCGCACATGTGGTGAGAATGTGGGATACATTTTTGTAATGTTGTTGTAGCTGAGATGATGCAATAGTTGATTGTGGAGAAAGGGCAAAAGAAAGGAAAACAGTTTCAGTATATTGGTGCTGAAGATCACAGCAAGGAAATATGGTTGGGACATCATCTGTTTTCTTTCTTGTCACAGGATAGTATAGTCCATCTCATGTAACATCTTCTTATATATATATATCAGTCTAGTGTAAGATCCCTGACTTTCTCATATTGCTGCTGTTTAGGGGCTAGATGATCATGAAGGGTCCAGTGGCTTTCTGTCTGAAATACATCTGAACTATCAACATTGTTTGTACTCTATATACTTTCCCCATCAGTATTAACTGAATATGATCTCTGACGAGCCTTTGAATCAGTATCTGTCTTTGTTTGAAGTGCAACTGTTTTGCTGCTCTTTTAGAACAATCGATGGTTCTGTTCACTAATAGGGTGCTAGGATTTCTTCTGTTGGTTTCAGAAACTAGTGAGGTGGTGATTATTTGTTTCCCCCATCTGAGATAGGTAATCATGGTTATTATTCATGTTTACAGAAGATCCACGAAACAGGCTTTCGCCCCCTATATAAATATAGCAACCAACCGATACAACCATAAGGCCACTGCTGGGGCAAACAGCACAATCAACCCCAAAAGAAACAAAAAAGAACAAATAAGAAAACAAAGCTGACATCGGCGGTTCGACGAAAACATAGATGACTCGTAACCGCTGCGCCCTCCGAAGAATTATCACCACGCTGCTAGCACTCCAAAGCGTCTCATACCAAGCAACACCTCCAAGAAGGGAGCGACGATGACGACGCTGCTGCCCGACAATTCCTCGGGTTTCTCCTGGGGTGTCCTAGGGTTTCCCCCGATATGCTAGGAGGTGGAAAGAGCTACCCGACGCCCTTCAAGAAGGATGGCGACACCCACAGGCGCCACCGCGTCAGTGCCGAGTCGACAGGGATTTCTCCCGGACTCCAAAAACCACACCCCCAGACGCTTCGTATAGCTCCTCCAATCTTGCCGCCCATCAACGCACGCCACCACGATCTTGCAGTCATCCACGTTGTCTCACCGTGGTCCATGTAGCGAGGCCAGAAGAACCGAGTAAAAGGAATCCGATGAGGGTCGGCGACACAGTGGTACGCGGGAGGGACCTGCCTCCACCGCCCGAAAGCATACCGACCGGATACAGCAGCAGGGCAAACCAGGCCCTCACTGGCCCGGCCGAGCCCAAAGGGGCCCGTAAAGCCCCGCCGCCGCACTGCAGCAGGGGCACCGCAGTCTCCACCAACACCTGCACAAGATCCTACTCCTTCGTCTCCCGGTGGAGCCCCCGCCACGCCTGGCCCTCCAGATCCAGATTAGGCCCAAAGAGGCCCAGATCTGAGCCCTAGGACGCTGTCGGCCACACGCCGGTGGCCGGCTGGCCGCGCACGGCATCATGAGTTCCCCGCCGCCAACGGCCGCGCCACCGCCGCCATAGCCGCCCGGAGCTCGCCGGGCCGAAATCGAGTCGAAGAGCACCGTCGCATGGTGCCGCGCACCGCGCCGCCAGCCCATCCATGCGCGGGGAGAGGCCATCCCCCCGCCGTCGGAGCCGAAGCGGCGCAAGCAGCGCCCGGCAGCCCAACCCAACGGCGGCAGGGGAGGAAAGAGGCGAGGGGAGGAGAGGCGACGGCGGACAGGGTTTCCCTGCTCGCCCACGCGGGGGCGAGGCAGGGGACGGAGAGGATGGGGAGGAGAGGAAGACGGGGAGGAACGGCGGCCGGCGGCGGCGGTCCGGCGGCTAGGGTTAGGGTTGGTACTGGGGAGAAGGAGGTAACATGGCTTTTCTTTCGAGAATGGAGCTCATGTTTTTTTTTTTTTTTTTGAATTTTGGGTTTTATAAATTAAGAAACATCAGTTTGGTTACAATCTTGGTTGATCACCCCAGCCACGCAGGGAGGGAATGCATCAATCAGCACTTCTGAACTCAACCCATCTCTACTCAGCCTAGCTAGACAATGCGCTGCCTGATTAGCAGATCTGTTGATTTTCAAAACTTTCACCCTTTGCAAAGTCTGAAGCAATCTGTTGATGTCATAGACCATTCCAGAAATAGCTGATCTATTTTCATTAGCGCAATTGATCTGGGAAACAAGAGAGGCACAATCACTCTCTACAGATAGCTGTCCCGAAAATATCGGCATCACAGTTTTCAAACTTTCAAGCCCGCTACTGCTTCTGCCTGTTCAGCATCTGTACAAAAAAGAATGCGTCCCCAGGCAGACAGCAACTCCTTACCATCGCTGTCTCGGAGGATACCACCCCAGGACCCCGATTGATCTTCGACTGAAAAACTTGCATCAAAATTCAATTTTGCCCAACCAATATCAGGTTTATTCCAGTTGCCATGTTGCTCTTTTCTCCTGGCCTTGCTTCTATTGACCTGTTGTAAAACAGGGGACCTGCCTTTTGGATCAGACAAAGAATTGATATCCCTTGTATCTTGGAAATTTGCCAGATACGATTGCAAGAACACAGCTGAGTGTTCAATAGTTAGTTTCCCATCCCCAAAGATGAGGTTATTCCGGAGATACCAAGTTCTCCGCCACAACAGTAACAGCTTTGCACGCATGTCCTCACTGATTTGGCTCAGTAGGACAAGAACCCAGTTTTTTTCCAGTTTCCAAAGAGTTCTGTTCAGGAGGAAGGTCCCAGGACCTCTTGATGCATTGTCTCAGAGCCACAACTTTTGTACAATTTACCATCGCATGATGGCTCGTCTCTGGTTCCATGCCACAAATGTGACATACAGGAATTTTATCCATCTTTCTATAGAATGGAGCTCATGTTTACAGAAGATGGCAGTAATTTTTACAATTCTGGCGCCCATGTGCTGCAGTTGGCTGGTGATCCGTCAATGCGTGGCTTCAACTTCAAGCCTTGCAGGATGCTACCTGATGCATGTCGCAGCCGAGTAACAACATATATTTCTTCATCCTTGGACGGAACAAGGCGAAATGTATGAACGAGAATACCATCGATTCCATTAGCTGGGTTGAGAACGGGAGCTCCTATTCAGCGCTTCACGCACACATTAGCGAGTCAACACCCACACGCGCACGACGGCTTCGTCTCCATCATAGGCGCGCCTCCGCCCGCAAGGCTTCCTGCTCCGCCGCCATGGAGCCCCCCGCCTCCTCCGCCGCCAGGCCGCCTGATGCCGCCACCCATGGCCGGCGACGCGAGCGTCGCCTCGCCACCCCCGCCCTCCTCCAACGCCACCCACCGCCGGTCCGCCGCCGCCCCAACATCCCTCTAAACCCCCCTCCCCGATGTCGGCGAGCTCCCCACCGACCCCCACCCCCCAAGTTAAGGTACCGCCTCACCTCCACCTGCACAGCCGCGGCGAGCCTCGTCGTCGCCGCTACTATGAGGTCCATCCCTCGCCTGGCCGGCGACGCCGCGGCCAGCCGCGCCGTCCCCATCGGCGGCGATTAGTGCGCCCCCGGTCATCTTCCTCCTCTCGCCATGACGCTAATGGGCCAGGCCCACGAACCGGCGCAAGGGAGGGAAACAGTGGGCGATTTGATGCTAACAGTGCAGCGGGCGCTAAATGGGATTTGCCATTGAGAACAGCCCTACCAGCCTGTGGCCCATAGCATCCGCGCCCGGGGCCCGGTAATGCCGCCAGCCGTAACATTCAGAAGACAGAATTCACGCCCAGGTATACTGGCGCCGTCAGTGTGATCCTTGAGATACAGATCGCATGATCTAGCAGCACAATGTGGTGATCTCTGGACGACCCAGCATATAAATGTTCAGCTCGAAGCGTAGTATCCTATGATATATAGATTGATGCTAAGTTATAGTTGGATCAATATGTTCCATTGAAGTTTTCTACAGAGTGTATGGCGTAGCTTTTAGTGGTGCCATTTCGTGGCGATGAGTGTTTTTCTAGGCAGAGTGTGCGTTGAATAGGATATTAGATGAAACTGTAAACAGAACAAAGGATGTCGATGAACCTCTGGGTCAGCACGTGAACCTTGCCGCCTCGGCGCCCGTGAAGTCCACTCGGTGCCCGTGCTGCTTCTTCAAGAGCAGCCACACTAGGAGGTAGAGGACGCACATGAAGAAGAGCACCGTGAGGATCGCGATGATGATCTTGCCGTCTCCCCCGCAGCCACCGCCACATAGGATCGCTTGGGGCGTGCTGTGACTCTCAGAACTTAGCTCTGAAAAAAAGACAAAAACCATGTTTTTCATGTGATTTGGTTGCCCACAAAGAAGTAGCCAGACCTGTTTCGCGTGCTACAAGTTTTGAATCCCCGTTGTTTGGTTTACATCTGTGAATCCGTGTTTCGTGTACACACACCACCGCACTTGACCATGATAAGCGGCGAGCAGCAAAACGGTGCGGCGTCGCGTCGCACAGTGACGGTACAGACTAAGGTCGCTATAGAAACTTTGCTGGAAGTTGCGGTGTTGTTTATTAGCCGCTCTGACAGTTGAGTTCATGGCGAAGAATGACGGCGACGGAGGTTGAAGAACGCATTATACACAGTTCAGTATAATATGTACTCGTATATGTCTGCCGAAATAGAAAAGTTACAACACGAAAGTTGTGTGAAACGTCGAGATGAATCTTCGTGAAAGGATTTTTCAAACGTCAACCTAGTGCGATAAATTTGACAAAATTTGTCTAAAAAAGTTCCAAACGTTGGTTCGAAATTGGCAAGTTATTATCGATGAAATTTGAAATCGAGTACGAGAATGGAACCTACTCATCGACACACACATATTTCGTGTAAACAATTCTTCGAATCGAAGTGTATTTGTGTACATCAGAGAGCAAGTGAAAATGAAAAGGGAAAAAAAGATACTGTGCGTCCTCCGGCTGGTCGGTGCGGACGAGGACTAGCCGTGGGAGCGCGCTGCCATGCCGGACGCCGGCGCACTCCAAGGAGGCCTACTGCCTTGCCATACGCCGGGTTGCTGCCCTGCTGTACTCCATGGAGGCGCTCGCTCGCGCTCGCACCACGACGGACGCCTGCTCCCTTGCCGTACGTCGGCACGCCGTACCCGCCGCCGGAGCTGGGGCGTGGCGTCAGTAGTCGTCCTCGCGGCCGCCTCCGCCGTAGGCCACCGTGAAAGAGAGTAAAGGAGGTGAGGAGAACAAAAGTCTCGTACCCACTCAGCCAAGATTCCTTGCCGAACAGTGCCAAAATACACTAGGCGAGGATGACTCTGGAAAAACAGACGAATCGGCCGTTCCTCCAGGACCTGGCCCAAGTGTGATTTAAGTTTCGTGCGGGCCAAAAAACGTGGTGCAATGCAGGCAACCAAACAGACCAAAAGTTGGGCCGAACAGTGAAAAACGGAGACACCCAGGTAACCAAACACGCCATTGGCTACTTCTAGTTCTTCTAGGGGACGGACACGGTGCTTTGCCTCATAAGAGTATCTAGTCCCACTATGGGAATGCATTTTAAAATGGCAAAAGCTTAGAAATACTTTCATGTGTACTTCATCTTTTATATCTAAATAGGAGACCCCACTACCTAATTTCTCTCAACATGCAAGCATGCCATGTCATCAGGCCCACCACATTAGAAATCCATTCAAGCTAAGTTATGTGCTCTCACGTTTCCGCATTACCCTGCCAAGGGGGTTCGCCGTCGAGCGAGTGAAGTGCGTGGAGAGAGTGTGCGGTTAGGGTTAGGACCTGGGGGAGAGTGGAGAGTGACATTGAGAAACACTGGAGTGGGCGGTTTTTATATGGGTGCCGCTTACTGGGCTTTCACGTGGAAAACGGATATTTCCAGAACTCCGTTATTGTTGTGTGCATATCCGCAACGGAGGTACCGTGGCAAATATATGGGAACGGAGATATTTTGACGTCCGTTGCCATTCAGCCGGGCCCATCGACCGACTAGCGCGCCGAACTCATGTCTTCCGTCGCCTAACTCGTGTCTTTTACATAGAGGGGTGTCCGATATGTCGTTCTGTACTAGTGGCTGCAGCGTGGATCCTTGGCTCTTTGTTTGAATCTATATATTGATTTGGCTACATGCTCCTGGTGGCGTTCTGTAGTCGCCCGATTCATTTGATAGTTGTGTCCGAGTGCCTTCTTTGATTTGTTGTTTGCCATCGGATAGCCCTTTCTATTTCTACACGGTTCAAGTTTGGGATTCCTTTGTACTATGCATGGCGATGAAGCTTCTCCTCGTTCATATACATTCTTTGATTACACCCAGTTTATTTCTAGCAGCACTTGAACTTCCAACGGACTGACGGACAGTGTTCATATTATTGGATAAGGGCTTTCACTAGAGGAATCAGTCCATACGCCGACGGCCAAAAGCCGTCGGCATAGCCAATTTTGCCCTCGGCATAGGGCTACGCCGAAGGCTGCCGTCGGCGTATGGCCGTCGGCGTCTCAGGTCATCGGCTTAGAACAATTTGTCGTCAGCGTATTAAAAGCCGTCGGCGTAGGCTTAGCCGAGGGCTTCCCTCGGCTAAGCCTACGCCGACGGCTTTACCGTCGGCATAATTTTCCAATGTTTTTTGATTTTTTTAAATTTTTTTAAACTTTTTTTTGAACTTTTTCAATTCTATTTTATTTCTAATTCGAAATTTCCCACTTAGCCACATACTTAATCTCTAATTACACACTTAATCATAGGTCAAAGTATTTACCCTGGTCAAACTTCCCACGGGAACCCATCCTCAAATTGTTTCAGCCCAAGCACGCTTAACTTTTGAGTTTCTTCCAAATTAGCTGCCAAATAAGAAATTAGAACTTACTGATTTTAATATCTTATCAATCATATTAACCACTCGGTTATGATGTTACATTTTTTCATTGTTTAAATTTTAAAAAAATTGAATAAGTAACAATGATTCTGTAATAGTATATTTTGAATAAATAAAAATAAAATGAGTTTTGCTTTATTTTTTCCTTTTTACATTTAATATGGAATAATTCATATCTTTAAATCCGTAAATCGAAATTTGACAAATAAAATGTCTAAGTCGATTAGAAAAATGAGAGGAATTCAAATATGTCATCCATATCATCTTTTCCATCATGTATATGACTTTTGCAGCATATTTTTGGTACTTGCTAAATAAAAAAGTCATTTTGGCACTTGAAAATGGAAAAAAGATATTTATAAAAATATTTTGATAAAACTCAGTTCTGCAACATTGTTTGTCATTCCAAGATACACCTATGTGTCAAATATGGGCATATTATCACAAATTACGCCACGGAAATGATCATATCTAAGTCATTTGACTCGAAACTTCTACATGTTTATAGATGATTGACCTTTTTGTGAAGAATTTTTTTGAAAACTTTGTAAAAACTCAAGTTTATCATTATTTTCTACCAACTAGTATATATAAAAGGACTCCATGCCAAAGGATTTCATTTATTGAGTTTTTTTTTCACTTTCTTTTATTTTATTGAAAAAAGGTAAAAGTGGCCGCCGTGCCTATTCATTGAAAGGGGTCGCATTTTTCAAAACTATCGACGGTTCTGTGATATAACCACTACCGATGTATCTTAAAATGAATTTTGTATAATTTTCAGAGCAAACTATCACATACTTGTAGTTCAAAATTCAATTACTTACGGAAAATAGGCATAAAGTCATTTAAATAGGCGAAATTAGGTAGATACCGAGACAATTCCTAATATTGCTGGATTATCCATAAAATATAGTCTACTTTGTGTGATAATTGGATGGGTGTCATTTTCCCACCATATTTTTATACTTGCTTCACAAAAAATGTCATTTTTGACAATTAAAAATTGAAAAATGATATTTATAAATATATTTGAAAAACCTCAGTTCTGCAACATTGTTTGTCATACCAATATACACCTATATATGAAATATGGGCACATTATCACAAATTACGCCACGGGAATGATCATATCTAGGTCATTTGACTCGAAACTTCTACATGTTTATAGATGATTGAACTTTTTGTGAAAAAGTTTTTTGAAAATTTTGAAAAAACTCAAGTTTATCATTTTTTTTTCTACCAACTAGTACACATAAAAGGACTCCATGCAAAAGGATTTTATTTATTGACTATTTTTTCACTTTCTTTTATTTTGTTGAAAAACGGTTAAAATGGCCGCCGTGCCTATTCATTGAAAGGGGTCGCATTTTTCAAAACTATCGACGTTCTGTCATATAACCACTACCGGTATATCTTAAAATGAATTTTGTAAAAAAATTAGAGCAAACTATCACACACTTGTAGTTCAAAATTCCATTACTTTCGCAAAATAGGCATAAAGTCATTTAAATATGCGAAATTAGGTAGAAACCGAGAAAATTCCTAATATTGCTGGATTATCCATAAAATATGGTCTACTTTGTGTGATAATTCGATGGGTGCCATTTTCCACCATATTTTTTGTACTTGCTCCACAAAAAATGTCATTTTTTACAATCAAAAATTGTAAAATGATATTTATAAACATATTTTGAAAAAACTCAGTTCTACAACATTGTTTGTCATACCAATATACACCTATGTGTCAAATATGGGCACATTATCATAAATTACGCCACGGAAATGATCATATCTAGGTCATTTGACTCGAAACTACTATATGTTTATAAATGATTGACCTTTTTGTGAAGAAGGTTTTTGGAAACATTGTCAAAACTCAAGTTTATCATTTTTTCTACCAACTAGAACACATAAAAGGACTCCATGACTAAGGATTTCATGTTTTGATTTGAGTATTTTTTTAACTTTCTTTTATTTTGTTGAAAAAATGGTCAAAATGGACCCCGTGCCATAATTTGTGATAAAGTGTCCATATTTGACACATAGGTGTGTCTTGGTATGGCAAACATTGTTGCCAAAAACAATTTGTAAAATATTTTTATAAATATCATTTTCCATTTAAGTGCCAAAAATAACTTTTTTATTAAGCAAGTACCAAAAATATGTTGCAAAAAGTCATATACATGATGAAAAAGATGATATTGATGTCATATTTGGATTCCTCTCATTTTTCCAATCGATTTAAACATTTTATTTGTTAAATTTCGATTTACGGATTTAAAGATATAATTATTCCATATTTTATGAAAAATAGGAAGAAAAAATGAAAAACATAGCTATGCCGACGGCTTTGTCGTCGGCGTAGCCCTATACGCCGACGGTTAATCGTACGCCGACGGCCACTTCGACGGGCTGGCCTCCTCATCCTCTACGCCGACGGCCCCGACAAATGGCCGTCAGCGTATAGGCCCATTCCTGTAGTGTTTGCAAAATTATCAAGCTATATATGTTGCAAAGTTTTCCTGTGAAGGTATTCGACGAAACGCTCAACTGAACTCCCTGTTTTATGTTTTGTTTTTCATGGGGTTTTTCTATGGATTGAAGTTCAAGGGGAGGGCCTGACAGGTTAAAAACAATTGGTGTATATATAGTAAGATTCAAACAAGGTGATATGGATCAAAAAAAATTACAAAATTATATATGGTTGCTTGTTGACGTGGAACGCACGTTCGCTGGGAAAGCCCAAGAGGAAGGTATGATGTAGTCAGCAGGAAAGTTTTCCCTTGATTACAAAACCAAGTTTGTCAGATCCAGTAGGAATTGGAAAAGCTTCAGAATAGTGTCAGTGACGTTACCCGATCACTGACGTGGACCTGCACACGCAATCAAAGTACTTTACCCAAATGAAACAGGAAGGTTGTCAATCTCACCTGCTTGCTGAATACAATGGATTAAACGTATGGTGTGGATTATGATGATGAACACAAAAGTAACAGCAGGAAGTAACGTAGAGCGTGGTTAAAACAGTGTTTGTATCAGTGTGGAATAAAGGACCGGGGTACACAGTTCACTAGTGGTGTCTCTTCATAAGACAAATAAACATATATGTTGGGTGAATGAATTACATCTAGGCAATTGATAAATGGCAAACGCATGACAATGCAATATATGACAAGCACATGTTCATTGTTATATCTATTGGGCATTACAACAATATACATAGACCGCTTACTAGCTGCATCTATGACTCATAATCCACTCACAAGATAGCTTCCGGGTCTCCCATGAGTATTAAGTTGCAAGCAACAGATTATAGTATTAAGCAAAGTGTGTAATGTAAATAAACGCATTAGACTTAACAGTAGTATCCTTAAGCTAAGTATCGGTTATTTTATCTCTAGTGGCAACATCACATCTACAGGCTTAGTTGTTTCTGTTTATCAAGCCCAGGCTTCTAGAGATATGAACCCACTATCTAGCATAAATACCCTCTTTTGCAGTCATTAGCATCTACTTAGCCAAATCATCTACTAACAATGGAGAGCATGCAGGAACATAGATAAAACATAATATAAATAGATGAACAAACTTGATCATAACTTCACAATTCATCGGATCCCAGCAAACACAACATGTAGCATTACATAAAGATGATCTTGATCATGTTAGACAGCTCACGAGATCTAAACATGATAGCACAAAGTGGAGAGACTACCAACTAGCTACTGCTATGGACCCGTAGTCCCGTGGAGAACTACTCACGCATCACTCCGGAGGCAGGCATGGCGATGTAGAGCCCTCCGGTGATGATTTCCCCTCCAGCAAGGTGCCGGAAAGAACTGCAGAAACCCTCCCGAACTAGGGTTGAAGACGACAGCGGCGTAGGAACTTTTCGTGGATTTTGCTCGGGTGTCTAGAGTTTCCCGAATAGATGCAATTTATAGGCAAAATGGTGGCGTCGGTGGCCAGCCGAGATGGGGGCGGCGGCCTAGGGGCACGGGCCCACCCTTGGCCGTGCCGTGGGCCCGCCGACCTCCCTGGTGTGGCCCCCGGCTTCGTCCTTCTGGCTGCTGCTCCGTCTCGGTACAGAAATAAATGAGTTAAATTGGCGTCCGATTCTGAGAATATTTCCAGAATAGAATTTCTGAAACAAAAAGATAACAGAAAACAGGAACTGGCACTGTGGCATCTTGTTAATAGGTTAGTCCCTGAAAATGCATAAAAATGATATAAAGTGTAAGATAAACATGTGGTAATCAATATATGATACCCACAAGTATAGGGGATCGCTGAAGTCTTCGTTGGGAAGTATTACCCAAATTTATAGTTCGACTCGATGGGAACACAAGAATATCAATAAGACCTTGGCAATTGAGGCGTCACTCTCAACCACACCTGTATATCAATAACTTGCAGCAGTAATAGTGATGGCAGTAGTATGATTCAAGTAACAAGCAGAACAGTAGCAGTGAACAAGTGTTTCCCAGTTTTCACCGGAAAAGTGAAAGTGTAACTCAGAGATTTAAAACGTAGGCATGAGGTGATAGCGGGGTGTTGCAAGAATGAGATTGATCATATAAGAAGAAACAAATAACAATGGGACCTATCTCTAACTCCGATATATGTAGGTATGTGTTCCATATTTAGTTGTGCGTACTAACCAAGAGAATTTGCACAACATCTATTGTCCAACCTGCCCATTTCACCGGGGCCAACTTGGAACTACAGGTAATTAAGGTCTACCCTTTCGAATAGACCAGAACAATGCATTAACACTTCATGAACACATAGAATCCTCAAACTAAAACATCTCCCCCTTGTTTTCCCTATATGTCACGTTTAGGGTTCGCAGGTTCAACATAATAGCAGGTGATACACTTTGCAGATAAATACCAAACTCAAATATATGATGGGGCAATATAAGTTCAGTACTGAAATCATGCCACTCGGCCCTAGTAGCAAGCATTAAACATAGCAAGAGTGCATCAACACAATACAAAAGTATCCTCAAGATAAAACCCTAAAATCCCGAACAACGGGTAGCATTACATGATCAATCTCATCCAATCCCCATCCACCTCACATGCCTACAGCGGACTACTCACACATGGTGATGGTGAAGGGGCTCATGGTCGATGGAGATGAAGGCGGTGATGAAGGCGGTGAAGACGGCCTCCGGATCGCTCCACCGGAGGAGAAATCCTGGATCAATCTGTCCCCGAAACGAAGATCGTGATGGTGGCGGCGTTCTGTTTCGCGAAAACTCCTCTCCTTCTAGGGCACGCACATTTCTGTATATATGAGGGGGTACGTCGAAGACCGAAGACGAGGCGGTGCCCGAGGCCCATTTGGGTGGGGCCCACGCGGCCAGGTACAGGGGCCGCGTGGGACCCCCCCCTTTTGGCCCTCGAGCGCTTCCTTGTGTCCATCTTTGGTCCATTGCCTTCCTTTTCCATAAAAATTGGCGTGGTATTTTTCCCCGATTTAATTTCCTGCAAAAATAGCCAGAGAAGAGACTTTGCTAAAAACAGCGTCAGATTCAGCAGTTTTATTCAAATATGAGAAGATTCCGGAGCAAATTATGAGGCAAAGTACTTGGAAAAGTAGATGCATTTTGGATGCATCAGCTCCCCCAAGCTTAGCTCGTTGTTTGTCCTTGAACAACTCAAACATAGTGCAGAAGCGATAAAAAGACTTTGACAAGAACTTTGCATTGCATATGTAACACCGTTTAATACCAACAAGCATTCAAAACATAGCTTCAATAACAAATAACAAGATGCTAGCAAAAGTATATCTAGTCAATGTTAAAGCATTTATATTTGCTGCAAGAGGAATAACATGTAGTGTCAACACTTGGATAAGTTTGCTCAACTGTAGAAATAAACAAAGGTCCTTGCATCGCTATTGATAGGATCATAACAAGATTTTTGAGATCTTTTGATTCTCTCTTTTGTTGACTAGTAAAATCATTGTGCTTACAACCTTGCTCTTAGTTTTATCAAACCCTTTGGCAATCATTAATATGACTCATATGCTTGACCAACTCATGGTTGAAAGTCTCATGCCCCGTGAATACGAGTACCTACACCATGGCTACTCAACTTGGGTCACTAGGTAGGTTCGAGTTTTTCAGTCATTGCAAGTAATAATAGCGTCATCAAGAGCGTCAACTGGGGTACCTCTTATCCCAGGACATGGAATAAACCCGTGTCCAAACAACAAGATAAACAGACAATGAACAATCTCAGCACTCTTTTATTTACTATTTGTGTAGCTTTTTATTATGAGGTGCATCACTGAATGTTCACTATAGTATGCTGTAAACTTCCACCATGAATGATGCATGGCTTAGGTTGGCGGCCCAGGCGTCTCTCTAGCCAAATATTCTCACTCAACAAACTTACTAAGTTTCCGCTTTTATTTCGCACATGATAGGCATCCATAGACAAAAGTACATGATATCAACGGAATATAATTTAGTGCAATATTGAAAGCTTTCCATGTGTCAGCACATTTCAGCTAACTCTAAACCACTAAGGGCTAATTTGGTTGCTAGGGAAAGAAAACCCAGGGTACTTAATCCCTCGGGGGAACTTTTCCGTGCACATGGGTTCCCCGTGCCAAATCTCCCGTCGTGGGGAAATACCCCTGCTGCCATTTGGGGACAAGGGGAAGGAAGGGACCCATCCGAGTCTACTCTGTATTTTCACACATACTGTATCATTCAAATAAATGATTCCAATTTGCTGCCAAATTCCAGGAACAGAAGTAATTAAGAAATTTCAGGAAAAATCCGGAAAATACTAATTACAGTGACAAGTACAGCCAGCAAAAGTATTCACTCAACAAGCAAAAGTACAGTGGAATTTTACAAAAAAATAAAATAGCAGTACACGCTGTAGGCTACCGTAGGCTGCTGTTTCTCTCGGCCGGCCGCCGCCTCCGCTCCTCCCCGGAGCTCCTCCGCTCGGCCAGCTGGCGCTTCCGGCGCTCCTCTACGGCCGCTGCCGCTGCTGCTCCTAACCGAAGCTCCTCTGCTTGGCCAGCCGACGCTTCCGGCGCTCCTCCTCGGAGCTCTTCCGCTCACGGCCGCTGCCGCCGCCAGCCGCAGTAGCTCCTCCACCCATGATCACCGGAAGCGGCAGCAGCTCCGCAGTTCGCCGTGCTTGTAGTCATGCTCAAACTCCAGCAAACGACTCACTCCCGGGCACGGCGTCGCCGCTCGCCGTGCTCAGGGCGATTGTGCCTACGCTAGCCTCACCAAAGCACGGGCTAGCATCTGGCCAAAACGTTGGCGTGAAATTGTACTGGAGAGCTGAAGATAGCATTGGCACGCCAAATTATGGGCTACAATCCAAACAGTGGCCAAGCATTTGGTCAACGCCAATTTTTTGGCTTGGCAAGCTGGGGCTCCCATCCAAACAGGCTCTTAATCTTCAGTAAAGTTTCATCGAGGGAGGCACCGTGCTCTGCAAATTCGTCAAAAAACTTTGTCAACTTAACTGAAAGCAGGGAGCACAACAAGTAACGCGCATTCACACAGCTGCTAACCCTAGTGAGCAATTTAACAGATAACTGTTCTTATTGTAACAAGCTTCAGAGAGTTCAATCAGTACCATGAAAAAGTTTCATACATAGTAAAACAACAGTTTCTGGAGTAGTTATTCTGGAATACCATGCTTACACATACAAATTCTGTGCTAAATACTCCAAACTACTACTACTACTTCCATTTGTGGAGTACACAATTAGGCCATGTCCAAGTTGGAGTAAGCACACAATTAAATGTTAGGAGTATAAACTGAGAGATGCAAATATAAATCATCTTCTTAATTGAGACTGTACCTCTTGGTTGTTTGAATTCTGCATCAGACAGCAATAAGATAACTCCAAAGCACCAAAGCATTGGTACCTTCTTCCTGTTCAAACTTCAGGGGAAAAAAGGCAGGGAAAACCTAGTTCAGAAAAAAAGGTAATTAAACTCTCCTTTAGGAAAACCTGCAGAGCAAAAAATGTACAAAGTAATTACTACACAATATTACATTTGAAATTATATATGCATGTTTCCCAAAGAAATGGAGGCATTGCTAGGGACGGTAGCTGCAAACATAATAAGCATACACTAATCTATATTCTTAAAATAATCTTGTTCTCTTTGATTCCTGGATTCCCACAACACAAAGGCGTCATTTAGAAAGAAAACAACTTGGAGATAGTCCTCGAAGCTTTTAAATTGTATAACACTATTCCAGTTGTGTCATGTTCTGAATAATATGCACCGACTGTCAGCTCCTAGGAACATGCTCCGCTTACTAGTAATGATGAGTGATTTTGACACTACTGCATATTTGCAAGTATGATCTACTTGCAAATGAATAACTATTTGCACAAGTAGTTTTCCTCTAAAACAGCTACACCTGATCGACCATGACTCCAAATTTACCCAATAGAATAATTTTCCATTACTTCTAATGCCACAGACGATTTGTTCGGGCATATGCAAAAGAAGTAACACTCTAACACACAACCAAATTGCAATATACAGATTCAGTGTCACCAAACTTGGCAAATATAATGTGTGAGGAATTAATACATGTGAAAATACACCATGGACCGACTGCAAGTCGCAGACTGTTATGATATCCGTGCACAGAAATACTAAACAACCTGGAGTTTAAGAACAGGAGGCCAGGCTTATCGTTACATCAAGGTATGGAAAGCTAGAGAGCAGGCTGTGTAAAGCATGTGTATAGGCATGTAATGTGGATAGAAACAGAGGTGGAGGCGTACAAGAACAAGATATCTACAGATCTGTTGCTGTTCAAGAGATCGTACCCGCCGCCGCTACAGATCTTGCTACCCTGATGCTGGCATGTGATTCAACTTGTGGATTCATCATGAGGTCAGTAGGGACAGGGTCGTGGTGGAGAGTACAAGAACAAGAAGCAGGAGGGCATGCTCGGCTAACCTAGTGGCGGCGGATCTGGCGGCGGCGAGGTCGTCGGTGAGGACCAGCAGGATTGCGTCCGTGTGGAGTAGTCGAGGAGGAAGCGCTCGGCGGACGAAGCTCGTGGTCGGCGGAGGATTTTGGCGGCGGCGTCGCATGCGGTCGTCGGGCGGAGGAGCTCGGGGCAGAAGCATCGCGTCGTCGCGGTGGAGAGATCGCGTCGTCGCGAGCGTCGGCTGGGGAGATTTTTCCCGATGTCCGGAGGCGTGGGAGAGAAACCCAGGGATATCGGGCGGATCGGGCTAAAATTTCCCCTCAACTTTGCCACCAAATGGCCACCCAGAAAAACCGGGTTAAAATTGACTCGCGGATCAGCTGCCCAGGGAAATGACGGGGATCCCCTCGGGATCCCTTGCTACCAAACGAGCCCTAAGCCTGTCAAGCATATGACTTCATGTTTAACATTTGGAAAATTCTTTTACTCTCTTTTAATTGGCAAGTTTAGTAAGCACAATGGGATGCGTAGACCTTTGTTTAAAACCACAATTAATCAATCCATAACCAAGTATTGTCACTTAATATTATTTCACTTGCATCATCATATAACATACTAGAACACGGAAAAGATAAACGTTTGCTACCACTTTACTAGATGTCAAAGAAATTATGATGTGCACACTTGCTGTTATTAAAAGTCCACATAAACACGGCAAAGGTGTCATACCTTTCATCCACTTCATGCACCATCAACTCATCATCGTTGTTCTCCTCTCCCATCTTGAACTGCACAATAAAACTCAAATCTGCCAGAAAATGTCACTGCATACAGTACTGTTTTTACCCTACCTAGACACCTCAGAAAAATCTCATATTTTACGTGTGTGTAGGTTATGATGTGTTGCAGCAGTGGTTAAAATTTCAGCTCAATCGGAGTTACAGAGAAAAAATGAAAAATAAAACAGCGAGCAGATTTCAGCAATTTCTGCACCTCCGTTTTTGCGTTTGTTTCAAGAAAACGAAAATATTTTTGTTATTTTTCGTTCTAAGAAACAAAAGACAAACAACCAGAAGTAAAAGAAACAAATAAAATCTTTTTGTGTTTTTGCGTTTTCAAGAAACTTATCATAGCAATATAACGGTGATATAAAACAATGAATGGAGAGTAAGAGAAGTACTCCCCCAAGCTTGCGATCAAGCTAGTATCCTGGGTAGTTGCCGTATCCACTTCCACTTCCAGGGTAGTAACTATATGGGTAGCCTTGCATGCTTGGGTACAGGGGCTCCGCCTGAGGTATGTACCCCTGTGTCTCTGGAGCTTGTGGCTCCTCCTGAGGCGGCGCCTCTTCCACTATCCATTTTCCGGTACTCCTGTCAAAAAGATCAGTACGGGGGAGCCTAATGGACACTCGCTGCCCACTAGTGCTCAAATAGTTATACAGATAATGTCCCCATACAACGTACTTATATCCATGCGAGTAGTCAAAGCAAAATCAAGTAATTTGGACTCTCGCACTAGAGTACCCATGTTATCACCATATCCTCTCTCGTTTTTAATGTAATTGTACACCATAGTAGCAATAGCACCAGCATAAATAGGAGTTTGATCAGTAATATTTCTACTCACAGCAGTATGCAAAGATCTAGCAAGTATGACTCCCAAGTTATATTCACACGGTGTATTTTCTTTTGCACATTTTAGTAGATAAACCATTGGTCCAGTGCAAGCAGAATTGTTATCCCTAGCAAGAAATCCTCTTGCAAGAAACAACGCAAAATATCTCAAACTTGGGTGCTGTATATGAGTAAATTTACCCCTATTTAATCTATCATGAGAGTTTACAGATATAGTATGCCAAAACTCAACAAGCTCATGGTTGGTATCAGCACGAGTTTCACTCCAACTCCCTGAATTTTCTACACCAATAGCATTGCAAAATTCCCCTAGAGACATAACAAGGCGCTCACCTCTCATAGTAAATTTGCAAACAAAGGTAAGAGGGTGCCTTACTTTCTTCCTGTGCTTTGGGGCTCCGGGCCCTCAAATCTGAAGGTAGAGAAATTCCCGAGAGAGTTCTTCATATGTATCTTGGGGGTTCTGAGAACCTAAGCAACCAGTTGTAGTGACGAAGGTGTCGAAGTCCTCTTTGATCCCCACTTCAAGAACATAGGGATCTTGCCATCTTGTTGTATGTATTTTCAGCTTCTCCCCTACAAAGAATGCATCATCCTCCCAAGATGGTGGTCATCATAATTGAGGGAGACTTTGCATCTTCTTCTTGGTCTTGAGCTCATCCCAACCAAAGCTTTGCCCTTGCTAAACATGATACCTTGCTGCCCAAAAACAATATTCAACAAAAATCAAGATGTAACACCTTAAAACAACATTAAGCCATCCATAAATAGTCTCCACATCAATATCATGCATCAATATCAACTAGAAAACTTGAATCTATGGATTTCCTAAGCATAAAAGGGTGACACCTAGTGCAGCAAAATACTTCATGCATGAGGCATAAGAACAAAAAGTAATTGGATGAGTGGAGGAGTCACATACCAATGAGCAATCCCACCAAACAGATTTGAAAAATCTGCCCTAAACTTGGAGATCCAAGGATAGCAGGAAGAGAGCTCGAGAAAATTTGGGAAAAATACCTGGGGCTGGTTTCCTGTCGAGGGGAAGGAGATGGGCACTGGATACTCACCTAACCCCCTCTGTGGGCCAAAATAGTGGGTCCCACGCGGCCAGGTACTGTGGCCGCGTGGGACACCCCCTTTTGGGCCCTGGTGGCCCTCTGGTGTCTCCCTTTTGGCTGTTAGTTCCTCTGGTAAAATAACTTACCTCCAAATTTTTCTGGAATTTTTCGAGAAAATTTTCTGAACAGAATTTTTCAAACTACATTTCTGGAATTTCTGCACTTTGAAATAATTATATCATGCAAATAATCTAAAAATTCTATAATGAATAAATAAAAATGCAAAAATTTTTATGGGAATCAAGTTTGCATCATTTTCATATTAGTAATGAGGTTGATCAAGTCTCATTAATAATATGCAAAAGATATAATACATGATTCTTTATTTTATATGTTTCTGAGCAATTTCAAGTCACCTCATATTTGATTGGAATAGTTCCAATCATTAAGATAGCATATTTTGGTTCAGGAGGTGGCAATGCAAACTCAAAGCTTCCTATTATAAGAGTATTCCTTTTAATGGAGTTCACACTCTGGCTTACCATAGTAACAGATTTCTTCTTAGGAAAATAGATAGTGTGCTCATTTCCCTTGACATTGAATGTTACCTTGCTCTCAGTGCAATTTATAACAGCCCCTGCAGTGTTTAAAAAGGGTCTTCCAAGAATAATAGACAAATTATCATCTTCAGGCATTTCTAACACAACAAAGTCTGTAGGGATTAACACATTAGCAATAGAGATAGGGACATCCTCACATATTCCTATAGGCACAGCAGTTGATTTATCAGCCATTTGTAATGATACTTCAGTTGGAACCAATTTGTTTAGGTTAAGTTTCTTATATAAAGAAAAAGGCATAACACTAACACCAGCTCCTAAGTCACATAGAGCATATTTCACGTAAGTTTCTTTAATATGACAAGGAATAGTTGGAATACCAGGATCACCACGTTTTTCAGGCATTTTCCCTTTAAAGGAATATTCAGCAAGCATAGCAGTTATTGCATCAGTAGGAATCTTTCTTTTATTAGTCACAATGTCTTTCATGTATTTGGAATATGGAGGGATTTTAATAGCATCAACAAGAGGAATTTGCAAACACAAAGACTTAATCAACTCAAAGAATTTCTCAAATCTAGCATCATCCAAAGTTTTTATTACCTCTTGGGGATATGGTATGGGTTTTTGTACCCACGGATCCCTATCTTTACCTCTTTGTGGATTAGGATGGCTCTTCTTCTTATTCTTCTCAGTAGATGGTGGAGGGTCTTCTTTATCATTAGGTTCAGGTTCTTCAATATTTTCATCCTCTTGTGGCTCTTCTTCAGGTGAAGGTGATTCTTCTTCTTCATTATTATTATCTTCAGTCTCAGCATCAGAAATAGAAATATCCTTATCTTGCTCTTCAGAGTCATCAATGTCCTTGTTTTCATTGGGAGATTTTCCTGCAGAAGATTTCTTCTTGAGAGCTTCTTGTTCTTTTCTCTTGGGATGGCCTTCAGGAAAATCAGGATCCTGAGTACTTGCACCTCCCCTAGTGTTAACTCCACAAACCTGTTTCTTCACCATAAGACTTTCATACAATTGATTTTGAAGAGAAACCATTTGTTCAACTTGATTATTCATCATCTCACAGTGTTTAACAATTCTTTTTACCTCTCCCACACTAGCATGTAAACTTTCTCGAAGAGATTTAATTTTGTGAGAGTTCTCCATAATAGTCATTCTAATATTATGCTCCTCAGGATTATGATGATAAGCAAAATCATTCATGTAGGATACATCAACAGGAGGTGTTACCTTTTCATTACCTTTTATGGAGCTAATAGCATTGACTTGAATTGGAAAACATGGTTGATCATCAGGAAGTTTAACACCCATTTCAGATAATTCCTTAAGATGAGAGGTTTTAATTCCCTTCTCTTTAATAGCCTTGGAAGCTTCTTTCATTGTTTCGTTATCCAATTTGAGCATGCCTCCTTTCTTCTCCGGAAATATCTCTTCAATATTCCAGTCTTCATAATTCCTAGAGATAGTCTCCAATAGCTCAGTTGCTTCATCAACGGTCCTTTCCCTGAAAACATTACCTGCAATACCATCAAGATAGCCTCTGGTGTTTTCGGTTAG
This sequence comes from Poa pratensis, assembly GCA_947311845.1. Taxonomy (NCBI): domain Eukaryota; kingdom Viridiplantae; phylum Streptophyta; class Magnoliopsida; order Poales; family Poaceae; genus Poa; species Poa pratensis. The sequence goes on along the minus strand of CAMZMU010000034.1, from coordinate 77,017,904 downwards.
ACCATTGTAAAATATATCAAGTATTTCATTACTCTTGAAGCCATGGGTAGGACATTTCCTAACCATCTTACTATACCTCCCCCAAGCTTGGGGTAAATCCTCCTTCTCTTTCTGTGAAAAGTTGCTAATCGCAACAGTCAAACCATGAATCTTATCAGCAGGGAAATACTTATTATAGAATACCTGCAAACATTCTTCCTTGCTAGTAATACATCCAGGTTCTAAACGATTATACCAAGTTTTAGCACTTCCTCCCAAAGTAAAAGGAAACAGCTTTAAGAAATAGTAGCGTTGATGGATTTCATCTTTACCAAATAACACAGATAAGTCATGCAAGACAGCAATGTGTTCAAAAGGAAACTCATCCTCTCTACCATAAAACTTATATTTTTCAGCTTTTTCAATTATTTCAGGATCAACACTAAACTCATAATCTTTATCTTTAATTTTAATAGCAGGAGCATTCATTTTCTCAGTAATAGGAAAATATCCATCAAGAGGAGAATTTTTATAGCTATCAAGTTTATCCAATTTATCAAAGTCAGAATTCATAAAAGCCATAGTAAATGCCTCCTCTTCCTCAGAAGAAGTTTCAAATTCATCATCACAGTATTCATTATCTTCTAACTCAGATTCCACATTTTCATTAGTAGAAGATTCCAGATTTTCAGGTGTTTCAGTTATCTCAGATGTTTCAGGTGTCACTTCTTTGTCTATGCTACCACATAATAAATCATTTTCATTACTAGTAGACATTTTAGACAATGGTGAACTAGATAAAACCTTTCCTTTTTCTTAGGAGCAACAGCAGAAGCAACATTAGGTGAAAAGTTTGGCCTACTTGGCAAATCCGTACCTCTGCGAGTAGTTGAAGGCCTCACTTCCTTCGGAGTAGTCTTTTCCTTTCCCATGGTTAGGAACAAGCAAAAGCAGCAAATAGATGATAACAAGTTGTCTTACCAATAAAGCTAGGTTCCCCGGCAACGGCGCCAGAAAACGTCTTGATACCCACAAGTATAGGGGATCGCTGAAGTCTTCGTTGGGAAGTATTACCCAAATTTATAGTTCGACTCGATGGGAACACAAGAATATCAATAAGACCTTGGCAATTGAGGCGTCACTCTCAACCACACCTGTATATCAATAACTTGCAGCAGTAATAGTGATGGCAGTAGTATGATTCAAGTAACAAGCAGAACAGTAGCAGTGAACAAGTGTTTCCCAGTTTTCACCGGAAAAGTGAAAGTGTAACTCAGAGATTTAAAACGTAGGCATGAGGTGATAGCGGGGTGTTGCAAGAATGAGATTGATCATATAATAAGAAACAAATAACAATGGGACCTATCTCTAACTCCGATATATGTAGGTATGTGTTCCATATTTAGTTGTGCGTACTAACCAAGAGAATTTGCACAACATCTATTGTCCAACCTGCCCATTTCACCGGGGCCAACTTGGAACTACAGGTAATTAAGGTCTACCCTTTCGAATAGACCGGAACAATGCATTAACACTTCATGAACACATAGAATCCTCAAACTAAAACATCTCCCCCTTGTTTTCCCTATATGTCACGTTTAGGGTTCGCAGGTTCAACATAATAGCAGGTGATACACTTTGCAGATAAATACCAAACTCAAATATATGATGGGGCAATATAAGTTCAGTACTGAAATCATGCCACTCGGGCCCTAGTAGCAAGCATTAAACATAGCAAGAGTGCATCAACACAATACAAAAGTATCCTCAAGATAAAACCCTAAAATCCCGAACAACGGGTAGCATTACATGATCAATCTCATCCAATCCCCATCCACCTCACATGCCTACAGCGGACTACTCACACATGGTGATGGTGAAGGGGCTCATGGTCGATGGAGATGAAGGCGGTGAAGACGGCCTCCGGATCCCTCCACCGGAGGAGAAATCCTGGATCAATCTGTCCCCGAAACGAAGATCGTGATGGTGGCGGCGTTCTGTTTCGCGAAACTCCTCTCCTCCTAGGGCAAGCACTTTTCGTATATATGAGGGGGTACGTCGAAGACCGAAGGCGAGGCGGTGCCCGAGGCCCATTTGGGTGGGGCCCACGCGGCCAGGTACAGGGGCCGCGTGGGACCCCCCTTTTGGCCCTCGAGCGCTTCCTTGTGTCCATCTTTGGTCCATTTCCTTCCTTTTCCATAAAAATTGGCGTGGTATTTTTCCCCGATTTAATTTCCTGCAAAAATAGCCAGAGAGAGACTTTGCTAAAAACAGCGTCAGATTCAGCAGTTTTATTCAAATATGAGAAGATTCCGGAGCAAATTATGAGGCAAAGTACTTGGAAAAGTAGATGCATTTTGGATGCATCAATATATAACAGGCATGGAACATCAAAAATTATAGATACGTTTTGGACGTATCAATGGTGCAGTCAAATTTCCTTTGTGTCTTGGATATCTGTGCAACCAAAAGCTTTTATTGAATGAGCGAATTTCATTGGTGAAGTGCTTCTTATTTTTGTACCAGGTAAGTTGGAATTACAATGTTTTATTATTTATTCTACTTCACTCTCATGCGTGTTAACTTTATTTTCAGAACATATAAACTATAAATTTTTGCAGCAACGCGTGGGGCATCATCTAGTACATTTTATGTTGGCATATAAAGTTTCGTGGGAAAATAAATTTTCTACTCTCTATGAAATAGACATATTCGGTGTTCCAAAATGACTTATTGCGGGACATTTTCTTGTCATTTTTACACAAGGCAAACAATATAAGCGAAACTTTGTGTGCCAACATAAAATATCTGATATACACCTGAGTTTTTTTCAGAATTTTTTGACATTATAAGTGTATTGTTCATAATAGAAGCATCTATATCTTAATCTTGTGAATTGATTAGGATATTAGATTAAACTGTTAGAGCATCTCTAGAAGAGCCCTTAAACCGCGAAACCTCAAACGCGGTTTACGGTTCGCGTTTTAGCCATTTGTGCTCACAAATATGCGGCACATAGCAGAAACCTTAAACTGAACTGTAAAATGTAGCAATTTTGGCGGGAACAAAATAGTACATCATCGATTCATCGCATACAGATGAATTCGTGGGGATTTTACATAGAAACTAGACTAAAACCAAAAGCTAAACTAGTCTAATTGTTGCTGCCCTAACCCTAAACCCAAAATTAGGCTCATCGGAGCCTCGGGCGCGGCGGCGACGGAGCGGCGGTGGAGCTTCACTCCTCGTCGAGACGAGATCGACGACCATCGCCGCCTCCTTCTCCCACTCCGCCTTCTTCTCCGCGGCGGCGCGGTCCTGCTCGAATCCCTGGTGCAGGAAGATCCCGTTGATCTCCTGGTCATGGTCGACCTGCGCAGCGCGCTCCTCCGTCTCGCGCTCGGAGCGCAGCATCACCATCACCGTGGTGCGCTCGAGCTCGTCGTTGCGGACGAAATCCTCCGGCGCGAGGGAGGACCGGAAGCTGCTGGCGTCGTAGTCCTCCGGCAGAGGAAGAGCTGCGGCGCGGATGAGCTGCTCGCGCCGGCGGTGGAGCTGCCCTCGCCACCGTTGTGGAGACGAGCTCGCGCTCCCATCGGAGCCGGTCAAACTCCTCGACCTCGTGGACGAGGAGTGCCGGCGGCACCGGCTTGTGGTCATTGGTCCATTTGCGCGCGCCGTCGCTGCGGACCAACAACGCCCGCCGCTCATCGGAGTAGTCGCCACCGAACTTGTCGTCGCCCAGCAGCGCGGCGCACTCCCTCTTCGGCGCCATCGGAGCTCGGTGGCGCCGGATCTGTACCTGCGGGCGGTGAATCGCTCGTCGGAGGCAGTGGAGCGGTCAGCGGATTGCTCGTCGGCGGTGGTGGGTGAGGGTTGGGAACTGAGAAATGCCCCTCGCCCGTCATAAATAAGGGGTAGCGGCGCACATTCACGGGCCCCCTTATCCGGTTTAGGGGCCGAGCCGTCTTTACGGGCTCTGTTCTAGCAAAAAAAAAGGCCTCGGCCCGTAAACTCGCCGGACTTTTGAGGGTTTTCGCGTTTTAAGGGCTCTCATAGAGATGCTCTTAATAGGATAAAGCGGTGTTAGAGCATCTCTAGCAGAGCCCTTAAAACACACAAACCCTCAAAACTCTGGCGAGTTTTACGGGCCAAGGCCGTTTTTCTGCCAAACCAGAGCCGTAAAGCCGGCTCGGCCCGTAAACCGGATAAGGGGGCCCATGAATGTGCGCCCCTAGCCTTTATTTATGATGACCGAGGCGCATTTCCCAGTTCCAAATCCTCACCTTCCTACCGCCGCCGACGAGCAATCCGCCCACCGCTCCGCCGGCTCCGATGCGCGATTCAGCCGCCGTACGTGTAGATCCAGCGCCGCCGCGGAGCTCCGATGGCGCTGAGGAGGGAGCGCTCGCCGCCGCTGCCGGGCGACGGCTGCTTCGGCGGGGACTACTCCGACGAGCGCCGGCGCGCGGAAGCGCTCCGCGCGCAAATGGATCAAGGACAACCTGCCGATTCCGCCGTTGCTCCTCGTCCACGAGGTCGAGGAGTTCGACCGACTCCGGTGTGAGCGCGAGCTCGTGCGCCGAGCTCGTCTCCACAACGGCGGCGAGGGCAGCTCCTCCGGCGGCGCGAGCAGCACCTCTGCGCCGCCAGCGCTTTCTCTGCCGGAGGACTACGACGCCAGGCCTTCGGCTCCTTCCTCGCGCCGGAGGATTTCGTTGGCGACGATGAGCTCGAGCACACCATGGCGGTGGTGAACCTTCGCTCCGAGCGGGAGGCGCAGCTCGCGCGCGACCAGGAGATCGACGGGATCTTCCTGCACCAGGGGTTCGAGCAGGACTGCGCCGCCGCGGAGAAGAAGGCGGAGTGGGAGAAGGAGGCGGCGATGGTCGTCGACCTCGTCTCCGACGAGGAGTGAAGCTCCACCGCCGCTAAGTCGCCGCCACGCCCGAGGCTCCGGTGAGCCTAATTTTGGGTTTAGGGTTAGGGCGGCGATGATTTCGAGTAGTTTATCTTTTGTTTTCCGTAGTTTTATGTATAAATTATCGATGAATTCATCTGTAAGCGATGAATTGATGAAGAACTTGTTTGTTCCCGCCAAAATTCCTCGATTTACAGTTCAGTTTTAAGGGCTCTGCTATGCACCGCGTGTTCTTGTGAGCAGAAATGGCAAAAACGTGAACCGTAAACCGCGTTTGAAGTTTCGCGTTTCAAGGGCTCTGCTAGAGATGCTCTTGAAAGGCAGCACGTCGAGCACGTAGAGCAGCGGCAAGGTTGTCGGCCCATCGAACACCGCGGGTCCAGCAGCTCCTGAAAACGAAGGTCAATTTGGCACGCATGTGAAACCACAACACAGAGTGGCCTTGATTCGTATCAGTGGGAGAGAACAGAGTAGTCGCTTTTGCCAACGCTTGATCAACCTGCATGCCAACTCGAATTAACACCACTGAAAGGGCGTCGTTTCACTTGAGTAAATTGAAAAAACCACCATATTTGGAGCTAGGGATTCAAAAAATCACCACTTTCAAATTTTGCAGAACACAACCACTCTGATTTCTAATTCTTGCAAGAAACACTGATTGTTCACTTTAAGTTGTTTGACGCTGTTTCTGACAAGACGTGACACTGAATTTTGACGTCAGTTTGACGTGGCACTAAATTTTCACTGAATTTTGGGGTGGAAAAGTCAGGGCGAAGGTGATGGCAGATGGGCCCCACATGTAAGTTGAAGACTAAGTCAACTGGTGTGAAAATTCACTGTCGCGTCAGTCTGACAGTGGGAGAAACAGCTCAAACGACCTAACCTGACCAATCGTTCAGTGCTTCTTACGAAAATTAGAGCGTGAGCTGTTGCAAAAAAAAAAGAGAAGTGGTGGTTTTTTGAATCCCTAGCTCAAAATGTGGTTATGTTTTGCAATTTACTCGTTTCACTTTCGTCTTCAATTTTACCTTTACATTGCAGTAAAGCGGTACATCTCAATAAACATGCCATTGCCCAACGAGGTAGAGCGAAACATGCCTCTTTTATCGGTTATATTTACTCGCCACGGATCGGAATGTGGATGTTGATCGAGCCAGCAATGGTCGTAGCGGAGGACCACGACAAGGTTGTTGGCCGTAAGCCCGTAATGTTCACAATTCGGGCGTGTTTGGTAGCCCACGAGGTTCTCAACCAGGCCCTAGCGCTGCAAAAATCATGCATTTGGTTGCCTGGCCCAGCCCACGTTCCTGCATCTGCACGAACCTTAAAGCACGCTGGGCCTGGCTGAGGAGGCCTTGGGCCAGGCTGAGGAGAGCTCCGCATGCCTCGCAGTCACACGCGCTGGGAAGCGTGGGAGACGCGACGCTTCGCGTTAACTCCCCACTCCCCAGTCCTGTCACCGCCCACTCTCTCTCTCCCTCGTCTCAACCTCTCCGCCTCACCGCCCCTAGCAATGGCTGACCCTCGTCCGCCGCCGCGCCGCCGCCTCGGCGAGACCCCACACTCCCGGTGGGTGCAGAACGTCGTCGTCCAGCAGATGTTGCCGGAGGAGCTCCGACAGCAGTTCCACGCGCTTTCCCCAATCTGTCAGCGGAGGCCACCATCGGCCGCCGCAACGGCCGCCGCATCAATGGCGGGGCCATCCATGGCACCCTTGCCTTTCGCTCCAGCTGTGCGTGCGGCGGCGCCGCATCGATGGCGGGGCCATCCACGGCGCCCTCGCCTTTCGCTCCAGCTGTGCGTGCGGCGGCGCCGACTGGATTGATGGCGTCGATGCCCGCGCCACCACTGGTGTCCATTACCATGCCCGGCTGCTCCGGACCACGGGCACCGCCTCCACCCCCTTCAGCGCTTGCACCGCCGGCGCCGCGTCCGCCCTTCCACTGCCGGCAGCACTCACGGTAAGTTCCGATCTATCCCACCTTGTCAGTTAGGGTTTCATGTCAGTACGAATCCGCACTTTTAGGCTTTAATCTGAGCTTTTATATGCTAGATTAGTGTAGTACATGTCAGATTCTCATGTAGATGTTGCGATCTACTGTGTATGTTCTTGTTTCGAGCTTGATTTGGGGATTTTTGTGCCCCAAATCGACATGTTCTTGACATTGGGGTTTTTTGGAGCATTTCATCATTGTGCATGTGTTGTTCTCAGCTTGATTTGAGGTTTAGATATTCCGATCTACTGTGTATAGCTAGTGTACTGCTTGATTTGGGGTCTTTTGCCCCAAATCTAGATTTCTTGCTTCTGCATTGATCACCCATTTCGTGTTTCTGCATTGCTAACGATCGTTACACTCCATGACAAGGTACCCAAGGCCGAGCAAGATGTCCCTCCTCCTGGCTTTCAGCCTCTGGTGCCATTGCTCAGCGTCATCCCCTACAACAGCAGGCTTCAGAAGCCAATGTTGCTTGGGAGGGAAGAGGAGGCGAAGGAGCTGCTGAAGGTGGTGAAGGGAAGAAGCCCAAGGTCGGACACATACCAAGACTTGAAGTTCCTCGGCGCTTCTACGTAAGTGCAGCTGGACCGGGAAGACCTGCACATGATGCTGATCCCAAGGTCCTTCCATGCCAGCTTGAAGGCGTGGCTCTTGATCCCCCTGCCTCGCTTCGTCGCCATCGGCTCCTGCAAGTACTGCGACGAGCATGTTCAGCTCCAATACTACAAGGACACCAGCGAGATCGTGATCGGGAGGAACTGACCAGATGTCGTCTCCAAGTACAGTCTGGACGAGGACGACATCCTAGTCTTCAAGCTCAACTTCAAGATGGACATCTATAAGAACACCAACTCGACGGTAAGGTCCTACACTTGTCCTGAGCACGGCTAGTTCCAGCGTACTTAAGGTAAGTGCATTTTGATCAGGGGCATGTGATGCCCTTGTTAGTGTTGATTAGGGGCATGTGATGTCCCTGCTAGCTGTTAACCCGGGGTTAGAATGCCCAGAACTTGTTTTGATCAGGGTGTGTATGTCTCGTGTTTGTTCATCAGGGTGTTTTCTGTCCCCTGATGTGGTGTACTTAAAGTAGTTTAGTTGTGCACTTAAACATCTACCATGCTAATATGTGTTAGTCCTTACGGTTCTGTGCTTGTTGCTGCTTGCTGATTGCTGCTTGCTGCTTGTGTTAGGGGGGTAAGATGACCAGTTTTGAAAATGGTGAGCATAAAACTAAATCTGCATGCAACCAAACAGCCGTGTTTTGCAGCTAAACAGCCCACAGCCAAGAATGCAGGCAACCAAACACGAAAATGCGAAATAAATAGGCAAAAAGAAAAACGAATATGCAGGCAACCAAATGGGCTGCAGAACTTTGCTCAGGCCACGTTTCACCTGAGCCAGGCCCGCCAGGGCCATGGAGACGGGAGGCCCATTTTCGGTGCGAGCACCAAACACGCCATTTTAGTAGCATCCATGCATGTGCTCCATTTGACTGGTGATCCGTGTTTTTGTTTGCAAGTTGCCACCATACTCGTCAACGCGTGTGGCTTCAAGCCTTGGAGCGATGTTACGTGATGCATATCGCAGCCGAGTAACAACAACATATCGTGTTCTTCGTCCTTGGACGGAACAACATGGATGCAGTCTTTCCTCACGGAGCTGGCCTTGAATTTGGTATGGCCATGACAAAGTTGGTTCGCCCAGATCCGCCATCACGGCCGTCGCATGGTTCCATTAGCTGGGCAGGCCCCTTTTCATGAGCGTAAGGATCACGTATTCGTGCCTTGCCATCCAGCCTGTGGCCCATAGCATCCGTGCCCGCGGCCCGGTAATGCCGCCAGCCACAACATTCAGAACACAGGATTCACGCTCTGGTACTGACGCTGTTAGCGTGATCCCTTGAGATACAGATCGCATGATCTAGCAGCACAACTGTGGTGATCACCGGACGACCCAGCCTATAAATGTTCAGCTCGAAGCGTGGTGTCCCATGCTATGTAAGTTGATGCTAAGCTATAGTTCGATCGATATGTTCCATTGAGGTTTTCTGCACAAATGTATGGCACGCACATGATATGTGCTTTCAGTGGTGCCATCCCGTTGCGATGAGTGTGGGTTGATTGGGATATTAGATGAAACTGTTAATAGATAGAGCCATGTCGAGGACTGCACTCGGCTCATGAGGCGTTGTCGAGAATTCATGTCTATCGGCACAATTTCACACTTGTTGCGGGCTCGGTAGTCATAACATGATACTTGCTTAATTATAGTTTTCTGGGAGATGGTGTAGCAGCTTGATTTTCTTAGTAGCAAACGGCACAAATATGCTTTCATGGTCTTTTGCGATTTAATATGCTTTCATGGTTGATTTCAAGCGAAGGGTATATACTGTTGCCTATACGATACTAAATATGTTGGGCATGAAGAACTAAAGATAGTAGGTAGTGAGCACCTGTCCTGCTGTCAAGTTTCTATGGAACTTCGTCCACGAGACGATTGGACCTGCTTGGCAAGGCTCAGACCTCGGCGAGTTCCTGTAGACCCAGGCGAACCGTACCGGGCGGAGGCGATGCCTTTTCTGGTTGGTGTTCGCCGCGATGGCATGGACTCTTTGGACGATTCGTAATAAGATGGTGATCGAACGGGTATTTCTTCGGCGTGCTTCGACTCCATGTTAAATATCCGGCTTTGTTACAACAGTGGCACCCGCTTTTTAGACAGCGAGACAGGGGACAGCTAGATGACATGCTCAATAAAATTATGGGGACCACACGTCGCATCTCCTCTACATCTAGCAGCTAGTGCCGGAGAGCCTCGGTTTTTTTCTTCCTACCTTATCTTACCCTCTTCTCCCCCCCCCCCCCCCCCCCCCCCCCCCCCCCCCCTCCCTCTTACCTCTAGCTCTTTCCATGGTTTTTATGTTGTTGGTCTTACTTGTGCTGTTGCCCCAACATACTTTTCTATCTCCTTTCACGTGCTTGTGACTTTGTATGGACTTGCTTTGCATGTTGCTTTCTTTAAATAGCGGGACGAAAGCCTGTTTCGAGATAGAGCACATGAGTATCGATATTAGTACAGCAGTATAGACCACGGGTCCATCTCTCCTCAAGGAAAAACGTCAATTTGGCACGCCTATGTAAGCACAACAATAGAGAGGCCTGGTTTCGAATCAGTGGGAGAGGGAGGTAGCTTTTGCCAACGCATGTTCAACCTGCCAACTCAAATTAACACCACGTTTCACTTCCCCCTTCAAATTTTTTACCTTTACATTGCAGCAAAGTGGTACATCTGTTGTCACTAAACAGCCGATTGCTCCACGAGCTAGAGCGAAACATGCTTCATTTATCCGTTATATTGCCTCGCCACGGCACACCGATCGCTCGACAACTCACAGAGGAGCCAGCAATGGTGGTAGCGGTGGTTGGGGGAGAAGAAAGGGGAAAAGGTGACGGCCCTGATCGACGGGACGGTGGTGGCATTGCTTCCCTTGCAATGCGCCCCACCTTCCAAACCTTGTCATCACTCCCCCCACGTTGCTGTCAGGATCGATCAGAGAGAGATAGAGGAATTGATTACTCCGTTTTTCCTCCGCCGCAGGCCTGCCGGCCGGGAATGCCTGGATTTCGCGGTGGCGCGGCCACTAATGCATGCCTCATTATTAACTGTACCGGAGCGTGAATAGTCGGCCGGCAGAAGGCCCTAGCGCAGCGGCGTCATTGAGGAAGGGGAGACCCACGCCTGTTGGTACGAGTACCATGGACCAGGATCGACCCACCTATCGATCGATCTAATCGTTTGCGAGTCCCTCTCGATCGGGGCGTAATTGCGGTGAACAGCGCCGGGTTGGATCGATCATCGGAGTGGCTTGCTGGCTGCTGTCTTGGTTGGTAAGAGGATACATATGAAATCTTGTGAAAACTACGTGCATCCGTGCGTACGTAGCAATGGCGATCTGGTATCGATCGCCGCATCGCACGCCATGATGTTGCAACTAGAGACGAAAACGACTCGCTACGAGAACATTGGCATAGCCCTGATGGTTTGGAGGCGCTGATAGCTGATACCTTCCTACCCACGAGGTCTTGAGTTGGAGTGCCGCGCCCGCTCCTTCTTGTGTACTCACCGAAAATTCTTCTATTAAAACTGCTTGGAGGGCAGTCTAACCCCCCAAGTCGCATTTTTTTTTAAACGACTCGCTGCGGACGTCTGGTGCCTGTTCTGAACTCAAGATTATACCAACTCTGTCTCTGCAAACGCCATATGGTGATCGCTGCAGAGCTGCATGCCTGCATGGACAACGCAGATGCCTGCTGTTAGAACGGGATGTTTGGGCGTACGGCGGATCGACGTGTCCAAAAGCTGAAACTGAACTTGCTTCAGGACGGTGCACGAGATCGATGTTGGTCAGTCGTGGTGATCGATCTGTCCAAGGGAGACTGGGAGAGGCTGCTGCATCTGGAAGCACCAAAAGATGCCTACATCAGTTTCCTCTTTTCTTGCTCTCTGTTAACACCATCTTGTTGGCGCTTCAAATCACCACAGCCTGTATATATGCGACTGCAAAACCGATGTTTTTCAATATCATTATCTCACTCGAATCGCTGCAACCTTAATCGATCATGCATGATGGTTACCGGTGCGATGCCAACTGGGAGCTAGCTAGTAGCTACCTAGCTTCAATTCTTGATGCGAGCTTCGCACCATTAGCTGAGAGAGAAAAGGACTGAAAGGACATGCTATAATCGTGGAAAAGACATAATCAAATATGTAGGACAGGTGTGGATGCCATGCAAAACGTACCTTAATTTGTCAAAAGTTTTTACCTTTTCTGAAATAAACTAGGAAAAGTTGGTTGCGTTACCTTTACCTTTAGTTAGTAGACACCTTTTCGTTCTTTAATTATTGATCAGTCTGAATCGAGGAGTGATATTGTCTTTGCTGTCTCTGCATTAACCTGCTTGGAGAGGCAATCACATGGGATCAATTCAGGCTTTTGTACTACAAGATATGTGAGCTGCCTAATGGAAATTACTTGCCATTTGGTCATGTAAAGTTAATTTCTAAAAGTAAGTACAATTGCACAAAGGAACCCCAGCCATTGCGGTGGCTCCCACCCAGCCCTGGCCTGCTGGACACCTCCATTCCGATCATGTGCTGGTCCGTGCCACTGCCATCGCCCCTTTGGTTCGCGTGAAGGCATTCCTCCCTCCCAATGTCCAGTGGTCGTCCTCCCTTGCACATGCCGCTCTGAAGCCATAGATCTGGAGTCACCCCCTGATACGTCTCAAACGTATTTATAATTTTTGATTGTTCCATGCTTGTTATATATCATTGCCATATGTTTTTATAATGTTTTTTATATTTGACATATTTTATGGAACTAACCTATTAACAAGATGGCCAGTGCCAGTTCCTGTTTTCACCTGTCATTTTGTTTCAGAAAAGCTAGTCGGGGAAGTTTCTCCAAATCGTCTAAAATTTACGGGAATTATTTTTACATGGAAACAAAGACTGCGCCAGAAGGAGACCTGCAGGGGGGCCCCACGGGCCCTAGACGACCCCCAGGCGCGGTCAACCCCTTGACCACGGCTGGGGCCCTCCTGGGCACCTCGGGTGCCCTCCCGAGTTGCCCTTTCGCCTATAAATTGCCTTCATCTCGAAAACCCTCGATACCCGATCATATTTTCCAGAAAATATCCGAGGCCGCCGCCGTCGCCAACCCTAGATCGGGAGAATTCTGAAGCTCTTCCCGGCACCCTGCCGGAGGGGGAGATCGTCACCGGAGGCATCTACGCCACCATGTCTGCCTCCGGAGTGATGCGTGAGTAGTCCACCACGGGACTACGGGTGCATGGCAGTAGCTAGATGGTTGTCTCTCTCCTTGTACTCCATTGTTTAGATCTTGTGAGCTGCCTAACATGATCAAGATCATCTATTTGTAATGCTACATGTTATGTTTGTGGGGATCCGATGAATTATGGAGTCATGACCTTATTGTTCAGTTTATTTATCATATGTTTTATTTATGATCTTGCATGTTCTCCGATGCTTGTGAATGCTTTGACCGAAGTAATTGCTAGTATCTTAGAGAGCGTATTTATACTAGATAGTGGGTTCATGCCCTTTCTTGTCTGAGCTCGAGTTGAGAGAAACGATTAAGACTTGAGATGTGTTGTTGCTACTAGGGATAAAACAACGGTGTTTATTTCTATATGTTGTAACCATTGCTTACATTACGCACCATGCTTATTGCAATTATATATTTCTTGCAACTTAATACTTTCGGGTGACAGGCTGGATAGCGATCCCGGGGTGGATTATTAGTCGTAGATGCAGTTGGATAACGGTCTATGTATTTTGACGTAATGCCCATATTAGATGAAACGGTGAACTTTATGTCATGATAGTATTGTGTTGCGCCCATGTTTGTCAATTGACTCGCTGTAATTTATTTACCCAACATGTTTATCTTTTGTAGAGACGCCACTGTTGAACTGTGGACCCCGGTCCTATTTTCTATATTGCTTACAACCGTTTTCATAGTTTTTCCTAAGTTATTTGCTCGCTGGTCATTTTTTCTTTCATATTATTTTACACACATATGTTTAATTCTTTTGTGTTCAGCAAGCCGGAGAGATTGACAAGCTCTCTGTTTCGATGTGCCAAAGTAGTTTGTTTGTGACTGTGTGTAGGTCCACGTCAATAATCGTAAACGGCGCCATTGACACCTTTCCGAAGCCTTCTCCAAGTCTACTGGTTCGACAACCTTGGTTTTGTATCAAGGGAAAATTGCCGCTATGCTACATCATACCTTCTTCTTGGGGTCTCCCAGCGAACGTGTGATTCACGCCATCAAGCACATTTTCTGGCGCCGTTGCCGGGACTTGGAAGTTTCAGCGAGGGGAGTTTCGCACGTACTTACACTCTATTTTGTTATTGTCTTGCTTAGTATATTTTTTGTTAGTCTTGTTTTGCTTTTCGTTTGCCTTAAAACTCAAAAATACAAAAAAATCCAGCAAGTAGTTTCTTTTGGTTTTGTTTAGTATCTTGTTTTTATTTTGGTAAAATGGGTTCAGCTGAGAACACTAAGTTGTGTGACTTCACTAGCATGAACAACAATTATTTTATATGCACACCAATTGCTCCACCGGCTGCCCAAGCCGAGTTTTATGAGATAAAACCTGCTTTACTAAATCTTGTCATGAAGGAGCAATTTCCTGGTGCTAATTCTGATGATGCCGCCTCTCATTTAAATAACTTTGTTGAGTTATGTGATATGCAAAAGTATAAACAAGTAGAGGGTGACATTATAAAACTGAATTTTTTTCCTTTCTCCTTGAGAGGACGTGCTAAAGAATGGTTATTGTCTTTGCCTAGAAATAGTATTGATTCTTGTACTAAATGCAAAGATGCTTTTATTGGGAAGTATTATCCACCTACAAAAATTATACAATTGAGAGTAACATTATGAACTTTAAACAATTTGATAATGAACATGTTGCTCAAGCTTGGGAAAGAATGAAATCTATGGTTAAAAATTGTCCCACTCATGGACTGACTACTTGGATGGTCATCCAAACTTTTTATGCAGGTTTAAATTTTCTTCAAGTTATTTATTGGATTTGGCCGCTGGAGATACCTTCATGTCCACCACATTGGGTGCAGCAACAAAGGTCTTGGATTATATGATGGCAAATTATTCGCAATGGCACACCGAGAGAGCTCCTAGTGGTAAGAAGGTAAATTCTGTTGAAGAAATCTCCTCTTTGAGTGATAAGGTTGATATGATTATGTCTATGCTTGCAAATAAACAAGTTCCTATTGATCCTAATAATGTTCCCTTGGCTTCTTGGTTGCTCAAGTAGAACAAGTTGATGTGAATTTCATTAGAAATAATTTCAACAACAATGATTATAGGAATAACTTTGGTAATAATAATTATAAGTCATATCCTCCAAGTGGTAGTAATTCTTTTGGTAATTCTTATGGTAATTCCTACAACAACAATAAAAATGTGTCCTTGATCTTGAAAGCATGCTTAAAGATTTTATTACTTCACAAAAAGCTTTCAATAAAACTATTGAGGAGAAACTAGGAAAGTTGGATGTTCTTGGTGTTAAAGTTGATAATATTGTTCATGATGTTGAGATGCTTAAAATAAAAGTTTTGCCTATTGATATTAAGGAACACAAGTCTTTGAATGCTATACAAATTAAAATTGATAACAACATAAGATTGGCCGAATTACATGCTAGGTGGGAAAGAGAGGAAAAGAAGCTGAAATTGCTGAAACTAGTAAGATTGTTAATGTTGGCACTATTTTTACTGATGACGATATTAAAATTTCAAGGCTCATAAGTCATCTACAGTACCTAAATATGTTAATGGTAAAAATATTGGAGTAGGAAAAATTTCTGTTTCACCTATTAAAATGAAAAGCTTTCCAATAGTGCTAAAATTGCCTCCAAAAGAAGTGCTGAAATTAATCATGATGATAATGATTCTTTTAGAGATAATGCTCCTGTTATTTTTGATGACAATGATCTTGATTTTGATAATTATAATCTTACTGAAATCATTAAGTTTTTACAAAAGCTTGCAAAAAATCCTAATGCTAGTAAGTTGAACCTTGCTTTTACCCAACATATCACAAATGCTTTGATTAAAGTTAGGGAAGAAAAGATCAAGTGTGAATTTTTATCCCTAGAAAATTAGGAGATGCTTGGGAACCAACTATTAAAATGAAAGTTAATTATTTTGAGTGCAATGCTATGTGTGATCTTGGTGCTAGTGTTTCTATTATGCCTAAAAAATTGTATGACATTCTTGATTTGGAACCACTAGAAGATTGTCCTTTGAGTGTTTACTATCTTGATTCTACTTTGAATAAACCCGTGGGAAAAATAGATGATGTTATTATTATGGTTAATGGTAATTATGTCCCTGTTGATTTTATTGTCATGGATATTGAATGCAAACTTTTTGTCCTATTGTGTTGGGAAGACCTTTTCTTAGAACCATTGGTGCTATCATTGATATGAAAGAAGAAAATATTAAATTTCATTTTCCACTTAAGAAAGGGATGGAACATTTCCTTAGAAAGAGAATGAGTCCATATTTTGGGTCTTTTGTTACGTCAAGTGATGATTTGGATGCTAGTATTGACAATACTTGACTTTTGCTATTGTGCCTAGCTAAAAGGCGTTAAAGAAAAGCGCTTATGGGAGGCAACCCACGTTTTTACTTTCAGTTTGCTTTTTGTTTTCTTTGTGTTTGGGTGTTGTTGCCTCTGTACCAACTCCCTTGTGTCCTTTTTGTTTTTGTTTTTGTGCCAAGAATAGCCTCTAATGAGAGGAAAGTAAAGTAAACCTTTTGAGTTGCTGTCCAGAAACAGATTTCTGTCACATGTATTTATAATTTTTGATTGTTTCATGCTTGTTATATATCATTGCCACATGTTTTTATAATGTTTTTATATCATTTTGGCATATTTTATGGAACTAACCTACTAACAAGATGCCCAGTGACAGTTCCTGTTTTCTGCTGTCATTTTGTTTCAGAAAAGCTAGTCGGGGAAGTTTCTCCGAATCGCCTAAAATTTACGGGAATTATTTTTACATGGAAACAAAGACTGCGCCAGATGGAGACCTGCAGGGGGGGCCCCACGGTCCCCAGACGACCCCCAGACGCGGTCAACCCCTTTACCGCGGCTGGGGCCCACTTGGGCACCTCGGGTGCCCTCCCGAGTTGCCCTTTCACCTATAAATTGCCTTCGTCCTAAAAACCCTCGATACCCGATCATATTTTCCAGAAAACATCCGAGGCCGCTGCCGTCGCCAACCCTAGATCGGGAGGGTTCTGAAGCTCTTCCCGGCACCCAGCCGAAGGGGGAGATCGTCACCGGAGGCATCTACACCACCATGCCTGCCTCCGGAGTGATGCGTGAGTAGTCCAGAACGGGACAACGGGTCCATGGCAGTAGCTAGATGGTTGTCTCTCTCCCTTGTACTCCATTGTTTAGATCTTGTGAGCTGCCTAACATGATCAAGATCATCTATTTGTACTGCTAAATGTTGTGTTTGCGGGGATCCGATGAATTATGGAGTCATGACATTATTGTTCAGTTTATTTATTATATGTTTTATTTATGATCTTGCATGCTCTCCGATGCTTGTGGATGTATTGGCCGAATTAATTAGTATCTTAGAGAGGGTATTTATGCTAGATAGTGGATTCATGCCTCTCTTGTCTAAGCTCGAGTTGACAAAAACGATTAAGACTTGAGATGTGTTGTTGCTACTAGGGATAAAACAACGGTGTTTATTGCTATATGTTGTAACCATTGCTTACAATACGCACCATGTTTATTGCAATTATCTGTTTCTTGCAACTTAATACTTTCGGGTGACAGGCTGGATAGCGATCCCGGGGTGAATTATTAGTCATAGATGCAGTTGGATAACGGTCTTCGTATTTTTTACGTAATGCCCATATTAGATGAAACAGTGAACTTTGTGTCATGATAGTATTGTGTTGCGCCCATGTTTGTCAATTGCCTCACTGTAATTTGTTTACCCAATATGTTTATATTTTGGAGAGACGCCACTAGTGAACTGTGGACCCCGGTCCTATTTTCCTATATTGCTTACAACCGTTTTCATAGCTTTTCTAGTCATTTGCTCGCTGGTCATTTTTTCTCTCATATTATTTTATACACATATCATTTTTCTCTCATATTATTTTACACACATACATTTAATCCTTTGTGTTCATCAAGCTGGAGAGATTGACAACCTCTCTGTTTCATTGGGGCAAAGTAGTTTGTTCGTGTGTGCCCAGGTCCACGTCAATAATCGTAAACGGCGCCTTGACACCTTTCTGAAGCCTTCTCCAAGTCCTACTGGTTCGACAACCATGGTTTTGTATCAAGAGAAAATTGCCGCTACGCTACATCATACCTTCCTCTTGGGGTCTCCCATCGAACGTGTGATTCACGCCATCACCCCTCGATCCACCATTGCTTCGACCTCGGATTTGACCCCGAGACTCCGCTACACCTGCTTGTTGCGTTTGCCACGACCACTGTTGGTGTTATATCGGGTGGGGCCAACTGTCAAGGGTCACTCGTTGTGTGTCTTCAATACCTCAGCTACTCCATCCCATGCTTCCCAGACAGTGAAAATGAAGACCCCCTCCCGCCCTAAAGACGAACGACGCGCTGTACCATGTGGAGGCAACAAGTGAGGTTGCTTTCCGCTCGTCTCCACCCCGGCAATGCCATCAAACCTCACCCCTCCGAGCGGTGTGTCGTGCAACGAGGATGGATGGGATAGGGTACAAAGCTCGTGTCGCCCGGTGTCTCCTCTCTGGCCTTCAAACCGCACCCCATGCCTGCTAGGCTTAAAGGAAGATGTTCCCTCTACTTGGTCAAGGGGCATTGGGCTTCCATCTCATGCGACCCGCTGAAGTGCCAATTCTGACTTGCAACGGGCATAGGGTTCTCTACCGGCGACGCAAGCCCACCTCCTTTGCTCTCGGCACCGAGCACAACACGCCTCCTTTTAGACAACTACATCAGCAACAACACCCTAGGCAGGCCTACAATTAAGCAAGAAGAAGACTCTCCACGGTAGTCACCCTCACCCTCCTCCCGCCGGCCCCGTTGGACACCTCGATTCCGATAATGTGTTGGTCCATGCAGCTGCCACCGCCCTCCTTTAGAGCATCTCCACCAGCACCACCCAAATCACCCCCAACCCCCCCCCCCCCCAAGGCCCATCGGGGGGCCGGTCAGCAAAATGTGCCCACCGGCACCACCCAAGTGTCCGCCCCGACCCAAATCCCGTCTGGCACCCCCGACAGGGCCTCCAAACTTGGGGGCCTGCTCGGGGGTGCCTTCAGTGGCTAGACAACCTTTCGACAGGTGGTACCCACCTGCCATTGACACATAACGGGCAGGCATGATTCATTGCATCCCACCCCGTCCTCCAGCTTCTCTGACCAGCGATTTGCGACACCACCACCACCCCTTGCCATCGACATTTGCCAACCCCCCGACACTTTTCGTTGCCACCCCGCCCCTCCGAGTTCCCACAGGCCGTCGCCGCCGTGAGTCGACTCTCCGCGACGCCACAACTCTACATGTAAGCTCCACTCTCTCTCACCCGGCCGCGAGGTGTTCGGCTGTTTGCTCAAGTCATTTTCTTTGTGTCCACTTCTTTCGTAGCTCGACTATTCATTCCCTATTGTTCAATAGGCAATGGACATCTTTTACCAAATGATGGAAGAGGAGACTCTTTTGATGATGGTGATGATGAAGAGAATTAGCTTGTTCTTGCCATTCTTCAAGCGGCACATGCTGTGGTGCAGGCCAAGCCCAAACATGGCGGGTCGGCGAAATGGAAGAGAGCCAAAAAGAACCGTTATAGATCAACTGGTCATGTGTTGCTTTACAATGTATTTTGCGTCCAACCCGGCAAACAACGAATATGACGTTCGTCAGCGCTTTAGAATGAACCAGAAGGTGTTCATGAACATTGTGCATGGTGTTTGAGACTACGATGACTACTTCGGGCTCAAGAAAGATTGGCTGGTCTTCTTGGATTCTCATCCATTCAGAAATGCACTGTTGTTATACGGTGTCTTGCATATGGATGTTTGGCAGATTCTTTGGACGATTACCTCCATATGTCTGAATCCACAATAGTTGAAGCCACCTACAAGGTTTGCAAGGCGGTGACTATGGTGTTCAGAGCGAGGTATCTGAGAGACCCAAATGCAGAAGACATGGCTCGGCTCATGGCACAGGTGAAGCGAGAGGATTTCATGTGATGCTTGGGAGCGTCGACCATGCACTGGAGATGGAAGAATTTCCCATTCCCTTGGCAGGGGATGTACAAGGGAGGACATGCATGTTAGGGCGTGCAGTGTTGTGCTCGAGGTTGTGGCGATTTATGACACATGGATTTGTTGCACACTTTTTGGCATGGCCGATTCTCACAATGACATCAACGTGTTGCAACGCTCTCCGGTGTTTGTGAGAATTGTCGTCGGCCAAGCTCCCGAGTGCAAGTATGTGATCAAGGGGCATGAGTATGACAAGGGATACTACCTAGCAGATGGCATCTATCCTCGTTGGTCGACATTTGTCAAGACCATCCGCAAGCCTGTTGGTGAGGCAAACGTTCACTTCGTGGGGAAGCAGAGAGTGTCCGCAAAGATGTGGAGCCAACATTTGGTGTGCTTCAAGCCCGGTTTGCAATTGTCATGTACCCTTGTTTATCTTGGTCCCTAGAGCAGATGTGGGAGATCATGAACGCTTGTGTCATCATGCACAACATGATCATCGGAAGCGAGCGCGATGCCAACTTGGTCATGAATGAGCCGTCTGAATTCCAGGGCCCCCTTGCCGAGGCACATCCGGGGGTGTCGTCTGAGTTTTCTGATTCCCACTACTCATCATGAGATTCGAGATGAAACAACTCATGATCAATTGGAGAGTGATCTAGTCGCGCACTTGTGGGCGCCCGAGCACACCAACATGTTGCACCCCAGCCTGCTGCTCCATGAATAAGGAGTGTAAAACTTAACGAATTTAGTTGAATTTGAATGGTTGTAATAACTTTATTTTTCCATTTTTCTATGTTTTAGATACAAAATCATTTATATTAGGTAAAATGGATAGGGGGTGTCGTTTAGGCGGTGCTGGTGCGGGAGGAGACCTGGGAGGCTGGGAATGGTCGGACAAGTGTCCGGCACCACCCAAATCGTGTCTGTTTTGGGTGGTGCAGACAAATTTAGGGATCGGCGATGGAGATGCTCTTAGTTCCCGAGGTAATCCCCCTCCCAATGTCCCGTTCCTCCTCCCTTGCAGATCCACTCTCAAGCGGCGTGCCATTCAACGAGGATGCATGGGAAAGGGTGTGGTCACAGACTCACGGTGACAAAGCTCACGTCGCCCGGTGTTCCCCTTTGTGCTTCAAACTGCGCCCCATGCCAACTTGGCTTAGAGACATATGTTGCCGCTACTTTGTCAAGGGACACTGGGCTTCCATATGTCGTGGTCCGCTAGCTCGCGTGCCATTGCTGACATCGCAACATCCATAGGGCTCCCTACTAGCGAAGCAAGTCCACCACTGCTGCTCTCGGCACCGAGCACGCCGCGCCTCCTTTTTGGCAGTCACATAAAAATCACCAGCGTAGGTCGGCCTACAATTATGCAAAAAGAGCCCCTCCTCGATATCTAGTGCACCCTGACGCGTCCCTAGGTCTATCGGAAAACTCACTATCCCGACCATCCCATAAATGCAGCATGAGGCCACACCCCTCTCCACCAACACTGTTGTGGCATTTCTTTTCTGGCCAACACACTAATGTCTCTGTTGCGGCAGTCAACGAAGAATTCACGGTGACCTTTGGCGTGCGGTTGGCGGACCTTAATGTCATCCAACACTAGTGAAAGTGCATGAACCCCCCATGTGTGGTTTTGATAATTAATGACAACTCTTATGGACTAATGTTTTGATTGGGTTCTATTTAAATGTCTTTGCCATAGGCAATTCTTGTAAATCATATGTTGGATTTAAGGTTAAAATAATAAGATCGAGTTCTTGTGGGGAACTCAAAGGCTATCATGTTCTATCTTATAAGTTAAGCCATGCAGGATCAATATCTTGAGAACATGATAACAAGAAGATTTGAAGATATGGCTCTAAGCCGCGGTCATGATGGAGCAATGTGTTGATCCATGTTTGAACAAGGCTTGGAGCCTGCCATCAACTGAACAATTCATTGTGTATCTAAAGAGACCGCGATAGAGAAATAAGAACATTAAGTGATGACCAATATGATGTTCAAGGTGGGATTCAAAGAATGGTCGTGAGAGGGCTTAGCCTATTGCGAGCATGTTTTGAATAAAAAACCTAGTGAGAATCCATGCTTACCTTCGAGACATCATCATGTATAATAGAGAAAAAAAGAGACCAGGTTGATCGAGATAAAGTGCAAAGATCGGAATCAAGTTGATCAACACATAAATTGAAATGATGTATCGAGCGTTATCCAGTGATCTCGTGGTATGGTAAGAAATTGCCAATTCTACTATGTGGAACTAACCCATCATATATGTGTATGTTTGGTCTTAATATCTAACAACTGTTAGGTATCTTTTCACGAGTTTGCATCAAAGGAAGGTTCTATATACCCCATGAGACGATGACATCAAGTGGTGATTGTCATCAGGTTTAAGAAGTGCAAGTTCAAGATGCTCTGAGCATCTTGAAGGGATCATATGGTTGAACCTTGTCATCCGTTTGATAATAATAGGCATGTGAAGATGTTTCTAACTGAAGCTTTCCTAAAGTGGATTATGGGGAATAATTTTGATGGATAGTCCCATGTGAAGAAGTGTCAATATTACCCACTATGCAAAATATCAATGTAAATTCGTTGCATTTTGGCATGGGAAAAAAGAGAAAATGCGCATATCTGAATCGATGTGCAGCACTGTTTCGAAAAGTGTAGCCCCCAATGATACGAATTCTGTCTTAAAATTTTGCACTATGGTAGATCTCAACATTTTCTATACCTAGAATTTTTGTTTCAAATGTTTTGAAACACAAAATGAATATTTAAATATATATTTTTGAAATTGAGCTAGATGTAACTCGGCCTCTAAATAGACTTCCCGGATTGAAGCACCTTATTTTTATATGCCACGAGAGTAGACCGTTGTATTTTTCCTTCCCTCTTAGCTTTCAAATTTATAGATACTTCTTAAATGCTGAGACGAGGCGAAGCATTTGCCCTCCATTACCTCCACAAAGTAAGACTGAACCTCTGCAGACCGAAAAGGCGGCAGAGCTGGCATTTGCACCAACCAATTCAAGGACAGGCCCCAAGCCCCCAACGCATTTGCATCTGAATTCTGAAGGTGTAGGCTTGTCCCAGTCGATACATACGTGTACGAACTACGAAGCAGATACACTCCATGCCCACCATAATCGGTGGGCTTAGCTGGAGCCTGGAGGTTAGCTAGCTAGCCGCTCTCGGTCGCTCTGATTAGTGATCACTGATCGTCTCGCTATAAAACCATCACTCCTCCACTCTCTCTTCCTCCCACTGCTCGAGAGCACCGATCGGTCGAGAACCACAGCAGGTCAACAAAATGGCCCTTCTCCCGCTGGTCCTAGCGATCCTCGTCGTCTCCAGCGCCGCGCAGCAGCCACCGGTGCAGCCGCCGCCAACGCCCAACGCGCCTCCCACGAACACCCCGCCGGCGCCAGGAGCAACCGCGCCGCCAGCCGGCAACCCGCCTCCCGCGCCCACCGCGCCGCCGGCCGGCAACCCGCCTCCAGCTCCCACCGCTCCTCCGGCGCCCACCACCCCTCCCCAGGCGCCACAGGCCCCGGCCATGCCCCCTCCCACGCCGCAGGCTCCCGCCACCCCTCCGCCCGCTCCAACGGCCACCCCACCACCCGCTCCCACAACCCCGCCCCCGTCTCCCCCGACGCAGCCTCCGCCTGCTCCCACCACACCGCCACCGTCTCCACCGGCCACGCCGCCTCCTGCGCCCACCACCCCGCCGCCATCACCTCCCATGTCGCCACCACCAGCCACGCCTCCTCCGATGGCGACACCGCCTCCGGCCATGGCGCCCACCACTGCCCCGACCACCGCCCCGGCGACGTCCCCCGTCGCGACGCCCTCGATCTCTCCGGTCAGCCCCAAGGCGCCCTCCCCCGCCGGCGAGACGTCCCCGTCCTTGGCTCCCACACTCACGCCCGCGGGCACGCCGGTGACCGACAGCAGCGCCACCAGCGCGCGCGCCGCCGGCGCCGCCGCGCTCGTGGCATTGGCCAGCGCGGGGCTCGCCGTCTTGCTTTGAGTAGTACGTACGTTACGTAGGCTCGCTCGTGCATGTCGCCTCAGCTGTGTCCTCCCGTGCGCGCGTACGTCGCATCCTTTACTTTCGTGTCGTTATTTAATTTTTTACCGGTGGAATGAGATGAGATCGATCGATCGATTCTTGATGTACGATGCATAATTGTTCTGCGTCTTTCATTTTCTTCTTTTGATGCTATGTACTGTACTCGAGTTACTGCTCCATTTTGGTTATATATAGAGAGAGGATTTGTGTATACTTTCGGTGTATTATTATCGTTTCGGTGGCATCTCCGTGCAGTTTATTCACAGTGCTCTCTGTTATGTTATCTGCTGAAGTGCGATATCGTATGAACTCTGAACGATGTGGTAGTTTTTGTGTACTGTACTTTGTGTCTGCGTCGCGGCTGTCGCTCAAACTACAGTAGTGAATTACCGGCGGTGAATTACCGTGGCTCAAACTCGCGGCCAGTACGTCCGTCGTCTATCCTCCACGTGCAGCTGTAAAAATCACGGACGCTTTAGATCGCGCGTGGGATCTTGGCCTGCACGAACTACAGTGCGCCTGTCCTGAGATGGAGCTACTAGTAAGCAAAAGCTGGGAAAGGGCAATTTGTTTGCTGCACTACCACACAAAAGCTGACAGAAAGGAAAATTTTATTTGAAGCACTTTCTGGAAAAGAGAGGAGACAGTGCTTAGTTGGGCTTTTCTTTTCTCTGTTTAAGCAAACCGACCCACCTCCTGTCGTCTGAAGTTTTAAACTGCTGAATCGGGACGGTGCTGCACTGCACATGACTCTTGGTAATAAAAGTTTCGAAATCGATTCTCAATGCAACCCCTCATTCAAATGACTCACGATAGGCACCATTGCAAGGCGAAGGCAAAATCCGTGATCCATCTTGCATTTATTGCAATGAATGGCATCTAGATCTGGTACCAGTTTCATCATCAGTAATAAAAGAAACGAGAGAGCAAGAACCGTAGAGTGAAGATATATGCCCTTGTCGAAGCCGACCATCCACGTGATCTGATGGGAAATGCTACTCTCTCACCAACCCCAATCAAGCTCGATCTCGTGCCGATCACAGCGCTGCCGGATTTAGCTGACGATCGATCAAGCATGTCATGCCTTTGGAGAAAGGCCATCGATCTCACTTGGACGCAGGGAAACATAAACGTAGTGGGGTTGGTGCCTGGCGGGGTCAGCCGCATGCAGGGATTATCATCGCGAATGATTTATGATCGAGTGCGGCTGGAAATGTGAAATGGAGATGGATAGACAGATCGAGGATGATGAATGGATGGTGCATGCAATGCATGATCATCAGCTGATGGACCCGATTCACCAGCAAAAGTTGTTGAAACGCCAGCGATCGATCGAACACGTATTTGCACTGCGACGGACGCCGTCGATCGCTTAGGAGACACGCCATGCGTGAGATGTCGGAGCGAGCTCAGATGAGTAGCCATCACGCGAGGCGTCCGTGTAACTGTTAAGATCTTAGAGCATCTCCACCCACACCCTCCAATTGATTCACAAAGGCCATTAGGGATCCGGACGACAAAAATCAGCACCAGCGGCACCCCCAAAGGCCGGCCCGAGCGGGGTGCCGGACATGGGACGGACATGCCCGCCGACAGGTCTGGCCCGCCCATCATACACACAACGCTGGCTTGACCAGATTAATTCGCTCCCCACCCCCTCCTTCTTTCTCTTCTCGCCGGCGATTCGCACCATCGCCACCACTCTCGTCGCCACCTGCTTGATTCGCAAATCGGTGCCCAAGCCGCAACGCTCACGCAGGCCTGCTTGCCGCCACTGCTCGCCGGTCTCCGACCTCGTCTTGCGCCGGCGCAAATAATTCAGCCCGATATGGCTCTTCCTCTCTCCCGCCCCGCACGCAAGCCGTTCGGCCATTCTGATTGTTCATTTGTGGCCTTGATCCATTGCTAGGCTATGGATAACGACGACAAGTTAATGTTTTTCCAAATGATGGCGGTGGATGCCGCCCTTGCGGCCGACGACGAGGAGAATGAGATGGTCATGGCCGCTATTCTAGATACAGCAGTCGAGGCAGACGCGGGGCCGAAGTTTGGAGGATCAGCGAAGGGGCGGAAGGCCAACAAGGAACGTCACAGAGCAACTGGGCATATGCTTTTGTACAACGACTACTTTACCGAGAGGCCGGCGAACATTTCTCATGAATTTCGCTGACGCTTTAGGATGAGCAGGGACGTATTCAGGAGGATCATGCATGTCATTCGGAAATACGATGGCTACTTTGAGCTGAAGAGAGATTGCATCGGTCTCCTTGGGTTTTCATCTATTTATAAATGCACGGCGGCCATACGGTCCCTTGCTTACGGAGTTTCCGCCGAATCGTTGGATGAGTATCTCCGTATGTCTGAGTCCACCGTCGTCGAAGCCACCTACAAATTTTGCAGGGCAGTTGTGAAAGTGTTTGGAGAAAAATATCTGAGAACACCAAATGAGGCAAACACGGCTCGTCTCTTGGCACAAGGCCAAGCAAGAGAATTTCCAGGAATGCTTGGAAGCATCGATGGCCCATCCACAACAAGAGGTGTTCGATTTCCAGGGGCCTATGGACCATCCACAGCCGGGCGTGCCGACGCAGTATGCAGAATTTCTCGCTGTACATCGGGAAATTCGTGATGGAACAAGGCATCAGCAGCTGCACGATGACCTCGTGACGCACTTGTGGGCTATCAAACCAACTCAGTCGACGCCGGTTTGATATGTCATGTTCTAAATTTGAAATCGTATTTGAACTTGTGTTGTAATAATTATACTTTTCTATCTTCAATTCGTATTGAAATGCAAGAACAACCGTCGATGTGGTTTAGATTAAAAAAAAATAGAGTTGGCCTTTGGGGAACGATGTTGTGGGCTGCACCCCAATTGGTCGGACACATGTCCGACACCCCCAATTAGGTCTCAGTTGGGGGGTGCTGGACACTCATTTGGAGTGTGCCGGTGGAGATGCTCTTAGCTCGCGGCAGAGGAGGAGGGAGAGCATTTGGTTACCACTACAACACCACCGCCACGGCATTTCTTGCAGTCACATCAGTAATTTAAAAAAATTTCCAGCGAGAAAAGGACCTGCGATCCAGCAACTGAAGCACACTTTTGATTTTCTGCTGAATTTGTACGTCACAGCTAGACCAGGTCGCTTCTTTTTCTGCCGAGAACGGGCGGATTTGTGTTAATCTGTCATTTTCATCATCGCGGAAAGGTGTTTTCTGCCTGATTTCTCGCTCTTGTTTCGAACATAAAGAGGGAACAGAGTGTGGTTGGAAGGGCCATGACGATGCTTGCCCTGACGAGTGATGACCATCGGCCGACCTGCGTGTGGACCAAAGCAAGAGCGGACGAGAAATCAGAATGCAGCACAACTGAGCTGCAAGATTTTTTGTTTTTTTAAACGGGGAAAGGCTTTGAAGTAATGGGGTTTGCTCCCACTCTCGATCTATGGACGAGAAATCAGAATGCGTGAGGAGTTCAGTGACACCCAACACAACCGGGCGGGGTGTTGCTGCGATGAGCTCATCTAGTCATCTGCGTTTCCGGCTTGGGTGGTGCACCGAGCTGGGACTGCAAAGCAGGCAGGAAGTGCAACTGGGCAAAGGGAAATTCAGGAGTTTAAGTGAGGTGAAGTTAAGCCCACATATACAATCTAGCTAGAACATGGTCAGGGCCTCTTTTTTTTTAGATTGAAAGGGCCCCGCCCCCGATTTCATTTTATTAAAAAAAACGAAACCCATATGTCAGGGCCTCTTTGAATTCTAAAAATTCAAAAGATTTTCATATGATTCCAATGCTTAGGAATTGTTCCTATGAATTGCCTTTGGTTCAAACGAATGATGCTACCAAAATCTTATGTACTGGATTCCTATGTCTCAACTCCATAGGAATTTATACATCCACTTCAAACTCTTTTTTAGACTGAAGTGCGTAGGATCGAAACACTTTTCCTTATTTTTTTTGTGTTTTATCCAAACGACAATTTCTGCAGCTTTCATGTGTTTTGCAATTTATACATCCACTTCAAACCTATTTGCCCGCGCACCCTTACTTGGGCCAGCCCAATTAGCTATTCCATCTGATTCTGGTCTTCCTGTCGGATTTTTTTTCCGGTTTTGTTCTAGGTTCTCTTCAGTTCTTTCTCGGGGTTTTGTTCGAATTTTCTTTCCTTTTATGTCTCTATATTTTTTATTATTTAATTTTTATTAATTTTCATTTCTGTTTCGCTTTTATTTTCTTATTTACAACGAATTTGTTCTCCTATTTTCTTGTTTTACTATAAAAACAGAAAATAAATTAGAAATAAGATAAAAGAAAACTTATGAACAGTACCTGTTATGGGACCGCGTTGGGAGTGGCCCATGAGAGGAATGCCGCAGGCCGGATCGAATAGCCCCCGCGTAGGCCGGCAAATAAGAGCACCCTTTTTTATGATATTTGGCGTCCATTAACTGCTTGACGCTCATGTGTGGGAGCATATTGGGCCGGCCCTATGCAGCGTCCTTTTTTCCTTTTTGTCTTTTGTTTCTATTGTTATGTTATGTTCTGTTCCAGTTTTCTTTTTCTTTTTTCGTTTTTCTTTTTTATTCTCGTTTTATTTTTCTGTTTTTACATATGTATTTTTTTAGCTAACAGGTGAACATAGAAAATCTTGGAAAATATATTTCAAAGTCTTCGAACATTTATTTTCTTTGACATGAATAATTTTTCAAACTCGAGATTGAACTATGCGAAAAAATTGAGCTCGCAAACATTTTTTTACTATATAAACAGTTTTTAGATCTTGTGAACATTTTTTTCTCAACTTTCGAAATATATTCCATAAGAAAAATATTACTCTCTCCATCTCAAAATATAAGGCGCCCTTTAATTTCGTTGGTCAATGTCATACAACTTTGACCATGATTTAAACTTATAATATGTACACAAAATTAGTAACATGATATATGACATGAAGGAATTTTGCAAGACAAATCCAACGATATCATTTATACATTCTCAATCCATATTTATGGTCAAAGTCGAATCCAAAAGACCAGCACAAAAATAGCGTGCATTGTATTTTGAAACGGAGGGAGTATTAACATACATGCTGAACATTTTTTAACTCAATAAACATTTGATGTAAATTTTTAGTTTTTTCTGTAAAATATTCATATGAAAATTAATAATAATAAGAAACACAAAAAATAGAAATAGAATTAAGAAAGAAAGGAAAAATAAGAAAAAAACAAAATAGCTGAAAAATAAAAATGCCCCACGATTGGTCCGCACTAGATGCAACCTACTAAGAAATGCTTGGGGCGTTTTTGTTTGCTATAAGCGTCATATATGAGCGGGAGCTCCTATGTAGCGCCCTAAGGTGACGCGTCTCGCCCCGGTCGCCTCAAGCGACCGTTTCATCGGTCGGCCCAACAAAAAAAGCACAATTCGTTTTCTTCTTTCCTGCTATTAAAATCTATTTTTTATCAGAACATTTTGAAATATGAACAAAGTTCAAAATTGAACGTTTCTTAAACTTGAATATTTTTCAAATTTGAACAAATTTTTGGGTTTGAACATTTTTCAAAATTTAGAAAGTTTTCAAAATCTAAACGGTTTTTAACTTGAACAATTTTTTGAACTAAAACTTTTTCAAAATCTGGAAAGTTTTTAAAATCTGAAGAATTTTCAAATTTGAACAATTTTTCAATTACGAACAATTTTCAAATATATTTTTTTTTCAAAATCTGAAACTTTTTTCGAAAATAAAAAATTAATGAAAAGATACAGAAAAGGAAAACATAAAAAGGTTAAACAAAGAAAAACTCCGAAATGGGCCACCCCACCAGCACCACGGTTCAGGCAACGCGAGCGAATCGCGCGCGGGCGATGTATAGGATTTCCGTATATGAGCTCCCAAATAACACCAGAACTCATAGGCCAAAACTGCTTTACTACTAGAATAGTTGGCTACAGCCCTAGTCCTCAGTTTAAGATTTGGGCATAGTAAGGCTTCACCGTGTTTCGCCTGATTACGTCTCCGACACAATAATAGTGTCAGACAATCACTCCACGGGCCACGACATACCGGATTGACCAGCTCTGGTCCGCTATATAGCAGAATTACTTGGTACCTTCATCCTGTAATTTTGCAAAGAAATAACACCGCAATGAGAAGTCCCTCTACCTCTTGCTATTGTGATTACGATCGATCCCCTACAAAAGCTTCTCAACATGACAATTGGTCAACGATGGCTTTACAACATTCCACGTCAAGGGCGCACAACTTAGGGCCTCCGTGTACACTAATGACACAACCATTTTCATCACCCCCATCAAAGATGACATTATAGAGCTTCCTAGAGGATCCCCGGTATTTTTGGTGAGGTCATTGGCCTAGTTACAACCTTCGAAAAGATCCTAGTTGATCCTAGTCAATGCCAATATTTTAACTTCGATGACATCCTTTCCCCGCCATTGTCATCCGCTTCTTGATGAGATATATTGGGTTTACAGTCTATATTATAAAGATTAAGCGCATCCACCTCCAACATCTTGAGGGCAAGAAGGATGAAAAATCAATGGACGAAATAGAAGAACTTCACGATCGCAGGGCGCATGTCTATGTTACATCAGTCTTGATTGTGGTGGCAGCCTACCACCTCACTCCACTCGTGAGCCCTCCTAGTATTAAGAGCGGCTTTGAGAAAATTGGGGAGCCTTCGTGTGGGCTGAACGACAAGGTTTAAGTGGTAAATGTGAAGTTAATTAGGAGTCCGCATGCAAACCAACAAATCTTGGTGAACTTCTTATTCTTCATCTCGACAGATTTGTTCGTGCATTGTGTTGTGACGGTCGTGGCTTGAATAGACTGCATGGAAGAGAATTAGGTTGGGTTGAGGAACCCATGTGATCAGACTGACATGGGTTTGTTTTATGCGACCACAAAAATTTGGCGATGTTGAAAGGCTAGTTTTGGGCACTTGGGCTGGCTTCGGGGCAAAAGGACAATGGATATCACACCCCTCATTTTTGAAATCTCCAAAGAAAAAATTACGAAGTAAGGAAGCTCTACACCTCAATGCATGGATTGGCCACATTATGTTTGACGACGGCCTCTCGGTTGCCCACCTTTAGCAATTTTCGTCAGCCTTTGATTGAGAATGTCAATTTAGTCCCGGATAAAGAGAACACAAACAGTTGGAACCTTAATGGCTTAATGCCAATGATATACACTATTCGGCCTCGACGATAAAAATTTCATTTTCTTACGGCCACTTTAATGAACATTTAGTCCTCTATGAGGAAGGCTTCGAGGTCATCCAAATGCAAGCTATTTGCATGGTTATCATCCAGAACCGAGTTAGGACTTCTAATCGCCTTCATCTCTATGGTTGGCCAAACTGTGGGGTACGCCCACTATGCGGACGGTGGCTCATATTCTCTTCCATTGTCGCAACTCTATCTTGATGCCTTTCTTTGGGTATTGGCCTTTTCTTCTAGCCTTGTAAGCTGAGAGAATAGGGCTTACCTTGACCGTTGGCTACATTTTAAAAAAATATTAGAACCCTCTTTCTTAGTTAATGAAAGGCAATTTTTTGCCTCTTTGAACCGAAAAATTGCGCAGTTTGCAAGCCAGCACATCACCAATAACGAGAATCTATTTCAGGGTGGGGGTACAACAAACACGAGTCGGGGTGAAATCGGATCTACAGAACACAACACAAGCAACTGGGAAACGCGAAATGTCCCAAGATAAAGAGGAGGTACAGCAGCACAAGGTGTGTAACTCAAAGAAAACTCGAACTGAACATGCGGAGAACGGAAACAAGCAGCACTGCCTCTCGCCTAGCCCATCAGTGCGAGGCCCACGAGACCCGCGGCCCCAGCCAGCGAGCCCATCACGAAGCGGGCCTCGGTAGCGCTGGCCCCGCCGACGCTATCAGCTGTTTTACCCGAGGTAGGCGCCGTCGTCGTCGTCGTCGCCGGTGTGGACGTCTCGGGCGTCTCGGGGCTGGGCTCAGTGGGCGTCTCCGACGGCGCCGCCGGTGTGGCCGCGGGGGTAGGGGTGCTGGTGGCCGCAGGGGAGACGGTGACGGCGAGCTTCATGCCGCCGGCGCAGTGGCCGCTGGCGCCGCAGATGAAGTAGCGCGTGCCGGGCTTGGTGAGCGTGATCTTGGTGTCCTGGTCGCTGTAGGACTGGATGGAGTTGGTGGCGGAGCAGGCGCTGTAGTCCGACGATCCCACCTCCGCCACGTTGTGCGACGCGCCGTACTGGAACACTGCACGCACATAAAGGATCAGCGAACCACTCCACTCGGTCAGCCCTACTGTGCACAGCCCATCGGGTATGTTTATGGGCAGCCATGCCCTCCATGGTCGCCCATTTTGCCAGACTGACTATGCGGTCCGACTATATCAAGCACCTACCAAGCGTGTCACCGACGTTGAAGGTTTTATTACTTGCCCAGGTGCTGTAGTCCACACCGC
Organism: Poa pratensis; assembly: GCA_947311845.1. Taxonomy (NCBI): domain Eukaryota; kingdom Viridiplantae; phylum Streptophyta; class Magnoliopsida; order Poales; family Poaceae; genus Poa; species Poa pratensis. The sequence continues at coordinate 76,985,610 of CAMZMU010000034.1, read as the reverse complement.
CGGCCCAGCCCGACGAGTCGCCGACGGTGTAGTCCACGGCGTACGCCGGCGCGACCGCGGCAAGGAGCACAAGGCCTGCAGCTAAAAGTCCGTGTCCAGCCATGAAAGCAAGTTAGGGAACACTGACTGAGTTCTTGGCTGTGGAATGCGAGTGCAAGGAGTTGAAGTGATAGGACTGTTGGCCCGAGGTTACTGTTTATATAGGCTCGGCGAAGCGGTGCAGGTACTCCTAACGAAGGCGATTTGGTTTGGTTTGTTCGGGTGCAATTGGGTTAGTTGTGTAGCTCGTCACCGGCTCTCCTCCCTTTTGCCGTCCCCTGATTCCCTGAACAAATCACTAGTGACATTAGTTGATAGTAGTCTGGTACCAATGGATGATGGCGCTCGTTTAATCGATCACAATATCACATCAAATACGTTAGCGCTACAGAAAAAAAAACACTAGTCACTATATCCACCTTTGTTTGTCAGCTCATATGAACCAGCTAATTCATCTTTACGTTAACATAAAGAAACAAATATAATTTGATAACAAAACATCAAGGAATGCCGTATAGGTGTTATATATTGTAGGAAACTAGGAAATAGGGATAGTTTGTGGCTACAACTTTTTCTTCTACTCACTAGCCGAAAGAGGTAAATAAAAGTACTAGGAGAAGACGGCTAGGTGGCAACTGTTGGTGAACCGTTCAACAAACCAATTAATGTAACTCCGACACGTACAGTTCTTGGACTTAACTTGATCTGATTGATTAGCTTTTCCATAGATTGCTGGTCGGCAGGTGAGGTGGTAGGCATCATTCAGCCCGACATCAGCCCATATCGACCATAGCCAGGAGAGAATCAAGCGGCGTACGAGCACCGGGTTCAGCTAAACCCATTGAATTTACACTAATCTAGTGTAAAATGATTGCTTAGCACTATCACTATTGTAAATTGAGTGAAATAATCTAGTTTAAGATGATTGGTTGGCAACGGAGAAAAGACACCTTTTTTGGGAGGCTCCGTGGCTCAATGGCGCTAGCCCCCCTCATTTTTGAGGTCTCTAAAAGAAAAAAGTGGAATGTCAAAAGTGCTCTCCACGAAAATGATTGGATAAAGAAAATTACCCTATCGGAGCACTTCTCTCTTGATCACTTGAAGCAATTGAGGAGTTTTGGATCCAAATTCACAACTTCCAACTTCCAGAAAATACTGAAGATGATATCTCTTGGAACCTCTTCTTTGCGCGGCTTGCCATCCAAATAGATTTTGGACGACGGATTGCCTAGAAAAAGGAGGACAGCAAAATTATGGCCTTTGTCTGTTATGCAAGAGAACGATTGAGTCGGTGGACCATCTCCTCGTCCATTGCCGGTACACCATAAGACTTTGGGGTCTCATCAAAGATTGCTTGGTCTTGACTCCATTGATACTCAACTATGGACAACGCAACCTCTGAACAATTGGTGGCTTCACATGACCGGTGCGCTAACCCCAAACTGCAAGAACATCGCTTCCCTTACGTTGCCTGCTTCTTGAGAGAATTTGGAATGAGAGAAATGTGCGGGTCTTTCGGAACAAACGTGTGCCACCGATGGTCCTCCTAGAGAAGATCAAAGTCGAGGCAAAGATATGGGTCACCGCGGGAGCCAAAAAATTGAGTGAAATAATTCCGGGAAAGTAATCCGGATGTAATACTTTTTTTCAATTCGCTACCTTGTCTAACTCCTCTCTTAGTTAATTGATTGGCGCAAAACTTTTTTTCCCCGTTTCAAAAAACAAATATTGTGCTTGTAAAGAAAGTTTTTGACTATGTGCGTTGGGAGGTGGGACTACCTTATGAATGTCCTGCGGAATAACGGCTTATCGAGCAAATTCTATGAGCGGAACTCCTACGCGTAGGACATTTTCCAGTCCAATATTTGTACGATAAAATACCTACACTTTGCTGGAAAAACCGACGGATTATCCGTGTGTCGTACATGGTTCGGACGGGAACCGTCATACATATATCAGAGTTCTTCTGTGAGGGAGTGGCCTCTCCCATAACTTTCGACTTCCTCATATGCTCCTAAATGGAGTCGACTGAGACCCAATAAAGCATTCACATGAACTCCGCTAGGAGGACCGTTTGTCGCCCCTTCTTTTCATCCTAGTTATTGATCATATGCAGCACATTCTAGAAATTGCTACGGCCCAACGTCGCCTTCACTCCTTCCATGGAGAAAATGTTGTCCGCCCAAGCGGATGCCGATGTAAGGCAGAAGCCACTCTACCAAAATGTTACACCCCCTAGCGGCTACCAACCCAAACCTATGTTTCGATCTAGCAATCCGCAGACCTTCCGCTCTGAACATGTGGGTGCCGTGGAGGTGTTGCATCTACGATGATAGGACGATAAAAGTTCGTGTGATCCATAAGAAACTATATGTGGTATCGGGCGAGGAATATCCATACGCGCTTCATCGAATTCCTCACATGTGTGACTAGTGGTAAACGCATGACCTAAACACTAAGCATTGTTCCTGGTGTTGTACGGTGGAATTTTTCGTTTTGTGCTAGTGTGGCATGTAGCGTGACTGAACAGATGAATCCGATTATGAGGTTCAGTTGATGTTGATATCGGTATTCGCAGCTGAGGGCGACATGTGACGAGTTGAGTTCGTGAACATGTCACATGTGGCTCAGTCCTTGGACATGATCAACGATATATCGTTGTAGTTTTGTAGGGTTTCGTCTTCTAGTATACAAAGACTAATTCGTAGATAAACGCACCCATGATACCGAAAATCATTTTAGCTCCTGAGCAATAGTGATCTCGTATTTTCGAAAAATTAAAAAAATGTATTTAAATGTTTCAAAAAATCTGAAAAAATCATGCATGTTCTAAATGATATATCCTACAAACTTTGAAAATCTTAATGCAAAACACAATATGTTCTGAGCTAGAAAAAAGTCAAAATTTGAAAATATGAAACTACATACGGTTCACTATATTCAGATCTATACATTTATCATTTTTGTGGAGCTCAAATCATAAAGTATTTTGCATTGATATTTTACACGCTTTTAGCATATATCATTGAGAACATGCATGATTTTTTCACATATGTTTGAAAATATTAAATATATATTTTATTTTTTAAAATAGGCGAGATCATTGGAGCTTCTGGAGCACCAAATCTCCACCCTGATGATGCAACTATGTTCAAGTGTTGTACCAGATGTCGCAAAATCTCTTCATCCGGAGCTGCCCCCATAAACAGTAATCCAACACCACTCAGTTTGCAACTTGATATAAAAAAACTTTTACCTTGTCACGAAATCTGCCAAAAGTCGTACCCTTTGTATCAAACATAGAAGTCCCGACACCCCTAAAAATACCACCAAGAATAGAGTATACTAGCAAATTGCCCGTGTGTTGCAACGGGTTTAAAATAATCAAACATCTTATGTTTAAACTAAACTATGATTATGGTTCTATCATCTCTTAGAAGTATGTTGACTTTCTCCCAGATTTCAATTGTCTTACATGTCTCATTATACAACAATCCTCACAAAGTAAAATAAAACGTTGCCATTTACTTTCTAATCTTTTTTAATACATCTTGAGTATCGAAAAGTATGAAATCATCATGCAGAAAATCACTTTTTTCGATAAAGGGATCTTTATTACTTAAAGAAGAGTTTTAAGCATTACACCCTGGCTCTGCATAATTAGGATGCACACAGCCCAACAAGTTCACAAGTCTCGAAACAAATAAAATAAAAGGCGCATTACATATCACATTGAGAAATTGAAGATACGCCTAAGTTGGTGGTGGACCAATCCGGAAGTTATGCTGCCATCCATGCTGGGAGAAAATCACTTGTTTAAGTTACATTGAAAAATACTATTCATTTGGGTATCACACATATTCTGATCCCACTATTTTATCTGATCCACAAGCAAATTAATCTTAGGGTAAGAAAATATAAGTGCAACTTGTAGCAATTTAAACTGGACTTGTGCTTAAATGAAGGAACGAGTCCAATAAATTAGAGGGAATAGAAACAAGAGGCAATTTTATCATATATGCCGCTAAGTTTAAACCAGATATATATTATATAAATTTTAAACAAATTGTAAACTTGGTTATGTGTTTAATGAAAATATAGAACAAATCTGGCAGTCGAGTCAGTTTGCAAGATGCTAGGTATAAACCATGAAGCCTAGCCACCAGTCCACTTCCGTTCATTTGCAGTATGTTCGGTCTCACGAACTGCAACGTCTGTTGAATCTGGATGTCGGCATACACCTCTTCCTCCACTGCAATAAGCATCTGTTATGCAATTTCTCATACGGTTCCAACGACATCATAGTTTGAGAAGTACCCCTCTCCTGACATGTTGTATTTTTTCCAGAAGAGATGCATCTTTGATTCACGGAGAGCATGGACAACAGGCAGGCAATCAAAGTCAAGGCTTCTTAGATTGTGAATTTGTAATATCATCAATCGAAGTGCAGCAGTCCAAACACGTACAATGCTTAGCTGAGGAATTTCATCAAACAGCCATTTTACATTCCCCGCATTTTAGATACTTCATTACTTCAACACCAATTTCTGTCCGAGCACACTATGGCGTCTACCTCTTCCAAGGCTAGATGTAAGAGCCAGGAAATGTGCTCTCTTCCCACCCTCCAACGATCTCACCTCCAAGCAGAGCTGGAGTACGGCGCCATAGTGAAAGGGAGGTGGAGCTGATGAAGATGTGTCGTGGCAAAGGAGAGCTTGTCGGCACTTGAGGAGGGAGACTGTAGTACACGGTGATGTTTATGCAGTGGCAGAGATTCAATGTCCGTGAAGCACCACCATCACCGGCAGCAGAATGCGCGCCATCGGCACCCGTCATCCTGGCCGCTACAGCCGCAGACGCCGCGCTCGCTGTGGCCGTCCACTGGATGGGAGCCGCAGCCCTGTTGACGACCTCCCCTGCAACACTTCGGCCAGCGGCGTCGGTAGGTAGCACGTGGGCAGGAACCACCTTGGCCATCCACCGGATGGGGAGCCGCATCCCTGTGCTGACGACCTCCCCTACGGCGGCGTTCCACGCCGGAGGAGGAGGACATCGACCGACGGCGGTCGTCCCCACTCTGCCCCACCCTCTCCCGATCCGTACAATCCTTGTGCCAACAGCACTTGCTCCTGTCTCTCCGGCCGCGATGCTATCGACAATGCCTTTATATAGATTAGCACGTATCTGCGGTTGGTGCTCCCTGATCCAATTCAACCTGCAGCTCTCGATTTTTATGTACATGTCCACCCCCTATTGTTGGAACAGACACCCTCCATGCAGTATGGGGTTGAATATAGCAGGACGTGTCTGTAGTCGGTAACAGTAATAGTCCCTGACGGAGACGCATAAACGGCGACCCCTTCTGTGACAGAAAAAGAAGGACATGCAACATATGCGAAGTATAGATAAAAAGAATGCAGAAGTATCCGAGTTAGCTGAACCTGGATCATCTTCACGATCTGCTCTTGGTAGTTGCGCAAGGCTCCAAGACTTATTACGTTTAGGTATATTCGGATGCCAACCGAGCTCCCCCTTTGGGAAGAAGAGGGGTACGAGAGCGGGTCATAGCATCCTTGTGTGGCATGTATACTATGCCTCTCGTTGTTGACCGTAGAGGGTAATACTGCGCTTGAACCTATTTGCCAGGTCGCTGCCCTCGACCCATATCGCAGCCAGCTCAGATGTCACCGGTGTGTTGTATCTTCGTTGGTCTAGCTTTTTGTCGGTGTTCAGTTATATACGGTAGTCCTCCAGGTTATCCTTATGGGCACCCAAACTCCTAAACTGCTCGGCGTAGGGGTTTCCTCTCAGTATGTCCACAACCTTACGGACGACCTCCTGGTCTAGTTCCTTGGTGGCTTCCTTGCGATGGATCAGGCTGGGATCGTCGTCGTAGAAGTAGAGTTGTAGATGTTCCGAGCGAGAGCCTGGCCTGAACGAATGCACGTTGTGGTACAAGGAGTCTTGTGCTTGGAATGTGTACACCCTGGACCTCATGTTTGTACAATTGTTGTCGAGACTAACACCAAGGGTTGTGAAGGAGAAGTGGCCGTTGAAGAATCGTTTGCTCTCCCTGAAATGTCGACAGTCCGCATCCGCGCTAGACCATAGCCTCATCAGCTCCGGATAGGCACCGGTTCAGCCAGTTCGATTTGTCCTTTTCGAAACCAAAAACCGGGGTCTCATGCTCAAACTTCTTGGCATGGCAGTGTTCCCAGTCGGGGACTTGCTCCAGTATATGCGTGCTATCTGGGAGGTTCGAGTACACAAAGTCGAAAGGATCGATAGCACCCTCGTCGGATAAGTCTATCGGTGTATCGAGGTCCACGTCATCATTGTCGAAACCTGCATGAAGAGGATATCATATCAATATGTTTGTAACAGATAGGGTCGATGGAAAGATGGAAAGTCTGGCCTACGTATCTTCGCGTCCATACGTGTACCACTCCTCGTCCGTGAGGTCGTTGGGTATGGTATTCTCGTCCATGATACCGCTGAGGAAGGCCTCCATGTCGCCTACAACATTCTCGACCTAGTAAGTACGATGATTGCATAAATAAAGGGAGTAAAGATCGGTGTGTTACCTTCGGTCCTGATTGTATACTCCGGCATGCTCGCTAAAGGTATCTTTTGCAAATTTGTTGCATTTGGGCACGGCATCGCGATAGATTCAGCGCACGAGGTGTTCCTCTTAGCCGCAGCGTTTGCCTTGCGCTTAGCTAGCAGTGTTGCCCTCTCCTCTCCAGTTATGCTTTGCCTGGATGTGCGTCGTCCTGCGTTGTTCTCCTGCCTCTCTTCTAGGATATATTTTTCCTCCTATCCCTTTGTCGTGCATTCCTTTCCTGCCTCTCGGCTAGGGATATATTTTTTCCGCTATCCCTTTGTCGTGCATTCCTTTCATCGAGCCCTTTGTGTTAGAATATATATGTACGTATACATATAGGACTCGTATTTGTACACTTGTGTCAATATATAATGAAACGATCCCTACCCGACGAGGTACATCGGGACAGCCAATTAGTCTTACGTCTTTTATGGTATCAGAGCAATCATCCTGACCTAAATCTTCCGCATATTTTCCGCCGCCTCCGATACAATCTGATCGATCGTGAGCAGCAATGGCAACCGAGCAATCTTCAGCTTCGGCCACGACGCTCTCGTCTTCATCAACCACGGCGCCTGCTTTCTCGGTCGCGGCCACGGCGCCGGCCTTCTCGGATGCCACGGCGCCAGCCTTCTCGGACGCCATGGCGCCAGCCTTCTCCACCACGCCGAGCCTCTCCATGCTGAGCAGTGCTCTCCTCAGCCCGTCCGTGATCGCGACCGCCTCGGCGCCCCTCTACTCCACCACGCAGTATGGATCGCTGCCGTATGGATCGTCGCCGTATGGATCGTCGCCGTACGGATCGCTGCCTCTACACATGATGGCGTATGCCGCGCCGCCTCTTGCGTCGGCGCCCGCGGCGTCTGCGCTGGGTCACTCCACCGAGCAGCCTCCTGGTTCGGCCATGTTCGGCCCGGTCTACAACCAGGAGGCCAATTCTACAACCACATGCTTCCTGGCGGCCACATGATACCTGGGGGTGTCATCAACATCGCGCCCTCGATCACCATCAAGCTCACCAGCGAAAACTACCTGGTGTGGAGGGCACAAGTTGGTCCTCTCCTTCGGAGCCAGCTCCTTATGGGGTACGTCGATGGATCGACCCCGTGCCCTGCTCCTCATGTCGTCGTCAGCAATGGTGGTGCCATGGTCCAGCAGTCGAATCCCGCCTATCATCATTGGGTTATCACCAGGATCAGGCCATACTCTCGGCGTTCGTCTCCTCCATGATGCCCGATATTGTCAGCATGGTGATGTTCGCCACTACCGCGCGGGAGCCGTGGGAGACACTGAGTGGTGCCTTCGCTTCCACCTCCATTGCGCGCTCCACGGGCCTCCGCCAGCAGATGTCCGAGCTCAAGAAGGATCATCTCACCGTTACGGTCTACTTCCATAAGATGAAGGCACTCTCGGACACCCTCACAAGTATCGGGTAGCCCCTCCGCCCGAGGAGTTCATCTCCTACATCCTCGCTAGACTCGATGGTGACTACGACTCGCTTCATGGTGTGATCACTGCCCGCACCACGCCCATGCCCGTGCAGGACCTGTTCTCTCAGCTTGTGGCGACGGAACAACGTATGCTCGCACGCCGCGCGACCACCGCGGCCCACTACCCCGCAGCCCATATCGCCGCCCCTGGAGGATCCCCTTGATGACGTGGATCACACGTTCGTTGGGAGACCCCAAGAGAAAGGTATGAAGCAGTGTAGCAGCAGTTTCCCTCAGTATGAAACCAAGGTTTAATCGAACCAGTAGGAGCAAGAAATCACTTCTGAAGGTTGTCAGTGGCGCGCTGACGTGGAACCTGCACACAACACAATCAAACTACTTTGCCCCAACGAAACAGTGAGGTTGTCAATCTCACCGGCTTGCTGAAAACAAAGGATTAAACGTATGGTGTGGAAAACAGTAGTAAATTGCAGAGAATGAAAAGGAACAATGTTTGCAGTTGGTTGTATTATCAGTGTAAAAGAATGGACCGGGGTCCACAGTTCACTAGTGGTGTCTCTCCATAAAAGATAACTAACATGCTGGGTGAACAAATTACAGCTGGGCAATTGACAAAATATTGAGCGCATGACAATGCATATATATGACATGATGATTACTATGATATTCATGTGGGCATTACGACAAAATACATAGACCGTTATCCAACAGCGTCTATGACTAATAATCCACCTCCAGGTTGTCATACCGAGTTCCCCGTTGGTATTAAGTTGCAAGCAACGGATAATCGCATTAAGTAATGTGCGTAATGTAAACAAATGCATTAGACCTAACGGCACCCTTAAGCTAAGCATCGGTTATTTTATCCCTAGTGGCAACAGCACATCCACAATCTTAGAAGTTGTTGTCACTCTCCCAGATTACCGGAGGCATGAACCCACTATCTAGCATAAATACTCACTCTTGGAGTTACAAGCATCTACTTGGCCAAAGCATCTACTAGTAACGGAAAGCATGCAAGATCATAAATAACATATAAGATAGATTGATAATCAACTTGACATAGTATTCAATATTCATCGGATCCCAGCAAACACAACATGTAGCATTACAATAAGATGATCTTGATCATGATAGGCAGCTCACAAGATCTAAACATGATAGCATAAAGTGGAGAGACAACCATCTAGCTACTGCTATGGACCCGTAGTCCAAGGATGAACTACTCACGCATCACTCCGGAGGCAGGCATGGTGATGTAGAGCCCTCCGGTGATGATTCCCCTCTCCGGCAGGGTGCCGGGAAGAGCTTCTGAACCCTCCCGAGCTAGGGTTGACGGCGGCGGCGTCTCTGGAACTTTTCGTGGATAATGGCTCGGGTTTAGGGTTTTCCGTGAAGAGAATAAATAGGCGAAAGGGCGGCGGCTGGAGACGCCCGTGGGCCCACACCACCCACGGCGCGGGGGGGGGCCCGCGCCCCATGGTGTGGCCTCCTGGCTCCTCCGTCTCTCCTTTGGACTCCGTGTACGTGTTGGAAAAATAGGAGGTTCTGTCCAAGTTTCGTCCAATTCCGAGAATATTTCCAGACTAGCTTTTCTGGAATACAAAAACAGCAGAAAACAGGAACTGGCACTGTGGCATCTTGTTAATAGGTTAGTCCCAGAAAATGCATAAAAATGCTATGAAGTGTATATAAAACATGTAACAATTGGTATAATATCAACATGGAACATCAGAAATTATAGATACGTTTGAGACGTATCAAGCATCCCCAAGCTTAGTTCTACTCGTCCTCGAGTAGGTAAAACGATAAAAACAAAATAATTTCTGAGGTGACATGCTACAATCATAATCTTGATCAAATAGTATTGTAAAGCACATGTTATGAATGAAGTGATCCAGGTCAATGGTCTATAGTTTGCTAGCAAGTAGATAATGAGCAAACAACTGAATCATATAAGCAAAAACTTTTCATGAATAGTACTTTCGAGACAAGCATCAAAGAGTTTTGCATAAGAGTTAACTCATAAAGCAATAGATTCTAAGTAAAAGGTATTTAACCAACACAAAGGAAGATTTAAGTTTCAGCAATTGCTTTCAACTTTCAACATATATATCTCATGGATATTTGTCAACACAAAGCAATATAATAAGTGCAATATACAAGCATATAAAAATTGTTGCACCAAAGTTGACACTAGTGTTTGCTTCTAGATAGAAAGAAGTAGGAAAACTGACTCAACATAAAAGTAAAAGAAAGGCCCTTCGCAGAGGGAAGCAGGGATTAAATCATGTGCTAGAGCTTTTTAAGTTTTTGAAATCATATAGAGAGTAAAAATAAGTTTTGAGAGGTGTTTGTTAATTGTCAACGAATCAGAAAATGGAAAGTACAATATGACCCCTGCCAACCAGACTTTTAAGAGCGGCTCCCATGAAGGACGTTATTTCTACCAGCAAGGCAGATCATCCCTCTTCTCTTTTGTTTACACATGCAGATATTTCACTGTTTGTCATTGCTTGACTGATAAATCAGGGCAAAAATGTGAAGAGAATTAAGCGGTTAAAGTTGTAATTAATTGGGACTGGGCACCCCATTTGCCAGCTCTTTTTGCAAAATTAATGGATAAGCGGATGTATATGCCGCTAGTCCGGTGGTAAAGTCTGTTTGACAGTTGACATAAAGACATCCACCCCGTCCTCATGAGCTTGGTAAACATTGACACAAAATAGGAGTAATAATTTTGAATAGTTTAAAGGTAGCACATGAAAAATTTACTTGGAATGGCAAGGAAATACCACATATAGGTAGTTATGGTGGACACAGATGGCATGGATTTTGGCTCAAGGTTTTGGATGCACGAGAAGCATTCCCTCTCAGTACAGAGTTTAGGCTAGCAAGGTTATTTGAAGCAAACACAGGATATCAACCGACACAGCAAGACTTATATGAAAACATATTGCAAGCATTATAAGACTCTACACTGTCTTCCTTGTTAACCAAACCCTTTTACTAGAAAATATCTAGACCTTAGAGATACCAATCATGCAAACCAAATTTCAACGAGCTTTACGGTAGTTCTTCATTAATAGGTTTTAACTACATGATACAAAAGCTTAAACATGAACTACTTGATAACTCAAAACAATTGACAAGTATCAAATTATCCAATACAGTGATCTACAAGAATATGTAAGCTTTTTCCATTATACCATCTACCACATGCAACATTTTCTGTTCCAACCAAACACCAATCAATTTATTTCAACATAAACTCTCCAAACAATTATAAGTGAAGCAAGAGAGTACTTTCTTTAAAAGAACTAACAGCTCTGAATAAGAGATGCATGCAAAACAGGAGCTAAAAGCATAGCAATAGCTAGATAAGAATACTCAACAAGTATAAGTGAAGAATAGGAGTATTCATATGAAAAAGCGGAGCGTGTCTCTCTCCCAATCAAGAATGCTAGGGTCCAATCAAGTTGACCATAAGAAAAATAAAATACTGAAAATAAAAGCACACAGACGCTCCAAGTAAAGCACATATGATGTGAAAGAATTAAAATATAGTTTCACTAGAGATGACCTGATAAGTTGCTGATGAAGAAGGGGATGCCTTGGGCATCCCCAAGCTTAGACGCTTGAGTCTTCTTGAAATATGCTGGGGTGATCCATGGGAGCATCCCCAAGCTTAAGCTCTTCACTCTTCTTGATCACATTATATCATCCTTCTCTCTTGACCCTTGAAAACTTCCGCCACACCAAACTCAAGTAATTCTCATTAGAGGGTTAGTGCACAATCAAAAACTCACATGTTCTATAAGGACACAAACATGACCGTTACTTTTAACATTAACTACTGCCACTGATGTTATGTGAAGCTCTTCACCCTAAAAAAAATTCCACTCAACACTAGTAAAAGAGAGAATGCGAAAAATAAAAGACAGAATCTGTCTAAACAGAACAGTCCGTAAAGACGAATTTTTTCGAGGCACTTACGTTGCTCAGATCGAAAAACAAACTAACGAAAGATGCGTACATATCTGAGGATCACGCACAAAAATTTGCAGATTTAAATAATTTTTCTGTGATTTTACAGAAGTAAAACGGTGAACAGCAGAAATCTGTTCCTGCGCAGAAATCCAAATCTAGCATCATCTTCCTATTAGAGGCAATACTTGGCACAACAATGCGATAAAATAAAGATACAAAGGAATTGTTACAGAAGTAAACAACTCCTTGACTCAAAAAGAAAAGAAAAATTGCAGAAATAAAATAATGGGTTGTCTCCCATAAGCGCTTTTCTTTAACGCCTTTCAGCTAGGCGCAGAAAGTAAGAATCAAGTGTTTCCAAGTGAAGAAGCATCAACAATCTTACGCTTAGCTCTCTTACCCTTACCCTTATCTTTAGGAAATACTTGGTTACACATAGGTGAAGAGGCGAAATTCATAGTGCCTTGGCCCACTCTATTATTGCTCCAAAGCGTTTCAACAGAGATCTTCCAAGCGTAATTTGTCCTACTCCTGCACATTCAATGACAAGATAATCAATAGATATTGTTATCCCCAGGAGTTTTGTAAATACTCCTTCGGCTACTCCTCTTGGTAATTTAATAGTATTATCACCCAAAATTATACAATCTTCGCATTTGGAAAGCTCCCAAAGATTTAAGGAATCAAAAATATCCTTGGGCATTAAACAGAATTCAGACATAATATCACAGCGAGCATGAAAGTTTCACCATTGATAACAACTTTTACTGAGGGAACCCATCCCGATGGTTCAAAATTTACTGGCACATTATCATAGTGTTCACGAATCTGATTATACCCTTCTTTTAGACCAGATATGTTTGTTTCAAGAGTGTTAAGTCTATCACTTATGCTTGTCAAAGCCGAATCAATTTTACTGATTGGAGGGCTAGAAATTGTAATCATTTTTTATAGCATTAAAAGCTTGATCCCCATCATAACGAAGGAAATCTCCTCCTACCACAGCATCTAAAGCATATCTGTAGCAAAGAACAAGACCAAAATAAAAGCTACTAAGGAGCAGGCTTAAAGTCATTTTAGGTTCAGTTTTAGCATAGACTCAAAAATTCTAGACCAAGCATCTTTAAAACTCTCCTCACTCCCTTGCTTGAAAGTGAAGATCTCTTCCTCAGGCGACATGATGACAGGAACAGGGCTAGACATGATAACAAGACTGAAAAATAACAATTTGAATAAGCAACTAATTTTTTTGTCTTTTTGATAAATAAAGCAAACAAGACTAGATAAAAAGCCCCAACGAAACAGTGAGGTTGTCAATCTTACCGGCTTGCTGAAAACAAAGAATTAAACGTATGGTGTGGAAAACAGTAGTAAATTGCAGAGAATGAAAAGGAACAATGATTGCTGTTGGTTGTATTATCAGTGTAAAAGAATGGACTGGGGTCCACAGTTCACTAGTGGTGTCTCTCCATAAAAGATAACTAACATGCTGGGTGAACAAATTAGAGCTGGGCAATTGACAAAATATTGAGCGCATGACAATGCATATATATGACATGATGATTACTATGATATTCATGTGGGCATTACGACAAAATACATAGACCGTTATCTAACAGCGTCTATGACTAATAATCCACCTCTAGGTTGTCATCCGAGTTCCCCGTTGGTATTAAGTTGCAAGCAATGGATAATCGCATTAAGTAATGTGCGTAATGTAAACAAATGCATTAGACCTAACGGCGCACCCTTAAGCTAAGCATCGGTTATTTTATCCCTAATGACAACAGCACATCCACAATCTTAGAAGTTGTTGTCATTCTCCCAGATTACCGGAGGCATGAACCCACTATCTAGCATAAATACTCACTCTTGGAGTTACAAGCATCTACTTGGCCAAATCATCTACTAGTAACGGAAAGCATGCAAGATCATAAATAACATATAAGATAGATTGATAATCAACTTGACATAGTATTCAATATTCATCGGATCCCAGCAAACATAACATGTAGCATTACAATAAGATGATCTTGATCATGATAGGCAGCTCACAAGATCTAAACATGATAGCATAAAGTGGAGAGACAACTATCTAGCTACTGCTATGGACCCGTAGTCCAAGGATTAACTACTCACGCATCACTCCGGAGGCAGGCATGGTGATGTAGAGCCCTCCGGTGATGATTCCCCTCTCCGGCAGGGTGCCGGAAAGAGCTTCTGAACCCTCCCGAGCTAGGGTTGATGGCGGCGGCGTCTCTGGAACTTTTCGTGGATAATGGCTCGGTGTCTAGGGTTTTCCCGTGAAGATGAATAAATAGGCGAAAGGGCGGCGGCTGGAGATGCCCGTGGGGCCCACACCACACCACGGCGCGGTTGGGGGGCCCGCGCCGCCATATGGTGTGGCCGCCTCCTGGGTCTCCTCCGTCTCTCATTTGGACTCCGTGTACGTGTTGTAAAAATAGGAGGTCATGTCCAAGTTTCGTCCAATTCCGAGAATGTTTCTAGAATAGCTTTTCTGAAATACAAAAGCAGCAGAAAACAGGAATTGGCACTGTGGCATCTTGTTAATAGGTTAGTCCCAGAAAATGCATAAAAATGCTATGAAGTGTATATAAAACATGTAACAATTGGTATAATATCAACATGGAACATCAGAAATTATAGATACGTTTGAGACGTATCACCCCTGTTGCGGCTTATGGCGCTGCTAGTGGCGGTCCACGGCCCGCCTACCGCCAGACGCGCGGCGTCTCCGTCGCAGTACAAGCCGCCGTCAAAGCCCAACACTCCAACTGGGCCCCGGACCAGCACAAGGCGTGGCACTGTCGTGTGTTAGCTATGCGGTATACCGCGTCACACGGCGTCCAAGTGCTACAAGCGCTTCAACCGCGATGATCGCGGCATTGGCAACGACGGGAGCAACACCGAGCGTCAGATTGCCATGGCAATGTCTGCCTCTCACGGTGGCCAACAGTCTGTAGACCCGGCGTGGTATGCAGACTCGGGGCAACACATCACATCACGCATGAGCTGGATAAGCTCACCACGCATGAACCCTACCATGGCACTGAGCAGGTCCAGACGGCAAATGGAGCAGGTATGCATATTCATAATGTTGGTCATGCTATTCTTTCTACTCCGTCATCTAGATCGTTAGCTCTCAATCACGTCCTTCATGTTCCCAATGCCACTAGTAATCTTTTGTCCATGAGTAAACTTTCCCATGATAATAATGTATTTATTGAACTTCATCCTCATGATCTTTTTGTAAAGGATCGGGACATGAGAGCACCCATTCTTAGAGGTCGTTGCCGTGGAGGTGTCTACGAGATTAAAGCACCTGTTATCAAGCAAGCACTCAGCAGTGTCAAGGTGTCACGTGATATGTGGCACAGCCGTTTAGGTCATCCAGCTTTGCAAATCGCTCAACATGTTCTTCGTAGTCATGAGTTACCTTCCCTCATAGAGTCCACTAAAAATAAAGTCGTTTGTGATGCTTGTCAACAAGGGAAGAGTCATCAACTGCCTTTTTCCTTGTCTACTCGTGTAATAAAGTCTCCCCTAGAAATTATTTATTCTGATGTATGGGGTCTCGCTCAAACATCTGTCAGTGGACATCGTTTTTATGTGAGTTTTGTTGATGGTTATAGTCGTTTCACTTGGCTTTGTTTACTTAAGCACAAGTCTGATGTTTATGATGTGTTTCTCCAATTTCAAAAACATGTTGAACGTCTCCTAAATAAAAAGATCATTCATGTTCAAACAGATTGGGGTGGAGAATATGGGAAACTTCATCCATTCTTTCACAACCTAGGCATTTCCCATCGGGTGTCTTGTCCACACACTCATCAACAAAACGGCACTGCTGAACGAAAACACCGTCACATTGTTGAGACTGGTCTTACTTTGCTTGCTCATGCATCTGTACCTCTACATTATTGGAATGATGCTTTCTCCACTGCTTGTTTTCTTATCAACAGGCTGCCTAGTCGTACTATTGAAATGAAAACTCCCCTTGAACGGTTACTTCATGAAACTCCTGACTATACCTTTTTTAAGGTTTTTGGCTGCGCTTGCTGGCCTCACCTTCGATCCTATAATAATCATAAACTTGATTTTTCGCCCTAAAAAGTGTGTTTTTCTGGGTTATAGTGTGTTACACAAAGGATATAAATGTCTCCACGTTCCTTCCAATCGAGTCTACATCTCAAGGGATGTTGTCTTTGATGAGAACATTTTTCCTTTTGCCAACATGCCCACTTCTCACACTTCCCCGCCGCCTACGGAGTCATCTTTACTATCAGCTGACCACTTTATGGATACTGCATATGCACCGTCTTTGTTCGCTAACCATGGTGCAGGTACGGGACGTGGCCCTCGTCTGGAAATTCTACCAGAATCAGATGTCCAGGAGCACGTTGATTATGCAGTGCATGCTCGTGTGCATGGTTCCTCCTCGGGCTTGGTGGCCATGCATGGATGCGCCTTGGGCTCCTTGCCACACTCGCTTGAGCCTCGCATGCATGTGCCCATGACGCCTAGCTCAGCTCGCATGCATGCGCCTACGTCACCGTCTCCCATGCATGCACCTGAGCCAACGTTGCCTTGTACTCCCGTGCGGACG
Source organism: Poa pratensis (assembly GCA_947311845.1). Taxonomy (NCBI): domain Eukaryota; kingdom Viridiplantae; phylum Streptophyta; class Magnoliopsida; order Poales; family Poaceae; genus Poa; species Poa pratensis. The sequence continues at coordinate 76,968,899 of CAMZMU010000034.1, read as the reverse complement.
AGCGGACCAGCCTGGGACGCGCCATCTCCGACGCCAGCTGATGCGTCCACTCCTGTGTCGCCGGCTGCTGCCCCATCGCCGACACCATCACCAGTGCTCACATCATCGCCTGTACCTGCCACGCCCGAGGTATCTCCTGTTTCATCACCTCCAGCGCCTCCGTCTCGAGCGGTCACTCGTTTGCAGCGTGGTATACGGCAGCCTAAGAAGTGGACTGATGGCACAGTTGCTTGGAGCAGTATTCTGGCAGCTTATACAGCATCTAAAAGCACATCTGAACCACGCGATTATCATGAGGCGCTTCGTATTCCTCACTGGCGTGCTGCTATGGAGGTTGAGTTCTCTGCACTTCAGACCAACGGCACATGGAAACTGGTACCTCCTGTCCCTGGTGTTAATTTAATTGACTCTCATTGGATTTTTAAAGTCAAACTTCATGCTGATGGTTCTATTGAGATATAAGGCTCGTCTAGTTGCTAAAGGATTTAAGCAACGTTATGGTCTCGATTATGATGAGACATTTAGCCCTGTGGTCAAGCCAGTAACCGTTCGTTTGTTGCTCTCTATGGCTCTTTCCAACGGTGGCATCTTCGACAGCTTGATATCCAGAATGCCTTTCTCAATGGTTATCTTGATGAGCAGGTATATATGAGACAGCCTCCTGGTTTTGCTGACTCTGAAAAACCTGGTCACTACTATCAGCTTGTCAAGTCTCTTTATGGTCTGAAGCAGGCTCCTCGTGCCTGGCATGCTCGCCTCAGGTCTGTTCTTGGTTTCTTGGGATTTTCGCCATCAGTTGCTGATACATCACTGTTCATTCTTCAGCATTCCGATGTGACCATGTACCTGCTGGTATATGTTGATGATATCATTGTCATCAGTTCGACTGCTACTGCTATTCCCAAGTTAATTGCTGAGCTCTGTTCTGAATTCTCGGTGAAGGATCTTGGTGTTCTCCATTATTTTCTAGGGATTGAGGTATATTCACCTTCATCGGGCAGTCTTGTTCTTCGATAGCGCAAGTATGCCCTTGAGCTCCTTGCGCGTGCTGGTATGTTAAAGTGCAGTCCAACTACCACTCATATGTCCTCGTCTGAGCGTCTTTGCAGCACTGATGGTGCTGTCCTCTCATCTGACGAGGCGACTCAGTATCGCAGTATTGTTGGCGGACTCCAGTATCTCACAGTGACACGGCCTGATTTGTCATTTGTTGTCAACAAGGTGTGTCAATATCTCCATGAATCCAGAACTCCTCATTGGTCGGCTGTTAAGCGCATTCTTCGGTACGTGCGGTTCACTCTTGACTGCGGCTTGCAGTTTCGGTCTTCCTCATCTTCATTGCTCTCAGCGTTCTCTAATGCGGACTGGGCTGGCAATATGGATGACCGGCGATCCACGGAGTATTTGCTATATTTTATGGAGTTAATCTAATCGCCTGGAGTGCTCGGAAACAGTCTACAGTTTCTAGGTCCAGCACTGAGTCTGAATACAAAGCTCTTTCTAATGCTACCGCAGAGCTTTCCTGGGTACCGTCATTGTTGCAAGAGCTTGGAGTTGTTCAAACCCAGCCTCCAGTGTTATGGTGTGACAACATTGGTGCAACGTATCTGTCGTCCAACCCAGTCTTTCACGCAAGAACGAAGCATATTGAAGTAGATTTTCACTTTGTTCGTGAGCGTGTCAATCAAAAGCAACTGCACATCCGTTTCATCTCGTCGAAGGATCAAGTTGCCGATATTTTCACTAAGCCACTCCATTTACCTTTGTATGAGCATTGTAAGCGCAATCTCAATCTTCTTGTGAAATCATGTGTGATGTGCAACATTGGCAAGTGCTAAATAGAACATTGATATGGATACTATGGATGATATGGATACTTGTGTGTGGTGTGAGTTGTGTAGAACTTACCCTGAGTCAAGTCGTGGACTTGTGCTCGTACTGATTATTTGTTGTAATCACTTTCAGGTGTTGCCGGAGCTGAAGGAACGTGATCGATGACGGGATCGAGGGACAAAACTTAGGAGAAGCTGAGGTCGAGGGATCAAGGTCATGCGAGGCATTCGTGCGAAGGAACAATGAAAGTGAAGGCTACGATGATCCGGGAGGGGCAACGATTTATCGTACATGGCTTGTACCGGAGATGTACGGTACGGAAGATGACACTCGACATGTTGGTCGAGGTCTGAGTTTCTAATGACGTCACGAGGAGCGAGGCATGCGAGGAAAAATATGTGGATGAAAAACGGTGACGGACGGTCACCAGGCTAATGCTAAGCAGAGCATTTGATTATGTGATGGTTTGGAGTTGGAATATTATGCAATATGCATGCATGGCAGCAGCGTTGAGGGCTCCATGTGCATGCATGCATTGACCAGCGATCGATGCATGTGGGCAGCTAGTGCTGCGTGTGTGGTTGCTTTGCTGCATGTGCGTGCGATGGTAGCATGCATGCATGCATGGCAGCAGAGACGAGCGGGCAGGCGCGAGAGGAAGCAGCAGGGCCGAAGGAGCAGAGCTGCATTTGATCGATGCGCTGGATCGCAGAACCACAGACGTACTCTGTGGTCAAGCGGTGGATTCGGACGTCACGGCGTAGCGGAAAAGTTATTTTCCGAACCGACGTTGGAATTAGGTTTTGTGGCGGCGGATCGACCGTCTTTTGCATTATGTTTAACGGTTTTGCCTAGCTCTTTTAAATAGAGGGGAATAGGCTAGGTTTTTTAGGGCGTCTCAGGAGAGGAACTCAGATCTGTAGCCTAGAAATTATTTGGAGAGTTTTTTGATGCTGGCACGTATCTTTTGTAATCGATCGATATCGTTGCAATAAAGTGATCTTTGGCGGTGTTATCTCTGGACTTGTCTAATCTTGCTGAAATCTTCGGGTTAGATCTCTTTAATATTTTGCTGCAGGTTTTCACGAGATCAAGAGAAGTTTGTGGTGCGATTAATCTGTCTTTCTTGCTAATTCTCGAAATTAGATCTAGATTGATTTTCGCAGTCTTCTGTCAGCTGTTACTGTTCTGATTATATCTTTTAATTCGTAACTCCGATCGAGCTGATTCTTTTTGCGTTGGTTAGATAATTTCCATCCCTTTAAGTGGAGTACTCAAACGTATTTTTTGGTTCAGTAGATCTTGAGATACGACTGGTTTATTATCACGAACAGATTAGGATTTCAGGGATTAGAATTTTGAAAAAGTTGTAATTTACTTCCGCGCAATCATTCACCCCTCCCCCCCCCCCCCCCCCCCCCCCCCCCCCCCCCCGATTGCCTATCTCGATCCCTCAATTCTACCAGTTGAGATTGAGGGAGGGTGTTAGAATATATATACGTATACATATAGGACTCATATTTGTACACTTGTGTCAACATATAATGAAACGATCCCTACCCGACGAGGTGCGTCGGGACAGCCAATTAGTCTTACGTCTTTTACTTTGTTTGGCCGGGCTGCTATTCTATGTGTATTAATCTCCTCCTTCTGCTCAGCCATCAAACTATTTCGTCGAGCTCTATCACGTTCACGTCTTTCTTGATTTTTATTATTTGTTGATTCAACGTTGTTATCCATTTTCTGCAACCACAACAATACATAAAAGTTATACATCCAATACTCAGATTGTTCAAACAATAACTGAAAAATGAATGCAAAAAGAGAGATATTGTAACTAAGAAATACAAAGCCAAAACTCCAGACTGTTCTAAACTTGTAATGTTTTGATGCAATAACTGAAAATCAATTTGACAAAATCAGATCGATTATTATTAACGAAACATCATTGCTTATTATCTACATCGTCTGTGACTCTGTGAGCTTGTGTTAGGGAGTACATACTGGGCTTAATTTCCAAAAACCTTAGGGACTTAGGGACTAAACTGTAAACGTGTGCTAACGTTTCAAGAGGTACCGTGGGTTGTTTTTTGAAAAGCTAAGGTGCTAAAGTGAAACACTGCTCGACGTACGACCGCCACAGTTAGCAATATTATATAGTAGAGATTTGTTAAGAAATCGCTCAAAGATGTACAACGTTCTGAAATAACTTGGTCTGGCACCAAAACATAGGACTAGACTCGCCGCAAAAACCTTTTCCGAAATTTAATTTGTATATATTCCATTATAATTATAATATATATTTGTGGAACGATGCTCAACATTGCTTATTTGAGTCCCCGAAATAAATAAAAATGCTTGAAGGAAATGCTTTCAATCTTTCTTTTTTGTCTTTGTGTGTCTACTTGGGAACAGTCGCCGTGACAAGGAAGCCATCGCCATCAGGCATCACGACGACGAGGCCTTCGTCTCCGGCGGCCACGATTCTGCAGGACACATGCACGGGCTTGACATTCCTGAGCGTCAGCTCCTCCAGCCCCAGCTCGGTCCACTCCGCGGCTTCCAGCGCGTACCCGGCGCCACCCTTGTTCAGGCCATCCGCCGCGACCGAGGTCTCGACGGTGGTTGCGCCGCGGGCGGGGTTCCCGGGGCGACGATGAGTGTGAACCTCGAAGCCCTGTCCATGCCGAGCACCTCGCTCGCCCGGTCAATGCAGGCCGCGGCGAGCGCGCGGAGGTCGACACCGGCGGCGGCGGCGGTCCTGAAGAGCACGGTCTGGGCGTGGACGCCGTCGGCGGTGACGGAGTTGATGGGAAAGGACCTGATGCGCCTGCAGCAGATCTCCGGGCGCTGGAAGTATGCCATGTACTGCATCATGGGCCTGACGACGGTCTTGTTCTTCTCCTTCATCTCGGCGTGGATGCGCGCCCACTCGAGGAGGAACCGAGTGAGGGACAGCGGGTCGGTCAGCAGCGCCGTGCAGCTGACGCCGATGGCGTATTCACCGTCCTGGAATCGGTTCAGCTGCAGTGGACAGGTTCAGGTGAAACTGAATCAGAATTCATTCATGCATGCACTTCTGTTTTCGGCTAAGCAGGAGTATACTAGAGTACGAGAAGTACAGTGTACTGTGGAGTGCGGAGCATGGACTGAACTGACGCTGTCACTCGTGAATAGGATATCAGCGATACGGTATTGGATTGAATGAATTGCTTTTCGATCACCTGTCTGGGTGTTAGGTTTGGTCATTGATTGGATCGGAGGTGACGTGTTCTGCTCCCACATACCCCCCCCGGCTGCGGCACCGTTCCGTTGTCCCGAGCGCTACATTTAACTTTGTCGGTGATGTTTCGCGGTCATAATTAGTGTACATTAACTACTATGATCCGTATTTGGTTTAAAGGAATTTCATATGAATTTTAAGGGAATGCCTAGGGCTCACTCGAGTGAGAATTAAGTTAGATGATGCTATCCAGTTGCATGTGCAACTCACATCTAACACAAATCACGATGTAAATCTAACGAGAATAGAATTGAGTGAGACCTAAGCTAATTCTCACTCGAGTGAGAATTAGCAAAACCGGAATTTTAAAGGATTTGATACTTAAGAAATTTATCTTATAGAGTTGTTAGGTTTGTAGGATTTGGAACTATGAATTTTTTTTACGGTCTACTTTGTATGAAATTGCATGGTAAAAAGTTTTCAAAATTGTTTCTTTGTCTCCGTGACAACTAGAGTATGCACATATTGTAACGGATTTCTACATAATTGTTTCATATGACTTGTTATTGTAATCCTAGGTTTTGGTATTCTTATATTTTAAAACCCTGCTAACCAAACATGCTCTACAATTCCGACATCAAAAGAAGAAACAAGAAATGATTTTGGCTCGTTTGGACACGAAGTATGTTAAATACCATAGCTTTTAGGAAACCATGCTTTTGCAAATACTTCACAGAGGCCAGGAGCTCAACTGTAGTTCTGGCAATACCACAGCTTTTAATACTGTAGTTTTTATCATTGCCAAACACTTGAAAAATACTCAAAGCCATAGTAGTATTTTAGAAAACTGAAGTATTGCTCAAATACTTCAAAAAAAACTTTGCATCCAAACGCAACCTGAACCTATTATATTTTAGATGGACCCGAGTTACTTAGGGAACGAACGACGCCGGGTGCAGCCCGGCGTCTTGTGCACCAACAAGCTGCACGCCGGTCAACTTTGTGCGACGAACAAGCGCACATATAATCTCTTTGTCTTTTCTTGTCCAAAAAGAACCAAATGTGCAACGGCATGTAACTTTTTTTTTCTTTCGGGAACGGCTTCTAACTGACAAGACCATGTAGAGGCTGACGATCACGAGAGATGGACATATTTTTGGCAGATAGGCCGGAAAGGGAAACCCAAGCATATCCTTGTACGTATAGAAATGGACTTGACTCGTTGCCCCAACTGCCAGTCAGACCGCTATAAATGGGCTAGCACGATTTAACCATCATATTCTTATATTTGGCATCTGCTCCGTGTCTGGCCCTTTTTTCCTGTATTTCTTTTGTTTTTGTCTTTGGCTATGAGGGCATCCAATTTCTAGATGCACCTAACTCCGTGTTCTTTCTTCTACCTTAATCAATGAGGCAGCGATTGTCTGTCTTTGTAAGAAAACACTCTGTCTGTTGATTTAGTACAAAGTTGCAGTAAAATAGCGACGACTAGTATGAAACGGAGGGAGAATGATTATCGATCATCCGACGTAAAGCATATATCTCTCTCTTTTTTTTTCTTTTTCTTTTTTTGCTTATTTAGGGTTCAGAAATTTCCAAGATTTTCAATGAAATGTGCAACTTTAGCAAGATATGAGCGCAACAGATTTTTGTAAATCGAAAAGTTCAGGATATTACCGAAATTTAAGAGGGATAACTCAGAAGCCGACAGGGCCAACGAGCGTGGAGCCGTGGACATACCTGCATGAAGAGGAGCGAGCACATGTCGGGATCCTCCGCGCTCACGTCGACCCACGGCGCCAGCGCGGCCTCCTTCCGTACGCGGTCCTTGTCCACGAGGAACTCGTCCAGGGTCGCCTCCACCGTGGCCTGCTGGAACCTCACGCCGGCGTCGTTCAGCTTCACCTCCCACGACCCGTCGGCGCGGCGCCGGAGCCGGCCCGCCATCTCCGGGAAGAAGCACAGTACCTCGCCCAGCGACTCCTTCACCCAGATGCCTTCCTCCCACGGCGCGTCGTCGGCGCGGTAGTAGAGCACCGCACGGAGGCGCTGCTGCAGCGCGGCCTCCGGGAGCGGCGGCGCCGACACGGAGATGAGGCGCGTCCTGTCCGGCTCCACCACGCGCGTCGGCAGGCCCGTCTGCACGGACTCGATGTGCACTTGAGGAGCCGCCATTTTGGGCTTGCAGGTGGTGTGGTTTCGCACTTGATTTCGCGGAGGCTACTTGCTGGTAGGAGCTGCTAGTAGTGAGTGCTCTGGAAGTATGGAATGGAGGAGGAACCCTACTTATAGATGATTAATTTGTCCCCGAGGTGGCGTGCAGCGTAAATGAATGAGACTGAATTGATCTACATTTTTAACGCAGTGGAGGCCAATCCACGGCGGTGTATCATCAATTATGTAGTTAGCAGAATTAATGTGGGTGCAACAAGCAGCGCTATTTGCATTTCATTAAAAGGGGTAGAGTCGTAGAGATGACAGTGGGGTGGGTTTGGACGGGCGAAGGTCCCATCCGTGCCCATGTCCATCAACCCATCCATTGCCTGCCCGCAAAGATAGTCGTAGACAGAAAATGTTATCCGTAGCCATAGCCAATAGATATATGTAACTATCCATGGATGTCTACGGAAATACATGAAAACAAAAAAATCAGACGTAAAAAAATGTATAAACAGCAATCAAATAATTGCAAAATAACATCCCAATCAACATAAATTTAATTGTCTCATTGTCACATAACACAATTAGGTGATTTTTTACCCCTTGGATTTTGAATAAATGTAATTATAATTATTTCACATAGTATCAGCCACTGACATGTGGGTCCCACTCGTCAAACAAATATTCAATGAATATCCATGGCCATAAACAAAAGGCAATGGGCTGGATATCCATGACCATGGATATTATTGCCATCCCTAAAAAGAAGTAAATGAATACAGGGTTGAGGTGTGTACAATTCACACCGAAACAAACTAGAGGTCTAACTGCAAAAAAGGGAGAAGAATAACGGGTGCTGGAAATATATGTGCTAGCTCTTGTTCATTTGAAAAATTCCTGTTAAAACTCAAAAGACCTCACATAAGGTGGATGTCCAAATCTCTACTCCCACACATTGCTAGTGAATGAGATCTAGTGGGTCTCCCCATACCACCCAATGATGGAATGAGGAGAGGAACATAACACTACACACGCGTGCTCGCTCGCTCGCCTGGCAGGGTTTGGGTATGAGCGGCATGCGCGTGCATGCGACATGCGTGTGAATGGTTCGCAGAAATCCGGACCAACGCCTTGGAGGGGCATAGCTTCCTTTTTTCATTTTTTTTTATTTCATGTATCTTAAGTCTACGATTGGAAATCTAGTCGGTTGAGATCGTGATCTCGACACGACACAGTTCGGTTCTTCTCATACCTATCGACCACCACCAAAGACACGTCAAACCGGGCTAGGGTTTTCGCCTCCTCTCGCTGCTTTCATCGTCATCGTCATCTACTCCATCCCGAGCAATGGCATGCACCGGCGAACGGTAGAGCATGTCTCTGTAACCTCTCGCTCTTATGATGCGGAATAGGGCAAATTCGTTTTTTAGGAAGCGCTTTGCACAATTTCTCGTGTTCTTCTTCACTCGGAATCTAGTGTCCAAGTCGGGCGGTGATGCATACTATCATCTTTGTCGCCGTCTTGTTCGACCGCTCTTCATCAATGTTGTCGTCAACAAAATAACCACTGCAGCAGCTACGGTAACTTAATCTACAAATGATCAGTACATGGCATGTGATCCAATCCACTATGTAATTATGGTTGATGTTGCATGTGCGGCGCTATTGTTCATGTTTAATGCATCTACTATGGTCGAATTTCACATGATAGCAGTTGTTTTAATCATGATTCATAGATTGGCTATCAAGATCTTACCGACTCCGCCAAGAAAGTGTCAAGCTTCAACTTCCATCTTCATCTAACCAAACAAGGCATACGACATCTCTTGGAGTGTCGAAGGGAACAAAGTGATCTAAAGGTGGATTAAAAACTTGCCCGGCTGACGAAATCATTAGGCACTGCCACAAACTTGTTTGAATAGAAGCACCCATCATCCAACCTCGATGGAAAACGACATCGTCCAACAACCGAGACGACAAACAGGCACTGCGACTATTGCTCCAACAAACAGCCCAATAGGGTAACGATGCAAGGGATGTCGTTGTTGTCCAATCCAGGAACTAGGCCGGGTCTAGGGTTTTTGCCCGGAGCACACATAGATCGGACGAAGTGTGGAAGCTCCACGGTAACAACTAGAATGAGGAAGACGGCGCCGAATGGATCCTTTTTAATCACACAGGAAAACTAGTCTTGCTTAGAGGAGTTACGTGTCTTAGATGATATCAAATTGACTGGTGATTACTGCTAAGCGGTCGATCATTTTTTGATGTGACGTCCATGCTATAATACATTTTTAACACTTCAAATATATCCTCTAGGTTGGCCCCTCCATAGGCAAGTACTTCAAGCATGCAGGTCGACGTACCACTTTGGTGAATTCGGTTCTCACCTCTTAAACGATCTATTACCTTAACTCCCTCGACATTCTTGTCGAGGTTCTACCAAGTCTTGAGTGCTAATTCGATTTTTTCCTCTAAGCCATAACGAAAAAGATCTCAGGCGTAAATGGAAAATTAATTAGGCCACGGCTTGCAAACAAACTTCCTTTGGTGGTATTGGCTTTCTAAACCTGTCAAAGTCGTCTCTGATGGCCTTGGCTCAAGTGGACTTCCCCAGCGTGCCCTTCGGTTGGCTCGAAAATATATGTAGCATGACCGGCATGGAGTTATTCACCCCCATGAAAAACGTTAGCCTCGAAAATGGAGAGAATGGCTGCTTTGGAAACACTCCATGGGTTTCAAGGCTGCGCCCTAAGTACATTCCTCCCTCCATTTATGCCATATCTAAAATGAAATTTGGAGAGTGCAAAAGGCGCTTGCTCAGGACCCATGGCTTAAGAAAATTGATATAAGCCGATGGTCTCATTGTTTGCCACATCCAAGGAATTTCATCATCTTTGGCCTTTCACTTTCCATGTGTAGCCTATTTTAAATCTCGAAAAATCCATCTCATGGAAGCTTACCACGCCCGGCACATTCTGCTCAGCATCGCCATACAAATCTCGATTCGTCAAATCCATTCATCTAAGATGAATTCAAATGTTTGAAAATATTGGGAACCCCGATAATGCAAGTTCTTCTCTTAACTTAACATTCAAAACAGAGTATGGATGGTTGAACGCCTAGAGAATATACGGTGTCCGAACTATGGTGTTTGCACTCTTTGCCGCGCTCTTCGCTCGAAATGACGACACACTTGCTATTCCAATGACGCTACTCATCCCGCATCTGGATGATGACGCTCCTTATATTGGCCGCATGGGAGATATGGAATAAACCAAATGCTACCGTTTTAAAAAAGAAGAACCTTCATAATTAGTCTTCACGCATATAAACCTCTAGGCGTCTACTTGGATTTTAGCTAGCGCAAAGCATTTGGTTCACCTACTGATAGGAGCATAAGGACTTTTTTTTTTGCATTTGGCCCATTTGTACCATTAAACTTCTTCATATTTAATGAATGGAGCAAATCAAGAGCAAATCGAGCAAGACCCGCAAATAGTGTCCAATAGTTTTGAAGCTCGAGGATAAAATCTCACTCCAGCTGAGTCTCTTAACAAGTATTTATTTTAGTCTGACACAAATATATCCCAAAGCACTATACTAGGGATTCCTTCTAACACCGTCAACAACTTTTTTTCTCCACTAGATGTTTCTACGTCTAGAAAATTTGCCCATCCCACGGGCACTAGAAGCTACCAGTCTCCCTCCTTCGGGTGTTGGGCCACATCTCCCTCTCCACTACCAAACCAATGGGTCGATGATGCCCCCACCCCGTATGCCTCGGGATGCCTCCCGCACTTCTGCCATGCCTTGCAACACCCCCCCCCCCCCACCCTCCCCTCGCAACCCGCATGCGGTTTCGAGAGGACATGCCCCAGGTGAATGTTTTCTGGAAAAGCTCCCCGACGTCCTCGAACCCCTCACGACCATCACCTTGACGTTGTTTGCCTCCTTCCGAGCTCTGCCAAAGCTACGCGCCACCGATCCAGGTTACGTGTTTGGTACATAATGTCAACTTGTGTTATTATGCACAACATGATAATAGTGATCTAAATCAAGATAAGGATTTCGGCTACAACTAGTTGGACCGAGAGTTGAGACTAGAGAAATTCCTTGAAGTACATCTGAATACTAAATACAAACAGGTGCATGAGCAACTTCCACTTCCCATCGAGCATTTATGGTGCTTCACAACGCCATGTGTATGTTTACTTCCATCTTGTACGGTTGTACCTTCAGTTTCCCTAAATATTTTTGTAGTCGCGAACAACCCTGAATTGGTTAATAGGGAAAACTCCCATTAACTTTTCCACCATGTCCAGTAATGCTGTCCGCTTATCTTTTATCTCCTGTCAATCCTGGCCCAAGCTAATATTTAGCTGAACCTTAGACAAAAATGTGCCAGTGACCATGATATTTATTTTCTTTTCATGTAGCACGCTCCTTTCAGAATTCACTGATATCTGCCAGAATGTACTGATAGTGACTACTGTTAATAGCCTGACAGCGATGGGTCATACCTACAGCAACAGTATCATACTACCGAGCTAACGACGTCCAACAAAATGGTTCGAATGAATTGCCAACAAACCGTGCATATTATGCTGGTATGGACACAAATTCAGGAGTTAGCCATAGATATCGTGGTTACTCCTAACTGCAAACAGGTGTGGGTCTTGATCAGACCAATCTAACAAGCCAACCGCGTGTGGATGGAGTGGCGATAAGTAGCATCATCCAACCACCCCATTGCCATCTACGGGTCAGGAGTCGAAGCTAGCTGGATATCAAATTTTAGGGTTCGAGAAAATGAAACGGCCCGCTACCGATAATATCAGCCCAGTGGACTATATTATGATAATTCTGTATACCCACGCGCGACGGTTATGGTTCAACAACACACGCGCGACGGATAGCGTCCCAAATGTTTCCGGATTAACATGTCAGAAAAATGGAGGCCCAATGCGTATTGGACCAACTGATCGAGCCCAAACGCACGCAAATCCATCATATACTGTACATCTCTGGAGTTGCTCCACATTCGGTCGATCGGTTCGTGAAGCGTGCAAAATGCCGCAGTGGGACCCGCTGTTGTTGTAGTGCGGCACAGCATATATGTCGGCATCAGACAAAAGTGCGACACGTGATAAGTGATGCGCGAACCGTGGTCTAGCCTGCCGATTTCGCCTCGGTTAACACTCCCATCAGTCATCAGTGTGATCTTCACGTGGTGGTTGAGCCGGCCGGGTTAGTATTACGTGCGCATCAACGCCGAATCACTGACATGTGAGTCTGTCATCTCCTCGTCTTATCTCATGTCCTTTACCAGATTAGCCAACCTTTTGTTTTCTGCACATGGATCATACCTATGTGGTGCAAGGAATCGTGGGAGCAACCATGCTATGCTACCGGCTCCGCTAGATCCCGCCGGAAAAGCGAGCGTCAGCGTTTCCTTGATCACTAGTGGCTACGCTGAATTCAGCACGAGGAACTCGACGCTATTGATTCGGAAACACGGCCCGAGAATCGCGGCCGTCCGTCGTGGAGGAACGAGATGGAGAAAAACACGACGAGTGCGACGTCCAGCAGGATCGGTCGCGCTCTCGTCGACGGTGAAGGGGCGCCATCACCAAAGGCGAAAACTTTCGGCATCCAACTTTCGTTGGTCCTGAATTCTGCTTTTGTTTCCGGTGTAGTTTATGGAGATTCTCTTGCGTGACGCAGCTCAGCGGTGTACTGCCAAGTGTTTGAAGCAAAACCAAGAGGACTCATATCGCCACAAATCCAGCCGTGGTACGCAACTTTTCGTCCCTCTCAGCGTCAGCATCCTTTCGCACTGCATATCGAGATCTTGTGAAAAAAGAAACATAGGCGTAAAGCACGTGCTATTATGCTTGGTTTTGGGTATGACCAGTGGCGGAGCCTGGAATAATTGAGACGAGGGAGACGAACACATAAGGTTTAAAAAATTTAAACCGAAAAAACGAGTCTATTCAACAAAATAAAAGGTCCATGGAGATTCAAATATTTATAAGTCATAAAGAACATTACCAATGGCATACAAATAACTTAAAAATAACTTTAAAACTTCGACTCGTGCAATTTGAATTGGACAATTGGCAGGCACCATATGATCTCATACAAGAGATACCTACGATATATGACAAATTTGTGAGTCTAAATAGTAGCACATGAATACTAACGGTATTAGCTTCTTATAGGATAGTATCTTACCATTAAATTGTAGTTGTGCTGGCAAGATGGAACTTCCGAGGTAGATGACCTCGATGATTCCCTAAGGCATGAAAAGGTAGCATAATCTGTCAGTCATCAATTTTTGCAAATATTTGTTTCTCAACATAGCAAACCATTGAGCCAGTCATCATCAATCTTGTTTCGAAGATCCGTCTTTACAATATTCATGACCGAGAAAGCCCTTTCAACTGATGATGTTGCAACCGGCAGTGTCAACGCAAGTGCAATGAGGCAGTAGACCAATGGAAATATCAAATGTTGTCTAGTTTGAACCAACTTGAGAGCAAGACCACCCAGAGTATCACAGGATAAGAAATCAGGACTTCTCTTTATCACATCAATATATATGTTGAGTTGGTCAACCAAGACATACCAATCATGTGAAGAGAAATCCACAGAGTAAATATTGGCAAGTTCAAGTAGCTTCTCATGATCAAAGCTGCTGGTCAGGACCGTATTCTGAGCCCCTAAAATGTGGGCCCCACCTATCAAATGGGTATCTACTGGAAATAAATGGAACAAAATCTTAATCCATGCCAAAACTATGAATTCGTGGGTATCCGCCCCATGAAATAAATGGACAAAAAATGCCCTCCATACCCGTGCCCTGCGAGGTGGATATCCATGGATACCCGGATCTAGGGATATTATTTTCATCCATACGTGGCGTTGATCTTGTCAGAACTGTATCTATGAAAATTGGTTGGAATGTAAAACATTCAGATTGTACATATTCTGCTCCACGAATATCGTGCGTGAGGCTTATGTGTTGCCAAGTGGTGTGGGAACAACGCATATATGCGGGAATACAAGCTTATGTCTTTGTTCGGCAATTTCAAAACTAGAAGGCATGAGGTGGTGATCAAGCGACTGTAGTGACACGTCGTGATCAAGATTTAGTTTCACGTCTTCAGTGCCAGGACTGGAGCTCCGGGGCAAAACAATTGGTGTGAATTTTGTCAGGCATAACTGGCAATGATGGTGTTTCTGCATCATTTGCTGAAGGCATTGCATGGTATTTTCACGGCATGCCGGACAAATAGGGCCAAAGTGTGTGTGTGTGGGGGGGGGGGGGGGGGGGGGGGTGTCCGTTTGGAGATGCTCTCACGGCGCGGTGGAGTAGCCACAAACCCGTCCTTCAACGTGTGGGCGGACATGTTTCCTCGAAGAGGTGGGGACAAGTCGACAAGGCTACAACCTGCAGGCAGGGGTGGCAGCGCTTGGGCCTCTATCCTCCAGCCGCTCCGGGCTTGTCGAGGCGCTCCACGCGGTGCGTGTAGTGGCTGCTTACCCATTCCACCGCTCCAAGTTGCTGATGCATGTAAAATGCATACATGAACTTTGCATTATTTTACTTATATTCCAGTCATATTTGCATCATATAAGGGTTATATCACTGTTTTATAATGATTTTGGGAATATTTGGTATGTTTCCTAATTTTATGGAATTAACCCTGCACAGTCAGAAAACCCTGTTTTCTATATTTTAATGTTTCAGGGACACAAACGACGTCCAAATGACCTAATATTTTACGGGCATCAGTTTTTGGAAAGAACAAAGCGTAAGAGCCAAGGAAGCGCACGAAAGGAAGCCGGAGGCCAAAGTTGAGTGGGCCCACGTGGCCAGGTACATGGGCCGCGTGGGACCCCCCTTTTGGTCCTCGGAGCTCCGTTGCCGTCGATCTTTCCTCCACCGACTCCGTCTTGACCTAAAACCGACTATAAAAATAGCCCCCCGACGTTCTCTGGAAGGAGCGCCGCAGAAACACAGAAACACCGAAACAGAGACCTGGAGCTGCAGATTGGAGGGGGAAAACTCCGGCGGGGCGCTGCCGGCGTGGTCTCCATCTTCTCCAACGACTTCTCCACCGTCTCCATGATGAAGAGGGAGTAGTCCACCCCTGGACTATGGGTTTGTGGAAGTAACTTATGTATCTCTCCTCTCTCTTGAGCTTCACTAATTAGTACCGTATGAGCTGCTGAACATGATTACGGTCATCTATGTAATACCTTTGTGGTGGATCTTTTTATGAGTTAATATATGTTTGAGATTGCAATGGTTTTGTTTCAGTTATGAAAGTAGATGCATATTATGTACCCCGTTCTTATTTACTTGTCATGATCAAGCATGTTTATGAGAGCGTGTGAGGGGGAACGTGTGCATTAGTTGGAGTAACGGGGGGTGGCTAGTGCAGTGAACGTGAGAGAAAGTTCTGCGATCCACTTGGGTATCTCTACCTTACTTTGTTGCCTCACTAGGGATAAAAAGAAATACCATGCTACCAGATGTGGGTGTGACCATTGCCACTTCCTCCATGACTAGATCTAGCATGTTCTTATTTTAACTTCATGTCATGATACTTATTGCTATACTCTGAGTTATCTTAATTACTGAGGTGTTATGATTTAGTTCGTATCTTGGTGGAGTATAAGAGAGACTAATAACAAAATGTCTCTATGTTAGGACGTGATGCCCATATAATTATAACTTGTCATTAAACTGTTGTGTTGCAATCTCATATGTCAACTCTAGTGTTCCATTGTCTACCACTTTATTAAAGAGAGAGTACATTTGTGAAACCATGAACCCCGGTCCATTTTTAATCATAAGAAACACCTTTCCAACCACTTTTACCACTTTTCCATTTTCTGCCATTTAAAAATCTGAAAATACAAAAACACTTTTACATCTTGCATTCATCATATAAAACCCAAAAATATCATTTATCATTGCTACCACCATCCTTGCATATTTATTTACCACCACTGCATATTTATTTCTTGTTTGCATTGCATATTATCTTGATATCATTCTCACACCTTGTGCTTGACAACCACTAGGTGAGGTTGAGACCAAAAATTTATTTGTTTTGTAGGTAACCAAAAGAAGGATAGGAAAGATAAATCTTCACTACTGATTCCCCGAGAGTTCGATATTAAACCCTCGAGTCACCCCTCGTGGGGAAAACACGTCTTCCACTTACTACACACTCTGCACTTGGAGTCTCAACCTAACCCATTTACTTTTCACGCTGGTAACTACGTGAAGAGCCATCAAGACTGTTTTCTGGCGCCGTTGCCGGGGAATCATTGCTGAAAGGTTTATCCAAGGGTCCCCGGCACTAGCTCTGTTTTCTGGCGCCGGGTTTATCCAAGGATATCTCACCAAGTCAACTTCATCACCAACTTGTGCTAACACCTAAGCTTGGGGAGGTTGCACCTACGTGAGCATCATCTTATCCATCTTTACCTTCAAAGCAATTTATCTTGTTTTGTCATTGTCTTGCATTTTTAAGTTCGGTTTGCATATTCATTTTCAGTTTTGCATTTTGTGTTGCATTTATTATTTCGGTTTGCATCATTTAGTGTCATTTTATTTTCAGTTTTGCATAATTTTTTAAAAAACACATAAAAACTTGCTAAAATGGGAGACAGAACTAAGTTGTGTGATTACACAAACACTCCAAATGATCAATTTATTGCTAGGCCCATTGCCACACCTGAGATAAAAGTTGATAGTTATGAAGTAAGTCCTAGTTTGTTGAACTTGATAACTAGGGAACAATTTGGCGGTAGTGCTATGGAGGATGCCTCTATGCATCTTCATGATTTTGTTGAAATATGTGACATGCAGAAATTTAAAAATGTGGAAAGTGATATTCTAAAACTGAAGTTATTTCCTTTCTCACTTAGAGGAAAAGCTAAAGAGTGGCTGCATTCATTACCTATTGATAGCATTAAAACTTGGGATGATTTAAAAGAAGCTTTCATTAAGAAATATTATCCTCCTGTTAAAATTTTGCAAAATAGAAACAACATTCTTTCTTTTAGGCAAAATGAAAATGAACATGTTGCTATGGCTTGGGATAGGATTAAACTTATGCTTAGAACTTGTCCATCACATGGGGTTAACGAATGGACCATATTACACTCTTTTTACAATGGTCTAAATTACATGTCTAGAAATATTCTTGATTCCGCTGCTGGAGGGGCTTTTATGGGAAAAACTATAGTAAGAAGCTAAGAACATATTGGAATGTATTTTGCAAAACTATAGTCAATGGCATACTGATAGAGCACCTAATCCTTCTAAGAAAGTGAACTCCATAGAAGAAACAAATGATTTGCCATCTAAAATGGATACTATTCTTGCTTTCATTAATAAACAAAATATTGAAAATGTGCCTTTGCAAGAATTAGTTGGTAATAATCCTGAAAATATTGATGTCAACTTCATTAGGAACTATGGTAATAATGGGTATGGTAACAACAATTATAGCTCTTATAATAAACCCCCATATGTTCCCAACAATCGTCCTTCTATTCCATATCCTAATGCTAGTGATAATAATTGGAAGTCTATGCCACCACATAATGATAATTTTGAGGCTAATAAAATTCTTATGGAACAAGTTGCTAGTCATAATACCATGATACAAGAGCTGAATAAGTCTGTTGCTTCTATTAGTTTTGATATTAAAGGCTTACAACTCCAAACTGCAGAACTAGACAAAGCCTTGTCAAAACTAGCTGATAACCAAGCCACTCTATTGAGCATGTCTGCAGGGAAACCACAAGCCCCACCTGTGGTTGGAATGAATTCTATTAATATTGCTGAAAATATTCCTCTTACTTTAGAGGAAACTCTTGATGAACTATTGAACTATCCTGAATACTTGTTGCCTTTTATGTCTCAACTTGCTGGTTTAAAGGAAGAAGTTAATAAAACTGAACATGATGAATCTCTTATGTTGATTGAGTTAGAAAAGAAAGTTGAAGAAGTTAAAATGCTTACTGAAGTTAAGGAACCATGGCTTGACTTAGAGAATTGTAGTTTGCATGAATTAATATCCATCTTACAAAATTTTGCAAGTGATCCTTCCATCAACTCTAACCAAGCTGGTTTTGGTTCTTATATTGCTAATCATGTGTTAAAACAAAAGATTGCTAGGTACAACCAAGAGGCTATGATACCACCTAAGCATGGGGATATATGGATTCCCAAAGTCCTAGTAACCATTGGAAAAGAGACACACCATGCTATACTTGATCTAGGATCTAGTGTCTCTGTTTTATCTAAAGAACTATATGATATACTTGGTTTTGGTTCTTATATTGCTAATCATGTGTTAAAACAAAAGATTGCTAGGTACAACCAAGAGGCTATGATACCACCTAAGCTTGGGGATATATGGATTCCCAAAGTCCTAGTAACCATTGGAAAAGAGACACACCATGCTATACTTGATCTAGGATCTAGTGTCTCTGTTTTATCTAAAGAACTATATGATATACTTGAATTGAAAAATCTTGAAAAATGCTCTATTGAACTTGCACTTGCTGATGATTCCATTAAACATGCTTTAGGAAAAGTAAGTGATGTTATGGTAGAGTTACATATGACATTTGTGCCTGTTGATTTTCTAATCATGGATATGGGGAATAAAACCTCTAGTCCAATTATTCTTGGAAGACCTTTTCTTCGTACTACAGGTGCTATCATTGATTCAAAAGAAGGGAATGTGAAGTTTCAGTTTCCACACAAGAAGTGCATGGAACACTTCCCAAGGAAGAGGGACACCAAAGTTCAAGCTCCCTCATGAGCTTCGTCCACTATAAACATCAAGTAAGAAGCCTAGCTATATGGCTATAAAGAAAGCGCTTTACGGGAGGCAACCCGGTTGTTTTTATTTGTGATTTTCTTTGTGTCCTCTTGCTGTAACAAGAGACTTTGTTTATAGTTTAGTTTCTGGAATTTTTAATAAAGTGCCAAGTTTTACTCATTTTGGTTTGAAGAAGTTGCTTATAGCGTTCGGAGATTTTATTCCTGCACGAATCTGTGCACGGTATGATTTTTAATTTTTATTCTGTAACTCCGAATGAGCTCATATTTGAACTGTAGTTGCAACTTTTCATCCTCTGTATGCATGAATTTTTCGGAATTTTTCGACAAAGTTAAGTAGGGTAGAAAAATACGTTTTGCTGCTGCTGTTTTTCTGGACAGATTCTGTCCCATTTTGTTTGATGCATGCTTTGAACTTTTAACTTGAATCTTTTTGATCCAATTGAGTTTATGAGTAGGCATACAACATTATACACTTTCTGGACATCATATGAATTTTTGTTCAAGGATTATATGCAGCAAGAAATCTATTTGTTTATCACTACTAATGCACCCCACAGAAAAAGAAATGGGAGAAACGGTGTTTTGAAGTTTTTTCACAGGGATTAGAGGAGATGCACCAAGAGCTATCCAAGGATGGTGAAGACCATAAGCTTGGGGATGTGAAGACAACCCCACTGGACCTACACACTCTCGGTTTGCACACGTCTAACTTCTGTTTTTCGATCGAAACACTTTATCGCATAAACTTGGAGCGTCTTTTTGTTTGTTTTGGTTTGATTTTTATTTTGTGAGACCACCACACTATCATTTATATATGAGAGAGCTACTGGAAATTTGGGTTGAATTATGTTGGATGCTATTATAGATTGGGAAAAGGGATGTTGAGTTGATTTTAAAAGATACATATAGTTGCATGATTCATGAGCTTGTTAATGAGTAATAATTTGCAAGTATTTTATCAAGAGCTATCTTTTATTCATGTTTTGATGCTGAATGTTATTTACTTGTTTAACATGGATTAGTTAGTTCTATGGACACTCATGCATGCATTTAGATGGTCAACTTTCTCCCTCTTGCTAGCCCAAAAATTCCAACAAGCAAAAACTTGTTTCCAACACCTTCAACCAAAGTTTTTCCAGTGAGTCCACCATATCTACCTATTAGCTTTATGCTATTCCGAGTATGTTTATCATGATATTTGTGTTATCTATACCTCTGAATGAAAATGCTTATGTTGTTGATTGTTATGGGAAAAGTTGGTTATAGAGCTCTCTCGAACTTGATGCACACTTTACTTTATTGCATAAATAAAATATGACCCATTGTGATTAAAATTATGATGTTGTGGGCTTGACAAATGTCTTTGGTTGAGAGTTAGCTCATATGTGCTGTCACATGGCAAGCTTTCAACATGCACTTCATTTCATTTAGTTGATATCATGTACTTTTGTTTATGGATGCTTACCATGGGTGAAATAAATGTGGAAATGAAGTGAGTTTAAATGAGTTTGTATAAATGGTTAGAGAGACGCCTGGGCCGCTAATCTAAGCCATGCATCATTCATGGTGGAAATTTACTTACATGCTATGGTGAACCTTCTGTGATACACCTTACAATAAAAAGCTATCTAATGGTAAATAAAAAGGGTGTTGAGATTGTTCATTGTGTTTGTTTGTCTTGTCATTTTGATATGGGCTTGTTCCATATCCTGGGACAAGAGGTACCCCAGTTGACGCTCTTAATGATACTATTATTACTTACAATGATATTTAACTTGAACTTGCTTTTTTCCCAAGTTGAGTAACACATGGAGTAGGTACTTGTATTCAAGGGGCATGAGACTTTCAACCTGTACTTTGTCAAGCACACTACTCATATTTGCTTTCACTTTAAACTTAATCATTCAAGATGCTATGATAGGGGAATGAGAGCTTGACACCAAGGATTACCACATTACAATCATTAACTTAAGTAGAGAAGTTCAGAAGTTAGATGAAACTTATTCATGCTTTACCTCTACTCATATATATCTTTCCAAAGTGTCCACCTTTTATATTCAGATTTTCATCAATACTCTATGACCATTGTAGGATGTTCTTACTTTTCATTATGCATACATGTGGTCCATAGTACTTTCTTTTATGTTACACTTTGTGAATTATCATTGAACATCCTTGCATTGAATACTTGATATCACTTCATAAACTATCTTGCATATTGCTACTCCTTTTAAGAATGAATCATTTGACTCTATGTAGCAATAGTAATCATCTTTGATATCCATTGATAGTATTAAATTGCAAAGTCCATGTTAGTTTTATCACCTTCATACTCGAGGACGAGTATAGGTTAAGCTTGGGGATGTTGATGCATGTAAAATGCATACATGAACTTTGCATTATTTTACTTATATTCCAGTCATATTTGCATCATATAAGGGTTATATCACTGTTTTATAATGATTTTGGGAATATTTGATATGTTTCCTATTTTTATGGAATTAACCCTGCACAGGCAGAAAACCCTTTTCTATATTTTAATGTTTCAGGGACCCAAACGACGTCCAAATGACCTAAATTTACGAGCATCAGTTTTTGGAAGGAACAAAGCGTGGAGCGAAGGAAGCAACAAGGAGCCGAGGCCAAGTGAGTGGGCCCACGCGGCCAGGTACCTGGCCGCGTGGGACCCCCCTTTTGGCCTCGGAGCTCCGTTGCCGTCGATCTTTCCTCCACCGACTCCGTTTTGACCTAAAACCGACTATAAAAATAGCCCCCGACGTTCTCTGGAAGGAGCGCCGCAGAAACACAGAAACACCGAAACAGAGACCTGGAGCTGCAGATTGGAGGGGGAAAACTCCGGCGGGGCGCTGCCGGCGTGGTCTCCATCTTCTCCAACGACTTCTCCACCGTCTCCATGATGAAGAGGGAGTAGTCCACCTCTGGACTATGGGTTTGTGGAAGTAACTTATGTATCTCTCTCTCTTGAGCTTCACTAATTAGTACCGTATGAGCTGCTGAACATGATTACGGTCATCTATGTAATACCTTTGTGGTGGATCTTTTTATGAGTTAATATATGTTTGAGATTGCAATGGTTTTGTTTCAGTTATGAAAGTAGATGCATATTATGTACCCCGTTCTTATTTACTTGTCATGATCAAGCATGTTTATGAGAGCGTGTGAGGGGGAACGTGTGCATTAGTTGGAGTAACGGGGGGTGGCTAGTGCAGTGAACGTGAGAGAAAGTTCTGCGATCCACTTGGGTTTTACCTTACTTTGTTGCCTCACTAGGGATAAAAAGAAATACCATGCTACCGGAGATGTGGGTGTGACCATTGCCACTTCCTCCATGACTAGATCTAGCATGTTCTTATTTTAACTTCATGTCATGATACTTATTGCTATACTCTGAGTTATCTTAATTACTGAGGTGTTATGATTTAGTTCGCATCTTGGTGGAGTATAAGAGAGACTAATAACCAAAAGGTCTCTATGTTAGGACGTGATGCCCATATAATTATAACTTGTCATTAAACTGTTGTGTTGCAATCTCATATGTCAACTCTAGTGTTCCATTGTCTACCACTTTATTAAAGAGAGAGTGCATTTGTGAAACCATGAACCCCGGTCCATTTTTAATCATAAGAAACACCTTTCCAACACTTTTACCACTTTTCCATTTTCTGCCATTTAAAAATCCGAAAATACAAAAACACTTTTACATCTTGCATTCATCATATAAAACCCAAAAATATCATTTATCATTGCTACCACCATCCTTGCATATTTATTTACCACCATTGCATATTTATTTCTTGTTTGCATTGCATATTATCTTGATATCATTCTCACACCTTGTGCTTGACAACCACTAGGTGAGGTTGAGGACCAAAACATTTACTTTGTTTTGTAGGTAACCAAAAGAAGGATAGGAAAGATAAATCTTCACTACTGATTCCCCGAGAGTTCGATATTAAACCCTCGAGTCACCCCTCGTGGGGAAAACACGTCTTCCACTTACTACACACTCTGCACTTGGAGTCTCAACCTAACCCATTTACTTTTCACGCAGGTAACTACGTGAAGAGCCATCAGTTGCTCGTCTCTTCCTTCTACTGAACCGTTGGGCTGCCTCGTAGCCAGCCACACAACTAGCCGGCACGACCGGCGTGGGGCCATGTCATGGCTATGCTGCAATCTATCTGGCGCGGTCCATGCCACCCCGGCTTGTTCAGGACAGCCGTCGATGGAGCAGCTGCAAGAACTCCTGGTGGATGATCGGCGGTGGCGCGTGGAGTTCGCGGCTCGTGCGCATGGGTGAGAGAAACAACAATCCTACACGTCGGAGGTGTCAGGATTCATTTCTCCCCCAATCGTGGAAGAGGTCTGGGAATTACTAACTATATGAAAGCAGAGCGGTTTCGCGAGCTGTGAGCGCTCACGCACTGTTCTAATGAACAGTGGCTACAGTGTTGAACAGTGTTCCCGTGGTAATTTTGCAAAAAGACCCTACACTTTCTGGAAATTACGAGCCGGTCCCTCCATACAAATACCAAATTTTACCTAATTTTTCTCATTTTCCCATGCGCTAGGGTTACTCGCCGGCCACCGCTGGCAGCTCCCCGCCTCCCCTTGCGCGCCCCTCGCTCCCGTCCCATCCAGACCCGCCACCACCGACAGACCCGCCGCCGCCTCTCCCTACCCCGACTCTCACTCCTCTTCTCCCTCCATCCTCGACGCCGGCAAGGTCGCCTCCGGCCGCCATGGCCGAGCTGCTGACCACCGCGGCCACGCCCACCACCACCACCAGTCCGCCCATGGGCACGAACAGCCCCGTGCACATGGCGTCGGCGACGGCGCGCCGGTGCCAGTCTGCCCATGGGCACGGACAGCCCACGCGCACGGCGTGGTGGGGACGCGCAGGTGGACATCGTGGAGACCCCTGGCGAGTACACCTTCCTGCTCGACGTCCCCGACCTCTCCAAGTTCGACATCCAGGTACACACAAGCTTCGTCTCCTCATCCACACCTTTTTTGGCTGCACACAGGAGCACGACGAGTACACTGGCCATTAGCACAATCGCCTAGCCTCCTCTTCTTCGTCGCCGAGGGCGCAGGCCAGCAGCAGAGCAACCTTCCCACCTCTGCCTTTCCTGCATCCGGGATCTACCGATTTCTCTCTCTCTCTCTCTCTCTCTCATGAACCAATTGTTTGTCCAGATTCTTTTTAATTGTACAAGTTGTTCCAAGAAAAGGCAGATGGGCTGAAGGGGGAGAGTTAGTTAGTATTCATTCGAGACAATGTATTACTTGCAGAAAGAATATATTTCCTCTCTCGGTTATGTGACTCGCCTATGCAAGTTATTATTGCTAAATAGAGGAGACATTAATGGGAAACTAATTTTGTGCTAGGTTGTTTGAGACTACATTAAATAATAATTGTCAGATTTAAGTCAATGTTGTTAATTTTGTACAGATTCAGCCTTTGTATGGTATCATTTTAGAAATCAATTTAGAGCTCAGGTTTCTACTCTTGACTGAAATGATGTATTAGGTATTTTTTCTTCATTGGCTTAATGGTTTTAGCAAACATGTTTCTCCTTAAAAAGTTAATTGTGGTCTGCATGTTAGAAAGATAGCATAGTGATTACTATTTCAGTTCTCTAATTACATAAATTTATATTAGTGGTTGCTCTTTTCCTATGTTTGCACTTGGCTGAATCACTCATATCATTTGTTGAACTTATCACGGATGAGAGTGCAGTCGCCAGGTGAGAACGATGCGTGTTATTGGTATATTTTCCAGGATCTAGAATAGGAGTGCAATACTGATTTGATATTGTTGCCAATACATTAAGATTATTTGCGTTATTTTCTAGCTTCCCGCTCTCTTCTTAATTAGGTGATCAATGGTCTTCAGTCCAGTGTACAGAAGTTAATTTTTTGAGAGTTCATGGACAGTATAAATTTACGGTCCTTTCGATGCTCTTTCACGGAATTACCTGTATCCTGGGTTGAATTTGTCACAGGTGAAAGTGCAGTTCGCAGGTATAAAAGGTAAAATTGTGATGTCACTAATACCTTATCCTGTTATAGGTGAAACAATTATCATTACTTCAGGACATGGGCGTTTCAGATTTATGATACCAAAACAGGTAACCCTCTTTTTCCGAGAAGGAAATATTTATGAGTTTACCATTATGAAGTTGTGTTTTATTCTTCTACATGATAGGATCTTCTTCAGCTATGGCCTCATTATATTTAGTTAAAGCTTATTTTAATTCCTCTGTTTCTTCAGCTAAGGCCTCATATATTTAGTTTTTTCATGCACGATAGATGAATCGACTGCTTCTTCAGCTAAGGCCTCATATATTTAGTTAAAGCTTATTTTAATTCCTCTGTTTTTTTTTCCGAGAACGAAATATTTATGAGTTTACCACTATGAAGTTGTGTTTTATTCTTCTACATGATAGGATCTTCTTCACCTATGGCCTCATTATATTTAGTTAAAGCTTATTTTAATTCCTTTGTTTCTTCAGCTGAGGCCTCATATATTTAGTTTTTTCATGCACGATAGATGAATCAAGTGCTTCTTCAGCTAAGGCCTCATATATTTAGTTAAAGCTTATTTTAATTCCTCTGTTTTTTGTGGTCCTTGGTCAAGTTTTACCTACAATATCTGGCGGGATGAAAGGACTTTGATTTATCTCCAGTTCGATAAAGATTTTGGGCTTTTACCTCCATTGTTTCACACATGTAATGCATGCAAATTGGTTGTTTCACTATTTGTTGTGCTTGCTAATTGTTCCATTCGGAAGTTGGTTGATCCAAATTTCCATTTGTATTTGAAAGCTTCGTTCTTCTTTCAAACCTGTTGCAGATATCAAATATATTGTGTCCCATGCAGCTAATTGGATTATTGCAATGAATTGACTGGATCAAACTTCCTGGATATTGAAGGGCTTTCTGCCACAGAAGTAATATTAACTTTGATCCTTCTATTTTGAGCTCATGAAAGCTGAACCTGTAAATTCTATCTACATTTTCCTACTATGTGTTTCAGGTTTGGGTACTGTAGTTTTTAGTTTCGCTACTGGGCACTTATTTTGTTTTGATTGTGGCTTGCGTGTATTACTTCTAGCCTTTGTATAATCAAGAATGTTCAAATTTTATTCTAGCACGTATGATGTATTTCATCTGTAGCTATCATATCAAGTCAATGAAGAATGCACCATGTCATCTTTTAGGTTTCTTCAGAAATTGAAAATAATCAATTACTCTCTAGAACATAAGGTAGTTTTAGACGACTTTGTGATGTTGGTTAATATTCAGTCACTCTCTATCTTTACAGCTTCTTTTAGTACAGTCCTCAAGTGTTTACTGCAAATTTACTCTTAACTGAATTTCCATTTTTCTTCTTATTTTATAGAATCAGATACTTTCTCTGCATTGCTACAGACTGAGTTTGTTCATTTAAGTTAAGAGTGGAATTACTCCTGAATTGCGGACTGATATCCTGGTGAGTACCCCTTCTTCGTTGAGCATGTTGTAATGTTGGTTAACTTCTTTTGAGCATACTACAATATTGGTTAAGCACTCTCAAGCTATAGAATGTCATGTTTATGGACTTAGCTTTGGGTGCAACATAGGATGGTATTAGTCATATCTTTTGTGTATATAGGTGGTTAGTCTAGCATCATCTTTCCCTTCATTCTTCTCTTACACTTTCATCATGTCGCTTTTTTGTATGCCTGTTACGTCACTTCCTTCGTTAGAATTTTTCATGTTTAAAGAATGATCCGACATTTAATGTTCTATCATGGATCAAAGATTGATTTTAATCACATATGATGGGAGATACTTTCTACCTCTTCACAAAAAGGTTAAAAGTTCAAACGTCATATATATTTCCCAAATATGTTAAATATGAAGCACATGTTAAACCAAATAAGAATATTTGATATGTTTGATATTTTTATGCCCTATGTTGTAACTAAGAATTATACATGAACACAACTAATGTGCATGGTCTCACCTGAACTAAATGATGTGTGCATACCGAGCATCAAGAATATTCCTTTGCGACAACTTGATGTATTCTCATCCTGTTGGATGCACTTTGATATATTTGATGTCCTTCTGGCTGTCATTGATCTTATTTTAATTTCTGTCAATTTAATTTTCTTAAGTATTAGACTTCCTAAATGATGTCTGATTTTGGATAATTTGCTGATGCTTATCGACTACCTACTCTACCACTATGTATACTCATTTATCCCACCGGAGCTTTAATGCTTTTTAACTAGGAATTCATGATTCATCTATTACAGGTCTTACATCCATGGACCTCAGTAATTGTGCAACGCCCTTGCAAGATCGTATGGGTTGTTGCTACCATTATTATTAGGAGTTTGAAGCTTGACTGCTATTGTTCTGATGAGAACATAGGAAAAGGATGAAAGTGTATGAATGCTGATATGTCTAGATTTACTGCTATGTTATATCTCCTCTGTTCAAACTTCACCCACGAATTCTCACCGAGGGCACCAAATTCAACTAGTGTTTGGACAAAATCTGGATAAAAATGTCTGTTTTGAGATGCGCATGGGACATAATTTTGTCCAAAGTCTCCCTTGAGGCAACCTCACCCTCGAATGGACCGCTGGGAGGTTTGGAGCTCCCCTTGATATACGCTAACCATGTGAAAAGTTACATCTAAAAGTTCGAAAGCTGTGAATAATTTCATACATTTAGAGGACATGAGTAAAAGCATGTACAAATTCAAATATAAAATGATCATTTGTGGTAATGTAGTGTTAGTACTACGAAGGCTAGTGTACATGAGTAGATATTTGGTGCTCCCGAGCTCCGGTGATCTCACCATTTTCAAGAAATCAAAAGTATATTTAAAAGTTTCAACAAATTCTGAAAAAAAAACATGCATATTCTTAATGATATATCCTACAAGCGTGGAAAATCCCAATACAAAATACTTTATGTTCTGAGCTACACAAAAATAACAAATAAACAGATTTGAGTATAGCATATAATGTAGAGTTTCAAATTTCCAACTTTTGCCCTTTTTGTGTAGCCAATAATACAAACGATTTCGCATTGTGATTTTGCACGCTTATATTATACTTCATTAAGAATGCATGGTTTTTATAGAATTTTTTGAAACTCAGAAATATGATTTTTGATTTTTTTTTTTTTTTTAACTGGCAGGAGCACTCGTGCTCGGGAGCCAAAAGCTCTTTCGGACATTTTATGGACTAACAGAGTTTCCAAAAGTAAGTTAAAAAAGGCTAGTACTACCAAATATCTTCTTTTTGGAACATTGAATCTGAAACAACAGCCATCAATTAGTGGCAAAGCCATTGCACAGAGGCAATTAAGCAACTTGGTCCAGTGGATTCGTCATTCATTAGTACCCTGCGTAGGTGGTTAGCCTACACGCCCAACTCAACTGAGCTTTAACTTCTGCTATCGCCACTTATCCAGCGCATCCGATCGGGATCATGCGTCACATCAGCATTGTTCACGCAGGTGAATACGAGTACTCCATATTTTATTGGCTAATTAACTGCTCTCCTCCGTCCACCATGAACTGCTTACTCTCTGATAATTTGGCCACTGGCAATTTGGAGCCATTCAGCCAGCGCATCTCGGTTGTCTCTATACCCTTTTATCTGCTTTAAATAAGGTAGTGATGGATCCATTTAAGATTTGAGATTGTGAACCATGTATGCCGATCCTAGAAATCAAAATATCAAATGATCCCGTGGAAACAAGCGACCATCTGTTCTTCGAGTGCCTGTTTGCTGCTCGTTTTTGGGATACCGTCGGTGGGAGGCCGCCTGCTGGTGCCTCGGTCCGCGATGTCCATGCTCACCCCGCCCCGCGTGGCGTGCCTCCAAAAACGGTGGGCACCTGCGTCCTCCTCTGCTTTCGGCATTTGTGGAAGCACCGGAACGGTGTGGTGTTCCAAGGCCTGTCCCCCAGCCTCCCGTTCCTTCTGAAGAACTGTCGAGACGATGCCAAGCTTTGGAAGCCCAGGCTCCCGCCTGAACTCCAACACTAAGCGGATGACTGGCTGCAACTCTTTGCTCACACACCTCCATAGTGGACCAGTAGTTGTAGTTCTTTCCCTTGCTTGGTCCCTCCCCCCGTAAAAAGCTTGATGTATATGGTTGTTCGGCCACATTGAAAAGAAATGAAAAAATTCAGGTGGAGGGATTTTTCCCTCCCCCGGTGACACTTCAAAAAATAAATATCAAATGAGGCTTCGCGTATCCAACTTGACAAAGAAATGTTGCCTAATATGATAAATAAAGGGACCTGAAATAATATATATGTAGCATACTTTGTGGAAAATAAAAATGGCTTTTAAAAGGCAAAAACATAAAAGAACTTTCGTGGCATGGTGCAACATCACCAAAATTATGAGCAGAAGCACTTGGTAAGAAGGCATCAGCCCATCCACACCACTAAGCTATGACTTAGCCCATAAAAATGGCTTTCCTTGCATGAGAAAATGACCTTGTCAATACAGAAAAGGAAGAGAAACCAGACACCCCATTAAACCAGTAGTACTCCCTCCATCCCAAATTAGGATGCATATTAGTCTTTGTAGAAGTCAACAAAATTAAAGTTTGACCAACTGTATAGAAAATTATAACAACATCCCTAATACAAAATTCATATGATATAAAAATATATTATATGATGGTGCTAATAACATTGAGATAATATTGTAGATATATATATATATATATATCTTTTCCTATATACTTGATCAATATTATAAGATCTGACTTTAACCAAAACTAATAGACATTCTAGTTTGAAATAGAGGAGTAGTTCCACACATGGTAATATTTAAGGGGTCATGAGAGCAACAAGCTTGCGTTTCAGAACGTGCTTACACTTGAAAGATAATATTTTCATGAAAGACTTCGGCAGTCGTTCATCTATCGCAATATATAATAGTTCTCCTTAAAAACAACAAAACTTATTTAAAAAACCCACTTGGTCGTGGATGCAACGCCGTTTTTCTCTCCGACATAGGGACATAGCCCCGGCATTTGCAAAGTAGTAACGAGTTTTACATCTCAAGGATCACACCATGTGGCCATATGAATAAGCCACATAAACAAAGAAGACAAAGGACAACTACACAAATTAGCCAGCCACCCTGGTTGTAAATATCCCGAACGACCGCCATCAATCTAGCGCATCCAGAGTTGAAACGTACTCGCTAGATCCAATAAGTAGCCCGATGAATAAATCGCGAGAATGGCCAGCTCCTCCCTTGTTAAAAACCACATTTTCGACAAATTCCAAATTCCCCGAAGGAAAGCACAAACGCCTTTATGTATGTTTCGGACACGAGTACAATGGTTTGACTTTGACTTTTTGTAGGCATCGCCGATAGAATGGTTGGGATGATCAGTTTCGGATAGTGTTGAGTATCCCGCAAGGAAGCTATGTAGGTTGACCGTTCCCGGTCAAAACAAGAGCGCATGTCAGCATGTGTCCTGGCCCGGAGGTCAGGTCTCCCGACGACCCATGTGAATCCAAAACCTCGCGCGCTCGACCAAGACCAGAAAGAAAACGGTCATCTTACTAAGACAGCTGGCCGGAGGCCGACATGGCGCTTCGCGGTCAAGCCACCAAAGTCCAGGGTACCGCGTTGCAACGCAAGCTTAATTAACCGCCATTAGAGTACCATCGATGCTCTGCACTGCACACGCATACGCATACGCATACGCAGCCGAGCTCGCAGCATAGACAATTCCGCAAGCACGCGGTGGGCTCGATCTCTGTAGGAAGGCCACGGCAGCGCAGCCGCGACGGCGACCGTGTCGCCTGCAATCGCGACGTCAAAGCGCTTGGCAACTTGCAACTAACTACTGCGTTCATCAATTAGTAATTGACCCTTCGCCTCCAGTCTCTGACTTCGTCTCCGTCTCGTTATATAAGCCACGGACACACACAGCCAGTGGCATGTCTGTCATCTTCCCATACAATCTCGCCTAGCTCGGATCAGACAGAGGCTTGCGAGTATCTTCGGCTCTGTGATTTGCTAGCTTACCTATCGACGAACAAGCCCATGTCAATCGCCGCGGCCGTGTCCGGGACGGCCACGTCGCCGGTGCACGTCGCGCAGCGCCACACGTCTCCGGCGCGCACCACGGCGCCAAGGCGCGAGCAGTCTCCGCTCAACCCGAGCTCGCAGGCGCTCCGCGCCGCGGCCTCGAGCTCCCCAGCCGTTCCGGACACCGTGAGGGCCCATATCGCCAACCTTGACCGTGTCCTCGGCAAGCCGCCGACGGTGCCGCGTCCTACGGGCAGCAGCCACGCGACGACGACGACGAGCACCGACGCGCAGCAGGCCGAGCAGGAGCCGCTCAACGTCAGGCACGGGCTGCTCAACGCGCTGAACCTGTCCTTCTTCGTGCCCATGCCGGGCATGCGCGCGCGCACGGCCGCCGACGAGCACATGTCGCCGCGCAGCCTCATGCACATGCAGCAGCTGCTCTCGGCCGACTCCCCGCGCGCGTCCCCGCGCAGCACCATCGGCCCGCGCTGGCGCAGCCTCCACGGGGAGGGCGGCTGGGCGGGGCTCCTCGACCCGCTCGACTCCGACCTCCGCCGCGAGCTGCTCCGTACGGCGACTTCGTGCAGGCGGCCTACCAGGCCTTCCACTCGCTGCCCACGGCGTCGGCGAGGCACCGGGGACTCATGCTCCCGGACCGCTCCTACCGCCCCACGCGCAGCCTCTTCGCCACCTCGGCACTGGCCATGCCGCCCTGGGCCAAGCGCCCCAACACGCCCGAGTGGCTCACGCAGCAGTCCAACTGGATCGGCTACGTCGCCGTGTGCGAGTCCGAGCGCGAGGTCGCGCGCATGGGCCGCCGCGACATCGCCATCGTGCTAAGGGGCACCGCCACCTGCCTCGAGTGGGCCGAGAACCTGCGCGCCACGCTCGATCCCCTCCACGCCAACAACGCCGGAGACGCCAAGGTAGCAAGGGGATTCCAGAGCCTCTACAAGACGGCCGGGGAAAAGGTAAATAGCCTATCACAAGACGTCATGGACGAGGTGCGGCGCCTCACGGAGAAGTACAAGGGGGAGCAGCTCAGCATCACGGTTGTCGGGCACAGCCTCGGTGGCGCGCTGGCGCTCCTCGTGGCTGACGAGATCGCCACCACCGTCCCTGACGCCCCACCGGTCGCCGTGGTCTCCTTCGGCGGCCCCAAGGTGGGCAACGCAGCGTTCGCCGAGAAGCTCAAGAAGAGCGGCAAGGTCAACGTCCTGCGCATCGTGAACGCCGGCGACATGGTGACCAAGGTGCCGGGGGTGGCGCCAAGGCTGCCGCTCACCAAGGAGCAGTACCAGCACGTGGGCGCCGAGCTGCGCATCGACAGCAAGAACTCGCCGTGCCTGCGCCCGGACGTGGGGCCAGCGAGCCGGCACGACCTGGAGGCCTACCTCCACCTCATCGACGGCTTCACCGCCACGGGCCACCCGTTCCGGTACGACGCACGGCGCAGCGTCATACGGCTGCTGCAGCTGCAGAAGGGGAACGTGAAGAAGGAGTACGTCAATCGCGCCAGGGAGCTCGGCGTCGACCCCGCCGCGCCGGCGGATGTAGGCCGGAGCATGGCGTATGATAACTGTGCCCTCGCGAGCCCGTCGTGACCGAATCATGCAGTAAATTTTTGCAGTAGAAATTAGTAGAATTCTTTCGTTATTAGTCGCGGGTGTCGGTGCCAGGAAATATCTCTGTTTTCCTCTTCCGATTCGATGCATGTACAGGGAAATCATGGAAGCATGACATAATTGATCAAATGAAAGCTTGAGTGTTTTGACCACCATGTTTTGTTCACCACTTGCGACCACTTCGCCTCCATTTTTCTTTCGAGGAAACTGGGTCCCTGTATTTTTACAAGTGCGTGAGAGAGATCAGAGAGACAGACAGATTCCCTCCGACAGAGGGTGGAATTTTAAGACCCATGCAACGTTATCAACTTTTTACTATCAGCATCAGTATCCAACGCAATCAAAATATCTGATAATATCTTGTGAACGGTTCTGATCCATGTAAGCTTATACCACTAATTTTGGTTCTTGCAATTAATTCTTCACGGTTCCTGCTTACAATGCTCCAGGCAGTTGGAGCAACATTTCCCCTGAGTATATGTTTGCTTCCCGAAACGTGTATAGAAAACTAGCGCAAGGCTTAGAACAATCCAACAAAACCTTTCGGTTATCAAATCAAACTCACAAATGACAAGTCCTAATAATATCAATCCTAAATAAATGTCCAATCAATGGTTATCAGTGACTTTGTCGAAATGATAAAGACACAATATTGATCGTTATTTAAAAAAATTGTCGACCAGCATGGCAATATCACATAAGACAATGCTAGGGGTGGTCCGTTTTCTCATCTCGCGACTTGGCATGAGCGCGCAGCAGCACCCCACCTAGGCCTGTAAGTGGGCACGGGCTGCCCACGGCGCCGCCAACCCATATCCACTTTAATTTGCTAAGTGGACTCTCACGGACATGAATAGAATCGTGGCGGACAGTCACGGCGCGGCCGCTTCCGTCGCCGGCGCGCTGCATCGAGACCCCCTCCATGGTGATGGAGGTGAGCGCCGAAGGAACTGCCCAGCCGTCGCTGCCCCATCCCTTCGCTCCTCTTCTCCGTCCGCCTCCATCCTGTCCTCGAGCGGCCGATGTCCGGCGAGCTCCGTGGGAGCAGCAGGCGTCCGGCGAGTTCCATGGGGAACCGTGGGAAGAAGCAGGGCCTCAACCCTCTCACTCTTTAGTCTACTAGGCCTTCCCTATCAGCCGCGTGCGGTGTTCAGTCTCCACTTCGCATGAATCCCGCTACTTCGGTTGCAGCTTCGCTTTGATCAGTCAGACGTCGGAAGGCGGCGGCGGTATGGAGCACGGCTCCGCGGCGCCCGACGACGCGACAGACGCCTCCAGGAACCTCCTCTGGTGCGCGTTGGCGAGGCAGAGCACGGAGCCGACACAGGCCTCTTGCATCGTGGGCGACGGCGACGTACGGAATTCATGCAACGCGGCCGTACTCGGTGAGCAGGTGCGACATGCAACATGTAGTCGTAGACGGCGTCCATGCCCAGGTCCTGCATCAGCCGCTGGCCGCGCCTCCCGACGCGCTGCACCTCGTCCGGGTGCACGTTGCCCCATTCCATGTCGTCCCCGATGGACTCGCACATGACCATGGTGTTCACGGCAGGTGGCCGGTTCATGGCTTTCACATTCAGTGAAATTTCATCGAAATTCACTGAATTTCAGTGATTTTAGCAGGCACCGAAATAATTACCTTTCGGTCAAAATATTTCAGCAATTTCAGTACTTCACAGGAATTTAAAAATTATTTAAAATTCTTTTAATTTTTCCAAATATTTAAATGAATTTTAAGAGAAAATTTCACTCATTTGGCTAGAACGAAAACTGAAATGACTGAAATTGATTTCAGTAGTGGCCGAAAATTTTCTGAAACTGAAATTTAAAACCATGGTTCCAGCCCCCGACTGAAGCAGTCCTCGTATGTCGGTTTGATTAGCAGGGCCGTCGAGCTGCAGGAGAGGATGTATTTCAGGCTCACCGACCACGCTAAGCCCTCCGCGTAGATCTTGTACCGACGAGTTCAAACGGCTCTGGCCGCTAGATTTGTCTGACGAGAGGGTCTGGCAGGTTTAAATGGGCAGGGCGGACGCCGCTTAGCACTAGCGTAGTATACGGAAACGAAGCGGCATGCCATTTAACTTATACGGGCGCAAGTGGGTAATTGGTGGGCTTCCGCTAACGTGCCCACTTACAGGCTAGGCCCCACCCATGGTTGCCTAGCTCCGTCGATGTTTTTAGTGTCCGGGTACCATAAAATATTGCTTTAACCAGACCAACCCTCACATACCGGAGGCTTTTTTACGTAAAAACTCCCATATTTTTATAGGCACGCCATAATAATATTCATTTTAACCTTGAATTGAATAGTTCAATATTTATTGGAGATACTTATAGAATAGTGCACACAATTTTCCTTTTGTGTTATTCAATAGTTAGCACAAGAGGATGATGATCTGTATAAGAGAAATGAGAGCATGTTTGTCTTCATATAGTATAGCGATGCGTCCATTTCATATAATGTATTTATTACTTTACTACGTAGCGGTAGGGATTTCTCCATTTTATCGCGCTAACGCGCACTTTTATGTCTTTGTACGCAGGAAGTCAAAATATTGAAGAGTAATTTTATATATGGTATTTTTACCAAGTATGGATGCAATATCCTGATTAGGAGCATTTAAATCCTTCCATGTGGGAAAACAATTCGCTGGAAATAAAGAAGAAGGAGAGAAAAACGAAGCAGAAGAGACAGAGGAGATAACGAGTCTCGGTACGGTCATTCTCGACCATACCACCGCCAGGCGAACTACCTCGTCCAGTACTTTAACCCCGTGGTCTTGGATTTCCTATCAGACGTGCACAACAGCGGCCACCATGAAAATAGACCAGAAAATCTAGCCTCCGGAAGGGATCCGGAGGGGGAAACAGCAGGAGGCTGCCACCATCTTCACCGCTGAGATCCAGAAGGCAGAGCCATCCACCTCCATCATCACCATCACCATCTCCTTCGTCAACACCAACGAATCCCTCCTCCATCTCGTTGTAATTCCAAAACTTGTAGTTGTAGATTTGCACTTGTATTCATACCATTGTTCATCGTACCTTCATACCACTAATATGATGATGTCTTGTGCTTTCTTGTGTGAGTAGTTTCACTAGTTCTTGGGAAGATGTGGAAACCCTAGTATAATTATTATGAGATGAGATATAAGTCATATCGTTTAATACCGGTTGCCATGCAGTAACCGTCTACTTCTGTATATTGTGCGAACGTTGACTGCTCTATATTTGTCTTCTAGACTGAAGCAGGTTGTTCGTGTCAGTTCAAGGATTGGGTGGTCATCGTGTCCCACACAAAACCGGAGGAAGGGTTGAAATACTTCTCCCACAGTCCAAGGGTTATATCGCTTAATTGTTAGAGGCTCGGGCCGTTAATTCGGGATTCTTACCGAGGCTAGTAGTGGTTGTACGGGGGCATGTATGCCTGATAAACTTAGAGCACGCCATTATACGTGACTCCACCCCAACATGAACAATTTGATATTGAACGATATAAGCTGTCTCCGCTCTAAGGAACATACTAGGGTGGAGCCAACGCTTCCTGACAACGTCTTTAACCTTATTGCAGTTTTCATAACCATCATTGTTTGGTTGCTCTGTCATTGTTCACATTGTCTCCCACATTCTGATAAAACACCAACAACACAAACAACACTTTTCCACACACTTGCTTGCTTTGGATCAAAGTAACTTGCGGGTACAATTTTTTGATAACTAAATGAGAAACCAGAGACCATTTCCTTTAGCCCCCTGTGGTTCGATAACTTTTAGTTTGAAACTAGCTCCAACAACCTGTGCACTTGCAGGCATCATATAGTACTTAAGAAAAGAGTACAAGCTATAAACGGGAGAAATGTATAAGTAATGCATGTGGATATTTCCTCCAAAGAATGCATGAGTGATAACATTTCTCTATAAGAAATATACTAGTCAAATGAGAGAAATGAGTGCATGTTTTTCTTCACATGGTATAATAGTGAAGAGAGGAGTAGAAGTTATAATGTGGAGAAATTTGGATGAATGATACTTGGGGATATTTTCCTCTAAAGAATGGATGAGGGATAATATTTCTCTATAACAAAGATACTAGTTAAGAAATTATTCACACACATGTAAACATGAGTTTCTAGAATCTATTCACACACCAGTATGATTAAGAACATTCGGTGGTGCTATATCATGTGATCATTTGTGTTCGTTAATACAATGCGACGAATGAGTTGAGATGGTGAGAGAGATGTTTGAAGATTCGGGGGTGTTTATTACATTTTCCTTCTCATTTGAACTTTCAACTGTTGTTTGCTTTGTTTACTAGCTGACTAGTGGTAACTTATTACTTCGGTATATGTAGTCATATATACCTATATACTACATGGCTTTGAGGCCCTAGTGCTTGGGTACGGGGCGGTCGCCCCTCTGCCCCACCCTCAGGGTCAACTTAGTCAGCACGACGAGGTTACTCCACACTGAATGGAAGTTCATACCTATGTGCGCGGGTGCTGAAGAAGCAAAATCCTGGCATGCCTCGAGGGCATGAAGCATCTGATCGATCAATGAAGTTGGTCGCCATCTTTTGAGTCTGACGACATGCGTGCGGTGTAGATACGTTCTACCACGACTGACCGATCGTATCATCATGGGTCCTATACGCGAAAGGTTAAGAGTTGCTAAAAAATTATCCTGAAATTGAAGTTTCTTTGATGGATAGTGTGAGCAATGGTGCCTCGCAATTCTTAGCATAATTAGGTAAAATGTGATTGTAACGAAGTTTACCACGAGTCATCTCTGACATGCATGTCGGTGTTGGTTACAAACGAGTGTATGGACATTATTAACTAATTAATAAATCTCACGGTTTTTCTAAAAAACAATATATATGAAGGTTTAGACAAATGAAATGTATTACAAAGTGATTCAAATAAAAAAAATCCAAACTAAAGCAAGAAAGCTCTATTTCATAAATCTCCCTCGATAGTAAGAAAACTCTATTTCATGCATGTCTAACAACATTTATCCATTTGTGGTATTAAGTTTAGAATGATACATATGATTTAAATTAGCAAATAGATAGTTTCAGGTGTCATGTGGTCCCGGTGAGTTAAAATTAAGCAGACCATTTATTTTTTTGGTTGCTTACCACGTACGTCACGTGGTAGCATGTCATCTATTTATATCAAACTTTTTGACTTTGCCATAATTAGTCTTTACACTAGATATATGTCACTTTATTGATAAATTCTTGGATGTATTATCCTAAATATTATTTTTCAAATTTATATATAAATTAATAATTAATCATGTTCGTATATATTAATATACGTATTTGCTATATAGTTTCAATATTTGTTATTATTACATTTTTTACATTAAACTAAAAATGTATTTCATAAAAAAACATTAGTTTATTTTGAATTTCCTAAGAATATCTTTTGTTGCACTGGATTCACCATGAATCTAAAGAAACAAAAAGTATTATAGTAGTACTCTTAAGCCGATTTATTTTTCTTAACGTATTATAATGCATTTAAATATGTTCATGTTGATAGTATCTTTAAGTATCAACCAAATTTACTATGATGTTTTAATGTAAAATCTAATATGTAACTAGGTTGAGCTGGGTACAAAATTATAAAATTGCAGGTGCAAAATTATTTCATTTTCTAGAATCCTCTTATTTATTTTCCTATGTTTCTTGTGTTTTTTCAAAATAGTCCTCAACTTTTAGATTAATGAGGGTAAGGCCCCTTTTCCCGAGTTGGTTTTTAAACCGACTCCAAAAGAACGAATATTTAGCAACTATGGCTTCGAGTCTAATGAATAAACCAACTAAACCAATGGCCCAAAACCGATTCTTATTGTCGGTTCATGCTACTGGGGTCACCGTCGAGACTTCTATGCTCAATCTGACGGTGTCAGCTAGCAGCTCACGTCTTCACGCCGTGTTCAACCTTCTTTGGCGTGGTCGACCACTAAAGAGGATAATGGTGACCGGTAACTTTTTTTTTGAAACAAAGGCAAGAGGCTTGCCTTTTATATTGGTAAAGAAGGAGCAAACAGTGGAGGCCTAGGCCAAAATAAAAATAGTATACAAAACCGGTCGGAATAAATTTAGCCGGTCCAAACTTCTACTCGGCCCTCGTCATGGTCCAGAACACGTTGGACAGGGCAGCAGAATTAGGCGTAGGCCTCCTACTCAGCTGAAGGGGCGATCTCCACACCCCCTGGACCAGCCAAGCCCAACAGGGCGTCGTCAACGGCGGCAAGGCTCAGCATGTTGAGCTTGAAAAGAACAGCGAGCGCCTGCAAAGACGAGTCAACCATCTGCGTCCTGAAGCTACCCACAAATTGCTTGCGAGCCTGCTCCAAAGGGACATCCTGTGCCATTTGATTTCCCATCTTTTTGTTCAGCACGCGCTCAACTTTATCAATGGCCAACATCTTCGGTTTGGCGTCCAGTCGAGCACTGTGGTGAATTTCGGACGTCGGTTCAACACGGGCCACCGTGCCTTGGTGACCGGTGACTAGTTGCATATGTGTTGCCCTTGCGAATTGGTGCTTGTGCTCGACCGTATGTCTCATTTTTTTTTTAGAAAAGGGTCACCCCAGCCTCTGCATCAAAATGATGCATACGGCCGCTTTATTTCATTTATTCAACATAGATTGGCAAAAAGCCTTACAAAACAAACATACAAACCGAAGCCGCCAAACAGTGACGTAGCACCACAACTAACACGAACGATAGAGGAAAAACGGGGCCTTGTGCCCCGGCCACAGCCATCGCCGGTCCCCTGGCCAAACTCCAGAGATAACGCCTTGATAACTCTGAAAGTTGCCTCCGCCATCTTCCGCCAACCCATCTTCAGTGTGAATGTCGAAGTGAAGACCCACACCAGGCCAGCCATCGACGCCGCCACGGCGCCAGACAGCACCACCGCCCTGCACACGTCCATCATCACGCGTCCGACGTCGATACTCCGCTGCACCATGCCGCCAAGACTCGTCGTCGACGATGCGGTAGATGTAACACTGCTCCACTCCCTCCGACTAGCACATGCTACAAAACGAAGCCCTCGAGAGGGAGAACGGCACCAATAGTGTCGACATCGTCCGATCCAGAAGATCTAGATCTAGGGTTTCCCCCGGAGCACCCCGTTCCTTCGACAACGAGACGAGAGCTGTATTGACGATGCCTTCAACAGGGTAACGACGCCGTGAGGCGCCGCCATCGTCCGCCGTGACCGAAGTCGGGGCGCGGTTTTCACCGGCTATCGAATCATGTCGCCTGGTCGCCAAAGCACCACGGCAAGCAACGGAATCCAAGTGCGGGATCCCAAGATCCGCAGAACCCGGATGCCGCCGCCCGAAGCCATCTCCCAGCCCACACCCCCGAGGGATGCCGCCGCCGCCTGACCCGGAGCCGCCGCTCCGGTCTCCTTGAGCCGCTGCCAGATGCACGGCCCGACACGGCACCACGTACGATAGCCGAAGCCGACCAGATCGCCTGCATAGCAGGCAACCACCGCCGACCCGCGCCGCACCACGCACCACGCCCGGTCGCCGTCGACGCGCTGCCCTGATGATGCAAAGACGGAGAAGGCGCCGCCGCCCCGCCTCAGATCAGCGCCCACGAGATCCCGCCGCCGCCGCGCCTTCTGGGCTTTTCCCAGGCGACGCCTCCGGCGGCGGCTCGAGGTGGCCTCCGGGAAGAGAGGAGGGGAACGCCCCGGTGCGGCCCGGCGCGGCCGCACGGGAGCGGAGGGCGGCGAGACTCGAGAGGAGGAGGGATTGGCGGCGAGGTACGGTGGTGGCGGCTAGGTTTCGCGAGATGAGTTTCGCGAGAGACGAGAGATGAGTTTCGCGTGACGTTCAGAAACTATCCCGTATGTCTCATGATTTTCCAAAGTGAGGACATGTTGTTATTTTCTTATAAGAAGTGATGTTAGTGAGTTCCCAACCTACCTTTTATCCTTTGATGTCCAATGCAGTGTAGTTTTTTCAGTGTTTTTCACGTGTCCTAGAAAAACTCCATTTGTCCACAAACTAACCTTCTTTTGCTCCCAAGTGACAATAAAATGATTAAACTTGCAAAGTGCGTCGCGTAGTGCAATTTCAGCAACTTGGTACGCGCGTGAATACAAGAAGTGAGTGGTGACTAAAATGAATTTAGAAAATGACCGAGGAAAAGGAAGGAATGACACCCAAGGGCATGTTTTTCTTGCTCCAAACGTTTCTAGAATCGTGCTTTCCACAAGGGCCCGATCGCACTGCCTGGCCCGCACCCACTCACAAAGACAGAACGGCATTTCTCACGCGTCAGCGTCATCGTCCTAGTAGGCTAGTATTGCAGCTCGCGTCGGCACCTTCCAGAATGCGCACCTCGTGGGGCCTCCTCGCCGCCGTCTCCGGCCACCTCGCCGGCCACGCTTCCGCGACGCCTGCTCACCGTTTCCTCCCCACGCGCGAGCTCCAAATCCTAGCCCAACGGGAGCTGGTGCGCCTCAAGAAGCTGTCGGCACCCGAGTCCGGTTCGTGAGCTCCCTTTACCTCACCGTCTTCTCTTAGCACTCTCACCGCATCTTGACACAATTGACCTGAAATCCCCCCCTTTCCGTGGTCCCAAATCGTGGTTGCGACAGGGATCGTGGAGCTGACGCTGGAGCGGCCAGGGGTCAAGAACGCCATCAACTGGGAGTTGACGCAAGTGACGCTGAATAATGTTCCTGACTATTTTAAATGGAATCTGAACCAAAATGGGCAATTCACAGTAAAATCGATGTATGAGGATCTGATGAATGGTCATACTACATATCTACATAAGTATCTTTGGAAATTAAAAATACCGCAAAAGATTAAAATATTTGTGTGGTTCCTTCATAGAAAAGTCTTGTTAACAAAAGATAATCTTGCTAAAAAGAATTGGCATGGTAGCTCACATTGTTCTTTTTGTGGGAATGATGAGAGTATTGAACACCTTTTTATTTCTTGCCCTTTTGCAAAACTTGTGTGGCGTGTTGTTTTTTATACCTACAATATTCCTCCTCCTATTAATGTCACAAACATGTTTGAGAATTGGTTGCAGGGGATGGACAAAAAGACCAAGGATAGGATTCGTATAGGCGTTTCAGCTATCTGTTGGTCTATTTGGAATTGTCAAAATGATATTGTTTTTAACAGGAAGGATAATTTTCATGTATTACAGGTTATTCATATGGCGGTGCACTGGATCCAGTTATGGGCTTTCCTGCTGCCTTCGGACCAGCGAGACCTTATGATGGCTGGGTGCACGAGACTCCTGCGGGTGGCACAGGATTTTTTTTCTCCCGACATACGTGGCAGCATATTAGTCGGCTTTCGTAGTTCTACTTTCAGTCTGTCATTGTCGGTTGAGGTATGTCTCAATCTTAGTGATTTTTGAGATGTAAACAAGAACAAGATACGTTGAAACTCTGTAATAATCGGCTGTGTGCATCACTCGATGCAGAGGCTGGGATTAATAAAACTCCATTTTCTAAAAAAAAACTGGGAACTTATGAGGAGGCTGCAGGGCGCGATTGAGAAGATTGATGCCGACGCGACGGCGAAGGTCGTCCTGGTTGCGAGCTCCGTACCGGGGGTTTTCTGCCTAGGCGCCGATCTCAAGGTCTATTCTTCCTCACCTTGGCGATGATTAGATTTGGCCGAGCTTGTGTAAATTTTTGGTTGGCGAAATCTTGTTGTGAAAAGTGGAAATTGCTAAATATAAATGTAATGTGTTGAGAATAAATGGAAGATGCTCTACTAAAGTGGGTTTTCAAAAAGAAAGACTAAAGGCTGTGACTGTATGGAAAGGAGTATCAATATCAAAGTTTGGGAGACAAGAAATAAGATCTTGCTAGAAAGTACATAAAGGTGTGGGTCAACGACTATGGAAGGTGTGGCTTAAAGAGGAGCAACTATATATTATCAGGTGCATAACTAAAAGCATTGTGAGCATTGTCGGTCGAATTTCAACTTTGTACAGGGATACTTGATAATGATTTGTCGATCAATCTGTTTCGCCTATTATAACTAATGCAATAATACTTGCAAGTATCACGTGAATTTTCTTGTTCAGGTCAATTAAAGAATTTTAAACATCTACTTTCGCCTTTTCTGTCAGGCGAATGTTGAAACTATGTGAAGACTCGTATTCTATAGTACGTACTTCTACTGCATGAATTTGTTGCGCGTAATGCAGACCGTCAAAATCTGAGAGCATCCTTTTTAGCAGGAAAGGAGGCTCGTGAGCTCTTCGCAAGTTCAGGAATATGCTAATTCCTTAAGGTCTACATTCTCGTACTTAGA
The DNA here is from genome assembly GCA_947311845.1 of Poa pratensis. Classification (NCBI taxonomy): domain Eukaryota; kingdom Viridiplantae; phylum Streptophyta; class Magnoliopsida; order Poales; family Poaceae; genus Poa; species Poa pratensis. The sequence goes on along the minus strand of CAMZMU010000034.1, from coordinate 76,925,745 downwards.
GGTTTGTACCTCGATCCGTAATTTTATCATGCCCTTATGCATCCATCTAGAATTGTATACATCAACGACATGTGTAATGCTTGATCATTTCCTTGTGTAAATTATATTCAAATCATGAGTATGGTTTCGTTTCTCTTATCAGTTGTCATGGGTTGTTCTACATGTGTAATTGTTCTTACATGTGCAGCTTGTTTGAACAGGAACTCTGAATTCCAACAATTGCTGTCATTGAAGGAGCTGCTTTGGGCGGCGGGCTAGAACTTGCCCTTTCATGCGATCTCCGTATATGTGGTGCTGTCTTTAGCTTCAGTTTACTGAAAATTTTAATCGTATGAAACATAATCTTTAATTCTCTTGTGTTTTTGAATATTTAAATGCATGTTGTCGTCCTAATTTGCAAGAGAAAATGCAACCCTTGGACTGCCAGAGACAGGCCTTGCTATTATTCCAGGGTATCTAACCAACCAAGTGTTGCACTTTCATCAATTGTTTGTTTGAGAAAATTTCAGTATAACTTAAAATTAAATTACATATTTTATTCTTGGAATTGTCTGTGCTCTTGTGAGGAAAGTGTAACTCTCATTTCATCCTATTCAAACTCAGAAAGATGAGTTCTGCCTGCTTTGTGATAGGAATCAGCCTCTACTGAGGAGTCTTGATTTTTTTTTTGCATGCATACTGGAATAACTTTAAATAGCTGCAAAATCAATAATAAAAATCAAAGTGACACCTCGCCATTGGTATCTTAATGGGAAGGCAGCACATGCACAAATTCATTTTCTTGTGGAATGCAAATTGACACTCTAGTTGTAATGAAATTGTCATGTTGCGTTCTTTTAATTGTGGCAAGTATATATGCCTTATTCTACCTAACTTTACAGAAACCTTCCTCCAAAACTAGCTAAAGTATGTTCTTCAGCGGTTGGGCTGTGAGCATCATGCTATCCAGGGGCCGGGTGTGAACTCTGGGTGGTTTTATCGTCTTGATGAGACTTATTGACTCAACAAAAATTCCCTTTATCGAAAAGAATGTTCTTTAGGGGATAATCTCCCTTTGATATAATCTATAGAGTTGGTGCCACACGGTGTCTTCCAAGGATCATCGGAACATCCAGAGCAAAGGAACTGATAATTCACATGCCGTCGATGCGGCGCAACTGAAACTGTCATGACGGGTAACACTAGCATTGTCGCATTTTCCTCCCACTATCATTGGTTCTTCAAGGAGCACTTAAGTGTATCTCTGCACCGCGGGACTAGCAAACTACTGCGTACCAGGCTTCCAGGAGGCCTACGACAAATCTCTTGAGTTAGCTCGTGAGATAACAAAGAAGGTAAGAACCATTCTCGGTTTTGAACATACCTCTGTTAAGAGAAAATATTAATCCCTCCGTCCCTATTTAGGTGGTGTATAAACTCACTTAAAAACTCAAAAATTTCTATGTTTGACCAAATATAAATATATCAACAATTACAGTGTTAAATAAATATATCACTAGTAGAAAAAGAGTCTTTCGTCTGGAGCCCCATAAGCCATTAGTCCCGGTTCAGGCAAAAACCGGGACCAATGCCTGAGCTGCCAAGGCCCCGTGAGCCATTGGTCCCGGTTCGGATGGGGTCATTAGTCCCGGTTCGTGGTGGCGCGCCGCAGAGATTTAGTCCCGGTTCATACCACGAACCGGGACTAATACCCCTCCCCTGCCTATATATAACCCTCCCAGCCAGCTTTTCTCCTCTCTTTTTTGTCCTGCTAGGAGGTGTGAGAGGTGGGTGCTAGTTTGTTTTCCTTTGCTATGCACTAGAGGTGTTCGATGAAATGCCCGAGCCACACTTAAGTTCACACAAAATGATATGAGGTGCCCGAGCCACACTTAAGCTTTCTCCTCTCTTTTTCCTCCTCGATCGAGGTTAGCAACCTTATCCTTTTCATTGTAATTGATACAAAAATATTGCATGTGTCGATGTACGGTGGTCATTTCACTATTCAAGATGTTATTGTAATGGTATTTGATAAACTTAATTATATGATGCAGATGGATGCACGGATGCGATGGATGTACGGCGAACGACGCAGTTCCGATTTTATTGCAGGCCTGCATAAATTTATCGATGTGGCTGAGGCAAACAAAGTGGATAATTTTATGCCTTGTCCATGTGTTGACTGTCGGAACGTCAGGGAGTACTCTAACTCGAAAACCATTCAAGCCACGTGCTTCGGAGAGGTTTCATGCCCAGCTATAATTGTTGGACCAAGCACGGAGAAAGAGGGGTTAGGATGGAAGACAATGAAGAAGAGAGGATGATGACAACTATCCTATGTTCCCTGAAGAATACGGTGATACTGTAATGGAAGACAATGAAGAAGAAGGAGGTGAACACGGGCATCAGATGAGCCCGCTGATGGTCTTGGTGGGGTCATTTCTGATGCAAAGCGAGAATGCGATACAGAAAAGGAGAAGCTAAAGTTGGAGGCCATGCTAGAGGATCACAAAAAGTTGCTGTACCCAAATTGCGAAGATGGCAGCACAAAGCTCGGTACCACACTGGAACTGCTGAAATGGAAGGCAGAGACTGGTTTTCTGACAAGGGATTTGAGAAGTTACTGAAAATAATGAAGCCGAAGCTTCCAAAGGATAACGAATTGCCCGAGACTACATACGAAGCAAAGAAGGCTATCTGCCCTCTAGGATTAGATGTGCAGAAGATACATGCATGCATTAATGACTGCATCCTGTACCGCGGTGAGGAGTACGAGAATATGGATAAATGCCCGGTATGCAATGCACTGCGGTACAAGATCAGACAAGATGACCCTGGTGATGTTGAGGGCGATGACGAGCCCCCCAGGAAGAGGGTTCCTGCTAAGGTGATGTGGTATGCTCCTATAATACCACGGTTGAAACGTCTGTTCAGAAACAAAGAGCATGCCAGGTTGTTGCGATGGCACAAAGAAGAGCGTAAGAAAGACGGGAAGTTGAGACACCCCGCCGATGGGTCGCAGTGGAGAAAAATCGAGAGAGTTCTCGACTTTGCAGGTGACGCAAGGAACTTATGGTTTGGTCTAAGTACAGACGGCATGAATCCTTTTGGGGAGCAGAGCTGCAGTCACAGCACTTGGCCCGTGACTCTATGTATCTACAACCTTCCTCCTTGGTTGTGCATGAAGCGGAAGTTCATTATGATGCCAGTGCTCATCCAAGGCCCGAAGCAACCCGGCAACGACATTGATGTGTACCTAAGGCCATTAGTTGATGAACTTTTGCAGTTGTGGTCCGAACCAGGTGTACGTGTGTGGGATGAGCACAAACAACAGGAATTTGACCTACGAGCGTTGCTGTTCGTAACCATCAATGATTGGCCTGCTCTTAGTAACATTTCAGGACAGTCAAACAAGGGATACAATGCATGCACGCACTGTTTAGATAAGACTAAAGTACATATTTGGAAAACAAGAATGTGTACCTGGGGTGTCGTCGATTTCTTCCGAACAGTCATACCGTAAGAAAGAAAGGCAAGCATTTCAACGGTGAGGCAGATCGCCGGAAGAAGCCTAACCTCCCTGATGGTGATGCTATATTTGACATGGTCAAGGATTTAGAAGTAATCTTTGGAAAGGGTCCTGGCAGTCAATCTGTTCCGAATGACGTCGCTACCGGACACGCGCCCATGTGGAAGAAGAAATCTATATTTTGGGAGCTACCCTATTGGAAAGTCCTAGAGGTCCGGTCTTCAATCGACGTGATGCACGTGACGAAGAATCTTTGCGTGAACCTGCTAGGCTTCCTGGGCGTGTATGGGAAGACAAAAGATACACCAGAAGCACGGGAGGACCAGCAACGTATGAAAGACCCATACAACAAGCAGACGGATAAAGGGCGTCAATACTTAAGCAGCTACGCTCTTACCAAAGCAGAGAAGGAAATCTTTTTTGAATGCCTGAGCAGTATCAAGGTCCCGGCTGGCTTCTCGTCAAATATAAAGGGAATAATAAATATGGCAGAGAAAAAATTCCAGAACCTGAAGTCTCATGATTGCCACGTGATTATGACGCAGTTGCTTCCGGTTGCATTGAGGGGGCTTCTACCGGAAAATGTTCGAGTACCCATTGTGAAGCTATGTGCATTCCTCAATGCAATATCTCAGAAGGTCATCGATCAAGAAAGTCCCAAGTTTACAGAGGCTGTGGTCCAATGTCTTGTCAGTTTCGAGTTGGTGTTCCCCCCATCATTCTTCAATATTATGACGCATCTCCTGGTTCACCTAGTCGACGAGATTGCCATTCTCGGTCCTGTATTTCTACACAATATGTTCCCCTTCGAGAGGTTCATGGGAGTCTTGAAGAAATATGTTCATAACCGTGCTAGGCCAGAAGGAAGCATCTCAAGGGCTATGGAACAGAGGAGGTCATTGAGTTCTGTGTTGACTTTATTCCTGACCTTAAGCCGATTGGTGTTCCTGAATCGCGGCATGAGGGGAGACTGAGTGGAAAAGGCACGCTAGGAAAGAAAGCACTGATATGTAGGGACGGGCATTCTTTAACTCAAGCACACTACACAGTTCTACAAAGTTCCACCTTCGTGGCTCCGTATATCGAGGAACACAAGAATTATGTACGCTCCAAGAACCCGGGGAAGGCTGACTCCTGGATTAAAGAAAAACACATGGAGACTTTCGGCAGTTGGTTGCGATTACAGCTCATGAATGACACCACTGTCGGAGATCAGCTCTACTTGTTGGCCGCGTCACCATCTTCGACTGTATTGAATTTCCAAGGGTACGAGATAAATGGGAATACATTTTACACGATCGCCCAAGATAAAAAGAGCACCAACCAAAACAGTGGTGTCCGCTTTGATGCAACAGACGAGAATGGGCAAAAGGACACATACTATGGTTACATAGAGGAGATATGGGAACTTGACTATGGACCTACTTTTAAGGTCCCTTTGTTTCGGTGCAGTTGGGTCAACATGAATGGAGAAGGGATAAAGGTAGACCAGCTGTACGGAATGACAACAGTGGATCTCAAGAATCTTGGTTACAGAACGAACCATTCGTCCTAGCCAATGATGTGGCTCAGGTTTTCTATGTGAAGGACATGTCCTCCAGACCGAAAAAAAGAAAAAATAAGCAAACGAATACATCAGACGATGAGCCAAAGCGTCACATAGTTCTTTCAGGGAAAAGAAACATCGTGGGAGTCGAGGACAAGACAGACATGTCAGCAGATTATAATAAGTTTGATGAAATTCCGCCCTTCACAGTGAAAACTGACCCAAGCATCCGTTAAATAATGAAGATGCTCCATGGTTACGGCCGAAGCGATCATAGGCAAGGGACATACGCGAAGAAGGGTTCATGGCTTTTATGTAAATCAATGTAATGTATTAAACCTTTATGTGATGTGTAGTAATGTATTAAACCTTTTAGAAAACAAGTGACCATATGTAATGCATGGTTCCCGAGCATTCTGAATAGTTTCCAATACAATCTCTGCATATAACTGATGATCTTTAGCATTTCCAAGTGATGCAGAAAGCGCCAACAGTGAGAAAGTGCATCCCACTTTTCAGGAGTACTAATAATGATCTCCCCTTTGTCAAGAAGATTCAAATCTCTGCATTCCAAGACAATCTCTGCATTCTCCAAGATCTTTAGCATTTCCAAGTGATGCAGAAAGCGCCACAATCCGGATGTTACTTCCATTATGACTTGAAATACGCCACAATCCGGATATGCTTTCGCTACTTCCAACGGCGAGAAAGTCTTTTCAGATTCAAAATTATGCAATAAATATTTGTTAATGCATTTTTAATTGAAAATAGCAAAATGGTTAATAGTTTGTATAGTTAGAATAAATATTTTAGAAAACAGAAAATGGTTTTGGATTATTTATTCAAATTTAAACACTTTTCATGTTGAAAGTCTTTTCAGATTCAAAATTATGCAATAAATATTTGTTAATGCATTTTTAATTGAAAATAGCAAAATGGTTAATAGTTTGTATAGTTAGAATAAATATTTTAGAAAACAGAAAATGGTTTTGGATTAGTTATTCAAAATGAATTATCATTTAAAAACCATTTGAAATTCATATTCAAACACCTAAATAAGAAAAAAAAAGCGGGAACAACATTCAGAACTGAAAAGTTTGAAATAAATTTGAAAAAGGACTCATTAGTCCCGGTTTATACCAAGAACCGGGACTAATAACCCACGTACGCGCCAGGCAAATCTGGCATTAAATGACCATGGCATTAGTCCCGGTTCATCCCACCAACCGGGACCAATGCCTCAATAGTCCCGGTTCGTGGGAGGAACCGGGACTAATGAGTCCTGGTACTTAACTGTGCAGGCCCTTCTTCCTCCCCCATTCGCCGTGCGAGGAACACGGTTCGGAGGAGCCGCCGCACGCCGTCAGGCTACCCAACCGCCGCCCCACCGCCGGCCTCCACGCGCCGCCTCGCCGCCGCGCCGCCCGAGCCCGCCGCCCTCGACGCCTCGACGCCGCGCGCCGCCGCGCCGCCGTGGCCGTGCCCGTGGAGCTCGCCGCCGTCGTCGCCGTGGCCGTGCCCGTGGCCGCCTAGCCACCGCCGAGCTCGCCGCCATCGGAATCGAGCAGGGGAGGCCTCGAATCGCCGCCGTGCCCGTTACCTCGCCTCCACCCGTGAAGGTAAAGAAAAAAAATTAGTACTGTTAGGAAAATTAGTACAGTTGAAAAAAATTTAGTACTGTTGTAATTAGGAAATTTTAATACCGTTAGTGTTAGGAATTGTTAGTACTATTAGTGTTAGTGTTAGGAATTGTTAGCACTATTAGTGTTAGGAAATTTTTATGTTAGTGTTAGTATAGGAAATTTTAGTGTTAGGAAATAGCATTTTAGGTTAGTGTAAGAAAGTTTACTATTTGGAAATAGCATGTTAATAAAGAAAATAGCTTGTTTAAGAATATTTAAAGTGTTAGCAAAATTTATGTGTCAGCAAAATTAGCAAATTAAGGTGTTAGCAAAATTAGCAAATTTAACTTTGTATTCGCATTTGCATTCACATATCCGATTCACATTTGTATGCAAATTTTAGATTCAAATTTTGTGAGTATGCAAATAAGATGTTAGATATGCAAAGATGCAAATTTTGTTGGACTCCTTCTCCTTCCCCATTATAATAACTTGCAAGTCTTAATTTGCAGAAACTATGGAACACGGCAGAGACGAAAATCAGGAAAACATCCTCGAGGATATGATCCGCGGGGAAGATGTTGGTGATGTCACCTCGCAGTTTCTGAACAACTCCGGTGAGGGAGATGAGTCTCTCAACCGAAGAGACGGCTCCGGTGAGGTAGAAGCCGACGGCTGGGGCGAGGGAGAACCCGGCGGCTTCGATGAGGGAGAAGCCGACGAGGGAGAAGCCGGCGGCTCCGGTGGAACATTAAATATTGCAAACTCCGGCGAGGTGGATATATATATTAATTAATTAAGCCTCTGCAGTCTATATACATATATTAACGCTCTTTCTTGTTTTAGCCCTCCGGATCGAGCAAATCTTCTGTAAGGACGAAACGAGGCCCAGCCAAAAAGTTGAATGACCATGAAAGGTACAGGATCGAAAAAGTCGCTGAAGACGGTGAACCGACTGCTCCCACTTATGTTGCAAAAAAAATTGTAAAGCAATGCGGAGTTATTGTTAGGGACTACATCTCGATCACCGTTCGAGAATGGCATAAGCCAAGGGCGGGAGGAGTTAGATATGTCAGGGACAAAGGCAAAGAAAACCTTTGGAAAAAGCTCATGGTTAATTTCACCCTGCCGGTGCCAGAGGTGGATCCAGATGAGGAGGATCCAAATGAGGAAGAAAAGATTGCCCAGCAAAAAGATACCATAGAGCAAAAAGTCAAGGAGTGGGTTCTTAAGAAGATGGCCGAGCTATTCAAGAACTGAAAGAAAAGATTGCACACCGAGTTTATCAAGAAAGATAAGACTCCGAACTTCGATAAAGGGTATGAGAAGATAAGAGACGACTGGGAAGAATTTGTGGCGTACAAGAAATTGGAGGAAGCTCAGATAAAGTCTAAAACAAATAAGGCAAATGCTACTAAAAAGAAGTACCACCATACTATGGGGCCTGGTGGCTACGCCTTTAGCATGCCTAAGTGGGAGAAACTTGAGGCCGACCTGCTGGCTAAAGGGATCACTCCAGAGCCATACACATGGATCGAACGGGCAAGAAATTGGTTTTACGGGCATGGGGGCACGTTGGACGCAAAAGGGAAGTGCATATATAACAGAACACACAAAAATAAGCCCCTACTACCCATCGAAGACATTAGAAATGCAGTAAAGGATGTTGAAGAGGGACGGTTCCGTCCCGATAGAGAGAATGACGAGCTCACACGCGCCCTTGGGAATAAGGAACACGACGGACGAACACGAGGCACACCAGGCTCCAAGCCGTGGAAAATTGCGATTTCCGAGGACAGGAAGAAATTTCCTGATAGAAGCCATCAGAGGAGAAAGGAAAGGGAGGCAATTGAAGCACGCGCTGCTGCAGACCGGCTGCGTAATATAGAAGAAACAATAAAGCGGCAGCAGAATTAAATTGACGCACATGGTAGAAGCTGCATGCGATGCTACCGGCAATCGGAAAAGCAGCATGGCTTCCACGGAGATCCAGGCTGGTAATGATGATGCACTGATGATGGCTCCTCTTCGTCGCTACCCAGTGGATGATATCACGGAGAGCACACCTTGTGAGCTACATGTGAAAGTTTTTAACTTAACCATGAAGGTGGCGGTCGGCTATGCCGTACCAATTGGAACTAAACCAACTTTCCATTGCTCTCCGGTTCCACATGGCTACGCTATTGTCGGGGTGGATGAAGTGATGAAAGAATTTGAGGAGCTGAAGCTGGAACACCCTGCAGGTGAAGATGGGGAGGTGGTTGAACTTGGAGAAGCCAAAAAAGGGACCATTCTATGGCCAAAGGAATTCATCGTGCTTCCAAACTGGCCGCCAAGGCCATCGACTCCTCAGAGTAGCCATCCATCTTCGCCGCCGACTCACTAGTCTCCAGCGCAACAGTTCTCTTCGCCGCCGCCGCCTCAGGCGCCGTCTCCGCCGCCGCGTCAGTCGTCTCTGCCCACTGAGGCTCAGCGTACCACCGCTGGTAGTATGAGGGGTAGCAGGAGTGGTAACCGATCACCGAAACGTAAAAGGTCGCCCCTCCCAAAAGTACCTCATAAGAATCTTCCCATGAGACCTTACGACTATACGGAAGAGGAAAATGACGTGATCGCAAATGCCCAAAATAAAGAGTGGTGGGCTAACCGGAAGAAGCCGAAAGCGCCAGAGTTCCCCGCCACCCCAGAAGAAAAAGCCGCCGTCTTCAAAATGCTGAAGACCCTTGAACAACCCCCGCCAAGGCTGACACCAGACTATGACCGCTCTATTCGCAAGTCGGCTGAGGCAAGTAAGCAGCGGTCGAAGAGTAGTAGTGCAAGCGGAAAATCAGTTCCCCAGCTCGGAGAACAGAAAAACCAATCGTGCCCCCCACTCAAAGTGTTTTCCAATACAGAGGTGCAGTTGACGTCGATCCTGAGTTTGTTGCAATGTACGGAGAAGCGGCCTCTGCTCAGGGCATGTCTATTCCTCAGTACTTAGACCATTTACAAGAGTTCCAGGAAGTAGCATACAAATACCGGCACGGGTATTCTCTCGTCAAACCTGAGTTAGTCAACGGTCTACCAACAAAAATGCGAAGATTGCATAACTGGTACATGCGAGTCTCAAAGGAAGGGGCAAACTGGATCTATGTGGGATATAAAAACGAGCATTACGGGCATGAAGATGGCGTGGTAATGATTGAATTTTGTGAATTATTTCAGTTATACCAACAAGACGCCATCGACAAAGCTATCATCAGTGCCTATTGTCTGTAAGTATTATTTCTGTAATTAAGTCTCTAGCTCAGCTCGTTCATTGCATGTATAATCTTACTCATCACTATATTAATTATGCAGAATGAAGATTCTCCAATGCAAAAGAGGACAAATTTATGACATTAGGTTCATTGACCCATATTTCGTTCATCAAAAAACTCTCAAAGATCATTACATCGACACAGAGAATAACTTGGAAAAGGCGTTAAGGTTTTCCGAAACCAAAAGGGAAATACTATTTCCTTACAACTACAGGTGAGTGTTACTGTCTTGTACACATTCTATTTCGCTTACTCGATGTTAAGTGTATAATTGATGACTTATGCGTGCGCAGCTTCCACTTTATTCTGCTAATCATTAAACCTGACAAAGGAGTAGTACAAGTCATGGACTCGAAACGTAAACCCCTTGAGGAGTGGGCGGACATGCAGAAATGCCTCCAGGGGTAATTTCAATCATTATGGCACTATATCGGCAACTTTCCGTTCATTTCCTGGTAGCAAGTAATTAATATATAACTCCTTTATTCATTTTCTTTACCGGACAGGGCTTGGAAACGGTTCACCGCCAAGGCTAGGGGTATTTGGGCGCCGGAGCTTACATTTGAACCAGTAAATGTAAGTAGTACTAGCTAGATCTGCGCATCTTTTTGATTCTAGTTTCAATACCATTATCATGCTTGATTATTATTTTGATTGAACTATGTTCTCGTAAAGTGCTTTAGGCAAGAACATGGGAATAATTTATGTGGATACTACGTTTGCGAGTTCATTCGCCAGACGACCCATGAGACGGGTAGCCGGTACTTAGAACAACTTGAAGTACGTAAACAATATTCACAATTTTAGTTTATTGCCATAAATTGTGTTTAGTTTCATTCATATATTTGACCCCTTCTTTAAATTAGATCGAACGGTTGCGGGACGGTCTTCTACCACAAGATCGCGTACGAGCAATTCAAGAGGAAATTGCGGGATTCTTAGATGCAGAGCTCCTAGATCCGAATGGAGAATACTATCGGAAGGTTGAAATGCAAGGGTGAGTGTAAAAGAGATGTATATATGCATGAAACTCGTGTGTACATGTACCGTTTGTAATATGTTCGACCAAGCACGACGAATGAGATGTGTGTAATATATTCATGACGATGATGTGTAATAGTGGTTCCTTCATTGCTGTATTACGAACCGGAATAAAACATCAGTGCCCAAATAAATAAAAAGCTCCTCCCCCTCGCAAAACACAAAATAAAAAGTGCAAAACACAAAATAAAAAGTGCCCAAATAAATAAATGGAAAAATACAAAATCAAAATATCAGTCCCGGTTCGTATTACGAACCGGGACTAAAGCTCCTCCCCCATCGCTCCAGAAACGGGCCACGTGGAGCCCCATTAGTCCCGGTTCGTGGCCGAACCGGGACTAGCATTAGTCCCGATTGGCTAGTCCCAGTTCGGGAACCGGAACTGATGGCCCAGCCGAACCGGGACTATAGGGGTGTTTTCTACTAGTGTATATTGAAAATATATCTTATGGTTAATATATTTATTTGATATTGTAAATCTTCATATTTTTGTATATATACTTGGTCAAAATTAGAAACATTGAATTTTTTAACTCAATTTATAAGCCACCTATTTGGTGACGGAGGGAGTATCAGCTTCAGTACACTATTGGTTTCAAGCACATGGAGCCCAAAAATCAGTATGAGCATATGCGACTCATTTCATGAGTTCAGAGTTGTGGTCAATCATTTTGTATGCCATGGCGCACACCACTATGCACAAGATCCATACTTGTAGCTGCTAGTATGAGCCAAGTTCCAGCCCTGTAACGGTTAATGTATGGAGTCGGCAACTGTGCCACTGATCTCCATCTTCCACCTCTATATTCACTCCCTTTTCTCTCTCTTTCTTAGCACAGGCGGGTCGGTTGTAAGTAGGAGAAAGGCAGGCAGATGGCTGGTCAGTAGAGAGTAGGAGAACACGACTTCGATGCGGCGGCGCAAGATAGGCTATAAAAAATTGTGCCCTGTTGATCTACCCAACGGATACCCAGCGAGTAAGGATACCCATCGGGCATGGCGTGGGTAAAGCTTTTTATATCCATAGGAACGAGTATGTGTAGAGTTCTATACTTACGAGATATAAGGGTATGGGTATGGGTATGGTATTGATCTACCATGCCTATACCCTACCCACATTGCCATCCATAGTTTGGAAGATAAAGTTGCGCCGCTCTGAAATGCAGTCCGCGGTGCTCCCACTTAGCTGTCAACCGTGGCGGTGGCGATGCGCTCGATACGAACAAGTCGATCAAGTAGGGGAGCTCCTATTTGTCGATCGGCGTGGGCAGCATAGCCCTCCGCCGCAGGTTCTGTTCATGGGCCGCACCAATGCGACCTTATAGCAGGTAATTTTTTTGGTTTTTTCTTTACTTTTTTCTCCTTTTGTTTTCTAGCTTTTTTGTATCTTTCATTTTATTTTATTTCCATTTTATTTTTTAATAGTAAATTTTGTTTTCATACGAATGTTTACCTCAGTAAGAACATTAAACTCATTTGAACGGATTTTTATAGTAAAAAAGTATTTGTCTTATTTAAAAGTTTTTAATATGAGAATTCACCTCATTTGAACGATTTTTCAATAATAACATTATTTTAGTTTGAGCGTTTCTTAATAAGAACATTTCCTCATTTGAACGGTTTTTCAGTAAGAACATTTCTTTTATTTGGACGATTCATCATTATGAATCTATTTGAACATTTTTTCGCTAACAACATTTATCTCATTTGAAAAGTTTTTTAATACATACATTTATCTTATTTGAAAGATTTTTCAATATGAATGTGTTATTTAAATATATTTTTCCATAACAGTAACATTTATTTAATACAAAAACAAAAAAGAAGATGGAAAATAAAAGGAGAAAAGGAAACATAAAATGTTAAATTAAGAAAATAAGAAGGAAAAAGTAAAAAAAGTAAAAGTAAAACAGAAAAAAGAAGAAACGGAAAAGAAAACCAAGCAGGGAAAAACGATCAGAAAATACAGTAAAACGAAAAACCTGGCTGGAGGAGCTCCTATTGGGCCGACCACTGTGCTTCTCAGGGTGTGCGGAGCGCAATGTGCTCCGCCTTGAGCGGCAAATAGGATTTGCCATCAAGTTTTTCCTTTTTTTGAGGGAAGGATTTGCCATCAAGTAGTCCAAGAGTGAAATTCTGCATTTCTGTATGGGATTAGTGAGCTTGCGACTGGCCTTTGTAGTAGCCCTGGTCATCCTGGACTAATGCATCGGGCTGGGCTGTTAGATTTTACTTTCTTCCAGTGAATTATTAGTGGTGATACATATGATATGATAGGATGTCAGCATGGTCCGTCCAACGAGGACAAGGGAGATCGACCAGATACGCGTACGTACACTCGGCAACCTCCATCAGATTTTTGTTTGGCTAGCAATTTCCTTCTCAAACAGATGGACATGTTTGTGATGATCCGGAAGAAGTTAAAGAAGAAATCTCTGGGTTCTATCATGACTTGTATCAGTCCCAGGGGTTTAGACCGATGGGAGCTTTACTTGATGTAGTTAATCCGTGCATCTCTGAACATATGAATGAAATGCTTTGGAAGGAGTTTGATGCGACGGAGGTAAAGAAGGCTTTGTTTGATATGGCTCCGTCTAAGGCGCCAGGGGTTGATGGTTTTACCGCAGGGTTCTATCAGAGGCACTGGAGTATTTTGGGTGATGATCTGACAGCAGCCTTGCAGGGTATTTTGAATGGTGGATCGTTGCCAGAGGGACTGAATGATACGACTATCACCTTAATTCAGAAAGTGACGAGTCCGCAGAAAATCTCGCAGTACAGGCCTATTTCTTTATGCCCGGTACTATATAAAATTGCAGCTAAGTCCGTTGCTAACCGATTGAGAGGCATACTGGATGAGGTTATTGGTGAGGAACAAAGTGCTTTCGTCCCGGGGTGTTTGATTACTGATAATTTCCTCGTGGCGTATTAAACAGTGCATGCCATTCGAAGGAAAAAGAAGTGTAAGGGTGCATCTTGTGCCATCAAAGTTGATCTGTTAAAAGCTTACGACAGGGTAGAGTGGCACTACCTAGAGGCGATGATGTACAAGCTAGGTTTTGCTGATAGCTTTGTCTGCCTAGTGATGAAGTGTGTGACTTCTGTCTGTTTTTCAGTGAAGGTGAATGGGGAGCTTTTGCCTTTCTTCACTCCATCTCGTGGATTACGGCAGGGAGATCCGATGTCGCCATACCTCTTTCTCCTTTGTAGTCAAGGGCTCATCGCTTTACTGAATAACTATGGAGCTTATGTGGATAGAGGTGTTCGTGTCAGTTTTCACTCTCCGTGGGTAAATCATTTATTATTCGCTGATGATTGCTTGATCTTCTTGTCAGCGAATTTACAGAGCGCGGAGAGGTTGAATACAATCCTCCAAATTTATGCTGATTGCTCGGGGCAAGCAGTAAATAAGGAGAAGAGTTCTATTTTCTTTAACCCCAATGCACTCCCAGCTTTGAGAAACATGCTGAAACAAACTCTTGGAATTAATATGGAGGCTTTTTCTGAGCGGTATTTGGGTCTGCCAACTGCAGTGGGGCGGATCACGGCATGTTCGATCATATTAATGATATGTGCCGAGGGAAGATGAATGGTTGGTCAGAAAAGAATCTTGCTTGTGCAGGTAGAGAAACGCTGCTGAAAACTGTTATTCAGGCTATTCCTACACATAGCATGAGTTGCTTCAAGTTAACCAAAAGATGTGTAAAAAACCTCACATCTTGCATGGCTAGATATTGGTGGGGTAGTTCGCTGGAGAAACGATCTCTTCACTGGTTAGCTTGGGAGAAATTAGTAGAACCGAAGGTGAAAGAAGGATGGGCTTCAGAAACTTTGAAGTTTTCAATATTGCTATGTTGGGTAAACATGGTTGGAGGCTGCTGACTCATCCAGATTCGTTGTGTGCGAGGGTGCTTAGAGGAAAATATTTTCACAACTCAGATTTTATACAGGCTACTATTCCTCGGAATGCATCAGCGACATGGAGAGCCATTGTCGTAGGACGAGCTGCATTGGATGTAGGGATCATCACTAGAGTGGTGACGGGTTCCTCGATTTCTACTTGGACTGATAAGTGGATACCGGGCACGGTCTCTCGTGTGCCGATGGGAAGGCAAGGGACTGAACCTTTGGAGAAGGTTTCAGACTTAATAGATCCTTATACAGGAACATGGAAGGTTGATGTTGTCTGGCAAAATTTCCACTTACCAGATGCGGATGCCATACTGAATATTCCCTTGAGAAGGAATGGTGGAGAGGATTTTCTTGCTTGGGCGTTAGAGAAATCGGGCAACTACACTGTGAAATCGGCATATCGGGCTCTTATGACTCGCAACGAGCTGTTAGCTCTAGAGGAAGGGACGATTGTGGAGACTTCATCGGCAAATACACAGATGTGGAATGCCCTATGGAAATTGAAGGTGGTGCCAAAGGTCGAGTGTTTTGGTGGCGAATCCTTCGCGGGGTACTGCCGGACGCAATGACTTTGAAACATCGTCATATCAAGGAGATTGGCAGGTGTGATGTATGCCTAGCCATGAACGAAGATCTGCAGCATGCTCTACTGACATGCTCGCATGCACAGAAGTTTTGGGATGCTGCAAGGGAACGTTTTGAGCTGAAGATCCCAAGGTTGCACCCAGAAACTTGGTCGAGGGACATTCATATGGACGAGATGTTCTCGAGTAATGATCGATGCAGGATTATTACGATCATGTATTCAATCTGGCTGTCAAGGAACCGTTGGACGCATGACCGTGAGGCGTATGATCCGGTGCAGACTGTCAAATGGGTACATGAAATGTTAGCTTTGTTGGAGATTCCGAAAGGATCTAGCAACTCGATGCTTGGACAATGCTGGAGACCACCAGATCCTGGTTGGGTTAAGCTCAACACTGATGCAGCGTTGTGCAGTGAGATGTCCAAGGCCGGAGCGGGTGGTGTGGCTAGATCGCACATTGCCTTTCTTGGTGCTTGGAGTAAACCCCTCGAAGGTGTAACCGATCCAATGATTGTAGAACTGCAAGCTGTCCGGGAAGGGGTTATCTTTGCTCGACTGCGTGGATACTCCCATGTGGTTGTGGAGTCAGACTGTTTGGAGGTTGTAAACCTCTGGTCCTCCCGCTGTTATTCTCGCTCAATTGCGGCGCCTATCAGTATCTTACAAGAAGTAGGGGAGTTAGCTAAAGATTTTGTTTCTTTCTCTATCCAGCATGTTGGTAGAACTGCAAAGCGTGCTAGCACTTTGACTGGTACTGATAGTTGGCTTGATGTTAGCCCAAGCTTTCTTTTACCCAGCTTGCTGGTTTATTGTAATAGGATGGTGATGACGTAATAAAACTCCTAGGTTTCGATGCAAAAAAAAAAAGCAATTTCCTAGGGGGAAGGCACGAGGCCACGAGCAAACGGTCACACTATAGTAGCACACTCGTCATCGGCACTGCATAAATATCCTATCTAAGGTGACAGGTAGGGTGTGAAAGCGGCGCCCGGATCCGGCCTGCTCCAACCAAAATTAGGCATGCTTAGCTGTATATTTTCTGTACGTTCGGTACAACTTTTGTGCTGTAACCAGCTTAAGCGGGCCGTATGCGGGACGCCGCCAACAACCCTAGTGACAGGTCACCACATCTAGGAATGTATGTTGCCCTCTTGGCCATACGATTTAGGAAGAAGGCTAGATAGAGATCATGCCGTGGCTGTGCTTCCCTACCCAGTCACCAAGCCGAGAACGCGACATCTGGAGTAGCTGTACAGGGATTTCGACATGAAAGAGGAAAAAAGATCCGACATATAACCAGATTTAGCCGATCGATCTAGGCCACATCTTCCGAAGGGTTAAGGTGCTTGGACCACCTCGGATGTACCTGCGCATGAACTATGAAAGCTACTACGTACCCATCTCGCCATGATACACGAGGTATGATAATAGGTTTTGTTGGGATCGCTTTGATGCTTTTGGTATTGGTAAATGTTCCATGTAGAATTATGAGATTGGCGGAATATGATGGATGTATTATTGAGCCTCATGAGCGAGTATATATAGGAGTACAGGGATCATCTTGGAGTACAAGTCAAGTCAGAACCGTATGGATACGTATCCTATCTCTATCCTATACTACCATAACAACACGTACACATATACTCTAACATCCCCCCGCAGTCGTAGCGGGAGCGCCGTGAACAACTGGAACGTCGCGGACGGTCAGACTGGAGAGAAACCGAAATAGATCCAGTGGGCTGACATCCCCCCGCAGTCCGAGCGGGAGTGCCGTGGACGGTGTCGCGGCGCGAAGCTTGGACTGTAGAGGACGCTGATGATGCTCAAGCGAGGTGGTAGCCCTTGTGCCGATGTCGAGGGAGCTGAGAGCGTTGGGCGGTGCCGTGGTCGGGGTAGCCGCGCGAGGGGTTGCCGTGGTCGATGTCGTGGCCGGTGTCGAGGAAGCCGCACATGAAGCCGCATGCGCATAGTGCGCGAGGAGGATGACGGAGACGCGTCAAGGCAGTCGTCGAAGATGGGCCGACGCCGTAGCCGATTCAGTCCGAGCCATCGAGGACGAGGTGCGGCCATAGTTTTGCCAGAACTAGGCGCACGTCGGGGACGAAGGCATACTCCGGTTTTGCCAGAACTGAGTACGCAAAGAAGAACTCGTCGGTGACGCGGTCGAGGCGGTCGTAGAGGGGTCGATGCCGTAGAAGACGTTGTCGAAGCCGATGAAGACGAGGCGTCGATCCGAGTTTGCCAGACTCGGGAACGCGTCGGGGACGAAGGCACTCCTGGTGTTGCCAGTACCAGGCGTGCGAGGGGTAGGGACCATCATAAACTTATCGCCATGTCAGAGAAAGACTAGCAAAGGAGGACTCCACGACGGTTGCGACGCGCAGAGCGGCGAGGGAGAGATGCCGATGCTGTCCGCGATTGTCGGAGTAGAGTAGCAGGTGGTGTAGTCGGGAACGAGGCGATGACGCTGGCGACGAAGTTGTAGTGGACGTAGACGTAGAAGGCGGCGGAACCAGCGGTGACCTGGGGTGGTCATGCGGGACGCCTAGATCGATGATGGGGTAGTCGGCGGGACCTGCGACAACGAGAAGTCGCCCTGCAGGTTACCTTGTGAAGCGCGGCGGCGGTGCTCGAGGGAGGTGAGGAAGAACCCGGCGGCGTGACGAAGACCGTGCGCAGACGGCGGCGATCCGCGCCGTGGGAGATGGCGCGGTGGAAGCCGAGGCCGTCGATGCGCGGGGACGGCGAAGAAGACTGCGTGCAGCGACGCCACGACCCGAGGGGGCGGCATAGCTACAAGGCGCGAGTCGGTGCAGCGGCTGGAGGCCACCGGCACGTACACGCTTGGGAGGCGCGTTGGCCGCCGGTAGGCGCTTACCAAGGCGGCGGCGCTGCGGCCCGTAGGGGCGACGCAGCGGCAGCCCGTAGCTCGATCGGTGGTTGGCGCGTGCTCGGGGACGTGCTTGGCGTAGACGGGCGCGAGATCGGTTGATCAGACCGACGGTGCGCCGTATGCGCCATTGCGGGGACGACGCGTAAATCGGAGTCGATGGCGGCGTTGTCGGTGAAGTTCCGGGCGATGATGACGAAGACGATCCGAGGGGGACGGCCGCAGTACCCTCCCGAGGAAGGCGCAGCAGCCGGCCGCGGTGCGCGGCAGCCTGCCGTGAGGCCGCGACGGCCTACCGAGGCAGGCACGGCGGCGCAGGTGGCAGGCGCACGGGCGCGGTGTAGATCGTCGATGCCGATGGTCGGAGTGGAGGCGCGGCGATGACGACGGCGGTGGGCGACTCAATCCGATCTAAGATCGGTAAACCAAAAAAGAAAACCGATCAAGAGATCGGAAAAAAAAGACTTACAGGGCAGCCGATCACGGATCGGCGGACGAACCCTGCGTACGGGTTGCGCGGCCTCCGGCGGAGATCATGGAGATCGACCTCGCCGGGGGCGCGCGGTGCGGAAGCGACGGCGGCTAGGGTTTAGGATCGAAGTAAGGCTGATACCATGTAGAATTATGAGATTGGCGGAATATGATAGGATGTATTATTGAGCCTCATGGGCGAGTATATATAGGAGTACAGGGATCATCTTAGAGTACAAGTCAAGTCAGAACCGTATGGATACGTATCCTATCTCTATCCTATACTACCATAACAACACGTACACATGTACTCTAACATTCCAGGAGGCAGCGAAGCGATGACTGTTGGGTGAGGATGGATCATGGATGGATGCAGCACCCTAGAGGCCTAGACCCAAGGAGACAGCATATGGTCCTCACTCTTCAATATCACAATCAGCAGAGCTTTCTGTCAGAAGGCGGGGAAGATAGAATACGGCTCTTGGGCCTCCATTGGATGAGCCGGTGGAACTCAATCAGACTGACTAGCTCCAAACCACTCACATGTCCACCTAAAGCTCCCTTTCCTTCGATTCGGGGCGTCACCCCCGCCGATGAAGACAGCTCCGGTTCCAAATCCCGTCGCTCACGATGGGTGGCTCATGCGGCGACTTCAACGAGGTGTCTACCTCTACAGGTTCGATCCGGCGACTTAGCTGCGGCTTCGGTCGTCCTCGCCTTCCCTTCCGGTGGTGCGTCGGCGGCAGTTCGAGCGGCGGCGGAATCGGCTCTGCAGAGATGGCCCTAGGGTCTTGGTTGTAATTTTTTTATTTCTCAGGGTCATCTCTGTAAATTTCGGAACAGCTGTGCTGCTTCTCGATGGCTCCTGTACTCTCGTTTTCCAAATTAATATATCCAGGAAGTTGCGTTTCAAAAAAAAAAATCCCTTTCCTTGTCCTCAGCACCGCCGTCACTGATCGAAGCGCCCCGCGCACCAGGTACACGAAGACGGTGTATCCGGTCTCCGGTGTACTACGCCCGGAGAGGGTGGAGAGCGCCCATTCCGCCGCCGCACGCGCACGACCTTCCTCCTCCGCCGGGTGCCTCAACTTCACCAAGACTCCGCGCGCGTGGCTGCTCCCCCGTGCTCCCCTCGCTCTCATTGCCGGCGGCGCTCGAGACCGTGGGGGACTTCCAGCGGAGGCAGGCTGAGCACGGTATTGGTAATCACAGATTCACCGGCTTGTATATTCGTATGACAGCTGAACATATGGAGAAGCTGATTACTCCATACGAGCACCCCGGCAGAACTCAAACCAGCAATAAAAAAAACCCAGCAAACCCGCAAGTACAATTCCTGATGCTGCTTTTGAGTTTAAAAAAATCCCTTATTGAAAAAAATACCAGCAAACCAGCGTAATAAAAAGAATTTGTCACTTAAAAGTTAAAAGCACAAGAACTTCACGTCCATGCAAGCAAGAACAGCTGGAGGCAACAAAATACGAACAAGAAAAGTCTTAGCAATACAACTAGAGGTCGTTTTTTGTCCGAAAATGATGGTTTCCGACAGATTGCAAGAGCGATCCCATCATACCATAAGAAGGTGTTGTTCGTTCGTGTGCAGTGACAAGAACCAGAAAACATACCAAAGAGAGTAATCATGCATGTGGCGGTAGAAGATGTGGCCCAGAGCACGCTGATCCTAAAGATGTGGTCGATGACGCTACAACCAGTCTGGAAATGTCAATCGGATCGCTGACAGCATCTCCACAGCCACCCGGAAATTTGTCCGCTTTACAGCATCTTCACTCATCGCCCCCAAAGCCCCCCTCCCTACCACACACACACACACACACACACACACACAAAGGCCCTTGGGGCGCGTCGAGCGAAAAACGGCTACCACTCGCGTGTCCCAAAGGCCCATTTTATCCGGACGCGCCCCAAATTTCGTCCGACACTACCGGCCCAACCCCCTACGATGGGGGTTGTGTTGGTAGTGCCGGACGAAATGAAACGCGCCGCGGGGCCGCCCTGTCATAGAGAGAGGCAGGCGAGAGGGCGGTCTTCGTCCTGGTCGCCGATGTGGCACGCCGCCCAAAGCCGCAGTGTGCCGTCCCGTCGGCCACGCGGCGCCGCATTAACTTCCCACGCGCCAGCGTAAATGCAAGCCACCGGCCCAGCTACCTCGTTGCCGCTGTTAAAAAGGCGTGCCCTCCCTCGCTGTCGCCGCACTCCAAACCCTAGCCTCTCTCTCCCTCTCTCCAATCTCACTCGCCGCCGCCACCAATGGGCTTGAACAAGAGGTGCAGCGGCGCCGCCGCGAACGGCTTCGGCCCGAGGACGCTGCTCAAACACGAGGCCGAGGCGCGGTTCTGCGCGTGGTACCCTTGCCCGCCGAACATGCGCGCCGGGAGCCGCTGGTCGATCGGCATCAGTGGCGTGCCCATGCCCGACCCGCCGCGGTCGCGCGAGCGGGATTGGAACACCCAGGTGCGCAGCCACTTCTGGCACGAGCTCACCGCCGAGCAGCGCCGCCAACGGGAGTAGGATCCGTCGAACACCGACCGCTACGAGGCGGAGTTCCGGCGGATCCATGCCGAGCGCATGGCGCGGTGGGACGGCCCCGGGCCGGAGCCGCGCGACAAGAACACAGAGGGGCGGTACGCCTTCTGGGGCGTACCGGGCCGCACTCTGGACGCCGTCCTCGCCCACATTGCCGCCGGCGGCAAGCCAATGGATACGCCGACGCCCGAGGACGACTACCCCGCTGGGAGCCGAGGAGGACGACGTCGTCTTCTTCACGCTCGGGCTCGTCATCCCGCTCGGCATCGCCCTTCTCGCATGCCGCGTCCCCCTTGTCGCGCGGCTCGTCGCCGTACGCCCGCTCGGTGCCGCTGCGCGTTCCGAAGCTGGAGCCGGGCTCCCGCGCCCTCGTCATCCGCGACGGCTCCCGCTCTGCGTCTCGCCGCCCGCCGCCACCGCCCAAGAAGGTGAAGACGGAGCCGAGCCCGTCGCTGCTGGCGGAGCTCTAGGCGGCGTAGCTCGAACGCGCCAACCCCGACGACCCCGAAGGCATCGCCGCTGCCCTCGAGGCGTCGAAGAACGACGTCCCACCCATGCCACTCAAGAAAGCGTGCGCGTGGTCGTTCGTTGACTACGCCAAGCTCACCGGGACGCCGCTCCTCGACGTGAGCAGCGACAACGACGACGGCGGCGGCTTCGGATTCGGTCCCGACGCCAATGACGGCGAGGCAGGGCCCAGCGGTGGCGTGAAGGAGGAGGACTACGACGGCTTCTACCAGTAGTTTTGGTTTAGTTTAAATGTTTTAAATTTCGTTCTAATGTTTTAAATTTCCCTTAAAATATGAATGAAATGTCGTTTTATGTTTGAATTTGAACTACCTTTGGGGGGCGCGAGTGGGGAGAGGGCGCCCCCAAACGCGCCCCCAAAGCACCAACCCCGGCTCAAATCCGGACGTGTTTTAGGGGGCGCGAGTGGAGATGCTCTTAGGGGTATGGAACACATATTCGGCATAATGGTTGCTGCTCACAGCGGCGCCCCCCCCCCCCCCCCCCCAAAGCAAATCAAAAAAATTATAAAATAAACGGTTTAAAATTTCATATTTTACAAGATATTTTAAATGAAATTTAAACACAAGACGGCCTTAACCCTACTTCCTGTCCTTGTCGTCCTCGTTCTCGAGGGCGTCCCAGTCGACGCTTTTGTTGTCGTCGAGGTAGACAACGGTGGAGGAGTATGTAGCATGGGAGGTGGAGGCGGCACGGTGGGGCCACCATCGATCACCACCACCCCTTCGGGAATCGGAAGTCCAGCGGGACGAGGAGGCCTAGTAGTGGAACTGTCTCTCTTGTTCGTGAGTGAGGCAACAGCCTCCCCGGAACGGTCCGCTCGCGCTACCGCCATCCTCAAAGTTGTTCGACATTGCCGCTGCGTGCTCGAGCGTGAGGCTGGCGAAGTCAGAGTGGGGGAGAGAGAGGTGGAGGCAAGCAGATGCACGGAAGGGGGGCGAGGTTAATATCGACGGGTAGGCGACGGACGCTGCGTCGACGTTAATGCAACGCGTGGTGAAGCCGCAACGCTGACGCGTGAACTGGCGCTGGAGCCGGCGTTAATGCAACGCGTGCGTGGGAAGTCACACCGTTGACATGTCCCGTCGTGTCGCTTCGCCCGAGGAACCGCCCGGCGAAGTGGAACAGACTCTCGCACCACGTCATTAATTGTGAATGTCTGAGCGCAAATAGATTACAAGGGGCCTCACCTGTCACATGGCTTGTCCAGACGTTGTCCGGCATCCTGAACAGGTTTCCAAATTTGGGAACAACCTGGGGTGGCCGATTTTTCTGTCCTGCTCCGTTAGGCTATGTTTGTTTTTAGAGTTTTTTTAGTGATTGGTGGGGATAATCCTCTATTGTATTGGGTGAATCCCCTGAGATTGGTGGGGATAATCCACTAGGTAGGGGTAGTGTATTGAATCCCCTAGGGGATTGAGAAAAATGAACTAGAGTTTGGCGATTTGTGAGAAAATGTGGGGATAAAACCTGTCCAATACTCTAGAAACAAACGATGTTTTGGTATATGTGGGGATTTGAGGATTTGACCGGGATAATCCCCACCAATCTCTAAAAAAAACTCTAGAAACAAACATAGCCCTTATTGGGGGAACGTTTGGTATACCCGTGGAGATGCTCTGAAATCTAATTCCTGATCCTATTCCCCGTCGAAATCGCTTGTAGCGGGCCCGTGCGTGATGTGATGATGTCGCATCAAAGCGTGTAAAGAGTGTGGTCGGGGAGTGACGGTTGAGCAAGCAGCAGCCACAAGCCCACAACACGTAGGTAGGTAGTACGCTCACGCGGTGGTACAGTCACGCCATATATGTCCCTCCGTCTTCCTAAATCACATGGCCAATAGCGCAAGACCGATGTGACGCGTCGCCTAAATCGTGTGGCCGAGAGAGCTAATAAAATCTGAGGTGTCGTCTTCATTATGCTAGATATTTATCTCCGTTCCAATTTAATTGACTTGCTATCCATCAAATGTGGATGTATCTAGACATGAGGTTTTAGGTGTAACGCTAGTGAGTGACTGGATATTTAGCTAGTACGGATTACTATAGTTGCACTATTTTCAACGAGGGTGTCATAAAGTTGCATTATTATCATGTGAAAGTTTCTGTGTCTTTCCGTTAGCAATGATGGTACTCTTTGTGGGCAACATTAGCAGGATCTCAAAGTTTAAGAGAATATAATAATAATCTTGTATGAGCAATAGAGCAAAGAATAAGCACCTTGAACATTTTATTGCTTGGTGTATGTGTTTTTACGTTCCTTGCAACAAAACCTCTTCTCCAATATTTTCAAACTAATATGGGACTAGCGGGGACGCGGGACGGGGACGGAGGCAGGACGGCCAGCGAGATGGACGACGACACGATTCGTCCTTGGTAGATGTAGGTCCGTCCCTTGATCGATGAGGGTCTGTGGAGAGGGAAAAAACAGAACACACATATTTGATCCGTACTACGACTCAGTTTTTACTTTTGTGTTCTTTCTGGAGGGCGGCTCCTCGCGCAGGCCGCCGCCGCCACCCGTGAGGATCAAG
This sequence comes from Poa pratensis, assembly GCA_947311845.1. Classification (NCBI taxonomy): domain Eukaryota; kingdom Viridiplantae; phylum Streptophyta; class Magnoliopsida; order Poales; family Poaceae; genus Poa; species Poa pratensis. Next base: position 76,901,265 of record CAMZMU010000034.1, on the reverse strand, counting down.
ACGGAGGCGGGATGGTCAGCGCCGCCGCGAGGGACAGGCGATGTGACCATCCGCGATTTCGGCCCGGACAAGGTCAAGGCCGAGTCGGAGGAGGCGGCGCCCCGTGGCAAGGAGCACGCCGCGCCACCGGCGTATTGGGAGATGACGGAGGAGGAGGCTGAGGCCACGAAGCTCTCCTTCGACACCGTCCATCCGGCATCGAAGGAGTTTGCGGAGCGGTTGTACGGCATCGAGAGCGGCATCATCGTCATTCCAGACGACGGTAAGGAGGAGGCCGCGCCACCGCCGCCCAGAGCCAACGCCGGGGCCAAGGAGGAGGAGCCGGAGGAGGTGCCGCAGCAGGGCAGCGCATTCAACGTCGACGACGCGGTGGTGGCGTACAACTAGGACCAGTATTACACCGGTCTGTAGTTTTAGAATTTTTAGTTCAAATTTGCGTCGTAAAATATGAAATATTAATGAAAATATCATCGTTTTTAATTTTTTTTTAAAAGATGGTTCGTTACTGGGATCGTTTATCGAGAGCGGCCAGTGGGGCGAGGCGCTCCCAATAGCGCGGCAACGTGTGCCGGCGCTCCAAATAGTATGTGTCCGGCACACTTGTTGGACGCTCTATTGAGAGCGTCGATGGAGATGCTCTAAGTAATCTATTTCTCTGGGTGAACCGTCTAGGTTCAGTTTACATATTTTCTTGTGTTATAAGCTCCAGACGTCTTCCAGTTGCCATTTTGTTATATTCCTTTGACATGAAACATGCAAAAAAAAAAATCTTTGTGTTCCATCTGACCAGGTTAATGCAAACGTGTCTTTTGTACAGAGGATGTGTGCTGCTTTGTATATCAAGGATTTTCTACACCCCATTTATTTGTATATTTTCGCTGTTAACAATACCCTAACTCATCATGTTGGTGCATGGTTAATATCTCAAATCGTTGTTGTATGTGCCAGCCCTATCATCGATCAAATCAGGAATTCCTTTTAATGTCTGTACGCCACACACTCAGACTCTATAGGTACACTTCTCCTGAAACTGTTACATGGAAATATGTAACTGTGTAATGTTGACCATAAATTACATATCGGTTTGGATAGTTTTGTCATGATACGTCGTTGGGTGGTGGGAGTGGCATCTGGACAAATAAATCTTTCTCAACTCCACTCCCACACCGGCGATGTACTTCATGGCGGCGTCTCGAAGTTGGTGACATCGTGTGCTTGTCGATCTTTCAGATCGGTGATTTTAGGGTTCATGGATGGTGACGGCGAGGCGGCGGCGGAGATTCCATCAGATGGATCTTATTTCCTCCTGCTCTATCCCATTGATGCGGCGCTGTCTCCGGCGCCATGGTGGAGCAGAAAGGATTTGTACAGGAGTACGTGCAGACGGTTGTCTGTGCTGGTGACAGCTGCAAGATGGTTTACCTTGTGCTGGGTTCGTGGTTGAATGCTGACGGTTCTGGTTCCCTAGTCCGATGTTGTCGTGTGGGGGTGTCAGTTAAGAAATTCGATGGCGTGTCCAGGGTCGTGTTGCCATGGTCTGATTCTTTCAACGTTGTTCTATGGCAAACTACTTTGGAGGTCTGAAAGCTGCTAATCAGCGATGGATCCGCGTCAAGCTCGGGTGAAGAGGTGATCTGTCTCTATTCTCTTTGGTGGCTACTACGGGGATCACTGTTCACCAGCCAGGCCATCCTCTCATACTGTGAAGGAGAGGGATATACGTTGATTTGTCACAAAAGTTTATCATATGTTTTCAGTTATGTAAGATCGGTATTTACGTGCCTTATAACTTGATCTATATTTTATAAATTAGACACATATTACCAGCCAAAAACATCGAAATAATCTTAATGATGTGGACTAACGTGGTGTGTGCAAAGAGCCGTGTATATTGATCTTAGTATATACTCGCTTGATTCACTATTATAAAATATTTTAGATATTTTAAGATGGATTGATACGGACCGAAATGTGTAATCTACAAACTAAAATGCGTTTATATACACATTTACAAAAGTAAAACATGTTATAATATGAGGGAGTAATCGATAGACTAATAAACAACTAAAGCAAGATTGTAATAACCTTTGATTGGGATTTACCAAGCTCTCCTTGTTCGAACAATAACAAATTTTCATCCTGAATTCTTGGTTAGGGAGGTAAACCTGGGGTTTAGCCACGTAACAACCATCACGTATGCTCCATTCCATAAATCATGGAGTCTCTTTGGCATCCATGGCCCCATCAAGTGGAGCCCAATCACCACCGTACAAGCACGAGAAGGTGCCTTTGGATAATGCCAAGGAGTCGCAGACCCCTTACGCGTCACTTGCCACTGGCCGCTTCCCCACACCGCGTCAAGCAAAACTATAAAAGAGCACACAACAAACCACACTCACTCCAAAATACTCCAGCTCATCCTCAAGCTCCTCACATTCCAACAGCCCACCGTGCTAAGCCAGCAAGCACCGACCACCCTCAGCAAGCCATGGACATGACTGGCTCCGAGCAATGGAGTTCCCCTTCCTCGTCGTCCTCCTCGCACGAGCACGGGACAGCGGCTTGGACGGCACCGCCGAAGCGCCCAGCGGGGCGCACCAAGTTCAAGGAGACGCGGCACCCTGTATACCGCGGCGTGCGGCGCCGTGGCAACGCCGGCCGGTGGGTGTGCGAGGTGCGCGTCCCCGGCCAGCGCGGCGAGAGGATCTGGCTCGGGACGTACCTCACCGCCGAGTCGGCCGCACGCGCGCACGACGCCGCCATGCTCGGCCTGCTTGGCCGCTCCGCCTCCGCGTGCCTCAACTTCGCCGACTCCGCGTGGCTCCTCGCCGTGCCGCCCGCGCTCTCCGACCTCGCCGACGTCAGGCGCGCGGCCCTCGCCGCCATGGCTGACTTCCTGCGCCGGGAAGCCGCCAGCGTGCCGGCCTACGAGGACACCTCTAGCGCGTGCGTGCCATCGTACGCGGACAATGCCGGCGGCTCGTCGGCGACGTCGCAGCCTTATGCCGACGGGACGTTGGAGGTGCCGGCCGGGCTAGGCAGCGACATGTTCGAGATGGACATGTCCGGGGAAATGGACCTGGGCACGTACTACGCGGACCTCGCAGAGGGACTGCTGCTGGAGCCTCCGCCTCCGCAGTCCACCGGAGACGGCGGAGCTGACCCCGCGCTCTGGAGCTATTGAAATACTCTACCTTACTATGTACCCTTGCTGCTATGACATACTGTACATGCATGCAAGCATGGAAGATGGAACAGAGCACTGGAGTTGTTCCCAGTCAGCATAATAAAATTCGTGGAACTTTAAACGCATCAAATCCTATGACATAGAAGTACATGCAATGCAAGCAGATGCAGTTCTAAGCATCACACAGGAGTAAGAAAAGGACATCAGTGCTGGATGAATAGTGGACAGACAGCGAGATGATTCCAAAAAAAAGGGTACTATCACGTCATATGTGGTGACTATAACCGGCAACCAGACGAGAAAGATCAACGCTTGTTAATCAAATAATCAGACAGAGGCGGTCCAAGTACGCTAATTCACAAGATGTGGCTTGGATCCAGCCAGCCAGCTGGCCACGCCACCTGACGCGGCGATTCAGTCCAGCTCTGCATGGCATGCGCGTCTCCCTTCCTAAATCGCTTGGCCACGAGCGGAGATGCACAGGGCAGCTGATGTGTCTTGTACCTCTTTTTGGCGTATGACTTGTCGACTTAGAACTTTTAAGTTGGTGTGAATGTGGAAGTGACTAGTGTGCTCTCCTACAATAGTAGTGTTGCAATTATGTATACAGTGCAAAGTTTTTTTTTTTGCCTTCTTCGAGTTGAGAGTCGAACTACCACAGCACGGTGTAGTAGGACAGTAGCTAGGCAACATTTTTTTTTCAATTATTCTTGTACGGCTGTAAGAGTTTGAGTACATATATTGATATCCTAGGTAATACAACCTCCGATACAGACTAAATGTCCTAATTTTGAACTAAAGTACGGCACTTGTTTTGAATCGGTTGGATTAACATTATTTGGATACTACAAAATAAACTAAGAAACATATTTTATGGGTTGGCATTTCTACCCTCTCAACCAAAGTGATACCATGGGCGTGTTTGGTTACTCGCATCGTTTTTGGGTCTTCCGTCTCCGTGGCTCGCTTGGCCTGGCTGAGGAGAAACGTGCCCTGAGTCATCTTGTGCAGCCCGTTTGGTTGCCTGCATATCGTTTTTCCTATTTATTTCGCATTTTTGTGTTTGGTTGCCTGCGTTGCACAGTGGTTGCATCTATGTGGCGCCCCGACCCGACTACTATACAGTGATGCTGTGTCACCGGTTATCCGATACCACCCGACACAACTTCAATGCATAATAGAGAGATCAAGACTTGTGGAACAACTGGCACATCACAGACTCTACGACACAAAGCATTATAGTTCAACTCTTATAATAGAGAAAGATAGCAAATTACAACCAGAGGTCACAGACCCAACATTACAACATGCGGAAGTGAATTAGGTTGTTCTAAACAACAAGAACCAAAATATGGCCTAAGAGGCCTACAAATAAACATCCAGCGCCAGCTGTTCCGGGATGTCACAAGCTGCCACCTGGGAACCCCAGACTACTCGTGGACGTCCACAAAGAACCCACCTTCGAGGTCGGTGAAGTCCTCCTCTGAAACAAAACAAACGACGTTGAGTTCGACGAACTCGCAAGATTATATATAGAGCTTTAGCTCGATGAGGCTTTCAAGGTTTTATGGCTGTTTTGCATAAAGCTGATTTTATTTATGAAAACATAACTCAATGGCATCGACTATTCAGAATATTTTCAAAAGGGGGTAAGAAGTGACTCTTTTCTTCATCACTTTTCTCATCATCAACCACCATCATCATCATTGTACCTGTTCTACAAAGGCACCTCCCCGAATCACCCTCGAGGAAGCTAACCTTGCATTCTTGAGTGGTACCTTTAGTACCCAAGTTTTAATCATTCCGTTGAAGTTATTCTATGATCTTATCGTCCTTTCCCAAGTTGTCCGTAACCGTGGACACGACTTTTCGAAAAGATTTAACCCTGCAGGGGTGCACTGTGTTTACCTTCGGTACCGCCCGGCTCATTGCCTACACGTAGCTCTCTTCCGGGGAAAGCCGGCTGAGTGGGAACGGTTACAACCTTTACCTTGTTAAAGACTAACCCAGGATCATCAGTGAGGACGGGACAGGTTCGGTGCCTTCAACACCCTGCCCCGTGGCCACTCATTCTCCTAAACACCACCATCCTCATCTCATTCTTGCCACCATCTCCACGCACGCGCAAATGGAAGCTCAAACTAGAGGACCCTGGCTAGTCCCGCCCAAGTTAGTCGGTCGACGAGGGCTCCATATACCCCACCGAAAGGAAGCGCGCTCATTCTTGGTTCAAGAGGTAAAGAACTCGCACCTAGACGGCGAGAGTGAGACAAAGCACCACCATACCGAAGTGGCCTCTCATCCCCACCTTTAAGCATATTATTACCTGTCACCACAAATTCTCCACCATCATCTGAACACTTCAACAACCTGTTTCCGACATGAAGTATCCATCGGACGGCTAAGCATTTAACTAAGCATGGCTAAGTATCAACATTGCATAGTTAAGTATTTCAGGCCCACAATACAGTCCTATGGATAATAGGAGGGGAACAGGTAATTGGCATCGGAATCTTAATGCAACTATAGGATACTCTAATCCCAGCAAATTGACATTTGGAACCGCATGCAATATTATAGTGGAGAAAATATTTGCGGAAAATAGGATAAGACATGCTCAGAGGGGGGATTACGCTTGCCTTGATCAAGGTGCTGGTAGTACGGCTCTTCGGGGTATTGCGGTGTAACCCCGGTTGCTTGATCTATCGGAGCATAAAACACGGGAAGAAACAATCAATCACCACACAGGCTTTAACAGATGCGATGCGCAAACACATGATGACATGACATTTTAAATCCCCGGGAGGAGGAGGATTCAACTATTCGAATTAAACGGAGTTCGGGTGCTTAGGGGGCGCATCCCGGATATACCGTGGAGTTAGGTCATGAACCATCTTACTTATTGATTACGGTAGTCGAGACCCTAGGATTTAACTGGTAGATGACATGACATGATCAAGTGAGAGATGCAGGGTGTAGGTGATTTAGTATACATGATAACCATTTTAAAGGTTGGTTCACAAATTTCCGGACATCTGGGTATATTACACGCATTTTTCTGATGCTCCAAAGAAGTACGAGTTATAACCTTTTATTCCCTCTTTTAATTATGTCTGCTTATTAGTTAAATCAAACGCAGTACCATTTCTTAACCAAATTAAAAAGGAACAAAAGAAACAGTATAAATCTTTCGGTACTGGACCAAATCGGAATATCTGAATTTTCCAAATTCGGAATATCCGATGGACACCACGGTCTGAAATTCGGCTAAGGAAAATAGAACGAACTCGCACTGGGAAACTTCGGATCATCCGATTCCTACTCCACCCGGATTATCCGATCATCGCAGAGGATTGAAATCCTGCTAAGGACCTAACGCGGAGTGGCACTGGAGTGACTCGGAACATCTGAGATGCTCTGGCTCGGATTATCCGAGCGAGAGGGCGAGCACGGTGGCGCACGGCCGCCTGCGGTGCTACGGCGACACAGGGCGAGAGAGGGGGAGTGGAGGGCACTGGGGAGGTCGCAAGCTCACCCTGGACACGTCAGAGGAGACGGCGAGGTTGGAGGAGGCGTGACTGCGACGAATTCGTCCGCGGCGGCTCGTGAACGGCGGCGGCGAAGTAGTGGACGGCTACGTCGATTCCGGTCGATTTACGGCCTCCCGCGCCGATTCCTTCGGCGGAGATGAGGAGGGCGACACGGCAAAGCTTCATGCGGTCTCCGTTTCGCTCGAGGCGAGCTCAATCCGCGGCGGCGACGACGGCCATGGCGGCTCGGGTGCGCGCTCGTGGGGAGAGAAGAGGGGAACGAGGGAGCAGGTGAGAGGGGAGCGAGGGGGAGCAGGGCAAGTGGGGCTCGGTGGCGTTGTGCTCTTCGCAGGGGAGAGCAGAGGAGAGGGACCCCGGCGCGGCGTCGTGCGGCATGGCGCCCTGGCGCGCTGTGGCGACAGTGCTAGAGGAGAGAGACGACGCATTTGCAAAACGCCCCTGGAACTTTTGTTTCTATCACGGATTAGTCCTTTTCCCTTTTAAAGAAAAACAGCAGCACCTTTCCAGATTTAATTAAGGCACTAAACAATTTTCAAAAAATTATGAGAAAATTTGGGTAGCCTCCCCATATTAAGAAGAAGCTCCACCAAAATTGGTGACCCAAAATAAAATGTGTTGCACCACTTTTGCTTATAGGGTTTGTTTATGGAAATTTTGTTAATTCCCAAAATAATATTCCTTTAGCATTTTTAAGCAAGTGCAAAATATCAATTTTGAACTCTTGAAACTTCCTTGACAAATATACGATGTCAAAGTGTTTTGTTTTGCAATTTTGAGTGCCTTCCTTAATTTGAAATTTGTTGAAGCACAATTGGCAATTTGGTTTTAAGTGGTGCCAAACCACCACAATTCCCTAGCAACCACACAATTCCCTAGCAACAATTCCCTAGCAACAACATGATGCATGAATGCCATGATGCAAACAACACAAAAGTGAAAAATTACACAGGTTTTTAGGTTCTCAACTTTGGGCTGTTACAATCTACACGCGGGATACTCTCACATCATAGTCTACATGGTGAAGCTTACCTCCCGTGATCCTTCCATGGTGAACGGCGGCGACAAGCGCGACACGGCGAACGGCGGCGACAAGCGCGGCATGACGAACGGCGGGCACAAGCGCAAGAGCTACTACCGTGACAGTAGTTCATGGCGGCGAACGACAGCGGCGACAAGCGCAACAACTGCTGCTATGAAGTGCAGTCCATGGACGTGACTGAGGTTGAAGAATGCCTAGTGCAGTCTACACACGCACGAAGTTCAATACAAGATCTGTTCATATACAACCGCCGAAATAGAAAACTTACAACACGAAAGTTGTGCGGAACGTTGAGATCTAGCCACGCGTCAAAGGGTTTCTCAAACGGTCGACCGAGTGCGACGAATTTGACAAAATTCATCCAAAAACGTTCAAAAGGAACTTCGAAAATCAGAAGCTACGGTCGACGAAACTTGAAACCGAGCACGGGAATGGAACCTACTCATCGATACGAACATATCTTGTGTTCAAAATATTTCGAATCAACGTATATTTACGTGTATTAGAGGGGATTATAGGAACACCTATAAAGGAAGGAGGTGGGAGGTGAGGGGAACTTACCTGACACATCCAAATGGACTGCTCGTGCGAGAGAGAGGAACGTGGAGCTCTTCTCAATATGGCCCTGGAAAAACGGCTGATTCGAGCGTTCTCTTGAACCAGGCTGAGGAGTGATTTAAGATTCGTGCGCGTGCGAGCCAACAAAAACATAGGCAACCAAAAACATAGGCAACCAAAGGGTCATTTTTGCATCCACGGAGCCTGATAGCTGCTCCGATTCTCTGATTTCTTTTTGCGGCATCGGTTGGACAACGGAGGGAATCGGCGCTCGATGCCTGAAACTCGTTTTGGGCACCTCTAAAACCATAGACTGTGGAAGGCCTAAGTAGCGCCGTGGGATACCAGGGTACAACTACATGGATGGTGGCTGGTTGGTTCGACAACTTTGACACTCCTTAGATGACGGCGAACATTGACACACGTGCTAGGGTTGCACTAGGACGTTTTAGATTACCGACGGAGAATAAAACGTTTAAGACAAAAGAAGGAAAAAAAGGAATACAAGGAAGAACAAAATGAGAGGAAAAAGAAAAGAAAATAGACAGAAAAATACCAAAAGAAAAAATGAAAAAGAAAATAAAAAAGAAACAGAGAACTGGACACGAACGAATAATGTCCAGCCACCATGTCGCCGCTCTCTAGCTCCATCCACCTCTCTTTTTTGTACAAGGGGGTGGGGTCAAAAGACCCCAGTGCTGCATTTTTATAATTCCACGTGGCAGGTACATTTTACAAAAAGGCTCTTTTCGTCTATTGCCCTGAAAGACCTACAATTCAAAGAAAGAGCCCTCGCTTTTACATAAAACACCCTAGAGTTAGAAAATAAAAAGCAATCAAGCCCTTGAGTGCCTCTGCCACACCTCGTCGGCGATCTCCAGGCGGCGACGCCGAGATCATCAGAGCTCAAGACGCTCGGACTCTCCCTTCCGACGAGCAATCGCAGCCGCCAGCAAACTTGACACCGCCGGGGACGAACCACTTGGCAGCATCGAGCCGCCGAGCACTGGCGCTGGATCGAGAAGGCCTCCGCAGTGGAGGTTGAACTTCGGCCATCTTCTTGGCCATGAATCGCGGCAGTGAGCAAGACCACCGCGTGTGGAGCTCCGAGATGCAGCAAGAACCACTTCGCCAAGCAGAAGCACCACTTCCTCCCCTCGCCGCCACGGCCGGCCAGAGGAACATGAATCAACTCCCAATTAGCAAAGCAGGTGATACGGCAAACGACTTTATTGAATCGGCCTTGATCTTCCTCCGCCCTACAAGCAATCCGCCACGGATTCAACCTGCAAAGGAAAGAAGAACTGGCTCCGGCGCCGCTGCGAGCCACCGGAGGCCAGCCGAGGAGAGAGAAAGACGCCATAGAGACGAACGTCGCCATATAGGCAAACTCAAGGAAACCTAACCTACTCTCTAAACTACTGCTGTACAAGTCAGGCCGGCACCCTAGAGCAGCTCCATGCCAGCCAGCGGAAGCGCCGACGGCAAGGGCGGCCGGATCTGGCCAAAAGCGGCGGTGGACTCTCAACAGGGTGGGGAGAGGGAGAGGATAAGGTTGAGCCCCCAGTACAACCTACTGCTCCATCCACCTCTCCATCCCTAGCTACTCCACCGTGCTACCACTCTCGGCCTCCAAGGAAAATACAACTCCACTCCTAGCTGAATCTCCCCCACTTATCTGCGAGTTCCAACTGGTTTAGGATCCGTGCACAAATTGTTAATGATTTATCAATGCATTATCAATAATTTAAAGTTTATATAATTTATATTTTAGATTCGTGTACTAATAATAAATTTTTGGACATGCATAAAAAAATTAAAACCACGCATTAACGTGATTTTGTTTTTTCAGTGCATCAATTAGTAGGAATAATATCGTCTGTTGGATGCAAATTCGACGGTCATGATAGTTGGTGAAAATCCAATCAGGTGCGGTATCGCCGCGTTGGGCCTCCAACCACTGTGCACCCACCTACTCGCCACGACGCGACCTTTGTAACTCCTACTACAGCTTCGCGAAGACGACCCAAGAAGGCCGCCGACCTTCGTCTTTGTCTTGTGTTCGCCTCGTGTCGTCAATTAACATGTGAAATGTTCATATAACCCCCACAACTATCAGGTTTTGAACACCATAAATTGGCATACTTAACTCTCTCAACTATCTAAAACTGGGTAATTCACCCCCGATCGCCTGGTAAGTTGTTTTGCATACCAGTTTCGCCACGTTGCATTATACCATTCGCCCACAAGTCAACGCACGGAGAGATGAGAACATCGCGGGGATGACTGTGCGACGCGGTTGGTGGCGCCGGCAAGGTCGACGAGGCGGTATGCTCGGAGGACCAGGACCGCAACGAGTTCCAGAGCATGTCGACGCACATGCACGCTCGCACGGGCCAGCTGCTCAACGTCTACAAGTCGGTGCCAGTGTCCGGCATGGACGCTGGCTCCTTGTCCAGCCTCGCCGACACCGGAATGGGCACGTATGCGGCGCCAGGAGGCCTCGGCCTAAACCAGCACATGCGGGGCGACAACTTCCTGGAGGACGTGGTTAAGCACCAAGTCGGCGACGATCGATGCCAGGTTCGTGGCGTGCGGCGACGCGGGGAGGCGGTCGGGCGGCGGGACATACCAAACGGTCACGCGTGACAATGCTCGTCGCCCAGACGCTACGGTGCATGGAAACAACCACCGTTTGGTCGGGGAGGACCGTGAGCTCACCGTGAGGATGATGGAGTAGACAGCGAGGACGGAGGAGGAACATCAAGGACGAATCGACGCGGCGGAGCTCGGTCGGAGGTGGAGAAGAAGTGGACCGTGAGGTCGAGTTCCGAGCTCCCGGAGTAAATCGCTGTGATGAGGAGGAAGAGGAGGTCGAGGCAAAGCTTTTCAACTGCTCAGTCCGGCACAGGGGCGTCCACGGCGTCCGTGCGGTGGCGGTCTTATACTGCGATGCTCGAGAGCTCGTGGGGAGGACGGTGCGAAGGGAGAGAAGATGTTGACTGGTATTGGGAATGTGCCACGTCACAAAACAACTATGCAAAACAGTTTGCCATGTGCAGGCGGTCAACTGCCCGGTTTTAGATAGTTGAGAGGGTTAAGTATGCCACTTTGGAGTATGGGGGTGTTACATTCGAAACGTGATAGTTGTGGGGGTTATATGGACTTTTTTTCGTTAACATGTCAAACACAACATAAATCCAATGATAGTAATGATATTCTTGTTCCTCTTTTGAAACATTTGATTGTTCTGTGCGAGTTTTGGACATTAGAATGTGGTGATGTGTGCAAATTTTAGTTAGAATGTCTAACCGTAATGTTGTTTAATTTTTGTTTAATATGTGAAAAGGTCAGGGCATAGATGTCGAAAATGAGTGTTATTTTGGTACTTTGATTTTGACTAGTGTTATTTTGGAACTTTTGGATTTTAGTAGTGGCATTCTGGCTCTTCTCTCAAATTATAATGAGATAATTAAGTTGGACATTTTAGCAAACAACCCTCTTCTCGCATGATTTTCAAAAAAAAAAACCTCTTCTCGCATGTGTGCCGCTACCCGACATCGACATGTGTCACATGTCTATCAGTCTATCCAAGCGCGTCGTTGCTGACTCGGACTCTGCTCTTTTCTCGGCGCTTCGCAGCTCCAGTCTCCCAGTCTCACCCGCCTCTCCAGAATGCGCAACCTCCGGGGCCTCCTCGCCGTCTCCGGCCACCTCACCGGCCGCCACGCGCCGTCCGCATCCCCACACAGCGCCCTATTCGTTCGTGCCCTACAGATCCTCTCCCAGCCGGAGCCCGTCCGCCTCCAGAAGCTCTCCGCCCCCGACTCCGGTCAGTTATCTGACCCATCCCGTATCGCTACATTGAAAATTCATCATAGGGAAACCGCGGTTTCAAGCGGTGGTTGTTGGCCCCAGGTATCGTGGAGCTGAGGCTGGAGCGGCCGGAGGCCAGGAACGCCATCGGGAAGGAGATGCTCAAGGGGCTGCGCAGCGCGATGGAGAAGGTGGAGGCCGACCCGACGGCCAACGTCCTGCTGGTAGCCAGCTCCGTCCCCAAGGTTTTCTGCGCGGGTGCTGATCTCAAGGTACCAGCTCCACCGATTATGTGCAGCAAGCCAGCAACTTTGATAAATTTGTGCTCTGGCTAGTTACAAGAATGAATTATTCGGCTTCTGATTTTGGTCAGTATATTCAGTGACAAGAAATGCTTAACAGCTTCAGCAACATCGCCTAAGTTGTATCTCCCATTGAGGAACATTATACTTTAGATCTAGTCTTACTTTGTTGGATGCCTATTTGTCTATAAATAAATGTTTGATCACATTTGGTAGCGTGGAATTTCCTTGAGAGAGCATGGAAGAAGGGGTTGGTCCACTATTTATCACCTTCGGTAGTGTGGGATTTATAATGAAATGTGTTAAATACCTCTTCAAAATTTGAATGATAGATGCCTGATAAGGTTGGCTAGCAAAATAGATGTGAGGCTGCCACATTGGTACTTGGTAGGATAGTGAAAATAACGCTCTAGAATTATTGGTTAATCCTCCAAGTTAATCAGGAGCTAAATGATTCAAGAAATAAGGCATGTTCTGGTTAGGTTCAGACAGCATATGGATGAGCTGGTTTCTCAGGGAATATCAGTTGAGATAGTGCCAAAACATTCATCAGGTTTGCACTTCTCAAGTGAAAGCGGTACAGAAGATTAGGGTTTGGAGGGTAACGCACACACCCAACATTGGGTCGGCTCTTGTATTTATATTAGAAGAGTTTACAGATTACAATACAGCTCTGTATACGGTAGGTTTATAGACACCATACCGATACCAATACCAATAGGATTACTAGTACAATATGTAGTTTATCACCCTCCCTCAATCTCAACCGGTCCTCGAAGATTGAGATTGCGTTGACAAGCTTGAAACAATAGTGAAACATTACAGCTCTGTATACAGTAGGTTTATAGACACCATACCGATACCAATACCAATAGGATTACTAGTACAATATGTAGTTTATCATCAAGTACAACCGGTCCTCGAAGATTGAGATTGCGTTGACAAGCTTGAAACAATAGTGAAACATTACAGCTCTGTATACAGTAGGTTTATAGACACCATACCGATACCAATATCAATAGGATTACTAGTACAATATGTAGTTTATCATCAAGTAATACAGTAATAAATTTTATTGCCAAGATCAGGGTCCGACTTATTAAGAGATGGGTTAAGAGAAATGAAAGTATGTTTAATCAGTTGGATCACTGGAACACGGCAAACTCGATCCAGTACAATACCAACTAATAAAGTTGGTCTGCTGTGTTGGTGCTATATGCTTTTTGAAGCAGTTTGTTTGAATTTTGAAAAAAATGCTACTTTGTGTGGCATAGATGACCTTCATATCAGTTATATGTCTAAAATTATCAAAATTGTTGCATAGAAAATGGTGAATGCACCAGTTCTATTTCCTCTATCCTTTGTGTTGTGCTGATCCCAATCCACCCCTAATCAGAATATGTCGTATGTTGACAGGAGAGGAAGTTAATGGGCCTTTCCGAAGTACGGGAATTTGTTAATTCCTTGAGAGATACATTCTCATACTTTGAGGTATGTTCCTGGATGCAACATTTTAATATATTATGTTACATCCAGTGTATTTATTTAACTAACATGCCATTTGGTGATGAGAAAAGGCTATGCATATCACTGTTCAAGTTTTATGCATCCTTATATTTCTTACTATTATTCCTCAAAGCCTAATTGTAGATGTAATATTATTTAGTACTATGTTTATAATACTTGCAAAGTTTTTCTTGTATGAATAGGCACTCCCCATTCCTACAATTGCTGTTGTTGAAGGAGCCGCTTTTGGCGGTGGACTAGAATTGGCTCTTTCATGTGATCTTCGTATATGCGGTATTGCTTTTATTCTGCAATGCTCGAATTTCATGCATCTTATAGAAACCAGTTTCTCCCCTTCCTTTCACACAATCAAAAGCATTTCTTTAAACATGTTTTTCAGGGGAGAGTGCAACATTCAGCTTGCCTGAAACCGGGCTTGCTATTATTCCTGGGTATGTGTCCAGGATGGCGCTTTACTTTTGTAAGTAAATTCTGTATGTATTGTTGGCGTTGTCTTGAATAATATTAAGTATATCTCGCCTTATGAATTTACCTAGCAGTACTTGCCAAACCTTTTGATTTTCTACAATACTCTGGTGCATTAGTCCATGCTTCAAAGTAAAGTGGGAAATTGCATCCGTGAATTTAAGTTTGTACCAAAATGGTGCAAGCTGTTATGTGCCTTATTGTCCTCCAATAGCTTGTCATAGTTCAATTGGTTTGAGAAATTCTGGAATGTCCAGAATGAAAATTATGTGTTTCAGATGTTAACATCCACCTCCTTCAATATATAGAGCTGGGGGGACACAGCGTCTTCCTAGGATTGTTGGAAGGTCCAGAGCAAAGGAATTGATATTCACTGGCCGTAGGTTTGATGCGACAGAAGCTGTAACTATGGGTAAGGCTAAACTCATGTTATGACTTCTTATTACTTGAGAGAAGCCTTTATCACTTTTTAGAAGAATCTGCATGACGTATATGTTTGCATGCAGGAGTGGTAAACTACTGCGCTCCTGGTGGTGAGGCTTACCAAAAGGCTCTTGAACTTGCCCGGGAGATAAATCAGAAAGTAAGATTATGTGCTTTAGTTGATCTGGTTGTGCATTTGTGTTGCACAAGGAAAAAATTGCAAATTTGTGACCATCTGCATTCCTCGGAAATATAGTTACCAGCTCTATCCGCAATAATGAACTTACTTGAATTAAATTCATCTAGGATAGTGGTCTGTCTTCGATCATCTAGATGTTCTGATAATTGTTCTTCCATTCAGGGTCCGATAGCGATAAGGATGGCCAAGAAGGCTATCAATCAAGGGATGGAGGTAGACCTTCCATCGGCACTGGCTGTCGAAGAAGAATGCTACGAGCATGTTCTGCACACTCAGGATCGCCTTGAAGGTCTAGCTGCATTTGCCGAGAAAAGAAAACCTTTGTACACAGGAAAGTAAGCTTGTACTCAAGTCGCCATCTTAGCCTCACCTCCAGAAAGATTGTAATATGTGTGCAGATCAGCAGATCGATCTATTCCATTGTAAATTTCAGATAATAAGATGCATCTGGCATGCTACTATTTGCAAGTGAATGTGCTAGCACCTGTTGAGCGTCAGGATTTGCCTAAAACTAAAATCATACCACACCAGTGTACTAGCATAGAGGTGCTGCAGACCCGCAGGTACGTTTCGTCGTCGTGGAGGTAGCCATAGTGGCAGTATGAGCACTTTGACCGACGACTAGGATAACACAGAGGTGTTCTACTCTAGGCTTGAGTGTTAAATCAGCATCGTATTCTTCTTGGACAATCCAGGCTTGGTAAAACACAGATTGGACTTTGGAGTAGTTGATTGTACTCTTCAATTGCATAGAATGTAAGGGAATGGCGAACTACACCGTCAGCTGACACGCACGCAACAGCAAACGCTGACCACTTATCTTGCGAAAGCTTTAGTAGATGTTTGTGCATGAGACTAGAACATAGATAAAACGTGGCTTGCAACGAACCTTATTCAGTCTAAGCTGTTCTGTCAGAAGAGCAACAGGCAGGGCAGCAGGAAGCAGAGGTCTGAGCTGAGACAGGGCTTATCCACTCGGCTCGGTTGTACCTGGCACCGGAGATCATCAAGGAGGGAAGGCCACGGACAGGGGCATCTTCCTGCACGAGCTCCTATATGGCAAGACGGCAGTTTTTTCGAGATGGCAAGACGGGCAGTTTAAGCGTGGCACGGCCGAGATCAAGCGATACTCAAGTATGCACACTCTGAAACCAGGGCAGGAGACTTATCATCATTGGCCCATTACATCAGAACACAAGAACATATAAGAAGGTGCATCCATAAGCACTGAACAATCTTAGTGCCATCACAAGACACTTTACACTGGAGTTGTTACATAACCATTTTGATGAGTATTCACCATTTTATGTGTTATCATATGTGTCATGTCAACTAGCTGGCGCGATTTATCTAATCACCGCAAACCACCACGCAGAATGGACATGTCAGGTAAGAGCAGCAGGATGTGCATCAACACTAAGTTACACTAAATAATTCAGCCTAATCTGTGGTAGAATCTCTAGGCAGTCGCTCGTACAGCCGATAGATCAGCCGAGATTTTGTCATCTGAGGCTCCCTCTCCAGGACACAGATTACATCCTTCACGGAAACAGTTCGTTGTGGCCCATGCGAGTGACGCGTCGCGAATGAACCCTTGCCTTGCCTTTTCATGCCTCCTGAAATAAACAGTATGATGATGTGTGTTTCCTGGGTTCGGGACACTGATGCCCGCAGCATAAGAATGTGAAAGTAATTTTGATGCTAGAATGGCTTCTTTACCTGTTCCAAAGGCTGCGAAATGGCTCCTCTTTGAAGCTTCATTCTGTTCTGCTGAACTTTTTCCAGATACGTTTGATGGCCTTGGAACTGGTGCTCGCTTCTGCTTAGCTTGTTCAGCCATCAGCTGCCACTTTGACAGCATGTCACTTCCTCCAACCGCCTGCCGGGCAGCAACATTTGCAGCTGTTGTTCTCATTTTATCATCTTCTTCCTTGTTGGGCTGTAAGAGGTTAAGGATATCAGGGAAAGACGAGCTGTCAGTCTGAGAGATAGTATCAGATAGATACCTTCGCATTCTTTGGACGACTTTCCTCTTTTTCTTTGTCCAAATCTGCAGCACCGCTGCCTTCATCCTGCACGCAATAAATAAAATTAACTGAAGCCAATAACACACACTTCCATGAGATTTTGCAAACATAAGTGAGCGAATAGATCTTCTAGCACGAAATCAGGGACACACTTATTACCCAACAGTCTTGTTCAGTTTAGAGCATCAGTAAGATAAAGATACCAAAATGTAAGACAATTTATAACACCTTTAAATAAGTTCAAGTTTATTTTATCTTTTGGGAAATTTAACAAAACACAAATGGAAACTGACGACCTCTGAAGGATTTATAGCTAACCAGCATATATATAAATTCCAGAAAGGCATGGATAAACAAAAGGCATGTATTTAAGACAATTTTATTCTAAGTAACTTCCGGTACCATGCCAGTAATTAAACGATAGCATGGTAGTTCAATGGAGCAAGCATGCCATCCAAGTTGAACATAATAAAATGGAGGTTATGGAACACCTCTGTTTGTTTCTTGTTCTTGTCAGTTTCTGCTTGTTTTTTGTCCCATTCTTCTTTAGCTTTCTGGTTCATCTGCAAAATTTGACGGCCGACATCTGAAGTAATAACTAGTCGATGACCAGTCTTTTCCGAGTCGATTCTCTAACAACAACAATGGTCAGTATCTCACAATATCAAACGATACCACAAGCTGGAAAAAACGATAACTGAATATTGTGAAAAAACAAACCTGCTTTGAAACTCTTATGAGAGTACTTATGAATCTTCGCAGTCGCTCCTCCACACACTAAGGAAGGGTTAAAGTTAGATATACTACTGCCACAAAATTCTGAAGGATGGTCATATGAACAACTTACCATTGATAAACAACGCTCAACATCAACACTAGCGTTCTTCAAGTCACATTTAAGAACTGACAAAAACATGTCATCAGCTGGTGTTGCTTCGAATATTTATGATGTAAATACAGTTTTATGGTGTCAATATCAGGTTCAAAGGGATTACTGATTTCTGCTAGTTTTCTCAGAAGAGGGCCCTTCTGCAGAAAGAGATTTTCTTCTTCTTCCTGTACAATTCTTCGTGCTGCTTCTGTGGCTGCGCTCTCTTCCTTGGGGGCAGAGAGCAGTTGTTCTTCTTCTTCCTATTTGAAGTACAAGAGTACCAATGAAATATATAAACAAGACACACAAATAGGAATAGAAATCAAACATCAACCAGATATTCGTACCCTAAGATTAACACCACTAACAGCTGTGACGTCATTAAGTTGATCAATGCTTTGTTCCTGGAAGGTTCCAGCTGTCTTTTGTCTTTTGCTAGTAACACAAAGGAAATTAGATTGTGATTATCAATAAAATGCAACCACTACATAAACTATAATACACTCAGCAATCGGATAATAAAACATAAGAGGTAGGATGATGTGAATTATGAAAACCTGGATGGTGCTGGTGCAGAGCCAGCCATTTCCAATGATTTCTTCTGGCCACCTGATTTCTTGTTAGTCCTTGCCGCAGGTGGTGTAGATGTTTTAGGGGCAGCCTAACAGTGCAGCCAGAAGAGTAAATGCAAAATTTACATTAGAAGAAGCATTTTACATGGTAAAAAAAAGAAGCATTTGAAAATTGCATAGTTCTGAGGTATGAAGGAAAGGTAACGGATATAGACACATAGCCATGCAACAGGAAACCAGGCTATTACATTTTGTTTCTCCTTGTTTTCTAACTAAAAAACATGGCTGCTACTCATTTAGAAAACACATACCAAACAAACATTGCGCTGCAACTGATCCAAGTATAACTAAAAGCCTGGATGAACTATCTAATGTGCAAATTAAAGAGTGGAACTTCATATGTACGCACTACAAAAACCAACAATTTCTACATGTGCTACTATAAAGCATCTAAGATGTCACATACTATTGCCAAAGCAAAAATCCCTAGTACCACACTTTTTCACAGTATTAACTAATCAGTGATATTATATGGTTACAAGATTTTTGTGTATCTGCATATTTATAATTCAGGAGCTTCTTCCCTAAATTAATTATTACTATTGTTGGCGGGTACAAGCCCTCACTGGCAACTGCAAACTTTTGGCACCCTGGTCCAAACACTTGTCAGCTAAATTGAGAGGGGAAAGATAAGGATAAATTGCAGCCGGCAGAGATTAGAGCGAGGGAGTTGGCAATGAGGCTTGCAACAGCAACCGTGAGCAGAAAAGATGTCAGCTAAATTAGCTCTCTATGACTATGACTCGTCGCTGACCCATCCCCATCTTTAGGTTAGGACCATATCAGTCTGTCAAGGTGGGTCTTAAGGACCTAACTGACCCATGTGGCTGCCAAGTCCATCCCTAGCGACATTTGACGACACCTGGACGGGTCTTTTTGTGGGTACCTACCTAATCATTTTCACGCAAGGTGAGACTCCACCGCACCTAGCCTTTGGTCGAGGTGGTGCGGTGGCGGCTAGGGCAGAGGGAGAGGAGGGGAAAATATTGATAACTTCTTGCCTGCTTTATTCAATAGCCGGCGTCTCCTGATATAGATGGAGACACCCCAAACCAATCTAATCCTTGAGGGATACAAACCTATCTTTAGTAACTATTTCTGAGATTTAAAAGGAAAGCCACCCTTTGTTACGCCACTAGCTTGCCTGGCGCACACCTAAGGGCGGCGCCACCACTTATACTGCTGCCCACACAAAATAGGGGGTATAGATCAGAGCGTGTTACTAAGTGAATTTGTATGTATTTGGTGTAAAATCAATACTTCAATTCTAGTGTAACGGACCAACTGTAGTTTTATTTTCTGATATTAAGTACTCCAAAAATTTATTCCGGCGAGATGGTATAACAATAAAAGTGCCGTATATCCTAGATAAGGCAATGTTATATCTGAACAACTATGAATGTGATCTCACGGACATTGATTGTGAGGCTTCCTTTTTTTTTGTTTATTCTGGTATTCACACAGCACTGCACATGAGGGGAAGCATATACTTCTATTTTCCTATAATTACTCCTTGTATTACGTGGAACTCCATATTTGGTGGTTCAGACTATTCAGAGGAAACTAAAATGAGTTAAATTGTGCTGAGACCTGGAAAGCGACAAGGGACTGTGTAACAGAAGTGAGATAATGCTGGAGGATAAATTACCTGCTTTCCATGCAATTTCGCCGAAGCATTATTTTTCATATCCTTGGTTTGTTGCATTTGGCGTGCAGGTGCATGCTGTTGCATTGTGGGATGAGTAGGAACAGTCCCAATTTTTGCAGGAACCATTTGCAAGGGAGGTCGTGTTTCAGATGTCGAATCTGTGGTCTAAGAGGCATCGAACCACTGGTTGGACGAGGGTATGACTGAGGACCGTTAGTGGGTCCATATAATTGCTGCGAGACTTGCTGGATTTTTGTGGGTTGCAGCTGTTTATTACTTGTCTGCAATGGAACTGGAGGGTTCATACTAGGTGGTCGATTCGGTATAGTATGCACCCCCTTTGCATCTGGCATTTGGATGGAATTATCATGAGCAAAGTAGTGCATTTGTGTGCCTGAAAGTGGCACAAAGGTCTGAGCTGAAGATGATGCCTGGCTTTTCTGGCCCTGATTAGTAGGCGTGCGAACTTGCTGATCAGGCAATTTTGCCGAGCCACTGACAGAACTTGTTGTGTAGAAGCTTGAGATGATACAGAATTCTGATTTGCATTTCCCTGGTTATTTCGTTGTGCCTGAGCTTGCATCTGCAAACAAGACAAGATAAAGCAAATATAGGCATGAGAGTATGAGATATTACTCAAAGAACTGAATTACTCAATAAACATGGAAACTCAAACTAGCTTCACGCTCGTCAAGTTTGATGAATAGTTAGGTATCAAGAATAAAAGGGCAGCGGTGTTGCTAACACCACAAATTCACCTGTGCAAAAACTTTATGGGCTGCCTGCTTGAGCATCTGATCACCGACGATATTCCTTATGACTCTTAAAAAATCATCTTTATGGACTTCATTACGCTGCAAACATAGAATATCCCAGCTTAGTCAATTTAATTTAGCAACACTAGTGCAAACTATATTTTCTATGTCGATGTGCCTTCTTTACTGTTCTTGTATCTTATTCCCTCCACATGTGTAACAATTTGTAACGAGAATGACAATCAGTTCTTCTCAAAATATCATGCTTTCTGGTATTATCAGACGAGGAAACATGCACGAAAGAAAGTGCAGACCTTGCATTATTCCCCTTAGCATCCATTTGATAAAACAGATGCTTGGAGATCTTTACTAATATTGAGAGCATAATAAATTGGTAGCATAATCTGTCCTAGCCGCCACTATCTCGCCCAAAACGTGATCCCAGTTCCAATCTAATGTGGTCAAATGGCTTCAGAGGGGAGTAACTCGTTCATTTTAATTTTTCATTAGAAGTACAGATGGTTAGTTTCCATTAGTGTTCATTATGGTCTTTTGCTCTACTAGCTTTAGGATAAATACACTCAGAAGTCTATTAGCAATATGGCAATAAAAAAATTATATAAGTCCCAGACCCACACCATCCCCCCAACCACAAGCACTCTTTGCATCTGTAATTTCTCCAGACAATCAATTTGTTGACAAAACACATAAGCTTATAACAGAATTACGAACAAACGCACCCTAAGTTTTGCCCATACAGACTGAAGCTGCATATCTTTATCTCTGTCAAGATGTGCCTGTAGGATTGGAATCAACATATTAAATGGTATAGATGGCTGATATCCCCTCTTCCGTGTTTCCTGGGCACCAGGTGGTGCTTGCTGGCCAGCCACTGGATTTACATGCTGCTGATCTAGCGAAGGCTGAGTGCCATCTTCCATGGAGCCTGTCAAACTCTGTTGTCCAACATAGTCTGTTCCTTTCTCAGCCAGCTGAAAGCTATTTGTTTCTGCCTGTTGCAGTTGATTCTCAGAACGTTGCTGCTCTTCTGGCTGGTAATGGTGTTGCTCCTGTTTGATAAAGTTCTCATTTTCTGAATCTCCAGTTACCGATGTTGGTTGAGATAACTGATCTGATGGATTCATATGCTGTTGGCCTAGTTGTTGGCTTGTCTGAGCACTTCCTTCCTGCTCAGCTGCTTGCATCTGATCGACTATAGATTTGGACACGTCACTTATATCCTGGGGCAAAGCACCTGCAATGCAGAAATAAAGATTGTTCATGTTTCGGGAACTCCCGAAAACAAAAGATGGTGACCATCACAATGTTGAAAGGCTAGGACACACATAATCTTTGGGAATAGCAAGCCGCAACTAAAAAGCACATGGTTGAAAATGCAAATCCTCAGAACTAGATAAGAAACATATTATCCAAACCAGACAATGACTTATTAGGCATAAGTACCATGAAATGAGACAATGACTTATTAGGCATAAGTACCATGAAATGAATTCTCCGGCATGATTCAATGAAATGCTTTGCATGGTCCGATAAGTGTGCCAAGGAAAACAGTTATTATTTCTAGCCATACCGGCGGCAGAATTATACTAGTGACCAATACGGGCAAACTCGAATGCTACCAAAATCCTTCAAATTGCATGCAATTAATTTTCAAGTTTTAACATGCTTTGCTTGCTCCACCACTTGCAAGGCTCCAACTTTGCCAAAACAGCACTAGCTCCATAAAAAAACTTGGGTTTTTGGACAAACTTTCTTTTTTTATGTATCTTTTATGTGTTCCCTAGCATACAAAATTGAAATAATACCATTCAGTCTACTTCCAAAAACAACATTGCAACTATTAGCAAACTATTGTTCCTTCATAAATATAGTACCAAAAGATTTATTTCCAATTCTTGACCTTCCTCAACAATCCGGCCAACTTCCAGCATTAGTGCCAGACAAAGTTACCAATGCGCTGCATAATTACTTTCACAAGTTGCAAAGGAGTCAGGCGCCCATTACCGAAGACACCAATTTCTTCCATGGTGCTAAACAAGCCGTTTAGCTACAGACAGCACGAGAGCCAACCACGAATTCCCGCATGCATCCACGCCAAAAAGGAAAAAAGGGGCAAACTTTGCATGCCGGCATGCAGCTGCGAGTGAATTACTAGCTCAGCAACTCAGCAGGTTCCTAGTACATGGCATAAAATGCATGGCACACAGATATCAAACTCCACCAGCAACGAAAAGCAAATCTAGACATCAAAATCACGCAAACAGGCCAAAACCTGGCCTTTGGCAGCTAAGCTAAGAACACAGCACCACGCTGCAAACAAGAGGAGGGGAGCTGATAAGGCGATACCGCTGGATATAGGGGGTCCGGAGTCCGGCGGCGGGGAGGCCATGGACGGACGGACGGTAGCAAGCAGCGAGCTCGGGAACCAAAAGCGGTACGCGGCTCCGGCGATCTAGGGTTTCGCGGGGCAGCGACGCTTAGAAGCAGCGGCGGCGGAGCTGCCGAACGGAGGCCGCGGCGGAGCAATCGAGGGGATTTTTTTTTCTTCGGCGGCGATGTGGACGGCGGGGGGACGGCAGCGCCGAGCGAGAAGCGTGTTGACGCCGGTCACGGCCGGTCGCGAGTCACGGGCCGGCGCGCGGTGCGTGCGGCGCGGAGGGAGTGGCGGCGGCGAAGCGGCCTGTTGGGCCGAGCTTACGGGAGACTTGCGCTAGGCCGCCCAACGGCCCGAGCACGAGCTTTGGGTCACCCCGGAAAAGGGTGGTGGATTAACAAAAGAAGAAAATTCCGCTGAAAAAAACAAAAGAAGAAAAAAGTCAACAAAGGTTGATCCCCATTCTCCATCCTTCTGAGAACACTGGCGTTCGGTCTAGACCGAAATTTCGGTCTCTATTTTCCGGTCTTTACTGAATTCGGTCTACTACAATTGACAAATCGAACTATAGACTGACCATTTTGGGAACCAAAAATTTTGAGTACTGCAATTTCGGTCTCTAGTTCGGTCATAACCATATTGTGCGTAGATGACTGATACCTCAAAAAAAGCGTCACGTCATTGTCGACTTATCGCTGCTTTGCCCCTCACCAGCTTGTCGTGAACTCATGTCACCACTGAGCTTCCATTATCCAACAACAAGTTGAGGCATGGCGAGCAAGCGGCCCGGAAAGTGGAGGGGAAGGGAGGAAGGTGAGGAGTGGCTTCGTGGCGGAAGGTCGGGGAAAGCTTGGGTTAGGGCTTTGATGCGTTCGTGACGCAGGAAGGGGAATCGGGTGCGACTGGGATAAGACAGATCACCTCTTCCTCCGAGTTCGACACGGCTCCATCGCCGATTAGCAGCTTTTCGGACCTCCAAAATAGTTTGTCATAGGACAAACCATTGTCGTTGAAAGAATCAGACCGAGTCAACACGTCATCGAACTTCAGAACTGACACCCCGCACGGCGACATCGGAGTAGGGAATCAGAACTACCAGTCTCGAATCACGAACACAACACAATATGCAACATCTTCCAGCTGTCACCAGTACAGACAACCGTTTGCATGAACTTCTAGACAAATACTTTCTGCTCCACCATGGCGTCGAAGACAACGCCACAACAACGGGGATAGAGCATGAGGAAAAAAAAACATCGATGGAATCACCGCCATCGACTCACCGACACCATCCATGAAACCTAAAGTTACCGATCCGAGAATCGATAAGCATATGATGACACCAACTCCGAGACGTCGTCATGAATGACAACGTCGGTGTGAGATTGAAGTTGAGGCAGATTTATTTTCCCAAGCGTCGCTCCCACCACCGCAACGACGCACCATCCAAAATTATGCTAACCCTAATTTCCATGCCGGAACGGAGGCAACGGGATCTCCCCTCCATCCTGCCGCCGAAGCAGAAAGCGGATGGAGAGGGACCAGCCCCTTCGCCGGTGAAGATCGGAGGAGAAAGATAGGTGGCTCCTCTGGCGGCGGCTAGGTCAGGGACGGTCTGATTTGTCTATTGACTTGATAATGCAATGTAACTAGTTTTGATGGACAAGACACGGACGGCTGGGCGTCCCAGTTCGTGCGGCGCATGCGTAGAGAGAACGCCACCTCGCCCCATTTGTTTTATTCACCGCGCAGCGCACAGAAAACGCTCGCATCGCCAATCCCCACGCGCCGCCCCCTATTCTTCCTCCTCTCTACTCGTCAGGTTCTCTTCTTCCTCCGCAAGAAGCCGAGAGAAGATGGGGAAGCGATGGATCCCGCTCGAGGCCAACCCCGACGTCATGAACCAGGTGAGAACCACCCACCCACCCAACCCGCCTCTCCACTCCCGCTTCCTCCTTCCCTCAGGGGCTCGCTCTCACCGACAGATGGCTGCAGTTCATGTGGGGACTGGGAGTCACCGAGGGGGACGCCCAGTTCTGCGACGTCTACGGCCTCGACGACGACCTGCTCGCCATGGTGCCCCAGCCCGTGCTCGCCGTCATCTTCCTCTACCCGCTCACCTCTCCGGTAAAATTAAAATCCCTGCCTCCGATCGTGTGGTGTGAAGAGGGTGATGCTGAGTTTTGTTGCTTTCTGGGGTGAGCAGGATGACAAGGTGGAGGCATACGACGCCTCGACGGCAGGGGGCAAGGTACGGTTGTGTTGTTATGACTGTTCTCATTTTCTTTGTAGCGCATCTGTTGTGTTCGACTGAATGCTTCGCCTGCCCTGTGATCCTTTCTGGCGTAGATTGGTGTGCAGTGCGCTGAACTAGGTATTGGAGGTATTATTAATTAACAGTGTGCTAGCACGCCTTCCACTTTCTAGGTGGTCTGTTTTTTTTAACTTGATTTTTATCGCACAAAGCAAACACTTGTTTTTTTTTTTTTTGTTAAATATCTCCATGGGTTAGTGTAGGTCCGGTGCTGTTTGAGATAGAGTCTGAGTTTTTTGGTGCGAATATTTCTAGTACATTGTCGTGTTATACAACTACATCAGTGACTTCTTTCTGTATGTTGTAGTGTTGTGCTGTTGTAAAAGGTCAAAAATTTGTTATACTTTGGTAGCAGTGTTATAATTTACCAAACAATTGTTGTGTATGGATTTGGTTGCCTTGTTGAATTGTGATCTTTCACTCCGCCCAGTGTCCTATATAGGATTTTGTTGTTGCTGCATCCAAATGTTTAGTAGTTGAATATACACATGAAATGACTTTACATGTTTGTTTACATTTTTGGATGGTTGGACCTTTCTAGTATTGTTGTATGATGTATTGCAGATTTGCCTTCAGTTTTCAACTCCATAAAGTGAACCTAGATGTTGTTGCAATAGCATGCAGTAGTTATTTCTAAATGCCATTAGCAATATACTTCTGCCATGACCAGTGACAAGATATCATTTCACTGCATCATGGTTGCCAGAGAGTTTTCTTTTACACCATAACTCACCCATGTCCTTCTCTTACTAAGACACAAATCTGGACACAACCATTTTCTGGTGCAAGCATGATCTTAACTTTCTTATTTTCTTATCCATTAGTATTAGTAATGAATCTTCTTTAGAGTAGTTACTACTCGTCCTAGCAAATTATCCATGGCCATGTTACCTATTTTTATACATATTTTCACATGCATTGCTTGGGACATGGAAGTGCCACAGGTATATTAATACGTCTGTAATTATGTGTGCTCAGTCATAAGTGGCCTATTTTAGTGATTAGATGGAATGAATTTTAGTGCTTAGTTTCTGTCACTGATTGAATTATAAATGCTTTGAGTGCAGCCATATTGACTGTAGCCCCATAATAGTTGTCGGCGTATAGATTTCAATCTGTCACTTCTTATTTTTGGCGGCATATTATGAGGAAATCAAACACAACAGATTTTATTCTGCCAATCATATTTCATGTTACTTGGAGCGTTTTTATTATAGGCTGGCAATGTTACATTTTTCATTGACTCATTGTCTGGTTCAGCAAACATGTTTCAGCCTTGATATTTTTTCTAAGGGCTTCCATGTATTCCTATTTCCTTAAGACATTGTGCTACAGTATATATTGGATAGATCCATAACATCTTTTACTTCGTTTTGCAAATGTTATACTGCATATCAGTTTGTGATCACTGGTTTTCTACTCGAGCATATGTCAAGCATGTAGACCTATTTTGTTGGAGAAAAGTATTACTAGGTGTTGTGTATGCAGATAGCGTTTGCCTTTCTAATATAATGACTTCGTGTGCAGGATTCAAGCAAGAAGGTGTACTTTACGAAACAGACTGTTGGCAATGCTTGTGGAACAGTTGGCGTTATTCATGCCATAGGGAATGCTGCATCCAATATCAAGCTGGGTAATTATTGCGACTTTTGGTTACCTTTAGATGTGGGCTGCAGTTTATGGGCTACTGTCGAGTTGTTATGTCCCAACCTAATCTCTATGGTACAGAAGGAAAGCTATCGGTTAGTAGTAACTTAATAGACAGGGAAACTTTAATAAAGTATGCTTTTTCAGTGATCCAATATTTTTTGAAGTAT
This sequence comes from Poa pratensis, assembly GCA_947311845.1. Taxonomy (NCBI): domain Eukaryota; kingdom Viridiplantae; phylum Streptophyta; class Magnoliopsida; order Poales; family Poaceae; genus Poa; species Poa pratensis. The sequence goes on along the minus strand of CAMZMU010000034.1, from coordinate 76,873,739 downwards.
TTCTAACAAATCAACAGGAAACATCCATGTCTGTATTGTTCATAGTCACGACTTGGTTTGATCATAAAATAAACAAATTGTACTTGGTTTATAAACTTCAAATTTGCAAAGTGTCACACATTTTGCAGAACTTACTAAAATAAACATTTTTTATGGGGTGGAGTGAAAGTGGCTCGAGTGTCTTGAGAAATGAGATTGGGTGATCAGAAAATGTAAAAGAAATTTACGGAAATGCTATTTCGCATGCTCTATTGTTGATTATCAGCAGATACCGGTCAACTTCATAGCTCCTAGTACATGCTTTTGCTTGCTACAGAGTTGCTCCAGTGGTCAATCTATTTTGTATTGTATTACCTCTGTTCCAAATATAAGACATTTTGGTAGGCTATTTAATGTAAGACGTTTTGGTAAGCGAAAATAGCCTACCAGAACATCTATATTTTGAAATGGTGGTACTACCTTTGTTCCACATTATAAGCCGTTTTGGTAAATTTAGTTTGCCAAAACGGCTTATAATATGGAACAGAGGTAGCAGTATTTACTATTCACCTTTCACCTGAAGTGTTATAAAGCTATTTATCGGGCTTAAATACGAGCATCACTTAGATGCCTTTGTTCTGAAGTCACTGTATCCGTTCTACTTTGCAGTTGAGGGATCTTATTTTGATAGATTTTATAAACAAACGGCCGATATGGATCCAGTCCAGGTTAGTATTTGAAATATTGAAATTCATCGATGTTCACATGATGACCTATTGTATTACCCTTATGTACAACATGTTTGCTATCTTTAGCGTGCCGCCTTTCTCGAGGAGGATGATGAGATGGAGGGTGCTCATTCAGTCGCTGCTTTTGCTGGTGAAACTGATGTAACCACTTCCATTCTGTTCTTCTTGATATGTCCACTACTCTTAACTAATTACACTATAACAGTTGACAATATTATACTAAAGTTGTGCAAAATAAGTTTTAGTGGACCCAGGCCCTGTCCAAATTGATGAAGATAGAAATATGACAGTATCAGTGATATCCTTCATAAAGTTGAGGTGGGGATGTGCCTCATATTAATTGTCTTTCTTGTGCAGGCAAATGTTGACGTGAATGAACATTTTGTATGTTTCTCTTGTGTTGATGGTAGGTACCGTAATAGCATACTTAAATTCTAAATCCTACTTCTAGTAGTAATCTATGGCATCTATGTCAAACTAATGATTCAGTCCTTTTTGGATGCAACAGGTGAACTTTATGAGCTTGATGGACGAAAATCAAAACCAATAACTCATGGGCCTTCATCACCTGATACCTTGCTGCAGGTCAAATATTTTGTTCCCATCTTTTTTTACTTTTGAAGTCAAACCGTGCTTATATATGTCTGCCTGATCTATTGTCCCGTTAGCAAATATTTTCTTTTGTCAAATAGTTTGTCACTGTTGTCTCTTTTGTGAATAGATGTTTAAATCATATCTGCACATGGGTATATCCTAAAATAACTATGTATTGAACTTGGTGTCAAAATTTCCCCATTTTTCCAGATGTCTTGCATTCTGAATGGTTATAGTTTCTGAGTTTTGGTTTATTGCACATCTGTTTTTTCTACAATAACAGTGTGATCGTCTTAAATCTGTTCTCAGGATGCTGCAAAAGTCATCAAAGCCAGAATTGCAGAGAACCCTGACGCGTTGAACTTCAATGTCATGACTCTTTCAAAACAGTGAATCGGTGATGTAAAGTTTGGATAGGTCTGATCTTTTCCTGATGCTCAATAGTCCGCATACTCTGAAGGAAAAAAGATAGACTTGGTTGCCTTCAAGTAAAACTATGCTATTTGCTCTCCTAGCAATCTAGTTAGAACTACTATCGCAAATTTATGTCTTTCCACCAGTTGTATCGAATTCAGAATGGAGTGTTAGCTACTGGAGTGAAAATGTGAAAGAAGTGTATTACTAGCAGTTCTTTGTCGTTTTTATTATTCCTAGCAAACCGACGGCAGCTTCAGATGCAAGTTGAACGAATCAAGAGTGAGGCGTTTTGGCTCCCGAGCGCTACATGTAGCTCGTTTTTGCGAAAATTCAAAATCAGCATTTTTTGTTTCAAAAAATCGAGAAATTTTTCGCAAATGTTAGATAGTGTTGAGATCTACAACCGTGCACAATTTCAACTCGAAATTATTTATATTGTGGGCTGCACAAAAATGACAACTGGGTGATCTGAGTGTACACATATCTTTTTTATGTAGCCCACAATACAATGAGTTTTGAGTTGAAATTTTTGTACACTTGTATACATCGACACTATCTACACCTGAGATTTTTTCTCGAATTTTGAAAAACAAAGTGGTGATTTTGAATTTTCGAAAACCGAGCTACTCGGGAGCCATTTGCATTTTTCGAACGAATGAAGTTGTACTAACATTCCTAGGCAGCTAGGCAATCTATCTATACTTTTTATAAGACAAAACCTACTAACATGCATTAAATTAGTCTATCTCTACATGCAATGTGTTCACATCGTCCACTATTTGAGCCATTCATTTATCCATGCCATCCCACATTTATTAATGAAAACATATTCATACATTCAATCTATTCACATTATTAATTTTTTAGCCATACAATTTGTACATAAATAATTTTTAGCGGTAACATTTAACAGGGATTAAATGTAGAACTCTCGACTACTGTGGCAAATAAAATCCTCCATATTGCCCTTTTTTCTTAATTTTATGGTTCAAATATACTTTCTTTTATAGTAATACATTTTTTTTAAAAGTCCCCGCTGCAATGAGCCGGGTTTCTTTCTAGTTATATAGAAAAGAGAGATCCAGGATGACATCATAATCAGCCGACTAAAGTTTTTCTTAATCATTTTTTAGGTACGATTGAAAATATAAAGTTGCCATGCTATAGTTGGTTATGACGTCAGTTCCAGCTGAAGTTGCCAATGTTTTTCCCCTGCTATTTTTGTATTTTGTTTACTGTTCATTTTTTATTTCTTTCTTTTTCCCTAACTGAAAGTTTTACCGATTAAAGTATTACAATAATATTACTAATATACAGGTGTCGTGGTGTAGATGGTTAGCACGTCAGTTTCACACGCTGAAGAACTCCGGTTCAGTCCGGACGATGCCAAATATTTTTTCAAATTTACATATACAACATACCCAGGGGCGGCGGCAGGTGTATGCACCTGTATGCCAATGCATACCCAAGTTTTTGGCGAAAAAAATAAGTATATGTCAGCCCACTAAGGAGCAAACACGCCTAGGCCCAGCAATCCAGCAGACCAGCACGCACGTCTCGTTGACTCGTTCGCTCCAGTCTCCAGATCGTTCGCTCCAGCCTCGCCCCCTGTTCCTCGAGACGCACATGCAGCGCCGCCGCCGCCGAGTGCCGAACTGCCGATGTCAACCGCTCCCCGTGCCGGCGACCCTGGCGGCAGCGCCCCGCCCCCGCGATGGCGGCGCCAGGCCCTGCGCCCCGGCCGCCCGCCCCGCCTCTTCGTCCCGCTCAACGGCACCGAAGCAAAAGGTGCGGCCTCGCTCATCCCCAATTCGGGAATTTCTTGATTTTGCTCTAGATCCTCGTTCATTTATTACATTTAGAGCAAAAAAAAAAAAAAAATTGGGGATGCATACCCAGGCTTCAGTTCCTGGCGCCGCCACTGAACATACCCCAGCAGAATTGGTCACATGAAAGGTCCCAACTCGGTAGTACAGTAGCTTTGATTTTATTGCCTCGTTTCTTTCACATTCCAAAACCCTAGCACCACTCATTGTACCTGTAAGAAACAATGTACTCCGTAAAAGTGTAGAATTAACACACACTATGTCACTAGGCGGCTACTGCACATGGCTGCCCTGCCCTACACACAGCCTCCAGAGCGTTGGCCAGCGACGCCGAGAACGTAGCCATCGCCTGGAACACCGCCGGTAGCGTCCCCTGCACGCCGGTGACCGCCGCAGACCTCGTCCCGTCGATGGCCTTGGCGTGCCTCCTCATCTCGTCCTCCAGCATCCTCCGGCACACGGCGATCTCCTCCTTCCGCCGCGCCACCTCGTTGCGCGCGTCGTGCACCTGCATCCTGTCCTCGTCCCTCCAATGCCTCCCTCGGTTCCACATCGAGAATCCCGCCGGCACGTACGAGTCGTAGTAGCTACTCTCGACCTGCCGCAGCATCCGGGACTTGCGGTCGAGCTCGCGGGAGTACTGCTTCACCCGGCGCGCCACCCGCAGCTCGTCGCTCTGGTGCGCGTAGAGCGCGTGGCCGGCGCCGGCGAAGTTCTTGATCGATTTCAGCACCTCGGCGCAGTGCACGCGGTCGAGCACTTTGCCCCACCGGTCGACGAACTCGGCGAGCTCCACGGCGACGGGGGAGGGGGATACTACCTCGGCGCCGCTGATCGGCGCCAGCGTCAGCTTGAGCCAGCCGTGCAGGGCGTGGACGTATTCGCGCTGGTGCTTGGCCAAGTGACCCAGGGCGGCGCACCATGCCGACATGGCGGCCTCGAGCGCCCGCGTGGCCTCGTGGTGGATCTCCGTCGTCGCGTCCATGGACGTCCGGCTGCTCAGCCCGCGCAGCTGCTGCGCGATCAGGCCCTGCGCCGCGTGGTGCTGCCGCATCGCCCTCCACATGTCGCGCGTGGCGTGGCAGAGCCCGAGCACCTGGCGCGCGAGGTGGGTGTCCCGGAGCCCGGCGATGGCGGCGGAGCTCGCGTCCACGGCCTGGGAGGCGGTGGCGAGCTGCGCGCGCGCCCTGTCCCACGCGGCCTTCAGCTTCTGGATGTCCACGTTGATCTTCCTGCTGTACTCCTGGTCCCGCAGCTCCGTCAGCTTCTTGTCGTGACGGAGTTGCAGCCGCTCCCGCTCCTTGACCTCCCTGTACAGCTTCTTTTCCCAGGCCATGAGCTGCTGCAAGGTGGAGCTGTGCCGCTGGCCGCCGTGCACGCTGTCGATGCGCTCGTGCGAGACTGGCGGCGCCGACAGGCAGCAAAGCGCGCCCAAGAAGCTGCTCGATCCACCACCTGCAGGAATATTCAGGCGATCAGTCACGAGTCACGACCATCCAAAAAGCTTCTGTCTGCGTCTCATACACACTGCGAAATGTCAGCTCTGAACACACGTGCGCCGTTCACCACTGTTGCATTGCACGGGACCATGAGTGGAACTGTGGAAGTGTATGTGAGATTCTCGATCGGCAGTGTGTGTGTGGCTTACCCCTGAACTCGGCGTTGCTGGTTTCTAGGAGGATCGACACCGCGTCGCCGGCGACGCTGACCTTGACGAAGTACTCCTCCAATCCCGCCGCGACCTCCGCGAGGCTCCGGTGCCTCACCGCCATCCGCAGCTCCTCTCCGCCTCCGGCCTCCGTCCGAGCCTGAGTGGTCGCAGACGGCGCCTCGCCAACAGCAGCACCGTCCTGCCGCTCGCGCTGCTGCTCCTGTTGCTCGATGGACCGGAGGAGAGGGGGCGGCGTGGAGGGGGCGACGACGGGGCGGTGCACGAGCACGGCGGGCGGGGTGTGATCGGACACGGGGAGCGGCTCGCCGACCGCGAAGCGGGTGAGGGTGGATGCGACGAGGCCCAGCGACTTGAGGTACCCGGCGTGCGACGCCGCGAGCTGGCGGCGCAGCCGCAAGGCCTCCCGCATGAGCCGGCGCCGCTCCTTGCACCGCTTCGTGTGCTCGCGCGCCGCCGCACGCCCCGCGTCTCCCTGGCGCGACCACGCCGTCCCCATTGCTCTGGTTCAGTTACTTAGCGAGCAAGGTAAGCTGCTGCTGCTGTGGAGGTGGCTCGCTCGACGCGAGGCTAGCTAGCTGGAGTAATTATCAGCGGCGATCACACACTGGTTGGCAGCTCGAGAAGCTAAGCTAAGCTAACTAGGGGTGTGCTGCTGTATTTGAGGCCAGGGACGTGATTATCGGCATCGCGGCTTGAATATAAGGGGCGCGTTGTTGTTTATGAACACAACACAGTATGGAGATGGAGCAAAAAGAAAGGTAATGGAAAAGCTGGTTGTAGAAGAAGAATGTGATAGAAAAGTGGTCGGGAAAGAGCGCGCGTTTCGCTTATTCAGATGTACTGTATGTAAGCTTTTGGTTGGTACACCAGAAGCTCGCGGCCACGTACGTACGTATATCAGTGTATCTTAATTATTGGGTTAAGTGTACTTTTTGGTCCCTCAAGTTTTGCAAAAGTCCAACTTTGGTCCCTTAACTCTATTCTGGTCTAAATGTGGTCCTTATATGGGAGAGTGATTGTATGGGAGAATGATTGAGATTTGTGCAGTTGAACATGCATGCTAATTGCGTAATGGATTCCCGCATCGGATTAACGTAGTGTTTGGGAACCACATTTAGACCAGAATAGAGTTAAGGTACCAAAGCTGGACTTTTACAACACTTGAGGGACCAAAAGTGCACTACGTTTAGACCAGAATAGAGTTAAGGTACCAAAGCTGGACTTTTACAACACTTGAGGGACCAAAAGTGCACTTAACCCTTAACTATTTGTTTCAATTCACTTTAGAGAGCAGGGTGTGTAATGCATCTAGGAGCTCTACTCCTGTTAAAAACAGGAGCTCTACTTAAAGTTATCATCTATGTCTCCTTGTTAGTAATGTGTATTATCTGCCTCTGCTCGAGTCCCACACCGGCCTTGTCCTGCATGACAACGTTTCAGAGCTAGGAATGCGAGTGTTATTTTCGTATTTTCATCGGTTCATTTTGTATTTGGTACCCTCTGCTTTGGCTTTTAATCGTATCCAAGTTCAAAAATAGAAGTTATGTGGTCAGTGTATTGCTATGCATGGAACACGGCAAAGAGCATCCCCAGTGGTTAGTGTGCTCTTGTCTAGTCTACTACTTTCTCCTTTCCTAAGGCTAGTCGCAGTGTGAGTAACTTATGTAGTAACATCACATATTTTAAGACAAGTTTGTTTATGTGGCATGTATTTAATGGAGAGAGAGGTGTTTGTGCTAACTTGGCTAGTTACTGTAACATCACACGACAAAATGAGTCTATAGCCTAATAATTAAAATCTTATATGACACTGATACGTCTCAAACGTATCTATAATTTTTGATGTTCCATGCTTGTTTTATACCAATTGCTACATGTTTTGCATCTACTTTATATCACTTTTATACATTTTTTGGGACTAACCTATTAACAAGATGCCGAAGTGCCAGTTCCTGTTTTCTGCTGTTTTTGTATTCCAGAAAAGCTAGTCTGGAAATATTCTCGGAATTGGACGAAACTACACGGGGGTGCCTATTTTTCCAGAACACGCCTGACGGAGCGAAGGAGCAGCAGAGGAGGGCCACCAGGAGGCCACACGCACCTAGGGCGCGGGCCCCCCTTCTGCGCGCCCTAGGGTGGTGTGGGCCCCTCGGGGGTCCGCAGCCGCCGCCCTTTCGCCTACTTATTCCCCCCGACGCGAAAACCCTAAGTACCTGAGCAAATATCCACGAAAAGATCCAGAGACGCCGCCGTCGTCAACCCTAGCTCGGGAGGGTTCAGAACCTCTTCCCGGCACCCTGCCGGAGAGGGGAATCGTCACCGGAGGCTTCTACATCGCCATGCCTGCCTCCGGAGTGATGCGTGAGTAGTTCATCCTTGGACTACGGGTCCATAGCAGTAGCTAGATGGTTGTCTCTCCACTTTGTGCCATCATGTTTAGATCTTGTGAGCTGCCCTACATGATCAAGATCATATTATTGTAATGCTACATGTTGTGTTTGCTGGGATCCGATGAATATTGAATATTATGTCAAGTTGATTATCAATCTATCTTATATGTTATTTAAGATCTTGCATGCTTTCCGTTACTCGTAGATGCTTTGGCCAAGTAGATGCTTGTAACTCCAAGAGAGAGTATTTATGCTAGATAGTGGGTTCATGTCTCCGTTTAACCTGGGACAGTGACAGAAAGTTCTAAGGTTGTGGATGTGCTGTTGCCACTAGGGATAACCTAACGATGCTATGTCCACGGGCATATGTGTTTGTTTACATTACGCACTTTACTTAATGCAATTATCCGTTGCTTGCAACTTAATACCAACGGGGGACTCGGATGACAACCCGGCGGTGGATTATTAGTCATAGATGTGTTGGATAACGGTCTATGTATTATCGTAATGCCCAATTAAATATCATAGTAGTCAACATGTCATGTATATGCATTGTCATGCGCTCACTATTTGTCAATTGCCCAGCTGTAATTTGTTCACCCAACATGTTAGTTATCTTTTATGGAGAGACACCACTAGTGAACTGTGGACCCCGGTCCATTCTTTTACACTGATTAAACAACCACAAACTGCAAACTGTTCCTTTTTCATTCTCTGCAATTTAATACTCATTTTCCACACCATACGTTTAATCCTTTGTTTTCAGCAAGCCGTGAGATTGACAACCTCACTGTTTCGTTGGGGCAAAGTAGTTTGATTGTGTTGTGTGCAGATTCCACGTCACAGTGATCCTCGACAGCTATTTCTGGCGCCGTTGACAACCTTCTGAAGAGTTGCTGCTCCTACTGGTTCGATAACCTTGGTTTCTTTCTGAGGGAAAACTTGCTGCTGACTGCATCATACCTTCCTCTTGGGGTCTCCCAACGACGTGTGATTCACGCCATCAAGCTATTTTTCTGGCGCCGTTGCCGGGGAGACAGCAGTCTTCTGCAAGGGGAGTTTCACGCTTCCAATCTCTTTACTTTGTTTTTGTCTTGCTTAGTTTATTTTATTTTATCTTGTTTGCTTTCAATTATCAAAAACACAAAAAAATTAGTTTCTTGCATTTAGTTTATTTCGGTTTGTTATTATGTCTAGTTGTTTATTTGCTATCAATGGCTTATCTCTATGAAACTAGATCTTGTTGGCAAGGTGGGTCCACGGAAGATGAACGAAGATATTATAGGAATTACCGCTTGTCACAAAAAGGGATGTACTTATGGAAATTGTTAAATCAACTAGAGGAATATGCTAGAAATTTATGCTATATATTTGGCAAATCTTTTTGCTTTAATGAATCTGATTGTCATAGGAAGTCTAAACACTTTCCTTTCCAATGTGCTTGTAATGAAAATGAAACCTTAGCTTCTTATGTTAAAGGTTACTATAATGCTTATGAGGTAGAAAGGATGGAAGAATTTATTGTCTTTAAGGGTGCACTTGAAATTAGTTCTTATCTTGAGCATAAAATTGATGCCCCTTATAAATCTGAAAGTCTTGCTATACTTAAATATTGTTTTGATAACTATAAGGATGAAAATTCTTATATTACTGAACATGTCAAGAGGATTTTTCCTCATAAAGAAGAGACTAATGCCTTGCAGGAAAATGTGGAAGAAGAAATTGCTGAAGCTGAAAGCTCATTTGATGAAAAAGAGGAAGAGAGTGATGAACAAAAGGAGGATCTACCTTCTAATGACAGTAACTCTTTAACTCTTACATTATATAATTACCCTCCATGCCTACCTAAGGAGGAAGAATGCTATATTGTTGAATGTCATGATTCTATTGAAATATCTTTTTTGATAAATTTGAAAACATCCTCCTTGACTCAAGTAAAAGAGGAAATTGCAGAAAGTAAAAATGTGCTCCCTAATGTTATATATGATAATGCTCTTGATGATGGTCCTATATTGCCTAATGATATTAATTATACTACTATTGTCAAAAGTGGGTTTGATAACCCTACTGTTTTTAGCTTAATAAAAATTATGTGTTTGTAGATCATGAAAAGCATGCTTTATGTGATAGTTATATTATTGAGTTTGTTCATGATGCTACTGAAAGTTATTATGAGAGAGGAAAATATGGTTGTAAAAGTTTTCAAGTTACTAAAACACCTCTCTTTATGTTGAAAGTTTTGAAGCTATATTTGTTTCATCTTTCTATGCTAGTTGCTTTATGCTTCAATAATTTATTTTGTTACAAGATTCCTTTGCATAGGAAGTGGGTTAGACTTAAATGTGTTTGATATTTGCCTCTTGATGCTCTCTTTTGTTTTTCAACTCTTATTCTTATGAGAGCATCATTAAAATCTTCTAGCCTAGCTAAAAGGCATTAAAAGAAAGCGCTTTTGGGAGGCAACCCATTATCTTTTATTTTCAGTATTAGTCAAGGAGGATGTTTACTTCTGTAGCAACTCCTTTGTATCTTTATTTTCTCGCATTGTTGTGCCAAGAGTAGCCTCTAATGTTAAGATGATGCTTAATTTTGATTGCTGCGCAGAAACAGATTTTTGCTGTTCACTGTACGAAATTCCTAAAATCACCAGATTGTTAATTAAATCTGAAATTTTTGTGCGTAATCTTTATGAATGTCTGAACTTTCATTAGTTCAGAGTTTTCGATCTGAGCGTCGTAAGTGCCTTGAAAAAATTCGTCTTTGCGGACTGTTCTGTTTTAGACAGATTATGCCTTTTTATTTTGCATTCTCTCTTTTACTAGTGTTGAGTGAAATTCTTTTTTGGGTGGAAGAGCTTCACATAACATCAGTGGCTGTAGCTAATGTTTAAAGTAACAAATCATATTGCGTCTTTATAGAACATGTGAATTTTTGATTATGCACTAACCCTCTAATGAGATCTACTTTGAGTTTGGTGTGACGGAAGTTTTCAAGGGTCAAGAGAGAAGGATGATATAATAGGATCAAGAAGAGTGAAGAGCTTAAGCTTGGGGAGGCTCCCATGGATCTCCCCAGCATATTTCAAGAAGACTCAAGCGTCTAAGCTTGGGGATGCCCAAGGCATCCCCTTCTTCATCGTCAAAATTATCAGGTCATCTCTAGTGAAACTATATTTTAATTCTTTCACATCATATGTGCTTTTCTTGGAGCGTCTGTGTGCTTTTATTTTCAGTATTGCACTTTTATTTTCAATAAAGCTTGACTGGACCCTAGCATTCTTGATTGGGAGAGAGACACGCTCCGCTTTTTCATGAGAATACTCCTATTCTTCACTTATATTTGTTGAGTATTCATATCTAGCGCTGTTCAGCTTTTAGCTCTTGTTTTCATGTATCTCTTGTCAGAGCTATTAGCTTTCTTTTGTAGAAAGTACTCTCTTGCTTCACTTATATTTGTTTGGAGAGTTGATGAAATAAATTGATTGGTGTTTGGTTGGTTCAGAAAATGTTGCATGTGGTAATTGGTATAAGGAAAAACTTGCTTAATCTTGTAGATCACTAATGGATAACTTGATGCTTGTCAATTGTTTTGAGTTAACAAGTAGATCATGATTAAATTGTGCATCACATGAGTTAAGCCTATTAGTGAAGAACTACCGTAAAGCTTGTTGAAAATTTGGTTTGCATCGGTGGTATCTCTAAGGTCTAGATATTTTCTAATAACAGGGTTTGGTTAACAAGGAAGACGGTATGAAGTCTTATAACGTTTGCAATATGTTTGTCATATAAAACTTGGTGTACGGGTTGATATTCTTGTTTGCTTACATAACCTTGCTAGCCTAAACTCTGTACTGAGAGGGAATGCTTCTCGTGCATCCAAATCCTTGAGCCAAAATCCATGCCATTTGTGTCCACCATAACTACCTATATGTGGTATTTCCTTGCCACTCCAAGTAAATTTTTCATGTGCTACCTTTAAATTATTCAAAATGTTATTATTCCCTTTTTGTGTCAATGTTTACTAGCTCATGAGGAATTAGTGTGGTTATTCTTTATTCTATTTTTGAATGGACTTTTACACCTGGACTAGTGGCATATACATCCGCTTATCCAATAACTTGCAAAAAGAGCTGGCAACGGGGTGCCCAGTCCCAATTAATTACAACTTTAACCAATTAATTCTCTTCACACTTTTGCCCTGATTCATCAGTAAGCAATGACAAACAGTGAAATACCTGAATGTGTGTAAACCAAAGAGAAAGAGGGATGATCTGCCTTGCTGGTAGAAATAACGTCCTTCATGGGAGCCGCTCTTAAAAGTCCGTTCGACAGGTAGAATACTGTTCTCACCCGCTACCATTCGTTGACAATTAACAAACACCTCTCAAAAATAGATACTCCTCCATGGTATGTGATTGATGGAAGGCACCCGAGGATTCGGTTAGCCATGGCTTGTGTTAGCAAGGTTGGGAGGAGTATCAAATATTTTATGCAATCTCTATATGCTTTCAAAAACCTAAAAGCTCTAGCACATGATTTAATCCCTGCTTCCCTCTGCGAAGGGCCTTTCTTTTACTTTTATGTTGAGTCAGTTTTCCTATTCTTTCTGTCTTCCACAAGCAAACACTAGTGTCAACTTTGTTACAACATGCGTTATATGCAATGTATTGGACTTGTTATACTACTTTGTGTTGACAATATCCATGAGATAAATATGTTGAAAGTTGAAGCAAATGCTGAAACTAAATTCTTCCTTTGTGTTGATTAAATACCTTTTATTAGAAACTATTGCTTTATGAGTTAACACTTATGCAAAACTGTTTGATGCTTGTCTCGAAAGTACTATTCATGAAAACGTTTAGCTTGTGTGATTCATTGTTTACTCATTATCTATTTGGTAGCAAATTATAGACCATTGACTTGGATCACTTCATTCATTTACATGTGCCTTGCAATATTATATGATCAAGATTATGATGGTAGCATGTCACCTCAAAAATTATTTTGTTTTTATCGTTTACCTACTCGAGGACGAGTAGGAACTAAGCTTGGGGATGCTGATACGTCTCAAACGTATCTATAATTTTTGATGTTCCATGCTTGTTTTATACCAATTGCTACATGTTTTGCATCTACTTTATATCACTTTTATACATTTTTTGGGACTAACCTATTAACAAGATGCCGAAGTGCCAGTTCCTGTTTTCTGCTGTTTTTGTATTCCAGAAAAGCTAGTCTGGAAATATTCTCGGAATTGGACGAAACTACACGGGGGTCCCTATTTTTCCAGAACACGCCTGACGGAGCGAAGGAGCAGCAGAGGAGGGCCACCAGGAGGCCACACGCACCTAGGGCGCGGGCCCCCCTCTGCCGCGCCCTAGGGTGGTGTGGGCCCCTCGGGGGTCCGCAGCCGCCGCCCTTTCGCCTACTTATTCCCCCCGACGCGAAAACCCTAAGTACCTGAGCAAATATCCACGAAAAGTTCCAGAGACGCCGCCGTCGTCAACCCTAGCTCGGGAGGGTTCAGAACCTCTTCCCGGCACCCTGCCGGAGAGGGGAATCGTCACCGGAGGCTTCTACATCGCCATGCCTGCCTCCGGAGTGATGCGTGAGTAGTTCATCCTTGGACTACGGGTCCATAGCAGTAGCTAGATGGTTGTCTCTCCACTTTGTGCCATCATGTTTAGATCTTGTGAGCTGCCCTACATGATCAAGATCATATTATTGTAATGCTACATGTTGTGTTTGCTGGGATCCGATGAATATTGAATATTATGTCAAGTTGATTATCAATCTATCTTATATGTTATTTAAGATCTTGCATGCTTTCCGTTACTCGTAGATGCTTTGGCCAAGTAGATGCTTGTAACTCCAAGAGAGAGTATTTATGCTAGATAGTGGGTTCATGTCTCCGTTTAACCTGGGACAGTGACAGAAAGTTCTAAGGTTGTGGATGTGCTGTTGCCACTAGGGATAACCTAACGATGCTATGTCCACGGGCATATGTGTTTGTTTACATTACGCACTTTACTTAATGCAATTATCCGTTGCTTGCAACTTAATACCAACGGGGGACTCGGATGACAACCCGGCGGTGGATTATTAGTCATAGATGCTGTTGGATAACGGTCTATGTATTATGTCGTAATGCCCAATTAAATATCATAGTAGTCAACATGTCATGTATATGCATTGTCATGCGCTCACTATTCGTCAATTGCCCAGCTGTAATTTGTTCACCCAACATGTTAGTTATCTTTTATGGAGAGACACCACTAGTGAACTGTGGACCCCGGTCCATTCTTTTACACTGATTAAACAACCACAAACTGCAAACTGTTCCTTTTTCATTCTCTGCAATTTAATACTCATTTTCCACACCATACGTTTAATCCTTTGTTTTCAGCAAGCCAGTGAGATTGACAACCTCACTGTTTCGTTGGGGCAAAGTAGTTTGATTGTGTTGTGTGCAGATTCCACGTCAACAGTCCAGACTCCCTCGACAGCTATTTTTCTGGCGCCGTTGACAACCTTCTGAAGAGTTGCTGCTCCTACTGGTTCGATAACCTTGGTTTCTTTCTGAGGGAAAACTTGCTGCTGACTACATCATACCTTCCTCTTGGGGTCTCCCAACGAACGTGTGTTTCACGTCATCAGACACCGCACATATGTTACTCCCCACTGTGGAGATAGTAACATAGAGAGGAAATATCTAGTGCTCCCACGCCTTAGTGTGCTACCTGTGCTACCGCTACGAAAATATTTTAAATATGCCAACAGATTCTAAGAAAATTATGGATGTTCACAAGATATGTTTGTACAACCTCCAAAAATTTCAGCTCCAAATTCGAAATGAACATTGAGAAACAAAATAGACAAATCAGACATGAATGTGTCATGGGTGTCAAAAGGACAAAAAAAAAATGACACTATTCATGCTAGATTTCTCTTTTTTGTTTCTCAATATTTATTTCCGAATTTAGAGATGAAACTTTTTGGAGGTTGTACAAACATACATTCTGAACATACACAATTTTTATAGAAGTTTTGAAACATTTAAATTTTGATTTTTTTTGCGGCAGGACGGGTAGCACCCTAGGACGTGTTTGGTTCAGAAACAGTAACGGTACTGTTAATGAAATCAGGTTCCAGGATGGTATTGTGGGTGGAGGGAAAACTGCAGTTTTGTTTGGTATACATATGTAATGGAAACAGGTCCTCTACCGCCACCGTTTTCCGTTCTTGGGCCAGACCTCCTCCACTGCCCGCGGTCGCGTCCTCCATCTGTCCGGCGTCGGCGGCGAGCACGTCGGATTCGAGGTAGATGGCGCGGGGCACGCAGGGCGGAGCAGGTCGGCGAGGTGGTTCCGCGCGTAGTTGAAGCAGAGCGACAGGAAGGAGGCCGCCACGGAGCGCCGCAGCTCGGCCTCGGGGGCGGCGGTGAGGAAGTGGAAGAAGAGCGAGTCCGGGCAGGAGGCGTGCTTGAGGAGGGAGTAGATGGCAACCAGACTCGGGGGCGACAGTGAGGAAGTGGAAGAAGAGAGAGTCGCACACCCCCGCCGCCGCCACCGCGGCCAGGCACCCTCCCCGTTCCGGTGCTCCGGAGCCTCCGCGAACCTTGGTAGCGCCGCCTCGCTGGCATGGCCGCTGCGGCCAGGAGGACGAGCATCGCCATGGCTGCCCTGGCGCCCATCACCGCTTCTTGGATTTGAGGCCAACGGCGTGGTGGAGGTGGGGAAGGAAGAGGAGATATCTCGATCCAATCGGAGAGTGCCTCGAGATAATATTTTGTTACCGAAGGGGGTTGACCGGTATCACGTTAAACCATGGGTGGGATTTGTTTACGTGTACCCGTTTACGGATAAATCGAACCAAACAAAATTTAAAGGTATTGTATACCACAGTAATCAAGTTACGTTACAATCTGGTGAACCAAACACGTCCGTAGAGGCTGGGAGCAAGAGAGATATCTTCCCGTAACATAGGGTAGATGGAGACCAAAATGAGTGAACATACACAGTAAAACGTGTCTAAAGTCTAAACATGTGAATTGAGAAAAAGGCTAAAACATCTTATATTAGAAACGGAGTGAGTACATGCTTAATCAAGTTACTGCTGAAAAAGACAGCTCCAATGCACGGCGCAGTAGCATTGAGATGGTCTACATATACTGTAAAGCAAATGTACGACGCATCTAGCAGGAGCCCTATTTAAGGTTATCATGTATCTTCCTTGTTAGTAATGTGTATTATCTCCTGCTCCTGCGCTTATATTCAGATCTACGTCTAGGACGCAGCGACGTCGGCACAGATCGAGCACTGGGTTGCTTTTCTTTCAATTGGTATGTTAAGGATAACACTCTGCATGCTTACGTGTCGGCGTCAAAAATATTCAAGTATACATGTGTGAAGAGTCCCTCATGCATAGTAATAAAGGTTATACCACGACTCATCTGGACCTTTTCTTGATCACTTTTCATCACCTATGTATTAAACAACACAATCGTAGGCTGTCGGCTCGAAAGAAAGATCTCACGCCATGCAAGGACCCCGAAGCATACACGGCTAAGTAAACGGAAACGAGACAAGACCAAACCCAGCACATATGCTTATCTCTAGCTCGGTGTCACCTCCCACCGTTCCTCCGATCCTCCGTCCCCAGCTAGCTCGGTGCGCCTGCTTTTGCGTGGTCGAGCTAGCCCCTTCTTTCTTTCTTTCTTTCTCCCAAAGGCGTCTGAATCTATCCCACATGACTATTGATCGATAGTACAGTACGACGGAGCAGGAGCTGATCCGAAAGGCGCATTTTGCCATTGTTTCTCTATCGGTTTTGCCGGCTTTGGGTGACGATACTACAAGATAGGGCTGGCTGAAAGGGTTTTGTCAATGGGATGAGGCTTCTGGCGTGGATGCATGGTGGTTGGTGTTCACCGGGACACGAAGCAGAAGAATCCACTATATCCGCATCAGCTTTAGGATCCGGTGCACAGGGGTCGTTGGTCCGGGTAAATGGGACGATCGATATGGAAGAGTCGAGCTGCGTGCGTGCGGGTAACGAGCTAGCGACGCGCGGCAGCAGAATCTGTAATCAGTGAGCAGAAAGGAGAGATCGGTGAATGGAGCTAGGTGTGGGTCAGGACCCCTTCGGGTTCGCAAAAAAGAAAGAAAAAGAAAGAGGACATGTGTTTGGCTTAAACATATAGAGATAGGAAAATCATGCAGCACTGGTGAAGAGCAGCCATTAGATTTGGCTGATTTGCCAGTGGTAGTACGACACCTATATACTTCATAGTCAGTACCTCAGAGAGGAAATCGGAAGAGAAGATTGCGACGGTTTTCGCTCCCGTTCCCCTCTCCTTCTACAGTAAATCGGAGGAGAACCGGAAGGCGACTGCGCTTCCGCCGGCGATTCCGCCGCCCTCCTCCTGTCCATCGGCCGTTGTGCCGTCGGCGGGGGGAGGGGGTCCGATTCGTCGGCTGGATCTGTGTACAGTAGAGTAGGGTTGCCTAGTCTAGCTGTTAGGGTTCCTGCTCGTCCGGCGCTTCGGTCTTCTACGGTGGCGGCGGCGGCGGGGAATAAAGTTGCTCCTTTTCGGCTTCTGTCGGCCGGCTTGGCGGCGGCAGGTGCTGGATTGATGAGCTGGTGTTCCAATCGTGCTGGTCGCTCCGGCGGCGGCCACCGCGAGGTGGATTTTGTGCTTGGTCCTCGCTGGCGCGGCGACGTGTGCTTTGGCGTTGACGTGAGGACATGGAGCTTCTTCAGGAGCGTGGTGGGGAGTTCTTCCTCGCCTCTGCGCCTGTTTAGGAGCAGCTTCTGTGGGTTTCGGAGTTCTCCGCCGACTTTTGGTGCGCTCCTCTGGTTTCTCCGGCCGGCCATGGTGTCGTCGGTTGGAGTGACTCCGTCAGCGCGCTCTGCTTCATCTTCGTCTTGCTCCTCCTTTCTCCGGCCGGCCGTGGTGGCGAGGGGAGAAGATGTGGTCAAGACGGATTTCGGCGGTGCAGGGGAAGTTGGAAGATCGTGGTTGCGGGGTGGAGGCGCCTTGGCCGTTCTCGTTCAGCGTCCTTCGGTTCCGTCGCTTGCGGCGGGCGGCTCCTGCGGCCTTCTACATGAGTGGGGTGTCTCCTCCCGGGGTTGTGGCGGCCTGGGGTCTTCTTCTTCGGTGTTTCGTCGTCGGCGACGAGTTTCTTCTCCAGGCGTTGCGGTGGTCCAGCGATCGGCCTCTCAGGTTCTTCTGGCATCGCTGTTGTGCTGGGCTTCTTGGCTTGTTCATCTGCGTGTTTCTGTGCTTCATTTGTATTCTGTGTTGTATTTTGTGTTGAATACGCAGAGTGGATCCCTTCAAAAAAAGAAATCGGAAGAGAAGATACTGAGGGCGTCGCGGGTGTGATGAATTGATGATGCTGGTGAATATCCAGTGCTAGCCTCAGGCCACGGCACGTAGATGCAAAATGCGGCAAAAAAAAATCATAAATGATTCAGGCCCTGGCCGTTTAGGAGCCCAGCTTTTTTTAAAAAAGTTGGAAGATACTCGAGTTTCCAAAAATATTGTTGTACCAAGCTTGGAGGCAGTGAATAGGGATGGCACCCGCAGCGTATGGGTAAGGGTGGAGCCACCCCATACCCTTACCCGTCGCCCTCAATCTTACCCTCACCCGTACCCATACCCTTGTGCGGGTACAAGTTTTACCCATACCCTTCACCCGACAGGGTAAAGGGTTACCCGCGGGTAAAAATACCCTCATTTGCAACACAATATATTAAGTAGAAAATAGTTGTAAGAAACATCGTATAATCATATAACTTTAACCAAAACACATTTTAAACCACAACACATAATTATGAATAGCATCACATTGTAAACAGTACCACGTATACTTATAAACAGCACACTTCACATGATTGGAAAAAAATTAGTATATTAGATTATTATTTGGATACCTACTTGTCAGTTGTCACATATTTAAAGGGTACATGGGTACGCGGGTATAGGTTATACGAACCCATAACCGTACCATCTCCACCCAATGGGTACAAGATTTCCCCATTTACATACCCATGGGTATTTTTTTGCCCCAAACCCTCACCCTAATAGGGTTTTTTACCCGCAGGTACGCGGGTAATGGGTACCCATTGCCATCCCTAGCAGTGAATAATACTCCCTCCGTACCCAAATATGCGGCGTATAAATTGAATAAAAAGGTCAACATTTTTTTAAACTTTGACCAAAAATATATACAAAAATATGAAGATCTGTAATACCAAATTAATATCGATAGATTCACTATAAGATATTTGTTCATAATGTAGTTATGAAATGTATAATTGTTGATATTTTTCTATATTTTAGTCAAACTTAGAATTGTTGACTTTTTTACTCCATTTATAAACCACCTATTTGGGGATGGAGGGAGTACACTCTAAGATACTAAGGTATCCTTGAAAATCATAAAAAAAAAATTGCAGTATTGAAAACTTCTCCCTTGACCTCATTTTCTAAACAAAAGTATTCTCCGCCCTAGCACTAGAGTACTCTGGTTTTGGAATACTATGGAACCTCAGTCTTCATTATGTGGCAGCAAACGATTTTCGTATCGATCTTGCATCCACCTTATTATCCACCTTTGTACCTTTTCTTTATTCTATCTACATAAATAGCAAACAAAATCTCTTAACCGAATCATCATTATTGACTCAGTGATTTTACCTTTGTTGCTAAAACTTATTATGATAGTGATCTAGTAATAACATAAACCCCAACACCTATTTCACCATTTCAAAATCACTTTGGCTCACTTATCATGCAAAACATCGCTCACGCATGTTGTACGATAAAATATGGGTAGAGTATAGATATGAAAGTAGGTGAACAACTTATATAAAAAGTCACAACATAAAATTAGCAAGATAATATATAGAAATAAGCAAGCTAAGACCAATTGAGTAAGAGCATCTCCAGCCACACCCCCAATACACTCTCCGGCAATAGGGCCGGGCGAGCGCTATTCAGGGTGCCGACACATGTTGCCTCGTGTGGGAGTGCCTCTTCCCAACGGCGCCCCAAATACGCATCTCCCAATAGTTCTTTTTTCTCACCAAATTCAAACATTTGGCAAATAAAAATCCAAACACTTGTATGTTCAATTGTTTTCAATACATAAATATTATTTCAACAATAAATAAAATAATTCATATAGTTCAAATAATCTATTCAATATATCACACCCAACCCAGTTAGCCCTCCCCACAGCTGCCCACGTCGACGGTACTGTAGAGCGCTACAGTAAAGCACTTCTACAGTACCCCGCGTGTACTGTAGCATTTTTTTTTGCGATTTTTTTTTAGGTTTTTTTAACCCAGTTAGCCCTCTCCACAGCTGCCCACCTCGACGGTACTTTAGAAGTGCTACAGTAAAGCACTTCTACATCACCCCGCGTGTACTGTAGCATTTTTTCTTTTTGAATTTTTTTTTAGGTTTTTTTTCTAAAAAAAATTTTTGTTGATGCACGTCGACGAGTATGTTTCATCCCCGTGATCGGTTTCGAGTTTGGTCGACTCTATCTCCTTAATTTTGGATCTAAATTCGCAAAAACATTTGACGAAATTTGTCAAATTCGTCGCACTCGGTCATCCGTTTGAATTTTCCTCTCACGAGTAGATGTATATCACCGTTCCAAACAACTTCCATGTTTAACCTTTTTATTTTGATGAATCGGTCCCCCGAAATAAAACATTTTTGCAAAAGAGTCCCCGTGTACCGTCTTTTTGCAGAAGAGTCCTCGCATTTCCAAAAAAAATTGTAAAACAGTCTCCCGGAATAAAACATTTTTACATCAAAGTCGATCGTCATAATAATTTCGACTGTACGTCGACGAGTATGTTCCATCCCCGTGATCGGTTTCGAGTTTGGTCGACTCTATCTTCTTAATTTCGGATCTAAATTCGCAAAAACATTTGACGAAATTTGTCAAATTCATCGCACTCGGTCATCCGTTTGAATTTTCCTCTCATGAGTAGATGTATATCACCGTTCCAAACAACTTCCATGTTTTAACCTTTTATTTTGATGAATCGGTCCCCGAAATAAAACATTTTTGCAAAAGAGTCCCGCGTACAGTCTTTTTGTAGAAGAGTCCTCGCATTTCCAAAAAAATTGTAAAACATCTCCCAGAATAAAACATTTTTACATCAAAGTCGATCGTCATAATAATTTCGACTGTACTATCAAATAGTCCCTAAATCTATATTGTTCTCCGCCTTTAAACCTACTGTCAACAAGTACCAGATGAGCTATTTCTATAACCAATGAAGGGATTGCAGTACAGTTCGTCCACTATGAAAAACGTTGAATATAGCAAACAAAAATGTGACCCCATTTCATTCTGAAAATCATCCGAAACCATTTCTTGGATCGTAGTCTTTTTCCCCCTTTAGCACTAAGCTTTGAGACCAGAAATGTGTTCTACAGAATACAAACTGAAATTTGTTCTATGTTATGTCCTATATGTATCGAATAACTCCATGAATTGTTTAATCGGACATACATGAATATTAGTCCAACCCACTAGCTAATCGCAACTATGCATGAATATATATATATCTGACCACCACTACATAGCACTAAAACCATGTGTTCCATGTAAGCCCTTCCGCCTCATCACACGCAAAGGCCGATCAGGAAGTCGTCACTAACCAAATCGTCACCTTACGAGTGCTGAAGACGGACTTAATCATCATCCTCTCATCCAATGACGAGGATAGCCACTCAAGGTACCGACGCTTTAAAATATTTTCCATACAAAATTTGTTGTAGATTTTCCCAATAAATATTTTCCCCAGAAAATATTCAACAATACGAAAATAATGTTTTTCCAAAAATATATTCAACAATATTCAGAAAAGTTTCAAACATATTTCATGCATGTTTATCTGCTTTTCTTTTCCCGGACAGGTTTCTACACGGGCGCGGCGTAATATTGTTTTCCCACGAATATTCAACAATATTCAGAAAAGTATTCAACAATACTCACAAAAGTTTCAAATATATTTCATGCATGTTTATCTGCTTTTCTTTTCGCAACGACGCGGTCATCGCCGTTCCGACCGTTGGAGGGACTTATTTGCAATTATCCGACAATCCAGAGACCTTTTCACAACGATGCGGTCATCGCCGTGATCAAAAGGGACTTATTTGCAATTACCGGACAATCTAGGGACCTTCTCGCAACAACACGTTCATCGCCGTTGATGATGTCATCACGACATCACAGTGGACCTGGCCTACCAGGATTTTTTTCTTTCCGGAAACATTTACAGAAAATATTAAATCCCTGGCATGTGGAACCGGTTTATTTAAACAATTACCAAAAAAATGAAAAAATGTTCACAAATCAATATCTCTGAATATATCCATCGGGAAAATATGAATAATATATCAAAACGTTCATAAAAATACACGGTAACTACTTATGCTAAACAAACAAACAAATTTGTATATTTAAATTTGGTAAATATTTGGAGAAGATTCAAATATATTTTATCTAATTACAGTTAAATATTCAGAGCACAATACAAACATATCTAAACATTCCAACTTGCTAGATATTTGGATATTTTTTAAAATATGTCAAAAAATTCTCAAAAAATAAATAAATGCTAGCTACTTATGGCAAGATACAAACATATTTGAACATTCCAATTTAGTCAATATTTGGATGCAATATAAATGAACTTTCCCTAATTGTGGAATCAAATCCAAAAAAAAAATGTATTTCCACTAATTATGTATTTAAACTAAATATTAATGAGAAAATAGAAGCATAGTTGAACATTCCAATTTGCTAAAAATTTAGAGATACTCTAGAATATATCAACATGCTCAGAAAAATAAATACTACCTATTTATGGCAAAATACAAACATATTTGAACATTTCAATTTGATTAATATTTTTACATAATCTAAATGAACTTCATCTAATTATGGATTTAAATTTAATAGATGCTCACATAATGCATTTTCTAATTATGGATTTAATTTAAAAATTTATGGAAACATACAAGCATTTTAGCAAATTTCAATTTGCTAAATATTTGGAGTTAAATACCGTCATAAAATACACATCAAATTATGCAGCAAAATTAACACTATAGGCGCGGCGTGCCGCCGCGCTAATTTTCCTAGTATTAACTTAAACTGGATCGCGGTTGTGTTTCTTTTGAGCGCCCACAAGTTAATGGTCTACTAGTAGTTGGTGATGAACAACTTCACCACGGTCAGTATGCATGGTGAAGAAATCAGAAAACTTCGCCCGCACATGGTGATCAACAGTGATGAGAGGAGCCTAGTGATCATACGGATGCTGATCATTCACTGGATTAAAAAAACAGAAGTTTGGATGGATAATTAATTTATTCTGAACTTTTAAGTTTTTTGTACATTAATTGGAGTGTTAGGAGGGAGGGGGCAAATGTCGATTTTGCCGTCGATAAGGCGATATAATTGTTTAGATGACCAAATAGTAAAAACTGCAACAGATTAGACCATCGCTCGGTAAAAGCTACAAAAATTATGTCTAACTCGAGGAGGAGACACGACGTATATACATGTCCTCGCATTATCGGTTCCATCTGGAGAAAACTGACAGCAGGTGGATGGGCCCACACCGTCCCTAATCACATGTTGACGACAGATGGCTTCAGCTTTCTCCTAGTTAAAGTATTTTTCTTGAGAGATAGTAGTCGGAAAGTGTTTCTTGCACACCAATTCACCCGTTTTCCAAAATCGTATTTCTGGATCTCTCAATAGAGAAAAAAATACAACTACATATACACATCCACAACGGACGCTGAAATTTTCGTAAGAAAATACATTGTAATTTGGGCCACAGAAAAAAGGACAATTTCTCGCCTAAAAAGGAGATTTGTATGCCCAAAATTTTATTTTTTTCTAAAGCCTAAAATAGAACGCCCTTTTCACCGAAACTTTGTAAAAATTCACAAAATATGTGTACGTATCCACGGAAGAAAAAATTGTGATTTTCTGAAACTCAAAAGTATAAATTTTGAACTTTTCAAATTCGGGAGCACTGGTGTCGGTGCACCAAATCCTAACTCGATAGTAGTATGTTGATCTGCTCCGGGTAACACTGCGCAACGACCCTGGTGCGTGGCGCCTACACCTCCTCTGAATCTCTGATCCTTTGAGGCTTTGAGCTTAAGTTGAAAGCCCATTCCACCCCGAAAAAAGGAGCAAATTTCTCAATCCAATCAGCCTCAATCTTCTCGTCTCAAACATCTGCCATGCTGCTCAAGCAGCCTATTCTAATTGCTACTCCGTGAAGCTTGTAGCTTGCACAGATCGAGGAAGCTGCCGGTTAACTTTGCTGCAGCTGAGTCAGCCAGTGGGACTGCGGTAGACAACTTTGTATGGGGTTAATTCGGATGCTCTCTCAGTTATCCGATCCGAATGCAAAGGTGACGGAAATATCAGCGAAAATTGTCAGAAAACGGCCAGGCATGACAGGATCGTCCACTTGCTGAGTCGGAACGACCAATAATACCGGCCGTGCGCACAGGTCATCTACATCGATTGCCACCTTCTCGGGTTCATATAGAAGTCACCATCACATCCAGAGTCATCGTAAGACAGGCTGGGTTCGACATTGATCGAGAGTCATCCTGAGAACCGTAGGAGCGCACCAGATCGTAACTAGGTTGGGAATCGCGATGAATTCACATTAGTTCCGTGTAATTTTTACGTGATTTGTACTCTTTTTGCATTGTAGGAGTGGTCACAGGATTTTTTTAAAACAATCTATGAATTGTTGGTGGATCAAAGAAATGTGGTGCTGACAAAAAAATTATGGATTAGATTTCTAGGTCTCAGTCTCAAACAAATTTGAACATCTATTTCAACCTTTTTTAAAGATATAGTTGTGTAAGATCGAATCAAATTTCTGCGCTCCACCAACCGACTATTTATACAATTTATTTCTGTTTTGCAATAGTAAAGGTACCAAAATTTCATGTGTTTATGTTCTTATGCTTTTCAATCCTATGACCCAAAGAGAGCCAAAGAGGCCTCCTATGATTCTCCGAGGGCATTTCTAGCCAATCCCTTAAAATTTATCCCCCTATATAGCCTTTTATCATTTAGTTAACTTCTAAAATTTGCTCCTCCATGAAATGTCGTTTCTTACCGATCCCTTAAACTTAACTGTTTTAAAACATTTAGACACAAATTTATATAAATTTGAACTCATATTCATGCATCTTACATAACTTCAAACTAAATATGAACTAACATTACATAAAACTAACTAATCACTATCACCACCGCTCAATTCATCAAGATTTTTTTCCAAATGCTCCTCCTCGTCATCGGAGCTAACGAGGTCGATCATCGACACACCGGACGGCCCTGCTCCCTCGTTGGTCTTCCTTGCTTTGTACGCCTCGTACTCCCAGCGCTCCGCCTTGACGCATTCAAAATACTGGTGGTGGAGCTCGCCACGTACTCCTCGTCGGCGCGCTCTGCCTCGAGATGCTCGCGGGACTCATGGTCTTCCCGCAGCTTGCATGTAGACCACTCGGGAATCGACGGGGGCCAAATCCGACAAGTCGCGGCTACCGTGGGGAAGTTGAGACGCGCCTCCGATATGTGGAGGCCAACCAACGCGATGTCGTACGCTTGGGCGCCTGCGCTGCCGAGTGGAAGGAGCCAACTCAATAAAAAATGTGGGTTCTGCGGTCGATGATCTCCGCCACCCACATTTGCCACAACTGTTGCCACACGTCGTGGTACCTCCTTTGCGGCGGCAGCGATGATAGCACGTTGGGGAACTGCGAGGAGGAGTGGCCGCGGGAGGAGAAACCATCACCACGTAAGTGCGAGCCGTAGGAGAAGCGGCCGCCACTACGCTATGGCGGCATGCATGGATCCGCGCTTCAGATGGACGAAGGGAACCGACGGCGGGAGGATCCGGACATGAGGCGAGCCGGAGTGGGAACTAGGTGGCAATGAGGGTGGATTCGGGGAAGAATGCGACAGATGGGCGGTGGAGGAGGGATTTTTTTTACTCCCGCCACAGCTCGGCGAATATATTTAACAGTTGGCCATATGTTGGAGTAAAAAAGATTACTTCCCTAAACATTTTAAAGAAATGGTTAGGTGCGGTTTAGAGAAGTAAAACGAAATTTTTATTCTTCTATCCTATTTGGTTAGGGGCTTGAGTAGAGATATGTGTTCTCAGCAGGCCAAGCACGTGAAGGTGGCAAACAGGATGTGAAATGGTGTGATCTGTGTACCGCGAGTTTCCCCATTGCGCCGTGGTTCTTGAAACGTTTCCTTCCCATGGTTTCCATTGTGACAAGCAAGTGCCTGACAGCTGATCTTGCCAATCATCAAACCGAAGGAATCCTTCGTCATAAGTGAACCTCTTTTGTCGTGGATAAGCACGAGGTTAATTTGTTTAATCATTTTGCTCGGCTGCTTGCGCCTTGTTTATATTATATCCAGGCGTGATCAAAAGGATATCTCGAACTCCTCTGCCTCAAAGTTGCTGCACCAACCCATCACCGCCGCGCCACTCGAACGCTTCGACGGCTCAAAGTAAGCAATGTGGGATTTTTGAACAAAACGGGCAGCATTGCCTCATTTTATTTAAAAAGTAGGAGAGAATTGACCGGTTCATTAACGGAGAACCGGCCGAAAACCGTTACAATTGCACCAAAGTAGCCTTTGCCCCTGCCGCAGATTTTTATATGTTTGTTTGATTCTTCGAGGGCTTACCAGTAGTGGTCCATTTGATTTTGATCTTAGCTTTGAATTCAGGTCTCTGTCTGTTGACAAATCCTCAGGCTAATAGTGCCGTGGATCACTTGTCGTCGCAGTTTTTCGTTCAAGTCAAACATGTGATCCAGGTCAAAACAAAGACATGTCGTCGTTTCTCGATGTGTTCTTCACCAAAACAATATGGTGATGCACGCCCATGTCATCTTATCTTTTAATTAGGCTATGAACGAGAAACCTGTCAATTTGAAAGGAATCTCTGATTCTCAAATTAAAATAGTTCCAGTTGAACAAAGAATATTCTCCATTGTTGAAACGTTTGTGCGAGTTTTTGCATTGCACCCGCAGCACCTCTCACAAACAAACCTTCCAGATTCCACTGCACCACTTGCTAAGTAATGTGCTGACGCCAGTATCTCGAGCGACATATCTCACACGACACCACACTAATGGCACTAGCTACTCCTTTTGGAGTACACAGGAGACCTCGCAGGAACACGCTGATTACAATGACGACGGATCACGTTTCTTTGGGCGTGCACTACGCCATTGAACCCTTCTTGATGATCTCTGTTCCTCAGCTTGCTCAACGCATCCGTCAAACGACTAATCGCTCACGAGAACGGTCACTGATGACTCTCCTTCGCCGTCTTAGCTCACTAGCTGCTGGACAGGTCCGGCGACGAACCACGGCTGGGCCGGGAGGGTCAGCTGGACCGGAGCCTGCTGCACCGGTGGCGGCGGCACCAGGGCCATGGCCATGGACGCGGCCGCGGCCTCGCCTCTCTTCCTCCGCTTCGACGTCCCGGAGTGCTGGAGGACGGAGAAGAAGAAGAGTCGGAGCTCGCCGGCTGGGGGCACGGACGCTTGTCTCCCACGCCCGCGGCGGCGGCGGCGATCTCGGAGCCGATGCGGAGCGGGAAGTTGAGGAGCGCGCGGGAGCCGCGCATGCGGTAGGCGGCGCGGTCGTACGCCACGGCGGCGTCCTCGGCTCTGTCGAACGTGCCGAGCCACACGCGCGCGCCGTTCCTGGCCGGGTCCCGGATCTCCGCCGCGAACTTGCCCCACGGCCGCTGCCTCACTCCTCTGAAGTGCTTCCCCCTCGACGACACCGCCGCCGCGACCTCGGCCTCCTCCTCGAACCCCGGCGTCGTGGACGCCACCTCGCCCGGCGTCTCCGGCCCAGGCGACGCGAGAAAGCTGCCGAGGCAAGAACCGTCATAGGAGTCAGGGAAAGCAGGGGCTCGGGCTTGACGGCGGCGAAGGAGCCGTCGGGAGCCAGCCGCAGGAGAAGGCGTCCCGGAGGGCTCCGAAGACGACCATGTCCTCGGCGTCGTTGGAACTGAACGGGAGCGACTCGCTCCACTGGTCCGCCACCAGGCTGCCGAAGCTCGTGCTCCGGCAGTACACCGGCCGCGCCGGCGGCTCTTCCAGGAGTTGCTGCCTGATGCTGTCCAGTGCTGCTGCATCGAACGCCGGATTAAGCAGCATGTTGGCTTGTTTGGTCGCGTATTGTGCTACGATGATTTGAATTTGCTTCTTTGGATTCGCGGTGTCTGAACCAGAGTTAGTGGATTTGTGGAGGTGATGGGTTCGGCACCGGTTTATATACAGCGGCGAGGGAGGCGGTGTCGCTTGTCACGTGCTTCTAGTTTCCCTGAACCTTCCTTCGTTAGCACCACGTGTGTTTTTTAAAAATTGTTTTGGAAGCTAACGAGGAGGAGGCCCAGGAGGGTAACTGTTTCCATAGATTTGGAAGATAGCTGGTTCAACAGATTCCGAAGATAATGACAATGGTAACTTATTGTGTAGATTCACTCATTTCAGTTTGCTTGTCGTCTATATTGAAATATCTAAAAAATATAATTTGAAACGGATGGAGTATAAAACATGAATTCGAGCAATGACTCAGGTAAATTTATATCATATATATACTCAACTGATGCACCAAACATCTCAATGTACCCACGTGTCTTCCAATGTTGACAGAAACGGAGACGATATACAATAGGCTCGATTTTTCTATAGAATACACCCCGAAAAAATGTGTATCACATATAATAAATAAATAAATGTCGAGAGACAAAAGTTACAACACAGTCTGGTATCAATAGTCACTAACAATAATGGAGTGGCAACCGAGAAGTCCTTTTGTAGCTCGTTCTACATGTAGCCCCTATTTTTAGTTTTTTTGAAATCAAAAGTTTGAAGTTTCAAAAAAATCGAGATAAATTATAGAGGTTTAAATTGATGTATACTAATGTGCTGCAAATTTTCAACTCGAAAAGTTTTGTATTCCGGCCTACATAAAAATGACAAATTCTGACAAATCTGATTTTTTTTTAAATTTACACTGTTCACCGCCTCACACTGCTAAAATTTATCATTATCTGCATTTAGAATTTTTTGAAACTTCAAAATAGCGTTTTTGAATTTTTCAAAAAAACGTCCTACGTGTAGGACGAGCTACAAAACGCTGCTCTCATGGCAACTCCTCATCTAGCCTACTCTCTCCCTCTCTCTCTCTCTCTCTAGTAACGAACTAGGCGTTGGGTGTTGGGATTCAAACACCTTTCCAAGGAAGAAACACACGTTGTCATCTTAGCTTTATACTTCGACCTAATCATCTGGGTGATTGTCCGGACTAACAACATCTCGGCGTTGAAGAGCACGTTGTTGCGTGCTTCCACAAGCACCATCATACAGTACTAGGAGATCGTCGTTCATAGGTCACACCAGTTCGTCTTACTTGCTGTCTTGATGACCTACCATTGCATCGACGGAGAAACAGTCTCCGTTAACCACTCCGGCTTTCTCCAGTAGGCGGGGGTGCTAAAATGTGTCCTCGTGCATTGGGTTCACTACACGAGCCGACAGATACGGCCGGCGGACATTTGGCATCCGCATGGCGACTCAAATGGACAAAAGCGGACATATTACGCTTGCGTTTGAGTCGGCGTATTGAAGTTGCCCTGTATGAAAACAATCAAGTGGCTGTGGACTCGTGGTTGCCCTAATTGCTCTACCGATCGTGCGCACTATCACCATCCATCATGCGCTGTACGTTTTTATTCGCCTGAGAATATATAATTTTTCTTCAAAATCACACACTAGAAAGCTAGTTTAATACTCCCTCCGTTTCAAAATAAGTGTCTCAAATTTGCACAAAATAGATGTATCTATACATGTTTCAAGTCTAGATACGTCCACTTTTTAACAAATCTAAGATAGTTATTTGTGGACGGAGGGAGTATTTTAGTAGTGCTGCCGTGCGGTTGTCGTTCTCGAGCCGCGCCCGTGGCACGTGGTGCATTTCACCAAAGGACGCCCACCCTGCGATCTTGACCTCGTCGCCGTTCCAAACCTTGTTCGTTCCCCGCCAACCAAATTATTCCAACTTGATTTGATTCATGTTAGAATACGCAGAGTGCTGTGCAACAGTGCAAGTAGTAGTATTATATGCACAAGACACTGTCTTGCGCACGACCACATATGGCATATGGAGCAAGTTGAGAAGAAAGAGATGGGTGGATCTGGCAGTTCGTCCGGTGTGAAGGCTCCACGGTTGAAGAGAAACCAGAGCCGAATTATTCCAACTGAAGAGAAATCAGTGAAACTTCATCGTAGTTTCCGTTGTCGTCCACCAGGAAGCTGTTCTTCCCCACGTGCAACAATGGCCTCACTATTGTACAAGGAAAATCCACTGATCCTCTAGTGTTTAATCTAGCTAGAAGATACAAACTACTAGCAGTCGATTACAAGAATTGCGGAGAGAGAGGTAGCCATCGTCTCCGCGGCAAATTTCACTCAGCACTATTGGAGAGTAGGACTGTAACTCTGCTGTGTTGTTGAGTGTAGATAAACATGCCATGTTGCCTGCCCGTCTGGAACCGATTACGGGTTCGGCGTCCCCAGGACACAGCTTTTTCCTATGTGCATTGAACCTGCCTCCTAATCCAATCAGCATCAACGACTTGGGGAAGAGATGATGACCAGGAGAAGAAGTGGTGTCACTTACCATCCAGCAACAAGACTCTTCGATCACAAGGGACGAAATGCAAATCCTCACGTGTTCTGCTGACCGTTTGAGCTGATCCGAGAATTCATTAATCTTACGGTCGTGGTCATGCTGATGGGGCCGATCGATCGAGCTCATGCAGCACCCCCAGGAGCAAGTTGCAGCATTTCGCGCCTTCTAGGCTGCTTCCCCGCGACAGAAACCACTGATCCCACAGCACCAGGGAAGGGAAGAAAATTTGACCCGGCGAACGGTCGCCATCGGGTTATTCGTGTGCTTGTTCGGGCGCTTGACGCAACGTACCAGCGACGGCGACGATCGATGCCCGTTGATAGGCTGCCCACGGAGCAGCTGGTGCTGTCGTCGACTCGTGGCTAAATTAGGCTTCACTTGGCTGCTGGTCCTCACCGTTGATGGAACCGCGCGCCCGCACCGCCGCACGATCGCTACACTCCACGTACTTTAATCCCAGCTTTCCTTTTTTCCATAAACGTCGTTTTTATTAACTTAGTTCGCATCATGGCCCCGATATCTGCATAGTAAAGATGCACACTCCCAAAACATATATAATAAATAAATAAATCGACGTAGACTCATAACATGTGACATAAAGGATAGAACAGCCTAAGGCGATGGAGAACCAATCCGTGGATTACGCCGCCATCGGTGATGGGTGAGGACCTCCTTAGCTTCTCGCTTCACTTGACAACTTGTCGACATGAAGAGTTCTTTATACCTGGTTCGCACGAGTAGATAATCAGCAAGGTTGAAGGAGATTTTTTTGTCAAAAACAATATCATTGCTTTAGAGTCACAATGAACAACATAAGACTGCAGCTCCAACAAGGATATGTTTTTAATGTTGAAATGGGACATCCTTAGCCAATTGCCAAACATGTTTGCAACAGACCATGGCTGGTACAAATTTTGACGCAACTTGAATAATAGACCAGCTGCCCGGACAAATTTACATTAAAAAATAGATGCTTGATTATTTCATCATGATGGCAAAAGGCACATTGTTTGCTACCACACCAATTTCTCTTAGCTAGTTTTCTCAACATGACCCCTCTTCGGAGGTACCATCAGAAGATACTTATTTTTAACCGGACCTTCATCTTCCAAATTTTCTTATTATCAATTGATACATCCATCTAGAAAAGCGCCTGATACATAGACATAACCGAGAAATTGCCACTGTTCTGCAATTTTCATCGGAAAGTATCATGTGCGGGCATTAAGATCACTGCATGTAAACGCACTAGTAAAGCAATCCAAGCTGTTAAATGATTCCCAGTTAAATCACGCCAAAAAGAGACCTTTTTTGGGGGGGGGGGGGGGGGGGGGGGGGTGACAAATTTATGTCTAACGATATTATAAAGACCAGGTTATTGAATACATAATAGTGTATGTCCCAACCATACATCCTCCTAAAAACGAACTTGGGAACCGTCCCTAATGGAGAAGGACCCGAACCTCAAAAAAGATTGCTTCACTTTCATTGGATCAGCCTAGAAATATGAGTCTCCAGGTTTCCAGTGAACTTGAGAGATATCCTTGGAACCGATATACTTATTCCGAAGTACCTCTTGTCACATACCATCCTCGGTAAGAAGTTTGAACAAGCATTTACCAATGTTCCTAATACCACGATAGATCGGATGATTTTGATAAGGTATTACGAATGTTGGTATTTTATTTTTTCTCTAAAGTTGGTTAAACTTTCGAATGGTTGACTTAACAGAAAACTAATATGTGTAATAAAAATGACCTGAGAGTATTAAATTTTGGAGCGCATGAGCCGAGAAGCGTGCTTTGTTGCACGCTGCGTCGTCCAGACCTAGCCTTGTGCCCATGCATGTACCCCCCCCCCCCCTCCTCCTCCTCCCCTCCGCTGCCGCTGGCGAGCGAGCTGGGCAAAACCAGCATAGTGCCGACGGCGGTGGGCCTTCTACTACACCTGCGCGGTCTGACGCGGTTGTGGTGGCACACCCATGGTCTGGGACCTCGGTCGCTGGTTCCTTGTGGTTCCGTGCGGGTTGCGGCGAGGACAAGCACAACGGCGGCACTGGAGTTGGTACTCCGACGGCGGTGAGGCTATGCGAGTTGGTGGCAGCCCGATCTAGGCTAGCTACAACCCAGGGGTGCTGGTCCTCGCGACCTCCTATCTTTTACACGTGACTTAGTGATCTCCGGTTCTGGCACTCGGTGTCTACTGGTAGGATCGACACTTCACAATCTGAAGCGGGAGGGCATGTTTTTCTTTCCGCGGCGATAGCTTGGTGAGTCTGGAGCGACGATGCCCGGTGAGGTGTAGGTCGCCTCTAGTCGGTTGTTTTGGGCGTGTTGTGAAGGGTTCGGCTTCTTATGTGTTTATTTTTATTATTATTGATATGTTTTGTAAATGGGTTTGCTCATCAATTTTTATCGGTTGGACCGTGTGGTTTTATTTGTAAAATGGGACGAAAGCATTTCGAAAGTATTACCTTTTGGAGAAAACCGCCCAGAAAAAAAAAAACAGTTCACAAAAATAAAGGTTACTCCACATATCTCTAACCAGTGAGCAATGGCCTAATAAAAAGCCCAACTAGAGAGTTCCAGGCAGGCCTTCCGAACACGATCTCGTACGAGGAAGGAAATAAGTATAGATTTCACCCTAAAATCTATCCTTCGGGATACATTTCACCCCAAACTCTAAAACCGGGTAATTTGTACCCTGAAATAGTACAAACCGGACAAATCACACCCTGGGAGTAGTTTTGCACCGATTTGGGCGGTTTTCTGGATTACTAGGGCGATGATGTGGCAATGACGTGGCGTAGCGCAACGTGGGCCCCACCTGTCATCCTCTCCTCTGCGTTGACCAACAGATCCGGCCATCGGATGCCGATCCGCCGCCGCCGGCGGGGCTGCTGCTGCTGGTGGCCGGACATGCCCATGTGGGCGCGGCCGTGGCGGTGGGCCAAGACGACCTTCTTCCACCTCCCGAGAGCCACAATGGCTATACCTTGGAGCTTCACAGCGTCGCCGTCTCGTTCGTCCTCAAGTTCGTCGGAGCCTTCCAGGAGATGCGCCTCGTCTTCCACTACGTCCACGCCGAAGGAATCGAGCCGGAAACGCCCAGGACGCCGCCGCCAGGACCTGCTTCCCCGCCGGCCGAAGCTCTTCCCCAACGAAATTCGCCGCCGCCGGATGTCCTCCACCCCGGCCGCACCCCGGTCGACCGCCGGCGTCTCCGGCAAGCAATCCCGACGGCGGCGAGCTCCGGCGGGCGCATTGGGGATTTTTTTGCGCCACGTCAGCGGCACGTCATCCAAGAAAATGTCAAAATTAACTCAAAACCGCCCCAAATTGAGCAAAACCACTACCAGGGTGTGATTTGTCCGGTTTGTACTATTTCAGGATATAAATTACCCGGTTTTAGAGTTCAGGGTGAAATGTATTCGAAACATGAGATTTTAGGGTAAAAAGTTCCTACGCGGAATGAGATGCGTGGAAGTGGATTCAAAAATCAAAGGATTGAGGGCTTGTTTGATTTGTAGGGTAGGAAAGACATAGGAATAGGAAAACTATAGGATTGATATGTCATGCACATTCCAATCCTATAGGATTTGGTTTTGTACCAAAATTTGTTTGATTCCACCAAAGGAATTGTAAAAAGAGGTTGGAGTGGATGTTATAATTTCTATAGGAAGTAGTACAAAGATTCCTATGAGAAAAATTTCTATAGGAACTAATCCTATGAATCAAACCATTAGCAAAGGAAAAATTCCTATGGGATAAATTCCTACAAGAATCTTTGAATCAAACAAGCCCTGAGAGTTGACGGCTGCCGAACGGGACATAAAAAAACAGTTTACTTATCCCAACTCCGGCGACCTCGCCGCTGCCATGGAACGGTGGACCGGCGTCCTCAGCGTCCCGCTCTTCCGAGGCGGCCCCCTCTTCCGCGTCGCCGCCTCGCTCATCCTCGCGCCCTCCAAATCCCTCGCCGTAAGGACCCCTGCCCTTGTTTCTTCTTCAGGCAAAATACGCCAGCCCCCAAAGCCTGACATTCTGACGCCGCCCAGGTTCCACGCGCAAACGCGGTCCTATTCACGGGCGACCGCGTCCACGGCACCGGCGAGCCGGCGATCGAGCGGCTGTCGGACGCCGCCTACCTGGCCGGTCTCCTCGCTGGGAAGCTCGGCGTGGAAGTCAACGCGTGGGTGGTCGATGCAGCTTGCTTCGCTGGGCCGTTTGCGGTCTACCGAGAGCTTGTTCCGTCCGTGGACGCCGTTGGCGACCCGGAGCGGTATGACCCCATTGGCCTACCGGCGGCGGCTGGCGTTGCCAACATCTTGACACATTGTATTCGGGAGGTATGTTGTGGTAAATTTCGGGAATATTCAGGCACTAGTCAGATTTGTGCATTGGGTACGATGTTACGGTAATTGAGGTCTTTTGGTGTTGTGATATATTCACATTCTTATTACTGGATATGTGTCAGGTGTATTTTATGTCAGAGCAGCTAGCCAGATACTAGTCGTAGTAGCATTCTGGAATTAGTTTAATTGCTGTTTCTTGTACCTATTTCTGAAGAATGAGAGTTTGCGGATCCTCTGTTTGGGTTGATCAGATGACGTTTTAGTTGACAAACTGTACATGAACTGGCTGTGTCTGAAGCTAACTGTGTCTAAAGATGATGAATCTAGTTAAGGTGATTAATGCCCTCGTACCAGATCCACCTTTTCACTACTTAAGAAGATGGCTCTCTATTTTTTATTTGTGCTCACATAATGCTTGCACATTTATGAAAAACTACTGAGCGCACTTCCGTTCGGGCACGGAGTGTTTGTTTTGCAGAATTAGATAATCTTATACCCAGGAATCATAGAGAAAATGATGATGGTTTTCCGTCTCTGATATATGCCAGATGATTGATACTAGTATTAGATTATTGCTCTTGGATTTCATTTTGGAATCCTGTACATTTTTGTTCACGTGTGGGTTGTGTGCACGAGTACAACGGCCTCTCACTGATCCAAAAGGCTGACGGCTGACGCGGAGCATGACAAGTTTTGTTTTGGTCCCTTTATCATCTTTGAGCGTTTCAAGCAATTTAGCCCAGAGTCCAGCGGCAGTTTCTTTGTGGCCTTGCAACGCGGATTTAGACCATGCTCTACATAGCTTAGTTGGTTGACAACAGAGTGCAATCTTTATTTAACCACTAGCGTAATACACGTCGATCATCCGAAGCCACTTCAAAAAGAGAGTTAGTCCACCAACTTACAAGATCGTCGAAAGATGTTGGTGTCATACGACTGCTACACAGCTCTGACGATAAAAGAGAGTGAAATGATGAGGCGTTTTAGGTTGTGAGGCGGAGCATATGTGGCAACCTTGGAAGGGCCATTATAAAAACTGAAGCCAGATAACATATAAGTTCTGAAATTCAGGCAGATGGACATTAGGGACGAGGACGAGGTCTTTGTCGCATTAGAATAAGCAGTTTTGTTTGCTTGCTACTTTACGGAACTGTGAGAGTTTGTTGGGTGTAAGAGTTTGAAACCTATAGATGGGGTTGAGTTGGAATCTCAATCCTACATATGTTTGTGGTTTTTTTTCCTTGAGAAAATTGTTGGACTCACGTGGTGCATTTCCTGATTTGTCATTTTCAAGAGTGTTGATCTGACATGTAAGCGAGAGTGTATTTGTTTATTTACATGTTTACGAAGTTGCTATCCCACATGTCAGTAGAAATGCATTTTTTGTGTACTTTATGCAAGATAATTTGCTCCAAATAGTGTATTAGTGGAGAAAGAGGAGTGAACTCACCACCAACCCCAAAAATATATGGATAATAATAATATGATATACTGACATGCTTTGCATTTAATGGATGGAATAGTCTGCGGATGATTTAACCTGGATTCTTGGAGAGACGGTCGGTGGATAGGGTGGCAAATATGCCGATCTTTATGCTTGGAGTGAACCAGGTCACTGATCTGAGATAGCACATAGCTAGGAGTTTCGTCTGGAAGTTTTAGAGATAACCGCTTTATTGCTTTAATACATTCCATGGGCCTAATATTCGATACAGGTACCTGATTCAGAGGTAGTACTACTACCATAAACTTTCAGAATCTAGTCTAATTGCATTGGCAATCTTGTTTTACTATCTTATTGAATTCTGGATAGTGGAGCAAATGCTTATATTGCTGGCCGTCTTTGCAAGATAACTGAAACCAAAACACAGGCCCTTGACAGACTGTTGCTTAGGGAATATAACCTTCCCATCATTATTGGAGGAAACCCACTGCCTTACTAGTTTACTGCAGACCTGCAGTGCGTGTTAAACGTTAGTGTTATTTTGTGACAATGTGTTATTTTTGGTTTTCAGTACGTGTATACTGTGATGTTTAGATTTCTTACAAGATCTCACCATTTCATTTCCCTTTTGTGTATTTGTTTTATTGCTTCCAAATACTGTGCATTTTGCATGGTTTATGTCTTGCCACTGAATTAATACACTGTCATCGTTTTTTTTTTCGTTTCTTGTAGTCATTCTAGAATTCACGCAGAACTTGTTCCTTCACCGATTTCCACACTTCCTTGCTAATTTCTAAAATCCACGTTTTTGTTGACAGATACAAAATAAGGTCAAGAGGGGGTCATTGAAGGATTCTGCAAGCAATCAAGAACCTACTGCATCATTACTACCGTCGAGTTCTCCTAAGACTATCATCCTGGGGTTCAGTAAGGGTGGAGTTGTTCTCAACCAGCTTGTCGCAGAACTTTCTTGTTGGGCCTCAAAATCGTTGGGTTCAGTTGATGATTCACAACAAAGCGCATCCATGCTGGCCCACGATCTACTTGTTCCTGCTACAGCTAGTGATGTTTTATCAAGTATTTCCGAATTTCATTATTTGGATGTTGGCCTCAATTGTGCTGGAGCATACATTACTGATCGTGCGGCAATCAAGAGTATAGCCAATTATGTTTCCCAGAATACTGAAATCTCCGTTTTGCCCTTCACGGAACTCCGAGGCAGTGGTCTGATCCGAACCGCCCATGGATCCTGACCGAGAAAAACACAATGCTGCAGTTGCTTCAAGAGGAGTCCAGAAGATGTGAAGGGAAACTTTTGCTGTCTGAAAAGAATTATTTTGATGGTAGACCACGCAGTCTGCTGATGCATTTTGAGATTTTGGAAGTAATGGACATCTGCTGATATTCAATCTGTGTAGCATGTATCCTTGTGGTTGTACAGAATGACAGAATGTGAATATGTCAAGGCCAGATTAGTTTCCATCTTTTCCGACTTAACCGTAGCTTCAGATCTTACGCTGGATATGATGAAAAGTCTTTTCTTAATAGTCAGTATGATCAGTTACAGCTGAATTCCTCAAATCAAATGATTTGCGAAATATATAGTAGTTTCTTTGTTTCCATATTTTTGTGAGTACCGGAGCGGGGAAAATGCCTTATTTTTGCCAGACTTTCCCTTCTTGTTTGTAACATGCTGTGCTTACTAAAAGCTTTCGAGGCAGCAATCGTTTTGTCAGCTAGAAGCTCAAGTTGGTCACTGTAAATTGCTGACGAGTTTGGGTCACGGGTCACTTGCAGCTGCAGGCTTACCATTATAATTATGTCATGGTTCCTCGACTGCTATCAGCTTTTAGGTGATTTTTGTCAGTTACTTCCACGATTCAAGTGAGACCAAGTCTGGTACTCATCAAACTGATCCGTACGCTGCACCTGGTAGCTCCAATTTAGTTGTCAAGAGAGTGGCGTCTTTAGCCGTGTCATTTGACACAGCCAAGTCCTTGATGGAGCCCAACACATTCAGTTACTGAACACGTCACAGCTGGAAAAGAAATACTGACCGAGTTGCAACCCAAAACCTCTCATTTGCTGGCATTACAGGTCACCACAGTCTTGGCGGTGGTGGTACCGCGATATGCTAACCGTCGTCTAAAAACTTGCATATATTCGCTGGGAGTTGTGCTGAGCCCATGGGGCTGTTAAAAACTTGTAAGCTTGGTTTGCTGTAGGCTCTTCCTTGGTAGGAGTGGATGACCTGAACCTCTGTCGTTTTTATTTTCTCTTGGTTTAGAACTCTGTTCTGTTATCCTTTGATAATGGAACCCGGCTTCATAATGAACTCGTATGGAAAAGAAAAGTACCGTGATATGCACATCCATTCTTCACCACGGATAAGATAATGGCACCAGGCCGGCCGGTAGTGGTTAATTGGCCATGTCGGTAAATTCTCACCAATAAAATCTATGCATGGTTGATTCCAGCTACACTCTGAACTCTTCTTGTCTTACTCTCTAGCCAAGCCAACAACCTGAACCGGTCAAATCAAGTCTCTCAGAGACTGAAACAAGTTGACGAATGAGGTTAGTTTTTTGTTTCCGGGAATGAAGTTAGACTGCATACAACACGTCGGTTTCAATCCGCGTCCTCGTGATCTCCCTTATCATAGCTTAAGACGGCAAGTCTGAATCTCAGGAGCTAAATAAACACCGCGAGCTCTGTCATGCATGATGCTGGTGACTGGATTGCTTGAAGCGATCCCGCGTTGTCTCTCTCTGCGGGACAAATCTGGGGCAAAGCTGCACGAACGGATCAAAGGCACACCGCCACGGGATCGAGTCCAGAAATAAGCTTTTTATGCTTTCGTAATCAGCACTTTACACGGTCAGCCAAGAGTCACAGAGATAACATTATTCTGTTTCCATCGAGCAGTAAGCTAGACCTCATATGGTCCTCATCTGGTAATTGCAGTGCAGCAAAGGCGTCGTCCGCGTCGAGGTGTCCGGATCTGCGAAGCGAATCATGCACACGTACTTGCATTCATTGACGGCTCCAACTCGGATCGGATTGCTCGCATCGATCTCAACTCCGAGGTAGAATTGATCTGGGTATAATAAGCGACATATACCCAGATTTATCTATGCGTTCAAAGTAATGCCGTTGTATTCTAATGCTTATAAACTCTCAGGCAGCGTGGCAAGCACTCTGTAGTCTGCTCTGCTCCTTCCTGCATCGAGTCTGCTCGTTACAACCCAGGGAGACAGAGCGACGGGGCGATGTGGATGCTGCGGCCGGTTACTCTTTTGGCAGGGTTTACGTCGATGGCGTGCGTGTCGACTTATTTTTACCCGGCATGTTCCGATCGGCGATCTCTGTATCATCTGCCTGTCAATTTCAGTTCGTTCGTGCCTAGGGCATGTAACCACTTATAGCCAGTATCTTGATAGCTAAGCCTTGTTACAGGGACTGTGGCGCCGTCGCAGAATAATATAGTTACCGGAGGACCGCGGCCAGGCGGCGATCTTTTACTAGGATTAAAAACGGAGAGCACTGCCTGTAAGGAAGCGGACGTGTCGGCCATGATCTAGCGGTGCGCACCGTGTAAGAAGATTGGCACGTATGCATGGCATGCGGCAGTGTGAACGAAGAGTCGGAAACATCTATGCACATCGGATAAGGTTACAGTAGGTAGGAGTGTAACGCAAAACCGCGTGGCCGATGGAAGACGAGTACGCCGGTCCAATGGGTGACATCAAGCCGGGACCTGGCACTCTGTGCCGTGCCATGCGTGTCTGGACGCTCGGCGGCCGGCCGGCGCACACCCAGTTCACGGACCGAGATCGATCGAGGCTTGCGCGTAGGCGTAACAAGCGTCCAAAGGAGGTGTTGCGGATTGACGAGGACCGGGAATGGGCGTCGGACGGCGGGGTCGCGAGAAAATCCCGTGAGGCGCAGCTCGCCGCTCGGGACTCGGCTGGGGGGCGCTAAATTGGCGTCGTCTGGCGCCGGGGAGCATGCGAGCCGCTGATTGGGCTCGAATTGCGATTAGTCCACCTATTTGACCTAGTTCGCCGGCTCCGACTCCGATCCGTGTCAGAAATATAATATATTGCACAACCCTTTCCATTAGTTCGGACTTTTGGGATAATTGGCTAGTGTATCAATTTAATAATCCAGACCCAGGGGGTGGCACGGGAAGTCAGAGTGTAACCTCGTGGCTCGCTGTTAAACTGAAACAATTTCGTGCGCGAAACAACAAAAATTAGCTTAGGTCCCTAGTGATTTTTTTTTCATAAAGGTCCACCGATCTACACAAATCTCAAAAGTAAAATAAAATAAAGTAACTTATTGGACGTGACGACTACACACAACGGGGAGAGCCAAAAGCGTGCCGCCATCATTACCCCTCGCTCACCCGAGTCATGCAAAACTTATCATATTAGAGCTTGTTGTCGTAAACAAATGGGAATTCGTCGTGCCAATACCCCAAAGGATCAGAGATACAACCTTCGCAACCATACAAACACGGACTGGATCCTAAGAGATCCGTCCGGAAAACAACTGCACACACTCTTCACCAAAGCTACAGTGTTGGACAGGGCAGTGAGGAATTTATTCTAATTTCAGAATGTCACCGTCGCTTCACCGACCCAAAGAAGACACTGCAAGTGTACCTAAAAAAGAAATGAGAACCCTCCCACCGGCAAGGAGCCGTGGTCGGCCTCATCTCCAAGCCCGTAAGGGCCACTAGAGGCCAGACGGACTAAAAGATCAAATCATGCATATCTTTTTACTAAGCGTCTACCATTTTAGAGATAAAATTGGGTCAAGCAAAATTCAAAAACAAAAAAAT
Source organism: Poa pratensis (assembly GCA_947311845.1). NCBI lineage: Eukaryota > Viridiplantae > Streptophyta > Magnoliopsida > Poales > Poaceae > Poa > Poa pratensis. Next base: position 76,832,651 of record CAMZMU010000034.1, on the reverse strand, counting down.
TGGGTTGAGCACTACAACCCTTCTGAACCACTGAGGATAAAAAATGGGTCAACTCCATAATATGTTGGGGTTGAGCTATCAGAGGTTAGCATTACAATGTATCGACTTGAAGTATAAAAACTAAGCATATGTTAACCTCTAAATCAACATTTCCATCGCGAAACCTCTAGTTTTTTTTTATTACATCAAGATATATGTCGCTAACCCATACAATGAAGACTTGAAGTATAAAAACTATGCATATGTTAACCCATACATGCCCAGCAGCAACACATAAAAAAAAAATCTCAAGACTCCTGCCGCCAGATAGAAACTGCTGGCAGCAGACCGCGGATCGGCAGTGTGCATATATGCGTGTGTGGACAGGCCCGAGTTGAAACGCAACCCCACACCAGGTCATCTCTGTGGGAAAAGAGGAGAACTCGGTCTTATATATACGTGTCGACCAGTTTGCCGGTGTAGAGCGGCTGCTGTGAGTAGGTGACGCCATGCATCTCCTATATATCACCAACGCGCGCGAGCGGGACCAAAGAGTCCGGCATGCACCGTCTCAATTAATCATCCCGTACTCGTCCCTGTCAATCTGTCATGGTTCCTGTGGTGCGCACGAGCTCAAATTGTCAGCGCAGCGAGTTCATTCGCATCGTCAGTTCTCACGCTAGCTGTGGATTGTAAGCCGGACCAAGTCCACAGCCGCTTATCTATCTGCACATTGCAGCATCGCCTACGAAAAGTGGTGGAGTAGTGTTCCCAGTTGCACATGCAAGAGCTACCTCTTGACTAATTAGCTAGGAGAGTAGGAGGGCCTGACTGTAAGCGTCAAAATCTACATCTTCTTCCCTTGTGGCAGACATTTTAAAAAGAAATGTAAAGCAAAACCATATAAAAATGTACAGATACGAGAATCGAAAAACATGGAGCTCTCTACAACTTATTAGACACGCGGGTCCGAGACAGGTACTCCGTCGCATGAGTTTATATGGCCTGCACGTATTTTATGGAAGCTTGAATTTCAGTTTTATCTACTCCCTCCGATCCGTCTGTCCCTAGGAAAGAATATACCAAGAACAACTCGTAGCACAACTCACGATATTTTTTTCGTACTGGAGGGTAGTATAAAATATAAGTCACATGACTTTAAAAATTATACGAGTGGACAATCTTTTAAATATGAATCCAGTGATATGCAAGGTCTTCGTGATCTTTGGGATGGTTCTCCGACATGCAAGGTTCGATCCACTGTTTTATCTGCTCTCTTTGGAACCTTTGGAAGCGCCGAAATGCCAAAGTGTTCCGGAACTTCATCGAGCCTCCTCAAGCTGTCTTCACGAGATGCGCCGAGGATCTACTGCTTTAGTCTCATAGATGCAGCTCGGACAGAAATAAAACTTTAACTCAGGATTGGACGGTCATGTTTGCCCACCTTGGCTCCCCTGTAGGCCTCTTTTGTTTAGTGCATGTATAGCCCCCGTTTTTGGTTATGTAATTTTTGTTCTTCTTCCTTCTTTTTTTTTTTGGCTTTCGTGACTTTGTTTTGGACTTTATTTTGATAATGGTTCAGGCCGGCCTTTGTGCCTGCCGTAGATTGCTCAAAAAAGAAAATCCAGTGATATACTTATATATACTTAAATATGAATCGAATGGAGATGGGCTTCACGAGACTTTTACCCTAAGCGCGGATGACTTTTTTTTGGCAAAGTTGGAGTCGCTGACTCGTGGAGAAGTGATGACGATGATACCGGTGGGTAACCTCGACGACAACCTCATTTCAGCGGTGTGGGTGCCGCAATAACCAAGTTGGTTGTATGTGCCCTCAAGAATCTTGTGTTCCATGACAATCAGTGAGAAAAGTGTATGCATGATTTAGCCCGATTTTCCGCTAATTAACTTTTTTCGATAAAGTTTCGCTAATTAACTGGGTAATTCTCTTTAATTAATGGAATGAGGCAAAACTTTTATCCTATGTTTCGAGAAAGTTAAACAGGTACGTGTGCACCATGTGGATGGAGGGGTACGACTTAAGCTCAATGAACACGTGAAATACTTCAACCCTTATGAAAGTTGTTCTCACATCAACATAATTGTCTCCGAGTCTCTTGATTAACAAGACTACGAGAAAGTTCTATGTGTTTCCCTGTATCTAGCCATCATAACCTACATCGATCAATGGAGTAGCCTGGTACTCCCTCCGTCCTACAAAGAATTAACCAACATTTATGCCACCAAATTAGTACCACCAGAATATATTTTCATCATATATTTATTTTCGTTCGTAAATAATGGTATATTTTGCATAACTTGGTCTAAACTTTAAAATAGTTTGACTCTTTTGAAATATTTAGAAGTACACTCTTTGCGAGACGGAGAGAGTACTTGGTTGCACCGTACACGTATTTGTTATTTTGATGTGTTCCAACATGCGACTTACACGTATTTGTACGGTACACGTCGTTGCCGACTCGAACTGCATCCGACTTAGGGGTTTACCATCATATATACATCTTATAAGCCGCCGTTTTGGAATAAGTCGCATATTGTAAAACCCCGACGTTTGTAACCTCACCCGATATAGTGAAGTATTGCTGGCTGGTGTCCGTGGTTTTTTTCTCCTCCATTGTTGGAGGAGTTTTCCACGTTAAATCCCGTGTCCCCGTTGGTTCGATCTTCCGCTTTCTTCATCGTTTCTTTACCTATCGTTTATAACAGTATTGACTAAGCTTAGAATGCATATACATCGTACGTACATCGCATTTCAGTTGATGATTTATTGGTTCAGCAACGATCCAAGGTTGCCTTTGCACATTGATTAGCGAGACTCTTGATTAGCCAAGCCGGCCGGACCCGGACTGGGAAGATGATCGACACCATTACCATTTCTAGTTAACGGAAACCTACGTGGCCCCTACAGCTCGCGAGTCAAATCACCGAGTAGTTTCACACTTCCCGCCCCCTTCATCACTACTCTTGTTTTACTACACTGATGAAACACGGAGAAAAGAGAGAGAGATTTGTCTCTCTCCCGGCCGGCCCTATATAAGTACCCGAAGCCAGCTTAGCTTTCTCCACGCAGCTGCACTTGCACATACAAACCTCTAAATCCTAAACGATCTCTCTCTCCCTCTCCATCGGCCACCTGTGCTCGCCTTGCTCTGCTTTGATCAACCATGGATTACTTCAGCGGTGACATCGACGACTTCTCGCTCCAGTTCATCCACGACAACCTGCAACTGCTCGGCGCCGATCAGTCCTGCGGCCTCCAGCCCCTCCCCGCCACTGAAGACTTCGCCGCGCAGCCGGATTTCATCATGCCATCGGAGTTCTTGCCGCAGCCGCAGCCGCTGCCTGGGTACGTCGACCAGCTGCTGACAACAAACGAGTACGCGGATGCCGCTGCCGCGGCGGCGTACCGGGCGGCGGCGGAGCCGGTGATGATACGGTTCGGCGGGGAGCCGTCTCCGGTGTCGGACCCTGCCCGAAGGCCGTCACTGACCATCTCCCTGCCTCCGGCCTCGCACGCCTGGTCGGCGGCGGCGCCTCTGCCGGCAAAGGCGGCCGCGGACGTGAACGACTTCCGGAAGTACCGGGGAGTGCGGCAGCGTCCGTGGGGCAAGTTCGCGGCGGAGATCCGTGACCCGAACAAGCGCGGCTCCCGCGTGTGGCTCGGTACCTACGACACCTCCATCGAGGCCGCGCGCGCGTACGACCGCGCCGCCTTCCGCATGCGCGGCGCCAAGGCCATCCTCAACTTCCCCAACGAGGTCGGCTCCCGCGGCGCCACCGACTTGCGTACCCCGCCGCCGACATCTCAGAACAAGCGGAAGCGGCACGAGGCGGCCAAGCCAGACGTCGAGGTTGTCCGGGATACCACGAAATACTTGAAGGCCGAGGCGTCCGCCTCGCCAGGGTCGTCGTCGTCGCTCACCTCAACGCCGACCTCGACGTTGACGTCCTGTAGTACCACCACCACCACCCCATCCTCGTCGGATGCCGGCGGCAGCTACGAGGTGTCCCAGCTGACGTCGTCGACTAGCTGGACGTGGGAGCAGTTGCTGGCGGAGGGTATGTTCGGCAGCCTGTCGCCGCACCACCAGCTGGGCGGCTTCCCGGAGGTCACCGTGAACTAAGCCCGGCCGCCGGTCTCCGCTAAGCGTGGTGGTTAATCAATTAGGTGTAAGTAAAGCAGCCAATAATTGCTAGTGGCTCCTAGTTCTCGACGGACGGCCTATGCTTTGGACTCACCGGGGAGCTTGGCTTGGAGCTGTGCACTTGACTGTACAGGATTAAGGAATACATCAGGATTGAAGGTGATAGATTATTATTAGGGGATGCATGTCACGGATGAGCATCGAAATAGATGTTACATATTTGTAAATTATTAAGTGAAGGCCGAAGTGTGGATTGCGCGTTTATGTATAATGGGATCGGATCTATCGGTCGATGTCTATGCAGTTGTGTTCGCCTTTTGTGCTTTAAATTGGATTGGGACTTCATATGCCGGTAGGATGCGTAGCAGCACGAGGAGCAAGATCAACCTAACCTGGCTATAGCGAGAGTGGATTTTGCGATCTTTCTCTCTATGATAGAAATTTCAAAAGCGAATGCCAAAAAAAAAAAATCAAAACCGAGTTACAGTGTTTCAAACAATCCAAAATTATTGTATGTAGATATTAGAATGAGTCGTCATATGCTAGCAAGTTATTTTATAAAAAAAATCATTGATTTACATCTTCGTTGAAAAAAAGAACTAGTATATCAATTTTAAGGATTTTAAAAAGTGGTTGATTTTTTCTTCACTTTTGTGCGCAAAAATTCAATCTTCATGAAACTTGAAATATGGAAACCAAATGGAGTCATTTGCACCTCACATTTTGTTTTTTTATATTTTGGACAAATCAAAGTTTTCCTAGCATTATGGATAACTGCGGTATTCTGGTGTCGGCAATGAAATAACGTAGTTTCAGAAAACCTCATTTTACTGCGGTTTTGGTAAAAATTTAAGGCGTTTCACAATACGCACTGCAGTATTTAGTTGCACTATTCTAATTTCTATGGACAAGCAGTGGCGGAGTCAGAACTTCAACACTGTGTAGTCAGTGCAAAACTCTGTAGCCAAATACGCGTTTTTTATTATTATTTACATGAAATTTTCTTGCATTTTCAAAAGTACTGTGCAGTCACTTGACTACACGGCTATAGTGTGGCTCCGCCACTCTGGACAAGAGTCACATGAAAAACTAGCAGTTGGAGGGCGGTGACGTGCTTAAGAACTGTCATGAGCCTCCACGTGGAGTCGTGGAGCATCTTGACAGTTCGCTCGCTCCGACCATGCTTACGAAGAAATATGAGAGGGATAGTCTGTTGCTGCCAGACCAATCGGAATATTTTCTGTTGAGTACGTCAGAGAGAGGGGGGGGCACCGCCCCCCTCCTCCTCGATCTTTGGAGCAAATCCTGAAAAAAATGGAGAGGGTTTTAATGAGAGAAAAAGTGTTTTGCCAATTCTGTGAAGCTCCACCACTTGTTCAGATGTCATGACATCATGGCTCATGTCTATGTGTCAAGTGGTGTTCTAGAAGGGACATAAATTGAGATCCATTCGTGTAATCCCAAACGATGGTTTGCAATGTGTTCTTTTTTGTCAGTTTAAAATTCAAGGCCTATATTTTACTATACCTCTCTATTAGCCCATCGTGCACACCAGTACTGACGTGCATATAACAAATACTGTCAAAGTACTCCACTTATGTAAATAAAGTTCATGAGGATAATTTTGTAAACTATATAATTATAACTCTTAAATTTAGCAAAAAAAAATGTCACAGTGTCATCATTTAAATACTTGTAAAGCAGTTATTATGTTGTTCTTAAAGGGAAGCACCCACAAAATTAACAAGCGCATGTGTTTGCTTCTAGCTGATTAATACCCACAAAATTAGCAATAATATGAGCGGGAAAGTCTGTTTGCCGTAGGCCCAATCGGAATACTTTCCATTGAGTACGCCGATACTATCAGTGCCGATACTTTTGGCATGTACAAAGCTAGCTACCCGGGGTGGGGGGTTGGGGGGGGGGGGGGGGGCGCACCGCCCCCCTCCTCCCCAAGCTTTGGCGCAAATTCTGGAAAAAAATGGTGAGGGTTTTAATGAGAACAAAAAGTATTTTGCCAATTATGTGAAGCTCCACCACTCCTTCAGATGTCATGACATCATGGCTCATGTCTATGTGTCAAGTGGTATTCTAGAAGGGACATAAATTAAGGTCCATTCGTGTAGATCCCAAATGATGGTTTGCAATTTGTTCTTTTCTGTCAGTTTAAAATTCAAGGTTAAATATACGGTCATTAGCCCGTCATGCACACCAGTACTGACGTGCATATAATAAATACTTTCAAAGTACTCCACTTATTTAAATAAATTTCATGAGGATAATTTTGTAAATTAGAGAATTATATCTCTTAAATTTAGCAAAACTTGTCACGGTGTCATAATTTAAATATTTGTAAAGCTGAATTTATTATGTTGTTCTTAAAGGGAAGCACACACAAAATTAACAAGCGCATGTGTTTGCTTCAGCTAATTAACATCCATCATATTTAAATCAACCTTAATAAAGTGGAGCTTTTGCCTAACACTGTTTGCATAAGCGGCACCCATGCATGCATCTCAAGTTGTCAACTCCTGTCAGATCAGTACGTTAAGTCGTCAAGTGATCTCGTCAGAACAGAATCGGGAAAATACATAAAAATTAGAAATCTTACTGCCACATGGCTGCTCGGCACCACCTCCTTTCCACAATTGGAATCTAATCAGGAACTGGTCTCACGGAAGTACCACGTTGTTAATTAACGTCAAGGTCACTTCGAAGGATTATATACTGGATACGGATCATCTGGTTAAGGAAGATCACACGAGGCTGCTACGTAGTCTTATAGCGGGCTGTACCTCCGTGATTTCATCGATCATGGCCGCATCAGAGAATGGATCGCCACATGCCTATGTACTTGAAGGAAAAGTAGACATTGGACGACCACTCTATCTAGGAGCAGTAGCATTTGAGTCAACAGTCAGAGCGGAAAAAAATAATCAAAGTTGCAAGGACAAACTTCAAATTGTTCGTAGCTCTTACTACTATCTAGTGCAGTTATTTTCAAGCTAGTCTCGATTGATCGGATCGGACCATTGAGGTGGTGAGAGGTCTATGGCAGAGAAATAGGACATGGCGTCATTTGTTAAATCCAGTTATTTTCTTCATATAGTAAATAAAATTAGGAAAGAATCAGAACCCTGAATTTTTTTTTTTTTTGTCTATCTGAAAGATTGGACTCAACAATAGGTGGGGGGACACAGAGACTTCCACTCACGTAATCAAATTCAGTTTACTAGATCCAAACGACCTACTCCCAGAACAGTAGAGCCATGGCCGGTGACTTGCCCGAGTGTAGCGATGGGGGAGGTGCTGCCGCGCCGGCGGCGACTCACGCTGCCTCCGCATGGCCTCTCGCCGGTGCTTTCTGGTTCGCCGGCGGACGGCCCGGTGGGCACGCGCTACTCCTGCCTCAGGGAAGAAGTTTCTGATGAGGATGAGTGCTCGTCCCAGGCGCCTTTTGACGCCGCACTGGAGGTGCTTGAAGATGAAGATGTGCCGGCGATATGCGTGCCGCCGGAAACGAAGGAGGATGGCTGGACAACGGTGTCAAGGAAGGGGAGAAAATCTGATGACGAGATCGCTCAGGAGTTCTGGACCGACATTGGGTTCCCCACGCCGGAGACTAGGGTCTGGGAAAAGCGTCCTTCCCCGGCTGGTTCCGCTCCGGTGAGGTCGCCCCCGGCAGAGGTCCAGCTTCCGCCCGCTGTGTCTGGCGTGCGGTCAACGGCGTCGTGCTCCAAGGGTGGTGGGGTGGAGGTGCGCAAGGCAGTTAGGCTGGGTTGGCGTGGCCCCCTGCCGCGGCCGCGCATCTCGCCGCCGGCGGTCCTGGGGCAATTCCTGCCTAAGATGGGGACGCTGTTGGACAAGGATGCGGCCGGTGTGGATGGCTCCGGCGACCTGCCGGCGACGAGCTCGTCTGACCCGAAGAAAGCGGATCGTGCAGCGGGTGAGGAATTTCAAAAAAAACCTGTTGATGGGCCCAGGCTGCATGCGGATCGCGACCGTCCATCGCCCTGGGCTTACCTGGGCCGTCGGTTTGCTGCCCTGTGGTATCGATCGGAAGACACTATTCGTAGGGTTTCCTTCGACGGCAACTCGACATCGCCTTCCACGACAGCTACTCGCCGCACCGCCGCCTTCCCACGACGCTCCACCTCGCCGCCGTCATCGTCCCGCTGCTCCACATCCCGGTCGTCGCCTCCTGTTGTTCCGCCATCGCCGCCCCTCTTGCGATCCTTCGCCGAGGTGGTCGCGACCCCGCAGGCCACCATGACCGGCGGCTCGGGTGGACCTCCGGTGGGAGGACAGGAGAGTAGGCAGCAGGCTCCGGAAACGAGTCAGCTCCCTACAACTAGGCCACCCATGATCTTCGGCCGGAACGCTGGCCCCGGCACCGGCCAGGCTGCGAGGTCCGTCCAGGCTGCGGGGTCTTCCGGGGCGCCTGCGCGTGTCGCCGCTGCGCCGGCCGTGGCGCCGGGGGTCATCATCCCGGCGAGTTCGACCACGATACCGTTTGTGGTCGGGACAAATGCATCCAAGAAGAAGCATAAGAAGAAGAAACCGGCGGCGACGGCCACGGCTGAGTCGGGGCAGGTTGGTGTGATGCCGGCTAATGCCGCACCTGCCATTGCCGCTGAGGGTACTCCTGTGCCTACTGCGGCTGCTCCTGGGGCCCCCAAGGCAAAAAGGAAGCGCTGCTCAAACTGTAAGGATGATTCACATGAAACTAACGACTGTTCGTGGACCGTTACTGCTACATTTGTGACAGGATTGTGCACCCGACCAGTCGTTGCCCAACTCTGAGATTGCCGAAGCCGTATGCTGGATTGGCGGGCATTGGGTGTGAAGACACTATGTTTAGTCACCTGCCTGACGGTGTCTTCAAGCCCCATCTTGCTCCGAGTGTTTCTCCTGTGGCTATTGTGACAGTGACTGGCGACCCGGTATCGGCTGATGATATTCAGACTTTGGTTGCTCGTATATGTCCTGTGCAGTCCGCGTGGCGTTGGGAGGCCATTCCACATAAAGAAGATTCTTTCCTGGTGAACTTCCCTTCCATGGCGGACTTGGAGCGTGTGAATGGATTCGAGCTTGGGGTGCCTAGACAGCAATCTTGGATTACCTTGGATATTTGGAGAGCTGAGGAGATCTTACCCATGGCGGAGTTAACGCCGACGTGGGTGCATGTAACCGGTGTGCCAAACACGGTTCGCCACTTTCTCGGTCTTTGGGCAGTGGGTACTCTTATTGGCAAGACGATGGATGTCGACCTTCTGGCTCTCCGACGTCAAAATGTTGTCAGAATTCTTGTGGCTATGCGCAATCCAAATTTGTTTGAGACAAGGGTTGTTAAAGCCGATGCCTTTGTGGTCCTCAAAGGGTATTCTTTTCGGTTCAGCAAGGAGGCAACTGACTATGTTGCCGAGCCGGACTTTGTACCCTTCATATGGAGGCGTAATGAGAAGGACGATGATGCAAAAGGTTTGGATGACGGTGACCGACATGAGTCAAATATGCAAGACCCTCCTAAGTCTACGGATGGGGATACCCCGATGCCTCAAGTTAATACAACGGGGCCGGGTGGTTCTTCTCTTGGGCTGTTTGGGGCTGCTGCTGCGATTCATGGAATTGCGGTGACTCCGTTTAATAAAAATCCGCAAACTCCCAGAGGTAAAGAGATTGTGGCGCAGAAATTTGCTTTACCGACATGTTCAAGTGCGACTGCTGATTCTGGCCAAGGCATGGTGTGGCGCCAGTCTTCTGCGTCCAAGGTGCTGTTGGACTCGTCTCGGCTGGACGGGTTAACTGCTGTCGATGCTGTGCAGGAACAATTGAAGCAAGCAGGCGGATGCACCGGGCTGGATGTCACTCGGCCCATGGAGTTGGGCCGTTCGACGTCGCCTGGTGCGACCGTCTGTGCAGTGGAAGCAAGGCCGGCTGACCTCGGTGGCTCGCTGGTGGCCTCTGCTGGATCCTGTGCAGCGAGCTTCCCTGCGTCGCCCAGGGCGGAAGACACTGGCGACCTTGCTGGGCCGGATGCGCGGCAGTCTGACGCGCTCGGCTCGCTGGCCGACTATGCTGGATCTTTGGCGGCGGGCTGCTATGTGCCGCCCAGGGCGGAAGATGCGCCGTCCGAGCTTGCTAGGCCGGATGTGGGCGGGCAGGATGGGCCAGGCGGTGCTTCGGAGGCATTGCTGTCGTCGGAGGTGCAGCTGCACGCTGCTGCACATATGCAGCAGCCTGGCGATGTCCAGCAGGAGGTCTTCGTCGACACCGGTGTGATGTCGGTGCACATGTCGACGCTGGGCGTGGGCGCTCCTTCACCCTTGCCTTCCCCGGTGTCGACTCCGTTGAGGAGGAGTGAGAGGCATGTTGTGGCTGCGGACGGCTCCTCCATTACGGATGAGGATTCCATGGCGAGGGCTATGAGACGCAAGGCTGAGCACAATCTGGACATTCCTGGTATGAACAAATCCCCAAAGTCGTTTCTTGCCTTTTCAAATTCAAGCATTACAGCTAAATTGAATAGGGTAGGAGTTTCTTTGGGTAATAATGATGCAAATATTACTATGTCGACTAATGCACTAAGACATTTGGAATATGACCGGTTAACAGTCATCCCAAAAGTCTCGTGTAAGTCGTTTACTCCTCACATGGATGAGGAGGAGCTACATGACACAATTGATGTCCAGCTCCTCTCACATCTAGTGGGTGATGTATCGGAGGGGGGCTTAGACGAGGCGATGCTTAGTTCATTATATGATCTGAAAGCGTCTGCCCGCAAGTCAAAAGCAGACTCTCATAAGAAAAATAATAAAACGCCATGTAAAAAGGCGAAGTTGTCCGCATCCCCAATTGTTTCCCATTGAATGGCATATTTGAGAATAGCAGAGGTCTTCGTGACTTGGCTAAACATGCTCGTATTGCTGATTCTATTCGGGATCATCGGTTGGATTTTGTGGGAATTTCAGAAACTGGCAAACGGGATTTCTCTGCGAGTCTACTCAACCGCCTATCTGGTGGTGTAGAATTCACATGGAAGTCCCGTCCGCCACGTGGCAGATCTGGGGGCTTATTACTTGGTGTCAGAAAGGAAACCATGGATGTGTTGGCGAGTTCAGAAGGGAATTTCATATTAAATTCCACTTCCGTAACAAAGCTGACAACTTCACATGGAGTCTTGTCGCCGTGTATGGAGCAGCCCAGGATGAGCATAAGACTGCTTTTCTCCGCGAGTTGGTAAACCTGGCGAAAGATAATCCATATCCTATTATTATAGGTGGCGATTTTAATTTGCTAAGGTTCCCGCACGAGAAAAGTAGAGGAAGATTTGACAATCGTTGGCCTCTTTTATTCAACGCTGTAATTGACAGTCTTGACTTAAGAGAGGTCTCTATGATTGGGAGGCAGTACACCTGGGCTAACAGCCTTCCAGAGCCGACGTACGAGAAGTTGGACCGTGTATTGATGGACTCGGATTGGGAAGCTAAATTCCCCATGGTCTCAGTACGGGCCCTCGAGCGTATTGAGGCATTGTCAGATCATGCTCCCATTCTTCTAACCACAGGAATACCTAATCCACATTGTAAACGCCAATTCAAATTTGAGTTGGGATGGCTACACAGGGAAGGGTTTTTTGAGATGGTTAAGATGGTATGGGAAAGGCCGGTGCCTGGTCTTACTCCAATTCAAAGGTGGAACAACAAAATACGCGCTTTGCGTAAACACCTGAGTGGTTGGGCTAGACATATGGTAGGCCAATTAAAAAAGGAGAAGCTTCGACTGTCATCTATTATTGATGAATTAGAGGCTTTTGCTGAAGTGAGACCTTTGTCAATGCAAGAGATTGAACTAAAAAATAAATCCAATGCGGAGATGGCGGGTCTTCTTCGTGAAGAGGAGCTCAAATGGTACCAACGATCAAAAGCCCAATTCATTTTGGAGGGAGATTCGAATACGAGATACTTTCATAGTCTTGCCAATGGCAGACATAGGAAGAAACTTATTCATTCTCTAATCCAAGAGGAGGGCACGATTGAAGGTCATGAGCAACTCAAATCATACATTACGAAATATTATAAGAATTTGTTCGGTCAACCAGAAGCAGATAATTTCTCGCTGGATGAATCCCGAATAGATGATATTCCGCAAGTTTCCGACCAGGAAAACGCCCATCTTACAGCTCCTTATTCCGAGGAAGAGGTAAAGAAGGCCGTATTTCAAATGGAACACAACAAAGCACCGGGTCCGGATGGTTTTCCCGCTGAGTTTTATCAGACGTTTTGGGAAGTAATCCAATCAGACTTGATCGAGATGTTTCATGCTTTGCAGGCTGGACAACTCGAGCTGTTTCACCTAAATTTCGGTGAGATAATTTTGCTGCCAAAAGTTAATGAAGCAGAAAGGATCCAGCAATACAGGCCTATCTGTCTTCTAAACGTTAGCTTCAAAATTTTCACTAAAACCGCTACTATTAGGCTTAACACGGTGGCTGATCATGTTGTGAGACCAACTCAGACCGCTTTTATGCAAGGTGCAATATCCTTGATGGGGTTGTGATCTTACATGAAACAGTTCATGAGTTGCATCGGAAAAAGTTGAATGGGGTTATTTTAAAAATAGATTTCGAAAAGGCTTATGATAAAGTCAAGTGGTCTTTCCTCCAACAAACACTCAGAATGAAAGGTTTTTCTGAAGAGTGGCGTGCTATGGTTCATAATTTCGTTTCCGGAGGAAGTGTCGCCATCAAAGTCAATGATGATGTTGGTAGATACTTCCAAACGAAAAAGGGATTACGACAAGGCGACCCATTATCACCTATATTATTTAATATAGTTGCTGATATGTTAGCCATAATCATTGAGCGTGCCAAGTTGGATGGGCAAATTGAAGGGCTGGTACCTCATCTTGTAGATGGCGGGTTATCAATTCTTCAATATGCGGACGATACGATTCTATTTATGGAACATGACATGGAAAAAGCAAGAAACCTGAAATTAATATTATCAGCGTTCGAGCAACTTTCCGGTCTAAAAATTAACTTCCATAGAAGTGAATTGTTTTGTTTCGGCGAGGCTCAAGACGAGGCTACCCAGTATGCTGAGCTTTTTGGCTGTGGGCTAGGTCAGTTTCCAATAAGCTATCTAGGCATCCCAATTCACTTTCGGAGGCTTACGATTGCTCAGTGGAAACATGTCGAGGAGAGACTACAAAAGAGGTTGAGTAGTTGGAAAGGAAAACTACTATCCCTAGGTGGAAGATTGGTTCTCATAAATTCAGTACTAACTAATATGGTACTGTATATGATATCCTTCTTCCAATTACCAAAGGGAGTCTTGCATCGATTGGATTACTTTCGATCTAGATTCTTTTGGCAAGGGGACAACGAAAAAAAGAAATATCGGCTAGCCAAATGGGATGTAGTGTGCCGCCCTAAAGACCATGGTGGTCTGGGGATTCATGACCTTGAGGTCAAGAATAGAGCTCTTCTTGGTAAATGGCTGTTTAAGCTTCTGACCGAAGACGGGGTATGGCAAACTCTTCTTAGGAGGAAATATATTAGCTCAACTGCATTATCACAGGTTTCTTGGAAACCAGGTGATTCCCATTTCTGGGCTGGCCTAATGGCGACGAAGAAATTCTTCTTCCCATATGGCTCTTTCTCCATTAAGGATGGTCCGGAGATAAGGTTCTGGGAGGATAGGTGGCTAGGTTCTACCTCGCTCCGGGAACAGTATCCAGCTTTATACAATATAGTCCTTGGACGTCACAAAAGCGATACACTCGCTCAAGTGTTGGGGAATACTCCTCCAAATGTGACGTTCAGAAGAGATCTTGTTGGCCCTAGACTAGTTGCTTGGCACGAGTTGCTGCAGCGTCTTGCTTCCGTCAATTTGACGCAAGGGACCGATGAGTTTCGATGGAATTTACACAAGAATGGTAAATTCTCTGTGAACTCCATGTATAATGCTTTGATCCAACCAGATGTGTCGGTAGATAATAATAAGAAAATCTGGAAGATGAAGATTCCGCTAAAAAACAAAGTCTTTGCGTGGTATCTTCGTCGAAGAGTTATTCTTACTAAAGACAACCTTGCAAAACGCAATTGGCATGGAAGTAAAAAGTGTGTCTTCTGTCACAAGGACGAGACTATCAAACACTTGTTCTTCGAATGTAAATTTGCTAGTTCTATATGGTCAATCATCCAGATAGGTTCTTCTCTATATCCACCCAAAAGCATTGCCAATATTTTTGGCAACTGGCTGAATGGGGTGGATAATAGGTTCAAACAACTTATTAGGGTGGCAGCGCTTGCCGTTATATGGTCGCTTTGGCTGTGTAGAAATGACAAGGTTTTTAATGATAAAAGTTCTTCTCTTATGCAGGTTATCTACAGGAGTACAGCTACACTCCGTTTGTGGTCTCAGTTGCAACGTGTGGCGCATCGAGACCTGTTTATGGAGGTGTGTACCAGATTGGAGGATACGGCGAGAGACTTTTTATCCCAATATGGATGGCAGCATAATTTGCGGATTGGACCTCCAACTTCATAGGCGTTTTTACACTTTCTCATTATGATATGTAATTCGCCTTTTTATTTTTTCGAACTTCTGAACTCGTTTCGGCTGTGTGCATCTTCGTTATGCAGACGCTGGGTGTAATACTTAAACCTTTTAAGTAATAAAGCTCCCTTTATCTAAAAAGAAGGCGAAGAAGCTTACTCAGGTTAACCAATAAACAAGTTGCGTGATTTGCGTCAATCGATCAATGGGTGAACAAATCTAACAACTACTCCAGAGTCAAGCTGTTCGATCGAATGCGTACAGTGGTGTGCGGCCCCGCCAAGTGTTTAGCAAGATCGGCCGGTCCAATTCCATGGAAGCAGCAGCAAGGCTGGGCTGCGATGCTGTACTCGTCGGTCCGCCAAGTGTTTTTCTCTTAATATATAGTCGGGGTCAACCTCACACGCCAGTGACCAGTGGACTGCGAGGCGGAGTCGGTGGCAAATCGGGAGCAGCATCAATGGCGGAGCCGAGCCACAGGGAAAGAGGGTAGTTCTGACATTTCATACGCAAAATGGAGCTAGGTCTAATTTGTGCTGCACATTTTCAAGGTACTTGCAGGTTTGAATGCTCTTGCTGGTACCACGATTTGATCAAGGCAAAAGTCGGCCGGCCTTCGGTGTACGTAGTTGGAATGCAGAATGAACAACGAGGACGAGGTGGAATGATCCTCTACTACGGAATTAGCTTCAGTTGCACATCGCGTTTCTTCGTTTTCAGTTGACGTCGTCGATCAGAGGCAAGCAAAGTCTCGAGTAAAACAAAACTACCCTACGCAGGCTACATCATCAGGGTCAAAGCGATAAGGATCGGGCGCTAACCCACCATTAATACGCCTGCCCTGCATTCCAGCTTCCTTATCCTGAAAGCTCCCTGTCTCTCTTTCCGTGTGCAAGCCGAAAAAAAGTCAGAGATCTCGTTGGTGAATCTGTTTGCCGTTGGCAGTTCGAGACGATGACGCAGCAGCAGTGCTACGAACGATAGGTGGCGGGCAGAATGTGGCTGCAGGTTGGTTAAGTTGAGCGCTAAGAAAATACTGTGAATGATTCAAGGGTTGACATTTGATTGTGGATGGTGATCATGGGTTGGCCAGGCACTGGACGATGTCAATCAACAGATGAAACGATGTCAATCAACAGATGAAAGCAGGGACGGGCCGACGACCCCTGCCCGTAGGAAACAGGAGTTAGAGTTTGACTTAAACGTGCTGGACTTGAAGTCGCGTCGCTCTCGCCATGGGACGACAAAAATTTTGAAGTAAAACGGCAGTTGTTCTGCCAAATCAATTAAGAGGGAGCAAGCAAGGTCTGGTTACAAGCTAGAGAGACTCTAGCCAAAGGAAAACTGAGAAGAAAAGGAAAACAGTACAGGCCAAGGTTCGCATGGTGATTACTCGCCACTGTCAGATAACTCGTTTGGAACCTGAAGCTCATGTGATCCTCTCGCCAGATGGGTGCCTAGCAGCAACAGATCATCCCGAATAAGGTCGAGAAGCATACTTTCCGTCAAGGATGACTGCTGAAAAACCCTCCGGCACCGCTCTTTCCAGATATGGGACGACAAGCTATGTGCATGATTGGCAGAGTTGCCTGGCTGCAGGTGTCGTGTACATTTACATGCACACAAATGGAAGTCATCATTTTTAGAACGGAGGGAGTAGGTGTGTCAGTGTGTGGCATGGCAGTGCCTGTCAAGATAAATAAGAACGGCAGAGGAAGAGAAAAAACTTCCGGCCGGGGGCGTGAGACTCTCGAGGCTGGTAAAATGTGGTTCCACGACGGCCATGCAGACAGACTGATGGAACTCTAAGAATGAAAAGACAAACAGCGTCGGCATCCTGACACCGACACCGAAACACGCGGCGAGGCGACGCGAGCCCGTCGAAATCATATGGCAAAAGTCAGCTGCCTGCCGGCAGCTTGAGAGTCTTGAGCTAGGTGGCGCCGGAAAGAGCAGTGATGGACACTGTGCGTACCACGGTACTCACTCACTTCAATTCTTGATGCGGATAGAAATAGGACGTACTCCATCAATCGTTTTCCGTCGGCGCGCGGAGGCGGCAGCGCCGTGCGAGCCCATTGATGGCCGCCGAGTTCGCGGTCAAGCCCGTACACACACGCGCGCGCACGCTCGATCCTCCGGCAAGCTTCCGCCGCACTTCGTTTCAGCTCATGCGATCTGGACGTGGCCGGCATGGCGGGTAGACTTCGTCCGCCTCGAGTGCTGCCGCGCCGGCACCGCGTCGACCATGCTCCGCTCTGCTGGGACGCGAGTGTGTGATAGGGTGAGGGAGCAGGTGTTAGGTGGTTGACGGCCGACGCCGACGGGTACGCCTGCTGAGTGCCATTGCGATTTGTCAACCGGCTCTGGGCGCTGCTCGTCAAATGCAGGTAGACGACATCACTGTGACGCGGGTCCTGAAGGAGATGTGCCTGGCTCGGGCGGTGCGTGGGGACGAGACGCAACAGAAGATGAGCGGCGAGCCGTCGGCGTCACAGGGACGACGAACGCGCCGTGTTCATAGCTGGGCGCCGAGGCAGCGGGTGTCACTAGAGGACGTACAGCACGGATCTGATAGCTCCTTGGCTTGTTCTTGTTGCCGTATCCACACTGGGGCGGGACCAGGGAGATATCAGGAGCTAATAAACTTGGTTTTGCTGCACTTCTATTATCGTCTCCAAGGAAAAATTATTGACTGAAAACACCCAAAACCCCTACGGAGCCCAATTACAAGGAGCAACACGCCGTCGAAAAGCCCTACTAGTTCTCACCCCGGATCACTAGACAGTAGCCACACACCAATCCACGAGTTGACCACGATTAATGAACAAGAGCGTTCGACGTTCAACATTTTAACACTTGCCCTCCAAAAAATCAGTACTACAGTACAACACATCAATCATACCAGTTTTTTAAAAAAAATCAATCATACAGGCCAAAAGTAAAGCACTGAACATTTCACGTTATTCCTTCTTTTACTCAGAGAACAACATTATATGATCCAGTGAATCGTTCCTTACATAAATTTTGATCAAAGAAAGAACTTATTATTTTGGCAACTACTTCCCTTAGCAGAAAACCAAGTGAATTACCTTTTCCTCACTCAATAGAAACATCAAGAGTGTCCACCACTGCAATTCATAAACATAAGCTAAAATTGTGAACACAGGTTGACATCAAACAAGTTACTGAAACACATCCGCGACATGAACCTACCATCCAATACAACAAAGTTCAGTACTCCGGAACTTAGTTTTTGCACACAACTACTGGTACATGCCTATGCAAAAGTAGCAGCGCAACTGCTGGACAATCATACATAGAAGTACAACGACTCTTATTCATAAACAAGTCTTACTTGCCACCTGCGGAGGCCTCGACTAATCTGACAGCAGATAAAGCTTACCTGGAAATCAATGTCACATTGTTAGCATCACACATATGATACACAAATTAGGAGTTTACAGTTCAGCATCTACTGCTATTATCACATCATATGATGACACAGCAGGGTTGTAAAATATAGGCAAGTCCTAATGTTAAAATAGTTCTGATAGTAAACAACAATTCAGATAACAGAGATACATCTGATCTACCCCAAACAAACTAACACCCATACCGAAAAAAAAACTAATAGTGCATGCATCATTGATATACAGCCTAGTTTCAACATCTGCCTACGGCAACCGGATCATACATTCAGAAAAAGGTCCATGGGATTAAATTTCTTACTGTGGCGATGAGGAATAGACAGCAATCTAATCCACCATAGACAAGCAAGAGTTGACAAAGCCAGTGGTTGGACGTAGTTGAGGAAGAGACAGGCAAAAGTGTGTAGCACTTCCGAAATACTTTATCACCCAACTCCCCATGCAGGTTGTCGGTCACCAGAGAAAGTCCCAAGACTACTACTTTCCTCGCCCTATTGCAGGGATTGGAATGTGGCTGCAATCGGTGAGAACTGATTTGGGATGTGTTTTCTATGAAATGTTTGACCAAGAGGGATGTCTCCCTCTTGTGGATCTTGTATCGATAACACCCACACAGCACGGTCTGCCTATCCCAGAAACAGCCCACTAGGATATCACGACATCCTAATCTCTCAGGAACGTGCATGTTTATCAATACGAGGTCTATTAGAGGGAGACGTCCCTCTCAATAGTACATTCCACAGAAAACACATCCCAAACAGTTCTCTGCACAGCCGCAACCGATCCTCGCCTCATGTCTCGTTGTACAACAGAGCAAGGAAAGCAGTAGTCGCGCCAAACTTTTCGGTGGTAATCAACAACCTACACAGGTAGCCAGGCGATAAAGTTTCTGTGAAGAGCTTCGCACGGCTACTGGCTTCATCAACTATTCCCTATGCACGGCCGACTACATTGCCATCTATTCCTCCACATCAGTACTCTTAAGAAATTTAATCTTCAATTCATTTTCTTCTATATGTGTTTAACTCAATGATGCATGCCATACTTAGTTTTATCTATATGACAGCTACTATGTTTTGTGTAGACGTATCTTTATCATCTAATCTGTTACGTACTACCTCAATTATTTTCACCTTAATGGTTGCCGAAGAAAACGAAGATCAAAAGACAACCCAGAAATGAGGGGGAAGGCGTGCTGGGGCCTAAAGAACAAAATCCCCACAAAGGGACAAGCAAGAAATGTTCTAGGGACCATGTTGAACAGAGCGATGAGTGTAGGAGCAAATCAAGGATGTTCTGGGGTGAGCTCAGCTTAATAACTGTGACTAGGAGGCAGAGCAAGAAGAATTACAGGGAACAGTGGGAGAAAATTTGGGAGGGAGGCTAAAAAAGCGTCAGCAAAACTGGAGGCTTCTGGGCTTGCATCCATTGCTAGTCAAATTTGAGGCAGATGCCAGCCTCAGGATTAAAGAGAAAGGTGCAGGTTTCACTACGGGCGGCCAACCCCAGATTTTTGGCTGTAGGGTCATGTTAACGGATACCACGGCGACATAATTTGTTTGATTCAAGGCTGGGTTATTAAGGAATGTTTTGGAAAAAAAAACAAAGATAATGAGGTTAAACTGAACCCTCATCTTTTCAGTTTTACATTTCACGTAAGTTATTCAATCCAAGTGCAATACAAATCAAGGAGCACAGAATTGGCTCATCTGACAATCACATGCCTAGGAGAACAGCCGCGAGTGCAGTCTCAAATTTACCCGTTTCGAAGTAAATACACAAACATCAATAGCCTTACAAGTTACAACACTACAAGATGCTTTACAACCTCAAATATATGCTCAATAATTTCCTACAATGACCATTGTGGTTATTGAGCCTATTTGGTGCTAAATAGGCATCATATTATAGCCCTCCTTTTGACTACTAAGATATATGTCCTTATCTATATCTGGTACCACATAATAAAGGGAAGCAACAATGCATCTAGCAGTAATACTTGACAAGATGTGCAAATCTTATACTGTAAGAATCAATAGCAAGGATTCCATCATGGCTCAAGCGCACGATTTTTTACTAGTTAGAAACAAGGACAAACCTATCAACAGGAAGTGTCTATTAGCCTGTTACAGATCAACTGAATGAAGCACAGTACAACATAAAGGTTCACCTAATCGGACTGGCAAAGCTCAGGTATTGCCCAGACATTCCCCCCCCCCCACTCACTAGTTAGAAACAAGGACAAACCTATCAACAGGAAGTGTCTATTACCCTCTTACAGATCAACTGAATGAAGCACGGTACAACATAAAGGTCCACCTAATCGGATTGGCAAAGCTCAGGTATTGCCCCCAGACATCCCAACCCGAAACTTCTGTAGCTTAATATGAAGTAGAAGACTCACTTTTCATTCAAGCAGATTTCGATGCAATCATTCCAGCCTTCCGGGCATAAGCAAATATCCCGCCGGCCTCAATAACTGGCCCTGCATCACCAATCGGCTTCAGCTTGTACTGTTTGCCGGAGGTGTGGTTAATCAAAACCGAGCCATCGAGGTCCACCGTGACAATATCCCCGGTCTTGCACTCCTTGCTGGCACCGCTGTCCGCGAGCTCCAGAGGGTACACCTCCCCGGTGGCCACGGAGTTGCGGAAGAAGATGCGGGCGTACCCCTCCGCCACGACGGCGCGCGCGCCGGCGGCCCCGAGCGCGACGGGCGCGTGCTCGCGGGAGGAGCCGCACCCGAAGTTGGCCCCGCCGATGATTACGGCGTAGCGGGACGACTCCTCGCCGGGGGCTACAAACGGGATGGGGTAGGCCGCGGTCGGGAGGCCCACGAAGGCGAAGGAGCCGAGCTTGCGGTACTCGTCGGGCTTGGAGGGGACGAGGGTCAGGTGCTCCGCCGGGATGATCTGGTCGGTGTCGATGTTATCCCCCACGACGAAGCACTCGCCGTGAAAGGCGGCGGATGACGGCGAGTCGACCGTGGCGGCGGCCGCGGTCAGGGGCCGATTACGGCGACATCTCAGCGAGCCGGCGCCGCGGAAGCGAGGGGCGGCCTGAGTGCGGGCTCTGGTGGGCGCTCGGCCGGGGGCTAGCGCCGCCGTCACCGTCGCCGCATTCGTCAACGATAAAAGAGGGAACGCCGCCATGGTGGCAAGTCCGTGTGGTGAATGGAGACCGGAGAGGCGAGAGGTGGTGACTGCAGAGAGGACTAGGGCCTGCGGCTTGGAGATTGCAGCGAGAGCTCGGAGGCTTTTGGAGGGCTCTCGTTTCGTAACCGCTACGAAACATTGGACTGTCGGCCCAGCACATGTTCTGGACTACGGAGTCATCTAACAGAATTCTCAAAAAAAAATATCAGGACATAAATTTGAAAAGTATTTAAAAAACATGTTTTGAAAAGTTAAAAACTGCGAAATAAAATTACGTGGATACATCTTCATATTCTACGTGTTTGTAAAGTCGTTTCGCAGAAAATCAATATTTTTTTGGCATATGGAAAAAAAGGCAAAGAATATCTCTCGTGAAAAACCATATTTTAGCAACAAAAATTGTCTTTTTATACAAGTCACAAAAAATGTCGATTTTTCGAGAAACGACTTTCTGAACACAGAACGTTAAGCTCTCTGTGCTGATATTTTTTACAATTTTTTGACATTTAAGAATGTGTTTAAAATGAATTTTCAATAAAGGGTGCATATGCCCCGGAAGTTATAACACCTCTCCCGGAAATCACCCCCCAATATGTCATGAGGAGCCATCCCCTGAGCTGGAAATTGGTATGATTTCAACCCTTAAATCAACAAACCGACAAATGCAAAATGACGTTGATCTGTCGATGACGTGGCAGTAGGTAGAGAATATAACTCTATGTCAAGCCGATTGTTTATCAAGTACTAAGTAACGCATAGACGCTTTGAGATGGCAAGCCCATTTCCTTGATCATGTTGCCATGTATCTGCTCACCGAGAACCATAGGACATCACGTCGCGAGGACTCAGTCACCATGTTCTCATTCAGCTCCACCCCTACCTAAGAATCTGGGGGGGGGGGGGTTGGTAACCTGTGTTGACTTCTGGGCTCCCTGGGTAGGCTAGAGCCATCTCTAAAACCATGTTGTGGACGTTGTTTGGTATCCTTCATTGACTCCAGCCAGGTCGGGTGTGTGCATCTAAACCAAACAACATGATATGTTCTTAGTGATGATTACTCTCACCTCTTTTCACTTAGGTGTACTTACCTCTCACCACCACACATGTCTATGTGACATACCCATTACGAGCGGCGAGCATGACAACGTGCGGGCGGCGACGGCGGAGGTTGTTGAGGACTGCGTATGCCAGCGATGGGGGTGAATATCATGGACAGAGGTTGAAAAGGTTAGGTGTAACACACGCCGACATGTTCAGTAATCAGCACACCACGAACAGGTTTAGTAATCAGCACACCACGCCGGCACCTCGTGAACCGGCAGCTACGAACGGCGGTGAGACACACAAACACACCATAAATAGCAGCACAACCTACTAACTGTTGGTACAAGAACGGAGTTCATAACGGCGAGCGGCGGTGGAGCGTAGGTTGAAAAAGACATGTAAACAGTGTAGTGTAAATACGCACACATACAGTACAAGATTTATTCATCTACGACCACCAAAACTCAAAACTTACAACATGAGAGTTGTGTGAATTGGCGAGGTGAAGCTACTGCTCAAAGAAAATTTTAAACGGTCGACCGTGTGCGATTAATTTGATGAAATTTATCTAAAAAAGGTGAAAACATGAACCCGAAATTCAAAGTTAACATTTCACGAAAGTCGGAACCGATTTCCTGAATGAAACCGCATCATCAGTGCGCATCATTTTCATGTTAACCTTATTTTGAATCAAACAGTGTATCACTGATTAGAAGAAAGAAGATAAAGTAAGAGTAAGGAGACGAAAGCAAACTTACATGCAAAGCTTGGAGGGCTCGAGCAAAGAAGGAGGCACGCTCCAGGAAAACGGCCGATTCGGGCCTGTTGGTTGACCAAGTGTGCTTTAAAGTTCGGGCTGACCTAGCCCAACACCTATGCACGCTACCAATCATGAGCACGGTGCATCCGGCGGGCTGAGCTGGCTGCAGCCTACCAAACGCACACCTGGCTGAGCGCCTCCACCACCAGCCCACGTCAGTCACCATGTTTAAGCATGACCTAAGCTACGCATAGGGCACCACACCACAAGTAGAGTTTGATGCCCGACGCCGCTGTCAGCCTCGCCTCACCTCGGGGCACTCACCGTGCATGAGCCAAGACTGCTGTTTTTTTTTCATGACTAGCATAAAGATCCCGGGCTAAAACCTCGATGACCATAAAGCTGTGTTTGGCAGCTCTGATTTTCTAAAACCATAGTATTCCAAAACCAAAGTATTTTAATGCCAGAAGAGAGAATACTTCAGTTCAGAAGAAGTCAAGGGTGAAGTTTTCAATACCGCAAAAGAACTACTCAGTACCTTTTTTGAGGATACCACAGTATCTTAAACTGCAGTATTCAGTGCCTCCAAACACTTCAAAGTATTTGCACTACAGTATTTTTTAAAACAGTAGTATCCTCCAAATACTTTGAAAAAATTGAGCTCCCAAACGGGCCTAAATGTTAGATCTACTACACTTTGAGTAAACAAGCTAGCATTGATTTCTCTCCCTATTACAGCATTCCCAAAAGTACAACCAAACAGCAGTGTGTCAGTAATAAGAAACAATCAGCACACCACACCAGATTACGATTTCACCAAACACAAACCTTAGCAAAATATTTGGGCACAAGGAACTCAAGTGCACAGCAAGCCAATTGAATCACTTAAAAACACGTAGTCCATTTTCAGTCATGAGCAAGTCAGTTAAACAAGTCTCTCGAAGGGATGACCATCGGCATTACGCATCCATGCCGTAAGTAAATAAACAGATGAATAGAAGTATACCAACTGGAGGTATAAACAATGCTTGTTGAAACAATTTGTATGTGCTACATTTTCCTGACAAAAACTTAAGGTGAATAGTAAGCCCAGTGCTGAAGAAATGAAATTGAGCTTGCAATCTCAAGGTAATGTGCCATTGGAGAAACTAACAATTGGGAACAGCACTAGATACAAACTTTGCAAAATATTCTTCCTCACGGATCTAGATTAAATATTACTTGCGAAAATGCAGTACTATCAGAACATTATTACACGAACCTAACAGTTTTTCAGATAGGATTGTAAAAGGCTTGAAGAACCTAACAGCAATATATATTGTGGTATTCTGATCGCCACCACAGAAACGCACACCTTACTTAGCGCCAAACTGCATTTGATCAGACAGTGAAGACTCAATGGACGAAATCTTTGAGCACCGGGGGCCAAGCCACCATCTCGTACGGATACATCTCACTAAGCCCTCCAAGCTGCCGTGGCTCGTCGGTATCACAACACCAAAGCCTTTCCATCTCCAACGTCTCAATGTCGAAAGAAACCACCCAATCATACATGACAAAGAACAGCATCCTGCTGCCCTCGCAGAACCCAGCGAAGCTCACACGCTTGACGAAAGCAGACATTTCACCAAATTTCGTTGTGAGGTTCACACCGTGGAGGTCCCGGGGCAGCCTCAATGGCTGCTGCCGAGTCCACTTGCTATCCGCTCCAAGAGCCCACCTCTCCACAAGAAGCTGATTGTAGTCATCAAAGGCGAAGAAGCACAGACGGCCGTCCTCCGTCTTGCCGATCCAGTGGTTGCCGTCATACAGCCAGTCAGGACGGGCCACCGGCTCCCGCAACACAGACATTGTCATCTTGGTAGTGTCCACAAGCATGATGTGCTCGTCCTGAAGGCTGTACACGACGTCGCCGACAATAACGGACGGGCCTTCGTGGCAATTGTAGTGCCGTTCCCCATCTTGCCGTGAGCCGGTGGTCACCTTCCAGGCTGGGCGAGCGCTAGCGGAGTCGTAGACCAGAACAGCGTAGCGGCGCCACAAGTCCATAGCGCTGCCAAAGAGCACGACGGCGACGCGGAACCCGGCGCCCTGCGGAGGAACGAAAGCGGCGCATGCCATGTGGTACCCAGCGATATTCACCGGCGGCAACCGCCGGTATGACCTCTCCAGCGGGCTGCACAGGGTGAGACTGAGCTCCCAGAAGTCTTTGGTGCGCTCGCGCAGGACGAGTAGGCCGTCGCGGCTGTCGACGATCTCGGCGCCGCGCTTCGACACCACACGGGGGAGGAAGCCGCCCACGTCGAGATTGACGCCAGCCTTGGTGGCGACGAACGGGGGCAGCTGGGACGGGCGGTAATTGCGGAAGAAGCCGAAGTGGCGGGGCGGGATCGGGAGGCAGCCCGCGCGTGCGCCGGAGGAGATCACGCGGCGCCAGCGCCGGCACACCGCGGCGCAGCGGATGGTGTCCATGGGGGGCGGCAGCCGCTTGAAGACCTCGAGGAGCACGTCGTCCGGCAGCGCCGTCGCGGGATCCTCCGGCGGCGCCTTCCGCAGGCGTTTGCGTCGCGCGGAGTCGGAGGCCGGTGGGGAACGGGATCGAACGCGCGCGCGTGCGCGGCGGAGGAGAAGGGTGGTGGGTGGCATGGCTCAATGTTTTGGCGGCGAGATGGGGATTGGGGAATTGGTGTTTTGGGGGTAAATAGAGGCGAGGCGGCGGCGCGAATGGGCTTGAGATTGAGAACGGCGGGCGGGAAACCGTTTCGGCTTGAGAAATATTTTCCACGACGGCGGTGAGCGGAGCTGGCCAGCGACGGCGGGGATCTTGGCCACGGCCCAGATCTGGCCCATCTGGGCCTGATTTGGGTGCGGTGGGCCCTACTGTACTCGCATGGTTTCAGGGCCTTCTGGTGAGCCCGAGAGCCCATCCCGCGGCCATGGAGTGGCTGAGGCGTCGGATCCGGGCCAGGTGGGTTCAGATCTGGTAGCAGCTTGGCATCCCCGTTTCGGGTGTTGTGGACTCGACTTGTGGGTGTGTGCTGCTCGTTGAATTTCGATGTTCGACAGCTGGTTGGCCGGCCCAATCTCTTTGGTCCGCTCAAGTGAACTTGTCGTGGCGGTGTCTGCCAAGTAGCGGTTGCGAGATCTTGAATGTCGGGGCCATGGAGAGGCTGCGCGTTTGGCTCAGCGGCGGACAGAATTGCAACGGTGGTGGCGCCTCCCCTAGGCTACTTGGGCAGCGGGGAGGGGCGGCGGAAGATCATGGTGCTGTCGTCTTCGTGGTGGCGGTCCCCTAGCTAGACGTGAAGACCTTGAGTTGGTGGCGACGATCCTCCGTCGGGTGGCACAGTGAGGGTCCGAGCGAAAGCTCCGTGCTATGGCCCGGCGGAGACGACGCCTACATTGTCATTTTTCCTCCTTGGGGGCGTCGTTGTGGATTCCCCGCCTGTGCCGGGGTTCCTGGTGAAAACCCTAGTTCGTCTTTGGATTCGATAGTGGCGGCGTGACACGTCGTTACCCTATTGTAAGGATTCAAGTGGGATGGGAACGGGATGACCGCCTCCTGTGAGATCTTGTCCGTCAGGACTTATCGGGAGAGTCGGGATTTCAGGAATTGGGATATCGGGTCCCATCGGGTCCCATGGGACTCATAAATTCTTCTACGCATGTAAGCCTGTGCGACCGGCCCTGGCCCGTGACCGCAGTAGGCGTCGGCGGCCGAGACGACGCCGAGGTCGCCCGCGAGGAACGACGGCGCGGCGGCGATAGTGGCGTGTGATGCCGTTGCAGCGCATGGTGGCGGCCGAGACGACGCCGAGATCGGCAGGACGCACGAGCAGCAGGCGACCTCGACGAAGCGGCGCATGCACACCAGGATGGCCGCACCTGGGTTGTTGACGCCGGTGCCGTCGCCGGTGGCCTTCCCGAGCACCCATCTGAATCGATCCCGCTGTTCCAGCCGCGGCCGCGGCAGCCATCGGAGAATCCCACAGATCTCGGGCACCGAGGTCGTCGTCGCCGACAGGTAGAGCAGCGGAAGAGGCAAGCGGAGGGGATGCGCTGGGAGGCCGGCCGGCGGCGCTAGGGAGCTGCCGTGGTGCCTCACGATCTGAGATCGTGGAGGAGCTAGCTTAGACACCGTAAAGTGGGTTGTTCATGGGTTAACTGGGCTCCTCCCATCTATCCCTACGGGATTAGTGGGTGTTCTTAACGGGATAACTGGGATATTTATGGTGGGACGGGACGCGGGATTTGTGGGAAGTCCCATCCCACTTACAATCTTACCCTATTGGGGGCGTTGTCTTGGGGTCAGGTACTGTTGGTTGTAGACTCGAGTGTTTTTGTCTGGCGTGAAGCTTCTTTGGCTCCTTCGGTTCTCTAGGCTGCTTTGTGCTACGTGTAGACTCTTAGTTTTTTTCTTGCTTGGCTTAGAGTTGGTAGCTTGTTAACCTCTCTTTGGTTGTTTTTGTTGGTTGACTTTGTAAGAGGGTTTTCTTTCACCTTGTATCGGTTCGGCCGTTTGTGACTTTAGTTAAAAACGGGGCGAAATCCTGTTTTGAGAGAAAAAGTTGTGGACGCCAATGCTTCTACTTCGTTGGCGAGATGCGGTGAAGAGGAAAACCTCGACTGCTTTTTGTAATTCTCTCCGAGCTCTTGTTTGTAAAGTGTAGGGACCAGTTTGTATTTTCCCCTACATTTAGGGTCCTTCTTGTGACATTCTTCTGAAGTAATACAAACAGCTGCGCGTTAAGATAGCGTCACATGGTCAAAAGAAACGGCCGTTCATTATCCCTTAATTAATCAGAAAACCAAAATCAAATCGAGGAAAAGAAACTCAATTAGCACCGTCTCGGCGTCGTCCGGCCCACGCGCTCCGACCAAGCCCTAGCCCTGCCAGTTGATGGTGGGCGGGCTGCAAGATCTGTAGGGCTCGTGGGCTTCACCGGCGAGACGAGATGGACGCCCAGAACGACGGCACGGCGACGCCGGTGTTGCTCAACGTGTACGACCTCACGCCCGTCAACGATTACCTCTACTGGCTCGGTTTCGGCGTCTTCCACTCCGGAATCGAAGGTATCGGTTCGTGTTTTGCCCTTCCCCGTTGTTCTTTCGGCGGATTCTTCCATGCCCGTGATTCTGCCCCTGTTTAGTATGGGTACGATGGTGAATTTAATTGAGATCAGAGCTGTTTCACCCCCCCTAAAATTTTCTTGGTTATGCGGATTTTTTATAGTTTTGTTATTACCGTTGCTGTTTTAGGATTAATTTTTATTAGGTCTTTTGCTTACTTCAATCCTAGGATAATGAGTTTAGTTAGATGATTTCCAAAAATATATTGCGATGTCTGGTCAATGCTCGAGGAAATAATGGGGAAGGGAAAACAAATATAGAAGAAAAGAAACAATGTATTTCCTTGGGAAGAATTTCAAGGAAACTTACGCATGACTTCCGTCTTGGTACATTCTATTCCGCATGAAACATGATGGCTTCTGATTTTCAAGATTCAAGAGTTTACAATGTTATTGTTCACACTCTATATTATTTGGACATCCAGGTGAAAAAACTTCCTTAAGTGTAGTTTGCCGTACACTAAAATTCAAGAACTGAAACTGGCTGTAGGTTTATTTCATTGTATATGCATTGCGGAAATCAGGCTGAATCACACAATGATACGTGGAACATTTCACTTATTTTTGCTATGGATGGTTATATTTTCCGCTTCTCCATGTGCATGTCGAAAGCTTGAACTCATGTTTCTTACCCATCTCCCTGCCTAAATGAGCAGTTCATGGCATGGAATATGGATTTGGGGCCCACGATTTCTCATCCAGTGGTGTATTTGAGGTGGAATCGAAATGTTGCCCTGGCTTTGTCTATAGAAATACGGTATGGCTAGGCACAACTGACATGTCTCGGGAAGAGTTCCGCTCGTTCATTGAAAAACTTGCAGCGAAGTATCATGGCAACACATATCATTTGATTTCAAAGAACTGCAATCATTTCACCGATGATGTCTGTAAGAACTTGACTGGAAATCCCATCCCTGGCTGGGTGAATCGGCTGGCCAGAGTAGGTTGGTATCACTATCATATGTTTTTACTTCCTGGATTGGTGAAAATCATAGCTAACTGGTTGCATGTTCTCTCTTAAAACTCTAGGTTCGGTTTTTGACTGTCTACTACCAGAAAGTGTCCAGGTTTCTCCTGTTGGACGTGTCCCAACTCTTCGTCCAATTATTGGTAGGTATCTCCTTAATTTATCTTCCATTTCCTTTCAAATGACACTTCTCTGTAGTTTCTTTTTTTAGTGTCTTTCTTGTGAAATATCATGAAGCTAAGAATGAAATGTTGCTGTATAGTTTGCTTTCCATTAAAAAAAGGCTCCACCATTTTAATCGATTAAGGTTTGGTCCTTTTCCTTGTCACTCCTTGGAGGTTAGAAATTTTACTGTCTACGTGGTAGTCAAAATTCTTCATAACTTCATGCCTATATCCTCTGTTCAGTCTGAACAATTATTGCCGTTAATCTTTAGAATGTTGTACACTGGTAACTTGGACATGGTTAAGCTATTAATCAATTGTGTTACATTAAGAATCAGATCCTGCTATCATTCAAGTCTTGAATAACGCTCATAACAAATTCATTATTATATCTTAATTGACTTATCTTATGAAAATGCTTTGCAACACATGGAAACACATATGGCGTTTCATATTACTCACGCAGCATTTAATATCTTCCAAGTTTTGTTTAGCTATAGCCTATAGGTGAATCAATCAAGTTCCCTTGAAAGCAAACAAGTTTTCTTGTTTTCGTGCTCAATGAGCAAAGCAAAAAAGTTAAAGATGTTCTAGTAGTTTTCGTCGCACCAATCATCTATTCCCGACACGATATATCTGCATGGGGCTGTCCAGAACGGTGGCTGTAGGCTTGGATAAAAATTCTAGTGGTGGAGGAAGCGTGGAAAATCTATCGGATGTCAGTACTATAACATTGTCTAGAAAAAAATAGGTAATTTAAAACTATAGTATTGCATGAATTAAGAGCTCTTTTACTGGCTACTCTTCTTTCTTCGGGTATATTCAATTGCAGTGGAAAATTTGCTCATTTAAGTCACCCTTGAACACAACCACATTTTGGAAGACCCGTAAACAGTGGGGTTGTTTAAATAACTAAATACTATGTACTTTGTACGATATGATAACTCTGTGCGGCGTTGTTGCCATCTTGATTGTTTCCTCTTAAATATTATGCAGATGATGATTTGGATTCAGTATCTTCTTCGGACAGCGATGAGGGTGATGAGGACAAGCACCTGTTGCCAGCACCATCCAGTGAATTGAATCCTGTAGATGTGCCATTAAAGCTAGCGAAAGATCTTCTTTGACATGTTCCATGCTTCTTTTTTGCAAAACTGGCTTATTATAGTACAGCTGATTTCTTTTCGCAGAGTTTCACTGTTCTAGCAGGTGTACATATAGGAATTGACCATCTTCTCCAAAAGACAGGTCTAGTTACTTGGTGTTTGCCAGTTTGTGCAGCGACTCTGTTGTATCGTCCTCACAAAATTGTTGCCATCCTCTGGTAGCGGTGCATGGTGGTAGTATGTATTTCTTAAGCTAGCTAGAATAGGCACCATAAAAAATGTTTGCCTTGGCAATGCTTGGCTCAGCCCGGTAATGAAAATCCATGTTGTACAGTGCTACCATACATCCATATCAACTTACGTGGTTGCCTACAACGATACCTATAATGGTTGATTATTTAGGTAGTTCAATGGTGCACCCGGGAGCAATGTTTTTCAAATGTCAAATCCGATAGGCTGCAAATTTTGATGATAATAAAATATTGTTTTTTGTGTCTTGTGTAAAAACGCAAGTTTAATGCTTAATTTTTCTTTCTTTTGCGGAGCACTGAATTTGCGTGTACGATATGAAAGTGAACAAGCATGCACTAGGTATTTCAGCACTTGTTGGCATTTTTGGAGCGCAGCTTCCTCTTGTGATGCTGCCAGCGCCAGAGATGACATGGTATTTTCTGAACCAAACTACTGTTAACTCATCCCTAGTTGTCCAATCCCAGTGCTGCGTTCCTGCTGACTGAGGCTTGCACGACCAAATTACATCCTAACACTCAACAGCTGTTAGGAGCACACTTGAATTTTGAAATTACCAAATCGATGTTTTTCCCTTAAAAGCGTGCACCAACACATCAACATTAATAAAACAATGGTGAACAGTTACAAGGACAGGCTCATATTACGGTTCCACCGCACATGATATACATAATCCACAAATGATTAGTGAACAACGGGGCACGGCCTCTATATATATTTACTTGATCTATACAACACTTTCACCTTCTTGAATGTCTTGGAGTATCAGACAATTGATTCCTGGGATTGCCATAAACGTGCTCACCAGGCTTGGCGACTCATCAGTTAGTGAACTTGCGTGTGCTGGCTGGCACAAGCTTTGTTTCCAGAGACGTTCACTAGATAATGAAATGGTCGATTATATGTTTTATGACATCGGCACCTTCACTATGCATGACGGGGTCTTTTACCTGTTCCAGTTCCAGTTATAGGAGCACAAAAGTTCAACCTCAGCATTATGTTCCCAAACATTAGCAAGGTGGAGCATGGGAATTGCGATCGAAAGATATACCTGAATTACACTGTGTGCAGCAGATCTTACTTTGCTATTGTGGAAGCTGACATCCACCTTCTCCCACGACACGCGCTTAAGCCCTCTCAGAAGCAGTTCTACAAATTTAAGTACAAGTTAGCCCATCATGTTCGCCTATGCTTTACGGATAGACCATCTGATATCAGGAACTAAGAATCAATTTCTGATCGCTTGGATAGCATAGTACATTTTAGACGATTTATAGAAACTCGTGCTGAAGAATCATAGAAAAAATGACCATCCAACCACAAGTTCAACACGAAACATGACAACGCATGTCAGTGAACCATAAGGTAGGACATAGGAGTAATGGTTTATCTGAATTATTGAGATAACTGTCCTTGGACGTGGTCTGAGTTGTAAACATATCTGCGGATTCCATGTTATATCTGAACATTGTAGAATCATAAGCATCCAGGAAACATGAGGTGTATCCACGCAAAGAAAAGGAAACATAATGTGTACCCATCAGTAAGGCACAGCGCGTTAAACAACCGCAACATGACATTGACACCATATTCAGATGTTCCCATACCCTCACCATTCCACTGAGTTTGACCACAATGAGAAGCAATATGCTTAAATTTTCTAGATATAACAAAGAAAGTCTAAAAATGAAGGCAACATACCATCGCTCCCTTAGGGATAACTGTACAACCGGCTTCAATTGGGGCACCAAATCAACATGAAAATGTTTGTGTTTTTAAAGTATATGCAATATTGTAACACCTTAAGATTCACATTTCAACTCAAATTATGCTAGAAGAAACAAAAATGAGGATAAGTGTGCTCTCAGCATGTTTGTCCTTTCATTCTACTCCTTTTGATTTATTGTGCGTCAGATTTCATTTTTTTCTATATCCATAAAGAACGAATTTGAACTTGAAAATTTAACTAAGAATATTGAATATTTCATCCATTTTCATGTTGATTTGGTGCCTCATCCAACAGGATTGGACGATTACACCATATGGATCATCTAAACTTTATTT
The DNA here is from genome assembly GCA_947311845.1 of Poa pratensis. Taxonomy (NCBI): domain Eukaryota; kingdom Viridiplantae; phylum Streptophyta; class Magnoliopsida; order Poales; family Poaceae; genus Poa; species Poa pratensis. Next base: position 76,799,875 of record CAMZMU010000034.1, on the reverse strand, counting down.
TGCTTATAAATATGAGCATTTGTTGTCTTCAAACCAACATGAACTGGGAAGTTCATTTCCAACATAGCATATCAACATGCATAAAAGTCAGCATCACCCAAAACTCCCATCTAGTAATACATAAATAAACAAAACAATAGTTTAAATACCACAGATACGAAAGTTAAAACCACAACTATACTTTGCATAATATACAAGCATTTAATACTATTTTCTCCAAGAATGCTATTGCCTATTAAAGACTAGTCACACCCATAGTGAAATACAATAGGATGCTAGTTTAGAAAAGATTATAATGCAAACCTTCTAGAGTGGAGTTGTCCTTGTCCACATCAGCAACATCAGCACACTGATCAAGAGTTTCTGCTTTTGATAGTTCCTCATATACAATATGTGGGTAGATCTTGCTTGTTGAATCAACCCACTGCAAAATACAATCAAATCATGTTACAAAGGCAAACTATGTGAAAGGATTATATATAGGTTCACAACTACAGACCAAAAGAAAAATTTACACACAGAAGTTCATTACCAGTACCTTGGGTAGCTCGGAGCTCCCTCTGATGGATGATGTCCTCCAGCCAACAATATCTTAATCAATATTAGTTACGGAAAAACCTCAAAAGAAGTGCTTATTTTTACCCTATTTAAGGAGTAAAGTAAGGATACGATCATAACCAACATTGGAGTATGCAACTCTTCGCTTAAATGCTTGCAAAGCAGATCTACAATAAGGAATCAGTAAGCATGAAAAGTCCAAGAATATTCACAACCCAAGCACATAGAGGCAGTTGGTGATGACAAACGTACATGAACTGAAGGTCCCCACAATCATCCACCATACGTTGCAACAACGGAAGCTGTCCATCATCATTATCAGTCAAAAATAGGTGCTTGCCAGTTCTTCTGAATATGAGGTGAATGACGCAGCATGCAATTCTTTCTATAGCAGTAACTCCAAAAAGGAAAGGAACCTGCATATTGGTTAAGAAATATGACATAAGAGATAAGACTATTGCATGATTTCTCCAGTCCGGAATACAACAATGTAAGGTAAAATTAATGCAACTATTACCTGATTGTTTCCTCTAGAACCAAGATGTGGTGATGCAACGGTTATGAAGTTGACCGCCTCAAGCCCATATATATTACCTATGCTGTTCTCACTCAAACTTTGAGGAGCATTTTCCAGTGCTTGTCTCGGTAGTCTATATAGTTTCCCAATAGCATACCTTGCAACCAATCCCCCAACAGAGTGCGCAACAAAAGATATCTTTTTGATATGTGGTCTTTTGTTAATTTCTTCAATAATCTGACTTGCCAAGACTTTTGTCATTAAATAGGGGGGATGAAGACATAAAGCACAGAAAGGACATACATACTCAGCAAAAAGAGCTAGATGCACAACGAAAAACTAACCTCTTGTGCCAACCGTTCGCCCATCACATCAATGCCATCTAAAGTTAGCCTGTGCATGTTGCGGTTACTACCTACAGAATCAAAATATCATTGAACTGACTGCAAGAAAATGTCCATAACCTAGCAGAACATCTATACTATAAAATAAATATGTTCTGTATGATTTCGAAGCGATGCAGCATGTACAAGGAGGGTGGAAATCTTATGTTGTCTGCTACAATAGTTTTTCTCATTTCACTGTGACAATTGGTGCTGCACATATATTGGACAGAACTACAGAAGCACGATCATCTGCAATGATGCTCCATTTTTCATCATGCCAATTTCTACAAGGAGAGAATACTGTGATTTTCCAACAAAACATGACAATGAAGAAGATTATGTTGTCCTTGTTTCTCTAATCACTGTACCAACAGCATGGAGTCACGGAAAAAATGCAAAATAAAAGGTGGTGGTAGCAATAAAGAGGAGCATTTTAGAACAGTGACGTTGCTTGAACTTAACATCTCAATGATAAAGGTTGGTACACTGAACATCCAAACCCATCAACAGTAGGTAATAAGAACTGGTACTTGTGGTGTGCTAAGATGGCAATATTATCATTATGTTAAAATTGGTGAATGTACAATGTACTCGAGGCGTGCTAATGCAATAGCTCACTAAACTAAACACCAATAAGATAGGAAAGGAACACACGCCAATGAGTAGACCTTACAATGAACTATGACTTTGTCTTGTAGCAATATATCAAATTGCTCCGCTCCAAATTTCCAGTCTGCCGTGCTGTACAAATGACAAGAGAAAGATCAATACAATGCCAAAGTAGTAACTGCTCGCTTATTCTGGCTGCACCATACATAACTGGATGCATTGGAAAAAAAAGAAGCTTGTTAAGCTCTGCTAGTTAGTACTATTGAGTACATTAGTATTTGGACCTAATTTTGCCTACTTAGCTTGAACGGCCAAAGCTGCCAAGTCTTGGAGTGCCAGATAGCGTTCAGAGATACTCCATCCCAATCCAGTTTGCGACCGCGATATTCTAGTCACCAAATTTTCCATTTTTATTGTCAATACGTATTACAAGAACTTGTAGCTCCGATACTACTATACTTTTGCTTCCCCATTTTTCCCAAAAGTAGAAAATCAAGATAACTATCGCGCCAATCGCGAATCAGCAGAGTTACAGAAACGGCCGACAAGCCCCCACGCACAAAAAGGAAAGCTGTACGTGTTACCACGGAGGCTGAGCAGTTTAGGAAGCCAGATCAGGCGACCAAAGTGAACACCAAAATCGATACTAAGATCGCCGCAAGCTTGGTGGCCGTACCTCCCGACGATCCCGTGGACCATGACGACCAGGTGGTCGGCCCCGCCTCCGTCCGGCGCTGGCGCTGCCGGCGCGCCGGCGCCGCCTCCCGCTCCCCGCCTCCAAGGTCGGCCATTTAACTATCCCGCTCGCGCAGAGGCACGCACGCACGCCCTGCGCGCGCGAAGGGGGGCGGAAAGGGGGGAACGGATGGAGGCGCTGCTCGGGGAGAAGGGAGCACTTCTTTAAATTAAGGGCGGTCGTCTTCTCTTCTCGAGGTCGCGACTCCGCGAACGCGAAGGAAACGAACAAATGGGAACGGCGGTCACACGGGGGAAAATTGGATTGGTATGGCCATGGCCGTCTCTCTTCCTGTGATTGGAGGGAGACAACTGACGAGTGGGGTAGGACGATGACGGGGACGGCCTGTCGTGGCGGCCTAATCCGAAGAACATAACTGACCGGCGGTGAGTAACGAGGAAGCGACTCAAAAGCAATATGTACGTAGCCCTTTAATTTGAACTTTCAAAAAACTTACTTCAAAGTTCCAAATATATATATATACTTTAAGTGTGCAAAGTTTCAATCGGAAATACTTTGTATTTTACTCTACATAAAAAGACAAATTTGTGACAAGTTTGGAGTTGTACTGTTCACTCTCTAGCGGAGACGGAGTCAGGAACGCTGGACAAGGTGGGCCAATTGTACACTCCATAGCTTAGAGGGGGCCATATAGGTAAATTTTCGCAAATTTGGAGGCAAAATCCATAAGTTTTAAGGGGGATTTGAGGGGGAAAATCACCATGAGGAGGGTCATTGCCCAGGCGTGCCCTCACTCCGTCCCTGCTCTCTAGATATATATTTTTTTCTTTTTGGTAGCTCAGAATACATCGTATTTCGGATTGAGGCTTCGCACATCTATAATGCATATCATTTCCTATATGTACATATCTTTTCAGAATTTTTTAACTTTGAAAAACCATTTTGAATTTCCAAAATTAAGGGCTACATGTAGCCCAAACTACAATTGCCTTTTCGCTCAAGCAAGCGCAACCACCGGTTGACCGGAAGAAGGCCAAGAGAAGAGCGTGCTAGGCCGTCAGAGGGGATTGGCCGGCTACCCACCGGCCGATCTCTTAACTTAAATATATACAAAATGAAGACACTCCCTCCCTTTGTTATAAATTAGTAAATTAGGGAATGTATAGGTTTGTCGTAAGTCAAACTAATTTAAGTTTGATCAGGTTTATAGAAAAAATATAAAATTCTACAACATTTTTGTAATCTTGCTAGACTCAACATATTTTTTTTACATTGTATTGATCTTTCATGGTAGATAGCTGAGTCAAACTTAGATAAGTTTAACTTTATATGAATCTAGAACTTCAAGTAATTTGGATGTAGGAAGTGGATTGTTACACCATGAAAATTGTGCATACAAATTTGTACAAGCCTATGCATCATCATCGTACTATTTTCCACGATTTATATAAAAACATGCAAAATCATTGCAACATTTCGATATGCAACAATTTCTCCATTCACAATAACCTACGATCAATATCAGGAAAATAGATATCAAGTTCATTAACCTCTCGACATGAACATTGCACACCAACACTCATTTCCATGAAACCATCTCGCGGGAGCCCTGTCATAGACGAATCGGGCTACAACCCCAAACCATAACCCCCCGCCCACCATCTTCTCGAGCTCGGCACTGTGAAGAACCTCCCTTTTGAGCTCTGACTATTACTGATCTTCACACCATGGCAACAAGCTTCATGGACTCCTCTAGAGCGGAGGAGGAGGAACATCGGATGAGAAAGAGTGGAGGAGGAGGGACGACGGAAGAGGAGAAAGAGCTCCACCAAAAGGTCACGACTACGGCAAGCTCCAAGATCTCCATCCATGCTGGGATGAAGAAAGAGAAGTAGAGGAGGAGGAGAAGGAAGAGCTTCCTATGGAGGAGGATAATAATAAGTAGCGTAAGAGGAGAGGGTAGACACTACTCCCAAAGAGAATAATGTGAGGGATATGTTGCTCAAAAGAAGAAGATCCAAGTACCTAACCAATTGACCGGTAGAGAGATATGTATCATTTACCAAATCAATAAAGGACCAATTTATTCAATAAATTACATAAACTATCACACAAATAAAATACTCAATGACCGAGATCGACAGACCCTACGAAAAAATAGTTAGGGGATACCACATCTCAAGCCACTTATCGTGCCCCGATGTACAGTACTCCTGGCCCTACGTTCAAAATTTTGTCTCGGATTTAGTACAACTTTGCACAACAATCGTTTCAGTTTTAGTAGTAATCCTTTTGTTATGGGTTTAGTTAACGTTAAACTTCGTCAAGTTTGACCAAATATATATGAGAAAATATCAACATGAAAATATAAAATTAGAAAAATCGTCAAGTGTAGAGTGGGGTAGAAAAATGGAGTACATGGTCTAAATTTAACCGGTCACCTAGTGAAGTAAAATCTGCTCTATTTATGACGCATGAGTTTGATTTTCACCCATCGCAAGGGGAGACATATTCACAACTATTTCCAGCAATGATCTTTCCGAAATCTCATCACGCCACATGTGGATTTATTACGACATGTGGATTATGCTTCGCTGGCCAACACTTTTGCCTTGTTAAGTTCGTCATGCTTTGTTCGGCATATACGTGTTTCATCGGTGTAGAGTGGAGTAGAAACTACTTATTGAAAGTAGGTTATTATAGCTTAAACCATGCAGTGCACGGATGCACCTTTGTGGTAGAAGATGCGATCTCTACGTCTCGCGACCTTCAGGTCCAACATGATTTGATTGCTGCAAACGTGAAGCATTTATGTCCCGTGTCCCGCGAGCCAATTAATCAGCTTGCTTGATTACATGGCCCAAACACATGCAAATGGCAAAAAGTGGGGCCGACTTTTGCTTCCGTGGTTTCCCTGAAGCAATACGTGGACGTTTGTTTTGGTGCATATCATTGAATGATTGTTTGGAGTATCAGTTTCAGTCTTTCACAGTATTACGATACTATCCAAATTTGTGACGTTCCGTAACCAGAAACTCGCGATTGAGTGAGAGGCAACACAGAGCTGTCGTTTGGCACCACGCATTCGCCGTGACGCAAACTCGCAAATTGCAATCATGTTCATTGCATGCAAAAATGGTATGGGACCAAGAGATAGCTGTGAATGTGATCCAGTGACCTATCACATATGCATGTGCACACAAGTCCTCCAATGCACCCAAGGATGGAAACGGGATCCGATAGTGATCCTTTCACATCCGTTTTCATATTTTCAAAACAAATATAAGTATAGAAGTTATCAAATATGGGTTCGGGTCGGATGTTATTTGAATACGGATGCAAATCAGATATTTTCTCAATTCAGAATGAAAACAAATATAACGAAATAATCGACTCGTATCTATATGACTCAACTATATAGTGGTACACAGATAAATAAGGTTATAATCCACACTAGTTTCAAGTCCAGTCATAAAAAATACATTTAACCATTTTTTTTGAATTTACATTTAACCATTTTGTTAGTTTTATTAGGTTGGGTAATATCATATCAGGTTAGAATTACTAAAACTGGCTAACATAATTTATTCAGATACATATATATCTATTTTATATCCATATTTGTTTCAAATTCCCTACGTATTTGTATTTGTAAAACGAGTCCAAACATTTACCACATCTATTTATATTTTCTTCCGGATTTGGATATTACCACATCCATTTCGATTTCTCAAATATGAATGTCGGATAATTCGGATCATCCACTGCCAGTTTCACCCTTAAATGCACCCACCTATCTAAGAGCTTGCTGATATTTGTGACTGTTTAACGCAAACAACCATTTCAAAGACTTTTATATATGCACGTTTCGGCATGGGTACTTTTATCAGGCAGATTTTTTTAGCTATTTAATGCGACAAAAACATCAGCTGATAGAATAGATTTTGAAAGACTCATTCGTGAGCCATGAACTGATCCATAGAGTAAAATGTCTCGGCTAAATCCTAGCGCCGGGGCATGTGAGCAACATGGATATACTCCACTTTTGAGTAATGGAGTTGGAGCACAACTACAATAAGTATGCAATTGCTCGTTAACCTTGGCTCACTTCAGTTTCTATCTTTCCCAATCGAACTCAAACGACGGTTAGGCTAGGCAATCCCTACCTTCTTCGCCTTCGCAGAATGTTAGTTGCACAAGACTAATGTGGCACTGGCGATATGGCAACTGTGTAAATCCTTGTCATGATTCTGGCAAGAAATATCTTGGAAATATGCATAATGTTGTCATCCATTTCTAGATCATTTTTCTCTTATAAACAAATCATATAAATAATAACTTACTTGCTTTTGACTGTATCAGTAATCAAGCCGATTCAGTGAAAAGTTGGGGCCGGGGCGAACAAAAATAAATACAATTTGTACTAAACTTTCATACTTCTCAAAATATTATTTTTAGCATGCTATACTATTACAATTATAATTTTATGTTTGTTCATATAGTTTAACCATATAACTATCAAAATTATGTAATATTAGTAGGTGCTCCTTGTTTAACCATATAACTGCCAAAATTATGAAATATATTAAACTGTATAAAACTCTATTGAGAACTATTTTCTCTACATGCACAACCTATACATATTTATGGTAAATATTTGCAAATAGTACACTATAACAAATATCTCGACAACTATTTCTCGTGTATGACTAATTAGCATATTTATAGAAAATTGTAGAGGATTAACTGATCCAATGATACTACTTTGCAGCGGTGGTCTCGACATTGGCGCGGTGACATAGAGTATCTTCGTTCTTGGTGGTGCTCAGAGCGCCACGTTCCAGTTTTGGGGTGATTTGGTTATACTTGAAAATGATGGCTCTTTGGCCGTTTTGTTGTTGAAGTCATCTTCTAGAGATTATTCGGACCTTTTCAGGGATGAAAACTCTTGATCTCAGTATGGTGGTTACACTAGTCAAAAATACCCTAGTAAATTAAGGTGTGCCCATTCTCCTACCCGGTGGCATGTCTTGGGCACACTTTCGTAATGTTATTATTGGTGGCATGCCTCGGACACGCCACTAGTAGCAGAAATACTAGTGGCATGTAAAATAGTGGAGCACACCACTATCGTAACTTTGGAAAAAAAAGAGTTGCCGCTAGTATTGATTTTAACAGCAATATCATATAATAAAATCTCAGCCGAAATGCATTATTGATAGCAGATAACAGTTCAACGAAGTAATACTTTAACTTAGCAGTTCGATAAGAAATAGAGTACCATATAACACTAGTAACAGAACCAACTCTTCAAGAAGCACAAAGAACTATGGTCCACAATTGTAACACACTGTTAACTTATTACCAGGTGTGTTAAGATAGAGCCAAATCATCTCCCTATGACCACCTTGAAACCCTTCTGATTCGGTCATTTCTCTGTAACGAGGGTTCTCAAAAATTGTTTGATATGCTTCGTTTTTTACAAGAATGGTGTAGGCCGCAGTTGTGGTCTCATCATCGATGTCAATGTTGAGAAGCACTTCACTCCTTTCTAGGCAGGGATGCATTGAGAAAAATTATAAAAAAAGAATAATGACCCAGCCACATGTTGAATTTGATATAGGCCGTATTAGATTGAAAATTCTGTGGAAGCTCAATATAGTATCCCCTGGAGCGGCTCTTTGGACACGTGAATTGAGGGTATTGAACCACCTGTGAGCATGGACTTAGGGTGTGTTTGGTTCAGTGGCTAGGAAAAAGTGGTTGGGGGTACCCAACCACCTGGTTGGTGGTAACCACTTTTCATGTTTGGTTGTGTGGGTTGGTTAGCCAAGTTTTGTGTTTGGTTGAAGTAATAAAAAGTGGTTATGGGTACGCATGGTTTTAGGTGTGGGTGATATGGTAAGCTATTTGATATGATGGTGAGAATACCCTCATAACATGAGCTTTTGGCTACATAATCGATTAAAGTATGGTATGAATAATAAGAATTTCGAAAATATAATATATTTTAACATCACGTTCCATTTAGACACGAAGAAACAAAATTTTCAGAACCATGCTTCAGTAAGGCAGACAATTTTCAAATAAAACATGTCATAGTGCCATATCAATATACAATACTAGTTCAAATATAATTAAAGTGATACATCCCATAGTTTAATGGTTCACATCAACAGCACAAGTGCGTAGAAATATTTAGTTCAATACTTTGGTTAGCATCGAAAGCCCAAGTCAAACATGGCATAAAGAAATCACTCATCATCATCTCTAGCTCTAAGATCAGTAGTTTCAGGAAATGTCTTATTCACATATCTCGAAACCCACGGATGTAAAAATTAAACATATGTGCCACAGCTGTAAAAGAAACGAGAGAAACAGATAAGGTCGTCGTTCGCGGGCTTTTCGAGAAGATCAGCGACCGAAAACTGTTTCATGGGTGATTTTAGCGAGCCCGCCGTGGGTGGTTGGCCTCAACCACCACTTTTTTGGTGGTTGAGCTCAACCATGTTTTGGAGGGAATATACCCAAAAACTGGTTACCCCCACACACCCAACACCACAAACCAAACAGGGGCTAACCACATAAAAAGTGGCTACCACTAACCACTTGGTGGCTAGCCACCCAACCAAACACACCCTTAGTCTCTTGTCGCGACGCTTGGCGCATACACTGTCCATTTGCTCTATTCTCGTAGTTAAATTGCATTTAGACACTAGTATTACAGGCTGCATATTTTCGTAGTACCGAGCAATACTAAAGACACACTCTATACTCTATGGAAGTGGCAGAGACAGAGCCCACGGTTAAAAGAATTTACGCATGGAAATGAGGCATGCCTGGCGAGGTGACACACGACCAAAAATTCATCGGCAATAGACGTATTTGCGAAACCGTTGCCAATACATGGCAAACGGAGATATATGCATCTCTGTTTCCCATATCCACCTCTATGCAAACGGAGTTTTTGCTGGCACGTTTTTAGTGGTCCATGGCTTTTATAAATAGTCGTGTAACTGTCAGTGAAACCCTATCCCACTTTCTCCCCGTCTGTATGAGGTGTGGCATCGGATGTGAATAATTTTTCTATGTTAGAGGAGGTAAATGCAGATATGACTCAAATTTCTGCTGAGGAAAATACTATACTCACTTCGAACTTCACGGAAAAGGAGGTGTTTGAGGCTATAAGACAAATGGAACATAATAAATCTTCGGGGCCAGATGGGTTCCCGGCGGAGTTTTATCAAAGATTTTGGGGTGTCATTAAAAGCGATTTGATGGCTATGTTTGCGCAGTTGCGATCACCGGATTTACCTTTATATAAGTTATACTTTGGTGTGATTACCTTGCTGCCCAAAAAGAAAGATGCTAGTAGAATTGAACAATACCGGCCTATTTGCCTTCTGAATGTGAGTTTTAAAATATTCACGAAGGTTGGAACTTTACGTGTGACAAATATTGCGAGTAAAGTTGTCAGACCAACTCAAACAACCTTTATTCCGGGTAGGAACATTCTGAAAGGTGTGGTTGTACTTCATGAAACAATCCATGAGCTGCATCGCAAAAAATTAGATGGGGTTATTTTTTAAATAGATTTTGAGAAAGCCTATGATAAGGTTAAATGATCTTTTCTTCAACAAGTTTTATGCATGAAAGGATTTGCACCACAGTGGTGTGAGTGGATTGCTAGATTTATTCAAGGAGGGAGCGTAGGAATTCGAGTTAATGATGATATCGGTCATTACTTCCAAACTTTAAAAGGGCTACGTCAGGGAGACCCACTATCTCCTCTTTTGTTTAACTTAGTTGCCGACATGTTGGCCATCCTTATTGCACGGGCAAAAGAGGACGGTCAGGGGGGGGGGGGGGGGGGGCTGGTGCCACACTTGGTGGAGGGTGGGGTATCAATTCTTCAATACGCCGATGATACTATTCTATTTCTAGAGCACGATATTGCGAAAGCCGTGAACATGAAACTTATACTATCCTTGTTTGAACAATTGTCGGGACTCAAGATAAACTTTCATAAGAGTGAGATTTTTTGTTTTGGCAAAGCGAAGGATGCTCAAGATGAGTACCGCCATATTTTCGGATGTGAGGCGGGTACACTACCTTTTAGATATCTTGGCATCCCGATCCATTATAGGAAGTTGCTAAATAAAGAGTGGAAGCCTGTTTAGGATCGTTTTGAGTCCAAGTTGGGTTCTTGGATAGCGAAGATGTCTTGTCTTAATCAACTCGGTGCTTACTAGCCTACCAATGTTTCTTTTGTCTTTCTTTCTTATACCCAAGGGGGTTAGGAAAAGATTAGACTTTTATAGATCTCGATTTTTTTGGCAAAGTGACAGTCTGAAGAAGAAGTATAGGCTGACTAAGTGGAATATAGTGTGTAGACCAAAAGATCAGGGAGGTCTTGGTATTGAGGTTTTGGATGTTAAAAACAAATGTCTCTTGAGTAAATGGTTGTTCAAATTGATGAATGAGGACGGGGTATGGCAGGAGATTCTTGTAAATAAGTATCTTGGAAATAATACATTATCCCAGGTACAAGCAAAACCTACTGATTCTCCGTTTTGGAAGGGCCTGATGGAGGTCAAACAAGAATTTTTTTCGCGAGGTACTTTTGTTGTAAGCTACTGTAGCTGATGTGTTGGGTTCGGTACCTATAAATCTTCCTTTTCGACGAAATGTTTTGGGTGCTAGGCGAACGGCATGGCTGCAACTAGTTGAGAGATTGATGCGGGTTCATCTCACTGAGGAACAAGATACATTTAAATGGAACTTGACCTCGAATGGTCTATTCTCTGTTAAATCTATGTATGCTGATTTGATAAATGGCCACACTAGATTCTTGCGGAAATACTTGTGGAGGCTAAAAATTCCGTTAAAGATAAAAAATTTCTTATGGTTCATGCAGCGAAAAGAATTATTAACAAAAGACAATCCGAAAAAAAAAAGAAGGTGGAATGGATGTACTAAATGCGTTTTTTGTCATTTGGATGAATCGGTACACCATTTATTCATTTCTTGTTCGTTTGCTCAGAATATTTGGCGGCTATTTCATTTTACCTTTAATATCTATCCCCCAACTAGCATTGCTAATTTGTTTGGAAACTGGTTGAATGGGGTAGATAAGACAACAAAAGGATGGATCCGAATAGGTGTTGCGGCTTTCCTATGGGCAATATGGAATTGTCAAAATGACTTTATCTTTAACAAAACAAACTCTGTTCATTACCTGCAGGTGGTCAACAAGGCGGTCTACTGGATCAATACGTGGTCCCTACTACTCCCTGTCGACCAATGTGGACTTATGGCTTCCGGATGTACCCGCATGCTGGCGGTCGTATGGGCTATCTTGTCCTGGGCTGGGTGGCTTCACACTAGAAGAATCGATGTTTAGCGTTCTGTTCTTCGAGTGGTTAATCTTTGTATCCACTTTGAGTGATCCTTGAGTTGTAAACTTTAAACGATGACGATTTGATAACTCTCAATAAAGCACGGTGGCTATGTGCATCATTCTGATGCAGAGGCCGGGGACCCACACCCTTATTTAAAAAAAAAGAGGCGTGGCATCGGAGCCTGCAGTGAACTAGTTCGCTCGCGGTTACCTAACTCACTCGCACGTCCTTGTTCAGGGCCTTTCTGATTCAAAGGAAATGAAAATCAAAGAAATAGGAAAGAGATAGGAATAGGAAAGGGTGGCCGGTGTAAAACTCTCCTCGTTCCTTGTGCACAGGATTCAAAGAACGAGGTCTGAGTGCATTTTTCAATTCCTCTAAGTTTTGCCTTGAAAGCGAGATAGGAAGGAAAAATTGCTCTACTTTTCCCTTAGCACCATTCCTACGAATCAAACAAGTGAATAGTAGTAACTCTTGAAAATTTCCTAACCCTGTAAGTTTCCTTCATGTTTACTCCGAATCAAAGAGGCCCTCACAGACCGCTACTGAACTCATGTATCTGTCCTGGTTACACAGCCGTATGCAATGACCAAGCGCTGTACGTTGTTTCAATAGATCATTCCAAGGACGGATTTAAGACATCCCCGTCTATCTATATACTGTATCTCTTGTGGTTTGATCCAGTGTTCTAAGTTCTAACGTGCACTTAATAATTCTTACTCCCTCCGTTCCAAATTAGATGACTTCTATTTGTCCACATGCGGATGTATCTATACTTGTAACATGTCTAGATATATCCGCATGTGGACAAATGAAAGTTATCTAATTTAGAACGGAGGGAGTAAAATCTAAGGTTTGGTACACTAAATGCTTATCTTCCACGTCAGACACATGCCCATGTTGTTCGGAGCAAAGCAATCATGGTCCAGAACTAGTTATCTTGCCAAAATAATAATATTGGATCCAATTATCATCTAGGCTCCGTTTCTGATTTATTTTCTCGGGCGAGGTCGACGTGGTGTTGTTCTCTCCGGTTAGGCGGCTACAGACTATTGTGATCATGACTGGTCGGCATGCATCTGAAAAATCAGACCTTGTCAACTGTCGCCCGCCAAAGGCGCAAAATGGTTCCTGTTGTTTAGTTACAACAGCAGCAACACCCCAGTGGCAAATTTGGATAAAATTGGTCGGGTGCCAAGGTTAAAAACTTCCTAATTATATTTAGCATTTAGTAACAATTAGTCCAAATACTAGTAGCATTTAGCAAATTTAGTCCAAATATTAGTAGCTAAATGAATTTCTATATATTTTTAGGGGGTGCCACGTGGATACGCCCTGGCTCGACTCTGGCTAGTAACTTGCACAAACCGCAACTATTGCTAAGTTTGTAACACAAACTACTAGTAACTTTTTATTTGCATAAACCACCCACTTTTTCGTGTAAATTGCTGCACATAGGTCTAAACCATAGGTTAACCTGACTAATCGCAATTTGAGCTTGTGAGTCTGTGTTTACGTGTCAAATACTTGTCCATCATATCATCCACTCCGAAAGTTTTAGTCACTTTGATTTTCGATTCGGCCACTTAATTTTAGCCAAGTCTAGCAAAATATGAGCTGGATAACACGTTAGACATCCAACTTGCCACATAACCACTGATGTGCGTCGCCGGAATTGTTTTTAATCGATTTAATTTGTAATTTAGACACATCTGTAAAGGTTGGTGAATTCTGTCAAAAAATATATAGAGACTGCAGAACTCAAGTGAGCTTTCAGATACTGTTTGGGCCCTGCAACGGAAAGCTTCAATGTATTCTTGTCTCTTATAGATAATGGGCCGTATTAGAGCCTACGAGCCCAAAATCAACCGATCCCAAGCCCAAATGAGAGTCGCCTCCACGAGACCACGACACCGGATCCCGACCAACCCCCGGCGCTCCATGACGCAAGGGCCGACGTCACTCCTCCCGGTCTGGGCGCGGACGACTGCGCGAACCAGACACCACTCGCTCCACGTCGTCACCACCACCGCCGCAGACGCCATGGAAGGCGAAGAAGACTTGCATCACAGGCCCTCCTCCTCCTCCTCGTCCGGTCGCCCCTTCCTCTCCGGCCTCTGCGCCGCCGCGCTCCGCCGCAAGCCGCTCTCCTCGCGCGCCTCCACCGCCGCCTCCGGCGAGGGCCTCGTGCGCCAGCTCGGCGTCCTCGACCTCGTCCTCATCGGGATCGGCGCCTCCATCGGCGCCGGGATCTTCGTCATCACCGGAACTGTCGCCCGCGACGCCGGCCCAGGTTAATCAAGCACCTTCACGCCTCTATCTACTATTTCTCGCTCCAGTCAATCGTAGGCTTTGCACTAGCACTCGGTCAACGGAGCTACTGGTTATGCTGCAGTTTGCAACAGTAGCAGCAGCTTGTTCGTACGACTCGCGATGGCACGAACGATTTAGTGAGACAGTTCACGAGGCTAGTGCGCCATTGGGGCCGGAGTTGCTCGATTCCATGCATTCTGATCCACGCTATCCAATAATAAATCTGCACACCTAGCTCGTATATCATTCAGTAGCTTGCTGTTGCCTTGCCCAGCGTCGTGTAGTTACGGTTAATTCGTTTTCAGTTTCGTCTGCAAAGTTTGTTTCCATGTTCATTTTCTGCTGAAAATAACACGGTTGCCCCCGAAACAGGTGTTACGATCAGTTTCGCCCTAGCTGGAGCTGCGTGCGTGCTCAATGCCTTGTGCTACGCCGAATTGGCGTCTCGTTTCCCGGCTGTGGTCGGGGGAGCATACCTGTACACGTATGCCGCGTTTAATGAGCTCACGGCCTTCCTGGTTTTCACTCAGTTGATGGTTGATTACCATATTGGGGCAGCAAGTATTGCTCGTAGCTTAGCGAGCTATTTTATCCAGTTCTTGGAGCTGATTCCGGCGGTGAAGGGCAATGTTCCAAGCTGGATTGGGCACGGAGAAGAGTTTTTTGGTGGCGTTGTTTCGGTTAACTTATTGGCTCCAGTTCTTCTCGCCATCTTAACTATGATCCTCTGCCATGGTGTCAAAGAATCATCGGCAGTCAACACCTTTATGACTACATTAAAGGTGAGATTGTCTGTAAGATAATACTAGTATGTGTTTTCTCTTCAACCACAAGCAGTAACTTGTTGAAAGTTGAAGTGGCTAGGTCAAAACTAGAGTAGTAGCACAAATTTTCCATGTTCTGTGATGGAGCAATTTGTGCTTGCACTAGGCAATATTTTTCATAACTTACAACACAATACGAGTTTCGATGAGAAACTTTTCATGATTTGCTCAAATGGCTATATTACTATGTGTGTGGCTTTGTTTGCTTTGTTGAACTTGATGTAGTGATGCAGTTGCTTACGTGATGCAGATAATCATCGTCATAGTCGTTGTATTTGCTGGTGTCTTTGAGGTGGATGTATCAAACTGGTCACCATTTATGCCGAATGGTTTCAAAGCTGTTGTAACCGGATCCACGGTAGTCTTCTTTGCTTATGTTGGATTTGATGCAGTTGCTAATTCTGCCGAGGAAGCTAAAAGACCACAGGTAATTTCAATATTTTCTCATACTATCACCTTTAAGTCTTTTTTTGTCATCATAATTCATTTGCTTCTTAGAATTTCGAAATGTTTCTGCAATTTCAATAGATGTTCTCTTTTGTCACCATAATTCAGTTGCTTCTTAGAATTTGGAAATGTTTAGCAATTTTTATTTTATATTCTCCCTTTTGTCATCATATTTCATTTGCTTCTTAGAATTTAGAAATGTTATCCAAGTTTCATTAAATGCTCTCCCTTTGGTCATCATAATCAGTTCTACATTTTCTTCTGACTCTCATGCAATGTTTTTTTAACTGATAATGGAAACAAAATTGTCCAGAGGGACTTGCCTATTGGCATCCTAGGGAGCCTTCTGGTATGTGTCATACTATACATTGCTGTGTGCTTGGTGATTACTGGAATGGTGCCATATACATTACTTGGTGAAGATGCTCCCTTGGCTGAGGCTTTTGCTGCTAAGGGGTTGAAGTTTGTTACCGTGTTGATCAGTATTGGAGCTGTTGCTGGTCTTACTACAACACTTCTTGTTGGTCTGTATGTTCAGGTAACCTTCTAATGTAATTATCTATCACTAATAGTTTCTTCTGAGTCATATTATTCCACTTTACCAACATCACCTCCTTTGATCCACAAACAGTCACGTCTGTATCTTGGGCTTGGAAGGGATGGCCTACTACCTTCAATATTTGCTAAAATTCACCCGACGCTGCATACTCCTCTGCACTCTCAGATCTGGGTTGGTTGTGTTGCAGCGGTATTAGCTGGCCTCTTTAATGTGCAAGCACTCTCTCATATTCTCTCAGTTGGCACACTGGTATGGAAGCTTCGCACTACTATTTGCACCTGTAACACAAGATCAAGTCATTAGTCACATCTAACTGTTCGTTTACCTTTTCATCTGGGAGCAGACAGGCTACTCAGTTGTATCAGCTTGTGTGATCACACTTCGATGGAGCGACAAAGCAACTAATTCTCGCTCCCTTGGAAGCATGTCAATCTGGCAGGAGGGTGTTTTGTGCCTTGTCATAGTGGCTCTCTCCGGTTTTGTAGCAGGAATATCCTACCGGTTTAGCTACGCTATTGCCTTCATCATAGTAGCTTTTCTGATAGCTATTGTTGCCAGTTTTGCTCTACAGTTTCGACAGGTAAGTGCATCTTCTTTCAATTTGTATTATCAGAAAAGCATCGTTATATCGTCTCTAAAATCGCAGATGAACCAAATAGTCCATTGTTTCACCATCATTTGCATCTTCCTTAGCTATTACATGAATCAGTCTCATGCTTTGCAGTTTGCAACCATCCAATGTCATTTAACAAAAAAGGTCATGCATGGATGTCTGTTCCCATCTATTAATACAGCGGCCATTCTAACCTTGTATCGCATGCATACTCAGGTCTATGTTCCTGTGGAGGCACCTCGCTTTTCTTGTCCTGGAGTTCCTATCATCCCGGTGGTCTCTGTTTTCTTCAATATGTTTTTGTTTGCTCAGGTAGGCAGGCTTTTACTTCCAGCTGTATTTAGCAGAGTTCTTGGTTGATGATTTCATTACGAAAAATAGTATTTTCCCCTGTGGTAGTATGTCGCCTTCATAGCCTTTTTAGTGAGTTTTGACGTGAACAGCAGGAGCACTGCTTTTATGCATTATAGAAGGGGGAAAATCACCCAAAAGTGTAGTCTACAAGTCAAAGCCAAAAATAGAGAAAGAAAAAAGACCTATGTCGGGAACATTTTTCTATTTTGCTCGTTCCAGATGTTCCAGATCACATAAGCTGCCACCGATAGACTCCTCTTTATTGGCTTGACCCCTGCAGCTTGATGTGATACCAGTGACAGTCATTGTGACTAATGGAAATTGGTAATGACTCTTTGTTTGCAGCTACACGAGGAAGCTTGGTATAGATTTGTCATCCTTAGTCTCATCGCGGTGGGGGTCTATGCTGGATATGGTCAGTACAACAGCGTTCCTTCCACTTCAGACCGCTCGTCTGTATATTACCATGGAGTTCCTTCTGAAGCTCCATGATCAACTGCAAGCTCCAAGTTGAGTCAAAAGCGTTTGTACCACATGATCGTGAGGGAAGCCGTGACATTAATTCTGTTACTTGCATTGGTCGGACCTGGGAGCCCTGTGTGTAGCGCGTCCTCCACAGCTCCATATTTACATCTGTAAACTTCAGCGATAGGAATGTTTTGTTGAGCAGGGGGATAACCACCCATACGAAAGATACACTTGGAAAGATTCTCGGAATCACGAACATGATATAGTTTAGTGTACTTGTACTATTACAATTACAATTCAAAACTTCACATGCACGTCGAATAAAATTCATCTGAGGAAGTCATAACTCAAGTGTTCCAGTGGTTTCGGAGGTGTTCTCGTTACTTCTCATATGTTCTTCCGAAGCATCTTACACAAATGTAAGGCGCCTGCTCACCAACTACGTGTTGGGCTGTTCCGTGTTATCAGGCTGAACCAACTGCGGCTGTGTGTTTTCAGGCTGAGCGCCGAGCGGGAAGATGGCTCCAAGTGCCACCTGTGAAACTTTGTGTTAAGCGTATCCCTTTGTCTCGGGCCGCCTCCATGTTAAATAGATAGCCAATGGCTTGAGTTACAAGATGTATTACAAACTTGAGATTCAAGGAAACTACCCGAACTGTCCTTGCTGCACTAGCCATTTAGACCAAAAGTTCGAACTGATGGAAAGAGACTAGTCATTATATTTATATTCAACACTCCCCCTCACGTTTAGACTATTTTAGTACTTAGCGTGGGATAGGAGCGAGCCGCAGGATCTTTTTTTCATTTTTTTTAAATCCGCGTGAGCGGGGTCTCGAACTCGAGACCTCTTGGCTCTAATACCATATGAAACTTTGTGTTAAGCGTATCCCTTTGTCTCGGGCCACCTCCATGTTAAATAGATAGCCAATGGCTTGAGTTACAAGATGTATTACAAACTTGAGATTCAAGGAAACTACCCGAACTGTCCTTTATCAATCAGGTACAGTCGGTTTACAATTCCTATACGTATGATACTAGGACTTCTTCTAACACCACCGACCCAGCCACCTCGCGGTGGCCTCTGCAGCCATCGCCCCGGCGGAGTGATTCACAGCGGCAGCCGTCCAGGCTCCAGAAAACCTTGCAGCGGCCGCAAGCCGCACGGAAGAGCGATCGTTGCAGCGTCGCCAGTACTTCATAAATAATCTCCGGTACTTGCTGCTTCACTTGATTTAACTTATCTCCGGTACTTGCTACCATTGAATGACAAGCATCAACGCTAGTAATAATTAACACGACAGCGCAGCAAATCGCGAGAGGTCGTACCGGTAATCAATCAACTCGAATAGGCCAGTGCCCACAGCACTCACACTCCCTACCACATGGTGCCCACATGCGTACGCACCCTGCGCCCGTGGCCGTGCACACCCATCCCATTCCAAATTTGCCAACCCGTTAGCACTCCAACTCTTAGAGCATCTCAAACAGATCCCGGGCAAACTTGCCCGGCAAACCCAGTTTCAGGTGGCTCTGAAATTGAGTTTCTGATATTGACGAGGGATCGGACAGAACAGATCCCGAAAACGAGGTCGCGCGAGATTTCAACCATTGTAACTTTGTAAGTTTATCGAGCTATTTTATATAGATAGAACTAATAATGTAGATCCCGGTGGTTTTGTCCTTCACTAGACTGCTCACTCGAAACCGAGGTACTGTATGGTAGTCAAGCTGTGCAGTGCCCACGCGAGCTTGTGCTCCGCCTTGGCGGTTTCGAGGCGGGCCGGAGCACCGGAATCGCCGTTCGCCACACAGCTTTCATAGCGGCAGCGAGTTCGTCATCGGCGCAGTCGGTCCGCTGGAAGCACAACAAGATGTGCTCGAAGAGCACACCGAAGGTGCATGACCCGGTTCGCCTGTCGCCCACGGAGATCACCACCTCGTCTTCCGGCACGTCAATCGGCACTACAGGGGAGCTACTCGCCTCGGCATCATGCGAGGGGGGGGGGGGGGCGCTCATCCTGCTCATTGCTCCTGGAGGTAGCAGCCCCGCCCACCTACGCCCTCGAAGATGCTCGCGCTTGCTCGCCCAGCCGAGGTGGCGGCGCTCCTACTCCTGGCCCGGAGGTCCACGGCCTCCGTCGCGCCTGCTACGTCAACCATTGCCACGCATGGACGAGCCTACCATCGATCTACCGGAGAAGTTGGCGAAGTTGGCTAAAAGTCGTGAGTAATTGCTCGCCGGAGCGTTGCAACCCTAACGGCGGAGGAAAATAAATCGCGGCGGAGCGATTCGGGGTGGTAACCCTAAATGCACCCCCAACATTGTTGATATAGCGCCGGAGCCGATGTTTATCCAGATCACCGGAGAAACTTTTTCAGACCAGAGCGATATACAGTGTCTGTTCGGACAGTAAAAACGGACCAAACATGTCGGCTAGAATTTCATGCCGAGTGCTTGTCCCGGATTGCTAGAGATGCTCTTACCACTACCACTTTGTATTATCCCTGCGCTGCGATCCAGCCAACATCGTGGCGGCACGTACGTACGAACATTAGGTACGTATATGGTACATGGCGACGCGCGCGTCGGTACGTACGTAAGTTAGCTGTAGCGATCGTCGCAATCAGCCAAGTGTGACCCGCGTGCAGTGCAGTACAGCCTAGCAACCGACCGATCTATGCATATGTATATGTATATTTCAGCCTGAGAATGGTGCGGGTTCAAGTGGGATTTATGGTGCGGGTTGTGCTGTGGTCTCAAATGGTTTGGGCTGAAATGGTGGAAACAGCTTGCTGGACTGGAGCGGTGCGGAATGAGCGGAAGAGCGGGTTGGGGCGGTGCGGTTTGGGCTCAGAAAAATAAAACATGAACGGGCTGAACCCGCGGGTCCAAACCCGCAGCAGCCATTCGGGGCCACGCCCGTCGCCTCCATCCTCGTTCCCCTGCTACGCCGTTCATCCCCATGGCCGCCTAGGTCCCCAGCACCTGTACCGCCGCCGCCTAGGTCCCCAGCGGTGTAGCATCCCACCGCCATCGATCTGCAGCAGCAGCACATCCAAGCGCCGCCTCGCCGGCCGCTCCGGATTGAATCTGCCGTCGCCATGCTTCGTCGCCCAGCACCCGCCGTCGCCTAGGGTTTCTTGCACCGATGGAAGGGCAGGGAGCTGATTCTGGTGGCCAGTGACTGCTCTCCCCGATCCCTTACTGCTCTCCCCGATCTCCTCAAGGTAAATCCCTTTTCTCCCGTCACCTTGCTGCGCATCTGCTCCTCTGTCTCCAGTCGGTGCTTGTATATTAATCGTATCAAATATTTTGTCTATGCAGTCGGTGCATGCATTCTGGATGTGATATGTCTAGCTATGCCAAGTGAATCACTGCTAGTTAGAGCTGGTTAAAGATACATCTCTGGGAGGCAGAAAAGGTTATTCTTGTACAAAGATTACAGTTCAGTTTGCGGTCAATTTGTTTGATGCTTGGACCCGAATCTCTTCTCTGTTCGATGGGCTTTCTGAACCATCCTGCGTTCATTGTTGTGGTAAAACTATTTGATGCTTGGACCTGCTTATAACACCAATGAGATTGCTCTCAGGGATGCATTCTGATTACTACGAAATATATTGCTCAGGTTAAACTAATGTCTACAGAGCTACATGAAAGATGCAAATGAAAACATGACTTGGTACTGTGTGTGTTACTTGCGGATTTTTTTAGATAAGATAAGGTTTATTTTCGTGCTTTGTAGTCTGATGGTCATGGGACAAATGCTTCTGTAGCTCTTAACTTGCCATTGTGATTGTGATGTGACTGTTGAATTGGTGTATGGTTTCTGTAACAAGCACACATCTATCCAGACGCTTTACTCCACATGTTGGCATTGCTACAACCTGCTATAGTCAGATCTGAACCTTGCCATGGTCTAGTACAGTACAATTGATGTAGTCAGCGCTTGTAATCCTTAGCCAATTGATACCTCATGATAGTGCTTGTAATGTTTCATTGTTGGTGTCTGAAAATTGTATCAAGATTGTTTAACAAAGTAGTGTTGTTCCCCTGTTTCTGTTGTAATAGTACTACAGTCCATAATTTATTTAGATGTACTCATATAGCAGTACAAGCACAAGCAAATGAACAATTGCTAGCTGCTGTAAAAAAAAGGAAAAGATCAATTGCATCCAGCGCCCAGCGACTTCCATCAGCGCAACTGCGCAAGCCACCAGGCGTCCAGAGACACTGCGCCAGCAACATGCACAACCCCACGGGCTGAACCCGCGGGTCCAGTCCGCAATTTCGTTGCGGTGTGGTGCGGGTGCGGGTGGAGTTTTCTGGCGGTGTGGTGCGGTGCGGTCCAACAGAACAAATTTTTGGGACGGTGTGGTTTGGGAAATTAGATCAGCATCGTTCGGTGTGGGCTGGATTTGGTGCGGGCTTTGCCCCATTCCCAGGCTGATGTATATTCCTCAAGACACACACGACGGGGAGAGAAAGTGCAGTGGCCACTGGCCAGTGGGGGACCGAGGCGCATGGCACGGGCCTGAAAACCACAATTTTTTTCTTTTCCAAATGGAGACTGAAACTCTCGGCCTAGCATTAAAATGGTGCACAACATTTTTATTACATTACTTATAAAGAAATATAATATATCGACCAAGATGTAGCCATTTTCTTAGCGACAACCGTCGCAACACCTACAAACTTGGTGAATGTGGTGGGCATGATGGGGGCCGTATGTTGACACTTAAACACATCATCTGAATTCGGAGGCCTCAGCGAGACACCAACAACGAGTCAGAAGTACAAACCGGTCTAGCAGACCCACAACGCACGCTTTAGAAGCCACCGCCACTTTCTTCTGCCAATCCATCCCTAGGAGGGATTAACACATTGACCATTTCAGCCAACCATCGATGCCGCCACAACGCCAACAGAGCCACCGCTCTACGCGTGTCCATCGTGATGTGTCCCCGCTGAGACCCGCGTCGTGGACGCGGTAGATACCGCGCCACTCCACCTCATCCCACCCTCAAATCAGGTTCTGCTTCAAAACGATGCCCACAGTAGGGAGAGCGGCGCCATCGTCCGATCCGGGAGGTCCAGACCTAGGTTTTCCCACGGAGCAGCCCGAGCAAGGAAATTAGAGGTGCAATGACGATGGCTTCAAGAAGGTACGTAACGGCGCCAACAGGCCACCATCGTCCACCAAGACCGAACACGGCTTGGTTTTCAGCGACTGCCAACGGCCTAGACCAGGTCGGGCCGCGATATAGCCAGATCACCTCCATGAGCAGGACACGGGGCCGCATTCCACCCCCTTTGGATGTGCTGGAACCGAAAGCACCAGGCGTCGCGGCTTACCGTCGGGGCTGGCCAAGAAGCTGCGCGGGAGGAAATTGGGTGTGGTGAGCAGCCGACGTATCGCAACGCGACAGAACCAAACAGTCGGAGGAGCGCCGTCTTCCGTGGCACAGGGCGGGAGCCGAACACACAAGGAGGAACGGTCACTACCGTCGGGGGTATTGCCCGACGGCGACGAGATCACGTGGCACGATGGAGGGAACCGACGGGCGCGTTTGGTTACTGAAGACCCCAAGTTTAGTAGTACTAGAAACTGCGTGAGCTAGGCACAATGGCACATCGTGAGATTGGTAATTCGAACCAGGAGACGTGCAGGAGTTCTAGTATCGATCTGTTTTGCTTCGCACGGCGTGTGCGTGCACCGGACTGGCCGGCCGGCCCGCCGGGGGGGAGGGCACCCGTGTACGTGCCGACAAGATCTACCATCAGAGGGGCCGGGGCGCTGGCGGTCCCTGTTTGGAAGCTAGTTCACCAAGTTTTCGGTGCGTTGCTCGCTCGGACAGATAGATAGCTCTCCCTCCCTCACGTGCTCTTTCTTTTGCGCCTACTCCATGTCTAGATCGGCATCGGGCTTGGCCCCGACCTGTGACTTGTGACTGAGAGAGACGCCCTGGCTACCTGATGACCTGGTGAAAGAAACGAAATCAAACCTGATAATCACTCCACCAGCGGAGATTATCACCCATGGCTTTCATCTCGATCGTCACCACGATCGATGATTTCTTTCGGACAAGAGGCTGAAGTTTTTTTGGTGGAGTAGCACATCACACACAGAGACACGTACAGATGAATGATCGATCGTCTGTTGTTGACGTGGGATTGTGGAGAGGTGGTTCCTTTGGACATTACGAAACAAATTCAGCACACGTACGTAACGCTTTTGGTGTCGGCGAAAGAGAGAGGGTGGATGGTGACCGATCGATTCGAGGCCGAACCAACAGTCGGGTGAGCGATCTACAACCAAATGGTCCGAATCTTAATCTTATTTACAAGACAACCAAAACTAAGCTAAGCTAAACTAAACTAAACTAATGTTGTTGCTAATAAGGACAAATCCTCACCTGTTTGTGCAGAGAACAGCACCAGGCGAGATTGGAGATAATGACAGAGAACTACCACATTTGGGGTCGAGTTGTTAGAGAACTACACATTTTGGGGGAAATGACACATGACTACCACTATTCGGGTCAGGTCGTGACACATAGCTCTGATTCAGAAAATTAGCCGTTCTAACCATCTGTCTGGCAGGTGGGCTCCACTGGCAGGTGACACGTGGCACGGCCGTTAACGGCAGGCGAGCACGGCCGTTAGGTCTCGTCTGTGCTGGTCTCGTGTCTGGACGGAGAGCTCACTCGGTCGCTCTGTTCTTTCCGCTCGAGCAATGGCGACTGGAGGCGGGGGCGGCGGCGGCGCCCCTTCGCGCGACGGATCAGTACAGGACGGCGGCGGCGCAGACGGTGGCGGCGGTCCGCCGCGGCTGCGCGCGGCTACTCCGCCGACAGCCACATCTCAGAAAGCTTGGGCGTCGCAGGGCACCACGTCGAGCTTCGACGACCCGATGAGCCACTACCTCTCAGATCTTGACGGGTAAGTGTGATTTCTGTAGTCCAATTGTGTTGAAGACCTAGGATCTGTAGCTTTAGAATCTAGTTTGAATTGTTTGTTCAATTTCAATTTAGGGTTCAAACCGAGATGTGGGATCTTTACATTCAATTCGATGGAGCTAAGTTTGTGCAAAAAAGAATGAGCAGATCAGAAATTAGATACCTCAATCTGCTGTCAATCATGGAGTCGGAGGGTTATGGAATGAATGATTCAATATATTTTGTTAAGCACGAAGGGGAGGGTTTGAACGGGTTAGAGCTTATTGACAGTCATCTCAAGGTTGAAGAGATGATCAGGAAGTATGAGCACTCAAAGGCAGTTGTTTTGACAGTGATGAAGGACAGGAGGGCTAAAGCTATTGTAGTGTCTCCACCGAAGAGGCCAAGGCCAAGAGCAGTTCATGTTGATCTTGTTTCTGACGATGAACAACCCATTCGTTGTCAGATGAGCACTCAAAGCAGTGTGTACTGTGATAATGTACACACACAGCATGATGAACACACTCCAATTCAGTTTGGGACTCAAGAGAGTGTGCACTGTCAGAGAATGCAGGCAGAGGTAGAGGAGGAATTTCTTCTTCAGAAATTCAACAAAGAAATAAAGTAACACATATTACAACTCATAGTCTCATAATTCGACACAAATATTACAAATCCTTTTGCTATTAGTCACACATTTCTTTGATCTTCTTCAACTTTCCCTCGAGGAGGAATTTCTTCTTCAGAAGATCAGAAATAGTGTACTCCAACTTCCTCTTCTCTGCCTTCATCCCATCTAGCTCCTTCTCTGCCTTCTGCCTCATAAACTTGTGCATGTTTGATGTAGATGCATCAAGTTTCTTTCTCTCCTCTATTTCAGCTCTTGCATCAACTAAAGCTTGCTCAGCTTTGGCCTTCAGGGCTAGTGTCAGCTGCTTCTCCTCGACCTCCTTCTTGAGCTCATCTTGGGCATTCCTCAAGTCACGGTTCACCAAGGCAATTTCATCTTGATGCTTCCACTTCAAATCAAGAACATCTAAAGCATCACGGGTTCTACCATCTTTTACTTCACCATACATTTCCCATAGCTTCACCAAGGATTTGCACAATGGACTCGGCCACACATCATCAACCCAATGCACGAAATCACATGTATCTCCAAACTACAATACATATACGAGACAAACTATGTGTTAGAAATGTACAAAACAAAATCTCTAGATCAATATCACAAAAGAAGTTCAGAAAATTCACACACCATCCCTGCACATGCTAAGAACCTTCTGCCAGTCCAGCATCCTTCAAATGCAACATATTTCTGACAAATAGATTTGCAATGACAACGAATCGGGTTCTCATCTTCGCTAATCCACAATATTCCGAATCGTAAACATCATTTGGACCCTACCAAGACAAATGTACTCATTACACACACGCAGTTGAGTGCTCACATCCGAAACCCCCAAATCGTATGAACCCTAACCCTAGAAACCCCCAAATCGAGAAAGGAAAACTTACACCGGCGCCAAGCGAGCTGGGTTCGGTGGGAGATTCGTCGCCGTCGCTCCACGAAACCATGCCGCGCTGAAGGAGATCTACGGCGGTGACGTCGGCGGCGGCGGCGGCGGGAGCTAGAGCGCATTGGAAGGGGAGGAGACAGTGGAGCGAGCAATCCGGCGAGACACGGGGGCTCGAACGGCTATTTAGACCAGCACAGACGAGACCTAACGGCCGTGCTCGCCTGCCGTTAACGGCCGTGCCACGTGTCACCTGCCAGTGGAGCCCACCTGCCAGACAGATGGTTAGAACGGCTAATTTTCTGAAACAGAGCTATGTGTCACGACCTGACCCGAATAGTGGTAGTCATGTGTCATTTCCCCCAAAATGTGTAGTTCTCTAACAACTCGACCCCAAATGTGGTAGTTCTCTGTCATTATCTCGCGAGATTGGTTGGGCATATTATTCCTTTCAAAAAAATCACTCTCTGTCCCTGTCAGTACGTAGAACAACACTGCACATGAACCGAGAGCATCACAAGCTCTACAGCAATACTTCTACCATCCACAAAGGTTACGTCGACATGGACATTCTGATGCATGACAATTTGTACATTATCCATTTCCACTCAAGCACAAGAAATTACAAACGAGTAATCCCACTCTAACACTCTACGAATCCAAGACTATACATATACATGTTGCAGGTTATGGCGCACATGCACATCCATTCTCCAGCGGAAATTCAGCTGTTCATCAAGGCATGTCGTCGTCACGTGCAACGGCTGGACGCATCACTCACTCTCATCAACATCTAGAGGAGCACTGCCACAATGCGAGCGAACGAACGAGCCTACCCACACTGATTCATTTCGCCATCTCCTCGAGCCTTCTGAGTATATCCTTGGTGCTGGGTCTCAGCGAGGGCGAAGGGCTACAGCAGGCCGTGGCCAGCTCAAAGAACGCATTCAGGCTCTTCTCGTTCCCGGCCTTCCTGCTCTGCCTCACGAGGTCCGAGCTGAACGCGTCGGAGATCTTCCTCTCAAGAACAAGGTTCTTAAACGAGACGGGCAGGAAGATGTCGCGGGAGCTCGGCGCGCCATCGCCGCTGTTCGCCGCCGTCGCCGGACCCTTATGCGGCGCGAGCATCTGGAGCAGGACCACCCCGAAGCTGTACACGTCGCTCTCCCTGGTGGCGTCCCTCATCTTGATCAACTCGGGCGCCTTGTACCCCAGCGCCGCGGACGTCTTGAGCATCTCGTGGGCGCCGCCGACGTTCAGCAGGAGGTAGAGGCCATAGTCCGAAATCCTGCACTCGTAACCGCCGTCGAGCAGGATGTTGCTCGTCTTGAGGTTGCCGTGGATGACCGGTTTCTCCGTCCCTGTGTGCAGGTGATCCAGCCCCTTGGCGATGCAGATGGAGAGCTTGCAGATTATGTTCCACCTCTGCGAGTCGGCGATTCCCTCTGCATGTGCATGATGCCAACAGACAAGCAGTGCATGATTAGCTAACATCTCATAACAAATGCTACCAAGATTACTACTTAATTGATCATTTATATTGTGCGAACCGCCGATTAATTTTACGAGTCTTAATCCGTAGGCCCGATCTGTGCACTAACGACGCAAATGATTCAAAGTACAAATTCTGGATTGAAACGACTGCACATATGTGCATTACTGCATTTGCCGTCGATTAAGACGCAGCAATAATTACGTGCCTATGTTTGCTACTAGCCTTTCTACAGAAGTCCAGTTCGACAGATGACTGTACAGCACTAACCACACTGTTTTTTAATTTTAAAACACACATAACTGACTGTATAATAATAATCACGATTGTGAAGGGTGATCTAATAGCCTTAACGAACATTAGGAGTCAGGACCATCGCTTCAGGACAGTGCGTCATGCGAGTGTCTCAAGCTAACAACCAAGCAGAGATACGGTCTTGACAAAAGTCGAGAATTGGTGGACGAGGGTGGTCCCCCAGCAGCCCTAGGGGAAACATATCGCGCCGCCGGGGACCGCTCCCAGTCCGGCGCTCCTCCGCCGCTGCCGTCGCCGGCTTCGGCCGCGGCGGCGCTCCCCGCTGCCAAAAATTGGTGGACGGGGGTGGTCTTCGCATGGAGGTGGACGGCCGGCCCGTGGGGGCGGCGGCGGCCGGGGCTGGGATGCCGAGCCGGCGGGCTCGGGAGATGAGGATGGCCGGCGGGGCTTCTGGCGGAGGTGAGGCGCGGTGGGCGCCATCGAAGCCGAGGAGCTCGCCTGGGCGGCGCTCGCGCTCGAGGCCCGGGCCTCGCTGGGCTCGATCTGGGCCTGGCGGGCCCGGTGGGTGGCGAGCTGGCTGTGGCGTTGGGATCTTCTGCGGAGCGTTTGGGTGCAGTGGAGCAGCTCAGCGCGCGGCGGGCAACTCTGCCGTGGGGAGGTCAGGATGTGCTGCGTGTGGTGGAGCTGCGGGGAGGAGGAGATGAGTTGCAGGCTGTTTGTCGGGGAGGTCGGGGCGCTTGTCGTCCTGCCTCGTTCGGCTGTGGTGTGCTCCCGGGGAAGAGGAAGCCGGGGCGGCGGCCCCGGACAGCGGCTACTCCGGCGGAGCGGCTGAAGCGGGCATGACCATGGCAGCGGCCGTGGAAGGTGGTGCCGCGGCTGCTGCGGCATGCGGTGGAGCTCGGTGGTTGACGGCATGGCCGGGATGCCATCCTGCTGCTCCCGAAGCTTTGCGGTCGGGTTGAACTCCGGGCGAAAGCTCGCATGGACCTCGGTCTGTGCCGACGACGGCGGCGCCCTCGGGCGTCGTTCCCTTTCTTGTTTGCGTCGTCGTGGAGCTTTTCGACCTCGTCTAACGCGTGGTGGTTCCAAGTTTTCCGGGTGAAAACCTTAGCTCCTTCGTGAGCGGGCGGCGGTGACGGTCTCGTCACTACCTTGTTGGAGGCGCCGCTTTGGAGCCCTTGGCCAGCGCGGTGCAACGGTTTCGCGACGGATGTGCAGAGTGGCGTGTGGTCGTGGGCGGTGGATGTCGGGGCGGCGGCTCCTGGAGGTGGTGGTGCGTCGAGGCGGCGGCCTCGATCTCCCACGCTACGACGGTTCTATGAGGCAGAACCGTTGTTTAGTGTGGGTTTGGGTGGCGACCTGGATGAAGACTGCTTGGGCAGAGGGTTCGTCGACCCGACTGGATCGTCTTCGGGCAATGCGAAGCTCGATCTGGTTGCTACACCGAGGCGGCGGCCCCGGAACAGGTGGTTTTGGTGGCAACCTGGATGAATACTGCGTGTGTAGAGGGTTCGTCGACCATGACTGGATCACCTTCGGGCAATGCGAAAGTCGATCTGGTTGTTACGCCGGGGCGGCGGCCCCGGAGCAGGTGGTGTGTGTTGTGGCGTTTGTCGACTTGGGTCGTGTGGGCCTGCGGGTCGCTTCGTTTGTGTCATTCTTTTGTACAGATTGTATAGTTTTTGACCCAGTTTTTCTTATAAATTGGGACAACTCTTTCTATCTATTCGGGCGGTGGATACGACCACTTTATAGCTAAAAAAAAAACATTAGAGCGGCGCTGGCCACCGGTTCAGTCCGGCCCCAACGAGGAAAGCAAGCCGGACGGACGGAAGAGTGATCTCATTGCAGCGGCGCCAGTGCTCCATAAATAATCTCCGGTAGTAGTTGGTGCTTCACTTGATTTAACTTATCTCCGGTACTTGCTACTCCATTCAATGACAAGCAGCAACAGCGCAGCGATCGAATCGCTAGCGGTAGTACACTACCGGTAATCAATCAAACAAACAAATCGAATCGGCACTCGACACTCCCTACCACATGACGCCCACATGCGATGTGCCCGTTTGGCACCTGCAGCTTGCCCACTTGTATCGGCCGCCATCCAACACCGTGGCTGCACGTATACTAACATAAACCGTATACAAGGCGACACGCGCGTCGGTACGTACGTAAGTTAGCTGTAGCGATCGTCGTCGTGCAGTATATATATTCCATCCATCGATCGACCGACCGAACGATCTACGCTGCTGTATATTCCATCAAGACACACGAAATACGTACGTACAAATGCAGGGGGACCGCGGCGCATGCCACGAGCCAGAAGCCCACAAGGTCACGACTCACGAGTATAGTACGGATTTGTTGATGCATGTTCTCGATCGCCATATGCATCTACAAATTGATCTTGATGAAGTAACACATGACCAACTACAAAATGATTTTGTCGCGCTCTTGTCTTGTGGACGACTAGAACACACCAGTAGTCGATCTACTGTCTCATTGTGAGTATGAACATATTAACCAAAATGGGAAAAAAAATGATAGGAAGGGCACCGGCCGGCCGGCCGACCGGAGGGAGGGCACGCGTGTACGCGCGTACGTGCCGACAAGATCTACCATCAGAGCTGGCGGTCCCGATTTGGAAGCTAGTTGAGCAAGTTTTGGGTGCGATGTTGGTTGGACAGATAGGTCTCCCTCACGTGCTCTCTTTCCTTTGCGCCGAGATGGATCGGCATCCATCGTCTTGGCCCCGCCCGATCGACCTGTGAGTGTGAGAGAGACGCCCCGGCTACCTGGCGGGTGAAAGGAATTCAAAGCCTAAACACCAACCCACACCCACCCTCATGGTTACCCCAACAGCAGAGATCGATTATCACGCAGCCCACCTTTCATCTCCATCGATCGTCAGGAGGGATTGAATCAGATGATACGCAATGCGTTTTTCTTTGCAACATCATGTTTGTTGGCAACATGCATGAATGAAGATCAAGATTTTTTTTAGTCAAGTGGCACATCACACACACAGATGATCGTCTGTTAACGTGGGATTGTGGAGAGGTGGTTCCTTTGGACATTAGGAAACCATTCAGCACACGCACCGCAGGCCCGTGTATTACGTACGCAGGATGCTACACCTTTCGGTGTCGGCGAAAGAGAGAGGGCGGATGCATGGTGACCGATTTGAGGCCAAGATACGGCTGAACAGTCGGGTGAGCGCGCGATCTGTATATCTTGCTACTACAGTCTACAACCAAATGGTCCGAATCTTAATTCTTATTTACAAGGGAACAGCAACGTAAACTAAGCTAATGTTGGTGCTAATAAGGACAAATCTTGCCCTGTGCAGAGAACAGCACCAGGCAGGACTGATTGGGCATATTCCTTCCAGAGAATCACTCTCTGTCCTTGTCAGTACGTACAACACCAATGAACATTGCTCCCGGGAACATCACAAGCTCTACAGCAATACTTGTACCATGGTGGCAACTAGCTTGGACAGGATCTGGTGACTTTGTATTTCACTACACTCGGAGAAGGTTACGTTGACATGGACATTCTGATGCATGGCAATTTGTACACTGTCGATTTCAACTAAAGCACAAGAAATTACAAACGAGTAATCCCACTGAAGCTGGAGGACCCCTCTCCCGGCACATGTTGTGATGAATGATCTCCTCTGCTTTTACAGTACTCTAATAATACTCTATGAAGACTATACATATACATGCTCCAAGTTATGACCTTGCAGAAATCCAGCTGTTCATTTAGCCTTGTCAAGTGTAACGGTTGGACGCATCACTCCCGTCAACGTCTAGAGCACTGCCATAATGCGATGCTGATCTGGCGATCGAACGAACATCGATTCATTTCGCTATCTCCTCAAGCCTTCTGAGTATATCCTTGGTGTTGGGTCTCAGCGACGGCGAAGGGCTACAGCAGGCCGTCGCCAGCTCGAAGAATGCATTCAGGCTCTTCTCGTTCCCGGCCTTCCTGCTCTGCCTGACGATGTCGGAGTTGAACGCGTCGGAGATCTTCCTCTCGAGAACGAGATTCTTGAAGGAGACGGGCAGGAAGATGTCGCGAGAGTTGGGCATGCTATCGCCGTTGTTCGCCGTCGCCGGCTCCTTCTGCGCGAGCATCTCGAGCAGAACCACCCCGAAGCTGTACACGTCGCTCTCCCTGGTGGCGTCCCTCATCTTGATCAGCTCCGGCGCCTTGTACCCCAGCGCCGCGGACGTCTCGAGCATCTCATGGGCGCCGCCGATGTTCAGCAGGAGGTAGAGGCCGTAGTCTGAAATCCTGCACTCGTAACCGCCGTCGAGCAGGATGTTGCTTGTCTTGAGGTTGCCGTGGATGACCGGTTTCTCCATCCCTGTGTGCAGGTGATCCAGCCCCTTGGCGATGCAGATGGAGAGCTTGCAGATTATGTTCCACCTCTGCGAGTCGGCGATTCCCTCTGCAGGTGATGGCAACAGACAAGCAGTGTATGATTAGCTAGCATCACAACAAATGCTAACAAGATACTAAACTCATCATTTATATTGCGCGAACCACCGATTAATTGCGCGAGCCTTAATCGATAAGCCCGATCTGTGCACGTACAACGCAAATTGTTCGAAAGTACAAATGCTGGGTTTGGATTGGAACGACTGCACATATGTGCATTGCAGCATTTGCCCTCGATTAAGACACATCAATAATTACATGCCTGATTAGTATTTCTACAGAAGTCCAGCTTGACAGATGACTATACAGCGCTAACCACTGTTCTAGTTTAAAAACACACAGAACTGATTGTATCATAATAATCACGATTGTGAAGGGTGATCTAATAACCTAACCAAACATTAGGAGTCAGGACCATCGCTTCAGGACAATGCATCATGTCAGTGTTCAAGCTAACGACCAAGCAGAGATATACGGTCTTGACAAAAGCTGATGGAATGTTTCCTGCTGCAGTGAGCAATAATTGGAAGAAATGCAGCAGCGAAGAAGGACTAGAAGTAAGAACTGAACTCTGAATAACATAGCCGACTAGAAGTAAGAACTGCACTCTGCAACATTACTGTCTGTGTAAGTGTAAAGCATTCCATATTGCGTCTAAAGTTCAAACTGATGGCCGTGATGACATTTTTGTTTATGGAAAGCTACTAGTCTGACTTTTGTCTTCCAACTCGCTTAGCAACTACGCCATGCTTTTCCTTTCTGACACAATGTGAAATTGATATGCTATAATAAAGTTTTATCTGTGTTCTTTACGCAGGAAAAAACGTGTTCCGTTTCTTGTTTTCTTGTGTATTCAGGTCACATGTGCATTTTTAACATAGCTAAAATGTGGATCTTGACTAATCAGATTAAACATGTCGGCCAATTTTCAGGAGCAGTTTCAACATTTCTTACTAGGAAAAGCCTAAAGCAAACAGTGATGCACACACGAACCTTGCAAGAAGCGGTGGAGCGAGCCGGCGGCGTAGAAGGGGTGCACGAGCAGCTTCTCCCCCCTGGGCCCGATGTAGACCGCGCGGAGCGGCACGAGGTTCGGGTGGCTCACGGCGCCGATCCGCCGCGCCGCGGCGGTAGCCTCCTCCGGCCCAACGGCGCACGCGGGCCGCACGAACCGGAGCAGCACCGCCGCCTCCCCGGAGCGCATCGCCGCGCGGTACAGCGTGCTGTGCGCCGACTTGGCCACCACCTCCCCGGGCGCCTCGAGGATGGCGGCCACCGACAGCGCCTCGCCGCCGGGGAACTTGACGAGCGCGTCCGCGCCACCGGCAATGTCGTGAGGGACGGGGACGACCCCGAGCCGCTCGGCGATGGGGCCGAGGTACGGCTGCAGCGCGCCGAGCCGGTCGGCGATCGGCGCGAAGTAGGGCAGCAAGGTGCTTCCTCTGGTGGTGCCATCGCTGCTGCGGCGGAGGCAGGGCGGGAGGCGGAACGGGAGGCGGTCGAGGCGGAGGCCGCGGAGGCGCGGGCGGAGGTAGCGGTAGAGCAGGTAGGCGAAGAGGACGCCGAGGATGGGGAGCAGGATGGTGTTGGTCCGGCCCTTGTGCACTGGCTCGTCCGAGACGACCCCATCTGCCGTCGCCGGCGCCATGTACGTGGTGTCTGCGTGTGTGTCTGCGCCTGCTGTGCCCGGTGCTGGGAATGAACGGAAAGCTAGGCGAAAGCAATGGTGGTGGGGTAAGCCCGGGAATCGAGGCAAAGCTCGTTGCTTTGACGTGCTTTGCTCAGTTGCCTACTCTGCTCCCTTTGGGTGGTGGAGCCGTGGAGGAAACTGGGAACGCCGGAAGGAAGGGTCGAGGGAGGAGGAGGAGGCTAGGGAGGGAGGGTGGCTTGAGATTCTTATCGTGTCGAGGTTTTTATCGCCAGTCACTGTGGGGAGTGTGATGACTGATAGTGTGGGAGGAGGTGGCTTCCAGTCCAGCTTCGTTTGCCTTTTTCTTTTGGGAGGTTAGCTGAATGAGTTGGTAGGTACACTGCGGTGTGCGTGGCCATTTCTCTCCGTTGAGATTCGGTGAGCGGGGAGCTGGCGTAGGCAGCACAGTGGCCAGCGGCGGCAGTTAGGGGTAGGAATTGCCGGGACCGTGGAGTGGAAGGTGCCCTATTACTATCGCAGCGTTGGCCGGGAACGAAGGTGGACTTGTGGTGCTACAGATCGGCGGCGAGGGACCGGCCCCAACGTTTGTTGCCTGGCTGCCTGCTCTGCCCGGTATGCGCCGGATAGAAGTGGTACAACTGTCTGTGGTGAGCAGTTGTATTCATTGGCAGGTGAATCTCACTTTGCCTGTTGAGCTTTGAAAACAAGTACTATAATAGAGTGATGTATGATGACTTGGAGGAGAAAACATGGGAGAAGAAGAAAAGTGGGCTGGAAACTTATAGCCGGTTGTAGCACAAGCTCCAAAGAGATTTATGAGAGAGTGAGGTGAGCATCAGTGACTTAGTATGTCTCAGTATATTCATCTATTATATGTGTGAGCTACTCTTTTATTTCCTGTTTATAGGTCATGTGTGTATCACTAAATTATTAATTTTATCAATGCAATATGAATTATGTATAACATATAAATACCATTCGAAAATATAACATTGGAAATCTCTAATGATTTTTTTTCTATATATACCTTGTAGTACGTTGATCAAATTGATGATTTAGAGATACACGTGGGACCTAAAAACTGGAAAGCACGTAGTATCACATTGGTTATAAATGATGTGACAGTGAGGTAGAGTCCTCAATGGGCACTATTATTTGCCTTCTCTGAGGATGGCCAGTTTTTAGTTGTATGCATGTATCTACCACAACATTGGACTCTTCCATACAGCTCCAAGAAACGGTCCGGTTCCAATATCATACCGATAACCGAACAACAACAAAAGTTCTCTCCATTATCCAAGTGCGGAAATATAAACATGGTTTTCCAGCACCGCCTGGTGCTAACATTCGAACGTGTATTAAGGTAAGAACATTTTAGCAACGAGACCTCGCGATATCCAAACTCCTATTACAGTAGCAAAACCATGGTTTTGAATGGCCGGTGAAACAACAGGCCCACAAAATTTATCTATATTGTGAACCAACTTTAGAAACCAACAACGATCATCTTCCTCCATGACATAATCGACGCGATCAGGATTAGTTGTATCAGGGATATCAAAAATAGCAACTTGATTGTTTTTCCAGGTCCAGCTTCCTCCGTTGTCATCCTATGAAGGGCATCAACACCAGTCCTTAGAGCTTATTGAGCTTGGTTCGTCCGTTCCTTCGAAAAAGGTATTATTCCGTAGCTTCCAAATGACTCAGCAAGTCGCAGGAAACCATGTGATCTGAACAATCCCCCTAACTGGTAAATAACGAGGAATCCACCACAAAATAGAGGAAAAGATATAGGCCTATTGTCTTCCCTAATAATGGTCCCTACCTCTCCCCAAAACTACTTGGTTGCAGAACATTCAAAGAACATGTGGCGAATTGTTTCCTCCTCTCCAGAAAACAGTATATGGTGTTGTGAACCCAATTCCTTCCAGTCATGTTATCTTTTGTATCAGTGGTATTATTTCAGATCAACCACAACTAGATCTTATAATCTTCAAAATTATTTGGTTTTCCATAGGTGTCTTACAGATCTAGCAGTCGCATCAGACCGATGTGCATACATAGACATAGACATGCCAATGAAGCTCCCTGATCTAGTCCACTTCCACCTAGGAGTATCTTGTGTATCATTCAAGGCCACACCCATATGAAGATTCCACAATTTCCTCATCCAATTATGTAAATCCACGGGCAGCTATTTTGTAAAAGCAAACATCCAGCACTTTTTTTTCCATTGCAGCCACAAAACACTATGTTCATTGCATATCAAATATAACCAAGGAAATTGTCTAGATGCTTAATGATCATTTGTTTGAGTGGCTGATCTTTGTAGCCACCTTAAGTGACCCATGAATTGTGAACTTGTATTCTTGGATGGTTAAATAATTGCGGGTGGCTGTGTGCATCTTTTGGATGCAGAGGCCGGGGATCCGCACCCCCTTATCTAAAAAAAAAACCAAGGAAATTGTCTTGATTGAAGGGTTTGAGACACACATGCATCAACCCCCCCCCCCCCCCCCCCCCCCCCCCGAAATCAGTTCTCTTCCGAGTAACCAATGTTACCACATTCCCCTACAGTTACAAGTAGCTATCATGCAGAAGATCAGACCAGCATGCATGATCCTTCGCTCTGTGTTTGATATCACACCTAGATACTTGGTCGTAATAAAATACTGCCATTGTCCTTCTGCGGCTTCTAGTTTGCACCAACACTTGCACATGAGGCTGATAATGAATCTGTCATGATCTTTCACTCCAAAATGCATTTATTTTTTGTTTGAAAATAAGTTTCCCCTTAGGGAGGAGATTTTTTAGGTTGTCCTCTTTGCCACACAAAATATCTTCTAGGTTTATCAATTCTTTCAAGGTTGACTTTTGCATCAAGAACATGGATAAACAACCACACTAAAAAACATGCATTTATCCTTTATTACTCCCCCACCCACCCACCCCTACACACACACCTCCACACCAATAAAAAGAGAACCACCAATCCACCCTCCATCATTTTCTTTAGTTTTCCCCGAAGAAACCCCTCTAAAGCACTGTGATTCCCCCTGGAACTAACTGGAACACCCCAAGTATTTCAGATGTCACTTGCCTTTTATATCAGTTGAAAAGTGTAGCGCAATCTTGGAATTTAACATCATCGTCCTATACCATCATAACCTCACTTTTTTTTCAAAATTAAGGCTCACATCATACATTGATTCAAACACGTAAAGTAACAATCCATTCCACATTAGTTGACTCGCATATATGTATATACAGATGTATCTAACACTAAAATGTGTCTAGATGCATCTGTATCTACATATAAGTGAGTCAACTAATATGTAACATAGGTACTACATGTTTATGGCCCCTTCAATGCCACCTTAACAAACATATATTTTCGTCAACATATTATGAAATTACAAGTCCTTTTTCCATGTAAAGTGATCTACCATGATCGCAATTAAGCCATTGTTCCGAGCATTATGCAACATTTTTAAAATTTGGTCAAACAACTAAGTTCAATTAGAAAGGTGACAAAAGATCACCTTATCTCACCCCTTTATGAATTCCAAAGTAGGAACCAAGTTCATCATTGACTTTCACACTCAAGGTACTATGTTTCACCGCACTCGATCCTCACCCAAATTAACCTTGTTGCTAAGCAATATACGCCCAATCAATTCAGTAATATGCTAGTGGTGGAACCAATGCTTCCAGAAAATGCTTTAGCCTTATTTCATTTTCCAATCACATCACCGTCTGCTCTCTGTTCTATTTTAATTTTCGAGTTAATATTGCTTTGCTCTCAAAACCAACAACACAAACATTTTCAACACGCTCTTGCTTGCTTTGGATTCAGATAACTTGTAGGTACATCTTGATAAACAACTAAACGAGAGACAAAATACATTTCCTCAACTCCATGTGGTTCGATACTCTTATTTCAAAAACACCTACGACAATCATGTGCACTTGCAGGCATCAACGGGACAAAAGCTTGACAACCTTCCTGAAACGTTGGGGACAAAATGTGTTTTGTGTTTATGTGCATGTATTGTTAACTTGGTTGGTGTCTTGATAATTCCTACTGGCTCGATAAACCTTGGTTCTCAGCTGAAAGAAATACTTGTTGTTGGGATACATCATCCCTTCCACTTGGGGTTCCCAACAACTTCTCCGAAGTAGAAGCTATATATACAGTGATTCATTGAGGGGGAGAATCCAAGAGCTTATTACTCTTGTAGGCCACCGCTTTTTAGTCAGTTTGGTGGTTGTTCTCTTGTGACCTCTTTGTGGATATTCCGAAAAGGCCCAAGTGTGTTGTAAAGCGGTTGTAGAGCTTGGCATCCCTGGGGCAGAGGAAGAAGGTAGCCATGGTGTAAGAGCTCATACTTGGTGTGTGACTGAGCTCAAGGGAGGAGAAGCCTTGATCCATAGGGATCGTTCTGGGATTGGTTGGCCCCACCCCTCCAATGGAGAGTAGGATATGGGTGGACATCCGAATTCCGAGAAATACATCGATTGTGTCTTGTCCTGTTTACATTCCGCAATACATACTTGCAACTATACATCTTGCGTAAAGTTTGAATTGCTAGCTTTTTATTATAATTCATGGCATATATACTACACGTAAATAATTTCTAAGTCATCATATGCCCTTGGAACATGGATACTACTCACAACGGTGAAACATGGCGGTAATCAGTGGCATAAATACAACACAATTTGAAAGTTTAACTTCACCAACAAAGAATAACACAGTGTCTACTACTAGCATGCAAACAAAACAGAAACGCCATACAGTGTTCTGATCAATACAAACTGTGAGGAAGATGAGGTCGATAACAATGATGGAGTTGGTGATGTTGGTAGAGATGGTAAAGGTAATGATGAAGATGGTCATCCCAACGCCAATGAAGTGGTTGTGTCGACGACGAGGGCGATTTCCCCTTCCGTCAGCGGTGGGATAGCAGGATCAAACCCTGTCCGGGAGTAGGAGAATTCTTTCGGGTTTGTCGCGGCCTTAGAAAAATCCTCGTAAATTATATTTTTAGCCGAGACGAAGACCTCGGTAAAAAGGGAGTCGCCGAACAAGCAACGAGGGGAGGTGGACACCCCACGGGGCGTCTGGCCTATTTGGGCTCGGTTGGCTCCAACTACCGGTGGCCTTTGTTTTTAGCATTGACTTGTTATTTTTTCCTTGGATTATTTGGTGTCCATAAGGTCTGCGAAACAAACAAAAAACAAAAACAAAGTTTTTTTTTTGCCTCCCAAGATTAATTATCAAGCCACACAGATTCCGCGGTAATCTTGTAAAACATCAAAAACTAGTAAATAACGCATAAACAAACAAAATAATGATATGAAATTGAATGACTATCAACTAAAATAAATGTTATAAAGTGCAAGTATCACATCTGCTTTTCCTGTTTGTTTCTGTTGGAGTAGGTCAAAGGAAAATGGCCACCTAGAAAAAGATGCCAAGTCTTTTTAAGAGTTGGGTCGATGAATTCTAAGTGTAAATTCTGCACTGCATCTGCAAGTCTACATAATATTAAAGAAAATAAATAAGTTAACCAAAAGAAAGATGAAAAGGGTATAAAAGATATTAGAGAAAACAAACATGAAAGAAAATAGAAATAATTCTAAAAAGGAAGAAAATATAAATTTAAAAAATCCTTGTCGATTGTTTCCGTAGACATTCGGCAAAGAATTGTAAGAAAAGGAAGAAAGTAAAAAAAAAGGTTAAAATTTCCGAGTGTTTTCTGTTAGATGCTCAACAAAAAATTAAAGAAGGAATAAAATAAAAATCTAAAAAAAATATCTTTTCCGGTTGTTTTATGTCAGACATTTGTTTTTCTCTCATTTAAAATCTTAGAAAGGAAGTTAATCGTATATAGTGTAGTGTGTTTATGTTTGCAAGTGCATCTAATATAAAAAGATTTAATCTCACCGGGAGTCAATTTTTGATTATTATTGTAACAATATTCAAAATGACAGCCCTAGAATTGACTTGATGGAGGAATACTTATGACTTGACAAGCAGCTGTTTTAGTCTTTCTCTTTATTTTTTTACGAAGACTGGTACTTCCTAATAAAATGGTTGGGTGCCGCGATGCAGAGGCTGGGGTGTTCCTTTATAAAGAACACTGATTTCACGCAAGATGGAAATATACTAATGTCGTTTGTGCGTTAAGATATTACTAGGGATTAGCGCGGGCTCCGCCGCGCCCGTGGAATTGAATTTTTTTTAGTTTTTTTTTTTGAATGATTAAATTCGAAGAAATGGCCGCTTGAGGCCTTTATTTGTTGCATTTTGTATGTATGATTTGCATGATTGTAGTGAGTAAATTTAAATGGTTTAGTTCTTGTGAAAATTTTCGCCTGAGGGTTTCCTTGAAATATTCATCGGGGCGGAATAAAAATAGCAGTGGAGTGTTCGAAATTATGTAAAACATGTTTTATCTCAATCCTTTTTTTTTGATTCACTTATGTACTTTGATATTTTGGAGCTTATGATATAAATGGGTAATTGTAGTGAAGTAGTGAATCGAACTATATTTAAATATGGTTTGTAGCATTGTTATTATTTTTATGAGGTTTATTTGAAGTTGAAAGGAAATGATTGTTGTAGACTTAATTTCGACCTGCAATTTACTTACTATTTCTCGATTTTATTTTTCTTGCTATTTTATTTTCGAACGTCATACGTGTCTGGAACTATGTTTATTCTTCTGTGGTTGCCATTATGTAATAATTAATGGTTTGTAGTAAGTTTGTGTCGTTTTAATTTGTTATTATTGTTGCTTCGTTGATTTTTGTAGTAAAAACAAAATTAGTACTACCAATGTGGCAGCAAACAGTAGATCAATTGGATAAGTGAACTGAATAATTGGAGGGAGTAGATGGTGTGAGTATTTAATGGAGTTAATTTAAAATGAATCTATAATTAGAAGAAATGATTTTGCATTTTTCTATAATATTCGTCTAATAAAGCATTGTTTTAATTGCAAATATGTAATTAGAGAGATTCGGGCTATATTGCTTCCAATCATGGTAGCTAATTTGAAATGAACAAATACGGTTCCACTTTCTATAATTTTCTTATTTAGCACCATAATTAGAGGGAATATAATGTGTTTATTTCGAGATGGTAGTTATTTTGAGCATTCGTTAAATATATTTGCATAATTGGAGGAAGCTCAGTTAAATTAGCTGTAAATATTTTTTATTTTTTTTGGAATGATGTAGTAAGTTTCTATGTTATCTTAAAAGTTTTATTTAACTTCATAATCAGAGTTGTCATATTACGTGGGATTCATTAAATTCAATCTATTATTAGAGGAGTTGAATTTTTTTTTCTACATAGTCACCAAATTTAAATTTTCAGATATGTTTGCAGTACGAAATTTTGAATTTGGTAAACATTGGAAGTTGTTCATATATGTTGTAGTTATTTAATGATACATGGAAATTTGTTGGATATAAAGATTTCATTTATTTTTGAAATTTTGGTATTTTTTCCTGAGTTATAGTCTGGAAGTTATGATTTGCACAAACTGAAATGGTTTGAAATTTTTTTTCCCGATTATTATTGCAATAGAGTTTTATTGCAAACGAAAAGAGAAGAGGGGGGAAAAAGAAAACATGTAGGTAAGGTTGAATTTTAATTTTTTTACAATTCCATATGAACAAACTAAAATTGAGAAAAGTATTTTTTTTTCCTATTTGAGTATTATTTCAAATGTTGTTTTACTGTAATACAAAAGGTAAGTAAATAAGAAAAGTTGTGTAAACATGCATGTCAATGTGTTGGTTGCAAAGCTATAAATTTTCTCCGAATTTTGGTATGTTTTTTGTGTTTTTTTGAGTTGTATGTGAAGAGATACGAATTTTTTTATTTTTTTTGATTTTTCTGTAATTTAAAACCAACTGACAGGCGGGTCCCCCGCGTCAGCCGCACCGCGCTGACGTTAGCCCTCGACGTCAGCGGGCGGCGAACGGCCGGCGCTGCCGCGGCACTGCGGAGCTCGCGCCGCGCGACCGCGTACGCGCGCGGGCCGGAGATGGAGGGGATCCGCCGGAGGAGAAGCAGGCGCGTCAAACGGGCGGCGCGGCGCGCCAAATGGTGGCCGGAATCGCCGCCGGCGACCGATCCAGCGGCGGCGGTTGCGGAGAACGACGGCGACGAACTCCGGCGGTTCGGCGGCGTCTCCGGCCGCCCGAGGAAGATTCCTCCGGCGAGGAGGTAGAGGGCTGGGCGGCGGAGGCCCTGGTGCCCTCTGTTTGGACCGGCGAGGCTCGTAGGGGCGGCGCGGCGGCGGCGGCGGCGAGCACGGCGTCGCGCGGGAGGGAGATGAGCCCGCGGATGTTTTTGTGAAAACGACCCTGAGTTTTCCGGAATTTACGTTTAGGTCCTCCCGCAGCGGGAACCGTCGAATTCATGCGAATTTTGTAAAACGGGAGGGTTTTTTTGCAAAACGGCGTGGCGACCGGGTGGGCGACCGGATAGGCGCCGCGCGACCGGCGAGTGACCGGATGACGTGTCGCAACGTGATTGGCTAAAATTCGGCGTGAACAGTAGCTCGCGGGATTGTGGGCGACGTGGGCGAATCCAGGCCGTCCGTCGCGCGGATCGGACGGCCAGGGATCACCCGCGACGTGGATAGCTGGAGAGGGCAGCGATTTTTCTGTCTTTTATAATATATAGTGTAATGTAATTAATCATGACATATGCGCGCCTGTCACTTTATTTGTTGGTGTGGAGTCTCGTCGAGCGAGTACAAGCTAGCCGCAGTCACTGTATTTTGATGCGTCCAATTCAGAAACCTCCTATTATATATGGATCTTAATTAGCATGAACCCATGATTCGTACGTCTACCAACAAGCAACTATGGTCCAAAGTTCCAGCTAAGTCTCCATCATAGTTAATTAGGTGGTATATGAGATGCGTCCATCAAATTTGGTGGCATGCGCATGCAAATTTCCTCCAAATATTCATTCCGTTCATGTCCTATCTAGCAACAAGAGATATGTTAAGAGGTGCGAGCCTGCGAGGACTTCACTACAAGAGCAACGCGAATTTTACCAAGAGAGTCTTTCCACCGGGTAAGAGCAACTGTACCTGATCCTGCGTATCGGGCTGAAATGCGAATATTGGGGCGATATGCGGTTTATGGGTATTCGAACTTCTCAGACCGGCTCACCTTTTGTACTCGAAACAGTGCGCATTTGCGGGACCTTGCAAACTCATTCTTCCTTCTCCCCTCCACCGCCCGAGGAGGAGGAGTCTGACGAGGAGGAGACCGGCGATCCGGAGCTGGCAGGCTCTTTTGCGGACGAGGAGCGTCGCCACACGAAGCTCTCCCGCCACTATGATGTCGTTCTTGAGCGAGAACTGGCGTGCTCGATCCAGGAGTTGCTGCAGACCGCGAAGACATAGGAGCATCGGCGTCACAAGCAAGCGGCGTCCTCCGACATCGACTCATATTCGAATGGCCGTAAGAACGCCGCCGCCTCGTAGATGGCCCCGATGAAAAGTTCTCGGTGGCCTCCTTTGTTTAAATCTAGCACACCCCACACTATATATGAATACTAGGTAACTTAGCGCGGCGTATGCCGCGTATGTGTGGTAAAAATTCAAATGTTGAAATGCTGACATTTAAATTTTTTGAAGAGTTGAAATTGTTGGAATGCAAAGATAGTTTACGTTTAAAAATTGTTTAGATTTTGAAAATTGTTCAAACTGGGAAATTATTTAGATTTTCTTTTTTTTTTATGTTTACAAAATGGTTAGATTTTAGAGGCATTTATTTTTTTGAAATATTCAACTTTGTGTGTCGTGCACGTGTGGTAAAATTAAAATTTTAATTTGTGTACATTTAAAAATCGTGCAGATTTGGAATTATTGAAATGCAAAGAAAGTATATGGTTAAAAATTGTGCGAATCTGGATCCAAAATTAAGAAGCTAGACTCGACCAAACTCGAAACCGATCACGGGAATGGAACCTACTCGTCGACGCGCATATATTTCATGTATATAATTTGCGGAGAACGCGAAGTTTTTTTTTCTGCGAAAAAAAACAACTACTGTAGCGCCGTACTCTATCCCGCGACTGTAAACGCTACAGTGCGACACTACAGTAGCTCGTGCGCTGGTGTGAAAAAATTCAAATTTGAAAAATGTCCGCACTCTAAAATTGTTCAGACTTAGATCTGTTGGAACTGGGAAAAAGTTTACATTTATAAATTGATCGATTTTGAAAAAAAATTAAAATTGGGGAGTTATCCATATTTGAATTGTATTTATGTTTATGAAATGCTTAGTTTTGGAAGGCATTCAAAATTTTGAAGTATTCAATTTTGAAATTTGATCATATGACATAAGTAGTGAGCAATTTTTCTTTTTTGTGTTCATGTTGACATATTTGTCACATTTGTAAATATCGTGGAGTAAAAAATTTAAATTTCAGAATGTCCACATTCAAAAGTTGTTCATATTTTAATGTATCAAATTTTTTTTAAAAAAATTTACATTTGTAA
Organism: Poa pratensis; assembly: GCA_947311845.1. Taxonomy (NCBI): domain Eukaryota; kingdom Viridiplantae; phylum Streptophyta; class Magnoliopsida; order Poales; family Poaceae; genus Poa; species Poa pratensis. The sequence goes on along the minus strand of CAMZMU010000034.1, from coordinate 76,755,288 downwards.
ATTGTTAGAATTTTAAAATTGTTAATAGTGAGAAGTTATTCGTATGTGATTTCTTCTTTACGTTTTTTGAATGTTAAGATGTGAAATGCATTTAAAATTTTAAAATATTCAAATGTTGGAATTTGATCATATGCCATAAATAGGCAATGTTTATTTTTTGTTCGTGTTGATATATTTGTTATATTTTTCTCGTCCGGGTGTGTGGCGTTACAGTACCCTGGCGCGTGAGAGGCCACGAATCCGTCCGGCTATTATATATAGTAGTATGGTTTTTTGGAAAACGGTAGGGCTTTACTGCCAAAAAGCGGCGAGCAAAGTGCATACCTATATGTTTGTCAAAATAAGAAGGTTAAAATACGAAAGTTGTTTGGGAAGGTGTTATCCATCTATTTGTGAAAAGAAAATTCAAACGGGTGACCGAGTGCGACGAATTGGACAAAACTCGACGAATATTTGTGCGAATCTGTATCACAAATTAATGAGTTAAGTCGACCAAACTCGAAACCGATCATGGGAATGGAACCTACTCGTCGACGCGTAAATTTTTCATGTATAATTTTTCTTGTGGTTTTGGGGAAAAAAATCCGACTGCTTTAGCATAGTAACACTGTAGGTACTGTATCTACTGTTACACTGTGGCAAATTTGCTTGGTGAAAATCATTATTTGGTACCGTTTAAAAATATCCTTTTTTTGGTTAACTAATTTTGAAGATTAATGAAATTTTGAAATCTGTCAGAATTTGTCTTTTTTGCACGGTATAAAATGCAACGAATTTGAAGTTTGAAGAGAAATGTATATATTTATGTCCGTTGATATAAAAAGTTTAAAACATACTGTTACAGTAGCTACAGTGCTCGGACGCTTCGCGCCATTATATATAGTAGGATAGTAGTTAGTTTGTAATATCTGGAGAACGCAAGGACAGTTGCGTAAAAGAACCACGCGTTTTTATTCTGGGAGGCCGATTTTGGAAAACACGTGGGCTTTTCTGCAAAAAGTGACGAGCGGGGCTTTTTTTTCAAAAAGTTTTATTCTGGAGGGCCAATTTATATTTTTGGTCGGGAGGCCGATTTATAATTTTTAGGAAAACGTAAGTCCTTTTCTGCGAAAAAATGGCGATCGGGGTCTTTTTTGCAGAAAGTTTTATTCCGAGAGCCGATTTGTGTAGGGTGATATACATCTACTTGTGAAATGAAAATTCAAAAGGATGACCGAGTGCGGCAAATTTGACAAAATTTGTCAAATGTTTGTGCGAATCTAGATCCGAAATTAAGGAGCTAGACTCGATCAAACTCAAAACCGATCACGGAAATGAAACCTACTCGTTGCCACGCATATATTTCATGTATATAATTTTCGGAGAACGCGAAGTTTTTTTATTTAAAAAAAAATTCTGCAAATTTTTTTACTGTAGCGAAGACACTGTAGCTACTGTACGCGCTATAGTGCTGCGGCTCTTCAAAATTTTATATATAGTAGTGATAACTGGACCGGCGGTAAGAACAGGAACAACACAGTGGACACAATATTTTAACATGGAAAATCCTTTCAATGAGAAGGGAATAACCATGGACGCCAGCTAGAGAAATTTCACTATAACCGGGAAAGGTTAAAAACGTTGGGATACTATAATCGGGAAAGGTTAAAAACGTTGAGGATTTACAACGCTAAACTTATCCCAAGCCTACCGGCGATTTCGATAGAAATTAGTCTTTTATCTGCATATCCTGTGAATTTAGATCACAGCTTAACAACAAATTTCTTTTGTTTAAATCTATGCATGAAGCGTATGAACTATTGAGTATGATTAATCTACTTCTATGTTGAAAATCATTGTGAATGAAGTAAAAAATAAAATTGGTAGTTCAGATTTACGCAATCTATTTCTGTAATATCTGCGGGATCTGCTAGAGTTGGCCTAAGGTAACGTAGTCTGTCCAAACTAAATGATTTGCTTGTTAACGCAGAAGATAGTAATTGCGAAAACACGCAACATAATGCCCTCAAAAATAGAAAAAAGACGCAAAAGAATGCAATGAATGAACACTGGTTTCTATTCATATGAGTTTAAATCTTTTTTCCAGCCTCCAATAACGGCATCGATCAAGGCACCAAAAGAGAGAAGAAAATGATACAGGAAGACATGACGTTACAGATGAAATAAATAATCAGAAGCTCACGAATCAAATACACGTCATCCTCTCCATTCGCAATGGCACGAAGCCTGTGCGTAGCATGCATGGAGTGCATGCCTATGCCATGCATGGTCGGCTCCTCTGCAACCTGATCTGCTCCCTGAACTTGGCGATGAACTCGTCGGCCTTCCTGTCCACCTCGTCCCCGCCCTCTGGCCTCGCCTTGCTCGCCAGCTCGTGAAGCTCTTCGTCAACAGACTCGCCACCCCCGTCGGCGCCGTTGTAGCCACGATTGCGGCAGGCAACGAAGTCGCCGGGGAACGACCTTTCGGACGACGCGGCGGTCATCTCTTCTGACTCATCAGCATCCTCGTCCCAGTCGGTGTCCTCCTCCTCGTCCTCCTCGTCTTCGTTACACGACGACTGGTCACGAGGCGACGGAGAATCGAGACCCGGGAATCCCTTCGACACGGTAGTCGGCAGCGTGGCAGCACTGAATTCCCGGGAGTCGAAGGCGTCAAGAACAGAGGGGGGTGAAGGGGCAATGGTCGCGCCGGCCCATAATCCTGCCGTGGACGCGGAGCTGTCCGTCTCTTCGCCAATTCCGCCGTCGCTGGCGCCGCCGGCCTCGGACTCTTCGACCACCGGCTTCAGCCTCCGCACCGGCAAGGAGAACGGCCTCACGCTCGCGCCGTCCTCGCCGTCGTCGTGGTCGGGCGCCACCACGACCAATGGGTCGTCGGGGTGGTACCGGGAGTTCCACGCCCGGGCGGCGTCGTCCTTGGCGGCGTCGCCGTTGTTCTTGTGCTGGGCGAAGACGCCGTAGGAGATGACGAGGCCGAGGAGGAGGAGGTGGGGCAGCTCCCACACCGCCTGGGCCACGGAGGGCAGCAGGGAGAGGACGGCAACGACGACGGCGACCAGCACCGCCGCGGGCACGAGCGCGGCCGGGATTGGCGCCCTCGTTCGGCTGGCTTGCGTGGGAGCTCGGTCGGCGCCGGCCATTGTCCGGATATCAGGTAGCTAGGTCTAATCGTGCGTCCGATCCTTGGCTGAGATCGCCGTGTTTTTGCTCTAGTGGAACGTTGGTGGTTGCGCACTTGGGATTCCTTGCTTTGCACCGAGGAGAAGCTGCATGCATGCACGCGGCTAAGCCTTGGCTGCAAAGTAAGAGTGGATCGGACGCCTGGACGGGGAAGATTATGAGGATGACGCTCTGTGTTGAAAGGCTGCTCGCGTGGTCGCTTTGGCATAATCACGCCCACACGCCACGGCCGGTAATCTTCTACAAGAACCGAATGATTCTCTGTCTAATTTACAAGTGTAATTTGTCTCTCTTCTTTTCGAGGAGGAACCGTAGTGCATTTTGACCGAAGATCATTTTTTGCTTTGGAGATGCTGAGCTATCACGCCAAAGCAGAAAAAGATTTCTCGAGAGAAGCGAAAAGAGAAAGATGTAGCGCGCGGCACAAACGCGACGGCATATGGGACCACCGCCTCGCCGATTCGTCGACGGCGTAGAGAAACGCTTGCCTCGCCACAAAGGCACCGACACCCCTGGTCTGGAGCCTGGACTCTGAACGCCGCGCCGGTCGCTTTGTCTTGCTCCACACCGGCCGACACCCTCCACCAGTGCAGGTGAGGTGATCATTTCCCTCGCGCGGCCCTACAAACAATTCTTTCTACTGCACCATTCTCTGCCACTCGACAGTCCACCGTTGCACGCACACGATTTCAGCATGACGAGTTCGAATGTCATGCACACCAGTATTCTAGTATAGAAATCAAAACAAAAAATGGCATGCACACAATATAGCCTGCTCCTAAGAACATCTCCATCCGGCGCTCCCAATATCGTTATTGGGCTCACCTGCACGAAAAATCCACCCAGTCGGCGGCCACAATGGTGGAAAAAGTTGTCGAACGGGCCCAGTAACGCGTCCGGCAACCACATTTCGCGCCTGGTGCATAGGGGGAAGTAGAAGTGCCGGCACCCGCGGCAACCGACGCCACGTCATATACCAATAGGCGGGCCTGGCGTGTCATTGACTCAAACACGGTCAACGTGATTTATTGCAGGTGGCGACGACAGATTTTTCCTAATTAAAGACGTGTACCAGCCGTCTGGCACGCTAAGGCGTGTCGCGCTTCGCCTTCCCGACGCGTGGCCTCGGTGTAATGGCGGTTTCCAGCGCGTTGCGCTCCCACGCTTTCGTTTGCCATATAAGCAACAACCACCCACCATACATCCTCATCTCTTTGCCATAGCCACCGTCTCTCTCTCTCCCATTGCTTGCCGGGATTACACGTCAAAACTATGTCTGTGACGTCAGTGAGCCTGGTGGTCGGTGTTTTTGCAGCAGTGTTCTCGGCATGAGAGGGAGGCAACACGGGATGACTTCTCTTGGTGGCGCTCTTGGAGTACCGGTCTCTATTTTCAGGTGAGGTATGACCTTTATCGGTTGTACCTCGCAACGACGCTTGTTGAAGGCATTGTCTACAAATATTAGATATTCTCTGGGTTGAAAACCCATGGCCTGACTTTTTGGCAGGCGACGACGGGGCTTGTGCATTGTTCTCTTCCTGGAGACATCGTTATTTGAGAACGGCGTGTAGTCTAGGTGTTGCCAATGGTGGTGGTTCGCTATTGTTGGTCCGACTCGTTGATTACTTAAGGTTGGGCATTTTCTTCTATATTTTTTCGCAGTGTGCGTCGGCAATGTTTCGACTAAATCTAGACATTATGTTATTGTAAGGTCTAGATGTAATTGGTATCTTTGATATTAACTAATAATGTTGCACGTGCAACGCACGTTTGAAACAAACAGACAACATCCAAAAACTCGACCATAATACCAAATGGTGCCCGACACACCTGCTCATGTTTAAAAAATTATTGTACTTTCTTCTCAGAAACTTCATTATATTCTTAACGTTTAAATTTCAAGTCTTCTGGGCTCTACAAAAACCAAGCCTTAAAAAAATGAAAATGTCTTTTTTAACTGCCCATTTTCATTTTCTTTATGCCTGCAAAAGATTGATATTCGCTTTGCACAGAAACTTGATGGGGGTAGTTCAAGCTAATATATAGATAACATTTCTATTTATTTTGTAAACTCAAACATTGAATTTGACATTTGAGCACATGTGCCAAATCTCCTCATCCAACAACAAATCCCACCTTTTTTGGAGTTCCCTCGTACAGATAGAGTATAAATTAAACATTGATTATTCCACCGCCAATATTGTCAAATTGATCTTTGACTGTAAGAAAAGAAAATGAGAACGCCGATACTCCACCTCATTGTTTATGGTCCTTTCCTGTATGAAACAGAAATGAATAAGAATGATTGTGTCTCAAACAAGGTTGTTGCCTTTTCATTTGGCTTTCACATATTATTAGGGACAAATCACCATGTATTAAAATCTTCATCTTCATCTGTGTGAATACCTGAAAATACGGGTACTTCATAGTTGGTATGCAGATGAGGAAGGGCTAGAATGGTTAGAGACAGTTGCACCATGTAGGTTTACATCTTGATACATAATCCAATGATGTGAGTATCACAACAAAACTTCGAAAATCCAATTAAGTGATTGTGCATACATAACTCGACATAATCATAGAATGCAACTGAATATAACCAAATTAAGACATGCATAAAGAAACTTACACGGAACATAAAAGTGTAAAGACGAAATACCCCATGATAGAATATGAGAACAATGGTATAACACTGCTAACACGTGTGTGCTAGAAGCTTTTGTCCACCGTCTCTGCGTCAACAGAAAAAGAAGTTTCAGCAATAGTCGACATGGCTGGTTGAGTTTTTTTATTGATAAAAGGCATAAAATGCCCAGCTTTGAATTAACAAAGCTCAGGGTTACACATCCGACACATACAAGGTGTTGAGGAGAATCTCTCAAATAGCAGTACAAGGACAAGTTAAAAGAAAAAGGGCTACACTACGCTGAGCACCACATCCTTGCGTAAAACGGCCAGCCAAGAGGCAGGATCGGACCACCAGCGCGGAAACCACCATGACTAGCACAAAGCTTGACATCAGAGAGGGAAGCAGGAGACGAAAGATCGGAGCCTCTAGCAGACGACGAGCTCGAAGGAGAGGAAGCCGAAGATCACAACGCCGAAGGAGAACGCACCAAAGCAGCGGCAAGCACCAAACTCTTGCGTAAAACAGCCAGCCACCCGAGCGGTAGATCGGACAAAACCGAAGACGGCGAGCACCAAACCCTTGCGTAAAACGGCCAGCCACCAGAGGGCAGGATAGGACCACCGTGTCCGCAGGCCATGTCTCCATGAAAGCACAGGAACATGGCAACTTCACTTCAGATCGCGAGCTACAGAAAGGCACCAGCGTTGCACTCAAACAGCCATGGCGAGGCGAGGAAACCCCTGCTCCAAGACGGTGCCCCCAAGGGGGTCACGACGCACTAGCGACGCCACTGTCGGGTCAGCTGACCTAGGTTTTCACCCGGAGTAAACACAAGGGAGGTGGGGTGGAGCCACGGTGTCGCCCCCAAGAGGGAAAGCGGCGCCCTCGGGCGTCGCCGACACCGGTGTCAGCGACGGTTGAGCTTTCGCTCGGTTCGATCCCCTCCTACCCATCGTCAAGGGCACCAACTCCAACCCCCACCGTGAAGGACAGGGATACCATGGCTGCAACAGAGGCTCCAGATCAGAAACTGGGCAAGGATCCGGCGCCCTCGCCGGACTCGCCAGGAACTCCACACGCCGAAATCCGTGTTGTCCGTACGACCACAGACCACAGCCAACACCGAGTCCACCGTCCAGGGCCGCCGCCCCGGCGTCCAAACTCCCCGCAGCAGCGAACGGAGAGGAGAAACGAAAAACCACCGCGGTGGCCAGCCTTGTCCGCGATGGACGACTACACCGCCACGGGCCCCGAGCACCGGCGAGAAGACACCGACCTGGTCGGCAACCGCTCCCCTGCCACCAAGCAGGGCCGAGTGTGAGGGCCCCTCCAGGAGGAACCGCGACCTGCAGCCCCCATGGCTGCCGGTATCGCCGGATCTGGAGGTGGAGGGTCAGATGGGATCCGGGCCCAGGGCCCCTGCCCTGGCCCGAGGCAGCGGGGCGGCCGGAAACCCCTTGTCCCCGGCCATGCTGCGCCGTCCGACCCCTCCAGGCACACCCCACACCTTTGCGTCTGTAGATCGAAGAGCCGCCGCATCTCCAAAGTCGCGGCCATGGCGCCGCCGCGCCCGAGTTAGGTCGTCCGGCCTCCATCCAATGAACGCGCGCGAGGAGGATGAGGGCATCACCACCGCCGGGACAAGCCAGGCCGGCGACGACACCCTCGCCGAATCGCACCGCCGCCAGCCACGGCCGCCCCGCGAGGCCGCCCTAACGCGCGGGTAGAGAAGAGCCGCCGGCACCGCGCAGGCCGCCGACGGCGGAGGCGGGGAGGAGGAGGTGGGGCGGGGAAGAGGCGGCTAGGGTTTTGCCCCTGCCTCGCCCGTGGGACGAGGAGGAGCGTCTCTCGCAATCTCACATGGCTGATTGAGTCATCAAGGGCGCTGCTGTAATGAGGCTTGGCTACCGGTGACGAGGACTGGAGGAGCTAGCTAACTGCAGTAGTACATCTACTGATCGATGGCTGGAAGAAGATCGATGGATGCATGGATATAATGCCGAACGTGTAATTTTTGGCATCCCGGCAGTCCTCGATCTTCTTCCATCGATCTTTCGTCGCTACACGCTGTCACGCTCATACAACGATCAATCAACCTTGTGGGCGCGTCACGTCACGGTGCTTGTAAGCGAGAACGAATCGGAAGCTGAGAACGCCGACGGCGTCGGCGGGCCAGACGACGAGGAAGCTGAGGTAGAGCGCGAGCAGCCCAGCCCCGAGCACGGCATCCAGCCGCATGCCCCGCGCCGGCAGCACCGGCAGCGCGCCCACGCCAGCCCGAGGTAGAGCGAGAGCAGCCCCGCCCCGAGACCGCGTCCAGCCGCATGCCTGCGCCGGCAGTACCGTCAGCGCACACGCCAGCCCGGCCACCAGGAACCCCACTGTCACGTAACTCGATGCCTCCACCGGCACCACGTAGGGCTCCGGGTACATCCCCGCCGGCACGATCGCCATTGACAGACCGGCCCAGCCCCACCACCATGTTGAACGCCAGCCCCGCGTAGCACCCTGCCACCGCCGACTGCGCGTCCGTCGCGCCGTCCTGGGCCGCCATGGCCGGGATTGTGAGCCGGTGCAGGAAGTAGAGCGGCACGGGCCGGGTTTGTGAGCCGGCGCGGGAGGTAGAGCGGCGAACAGTTTATTTTAGCGGTGTCAATCTTGTAATTATCACGAAACTGAAAAGGTTTAGAGTGATTTGGATCGTTGATCAAATTGAATGACTTAAATTTAATGTATCAACACACCTCGACACATGTTTGCTGGGCTACGTTTGCCAACCAGACCCCTGACGGTTGATCAGCTCGTGAGCCGGCCACATTCACGTGATACATCGCTGTGAGACCAAGGAAACGGCTAAAAGAAGAGCAAGGGAAGATGCTTGAAAAAAAAACACGCCCCAACTGCCCAACAAAATCCTTTAATAAAAATCAACGTACACGCACTTATAACAGTAGCACTTAAATGCCCTAAAAAAAATCCCCTAAAAAACAGTAGCACTTACAAATCTCATGACTATAAAATCTGTTAAATCGTTCGCATGAAAAGTCTCCAGAGTTTGGCTCAATCTGTTCAAGCGGCCAGGGAGGAAACTTTTGCATATAACTAACGTCCGCACGTACTCCCTCCGTTCCAATTTAATTGACTTGCTATCACCAAATATGGATGTATCTAGATATGTTACATGTATATATACATCCACATGTGGTGCATGGTAAGTCAATTAAATTGGAACGGAGTGAGTACGTGTTAGATACGATCTGATTCCTTGCTTGCGCGCCTCCATCGATCGATCCATCTCCTGCCGCCATGCGACAGAAGGGTTGGTACGACCTACCGCCGGATCTGCTCCGCGACATCGCCGGCCGCCTGCACGTCGCCGCCGAATTCGTTAGCTTCCTCGCGGTCTGCAAGCCATGGCGTGACGCCCCGGACCAGCTATCCCGGAAACATTTCCTGCCCTGGCTCCTCGTGCCGAAGGAAAGCTCCTCCCCGCTCAAGCTCAGATGCGTCTTCTCTAAGTCCAGCTGCCTCGTGCTTCCGCCGCCATGCCCCACACCGGAGGAACTGGGTGTGCAGCGCCGACGGCGCCACCGTCTGGTACCTAACACTCAATGGACTCCGCCCTACCCTCCATGACCTCATTGTTGAGTATATAATTAATGATTGTATTAGATTACTTGTATGTCAAGTCTAGATTACTTGTATGTCAAGTCTGTACTCCTATATATGTGCTTTGTACCTGATCAATAGAATCAAGCGTTGCAATCCAATTCCTCTACATGGTATCAGCCTTCCTACGATCCAATCTCCCGCAACCCTAGCGCGCCGCCTCTCTTCCTCCCGTCGGCCGTCGCCTCCTCCCAACCCGCGCGCCTCTCTCTCCCCGTGCGCTGCCCTCTCTCTCTCCCCTCGCCGCGCGCCCTTCTCCTCTCTCGCCGCGCACCTCCCTCTCTCTAGCTTCCGCCGCCTCTCCCCTCCAAAACCCTAACCCTACAACCTCCACCGCACCACCACCTCCTGCGCCATGTCGTCCATCTCCAACTCCAGCAACCCCTTTGCCTCTTCTAGCTCCGACTCACCCGCCCCCACTCCGGCCGCCCTCCGCGATGTGCGCATCTCCGAGCACGTCCCCGTCAAACTCTCCCACACCACTGCTAACTTCTTCGCCTGGAAAACCTATTTCAACCTCCTCTTCCGCGAGTACAACCTCTCCGACCACGTCGACGACTCCACCGACTTCCTCACCATGCGCCGCAACGCCGACTGGCTGGCTATCGACGCCACCATCACCCGCTGGCTCTTCAGCACCGTCACGCCGGACATCTTCCATACCGTCGTTCGTGACGGCGACGACGCCTACACGGTGTGGACCAAGATCACGGGGCTCTTCACCAACAACAAGTTGCAGCGGGTCGTCTTCTTGCAGCAAGAGTTCTTCGGCTGTCACCAGAACGACCTCTCCCTCGACGCCTACTGCATGCGCCTCAATACCCTCTCCGACGAGCTCAACAATCTCGGGTTCAAGATCAGCGACGAGATCCTCCTCTCCACCCTCACCGCCGGTCTCGGTGAAGACCTCGGGAACGCCGCCTCCAACCTCAGCCTCATGGCCAACCCCACCTTCGAGCGGGCAATCGACTATCTATGTCTTGAGGATCGGCGCCTGAAGAACGTGTGTGCCAATGTCGTCCACACCGCCCTCGTTGCCGGGGTCGGCCGCGGTGCACCTGCCCCGCGCCCTGCTGCACCTGCGGCGCCTACGGCCCCCGCCCCTGCCCCCACGCCCCAACCACCGCACTGGCATCGTCGACACGGCCACGGTAACGGCGGCGGCAACTGGGGCGGCAACGGAGGAGCCGCCCCACGTCCCGGTAACCCGCAGCTCACCACACCTTGGAGCGGTGGCCACAACCCGTGGACCGGCGTCGTCCATGCCTACACCATGCCGGTGCCCCGCGCCCCCGCCCTCAGCCTCCTTGGACCGCGCCCCTCGGCTCACCAGGCCTTCTACGCTGCCCCGCAGTTGGGCTATGGTGGTGCTCCCCCTGGCTACGCTCCGGCTCCCGGCTACGCCCCTGCTTCACCAGCTGCTCTGACGACATGGGACCCGGCGCTCTACGCAGCTATTCAGCAGGCGCCCGCCCCCGGCACCTACTTCGGCGGCGGCGACTGTTCATGGACACCGGCGCCTCCGCTCACATGACTTCTCACCCCGGTAACCTCTCCCATTCATCTCCCACTTCCACCTCCTCTCGCATCATCGTTGGTAACGGTGCTAGTCTTCCTATTTCCCATCTAGGTTCCACTCAATTTCCTTCCACCGCTAAACCCTTGTCTCTAAATAATGTCATAGTCTCTCCACATCTTGTTAAGAACCTCGTTTCTGTTCGTCAACTTTCCCGTGATAACTCCGTAACTGTTGAATTTGACGCTGTTGGTTTTTCTGTTAAGGATGCCCGTACCCGGATGGTGCTCCACCGATGTGAGAGCCCCGGTGATCTCTACCCCGTCCAGCCGACGTCCTCCTCTGCCGCTGGACCCCGGGCGTTCTCCACTAGCGTCGACCTTTGGCATGCTCGTCTTGGTCATCCCAGCTCCGCCGTACAACATCACATTTTGAGGGATTTTTTTTTCATGTAATAAAACGGAAGCTCACACCTGTGAAGCATGCCGTGTTGGCAAACATGTCCGCCTCCCTTTTAGTAGCTCCACCACAGTTGCGTCGTTTCCTTTCCAGTTAATTCATAGTGATGTTTGGACCTCTCCCATACCTAGTCATTCTGGTTTTGTCTATTATCTTGTTATTATGCATGATTACTCTCATTTTGTGTGGACGTTCCCTCTTCGCAAGAAATCCGATGTCGCTGCCACTCTCACCACGTTTTATTCTTACGTCTCCACACAATTTGGTCGCCCCATACTTGCTCTCCAAACTGATAATGGAAAAGAATTCGATAACCTCGCCATTCGCACCCTCCTCTCCACCCACGGCACCATCTTTCGCCTAACCTGTCCTTACACATCCCAGCAGAACGGTCGGGCTGAACGCATCCTCCGCACCATTAACGACTGTGTTCGCACCGTCCTTTTCCACGCCCATGTTCCACCCCCTTTCTGGCCCGACGCTTTAGCCACCGCCACTCTACTCACAAACATTCGCCCCTGTCGTACCCGTTGGAACTATGCACCTCATCATCTCCTGTTCGGTTCTCCACCATCCTACGATGATCTCCGGATTTTCGGGTGCCTATGTTATCCTAGCGTCGCCGCCACCGCACCTCATAAACTTGCTCCTCGTTCATTGCCCTGTGTCTTCCTCGGTTACCCGGCTAACACCAAAGGATATCGCTGCTATGATCCGGCGTCTCATCGTGTCATCACCTCCCGACACGTTTACTTTGATGAGTTGTGCTTTCCCTTTGCACAGGTTTCTCTGGCTACTACTTCTCCCTCCCCTGAGGTCGAGACCCCGTGGCGTCGCGTCCCTCCAGCTCTCACCGCACCCCTTGCGGTGCTGCCGGCAGCACCAACCACGCCACCACCCGCGTTGCCCTCGAGTTCCAACTCGGGCACCGCCTCACCATCTGCGCCGCCCTCGAGCCTACACTCGGGCGCTGCTGCTGCCACCGCCTCACCCTCGAGCGCTGCCTTGGGTGACGCTGTCACCACCTCGTCGCCCTCGACGACGACATCCGCGGGTCCTACCACCCGCGCCCGTGCCGGCATCTTCTGCCCGAGCACCCGGTATGCTGCGGACGAGTATGTCTACACCGCGGTGACTGCCGCCCCAGCCGCGTCTTCATCGACTGCCGCTCCAGCCGCGTCATCCGCGACTGCCGCCCCAGCTGCGTCCCCTTCGCCGCTGCCGGCCTCTGCCCGGGCCGACTTGCGTGACCCTAGGTGGCTCGCGGCCATGCAAGCCGAGTTCGACGCCCTGCAGAAGAACAAGAAGTGGACGCTTGTTCCCCGCCCTCCCCACGCCAACGTCATCACCGGGAAGTGGGTCTTCAAGCATAAGTTCCATCCGAACGGCTCTCTTGACCGTCACAAGGCCCGCTGGGTGGTTCGTGGCTTTCGCCAGCGCGCCGGCGTCGACTTCACCGACACCTTCGCCCCGGTTGTCAAACCCGGGACGATCCGCACCGTCCTCTAGCTCGCGGTGTCTCGCGCTTGGCCTGTGCACCAGATGGACGTGTCGAATGCTTTCCTCCATGGCCACCTCGACGAGCAGGTGTTCTGTCAGCAGCCCACGGGTTTCGTCGACACCGCCCACCCGGATCACGTCTGTCTGCTCTCGCGCTCCCTCTATGGGCTCAAGCAGGCTCCTCGCGCGTGGTAACAGCGCATCGCTGCGTTTCTTCACCGACTTGGCTTCCGCTCCACTCGCTCCGATGCATCGATGTTCGTGTACCACCAGGGTGACACCATCTTGACGGCGTCCACCGCTGTTCTCCTTCGACAGCTCACTGATCGTCTCCGTGTTGAGTTTGCTCTTAAGGATTTGGGGCCTCTCCACTACTTCCTCGGGATCGAGGTGGTACGTCGAGCTGACGGCTTCTTTCTACACTAGCGGAAGTACGTCTGCGAGCTTCTTGACCGCGCCGGGATGCTTAATTGCAAACCCGCGGCCACGCCTGTCGACACGAAGAACAAGCTCTCCGCCTCAGATGGTTCTCCGGCCCCGGATGCTGCGTTCTACCGGTCCATTGTTGGTACCCTCCAGTACCTCACTCTCACCAGGTCAGAGTTGCAGTATGCTGTTCAGCAGGTGTGCCTCCACATGGATGCCCCTCGTGATGTTCACTGGACTGCGGTCAAGCGGATTCTGCGCTACATCTGCGGCACTATGGACCTTGGCCTCTCGCTTCATGCCTCCGCCGCCCTGGACATCACCGCCTACTCGGATGCTGACTGGGCTGGCTGCCCCGACACCCGCCGCTCCACTTCGGGCTACTGTGTCTACCTTGGACTGTCCCTTATCTCGTGGTCGTCCAAGCGCCAGCCTACGGTGTCCTGCTCCTATCGCGCCGTGGCTAATGCGGTTGCCGAGTGCTCATGGCTTCGTCAGCTACTTCAGGAGCTCTCGTGTCCGATCACCAAGGCCACCGTAGTCTTCTGTGATAACGTGTCGGCGGTCTACCTCTCTGCTAATCCGGTTCATCATCGCCGGACAAAGCATATCGAGCTTGACATTCACTTCGTTCGGGAACAGGTGGCTCTCGGACATGTACGTGTCCTACACGCACCCACCTCTCAGCAGTTCGCAGACATCATGACCAAAGGGTTGCCTACAGCGCCTTTTGAGGAGTTCAGGTCCAGCCTTTGTGTCGGCTCTGGCGACGCTTCGACTACGGGGGGTGTTGAGTATATAATTAATGATTGTATTATTAGATTACTTGTATGTCAAGTCTAGATTACTTGTATGTCAAGTCTGTACTCCTATATATGTGTTTTGCACCTGATCAATAGAATCAAGCGTTGCAATCCAATTCCTCTACACTCATCACCGGAGCTGTCACCGACCTGCCTTGCTTCCCGACCTACTTTCACTATCAATGGGTGGAGAATCCCAGCGGCATCGTCTACGGGGACGGCACCATCTTTCTCTACCACGCCTCCCACTTGGCCGATGGTGGCATGGCCAGGTTGCGGGTGGCAGTCCTGCGTCCGGCAGACGCAGGTTGGACGCACGTCGACATGCACTTTGCAATCACGGGCATGCGGGGGTGAGTTCTGCGCCGCATACCACGGCGGCAGGATCCTGGTAAACACGGAGTCTAACAGATGTCGGGTCTACAACCTCAAGGGCTGCCAGGACATGGTGATCGCAAGGCCAAGGATGCCGGGCGAGTACGACACCTGCCGGGAGCGGCACAACTACATCCTGCAGTCCCACGGCGAGTTGCTGTGCGTCTCCGTCCAGGTGCGCCAAGATCGAACACTCTTCTTGTCGCTGCACGCACTGGCACTGCCGGCACTCGAGACGAAGACGACAACGCCCGTGCTTTGGAAGAGGATGCGGTGGGTCAGAAAAGAAGGCCGCTGCCTGGCTGATCGCGTGTTCTTCGTCGGGTCGCCCAACAGCTTTGCCGTCGATGCGTCACTGCTGGGCGGCCACGGTGGCTGCGCCTACTTCGTCTACAACAACGACAGTGATCTTGAGCAATCTGGCGTGTTTAGGCACAACCTTGTGGACGGCAAGACCGAGCTCATCGAGCCGCTGCTGCCTGGAGAATGGGTTAGTGACAAGTGCACCTGGCTTGTCCCCAAGCACAACATTGGCGTCTTCAATTCAGGTATGCACGCCGGCCACCTCAAATTTATTTATTTCCCCTAGCTAGTAAATCCATTCGCTAGTTTTACTCAATTACATCAATTCAGGCACACGACCTCCAATTGATCTCTTTTCGCTATTAACTTCATTCACTTAATGTTATCTCTACAATTCATAAACCGACAAAGTGCTAACCAAGTTACATTAATTGTGCTGGACCAGGAAATAACTGGGAAGAAGCTGGAGGCTCAAATAATGAAGAAGAAGCAACAAATGACAGCTCCAATTAATAGTCAAGCAAGCATTTACCACATTGACAGACACTGAAAACATAGTTTCAGAGTATTAGTACGTAATCTGCCTCAAGGTGAACAAGTCTCAGCTGCAACTCAACAAAAGTGTCCAGTACAAAAATAATCTACCACACGAGAACACCAAGACCTCACATGGCATTGGCATCGTCACAATGGCAACCATGCATGTCCATCAGGACGATGCTCTCGCTGCTAGCTCTCGATGGGCTCGATTTTGATGGATTCAGCCTCGAGGTTATCTTGGTCAAAACAAAACGAAAATCATCCTTATGCGTTGTCTACACCTGCATTTATCTTGAAATCTCTGTCTGTTGCCACAATGACCAAAAGGATGGAAAACTGACGGAAATTTTGAGTCTTCTTTTTTGCATGCACGCCTTTAGGATAGCTAGGAGGGTGGTTCTATCCGCAGCCTATCAGAGTTCAAACTCCAGATTTGACACTGGTGTTTCCCATTTAGGTGAAATATTCTTCAGTGAGAGGCGATGTTTCTGTCGACAGCGAGTCGCTTGTGGTGACTTCGTCAATCTCAAGACCCGACAAGCCGTCTCAATCTTTCGGAGTTGCTTATAGGGGTAGGGTGTGGGTGCGTGCACGTGTATGCTAGCATCTATGTTTGTACAGTTTTTCGCAAAAAAAAAAAATACTATACATGATGTATGCAAGTGTAGCTTTCCATAGATCACTTCAACTGTCGTTCCAGATGCATTTTGATGGATGCCATCTTTGCCGGAACGAAAAACAATTCTCTTGTTATTATCTATCTAGCCATACACATATAGACCACGTAATTATTTCTTTCACGGACCCCACGCCGCTCTCCTAGAGGGCGGCTCGGACGAAAACCTACCGCCACGCAGCGTCTTCTCCCTCGTCTTCACCACTGCCGTCAGAAGACGTCGGGAGGCAAAGCGTGCTCGGTCGATGGCGACGGAGGGGTTGCCTTCTCGCGCGGCGGCCTCCCCTCACGAGGAGTGCGGTGATGACACCAAAGATTGGGAGCCGGGGCGGCTGCCCCAAGAGCTGGTGGTGGATCTCTCATAGCAGATGGCGGCTCGGGCCGCGTTTGCGGGCGGGGACGTGACGCTAGGCGAGGGGCAAGGCGGCGTGGTCCTGCGGCGGTGGCGCGGTCGCGCCGCCCTGCATCGACGACGTGGTGGTGGCTTCGTATCCGGTGTGCCCCCTGTCGCAAGCTTTGGGAGACGCGGGTCGCCTTCTTCTGTGTCGACTTGGCCTACGGGCTGCCGGTGGGTGGATCAGGATGACCGGTCCCGCAGGGAGCCGGCTGGTGGTGTGGGTGCTGTTGGCTTGGACCAAATAATGGTGGTTAATTTGACATAACTCGTCTTGCGCCAAGTCGTCGTTCTACCTGATGTCAGCCTTCTCGATCTAGCCGTCGACGAGTTCCGGTCTTCTTCGTCCGAGATCAACGCGCGCAGATTGTGCATGGCGCTTCTGGATATCTTGATCGAAAAGGATCCGGTCCTATGCGTTAATGTTATCAGCCACTGTGGCTTTGGACGGGCGCGGCGCGAAGCTTCGCTTTCTTTGTTTGTGCAATGGGACATGTTTATGTAGATTCTCATGGTATTGACATAGGTGGAGAAATTTATGGCGACAGCGATTGGAGGACCTGAAATTGTGGCGGAAGGTGGCATTGGATGCGATGAAGACTATGTTGCACAGGTTGTTGTACGGATCTGAGTTACTGGGCATTGTTCCTGTTTATTCCGGACATGATACATATGTGCATTATGTTTGGTAACTTGCAGCATCGGCCTCAGCAAGCGGGCACGGTAGCACTAGAGGATTTAATTTTTTGTGGTGATCCTTGGGTATCGAGTCCTGGTTTTTTTAGGGTGTAAACTCAAGCTCCGCCCTTTATTGGTTCTTCCTGGCAATGGCTTTGTTAAAGGCGTTGTTTTAAGAACTTGGACTTTCTACTGGATGAAAACCTAATATCTTCGATCAGGCAATACCAGCGCTTGTGCACTATTCCCTTCATTGTTCCCTTTTTACGGACGTTGCTTTTGGAGAATCATCTTTTTTAGTTCAAGTGATGTTGTTGGTAGTGGTTAGAGTATTGTTTCTGCGAGTGATTGATCACCTCTGTGGGGTCTTTTTCTCCTCCTTATTTATTTTCTTTTTCAACTGTGTGCCTCATTGTTTTCTTGTTGTTTTCAGACATCTTGTTGGTGCAGGTGTAATATTATACTAATATCCTCCAACATCCAACATCTAACCTCCGTAGGATTAGAGCTTCTAGGTTGAACCATGTGGCAATATCCCATTGGTTCTTGCTCTGCACATTCGTGGATTGAGGTCAGAATAATATTATCCATCCGTTCAGCTGGACACAAAATTTAGTGATGATTTTTCAAACTTCCACACACGAATTTACGGGCCACCCCTCTCTTAGAGCATCTCCAATAGCTGCCATATTTTAGGGTCTAACTATTTTTTTAGAATATTGGAGGCCAAAAAACTTACTCCAATAGATGTCATTGATGTAAATTTTGCACAAATTCGAAGTTGTTACTTTTATATTATATGGTTTATACTGCAGATACTAGACTAATACCTACAATATTTGCCTGAAAAGTTATGAATTTGTAACTGATCGTGTATGAGCAACTAATATTTACTCAGACCATCATGTCATGTATTGATCACCGCAAATCCGCAATAATATCCGCGCCATCCCCTTCTAGTATTTATGTACATATGAATGTCTGGATACATCCATGTAAAACTGTATTAAAGAACGTCCCCTCCCTGATCAAGAGCGAGGGTTTCATCTCCATGTGGTGAACCTGTATTAAAGATGAAGCCGGAGAAAGATGCAAACATCCAGACCCTTCGGGCCTTTCCAGTCTAAAAAAACTGTGAGTAGAGGAGTAATCTGGTACATCACTTTTTTATTTTGATCTACAGCACGCGTTGTTGGCGGCGTTGGCGTTGGCGCTGCCCACCCGGCGCCGACCGCATCAAAAAATGCAGCAGCATGCGGATTTTTAATCAGCTCAGCTGCCCCGGTGGGACGAAACTGGAAACTTGTTCTTATTGTCACGCTCTGCGGATCCACCGACCAAGAGTAAAACTTCAGCTTCGTTGCTCTCAGAAAAGAAACAGACTAAAAATCCTCCAGCTTGCCTTACAAAAAACTTCGGGGGGGGGGGGGGGAGCTTCTTGCGAACACCGGAATTCACTCCCGAGGGCAACGCTAACCTTGAAGTATTAGTAGAACATACAAAATTCCACTGTGGTGTTGGTGTTTGTTGTATGGTTTTCGTCCGGTTTCTCCCTCAAATAAACTGGACACCTTCTTCTTAATTAATAGATAGGACAAAGCTTTTGCCTTTGTTTCAAAAAAAAAAAAATCCACTGTTTTTCAGTACAAACTATACGGCTCCTCCTTCCAGTAAAACTGATGGGTTCTTTAATCTTGACTACATGATGATACAGAGGGGGCTATAACATCCAATATCTACATGAGATTTTTCTACAAGACTACAACATTTCCCACGTCTTCCCTTGGGAAAAAAGAGATAGAGAAACGGATATAACTTACTACTGCTACACCTCTGGCCCTGATGCGAAGAGGTTGACAAGGCCCCGGCAAGCTTGGACAGACACCTCGGAGGCCTGAAAAAGCTCTCCATCCAGGTTCCACACACTTTCGTCGTGCGACGAGATGAAGGTAAATGCTGTTGTCTGCAGAAATCGTAGGCTTCACTAAATTCAATGAACGAAGGTAAGTAAACAGGGAAGAGTGAACAAGGAAAAAGGGATACCTTATGATGTTCAACAAACTTGAAGGTTAGAGGGTCTGATCCCTTCTTGGTAAACTGTGTCAGGTGCCTGCAGATAGCACGTCCTCGTCAAAAACATAATCTACATACTGAGATAAACTTTCATTTTCTATAAAGTTATATGCATCTGAAGGTCAGGGACAATAAAGCTTGCATTCTATAAAAAGAAGATATAGAGATAAAACACATAGGCTACTGTTTAGCAATTTTTGCAATGTTGTTGATTAGGGGAAAAGATTAACAGAAAAGTGGAAATTTATTTTAACGGTGTTTTTACTTTCTGTAATGCCTAAGTTTCACTCAAGTGAGAGTTAACAGATATTAACTACTGAAAAGTTGGAACTTGACCCTTCTTTGTGAGAAATAATTCGTCCCAATTACATAGTTTCAGGAATGGGTTCTAATCACTTTGCACTACAGAGTGCAGAGTACTACGGAAAAAAGCTGGAGCAGTTACAACAGTAATCTTACCATAAGTATAAGGGAAGAGGGCAATTTCTGATTAGAAGAAGATGAAGAAAACCGTCCGAGAGGTGTGCTTCAGCCACAAGGCCATCAGGGGCTCTTTCATTGCGACATGAAATGACAGCTGCGCCAACACTGAGAAATCGCCCCTTGGACCAGACCCATTTCGGCTTTTCACAAATTGTTCGGGAGCTCTCCGGAATCTCATCTTTTGGTTTTTGTCCAGACGTTACAGGTTCTTTGCATACGGAACAATTTGTTTGGCAGATGGCCTTGCGAGCTCTTCTCTGACGTGGTTGTACTCCGCTTGCAACATTCTCTACTGATGCTGTAAGTGAATCAGTATTCCTATTCTCAAGAAAAGCCACTTTTGCCTCATAAGATCTGAAAAATGGCTAACGATTTATCATTGTGTGATCCAACAGAAGAAACAGATAAGACGAGAAAGGATTCACTGGCCACTATTAACCACCTGTGCTTCAGAAAGACCATTGTTCCAGAAAAATCATAACGTGCGGGACCCATCCATCGGTAGTTTTCACTCTCCCTTATAACTTCTCCATAAAATCCATATCTACAAGCAGATTCCAAATATCATCAACCAATTTACAGAAGAGCGATCCACAGAGGGTTCATATATGATATACACATACACTGACTAGGTAAAACTGTATGATCATTCTGCGTTAAATGCAAATCTATAACAATCAGCGATGCACAAGAAGCATCAAAAGGAAGAACCTACTTTGCATCAAACAATGAAAGCAAGGTTAAGTCTAGCTAAGGTTAAGATTATTTGGCAAGTTAAGCTGAATACTGAAACTCTTGTAGCTTTTGCCAGATATTTAAGACCATTTGGTAGGCTTATGTTTGCAGCATACCTATGCTAGTAGTGCATTTAAGAATTATATGATCAGTAGTCAAATTCATGGTTTTCTACTTCTCAATTCATACAAGCACTAGCTAGTAGCTACATCATGTCCTAAAGGAAGTTACACACCCTGCAAATGAAGCCGCATAGCGTACAGTAGGTAAGATCTCAGCTGATGGGCTACTCTTCCATCTTACTACTTGAGCTATATCAAGTGACATTCTTCTACCAAGGATAATAAGCAGAGCAGAAGTCACAGGATCTCGCTCCCCAGTTGTGCTGCACAGATCAATAAGAGGTTTACAATCAGCATAGAACTGTATTTGACAAGTACATAATATATACACAAGGATAGTTCGCTATAGCAAGCAATCAAATGGTTATAATGGGCGAATACACTGCTAGTGTTAAATGGATATTAAGATCAACGTATAAGATTATAAAAGATGTATAATTGTTTTGAAAGATGAAGATGATGCTAATTTGGCAGGTGTGCAAAATTGCAGGATGCTTTGCTTGCACAATGCTCCAATAGAGAGATGGACAGATGTTAATGGTGGAACTAATAACCCAAAACCATTTTAAGGTACTCCCTCCGATCCATATTAGTGGGCACAACTTTGTCTAGATACACATGTATCTAGTCTAAATACTTAACTAGATACATATGAATTTAGACAAAGCTATGCCCACTAATATGGATCGGAGGGAGTAAATGAATTGCCATGATGTACATAAGAGCCTACACCTAAAAATACAAAGTGAGTAATTACTACTGAAAAATGTAGTATCTGCTTGTACGGTTACATCTAGGTATCTCAATCACTACCTGAGAACGATAGCATCTGTCGAGCCAGAAGGAATTATGCCAAGCCTAAACCAATCATTTGGGAAGGAGACTAAAGGCACTTGATCTGCAGTAGCACCAAGTTCAACATTAAACAAAAGCGAAGGAGACAAAAGGAACGATCTATCATGTCAGTGACCCTCAAATTTAGCAGCTTTAAGATAGAATAACTGAGTTTTGGTTACACATTGACCTCCGCTGGATGGTTCCATATTAGGATCTGCAGTCAGAGATAGACAAGAATGCTTACACGGGAAATTCCTCTACATATATGTGATACATGTAAAAAACAAAAGGGACATACTTAACGATGAGATGCCTAATCCAGGAGATTGTGCAGTTGAGAGAAGAGGTTCATGGTCATCAGATTTGTTTGAGCCCCCAGGGAGCATGACATCTACAGCATCAGATATGGGCATACTGTTACTTAGCCCATCATTTCTATATCCTTCACATTTATCAGCGCTTCCAACATATCCGAAGCCCTCTGGAGTAGGGGGATAAGAAGTCTTATGCCTCGATCTTAGTAGTCCATTCAGAATTTCATTAACTAAACCATCACCACCCTACAAATGACAAATGTGAAGGGAGCAGAGAAGTAAAATTTGGATGAACTTCAGTAAGCAAAAGAGGAGTTGAGTTTTGCTTTCTCTCAAAGTATGGAATGGAATTGTATTTTTATTTTTTCAAACAGTAAGAAAGTTTCAATGGTCAAATGAAAAAAAAAACTCAACGACAAGTGGGAAGTGATGTCTGTGAAATCTCTTAAGACATGCAGTGTGTTCACACTTATGCTGGGTGGTCGTTGTCTATTAAGGAGATAGAATACCCCTTTTGTCCATAATTTCTTGTCAAACTTTTATCTTTGAAAATAAACTACTCATAACTAAGCATGATCATTCTAACACTACTTCAGGTATTATAGAAAAGTATGATGATACTACATTTAAACTTTCAGGTCACTGGAAAGGAATTGAGACTCGTGATAAATTTAATGCTGCCCCATAAAATGCAGAGAATATAGAACAGAAAAATGAACAAAGTGCCATAATAAATAAATAGACATACCACTGCAATAACACCATCAAATTTCTTGATCTCTTTATCTGATAATGATGATAAGGTGTCATATGCATGTCCTGCTCTCTCTGTAGTTATCACCTGAAGATGTATATATGTTGTGAACATAAGCTAGAGTACTGAGGGCTGTTAATAAAATCACTAAGAAATTTTGATGTCACAAACTCATCAGCAAAAGAAAATCAGGCATGAGCACAGTGACTCGTCTCTAACTCTTATTTCCGTTGCTTCCATCAGGAAAAAAATTACCTTGGTATTTACTTTCGCTCGGTGAAATAAAGGAGCCACCACTTCCCAATTTTTGCGACCTCTACCTTTTCCACATAGTGGATGGACAAATACCTACAGCATGTGGAAGAGTTAATTAACCAAAATGCTAAATATATCAGAGCAATGATGATATACGGAAGAAGCGCATGAGGACTACCAGTAGATTCTTGGGCCTATCATGTTGATTATTTGTGCACGCACTGAGATGCTCAACCCAGCTTTTGCAGGTCTCCAGGTCTTTCTGTCCAAAAAGATATTCACAGGGTACCCATTGATAAGGGTGTTTTCTTGATCTAGTCACTACATGTATGGCAAAACGGTGCATCTGCACGAGCAACAGACTTTGTTAAAGAGAACACAATCATAAAACATGAATCGAACATGATGCATTTGTCTAAAAAGGCACAAGCCTTGGACATAAACTACAGAAAATGAACTCTGCAAAATAATTAGAAAAATGCTATAACCTCAGTACTTTTCTTGCCTTGGACCACGATTCTTGTATTCCAAGGCCCACATACAGGGCCTTCATCAAGAAGCTCCACGGCATAGACATCTGCAAACTTGATTTCACTCTCCAATTTTGGTTGCAATATTATGGATGTCAGACATGAAGAACTCGGTTCCTGCAAAAAAATGTAGCATGATGTGCAGGCAAAGGGGAAAAGGGTAAAAAAAACAACACCCTCCTGCAAGTACATATCATTTGCAGCTCAAGAAAGAATGTAACCCTCAGGCCTCAAGGGACCGGAAATTTCGCAACAACTAATTAGATGCATATGGAATGTCATCTCTCCACACTGTCCGGAACACTTTTCTTGAAGATGACAACTGAGGTTGAAATTGCGATTTGCAAAAAGATGGGTCCACAAAGGAACAATAGGATTCTCGATTTTTAGTTTGGTTACTTAAAAGGATTATGTTATCCCCTTCGCGAAACTAATCTTTCAGCTGGCCAGTGGCCCAGCTAGACCCCTCTTTCGTCGCTCACAAATGCTACTTCTGTTCGACACAAAAAAAACTTAATGTTGTCCGGGGTGGTGATCCTTCACAGTTTCATAGTTTGAAAACATGTTCTTAATGTTCCCAATAGGCCTAATTGTAACAGTATTGTTAATCACGTGGCCCACCATCTAAATCTGCAGCTGCTTACCCCGTCTCCACTTCTCCTCACCCAACTCTTCGATTCAACCCCTGGGGCTGCAAATCTACGACCCTCCCAAAAATTCGTCTAGGAAATCACAAAATTCCTTCAAACTAAGTGTAAGAGAACGAATTTAACCCGCAGGATCTGACAATAGCAATCCGCGAGCAGAGGCGGGGCGTACCGGGTGTAGAGGCTGGAAGGAGAGGCCGTCGTGGCCGAGGGTGACGGTGACCTCTCCGACTCCGCCGAGGAACAGCACCTCGCCGTCGCTCGGCATGTCCTCTCCTCCGTACCACCGCAGCTGAGCTCGATCGGATCGTTTCTTGATTTTTTTTTTTTTTTGCTCTGCCGTTAGTTGTTCTTCCGGCAGGCTTTGTTTTTCCGTTGGATTTGTGCGCGTGCGATTGGGCTAGACCCGGTCCGTGTTGGTTTCTTTCTTCCTCTTGCCGTCCCGTGCTGGTTTGTGCAGAGTTTTGACTGTTGACCCATGTTAACTGTGCTCAACCGAAACCGGATTCGCTAATCTTCGGTCAAATGATTCACGATGTTCCACCAGCGACAGGGCAGCATAAAAACTGAATCGGCGATTTTCGGTCAAGAGAGTCCTTGACAAAGATTTCTATCTCGCAAACTCTGATGCAACATGGAGATATGTGCTATAGTTTCATGATAAAAAATTTTGGGAGAAAGACATGTGTTGTGTGTTGATATAGATGGAACTAGGTAATTGTCCATGGGTTGCAACGGCTATAAATATTCTAATTGGTTCACGCTAAACATGTGTTATGTGTTGATATAGCTGAACACTCATGTGTTGGCATTGACTTCTCAAGTTATTCTCCGTACGGACATTAGTGAAAATCCATATATTCATAAAAATATATCCAAAAGAATAAATATATTTTTTCTTAAAATGTAATAACCTACCAATTATCTCACCACTAAGCAATAACCTAACAATGTATCAATAGTGAGTATTCAATCAAACGTTTAACTAGATAATGTGTGAGTTAGTTGATAATTCCATAAAAAAAGTAACTAGATAATGCATCACTAATTCATTGGCACACACTAGCTCAGTAGGTTTTTCTCACACAAATCAATATAAGTTAAACAACAGAAACATCAACACATATTTATTGAGAATGATATGGCGGATAAAAAATGTTTCATATAGTAAACAATAGGCCATGGATACAATGTAGTCAAATGTGGTAGTCGAAAGTAGTCGTATCCATACATTGTACTCATATCCAGTGGCAGAGCTTACTGCATGTCGGGGGTGGGGAGGCCAACGCCCCCAACCCCCAGGATTTATACATGCATGAAGATTTTTTTAGAGAGTCTAGATTAAATAGTCTTGTGTTTTTTGCCCCAACAACAAATATTGGCAAGCTCTGACACTAGTCGTATCCATACAATGTAGTCAAAATGTCTTTTAGCGATGCCCTCTACATTGGACAGCGTGGGCTCTCCAGTGCTACTTCCTCCCTAAGACAGTGGTGGTGGAACACATGCCCGCAAGACGGGAGGATCCCGATGAGATTGCAGGGGAGAAATATGAGATGCAGACTGCACAAATAGCATGCACGTCGCCCTGAGTATGCCAACCCCTTCAGTGGGTACCTGACGAAGGGGATCTTTCTTCGTCCAAAGGCGATTTTCAGCGTGATGAAATGGTAAAGTCGGTAGAGAAGAACCACGATGGTCATCGAGAGTAGTGCCCCTAGCGTGAAGAAACCGGACGTCGATAGACCCTTCTTGTCATATGGGGGAGCACGAACCCTAGTGTATGCATCCTTAGTCGCCATGGCCCGCAGGTTTGACGTGATGGTTTATTTAGGCGCGGGCATTGGTTTCTTGGTTCATTCTATCTTGGGAGTGACTATGCAGCAGACGCCTGCTATGTGGCAAAAGTGTACGCACCACTTCTGCCGTGTGAGCGCGCGCAGCGCGCGGCCCAGCTGTACCGATAACAACTGCTTAGCTACGCGACAAAAGTCCCGATCTGGCACGCTAATCCGGACCACACAGAAAGTAGGAGAACTTGTACTGCACGAAAGAAAACCGAGCCACACAAATCCTTACCTACCCCCGATTCCAGGCTCCCAGCGCAACACCTCTCTCTCTCTTTCTCTCTCTCTCTCTCTCTCTCTCTCTCTCTCTCTCTCTCTCTCTCTCTTCTTCTCTCCCGATCCCCACGGTCCCAGGGAAGCAACTTTCTCTTCTGTCCCCTGCATCTTCTTCTTCGAGAGGCTCTCATCGACATGGCTATAACTGCTAGATCTGCATCAGAGAAAAACTGAAAAACAAGAGAGCAAGATCAATAAAATCAAAGGCTACCAAGGAGACAACACACATGTAGACTGCTTCAAACACAACTCTCCATGCCTAGTTCAGTACTGAACCAGATAAAATCCACATGATTGTTGGGAGGGATACACATGCATGATCTGTAGTCTAGATACACGATTTGTAATATAGGTGTAGTCTAGGTACACAGGCACATATGGGTGCACAGAATCAGTAAGAAATCAATCTGGTGATCAAGTAGAAAAAATTGCTACTTATCGGTTGTATCTATTGATGAATGTTGATGAATTAGGTTGCTATAAACTCCTATTCCTTATGATGAATCCATGTAGTTCATGTCAGTTCCCCTATCATGGCATTGTATCCTGATCTGCCTCATATTCCTGACATATGAGTGAAAAAACCTGCATGTGACATAGCAGACGCGAAAATCAGAAATGTATCGATGTAGAATAAATAGAGTTATACATGTAGCAGCACTAAAGTTAGCAGCCAGTGTATTATAAAAAAACTGGTATCTAGTTTCAACATGATTTCGACCATAAGGCTACATACACTTGTATGTTGAGATGACTAATCATGCATAATCAGTCAAGTTATCAATGAAGTAACACTAAAGTTACCTGCCACTATGTGCTATAGTTTAACATACTAGGGTTATAGACATGACTTCGAACAGGGGGGATAAATAATGCAGAAAATATTTATCCATGTCACTAAAGATGTACATGAAGTTACCTGCCACTATGTGCTATAGCTACCTGCCACAGTATACTATTGTTACCATGCTTAAGTTTTGACATTATTTTTGAACAGGGGCAACCATGGATATGGATATAAACTTGGAAACTGATGACATTGATGATGGCTTGTCACACAACAATGCTGATGTCGAAAATGCAGGTATATACCACCATACAATATACACATGAAATTATCCATCCCTTCCTAATGTTACCAAGATAATATAACTTAAGTCACCGACACTTATGTTAACAGGTTACCCATCTCTAATTTACCCCATACATTCAGACCATTGGTTAGTGGTTGACTGAAATGTTCCCACCTACTGTGAACTTAATTAACCAACCACAATCTACTAAAGTTATCACCTACTTAGTATTGAACTTCTACACATAAATTTATTAATTGGAAGTTGCAAAAAAGAACACATAAAACATGTGAAATTTAGGCTGATATATGATTCATAACAGATGCAGGTGGAGATGGATTGTTGTCAGTGGCTGATGGCATGGAAACCAAGTCGGCAAGTGGCAAGCAAACAAAAAAGACTGGAGAAACAATTGAAGAACAATCGTTGGGCACTGATGAGTCAGGACAGCAAGGGTGGGATGATGCTACAGCTGATGTAAACTCGACACCACAAGCCCCAACATTGCATATGCGTTTCGACACTTATGAAGCTGCCAGGGATCACTACTTGGAGTACTCACCGAGGAAAGGTTTCAGTATTCGGATTGCTTGGTCAAGGAAGGATGCTAATAAAGAGTATCTTAAGGTGTTCTTTGTTTGCACCAAAGGTGGCAAAACTCAAGTTCCGAAAGAAGACACGCAGAACCCAAAGTCAGTTGTGAAGAAAAGAAAGAGGAGTACAATCCCCAGAACTGGATGCCAGGCGCACATGTACATCAAGAAGCTCAATGGCTGGTACCATGTTGTACAATCCTCCGATGAACACAACCACCAGCTGATCAAGAAGCCATCTCTGACTAAGTTCCTACGTGCACATCGCAACATCCCTGCAGACGAAAAACACTTCCTCAAGATGTTGCACGAATGCAACATACCAACTTTCCGGCAGATGCATCTAATGTCCAGATTTTACGGGAAATGCGGAGATGTGTTGTACACGGACAAAGATTTGGCAAACCTGAGAGCCAAATTCCGACATAAGAACAGGGTCAATGACATGGAGGAATGTTTGGCATACTTCAAGAAGATGGAGAAGAAAGATAAGGATTTCTTCTATAAAGTCAAACTGGATGAAGATGTACAGGGTAGACGGTGAATCACGTCGATCATACAAACACTACGCGGAATTCATCTCATTTGATGCAACCTACCTCACAAATATCTACAAGATGCCATGTGCACCGTTCATCGGGATCAATAACCATGGGCAATCCGCACAATTTGGCTGTGGATTCTTGCGCAATGAGCTCACTGGTAGCTATGTGTGGTTAATGCAAACCTTCCTAGAAGCAATGGGTGGCTTGGCACCATGATGCATAATCACAGATCAAGACTTTGCTATGCGTGCATCTATTCTCTCTGTTTTCAATCAGGCAATACACAGAAACTGCAGGTGGCATGTGGTGCAGAATTTAACAGAAAAGTATAGGTCATACATGGCCGCACACCCTGAACTGCATGAAGCAATTAAAGCATGTATAAACACCAGCTTGACACCGCAGGAGTTTACAGATAACTGGGACGCAATGCTTGAAGCACATAATGAACGTGGGAACGCAGATCTATATGAAATTTGGAAACATAGGGAATGCTGGGTTCCGGCATACTTTATGCACGCCTTCTTTCCTTTCGTGCGGACCACAGCAAGAAGCGAGGGATTCAACGCATTACTGAAAAGATATGTGAGCCCAAAGAACTCTATTTTGGATTTCCTACAGCAAGCAGACACAGCTCTGACAGAACCAGATATGTCGTCTCCTCGCAATCCTATAGAGATACAAATGGCTAAAGCATACACAAGGGGCATTTTCAACCGGTTCCAATAAGAATTCTGTGAGACTATGTCATACTACTGCCAGCACGTAGGAGGGTACCTGTATGACCTAAGCATAGTAGATGCTCCTGTTCCGCACTATGGCTACCGAAACTACTCGGTGATTGCTAACCTTGAAGCGGGCGTTTTCTCGTGCAACTGCTGTAAGTTTGAGCGTGACGGCATACTATGCTGCCACGTGCTAAAGGTGATGCCATTCCTAAACGTGCGTCAAATACCAGACAAGTACATCCTAAAACGATGGGGTTGGGATGCTGAAGGTGCCCTAGGTGACCCGGTGCGGTGACCCAGCACACCACTGCATATTGTAGTGTACAAGTCGTTGACATAACACCCACGGAAGGACTAATCCGTAAATATTACATCACTCAGAGTAGTACAACAGAAACATTGCGGGTCCACTTTATTACACACTGCTAAAGATTACAAGCCAGAAATGCATAAAAACATCGACGTCTTCCTCTGACATGGGAGGAATGTCTATTATTGCGATGTTGACAGGAGTCAACCTACAAGCGATAGAAAACAGCAAACTAAGAACCATCTTGGCTCAGCCGCTAAGTAGTACTAGTCTAGTCTGACTCGGCCGGGTTCCTACTATGATAACTTTAAGTCTCCACCTCCTCTCTCTTCAACGTCGTCGGCTCCGTAGGCGATGATGTAGTCGACGCCTTCTATTCCTCCAGACAGATCAGGTGCTTCAAAATACACCTCGTCGGCATGATATGCTCCAAAGTCGTCTTCAGCGATCTCATCAGAGTCTAAGCAGAGATCAACGGAGGAAAAGGGTGAGCAACACTAGCGTTACCCAGCAAGTTCAAATAATAGATGATAAAGTGTATGATGCACTATCTACCATCCTGACCAAAAAGTCATGGCTGTATATGCAATCTTTTGTAAAACATTTTTAGGAAAAGGTCTATTTTATTTTAGAAAACTATGCCCCCAGCCTCCACGGGTCTTTAGTCATCACTTGGGATGCCTTTCCCGCAGCGTTCTGTAGTTCCCTCCTGGAACAAGGATGTGACAGTCACAATTTCTTTGTTTAACTCTGCAGAGCTGCACCACTTTACCCAACAGCAGCCTGGCTCCTTTTGCTCTCTTCGCACACCATGTGTGCTATAGCCAGAACTCAGGGCAACAAGTCATGTGGAGTAGCCTCCCCGCACAACACATATCCGCCCATTTGTGACGCGGCTGGTAACTAAGACCACTGGCCCGCCACCCCTCCCAAGCTTCTATTCCAGTCACTCCGTCGAGTGGGAAGGTCACGCGCTTCCACGCAGTTGGCCGCCGCAACGGACGCAACCAGGTAATAGCCTGCCGAGGATATGTGAACAAGGGAAGAAACCTCTGACGAGCCCATCCATAGTGAATCTGTTGGCTGATGCTTCAATACGGCGCAAGGATCACTGGGCCATGGGTTATTAATCCTAGGTATATACTTTCCCGTACAATGGAACCTCCACCACAACATCAATCCGTGGTTCCACTGCTAGCCAACCATATATGTATAGCATTTCACATCATTCGAAAATAGGTTTTTCTTTTTCATGCAATGATAAACCATAGTACTTTGTAATTACTTTGATAAAATTAATCAAGTAGGACATGCAAGTTGGAACTTGCCTTGAGACTGACAGGTAATGCAGTCTAAAGCTTCCGGCGAATTGGGACCTTCGTGTTCTGAAAATCAATATCATTGTCTGTATGAGACAATGATGAAAAACCAAATACATGCCAATATGCATATAATGAGATGATTTTTATTCTTTCCCAAAATTCCCCAGAATTTTGTTAAGGATTTCTTTAAAAATTTCTTTGATTTGATTTTTAGTTAGGATGAGTAACATGACAGTCATAATGTAGTTCAAATAATACTTTGAACTTGATATATAATTTTCCCATATTATTTTCTTTTGAAAATAATTTGAAATATTTCAAAGTCATTTCCACTTAAGGATCATTTGAATTTTTGCTACAAGAAATAGTTTTTAATAAATCAAGTAGATATTTTATTTGGATTACTTATTTTCTTCTGATGTCTGTAGATATTTTTAACTTATTTTTATGATTTTATTTGAATTTATAGCAAGTTTTGAAATTTGGAAGAAATTTGTAAGTTTAAAAAATTACAAATAGGTCCCTGGTCAACACTGGTTCAACCGAACCAGTCCAACCCTTTCTCTCTCTCACCTCTCACTTGCACGGGCACGCGCCCGTGCTCGACCTCTCCTGGCGACCGAGTCGCCCCCACCGTCGCCGCCACGCTCCGGCCAGCTCCGGCCATCTCCTCCGCCGCCGCCGTGGGGCAAAATACTCCCCTCGCTCTGCTCTTCCTCCTCACCGGAGCGATTTGAGTTCCGCTTCCTCTCGCGGCCGTGCTCAACCCGTTAGGGTTTCTGTGCTGGCCCGGGTTGCCGCCGTTCGTGACCTTCTTCCCCGGTGTGCTCACCGTGGCTGGGCGCAGAGCTCGCCCTCTGTGCCGCCATGGTGTGGTGGTGCTGGTCCACGACCTCCGTGTGCCCCCTCCACTGGTAGCGCGAGCACTGCCTCGCCGCCGTGGAGCTACGGCCATGGACGCACGGTAAAATCTCTTCTCCTCCCTCTCTTCTCTACTCTCTACCCTAAGCTAGCTCGAGATGCTGCTGTAAGAATTGATTTGAACATATTACCTTCGTTTGTTTCAGGTTTTGTGATGAACAGAGGATGATTCTAGATGAATTTCTCGGATATGTGCACTGCCTCCTCTATGTGCACACATTAGAGGTGAATGGTGTAGATCTAGCAGGTTTAGATCCATCCATTGCCTCTGGATGCAATGTTGAGAGCATTTCTTACTCACAGAAGATGAAATTTTCTTTAGAAAAATAATTCTGAGCTAGAACTAGTGCTAACTGTGATGATTAATTGGTTTAGAGCATGATTTGATCATGTTTTGCTCACTGTGATGCCTCCTTGTAGAGTTATACAGTAGCTTCCTTGATTAAAAATGATTTTTATGCTTTCCTGTGCTTCTTCTAAGTGCACAGTTCTGATATGAGCAGCTAATCCAGCTCTGCTGGTTCACTGTCATGTGGGTGATGCTTTATTAAGCAAAATAAGAACAGATGCTACACTAAGATCAACCCCTTGCTTCTGTAGATGCTCAAACAAAATGATATTGCACTCAACTGCACTTCCTGTCTCACTCTGTCCTATTACTAGCACAAAACAGAAGTTCTCTGATGTGCTAATTACTTTTCTATAGCACCTTACCTTGCTTGCAAGGTTCTGTTAAGAATAGATGCTAAAAATCACTCATGCATGGTTATGTCATTTACAGAACCTGCTAAATCACTCTCTAGCTCATATGTTTAACAACCTTGGGTGTAGAGCAGATAAAGCTACGGTAGAATCTGATCTTGCTCCAGGGTTCAACCACCTCTTCTGGACTGCTTCTTGTGGTTCTACTGTCTTCTCTTGCTACTGGCCTCCTTCTTGGGTTTAGTGGCTTGTGGTAGATGGTTTAGGTGATCTCCATGATTGGCTTGTGGTTTTTGGTTGTTCTTGGTGAAGAACAGATGGATTTGTGATCTGGATGTGATGATGGTTGTGCACTGTATGTGTTGTGTTGGCTGTGAATTTGTGTGTTCTTGTGGCTACGGCTTGGGTCTATATTTATACACATTTGAGCACTTCTGTGCTTGTGACACCAGGATAACTGAGCTGTGGTGACTAACCTACTTACAGTGGCCCTCTTTGCCTCGAGCTGCTCTATTTGACTCATTTTTGCACTCCTTTTCACCTAGGAGATCAGCTCAGCTCTGCTGCTGCGCAGTTCATCTCCCCCTGGTGATAGCTATGAGTCATTCTTGACTCATTGCTCCTATCTGGTCCAGATTTCGATGTGGCAATGCTTGGCTGAGAATTGGGGATGCTAAAGATAGTCGGTTTGCTAATTAAACTCAAGTGTGTGGCCAATTAAGCTAGTAATTAGCTTAAGATGTGGGTTTAGGATCCACTTGTCAATTAATGGCAAGTGTGATACCAAATTGTTGCCTCTTTTACTTGCATTTGTTTTCTGGTTTAAAGTGGAGCTTGTGGATTTATGTGTTGCCTTTCTTAAATGATCAGGAGATCATAATGCTCAATTAGCACTTGTTGCCTTTGATGTTTGTTGCCTAAAGATGATGTCTATTAAGTGCTAAGCTTAAGCCTTTGCCCCTAATGTTGCCTTTGGATTTATTGAGCATGATCAAACAGATCAGTCCCTTTGTTGCCTCTGGATTTCATTTGCATGCTCCACATTAGTCTAACCAAACCATAGTTTTGGTTAGGCTAAACCAGATTTCAAATATTAACATGCCAGCACCAAATGGTATTGGCAACATTTTAACCATAACCATTTCCTTTATTTTGATTTTATTTTGCAGGTTGAAGATCTTCTGAAAATTTCAGAAGTGAAGATTTAGTTTTAGGATTTTATTTTTACTCTTTTGTAGTCTCACACTTGGTGTAATTATGTAATTGTAAATCTAGTTGTAAAGAACAAATTGTAACATTTGTTTTGTTTGTAAACATGTTGATGAGTTTTTGTAAAGAAAATGGATTCAAACATGTTTGTTATATTTATATTTGAACTTGTTGAAAAATATGATCATTTATTTGTAAATCATTTGAATGTTTGAAATGATATGTGTATGTCTTGTATTGATTTCTTTGGAATGATTCATTCCTTTTTGTTATAATTTATATATCTTGTGTTATTGAAATATTCTATGTGTGTGTATGGAAAGAATTAGGAAAGAATAGAAATGTGTTGAATATAACAATTTATAAATAGATCATGTCAAAATTTGACATAACCATTTTGTAAAAGTAGGGTTTTGAAAATGAGTAGTGGGGTGAATCGACACCTCTCGACTATCTGTCGATGCCTGACTCCCAGACCCTCGACACTCGTCTGATATCGACTCCCGACTCTTTTATCACAAAAGCGCGAAAATTATCCAGATTTTACCGAAAGATGCATGTATGCACAAATGCAGTTCCTATTTCTACCCTCTCGAGTCCTATAACTGCGGGGTATTACACCCGGACACTGATGCCCAAAAGTCCGCTCCACGCCAAGGGATGTCAGCAGATGACCGAAGCATGATGGCAATGGCGTCGATGAGGGACGACTTCAGAAAGGTTGCAAAGGTGGCGTGCAAGGCTAACGATACAATATGCATAGTTAAGACACACATGCGGAACATGAAAGAAGACATTAGAATGTGGCTGAAAAGAGAGGAGAAGAAGGCAAAAGATGCAGCGGCTGAAGCCTCAACTATGCCGTCATATACCGCACCAAACGCACCTGCCCAACATGCTGGCAACACCGCGGCGGATGTGCCCGCATCAAGCGCACAAAAGACAACTGCCCATCATTCAGCTATAAACGCAGCGGAGGTTCCCGCATCAAGCGCTTCCGCAACTAACTTGTCGACCAGGAAGAAAATAGGAAACCCACCCAGGTCTAAGACCAAAGGAAAGCCATGTGAGACAGGAAACCAAAATCCGCTAGATATTGCACCAAAAAAGCCAAGAAAATGCAGCGGCTGCAAGAGTGTACACCACGACCTTCGCAGATGCCCGGACAGACAAAAAAAGTTGGGGCTACAAGCAATGAACAGCGTATGAAGAACTCCACGCATATATCTTGCTACAAGGAGGAAAATATGCTACTGTAGGGTCAGAAAGATGCTTCCATCCCTAGAAGAAAATGAGATGCACAAATTTTGGTATTATCGGCTAATGTATGGCCTAAGAATATTTATGTTAAGACTATACGATGTGGACATGGTTCTATCTAGTTTATTATGCAAACATGTATTTCCCCCTTACATAAAGTTACCATCTACTGACAATTAAGTTACCAGGTTGTTCTAACTAACTTTACCATGTGGTTTTGCTAAAAAATATCAGACATACTCAGAATGGAAAAATGTCCTAGCTGATAGGTAAAGTTACCAGGCAGCTTATACTGAATTTACCATTTGGTTCTAACTAACTTTACCATGTGGTTTTGCTAAAAATATCAGGCAGACACAGGATGAAAAATGTAATGGCTAATAAGTAAAGTTACCAGACAGCTTATACTGAATTTACCATCTGGTTCAAACTAAAGTTATCAGCCAAAATTACCATGTGGTTTTTCACATGATTTTCTAAATAAAGTTACCATGTAGATGTAAGTAAAGTGATCATGAGATTATAAGTAAAGTTACACCATCCCAACAAAACAGTGAAAAAACAAGGGGTAAGTATGCAATACCTCAAAACACATATTTGTCAAGAAGATTCCTCCATTCTTTAAGCTTATTTTCTCCATGCTCCAGCCACCTTACTGCCAGCACCTTCCTTAATTCTGGGATCTGATCAAATGATATGGCAGGCGAAACACGTCCATCCCACAATTCAAGGAACTTAAGAGTGAAGAACCCACGATCAAATCTGTTGGAAAGAAGACAAAAAAGCAATGAAAATTAACTAGTGGTTATGATAATGCCACATCAAAAAACAGGAGTTGTGAGAAAATTATTAGATGACAGATGAATAAAAAACTTACTCATTATCTTGCTTTGGTGCAGGAATGTACACCAACTCATAATCTTGAATCTGTTTTCTAGAATCTTTGTAATTAACAAGGAACATTCTTTTGATCGCATCCATCAGCCTGGTAGCATGATCGATCATTCCATCATCATCTGGACCACGAATGGAATCAAGGATCTCAAACCTTTTTGCAGCCAGATTCAACGACAGCATATACCAATGTGACACAGCCTTAGCAGATGTTCGAAGCTTCTGAAGTACAGGGAAACAAAGCTAGCAGGGGAAAAATGATTGATCAAGTATAAGCCACGAAAATAAATGCAAAATGAAGCACACCAAAAGTTTTTGTGGAAAATCCAAAAAATGAACGAACAAGAACGTACCAAGTTTTTGTGGCTAAGCTTGTACTTGTCATCTTTCCGGAAGTGCTTCTTTAAAACGTTTGATTGAAAATTGTGATCAAGCAATAGGATGACACAATCCAGGGGAATATGACCTTGTTGTTGTCGCCACAAGATTGTTGTAGGACATATACTCTGATTTCAACAACAGTGTTTATAGCTCACCATTAGGTTTCATGCTATCAGCAAGCTCACCCGCTGACACCCACATAGGACCAATTTCCAAAATTATAGTGCTGCAAACAGAGAAAAATAAAATGTCAAAAAAACATATATTGAGATAAATTTACCACAGCAGTAAAAGGCATGAAGAACAAAACAATACACATAAGAGAAAAAAGTAGGAACGATTTTGTTACCAATCAGAAAGCACTATAGTTACACAAACATAAACAATTATAGTTACCAACAACAAAAGAATAAAGTTACCACCACAAAATAAAAACAAGGGTTACCACACCAGAAAGCATTATATAGTTACATACTCTTTAAGCCTCGACACTTTGGAAGATCTGGTGTGTATAATAAGCTTCCGATACAAGGCGTCTTGATGAGCAGTGCTTCTGATAGTTACATAAGGAGGCAGTAGGTACTGGGAAGGTTGAACAACTCTCTCCATATGAATCCTGGACTTTGGAGTACTGCTAGGAACATCAATAATGCAAGGTGGAGCAGCCATTGCTGGAGTGCAAAAAACTTGCACATCTACATAAAAATGAAGGTGAAGGGTTAATCATGCTACACATGTGTACAAAAAAAGCAGTATGACCTTATTACCTTCAGACCCACTGTATTTACCCACAGGAACTGTTTTACTTGAACTGCAAGACTTTTGAACTGCCATCTTCTCATCCAACAAATCATCAAGTAAAATTACCCCAGATCCATCCTTCGCACGCGATTTAAACTGTTTTACTTGAACTGCAAGACTTTTGAACTGCCATCTTCTCATCCAACAAATCATCAAGTAAAATTACCCCAGATCCATCCTTCGCACGCGATTTAACTTTATCAAGAGCTACTGTTTCAGTTTGAGCTACAAAAAAAAGGAGAAAAGGGAAAGAAGAAAAAGGGAATGAAAATAGAAGGAAAAAAGGCGGGCCCCACATGGAATTCAAAAAATACCACATGTTAATCACCAAAAAAATGTGCACAACCAATGCAGATACAACTCATAACTGAAATATACAACAAACATCACACAAACGAACATCAATCAAAAAGAATAAAAGATGGAAAGGGACGCACGTTATTACAACAAAAGACATAATGATAGATACGGGATGATCCATTAAGTGTTATACATAGTAATAGGAAATGTCGTCTTGCAAAAGCATTGACTAAACGTTACTTAAAACACTCTGAAACCATACAACGATACAGCCCCAGACACAAACCAAAAAAATTCCCCTCCCCATACTGATCTTCAAATCTTCATATACTTCATGAAACCATATAAGTTATTTCGAGCTTTTGCCACAATCGTTGCCAAAATCTGCCGCTCCGTGTGAGGTGGACGTAAGGATAACATTCCCTCGGTTAAAAATCTGCACAATAAACTAGTGCCCCCATAAAACGAGAAACCCAAAAAATAAAAACAAGCACATGCTACAAAAAAAGAGAAAGTTACCATGCAAATAAACATATAAGTTACCAGTCAGATACAATAAAAATACTAGGAGAAAAAAGTTACCAGACAGCTACAATGAATTTAACCAGGCAAAAAGCATAAAGTTACCAAATCAGTGTGCAAATAAATTACCAGGCATTGTTCACAACAAAAACGAATTAATTTACATAGAAGTTAGCAGACAAAAATATCAATGGATAACTATCAGCCAAAAAAAGACATAGAAGTTACCATTACACTACATCATGCATAATTGCTAACTGAACATTTTAGAAAACTTACCACTGGAAGTTGGCATCGCAAACGATAGAGGGAGCGTCATTAGGTTCCACAATACGGATAATGCTAGAACAAGCGACAAAAGGTGCATCGGTCGGCAAACTAGCGCCTGCTTCTAGAATATGCCCTGTTCCAGAAGATCCAGGGACACTGGCAGCCGCGAAACCCACATTTTCACATGCTTCGGTGATACGTCTCAAACGTATCTATAATTTTTGATGTTCCATGCTTGTTTTATACCAATTGCTACATGTTTTGCATCTACTTTATATCACTTTTATACATTTTTTGGGACTAACCTATTAACAAGATGCCGAAGTGTCAGTTCCTGTTTTCTGCTGTTTTTGTATTCCAGAAAAGCTAGTCTGGAAATATTCTCGGAATTGGACGAAACTACACGGGGGTGCCTATTTTTCCAGAACACGCCCGACGGAGCGAAGGAGCAGCAGAGGAGGGCCACCAGGAGGCCACACGCACCTAGGGCGCGGGCTCCCCTTCTGCCGCGCCCTAGGGTGGTGTGGGCCCCTCGGGGGTCCGCAGCCGCCGCCCTTTCGCCTACTTATTCCCCCCGACGCGAAAACCCTAAGTACCTGAGCAAAATCCACGAAAAGATCCAGAGACGCCGCCGTCGTCAACCCTAGCTCGGGAGGGTTCAGAACCTCTTCCCGGCACCCTGCCGGAGAGGGGAATCGTCACCGGAGGCTTCTACATCGCCATGCCTACCTCCGGAGTGATGCGTGAGTAGTTCATCCTTGGACTACGGGTCCATAGCAGTAGCTAGATGGTTGTCTCTCCACTTTGTGCCATCATGTTTAGATCTTGTGAGCTGCCCTACATGATCAAGATCATATTATTGTAATGCTACATGTTGTGTTTGCTGGGATCCGATGAATATTGAATATTATGTCAAGTTGATTATCAATCTATCTTATATGTTATTTAAGATCTTGCATGCTTTCCGTTACTCGTAGATGCTTTGGCCAAGTAGATGCTTGTAACTCCAAGAGAGAGTATTTATGCTAGATAGTGGGTTCATGTCTCCGTTTAACCTGGGACAGTGACAGAAAGTTCTAAGGTTGTGGATGTGCTGTTGCCACTAGGGATAACCTAACGATGCTATGTCCACGGGCATATGTGTTTGTTTACATTACGCACTTTACTTAATGCAATTATCCGTTGCTTGCAACTTAATACCAACGGGGACTCGGATGACAACCCGGCGGTGGATTATTAGTCATAGATGCTGTTGGATAACGGTCTATGTATTATGTCGTAATGCCCAATTAAATATCATAGTAGTCAACATGTCATGTATATGCATTGTCATGCGCTCACTATTCGTCAATTGCCCAGCTGTAATTTGTTCACCCAACATGTTAGTTATCTTTTATGGAGAGACACCACTAGTGAACTGTGGACCCCGGTCCATTCTTTTACACTGATTAAACAACCACAAACTGCAAACTGTTCCTTTTTCATTCTCTGCAATTTAATACTCATTTTCCACACCATACGTTTAATCCTTTGTTTTCAGCAAGCCAGTGAGATTGACAACCTCACTGTTTCGTTGGGGCAAAGTAGTTTGATTGTGTTGTGTGCAGATTCCACGTCAACTGTCCAGACTCCCTCGACAGCTATTTTTCTGGCGCCGTTGACAACCTTCTGAAGAGTTGCTGCTCCTACTGGTTCGATAACCTTGGTTTCTTTCTGAGGGAAAACTTGCTGCTGACTACATCATACCTTCCTCTTGGGGTCTCCCAACGAACGTGTGTTTCACGTCATCAAGCTATTTTTCTGGCGCCGTTGCCGGGGAAGTACTCATCATCATCCTCAAATACTCTCCGTCAACCAGCGCCAGCTATTTTTCTGGCGCCGTTGCCGGGGAGACAGCAGTCTTCTGCAAGGGGAGTTTCACGCTTCCAATCTCTTTACTTTGTTTTTGTCTTGCTTAGTTTATTTTATTTTATCTTGTTTGCTTTCAATTATCAAAAACACAAAAAAATTAGTTACTTGCATCTAGTTTACTTTCAAGTTATTTTCTGTCTGTTTTTATTCTGCTAAAATGAGTACTCCTGAGAACACTAAGTTGTGTGATTTCACTAGCACGAACAACAATGATTTCATATGCACACCTATTGCTCCACCTGCTGCTTCAGCAGAATTTTATGAAATTAAACCTGCACTTTTAAATCTTGTTATGAAAGAGCAATTTTCTGGTGTTAGTACTGATGATGCTGCTGTTCACCTTAATAACTTTGTTGAACTTTGTGAAATGCAAAAGCTCAAGGAAGTAGATGGTGATATTATTAAACTGAAACTTTTTCCTTTCTCCTTGAGAGGACGTGCTAAAGAATGGTTGCTATCTTTGCCTAGAAATAGTATTGATTCATGGACTAAATGCAAAGATGCTTTTATTGGAAAATATTATCCTCCTGCTAAGATTATTTCTTTGAGAAGTAGCATAATGAATTTTAAGCAATTTGATAATGAACATGTTGCTCAAGCATGGGAGAGAATGAAATCATTGGTTAAAAATTGTCCCACTCATGGACTGACTACTTGGATGATCATCCAAACCTTCTATGCAGGATTAAATTTTTCTTCAAGGAATTTATTGGATTCGGCCGCTGGAGGTACCTTTATGTCCATCACTTTGGGTGCTGCAACAAAGCTTCTTGATGATATGATGATTAATTATTCTGAGTGGCACACCGAGAGAGCTCCAACAGGTAAGAAGGTAAATTCTGTTGAGGAAACCTCTTCCTTGAGTGCCAAAATTGATACTATTATGTCTATGCTTGCAAATGGTCAAACACATGTTGATCCAAATAATGTTCCTTTAGCTTCTTTGGTTGCTCAAGAAGAGCATGTTGATGTGAACTTCATTAAAAATAATAACTTCAACAACAATGCTTATAGGAATAATTTTGGTAATAGCAATTATAGGCCCTATCCTTCTAATAGTGGCAATGGTTATGGAGATTCCTATGGTAGAACAAGAATGCCTAGTGAGGAAAGGATGCTAGAAATTGAAAAGGCCAC
Source organism: Poa pratensis (assembly GCA_947311845.1). NCBI lineage: Eukaryota > Viridiplantae > Streptophyta > Magnoliopsida > Poales > Poaceae > Poa > Poa pratensis. The sequence continues at coordinate 76,714,386 of CAMZMU010000034.1, read as the reverse complement.
TAAAATTTTTATGCAAAAGCAATATGAGCAAAACCAACTGTTTACTAGAACTATGGATGAACAATCTGCTATGCTAAAAAATATAAGCCATCAACTTGAGAATTTAAATAGGGAGATTTCTGGTTTGCAAGGTAAAATTTCTCATGCTGAAACTTGTATTTCATCGATGTCTGAAACACAATCCTCTTTGATTAATAAGATGGCAGCTAAGCCCGAAACAATTGAGAGTAATACCTTTGCCGTAGCCAATGCTATACAAGTTAAAATTGATAACAATGTGAGGATGTTAGCTGAATTGCATGCTAGATGGGAAAGAGAGGATGAAATTGCTAGAAAGAATAATATTGCTAGAGTTTATACTATTACTACTTCTGAAAATGCTTCAAACTCAAGTGTTAACAAACCTCCTACCATTAATGGCAAGATAGTTGGTGTTGGTAATGTTTCCACTTCTATTGCAAAATGTCCTAAATTGCCTGATAACTCTGAAACTGTCCTTGATAAAGATGCTGAAATTTCTAGCAATAAGGAAGAGAATAATTCCATTACTTTTGATGATAATGACTTTGATTTTGATGGTTGCAATATTTCTGAAGTAATTAAGTTCTTGCAAAAGCTAGCTAGAAGTCCTAATGCTAGTGCTATAAACATGGCTTTTACTAAACATATTACTAATGCTCTCATACAAGTTAGGGAAGAGAAATTAAAACATGAAGCTTCTATCCCTAGGAAGTTAGAAGATGGTTGGGAGCCCATCATTAAATTGAAATTGAATGACTTTGATTGCAATGCTTTGTGTGACCTTGGTGCTAGTATTTCTGTTATGCCTAAAAGATTATATGATATGCTTGATTTAGCACCTTTGGAAAATTGTTACTTGGATGTTCACCTTGTTGATTCTACTATTAAAAAACCTTTGGGAAGAATTGATGATGTTCTTATCATGGTTAACAACAATTATGTCCCCGTTGATTTTATTGTCTTGGATATTGAGTGCAATCCATCATGCCCTATTGTGCTGGGAAGACCTTTTCTTAGACTGTAGGTGCTATTATTGATATGAAAGAAGGGAATATAAAATATCAATTTCCTCTCAAGAAAGGTATGGAACACTTTCCTAGGAAGAAGATTAAGCCACCTTATGATTCTATTGTTCGAACAAATTACAATGTTGATGCTTCTTCACTTGGTAATACTTGATGCATGCTTTGTGCCTAGCTAAAAGGCGTTAAAGAAAAGCGCTTATGGGAGGCAACCCATTTTATTTTTCTGCAATTTTTCTTTTATTGAGTCAAGGTTTGTTTACTTCTGTAGCAACTCCTTTGTATCTTTATTTTCTCGCATTGTTGTGCCAAGAGTAGCCTCTAATGTTAAGATGATGCTTAATTTTGATTGCTGCGCAGAAACAGATTTTTGCTGTTCACTGTACGAAATTCCTAAAATCACCAGATTGTTAATTAAATCTGAAATTTTTGTGCGTAATCTTTATGAATGTCTGAAACTTTCATTAGTTCAGAGTTTTCGATCTGAGCGTCGTAAGTGCCTCGAAAAAATTCGTCTTTGCGGACTGTTCTGTTTTAGACAGATTATGCCTTTTTATTTTGCATTCTCTCTTTTACTAGTGTTGAGTGAAATTCTTTTTTGGGTGGAAGAGCTTCACATAACATCAGTGGCTGTAGCTAATGTTTAAAGTAACAAATCATATTGCGTCTTTATAGAACATGTGAATTTTTGATTATGCACTAACCCTCTAATGAGATCTACTTTGAGTTTGGTGTGACGGAAGTTTTCAAGGGTCAAGAGAGAAGGATGATATAATAGGATCAAGAAGAGTGAAGAGCTTAAGCTTGGGGAGGCTCCCATGGATCTCCCCAGCATATTTCAAGAAGACTCAAGCGTCTAAGCTTGGGGATGCCCAAGGCATCCCCTTCTTCATCGTCAAAATTATCAGGTCATCTCTAGTGAAACTATATTTTAATTCTTTCACATCATATGTGCTTTTCTTGGAGCGTCTGTGTGCTTTTATTTTCAGTATTGCATTTTATTTTCAATAAAGCTTGACTGGACCCTAGCATTCTTGATTGGGAGAGAGACACGCTCCGCTTTTTCATGAGAATACTCCTATTCTTCACTTATATTTGTTGAGTATTCATATCTAGCGCTGTTCAGCTTTTAGCTCTTGTTTTCATGTATCTCTTGTCAGAGCTATTAGCTTTCTTTTGTAGAAAGTACTCTCTTGCTTCACTTATATTTGTTTGGAGAGTTGATGAAATAAATTGATTGGTGTTTGGTTGGTTCAGAAAATGTTGCATGTGGTAATTGGTATAAGGAAAAACTTGCTTAATCTTGTAGATCACTAAAATGGATAACTTGATGCTTGTCAATTGTTTTGAGTTAACAAGTAGATCATGATTAAATTGTGCATCACATGAGTTAAGCCTATTAGTGAAGAACTACCGTAAAGCTTGTTGAAAATTTGGTTTGCATCGGTGGTATCTCTAAGGTCTAGATATTTTCTAATAACAGGGTTTGGTTAACAAGGAAGACGGTATGAAGTCTTATAACGTTTGCAATATGTTTGTCATATAAAACTTGGTGTACGGGTTGATATTCTTGTTTGCTTACATAACCTTGCTAGCCTAAACTCTGTACTGAGAGGGAATGCTTCTCGTGCATCCAAATCCTTGAGCCAAAATCCATGCCATTTGTGTCCACCATAACTACCTATATGTGGTATTTCCTTGCCACTCCAAGTAAATTTTTCATGTGCTACCTTTAAATTATTCAAAATGTTATTATTCCCTTTTTGTGTCAATGTTTACTAGCTCATGAGGAATTAGTGTGGTTATTCTTTATTCTATTTGTCGATGGACTTTTACACCTGGACTAGTGGCATATACATCCGCTTATCCAATAACTTGCAAAAAGAGCTGGCAACGGGGTGCCCAGTCCCAATTAATTACAACTTTAACCAATTAATTCTCTTCACACTTTTGCCCTGATTCATCAGTAAGCAATGACAAACAGTGAAATACCTGAATGTGTGTAAACCAAAGAGAAAGAGGGATGATCTGCCTTGCTGGTAGAAATAACGTCCTTCATGGGAGCCGCTCTTAAAAGTCCGTTCGACAGGTAGAATACTGTTCTCACCCGCTACCATTCGTTGACAATTAACAAACACCTCTCAAAAATAGATACTCCTCCATGGTATGTGATTGATGGAAGGCACCCGAGGATTCGGTTAGCCATGGCTTGTGTTAGCAAGGTTGGGAGGAGTATCAAATATTTTATGCAATCTCTATATGCTTTCAAAAACCTAAAAGCTCTAGCACATGATTTAATCCCTGCTTCCCTCTGCGAAGGGCCTTTCTTTTACTTTTATGTTGAGTCAGTTTTCCTATTCTTTCTGTCTTCCACAAGCAAACACTAGTGTCAACTTTGTTACAACATGCGTTATATGCAATGTATTGGACTTGTTATACTACTTTGTGTTGACAATATCCATGAGATAAATATGTTGAAAGTTGAAGCAAATGCTGAAACTAAATTCTTCCTTTGTGTTGATTAAATACCTTTTATTAGAAACTATTGCTTTATGAGTTAACACTTATGCAAAACTGTTTGATGCTTGTCTCGAAAGTACTATTCATGAAAACGTTTAGCTTGTGTGATTCATTGTTTACTCATTATCTATTTGGTAGCAAATTATAGACCATTGACTTGGATCACTTCATTCATTTACATGTGCCTTGCAATATTATATGATCAAGATTATGATAGTAGCATGTCACCTCAAAAATTATTTTGTTTTTATCGTTTACCTACTCGAGGACGAGTAGGAACTAAGCTTGGGGATGCTGATACGTCTCAAACGTATCTATAATTTTTGATGTTCCATGCTTGTTTTATACCAATTGCTACATGTTTTGCATCTACTTTATATCACTTTTATACATTTTTTGGGACTAACCTATTAACAAGATGCCGAAGTGCCAGTTCCTGTTTTCTGCTGTTTTTGTATTCCAGAAAAGCTAGTCTGGAAATATTCTCGGAATTGGACGAAACTACACGGGGGTCCTATTTTTCCAGAACACGCCTGACGGAGCGAAGGAGCAGCAGAGGAGGGCCACCAGGAGGCCACACGCACCTAGGGCGCGGGCCCCCCTCTGCCGCGCCCTAGGGTGGTGTGGGCCCCTCGGGGGTCCGCAGCCGCCGCCCTTTCGCCTACTTATTCCCCCCGACGCGAAAACCCTAAGTACCTGAGCAAATATCCACGAAAAGTTCCAGAGACGCCGCCGTCGTCAACCCTAGCTCGGGAGGGTTCAGAACCTCTTCCCGGCACCCTGCCGGAGAGGGGAATCGTCACCGGAGGCTTCTACATCGCCATGCCTGCCTCCGGAGTGATGCGTGAGTAGTTCATCCTTGGACTACGGGTCCATAGCAGTAGCTAGATGGTTGTCTCTCCACTTTGTGCCATCATGTTTAGATCTTGTGAGCTGCCCTACATGATCAAGATCATATTATTGTAATGCTACATGTTGTGTTTGCTGGGATCCGATGAATATTGAATATTATGTCAAGTTGATTATCAATCTATCTTATATGTTATTTAAGATCTTGCATGCTTTCCGTTACTCGTAGATGCTTTGGCCAAGTAGATGCTTGTAACTCCAAGAGAGAGTATTTATGCTAGATAGTGGGTTCATGTCTCCGTTTAACCTGGGACAGTGACAGAAAGTTCTAAGGTTGTGGATGTGCTGTTGCCACTAGGGATAACCTAACGATGCTATGTCCACGGGCATATGTGTTTGTTTACATTACGCACTTTACTTAATGCAATTATCCGTTGCTTGCAACTTAATACCAACGGGGGACTCGGATGACAACCCGGCGGTGGATTATTAGTCATAGATGCTGTTGGATAACGGTCTATGTATTATGTCGTAATGCCCAATTAAATATCATAGTAGTCAACATGTCATGTATATGCATTGTCATGCGCTCACTATTCGTCAATTGCCCAGCTGTAATTTGTTCACCCAACATGTTAGTTATCTTTTATGGAGAGACACCACTAGTGAACTGTGGACCCCGGTCCATTCTTTTACACTGATTAAACAACCACAAACTGCAAACTGTTCCTTTTTCATTCTCTGCAATTTAATACTCATTTTCCACACCATACGTTTAATCCTTTGTTTTCAGCAAGCCAGTGAGATTGACAACCTCACTGTTTCGTTGGGGCAAAGTAGTTTGATTGTGTTGTGTGCAGATTCCACGTCAACAGTCCAGACTCCCTCGACAGCTATTTTTCTGGCGCCGTTGACAACCTTCTGAAGAGTTGCTGCTCCTACTGGTTCGATAACCTTGGTTTCTTTCTGAGGGAAAACTTGCTGCTGACTACATCATACCTTCCTCTTGGGGTCTCCCAACGAACGTGTGTTTCACGTCATCAAGCTATTTTTCTGGCGCCGTTGCCGGGAAGTACTCATCATCATCCTCAAATACTCTCCCGTCAACCAGGCGCCAGCATTCGGCTTCAGGAGCATGATGAGGAGGATTACCTGGGGAGTCAAAATGACTACCAGATTTACAACCAGGTTCAATAAAAGGGCCGAACAACATACTCGCAGGAAAGAAACCATCATTCTTTGCAGCTACTTCATCGATCTTCTTCTGCCACGTATCAGATACTTCTTGAATGACTTTCAAATTGACAAAGGGGGCAGGAGTCGTAACAGCTGCAGGAACATTGATCATTGTTGATGGTCCACATGGTCCATAAACATTGCTCGGAGGTGTCACGCCTGTATGGGTTGCTTGAGCTTCTGGAACATGCACATCATGGAGAATGGTGTCGCCTGTCTTGGATGCAGATGTGCGAACAGCATCAGAAAAAATAGGCGCCGCAACACTGAGTGTACAAGTAATCGACCCAGAAGCACCAACAGCCTTAACTGCATGCAAAGGGGCATGCGGAGCTGAGTCATTAGAAACTGCAAATCCTTCAACTCCGATAGATGATCCAGCGACTACACTGGAAACATGAATTGCATCCACATGTACTGTAGATATGGAAGATGAAACACCCTGGTCAGGAGCCAAGAATGGCATGTCACTCAGAACAATCGCAGTGGTCGAAGCTATGTTGGACGCTGGCAATACATGAGCAGAATCCGTATCCAAGCTATCTGTTGCAGCAGACTCGCTGACAATGTTTGCCACTGGACTTGACATAGAAGGAGCTGCAGTATAGGTGTTATCGGGAATTGCACCCCCCGGAAATTCCTTTATCTGCAGCGTCCGCTTCTTCAACGACATCTGGATCAGGATGTGGTGAACAAACATCCACATCAATAACAGAAGTTTTCGCAGCCCCTGCTAGTTTCTGTTTGGCCAAAAGGCGAGGTGATGTCCTCGTAGGTTTAGCCGCATCTTTCAATCCTTTCTTCCTGCAAAAACATAAAACAACAATAAGCGTTTGTGGTCTAAAGTAACCATGAAGAATCATACAAAAAGTAATCAATATTCAAGACCTAAAAAAAGGGTTGCCCAGACAACAAAAAATATCTTATCAATGGTAATGGGCTATAGTTACCCATGATACAACACATAAGTTATACATGCATGAAACCTAAAGTTATGGACCCATGTGACATAAAAAGGAGGGATCGAATGTTACGGGAATAATAGGATAACTTATACAGGTTATACACACATACAAACTAACAAATTATCAGTGCAAAATAAGAAAAAGTAATCAACCCACATTAACTAATGTTATCCACCAGTAAAAACCCCTAGCATGACTAAAAAGTAAAAAAGCAAAAAACAAAGCAAAAAACAAAGGTTACGACTGTACCTCTTGTATGTTGCGGTAACAACCTTACGAGCAACATCTAGTTCTCCGACAACACCAATATCAGGATCTGATGAACAAATAGCAGAAGTACTCATAGCCCCCGCAGGTCTTTTTTCAGCCAAACAGCGAGGTGATGACCGCGTAGCTTGACCAACAGATTTAGGGACTTGCTTCCTGTGTAATAAAGAACAAAAAAAATCAGCGTATGTGACCAAAAAATTATAACTTATCAATGCCAATGTGGTATAATTATCCATGGTACACAACATAAGTTATCCATGCAATGGAACTAAAGTAAACCAACCATCAGAACTAAAAAATATCAGTAAAAATATAACAACTTCATGCCATGCACACCAAAAAAATGACAATAATTGTACCTCCTAGGTGTCATCTTCTTCGGAGCTGGCAGATCATTGTGCTTGGTGGACGTTGAAGAAACATCAGTCTGTGCACGAAGGTCAACTCCCACCTTAAGAAACTCAGAAGCAACAACATCTATAATAATAGAAGTGTGCACATGCCCCTAGTTTGCAATCTCCTCCTTTTGACCGATTCAATTCCCGTATCATGTAGGGTGTGAGCATCAACAATAGAAGCATCAACAACCGAACCAATGCCTTCCTGCAGATCAGCTACGATCATCACAGTCATATCCATTCCATCAACGTGGCAGCTGACCTCATCTGCACGTGCGCTCGCTTCAGGAAGTCGTCCAAAAAATCATTGCCTTGGGGTGTGGCAGTCTCATCTGCAGGTGCACTAGCTTCTGGGATCGATGAATGGTCAGAAGCAACATTACCATCAGGAGTGATGAAGATGTAACCCAAACTTGCATTGCCTTGGGGGATGGTAGTGTCACCCGCGTCAGCGTTTGCACCAACAATAATGGGGCTATGCGGAGGAAATTCTTCAACGGCGGTGATGAAGTTGAGTCCCAAAGTGCATGGTCGGGGTGGACAGTGTTATCTTCTTGAGAGTCTCTTGTTTTGTTCCTAGCAGCAAGGACATAATCCCCATCAGGACTGCTATCATCATCACCAAAATCACCATCAGAGCTCTTATCCTCAATATCCACGTCGTCAGCAGAAAAAGTGGTGTCACAATCAGAGCTATTATCATCAACATCCACCTGGTCAGCGGAAACAGAGGGGTTACCTGCTGAATTTATTTACATTTTACATCGAACATATAATCAATCTTGTTAATTACCTATGTCTGTGTAATATATATAACTTTTTTGGAACGCTCGAGCTGTTGCATCCTGTGCTTGGAATTAATGAATATATATTTTTGCGGGGAGGAATTAATGTGTATTGTGGGTTGCGTGCAGGGTAAAGTGATCAAGACCAAGAGCGTCGAGTACATGTCAATATAATCTGTACCACCAGAGAAAACACCCCTGCTTGAACCTGCAACTGCCGCTGAACGCAGTACCCTACGAGAACTGTTACCATCCCTACCCGACTCATCCGCGCCACGGTAGTGTTCATCTGTCGGTTGACTGCCTTCTAAACCAGCGATGCCGGAACTTTACTTGCACCTGGAGATCTAGATGATCGTGCTTGCCTACGTAGCGGCCGAGTTGGGTGGTCTTGGAGCCGACTAAGTTGTCTGTAAAAAGAACCAAACTCATGAGCCATTGCAGCTGAAGTAGATGGTAGCATTTGGGTCCACCTCCCAACCATAGTGCCCATTAAACTATCAACTTCCTTTTTTGCTGAAAACAAACCAAAAAACAAGAACACATAAATTATAAACATGTGTCAACCCATCTTATAGATGTGTTGTTCATAAGAAATTCGAACTAAAGCACAATTATTTATGTACCTCAAGTGAGCAGCTTGGATGAGAGCATGTGTCGACCCATCTATCAAACCCGCTAACTCCACCAAAAAGCGAGTAATTGAAACCGAAACAAGACTTAAGCTGTGTAATCAACAACACAAAAAAAGATATTACGAATTTATAAAAGAATGCAAAGTTACTCCACATGAAAAATGGTTTAAAAAGAAATCCAGGAAAAGCATACAACTTATCAAGCAAAAAGAAGACAAGTTATCCATTGATAATGCCTGCAAGAATTAGTTACCATGGTCGAATACCTAAAGTTACACATGCCTCCAACTATTAGTTACCAGGACAAATAATAACTATAGTTAACCATGCTTGAAGTTAGCAAGTAAAAATATCACTAAAAAAATGTAAGTTACATATGCCTTACACCATTAGTTACCAGGGGCAAAAAGCTAAAGTTACCCATATTTTTCCATCATTAGAAAAAATATTAGTTACATATACCTGCCACCAGTAGTTATCATGGGCAAAAGGCTAAAGTTACCAATGCATGCAACTATTAGTTACTAGAGGAAAAAAGCTAAAATTACTCAAGCTTAACAAGTCGAATATCGCTAAAAAATACTTAAGTTACACATGCCTGACAACATTAGTTACCAGGAGAAAAAGAATAAAGTTACCCATAATGTTTTCAGCATACAACAAAAAAGCACACAATCTATCCAAGCGCACAAGTACCTGAAGCTTGCCATATGATTTTCCATCAGGTTGCAAATCAGCCGCCAAAACTTATCAATGTCTTCTTTAGACCATATGTTTACAGCAAACCGCCCCTCTGGAAGACTGAGGTTCAGAGCGCTTAAATCAATAGAGTCCACGTACAAGAGCTATAGAAAACAAATAGTGAGAAAAAGGAGGCCATGTATACAAAAACAGTAAAGAAAAACAACCTGCAGTCAGCACAAGACAAAGAAACGTACCGGCATGAGAAATAAGCATGCTCTATTGAACTTTCCAACAGAAAGCACTTCATGCGGTTGGTCTGCCACAAACTTACAGAAATTCATCTTGCGCACATTTTTAATGTTGGCCTGAGAAAGACATACATAACTATTGTCATGTCCAGGGATGAGATAAATTAAAGTTATCACATGCAAAGAATATAAGTTACCATGCACAAACCAAAGAAATAACCCACGTAAAGAAAAAGACGTGCACAAACACACTCACCATGGCAGGATAACACCTGCTGCTGACTTTAAAACACGTGGTGGGGCGTAGGATAGCGCACATAATGTACATAAAAAAGGTTTGCTTAAAGCCGTCATCATAATTTGTCATACCCTTCAAGATCTCGAACACTCGAGTTACTTTAGGCGTATTGCCATGATCAGGAAAAAGGGTGGGACCAATCAGAGCCTCAATATCCCTATCAATACCATACAAAACAGGAATATCTCCAATGGGCAGTCCGAGTGTGCGGAAAACTGAACGATCATTCAGCGGGATCCTTCCGCGGCCAGGTATAACAAATTCGTGACTATGCTTGTCATATGTCCCAGCAAACCAGCTGATGAGTCCATTATGCAGAACTGGACACATAATATCAAGCATGCTATCGAACTCCATTTCACCCACAACCTTTATCTGATGACCTGACAAATGTTCATACAGACTGCAAATTCCACGAGGCAATGCCCTGTTCCGCTTCTGCCCTTTCTTATCACCTTCTTCACCATGTTATCCAGGGCCATCAGCGGCCTTCCGCTTCCTCCCCATTGCAATGCCTAGAAGTACAAAAAATCAAGTAGATCACTTAGTGTAAGATTGAGCAATGGGCTACATGGCCAATTGCCTCTATCATGACAAAAATGCAGATATCATATAGCCATACACTCTCCTCCTAAGATAAATTGGGCGCAACAAACAAAAAAAGGAACCCACGACAGATACCGAGCTACAATTGTCCATTCATGTATGCACACATGTGAGTGAAAAATGCCAAATCCACCACCAGATACAGAACTAACTTGACAGACAAAAATAGCTCAAATAGAAGAACACGACCATGAAAATAGACAGGGAAACCACCAATCCACCATGCCTATAGAACAAAAACCGCATCTAGAAGAAGCTCAAAAACAGGTTAGCCGCACAGTATGGAACCGCTAACTGACACAAGCTACCAAAACAAAAAGAAGGACGCACGGAGATGGAACCTCACCCCCGCACAGACAGTCACCGAAGGAATCAACGCAATCAACCCTAAAATCAATGGAAATGAATGCTGATATCTGAGGCGCAGGCTCACAGAGAAGAACACCGCCCGAAATCAGCAAGGGAACCAGCATGCGCAACGAAATCGGTACCGCTCTACCTCAATCTCGGACAGAAATACCCGCACGGTAAGGAAATGGTCACTGACCGAGCTAACGAACCACCAAAAAGGTGCGGAAATTGATCTTCACCGCCGGCGCACGGACGGCGGTCAGATGAATCGCCGGAATCAGGCTTAAATCATGTGAATCGCGGTGAAATCGCAAACAAAATGAACCCTAAGATGTAGAAATGGCGACCGACCCGAGCTACAAAGTGAGAAAAAAGGGCGGAGATGGATCCTCACCTCCGGCGCACTAACTGACAGCGAAATAATGGCCGGAATCCGTGGGAAATCGGCGGCGCACGGCGCCACCGGTGGACGGGGAGCAGAGGAGAGCGAAGAGGGAGAGAGCCGTTTCGGGGGAGAGAGACGACCGTCTGGGCACGGATTTTGAAAACCGACAGCGATGTCTGGGGATGGTTATCTCCTAGGTGGGGCCCACCTGTCATCGACTGGGAACGTGCGCAAGACGGCCGTGCGCGATGGAAAGCCACGCGAGGCGCGATATCTGCCATCCATCCGTGATCGAACGGCTCACGGGCGTGCGTACGGATTCGCCCCCCAGCAGGCGCCTTACAATTCGATTTTCCGTTCTATCTTTGGTTTAAATATGCTGGTTTTTCTTTAAAAAAAACGGACTTCACTGGAAAATATTTGGAAACGACGATACCAAAATTTTCCTTTCAGTTTGTAGCTAGATCAAAGTGCTACTCCCTCTGTTTTTTAATATAAGATGTTTTAGTATTTGTTCACATACACATGTTGACGTGGGCCTACCTATCGGGTGCCCCACCATGAAGATACCTGGTGCACTCAAGGACTAGGGCCCGACGGACGGCCTACTAGAAGATGACATTCAAGGCCCACGAAGGGGGCCCAGGAGGTGTAGTATAGATCAGTAAAGACTTGCCTTACCTCCAAATCGTCAATAACAGACAAGCTGAAAGGGTATTATCCTCCGGGAGCCTGAACCAGGGTTAAATCGCCTTACTTGTCAGCCGTGGTAACTACCAGCACTCCAACCTTTCCCCCTCTCAATCAACCTGGGGTACTCGACCCTGTGACTTGCCGTGGCCACCCCACGTCAACTGGTATCGTCTGTGGGAAAGAAGAGTACTGGAATCATGGTTGCACCGGCTCCATCTGTAATGACCATCAACATGCCGACAATCACGGCGCCGATCCGCTTCGGCTCCTTTGAATTCGACCCCCACCCACCGGCCCACCGATCGGTGTACGCCGACGGAGGTATGTGCCTTACATTCGGTAGCATGTGATTCCATGTGAACAAGTGGGGGACGCTTCGACTCTCCGACCGCGCACCAGCATCTTCTTCAACTACGGAGATCGCGCCTGCTTCAACTACATCACCAGCGTCTTCGTCAACTACGGAGATCGCGCCTGCTTCAACTACATCACCTGCATCTTCGTCGAATACAGAGATCACGCCTGCATCAACTACCCCGCTCGCGTCTTCAACCGTGGAGATCGCATCTACTCCGACCGCGGGACTCGCACCTCCTTCGACCGCGGAGATCGCATCTGCTCCGACCACGGGACTCACACCTTCTTCGACCGTGGAGATCGCGTCTGCTCCGACCACGGGACCTACGTCTTCGTCGACTATGGAGATCGCATCTGCTTCGACTCCGGCACCTGCGACACCATCGACTGCCACTTCACCGAACGAGCTCTGCGTCGACTGCGGCGTCTACCACGTCGCCTCCATCTTCAGCTCTGAGGATAGCTTCGATGGCGAGAGCAGCAGCAGCAACGCGAACTCGACCGTGCAATCTTACCCTGTCTGTTGGGGCAATCTTACCCTGTCTGTTTGGTTATAAAATGGACCTCCAAGATGAGATGGCCTACCAAGTGTAACCGGGTTATTTTCCCTTTATGTTATTTATCTTATTTTCAGGAGTTTAACCCGGATGATCGCGTTGGCGGCTATACCAAGGTATGAAGAGCAGTGACAAAAACATCAAAGAGAGCAAGCCAAACCCGTATCCAAGTTAAACTTGGGGGCTACTGTTGGGGGAATCATAACCCGGTATGCCCGGCAGGGTTACACTTGGGCCAACAGGCTCATTCAGACCCGGCCAAGGAGTCAGACCCGGTTTCTGGAGGCAGACCCGGTTTCTGGAGGCAGACCCGGCAAACAGGCGGGGTCTCGTCAGATGCCATAGAAGGAAGATTCTGGAAGACCCGGAATCCTTGTACAAGTTGGAGACTCAAGACTTGGAGATCACGAAGGACATATATTAGGACTCTTATTTCGGGTATAACCCAGTTTTTACCTTGTACGACTAGGAGACCCGGATGTCTTTATAAGCCGGCTCCTAGGTCATAGATAGACAGATTCGAGAGACAAGTCTCAAGCAGAATAAGATAGACAAATAGAGAGAGCTCATGAGAGAGAGCTCCCACGCCGGAGTCATCCAAACCCGGCGATCGCCATTGGCGCACCATGTAATCTGTTATCATATAGTGATTTATAGCAGGACGTAGGGATCCTCCACCGAGGGGACCTGAACCTGGGTAAAAAATACCCTCCCTCGTAGAGCTAGACCAACTCCTGGACACCAGTTTCGCCTTGCCCTACAATTCAAGTTACCCCCTGGTAACATCTGCCGTGTTATCTACCCCACGACAGTTGGCGCCCACCGTGGGGCCTGCGTCCAAAGGTGTCCTCATCAAGGGAGAAGTTTTGCGAGGGATGGAGAAAATCACCGTCGGCAAAATCATCATCACTCGGAAGTAGAATCGCTGGAAGATATAGAAGAGCCGGCCCTTGAGAAATCAGGATAAGCTGGCCATCGAGAGAGCCGGCAGCGGGAGCTGCGGTTAAGATGGACAGGGATTAAGAAGTCTATTAGATCACTCATCCGGTGAAATTAGGGAGAAGAAAGATTCACATCAAGATTGGGATTAGTCGGTAGACATCAGAGCGTCGTCATCATCAAAATCACGTCAAGCAGCCGGCAGCCGAGTCTAGCACCAATAGCGAGTTCGTGCGTCGCATGAGCTCGGATCTTGTCTGAATTTCGGTTACCGGCCAAAGTCATGGCGTGTCATCCGATGGTCTGTGCAGGGGAGGAAATCATTATTCACGTACAGCTCAAAGAGTCGGGTCACCAAGTTGGACCCGGAATACGAAGGTGTTACGAGATCGTAAGGAGCTGACCAGATCGGATCATATTCCAGCTGCCCGTAGAAGGAAAGTTACGCCGAGATTGCTCGACGGGGGTAGTATGCAGCGAAAGCAGTAAAAGACAAGCCATCATAAAAACAGAAAGATAAGCCGGCATCGGTGCGTCCGAAATCAAAATCCCAATTGGTACTACTTGACCTGCACGCGGATCGATGTAAGAAGTATCGAGGAGAAATTTAGAGCGGCTAGCTTACTACTTAGTTCTATGGATATCACGTACGTGAGCAGTAGAGAAAAATCAAAGGTGGGAGAAAGCAAATCGGACTTGCTTGCTTTGGAGATCTCACGTGGAAGAAAAACAAAATGGGAAGTTAAAGTTGTCTGCCGGGTGAGTACATCGGGTCACACCGTCATAGTCGAGAGAGCCGGCGACATCAGAGGAGCCGGCCATAGAAAAGCCGGACTTGGAGGAGTCAGAAAGCCGGCAACGGGGTCTCGATCCCATCGATGCCCCCTCGCAAGTCGAAGTATAGCAAGAGCTGGGACTCAAAAATATCAACCGGCTCACCTTTCAAAGATCAGCTTGATAGTATACCAGAGATTGTTGTCATCAGCCGGCTCATCGTCGCGGCCGGCTCGTTGTCCAATTGATTCATCGTCCTCGGCGACTCGCCGTTAAAGTATACAACTACAGCCGGCAAAAAATTGCATCTAGCAAGCCGGCGTGAAGGAAGAGAAAGAAAAGAGCACGCACTGATACGTAGATAGCGTGGTTTAGCTTATGCATGGGCCATGCAGCTGGTTGCTACAAAAGCTTGATCACCTGTTGTTTTCAATGATTTTAGTATGGAATACAAGTTCAACGTGCTACCAGCTCAAACCAAAGAAGAAATATTTGGCTGGCGTATTCGAGGAGCCGCCAAGCGAAGTTATCAAACTAGTGATCAAGATCAACCGGGTCAAAGCCTGAGGAAAAATAAAACGGAGAGTTGCCCTTGCATTGCATGAGTGCTGCTCACGTGCATATGTCCTTGTTTTAAAAAAAAGTGAAGAAAAGTACATAAGGCTGCTAGCATATACGTGCATGGTGCATGTGTGTCTGAGAGAAGCATCGAGACGAGATTTCCAGCATGCTAGCGTCGAGCGAGCCGGCCAAAGAAAAGGAGAAAGAAGGAAAGGAATACGCCGCCAGCCGGGTTACGGTCAGGCTGAGATGTGCTTAGTGTGGGCGTACGAGTCTGAGATAAATTCCAGCCCAAGGAAAAAATATACGATAGCGATGGGTCAAACCCCAAGGAAATAATGCGGATTGTCGACGGCTTCGGATGTTTATCGATAACCCGGCTGCCGGCCGGCTTCTCCAAGGACTCGATCGTCTCCAACCTCGTCGTGACCGCACACGACGGTCCGCGCACTACGTCATCAACGCATGAAAACAAGACAAGCTAAGTTATTTTATGACTAGCAAACTGCCCGTGCGTTGCAACGGGATCATACATACACATTAGTTTTGGGTTACATGATATCCATAATAACCAAATACAAATGGTTGTAAAGTTTAAATACTCCATATGATTTTGACAACATGAATTACGCCTTCAGAAAAGAAGGTTTCAAATATATTTCACCATAGAAAGATTTCATCATGCAAAAAGACATTCACGGAGCACATTTACAAGCTGTCACCTCGAATTTACAAAAAAAAAGACAAGCAGCATCATTTCTTAATTGATTAAGCGGTTCTATTCAATACTTGCAGCCTGAATTTCAATGTTATCCTCTTCTGCCTATCAAAACAAAAGTAGTTCCATGAATAATTGGCTTCCATCATAGTCCAGCTGCATGCTTAATTAAATATTAAATTGTAGACAGAATCATCATTATCATGTATGTAATGCTGAATTTCACGGTTATCTGCTGCAACAACATATGTAGGGAAGAGCTGGCATAGTCTCTTTAATGGAAAAAAATTCAACAAAAATTACAAATTGATCTGTCAGCTTACCTAGTTAAGCCATCAAGATGTTGAAGTTCCATCCGGTCATGCCTATTGGTTTCTTCGAGGGTAATAATTGCTTAGTTTTTCACTTAACTGATGCTCCTCAGTCAACCCTTTATTAACTGCGAAGCCTTGACATAAAAGTGACGATGCCACTTGTTTCCCCATTAAACGAAACCTGGAGATTCTCAAACATACTCTCATAAATGTCTGGTTTTTCAGCACCTGTGCCACAAACTCACAACTCATAGGAGTTCCAAAATCTATGTCTTAGCTAGCCCTTCTAATTACATATCCAGTGCTTCATGTAAACTGTATCTAATTCACACAAACTTATTTAATCAAGGAATTTGAAAGAGGCAAAAATAAATAAGGGTCTGTAAACAAATCAGAAGATACATACTGGTGATACTGCCAAATAACGAACACTAAAAAGTTCAGTTTTATCCTATTTCTTGAAGTGGCCAACGGAAAGGATTTATCCAGCATGAGACCTGCGAAATCTATCCTTTTAATGAAACCTGAAGCTCGTCTATTTCTATAACTTGTAAACCTCGGTTGTCACACATGGTTCATTGATTTTGCTGGTAAGAGCATGGCGCTAGCATCTGTTAGTCCGTGCACTAAACATATAGCAGTATATTACTGAATATTTATGAAATCCAGTTACTGAGTATTTATGAGATCGCTCTATCCTGACGAAAAAATGCATATAGATCGAGCAATGAAAATTCAGATGCATTTGCCACTACAAATCGAATTTTCTTGTATATTACCCAACAGCAGCCTGGTCAGCTAGCTAGTCCACGCCCAGCAAAATCAACACACACATACATGAATGTGAAGAGAAGGCGGTATTTGCAAACTTTAGGACGATCAGAACAAAGAGAACTGGCACATTTAATCAAAAGGAGATCAGCAACAGTAAAAAAAAATCACCTATTTCTCCCACAACACCAACAGAACAGCTACCACATCAGTGAGCATAACTGACCAACCCACGGAACCCACCATGCATCTACGACAGACTACCATTAACTAAAACAAGCATAGCTCAGTCTAAGCCCAAGGTACCGATGCTGAAAGAATAACCTCACAAAGTTCTAGACGCAAACAGACTCGACACTCTTCTATACTTCTTATCTGCGTTGTAAGAGTATGCTATGTTAAAGAAAATACATCAGAAGAATAGAAGGGCTAGAAGGTACTCACTGGTGGTCGGCTCGCTGCTACATGCACTGCCGCTCCAATTGGTAGATTAGCTAACAGGGGTTTCTCGAAAGCAAGGATTTGGTGGTTCCACGCAGAACGAATCACCATCCCTTCTTCGCTCAAAACTGATAGACCTACAAAACAGGTAATTTGCCTCAAACAACGGTGCAAACACAATCTGCTCTGGAGCATCAACCGTCAACGGCCTGACCAATTTATGGACCAATTGTTCCAAAAATACAGGGGATTCCAATGTTGGAGAGGAAGATATCTGGACAGGCGCTTGTGCGTACCGTCCTACTCCTCGACATGGGCTCCTCCTTCCCGTGTCTTGAGCCATGGAGTGAGACCACAGCACGGAGGCACATGTCAGGTCACCTGAGCGGCGCGCAGGTCCACCGAGGCCAGCATAGATCGATTGCGGTGGGGGAGCCGTGGCGGTGCGACCAGTAGTCATTTCCGGCACGTCCGGGAGGAAGGATTTGGGTAGTGGAGGCCGGAGCAGAGTCGTCGTGGGAGGAGGGGCATACGACGACGGGAGGTCGGCCGGGACGAACAGATGGGGCCGCCCGTGGCAGAGGCGTAGGCCGTCATCATGGTGTTGTGGGAGGCGATGTCCTGGAAGGGCATCTCGTCGAAGAGGCGGAGCACGGAGGGGAGGCGGCCGGCGCCCGGCGGCGGCGTAGAAGTGCATGAGCGCGTTGGCGGTGTGGGCGGCGAGGCGAGGAGGAGGCCTCGGCGGAGGAGCTGCGCGTGGAGCGCGAGCGCGGCGGGGAGGCGGCGACGGCGGAGAGGAGGGCGGGCAGGCGAAGGCGTCGGGGAGGCGGCGGCGGCGGAGAGGAGGGGCGGGCAGGCGAAGGCATGGCCGGGGGCAAGGCGTAAGCGCGGCGGTATCCTCCGTAGGGGAGCGACGCGGCGGCATCCTCCGTTGGAGTCTTGGAGAGCGACGCGGAGGAGCAGTATTAGCGAGGAAGGGCCATGGTGGTCGTGGGGCTACCGCTGCGTGGTGCTACTCGTGGACGGAGACGGAGATTATGGCCCGGATCTCGGTGGCTGAGGGATCGGTAGCGGAGGGTTCCGTTCGTACCACCGGATGAGGGATCGGGATCTGCTCGCCGGAGATCGATTGGTGGTGGCTGGAAGGTTGACGCCGTTCGCCGCAACACAATCCCAGCGTCGCCGCCTTCTCCCGTGTCGTGAGCGAGAGAGGGGATGCGAGATGTTGACTTGGCGGTGGCATACTCGGTAATTAACCTAGCAACACAAGGGTAAAATCGGAAAGTGAAAAACGGACCATCACCTGAAGACATATTATATAGTAGAGATTAAGTTTCATATTTTATTATTCAGTCAATTTAATAAAGTTGGGTTGAAGACATGGATCTTACCATGAAACATCTCCCGGCTTCAGTTATTTTTCAGTTATCAGTGGTTGGGTTGAA
The DNA here is from genome assembly GCA_947311845.1 of Poa pratensis. Lineage (NCBI taxonomy): Eukaryota > Viridiplantae > Streptophyta > Magnoliopsida > Poales > Poaceae > Poa > Poa pratensis. The sequence goes on along the minus strand of CAMZMU010000034.1, from coordinate 76,695,543 downwards.
GACATGGATCTTACCATGAAACATCTCCCGGCTTCAGTTATTTTTCAGTTATCAGTGGTTGGGTTGAAGACATGGAAAATCCATGAAACATCTCCCGGCTTTACTTATTTTTCAGTTATCAATTGTTGGGTTGAAGACATGGAAAATCCATGAAACATCTCCCAGCTTCGATTATTTGCAAAAAATTATATCAGCTTGGCCCAAGAGTGTTTCGCAACTTCGGTTAGCGTGCCCAAGAGTGCTTTGCAATAGTATGTGGATCAATGGGGTAATGTGGCATAAGCCCTTACTTTATAAACATTGATCCAGGTCTTGGGGGCTCTTACTTCAATAGTTTGCAGCTGCAATCCCAAGACCCGGCTTTTATGCCACCAGTTTATTCTTGGTTATCTTGCTGTTGAGCTGATGTGACTCGCGATTATATGGCCTGATTGCACACCTGGAAACTCAATCAACCATGAGGCCCGTTGGGACTTGGTTCGACCCTGTTTTTCTCAGAGAAGTTGCGCCAGGGTATCCATGCGAAAGCCGGCTCACAGTTAAAGAAACCAAAAGAGTCATCTAAACCAAAGGATTTGCAGAACGACATATCACGTTCATTAAAAAAGCAGATCCTCAGGGTGTACGTACACCATCGAGACAAATATTCATATGTTATTAATTTATTGCAAGTTTATCATGCTGTATAATGTTGTTTTATGCCTAAGGGAAATTTCTTGCAGGATCAATTTGTAACTCGGCATCAGAAACCGGCTTATCAAAGCTTGATATCTGGGAAGTTAGAAAAGTTTTATGCTAAAAGCAGTAAGACCACGTGATCCCGTCTCCAGCAGAAAAAAACAGGTCATGTGAAGGCCAAGAAAGAAGAAAAAATAGTCGAGTGAAGTTATTGCCCGGGTCATGCATGCAATCAAGACAAGTCACATTTGCTAGCTGCGCATGGAGATCATGTAAAAACAAAAGAAGGTCATTAGGCTGCAACAACTACATGCATGTGCGAGTGGGGAGCCAGTCACCGGGTCTTCATCAAGCCATACGTTCAACAACTGCAACATCTTCAGACAATCAAAGGACGACGTTGGCCTCGTTCAGTTCCCTGATGATTGGCCAGAACACTATATCGAGATGACAGCCAGGAAGTTAACCCGCCGTCGTTTGCCGTCCGGGTTTGACAGCTTGGTTTGGTACCGATTCATGTACAGCTCAGGGCTCAGTAATTACTCAAGAGAAGATGAAATAAAAAGTAAGCCGGGTGCTACTGTACTAGTGCGAGGTCATCAAAGTCCAAGCAATAAGTGAAAGCTCTGCTGAGAGTCCAAGCAATAAGTGCAGCATGTGCAGAAGATCAAGATGAACAAATCAAGTGCTGCTAGTAATATTGATCCAGAGAAGTAAGCAAGAAAAAAAATATATATATATGGATGAGTAGCTAGCTCCAGCGAAGGAGAAAATTAAATCTTGCGTGTGCACGCAACTAGAGGAGGTTACGTGCACAAAGCAAGAAAGAAGAAGAAAAGCAAGGGTTGATATAGTTGCCGGCTGGTCATATATATGGACATGCATGCAATTATAACAGGCCACATGGTAAGAAGAAAGATAGATCAGCCAGACTACAAAGATGTGCATGGAAATTCTTTTCAGCGATTCGCCAGGATAGATGACCCGGCCGCGGTCCGGCTTCAAGCACCAAACAGTGACCCGGCCGTGACCGGCTTCAATTTTTCATCACCACCGACGAGTTGCTGCGCCTAGCTTTTGTCAAATATTACAACCGTCTCAGTGGAAGTAATTCTTATTAGTCAGAAAAAGAGAGGTCGCAAGTTGTTGTAGACAAGACAACCTGGTACTCAAGAGCAGCGAATCAAAGAACCCGGCCGTGGCAGGTTTCAATTTTTTTTCCGTACCACATTAACATCAAACAGACAGTAGCCGGATCAAGACCAAAGGATAGGGTTGATTTTATCAGCAGCAGCAAGTTCGTATGAAGGTAGCCGGCTCAAGATCCGAGAAAATGAAATAATGCTGTTGGTCACGTAAATATGCATGCATACATGTCATGCGTGGGAGATAAAAAAAAAGAAGAAGCAGTACAAGCTGGATGGTTGATCAAGTTATTACATTCAGTGAAAAAGGAAAAGAGAAAAGCCGGCTTATGGAAGGGTGTGCCTGTCTGGATCGGCTTCTAACACGGCCGGCTTTGCATACTCTGGACGGGTCCTCAGCATTTGAGCCCTCGGTTATTTTCAGTTATGCGAGTCGCCATATTCGCAGCAGAGAGACAACAAATATTCAAGACGAGTTCCGAGTTGCCATAGGAAACGCGGGAGACTACAGTATTTCAAATTTTACGAGGTTAAAAAAAAAAAGATAGAAGTCCCAGGTTGCTGCAGGCACACAACCCGGCACTTGGGGGCTACAGTATTTGAAGTTCAAAAAATTCTCTCATAAGTACAAGATGCAAAAGTCACAGGTTGCTGCAGGCACACAACCCGGCACTTGGGGGCTACTCGGTTCGAAGTTTTATATTCATTCATCAAGCACCAAGTTATCGTGAGGTGATAAACTCGGAGCTTGGGGGCTACAGGTTATATACAGGAGAAAAAATCAAAATTCATATTCTTGAGAACCAGTAAAACTGGAAGTATTTTCGTCGGGTCTTCAAAATTCGGGTCTTGAAAGGTAGCCTCCATGTGAGTAGGCTCCATCAAGTCCAGAGCGCAGGAATCTGGAGCATTTTTCAACACAGCTGCCTCCGTATGAGAAGGCTCTATCAAAAAACCGGGTCAAAGGATTCATAAAAGAAAGTGTGGGAATATTCCTGGCAGAATTTGCGGGATGTTCTTGAGATAAAACCTGGAGGCATATGAACCCAGGAGGAAAAAGTTTGGTTATAAAATGGACCTCCAAGATGAGATGGCCTACCAAGTGTAACCGGGTTATTTTCCCTTTATGTTATTTATCTTATTTTCAGGAGTTTAACCCGGATGATCGCGTTGGCGGCTATACCAAGGTATGAAGAGCAGTGACAAAAACATCAAAGAGAGCAAGCCAAACCCGTATCCAAGTTAAACTTGGGGCTACTGTTGGGGGAATCATAACCCGGTATGCCCGGCAGGGTTACACTTGGGCCAACAGGCTCATTCAGACCCGGCCAAGGAGTCAGACCCGGTTTATGGAGTCAGACCCGGTTTCTGGAGGCAGACCCGGTTTCTGGAGGCAGACCCGGCAAACAGGCGGGGTCTCGTCAGATGCCATAGAAGGAAGATTCTGGAAGACCCGGAATCCTTGTACAAGTTGGAGACTCAAGACTTGGAGATCACGAAGGACATATATTAGGACTCTTATTTCGGGTATAACCCAGTTTTTACCTTGTACGACTAGGAGACCCGGATGTCTTTATAAGCCGGCTCCTAGGTCATAGATAGACAGATTCGAGAGACAAGTCTCAAGCAGAATAAGATAGACAAATAGAGAGAGCTCATGAGAGAGAGCTCCCACGCCGGAGTCATCCAAACCCGGCGATCGCCATTGGCGCACCATGTAATCTGTTATCATATAGTGATTTATAGCAGGACGTAGGGATCCTCCACCGAGGGGACCTGAACCTGGGTAAAAAATACCCTCCCTCGTAGAGCTAGACCAACTCCTGGACACCAGTTTCGCCTTGCCCTACAATTCAAGTTACCCCTGGTAACATCTGCCGTGTTATCTACCCCACGACACTGTCCAAGTTTTCATGGTGGACGCAACTCCAAACAGAAACCCCGGAGGCAGCCCCCGCCACGAGGAACCCGTATTTCCAATGGAGGTCAGCATGCCAGACAAAGTAACAACCCTAGTGATCACTCAAGAGACGGGAGTCCAGGACATGAAACATGTCCAAGAATGCACCTTCCCCCTGCGGAGGCGACCCGAGAAGAGATGATGGCATACCAGTACCTCGTATGGAAGGAAAACGAAAAGTTGTTGCGCGAGAAAGCTGATCTAGCCAGACGTAAAGAGCTCGCTGAGCAGCTTACTCCTTCTCCTCAGGACCCACCGTTACGCAAGACAACAGGCGCTCCAGACCGCGCCTTCACCTGATGATAGACACCAAGAGGGCTGCGACCACTTGCAACCTCGATTCGTCGTTTATGACAGAAGACGCTGACAGGATACCCATCCCCAAAACAACCTCCGGAGCTCTTATGTCACCGAGCAGCTTACTCCTTCTCCTCCTCAGGACCCACCGTTATGCAAGACAACAGGCGCTCCAGACCACGCCTTCACCTGATGACAGACACCAAGAGGGCTGCGACCACTCGCAACCTCGATTCATCGTTTATGACAGAAGACGCTGACGGGATGCCCATCCCCAAAACAACCTCCGGAGCTCTTATGTCAGTAGCCACGTACCTGAGGGCAACACAGCCTCCGGAAGGCGACCCTCGCGCAGCTCTACATCGGCAACAAATCCAGGCGCTCCGCTTAGCAGAGGAGGCGTTGATCCCAGAAGTCACACCCGCAACAACAACCCAAGCACACAGAGATCGCGATAGACACGACCGTGAACACGCAGCGCGCGGAGACCGACCCGTTCGACACCTGCAAGAGGGGGAAGACTTGTGCAACGTCATTACGCAGCGAACAGTCGACCGCAACCGCTCCAAACGACCCGTCAATACCCCGACTGAGGAACTTTACTCGGACGACGACAACGAGCCTTGCGGTCTTTCCTGCTTCAACTACAGCATCCGCGCCACAAGAATACCTCGAGGCTTGAATGTCACGTCTGAGTTAGTCAAGTTCGACAGCACGCAGGATCCCAAACTCTGGCTTGACGATTACATCATCACAGTCAAGGAGGTACCACAACAATGGCCATGCAGTATGTCCAGCTGATGCTCGTAGGGTCAGCACGCACCTGGCTCCAGAACCTGCCCTGGAATTCCTTCAGTTCTTGGGACCTGTTTGAAGATGCCTTCGTCAAGAACTTCCTCGGAACATACTCAAGGCCTGCGACGTTCGCGGAACTGCAAGCCTGCAAGCAGCGGAAAGACGAGTCACTACGATCATACGTCCAGCGTTGGACACTCATGCCCAACTCTGTCGGAATCGTTTCAGAGGATAGAGCAATCGACGCATTTATCCGTGGCATCACTCGACACGACCTTCGAGAGGCCTTCGGTCGCCTTCATCCACAATCCATAGTCGAGCTCATGAAGATCGCCAACGAGTGGGCGGACGACGAAGACTCTGTGCGCAACGAGTTCCCGAACAAGCAAGGAGAACCAAGCAACTGGGGCCGGAGAAACAACTGTGGCAGCGATCGCCGCCACAAGCGCAAGACCCGCTTCGACGAAGGCGAGCCAGCCGAGTTAGTGGCGGCCGGATTCACTGACACCCGAGAAGACCGGAGCTGTGACAACAATCGCCAGAGTAGTCGAGGTCGGTAAGAGTACATGAACAATGGGAACCACTGACGCGAGTGGCGGCGCAAGCCCCGCGATACCTCGCGACCGGACCTTACACCTGAGCAGGAGCTCGAAGAATCGTGCAAGTTCCATTTATTCAGAAGCGAAGAAACCGGCAAGCTAGTCTCTACTCACCTGTTGAAGGACTGTCGGAAGATGCTTCGCATCAATGGAGCATTTGCCAAAATCTTGACTCCAGCCCCAGCACCGCACCCAGCACCGCAGTTGGCCCTCCCGAGACCACCCGCAGCAGGACCTCACACCGCGCACATAGTAGGAGCAATCCAGTACCAGCCGAGACAGGAAGCACCTCCTACGCCAGGGAAACAGTACCCTCAAGCTCGAGGGCAGATGAATATGATACAGAAGGGGCGCCCATCAAACCGGTGCCAGAAGTTGATTACCCGCCAAGTCTACCAAGCCGCCGCAATACCACCAGCTGTACCCGAATACCTCAAGGGATCGAAGACCAGCATCACATTCTCTCGAGAGGATCACCCTCCACAGGTACCGCGCCCAGGCCACGCCGCGCTGGTACTCGAAGCGTAGATAGGATAATTCCACATGACCAAGGTCTTCATGGACGGTGGCAGCGGCATCAACATCATCTTCGCCGATACTCTCCGAAAGATGGGCAGGTCTCTGGCGTCCGCAAGTCAGACAGCACCTTTCATGTCATCGTACCAGGGAAGTCCACAACAACCTTCTTGAAGTCACCTACAACACCGTGACCCAGCAACAGCTTGAATGTAAGCTTGGAGCCGTGTACCGTTTGGGTGGGAGTGGAAGTTCGCCATGGTGGAGGACTCTGGGTCAAGTACTGCGGCCAGACCATCAACACTGGCAGGTGGCGTGCGCAGTGGAAAGACACTTCTGTGTACCGCAGCAAGTGCACCTGTCGACTTGACAAAGGCGTCCTTGGCATGTGCACACATGGCGTCGAAGACACTGACAGCACGCTCTAGCGGGACATCTTCGTCCGTCGACTCCATAGGAGGGGACGCGCCAAAAGCACCTGCGCATCCCGGAAACCTTGAGTACCAATTCGACTGAATTGGGAGAACAAACTTCAAGCAAACAATAAACGAGAAGGACGCGTTACCTCCTACAACATGGGCGAGCGCGAGCAGGCGCTCCACCTGCACCTTTTCACCCTGGAGGGTGGCATCCTCGCGGCCCTCCTTAAGTTTCCGCTCGGCATCGTTACGCTGAGCCTTAAGCTCCTTCTCCAGCTCGCGCACCCGCTTCGCCGTAGTATCCATAAAAATGTATGTAGACATCTATTAGTGTGCATGCTCACTCACTTTAATATGTATCTAGACAATATGTGCAACACCTAAAACATCTTATATTGAAAAACAGAGTGAGTTTTTTTTAGTGAGTAGATGATGTGGGGAGAGAGTTGAGTGCAAAAGACAACGGCGCAGTTTCAGCCCAGAAAGCCCACGTTGTGCAGGCAAGGAATATTTTACACTAGTTTAGGCGAGCAGCAGCAAGACGAGGTCCATTCTAAACAATAGCAAGACTAGGTCCGAGCTCTAGCTGAGACGGCGATTGTTGATGCTCGTCTGTTCCAGCAAGTTAGCGATTTTCCCCATTCCCTCTCGGTATGGATGGTACTCCCTCCGATCCGATTTAAGTGTCGTTAGACATGAACTATTCACGTACATATTATACCTACAGCTCACGATATTTTTATCGGATCGGAGGTAGTATTTTTATCCTTTTTTATTATCGTAATTTTAGATTTGTCTCTAAAATTAAAAATATTTTGATTTTTCCATGGCTGCAACATAATGGATATTTGATAGTTTTCTAGCTACATACAAGGGAAAACAAGCTAGAACTATCTACACTGATCATGACACTACAATGGGAAATGCTATTTGGAAAGTATTCATAGGAGCATGGCATGGATTATGCACCTTTCACATAATGCAGAATGGTATTGTTTGTTGAAACCGGCACTTCGACTCACAATGCTGACGTGGGGTGGCCACGGCAAGTCCCAGGGTTAAGTACCCCAGGTTGATTGAGAGGGAGAAAGATGGAAGTGCTGGTAGTTACAACGGCTGACAAGCAAGGCGATTTACCCAGGTTCAGACTCCCGGAGGATAACACCCTACTTCCTGCTTGTCTGAGATGGATTATTTGGAGGTATTACAATGGCGATCCCGACGAGATGTCGATCTCGCTAGGGTTTTGGTGGTGCTGTAATGCGTAACCTAGATCGGTGTCCCTCCCAGCCTTTATATGGGAGGCTGGGTCTCGGGTGATTGCTACCGATTAGGTTTTACAGGTAAGGTAGGTTCTACCGACCTAAGGTTAGCCTGCCTTGAGGCGCACTCTATCTTCTTTGGGCCCCCTTGATACGTCTCAAACGTATCTATAATTTTTGATGTTCCATGCTGATATTATACCAATTGTTACATGTTTTATATACACTTCATATCATTTTTATACATTTTCTGGGACTAACCTATTAACAAGATGCCACAGTGCCAGTTCCTGTTTTCTGCTGTTTTTGTATTTCAGAAAAGCTATTAAGGAAATATTCTCGGAATTGGACAAAAAATCAACGGAGGTCCCTATTTCTCCGACACGTCCACGGAGTCCAAAGGGGAGACGGAGCTGAGCCACGAGACGGCCACACCAGGGCTCGGCGCTAGCTACAGTGCTGCCGCGCCGAGTGGTGGTGTGGGCCCCTCGGGTGCCCGCTGACGCCGCCCTTTCGCCTAGCTATTCCTCCCGTCTGGAAAACCTTAAAGACGAGGACGATTCTCCCATATACGACTCCTAGCTCCACCGCTATCCGAAACCCTAATTCGGGGACAGAAGTCTCTGTTCCGGCACCCTGCCGGGATGGGGAAGTGCCCCCGGAGCCATCTCCATCGACGCCACCGCCTTCATCATCGCCGTTGCTGCCTCCCATGATGAGGAGGGAGTAGTTTCCCTCGGGGCTGAGGGCTCGTACGGTAGCTATGTGGTTTATCTCTCTCTCCCATGGTGTGATCTTTATGTGATTATGAGCTTTGTAATCTAGTTGAATCCATATATGTTACTCTTCTTAATCTTATGAATATGCTACTCAAGTGGTTTTATTAATGTAAACTCCGGAGTCACCTTTGTCCCACGGTGCGAAGTTGACAGTGTGCGCACCGTGTGTGACTCTTTGGATTAAAGTTTATGCGAATACTTGCCATGAGTTGTTCTTTGTGTTGGATGTCTCTATGATATTGTGGCGTTTGTTTAGTACTAATTTGGGGTGCTCATAGCGACAGCGTGGGGTGCCCCAGAGGTGGAATACAGACTTGAGGCGTGCTTTTACAGCCCTACGCAGTGGATTGGTGTTCGTTATCCAACGGGAGAGTAGTTCGGGGTAGCAGAGTGAAGAGGAAGTATCTATGTATTCAATTATATTATTATTGTTGAGAGTGTCCACTAGTGAAAGTATGATCCCTAGGCCTTGTTTCCAAGCATTGAACACCGTTTACAACCAGTTCTGCTACATGTTTGCTCGCTGCCATTTTTATTTCAGATTGCATTTACCACTTATAATCATCCATATCACTTGTATTTTAATATCTCTTCGCCGAACTAGTGCACATATACACCTGACAAGTGTATTGGGTGTGTTGGGGACACAAGAGACTTCTTGTATCTTAATTGCAGGGTTGCTTGAGAGAGATATCTTTGATCTCTACCTCACTGAGTTCGATATACCTTGGGTTATTCACTTAAGGGAAACTTGCTGCTGTTCTACAAACCTCTGCACTTGGAGGCCCAACACTGTCTACAAGAATAGAAGCGTGCGTAGACATCAAGCTATTTTCTGGCGCCGTTGCCGGGGAGGTAAGGTAAAAGGTACTCACATCCACCGTCTACTAAGTTATTTCCTAGCACTGTTGCCGGCGTGTGAGTGCTCGAAGCTATCTTCTTTAGATTCTGCAGTTATATCTTTTTGTTTTTTTTTTTCACTAGTTAGGCTTAATGGAAAACAACAACAAAAATTAGAGATCTTTATGAAATTTATCTTGAGTTAGGACATGATGTGTTTGAAGAGAAAATTAAAAAACCTATGGAAAATTACTTGCATGATGGTAGCAATGTTATTACTATAAATTCTTTGAACACCATTATTGCTAATGCTATGGAAAAGTCTAAGCTTGGGGAAGCTGGTTTTGATGAATATGATATTTTCAGTCCCCCAAGTTTTGAGGAGAAAATTTTCTTTGATGATACTTTGCCTCCAATTTTGATGATTATAATTATAGTGGTATTTTGGTGCCACCTACTATGGAGGATAAAGTTTATTATGATTATACTATGCCTGCAATTTATGATGATTACAATGATGGTTGTGATAGTTTTACTCCCACTATTACTAATAAAATTGATTATGCTTATGTGGAGAGTAATGATACTTTTATGCATGTGGATCATGATAAGAATGATTTATGTGATAGCTACATTGTTAATTTTGTTCATGATGCTACTGAAAATTATTTTGAGAGAGGAAAATATGGTCATAGAAATCTTGATGTTATTAAATTTCCTCTCTTTATGATGAAAGTTTTGAGCTTTATCTTGTGTCGCCTTTATTTTCTGCTTGCTTTGAGACCTACTGGTCATTATGAGAGAGGGAGACATGGATTCATATATCACAATAATATTAAGTCTTCTCTCTTTATGTTGAAAGTCACTTTGTGCTTCATTGATTTATTTTCTTACAAGATTCCTTTGCATAGGAAGTGGGTCAGACTTAAATGTGTTTGATATTTTCTTTTTGATGCTCTCTTATATTCAACTCTTATACATATGAGAGCATCATCAAAATTATCATGCCTAGCTAAAAGGCTTTAAAGAAAAGCGCTTGTGGGAGACAACCCATGTTGTTTTATCTTCTACAATTTTCTTTTTATTGAGTCAAGGTGTTTGTTTACTTCTGTAGCAACTCCTTTGTATCTTTACTTTTTCGTATTGTTGTGCCAAGAAGAGTCTCTAATGATAAGATGGTGCTAGATTTTGATTGCTGCGTAGAAATAGATTTTTGCTGTTCACTGTACAAAATTCCTAAATTCATAGAAATGTGATTTTAGTCTGCAATTGTTTGTGCGTAATCCTGATGTATGTACGCATCTTTCGTTAGTTCAAAGTTTTTCGATCTGAGCAACATAAGTGCCTCGAAAAAATTCGTCTTTGCGGACTGTTCTGTTTTAGACAGATTATGTCTTTTATTTTGCATTCTCTCTTTTACTAGTGTTGGGTGGAATTCTTTTTTGGGTGGAAGAGCTTCACATGACATTAGTGGCAGTAGTTAATGTTTAAAGTAATGGTCATATTGCGTCCTTACAGAACATGTGAGTTTTTGATTGATGCACTAACCCTCTAATGATATTTACTTTGAGTTTGGTGTGGCAGAAGTTTTCAAGGGTCAAGAGGGAAGAGTGATATAATAGGATGAAGAAGAGTGAAGAGCTTAAGCTTGAGGAGGCTCCCATGGATCTCCCCAGCATATTTCAAGAAGACTCAAGCGTCTAAGCTTGGGGATGCCCAAGGCATCCCCTTCTTCATCGTCAAAATTATCAGGTCATCTCTACTGAAACTATATTTTAATTCTTTCATATCATATGTGTTGTTCTTGGAGCGTCTGTATGCTTTTATTTTCAGTATGTTATTTTTATTTTCTGATCTCAACTTGATTGGATCCTAGCATTCTTGATTGGGAGAGAGACACGCTCCGCTTTTTCATGAGAATACTCCTATTCTTCACTTATACTTGTTGAGTATTCATATCTAGCGCTGTTAAGCTTTTAGCTCTTGTTTTCATGTATCTCTTGTCAGAGCTATTAGTTCTTTTGAAAAAAATACTCTCCTGCTTCACTTATACTTGTTTGGAGAGTTATTGAAATAAATTGATTGGTGTTTGGTTGGAACAGAAAATGTTGCATGTGGAAAATGGTATAATGGAAAAGACTTACATACTCTTGTAGATCACTAACTTGGATAATTTGATACTTGTCAATTGTTTTGAGTTAACAAGCAGGTCATGATTAAACTTTTGCATCATGTAAGTAAAGCCCATTAGTGAAGAACTACCGTAAAGCTTGTTGAAATTTGGTTTGCATGAGTGGTAATTCTAAGGTCTAGATATTTTCTAGTAAAATGGTTTGGTTAACAAGGAAGATAGTGTGGAGTTTTATAATCTTTACAATATGTTGTCATATAAGTCTTGGTGTACCGATTGATAGTCTGTGTTTGCTTATATAACCGTGCTAGCCTAAACTCTATACTGAGAGGGAATGCTTTTCGTGCATCCAAATCCTTGAGCCAAAATCCATGCCATCTGTGTCCACCATAACTACCTATATGTGGTATTTTCCTGCCACTCCAAGTAAATTTTTCATGTGCTACCTTTAAACTATTCAAAACTGTTATTACTCCTTATTTGTGTCAATGTTTACCAGCTCATGAGGAAGTAGTGGGTTATTCTTTATTCCACTTGTCAAACAGACTTTACCTTCAGACTAGCGGCATATATATCCGCTTATCTACTAATTTTGCAAAAGGAGCTGGCAACGGGGTGCCCAGTCCCAATTAATTACAACTTTAACCGCTTAATCTCTTCACATTTTGTCAACTGAATACTCAGTAAAACATCTGCATGTGTAAACAAAAGAGAAAGAGGGATGATCTGCCTTGCTGGTAGAAATAACGTCCTTCATTGGAGCCGCTCTTAAAAAGTCTGTTTGACAGGGGGAATACTGTTTTCATCCGCTGCCATTCGTTGACAATTAGCATACACCACTCAAAACTTATGTTTTTACTCTCTATATGATTTCAAAACCTTAAAAAGCTCTAGCACATGATTTAATCCTTGCTTCCCTCTGCGAAGGGCCTTTCTTTTACTTTTATGTTGAGTCAGTTTTCTACTTCTTTCTATCTTCCACAAGCAAACACTAGTGTCAACTTTGGTAGAACAATTGTTATATGCTATATATTGGATTTATTATATTGCTTTGTATTGACAATATCCATGTGATAAATATGTTGAAGTTGAAGCAAATGCTGAAACTTAAATCTTCCTTTGTGTTGGTTAAATACCTTTTACTAGAATCTATTGCTTTTTGAGTTAACTCTTATGTAAACATGTGGATGCAATGTCTCCAAAGTATTATTCATGAAAAAGTTTTGCTTGTATGATTCAGTGTTTACTCATTATTTATTTGGTAGCAAACTATAGACCATTTACTTGGATCACTTCATTCATTTACATGTGCTTTACAATACTATTTGATCAAGATTATGATGGTAGCATGTCATTTCAAAAATTATTTTGTTTTCTCGTTTACCTACTCGAGAACGAGTAGGAACTAAGCTTGGGGATGCTTGATACGTCTCAAACGTATCTATGATTTTTGATGTTCCATGCTGATATTATACCAATTGTTACATGTTTCATATACACTTCATATCATTTTTATACATTTTCTGGGATTAACCTATTAACAAGATGCCACAGTGCCAGTTCCTGTTTTCTGCTGTTTTTGTATTTCAGAAAAGCTATTAAGGAAATATTCTCGGAATTGGACGAAAATCAACGGAGGTCCCTATTTCTCCGACACGTCCACGAAGTCCAAAGGGGAGACGGAGCTGAGCCACGAGGCGGCCACAGCAGGGCTCGGCGCCAGCTACAGTGCTGCCGCGCCGAGGGGTGGTGTGGGCCCCTCGGGTGCCCGCTGACGCCGCCCTTTCGCCTATTTATTCCTCCCGTCTGGAAAACCCTAAAGATGAGGACGATTCTCCCAGATACGACTCCCAGCTCCGCCGCCATCCGAAACCCTAATTCGGGGGACAGAAGTCTCAGTTCCGCCACCCTGCCGGGACGGGGAGGTGCCCCCGGAGCCATCTCCATCGACGCCACCGCCTCCATCATCGCCGTTGCTGCCTCCCATGATGAGGAGGGAGTAGTTTCCCTCGGGGCTGAGGGCTCGTACGGTAGCTATGTGGTTTATCTCTCTCTCCCATGGTGTGATCTTTATGTGATCATGAGCTTTGTAATCTAATTGAATCCATAGATGTTACTCTTCTTAATCTTATGAATATGCTACTCAAGTGGTTTTATTAATGTAAACTCCGGAGTCACCTTTGTCCCACGGTGCGAAGTTGACACTGTGCGCACCGTGTGTGACTCTTTGGATTAAAGTTTATGCGAATACTTGTCATGAGTTGTTCTTTGTGTTGGATGTCTCTATGATATTGTGGCGTTTGTTTAGTACTAATTTGGGGTGCTCATAGTGACACCGTGGGGTGCCCCAGAGGTGGAATACAGACTTGAGGCGTGCTTTTACAGCCCTACGCAGTGGATTGGTGTTCGTTATCCAACGGGAGAGTAGTTCGGGGTAGCAGAGTGAAGAGGAAGTATCTATGTATTCAAACGGTCGATGCACTACCGACTCAAAACAAAACATCTTACAGCAGGTAAAAGACGACATGCACTCGGAGATGAGTCCTTACCCGATTCTTCGACTCGACCAAGCACTCGGGGGCTACTGATGTGGGCCTACCTATCGGGTGCCCCACCATGAAGATACCTAGTGCACGCAAGGACTAGGGTCCAACTGGCGGCCTAATAGGAGACAACGCTCAAGGCCCATGAAGGGGTGATATCTACGCACGCTTGTATACTTGTAGACAGTGTTGGGCCTCCAAGTGCAGAGGTTTGTAGAACAGCAGTAAGTTTCCCTTAAGTGAATAACCCAATGTATATCGAACTCAGGGAGGTAGAGGTCAAAGATATCCCTCTCAAGCAACCCTGCAATTAAGATACAAGAAGTCTCTTGTGTCCCCAACACACCCAATACACTTGTCAGGTGTATAGGTGCACTAGTTCGGACATGGATGATTATAAGTGGTAAATGCAATCTGAAATAAAAATGGCAGTGAGCAAACATGTAGCAGAACTGGTTGTAAACGGTGTTTAATGCTTGGAAACAAGGCCTAGGGATCATACTTTCACTAGTGGACACTCTCAACAATAATAATATAATTTGTTTATGCTCATGTTTTGTTGTCCAATCGACAGGTTCTAGGGATGATGACATAGCAGGCCTGGCTCACTCGACGGATCGGGGCCAGTTAAATACACTTGGGCAAAAACCTAGCTAGCCTTCCTGAAGCTCGAGTCCCCGGGCTCGAGCCTGGAAATAACTGGTCAGTTTCGACTCAGGCCGCGGAGGTCTTACAGAAGTCGAACTGCAGTATGATAAATTGAGTACCCAACGAGTCTGTCAGGATTTTCTTCACGCCTGCTAGCATGGGAATTACAGGGTGAACGCAGTGGGTGCGAACCGTGGCCAGCTTGACTGATCGGCGGGTCTTATCTTTGCACCGTGGGTGCTACATCCGAGGATCATATGCGGCGGACGCATCTCGGGAATAGAATGTTTTGCGACTGCTGTCGTTGTATGCTTTGTATGAGGCTAAGTAGCTTTGGGACTCGATGGTCCAATGGTCTTGTGTTATCGAGTGCGCGACAGCGTTCCCGATGGGAGTAGCCCCCGAGATTAAGCTGAATTGCTTGCAATTGAGGTTAATCTCGATTAACCTGCACCGTCCCAGTCGAACGAATTTTTTTAACATGCTCCCAATGGGAGTGAATGAAGAATGATTTGGGGACTCGACAGATAAAGGAGTCCCTTCAGCCTGTTGGCCTACTGTTTGAAGTTCTGTGGCGGATATGCGTCACAGATGAGTGACGCGAGAGTCCGCTGAGATAGCATGTTGGCTTTGTTTTGCAAGTTATCATGAGCTTGACTCGAATGATTATCCAGCTTGTGAAGCTGACGTCATGCATGACAATTTTTGCTTGCGCTGCCGCTGATGGGATGCGACACTGTGGTCCTAGTGTCAGTGTTGACCAGGAACGACGCCGTTTCAGTTCTGATTTGACCGCACGGCGCGAAATTTTTGGGACATGATGATGGCTTCCTCGTTTCTCGTGCGTAGTCGGCGGCGTGGCCTGCGGCGGTTGCTCTCCGTGGCCGCCACGTGGAGGGTTGGATGCAGGCCGTTGCGGCTGATGCCGTTTGAACGATTGAGATTTGGCTGCACCGCGGTATATTTATTTCACCGTGGCGGGGGAGATTGATCTTTATCCCCATTCTTGCCACTTTGTCTTCGTGCTTCTTCTTCCTCCTTGCACCGCTCTGCCATTGCTGCTTTTGCCCAAGCTTCATCCACGCGTCCACCATTAGCCACTAGCCATGAAGAAGGCGGGCGCGAAGAATGTGGGGACTGCGGTGAGCTCCGCCGCCGCCAGCGCTGCTACGACGAAGGCCAAGAGAGGGAGTAGTGCGGTGAGCGCCGCCGCCGTTGTTGATGTCGCGGATGTGGGCACGCTGAAGAAGATCCCCGACGACTGGGTCAAGTCGTCCATCAAGGAGCGCCACCTAGACGAATTCCGGGAGGACGGGCTGCTGCACTCTCTCTTGATAACGTGGTAGACAATGGAACACTAAAATTAACATGAAAGATGGCAAGACATGGTTTGACAAGTTATTAATAATATGGGCATCACGTCCTAACATAGAGATCTCAAGTATAAGTTGTTCTCTCTCTTATGCTCCACCAAGATGCGAACTAAATCATAACACCTTAGTAATTAAGATAAATCAGAGCATAGCAATAAGTTCAATGACATGAAGTTAAAATAAGAACATGCTAGATCTAGTCATGGAGGTAGTGGCCAAGGTCACATCCACTCTCCGGTAGCATGGTATTTTTGTTTATCCCTAGTGAGGCAACAAAGTAAGGTAGAAAACCCAAGTGGATCGCAGAACTATCTGTCACGTTCACTGCACTAGCCACCCCCCGTTACTCCAACTAATGCACACGTTCCCCCTCACATGCTCTCATAAACATGCTTGATCATGACAAGTAAATAAGAACGGGGTACATAATATGCATCTACTTTCATAACTGAAACAAAACCATTGCAATCTCAAACATGTATTAACTCATAATAAAGATCCACCACAAAGGAATTACATAGATGACCGTAATCATGTTCAGCAGCTCATACGGTACTAATTAGTGAAGCTCATAGAGAGGAGAGATACATAAGTTACTTCCACAAACCCATAGTCCAGGGGTGGACTACTCCCTCTTCATCATGGTGTCGGTGGAGATGTTGTTGGAGGGAAGGAGACCACACCGGCAGCGCCCCGCCGGAGTTTTCCCCCTCCAATCTTCAGCTCCAGGTCTCTGTTTCGTGGTTTCTGTGTTTCGGCGGCGCTCCCTTTCGCGAAAGCCCTGGGGGGTCTATATATAGTCGTTTTTAGGTCAAGACGAAGCTTCGGGAAGAAAGATCGACGGCAGCGGAGGCCCGAGGGCCAGGATGGGGGTCCCACGCGGTCAGGGAATCTGGCCGCGTGGGCCCACCCCTTTTGGCCTTCTGGTCTCCGTTTCTTCGTTCCTTCCAAAAAAGTGATCCCCGTAAAATTTCAGGTCATTTGGACGTCGTTTGGGTCCCTGAAACAAAAATATAGAAAAAGGGGTTTTCTGACAGCGCAGGGTTAATTCCAGAAAAATGGGGATTGTTAATTATCCCCAAAACTCAATATAAATCATGAATATAACCCTTATATGATGCAAATAACATGGAATAACATGTAATAAAATGTAAAGTTCATGTATGCATTTTACATGCATCAACATCCCCAAGCTTAACCCATGCTCGTCCCGAGTATGAAGGTGATAAAACTAACATGGACTTTGCATTTTAATACTATCAATGGATATCAAAGGTGATTACTATTGCTACATAAGTCAAATGATTCATTCTTCAAAGGAATAACAATATGCAAGATAAATTATGAAGTGATATCAAATACTCAATGTAAAGATGTTCAATGATAAATTCACAAAGTGTAACATAGAAGAAAGTACTATGGACCAAATGTATGCATAATGAAAAGTAAAAACATCCTATGGTGGTCATAGAGTACTTCTTATGAAAACTGAATATAAAAGGTGGACACTTTGGATAGATAAATAAGTAGAGGTAAAGCATGAATAAGTTTCATCTAACTTCCAAACACTTCTACTTAAGTTAATGCTTGCAATGTGGTAGTCATTGGTGTGGAGCTCTCATTACCCCTATCATAGCATCTTGAATGATTAATGTTTAAAGTGAAAGCAAATATGAGTGGTGTGCTTGACAATGTATTGGTTGAATGTCTCATGTCCCTTGAATACAAGTACCTACACCATGTGTTACTCACTTTGGTCCACAAAGTAAATTCAAATAAAGGTCATTGCAAGTAATAATAGTATCATCAAGAACTGCACTGGGGTACCTCTTGCCCCTTGACATGAACAAGCCCATGTCAAAACAACAAGACAAACAGACAATGAACAATCTCAGCACTCTTTTATTTACTATGGGTATAGCTTTTTATTATGAGGTGCATCACTGAATGAACATTATGGTTATGCTGTAAATTTCCACCATGAATGATGCATGGCTTAGATTAGCGGCCCAGGCATTTCTCTAACCATTTATACAAACTCTTTGAACTTACTAAGTATCCACATTCATTTCACCCATGATAGGCATCCATAAACAAAAGTACATGACATCAACTAAATATAAATAAGTGCAATGTTGAAAGCTTGCCATGTGACAGCACATATGGGCTAACTCCCAACCAAAACAATTGTCAAGCCCACAACTTCATAATTTTAATCACAATGGTTCATGCTTATTAAATGCAATAAAAGTAAATTGTGCATCAAGTTCGTGAGAGCTTTTAACCAATTTTTCCCATGACAATCAATAACATAAGCATTTAAATTCAGAAATGTAGATAACACAATATAACATGATAAACATACTTGGAATAGCATAAAGCTAATAGGTAGATATGGTGGACTCACTGGAAAAACTTTGGTTGAAGGTGTTGGGAAACAAGCTTTTTACTTGTTGTAATTTTTGGGCTAGCAATAGGGAGAAAGTTGACCATCTAAATGCATGCATAAGTGTCCATAGAACTAATCAATCCATGTTAAACCAAGTAAAGTTAAAATTCAACATCTAAACATGGTAAAAGATAGCTCTTGACAACACACTTGCAAATTAACATTCATTCAAAGCACATGAATTATGCAACTATATGTATCTTTTAAAATCAACTCAAACATCCCTATCCCAATATATTTAATAGCATCCAACATAATTCAACCCAAACTTCCAGTAGCTCTCTCATATATAAATGATAGTGGTGGTCTTATAAAAATCAAACCGAAATAACAAAAGCAAAAAAAAACAGACGCTCCAAGTTTATACGATAAAGTGCTTTGATCGAAAAACAGAAGTTAGACGTGTGCAAACCGAGAGTGTGTTGGTCTAGTGGGGTTGTCTTGACATCCCCAAGCTTATGGTCTTCACCATCCTTGGATAGCTCTTGGTGCAGCTCCTCTAATCCCTGTGAAAAAACTTCAAAACACCGTTTCTCCCATTTCTTTTCTGTGGGGTGATATTAGTAGTGATAAACAAATAGGTTCCTTGCTGCATAAAATCCTTAGGCAAAAATTCATATGAATGTCCAGAGAGTATATAATGTTGTATGCCTACTCATAAACTCAATTGAATCAAAAAGATTCAAGCAAAAAGCTCAAAGAATGCATCAAACAATATCAAGACAGAATCTGTCCAGAAAAACAGCAGCAGCAAAACGCATTTTTCTACCCTACTTAAACTCGTCAGAAAAATCTAAAAAATCACGTGTACAGAGGATGAAAAGTTGAAGCTACAGTTCAAATTACAGCTCAATCGGAGTTACAGATAAAAAATGAAAAATCAAACCGTGCACAGACTTCGTGCAGGCAGAAAACTCTCCGAAAATGAATAGCAACTTTTCAAACCCAAAATAGGTAAAACTTGGTTCTTTATTAAAAATCCCAGAAACAAAACTAACAAACTACTCTCTTGTTACAGCAAGAGGACTCAAAGAAAATCTCAAACAAAAACAACCGGGTTGCCTCCCGTAAAGCGCTTTCTTTATAGCCATATAGCTAGGCTTACTTACTTGATAATCAAAGGGGACGTAGCTCATGAGGGAGCTTGAACCTTGGTGTGTCCCTCTTCCTTGGGAAGTGTTCCATGCTCTTCTTGTGTGGAAACTGAAACTTCACATTCCCTTCCTTTGAATCAATAATGGCACCTGTAGTACGAAGAAAAGGTCTTCCCAAAATAATAGGACTAGAGGTTTTATTCCCCATGTCCATGATTAGAAAATCAACAGGCACAAAAGTCATGTGTAACTCTACCATAACATCACTTACTTTTCCTAGAGCATGTCTAATGGAATCATCAGCAAGTGCAAGTTCAATAGAGCATTTCTCAATATTTTTAAGTTCAAGGACTTCATATAGTTCTTTAGATAATATAGAGACACTAGATCCTAGATCTAAAATGGCATGGTGTGTCTCTTTTCCAATGGTTACTAGTACCTTAGGGATCCAGATATCCCCAAGCTTAGGTGGTATCATAGCTTCTTGATTGTACCTAGCAATCTTTTTTTTAAGACATGATTAGCAATATAGGAACCAAAACCAGCTGGTTAATATTAACAGAAGGATCACTTGCAAATTTTTGTAAGATAGAAATTAATTCATGCAAGCTACACTTCTCTAAATCAACAAATGGTTCCTTAACTTCACTAAGCATTTTAACTTCCTCAACTTTCTTCTCTTTCACAACCATAATAGTTTCCTTAGCAGGGAGTACTTCCCCACTTCTAGTCTTTTTCTCAACATGCATAGAATTGACCAGTTCGTTTCTATGTTGCCAAACTTTAAAAAGGGGATAATATTTCCTAAGGAATGCCTTTTCTAGTTCTCTCCAAGTTTTAACTTCAGCAAGGGGTAATGAATATATCCACTCTTTTGCCTCTCCTCTAAGTGAGAAAGGAAATAACTTCAGTTTTAAGACATTACTTTCAACATTTTTAAACTTTTGCATGTCACAGATTTCAATAAAATCATGAAGATGCATAGAGGCATCCTCAACAGCACTACCACCAAATTGTTCCCTAGTTATCAAGTTTAACAAACTAGGACTAACTTCATAGCTCTCAGCAGTAATCTCAAGTGTGGTGATAGGCTTAGCAATAAATTGATCATTAGGAGTGTTTGTGCAGTCACACAATTTAGTTCTATCTCCCATTTCAACAAGTTTTTATGTGTTTTTAATTTTTTAAGCAAAACTGAAAGTAAAATGACACTAATGCAACTCGAAATAACAAATGCAACACAAAAAATGCAAAACTGAATATAAATATGCAAACCGAAATATAAAGATGATATGCAAGACAAGAACAAAACAAAATAAAATGATTGTAGGTAAAGATAGATAAGATGATGCTCACGTAGGTGCAACCTCCCCAAGCTTAGGTTGTTACACAAGTTGGTGATGAAGTTGACACTATGTGAGTGATCCTTGGATAAACCTTTCAGCTATGGTTCCCCGGCAACGGCGCCAGAAAATGTCTAGATACCCAATGATGCTATTATGACGGTCTTGATGGCCCTTCACGTAGTTACCTGCGTAAAAAAAGTAAATGGGTTAGGTTGAGACTCCAAGTGCAGAGTGTATGTAGTAGTGGAAGATAGTTTTCCCCACGAGGGGTGACTCGAGGGTTTAATATCGAACTCTCGGGGAACCAGTATTTCAGGTGTTATCTCCTTATCCTTCTCTTGAGAACCTGCAACAAAATAAATTGGTTTGTACCCTCAACCTCACCAAGTGGTTGTCAAGCACAAGGTGTGAGAATGATAATAAAATAAATATGCAAACAGTAGTAAATATGCAATGATGGTAAAATAAATATGCAATGATTGGGGAAACAATGATAAATGATATTTTTGGGTTTTTTATGATGAATGCAAGATGTAAAAGTATTTTTGTATTTTCGGATTTAATAATGGCAGCAAACAAAAGTGGTGATAAAAGTGTTGGAAAGGTGTTTCTTATGATTAAAAATGGACCGGGGTTCATGGTTTCACAAATGCACTCTCTCTTGATAACGTGGTAGACAATGGAACACTAAAATTAACATGAAAGATGGCAAGACATGGTTTGACAAGTTATTAATAATATGGGCATCACGTCCTAACATAGAGATCTCAAGTATAAGTTGTTCTCTCTCTTATGCTCCACCAAGATGCGAACTAAATCATAACACCTTAGTAATTAAGATAAATCAGAGCATAGCAATAAGTTCAATGACATGAAGTTAAAATAAGAACATGCTAGATCTAGTCATGGAGGTAGTGGCCAAGGTCACATCCACTCTCCGGTAGCATGGTATTTTTGTTTATCCCTAGCGAGGCAACAAAGTAAGGTAGAAAACTCAAGTGGATCGCAGAACTATCTGTCACGTTCACTGCACTAGCCACCCCCCGTTACTCCAACTAATGCACACGTTCCCCCTCACACGCTCTCATAAACATGCTTGATCATGACAAGTAAATAAGAACGGGGTACATAATATGCATCTACTTTCATAACTGAAACAAAACCATTGCAATCTCAAACATATATTAACTCAAAATAAAGATCCACCACAAAGGAATTACATAGATGACCGTAATCATGTTCAGCAGCTCATACGGTACTAATTAGTGAAGCTCATAGAGAGGAGAGATACATAAGTTACTTCCACAAACCCATAGTCCAGGGGTGGACTACTCCCTCTTCATCATGGTGTCGGTGGAGATGTTGTTGGAGGAGAAGGAGACCACGCCGGCAGCGCCCCGCCGGAGTTTTCCCCCTCCAATCTTCAGCTCCAGGTCTCTGTTTCGTGGTTTCTGTGTTTCGGCGGCGCTCCCTTTCGCGAAAGCCCTAGGGGGTCTATATATAGTCGTTTTTAGGTCAAGACAAAGTTTCGGGAAGAAGGATCGACGGCAGCGGAGGCCCGAGGGCCAGGATGAGGGGTCCCACGCGGTCAGGGAATCTGGCCGCGTGGGCCCACTTGTTTTGGCCTTCTGGTCTCCGTTTCTTCGATTCCTTTGCGCCTAAGTTTCGTTCCTTCCAAAAAAAGTGATCCCCATAAAATTTCAGGTCATTTGGACGTCGTTTGGTCGCCTGAAACGTAAAAATATAGAAAAAGGGATTTTCTGACAGTGCAGGGTTAATTCCAGAAAAATGGGGACATTGTTAATTATCCCCAAAACTTAATATAAATCATGAATATAACCCTTATATGATGCAAATAACATGGAATAACATGTAATAAAATGTAAAGTTCATGTATGCATTTTACATGCATCAGCGTGCCCCCGAGAAAGAGGTATTCCCGCAACCTCAGCCCGGCGAGCATGCGTGCTTCGCCAATTTCTTGACTCGGGGGTTCTCCTTCCCTCTCCACGACTTTGTTCGTGGATTGCTGTATGCGTATGGGGTGCAGATACACGATCTGACCCCGAACGGCGTCCTCCACATTGCCTGCTTCGTCGTCTTGTGCGAGTGCTTCCTGGAAGTGCACCCGCATTGGGGCTTGTGGAAGACCATCTTCAACGTCAAGAGGAATGCAGGTGCTGGTGGCACCTATCCACTTGGCGGCTTCGGCATCCAGGTTCGTGATGAAACTTCCTACTTCGCGCTGAAGCAGGTCGAGTCCGCCCAAGGCTGGCGGAAGAAATGGTTCTACATCCGCGTCGAGCAGGAGGGCTTCCCCGAGTTCGTGGCTAACAAGCCTCTGAGGAAATCGAACGCTTAGGCGCTCATGTTGTGGAGTGCGGACATGGTGGAAGTGGCGCCCTTGCTGAAGACGATCTCTGAGCTGATGAAGACTGCGGGCAAAGAGGTGACAGGCGTCCACCTTATTGCTACTTTTCTGAAGAGGCGCGTGCAGCCGCTACGCATTCGAGACCACCCGATGTGGGAGTTCCAGGGCGCGAATGACTCCTCTCGCCTGACGAAGGAGGAGCGGTCGAAGAAGGAAGTCGAAAACGCGGTGCGGTCTGTGACCAGCATCAAGGCCACCGAGGCCTGCAACGTCGACTGCCCAGTGAAGCCATTAGGGGTTGAGAACCCACTGCCTGAGGTGAGATTCGACTTGCTTTTTGTTTGTATTTTCTTCATGTCACTGTTGTGCTAAGCAGTTGTGATTGCTTTGGCAGGGCCACCCGATTCTAACTTGTCTTCCACCTCTGCCCGAGAATGGAACGACTTTTGAGGTGGAATTTCCTGAGGTTGAGCCACCCGACGAGGATTTCTCCATTCCCTCCGCGAGCACCTCACCCGAAGAGGAGGTGGAGGAGATGGAGCAGGATTATGAAGATGAGCAGCCGCTCAAGCGTCAACGGCGGGACAAGGCGAAGGCTGTTGCAGAGGACTCGTCGTCCCAGAGGATGGAGCTGGAAGACGATGACGATTCGGGTTCCTCGTCGCCAAGTGTGAAGGACCCGATGGAGGTTGTTCCTCTGAACACAGCGCCTCCCACCAAGGCTGGTGATACATCAAAGTTTGGTGGTTGTTTCGACTTCGACTCCCTCGTCGATGAAGACGAGGAAATAAGGTAAGCACCTTTGTAGTTGTTAAGATCTCTGTCGTTCTTGTTGTGCGATTGCGTGAGTTGAAAACTTGATGTATAGCGCTGGGCATGGCACGGGTGTGTCTCCTCCGCCTGTCCTGGAGTGGACCGGCTCCGACTGGTGCAGAGTCGCAGCTGACCCTGCTCGAGGTTGTGCCTGTGGCGGCTCCGGCGGCCGCTACTAAAGTCGTGAAGCCTTCGGCTCCGCCGGCTCCGGAAGCGCACGCTCCATCTTCTTCAGGTGATGTGTCGCTGCATGAGCACGTAAGTGTCTTCTGGTCTTCGAGATTATCGGGTGCGCGACAGCGCTCCCGATGGGAGTAGCCCCCGAGGCTATGTGCAAATAGTATAGTTGGGCATAGGCTCAAAGTCATGAATTTTCTTGTGTCTTGTAGCCCTTCTGCCGCGGCCTCCTGGAATAAGGTGCAGCCTATGTCCGGATGGAGGAGGAGAGGGACCAGCTTCACGCTGCTCTAGAGTAGTCTGAGCGTAAGTGACATTTTGGTTTTTGTTTGGTTATCTTCCACTTAAGCCGCAGTTTCGGTTAAAAACTTCATGATTCCTGCAGGTGACGCTGTGTCTCGGGTGCGAGAGCTGGAGAAGAAACTCGAAGCCCAATGCCTTGATGCTGAGCGGAAGCTGAAGGAAGCCAAAGGCCGAGAGGATGCCATCCTGCAGCGCGGGAAGACACAGATTGAGCGCTTGCTAGCACTGGCCCATGTTTTGGGAGGTAAGACCTTATTCCCAAGTGTTGTTTGCTTGAAGCTTGATCTTCCAATTCGTTTGAACTCGTACTTGAATTGTGTTGTGCGCAGATGCCTTTGGGGTAGTGCCATCTACGGGGGCGACTAGTGACAACGTCCCGCTGGACCAGGCCGTCAGTGCGTTCAATGCCATGTGCGCTCATGCGAAGGATGCGCTCGCCAAATCGACTGGTGCTCTTGTTGCGGTGCACAAGAACATCTTTTCGCGGGAGGCGCCACCCGCGACTGTTGATGGTACGTGGCTTGGGATCTTCCACCACGGCAGACTTCACTCGCGCCCAAACGGTACGTGGCTCGGAGTCCACATTCAAGCTGTTGCTGGGTCATGGTATTGTGGGTGACTTCGAGAAGGTCGTAGCTAACTTTCCGCGGAGACCCGATGGAAGAATTGCTCCCCTGAGCTCGGTGAAGGAAACAGCGGCGCGACTGGCGGAGGACATGGTGGCCATGATGGAGCGGCGTGCCGCGAAAGTCGCTACCCGCACGGCTAGGTCTAAGTCGGAGTCGACGTCATAGGCTGTAGCTTTAGCTTCCGTGTTTCATTTGCCTTGTAATGAACCCATGCAACTCGACTATCAATATATGTCCGCGTGTGGTCTTTCAGTCCATAGTTGTTTGAATGTTCTGTCGGGGCCTAGCCCCCGAGTGTGTTGCTTGTGTTGGTTCTTTGTATTCAGCCGTCTCATGTTGATGAATTTGCTTTTGGGCAGCCCGAGGCACCTGATGCTCCTGGTGATTCTCCCTCCGTGAGCACGTAGCCTCCTCCGGCCGCTCGGAGCAGAAATGATGAGGCCAGGCACAAAAGTCATATGTAACTCTACCATAACATCACTTACTTTTCCCAAAGCATGTTTAATAGAGTCATCAGCAAGTGCTAGTTCAATAGAGCATTTTTCAAGATTTTTCAATTCAAGCACTTCATATAGTTCTTTAGATAAAACAGAGACACTAGATCCTAGATCAAGTATGGCATGGTGTGTCTCTTTTCCAATAGTTACTAGTACTTTAGGTATCCACATATCCCCAAGCTTAGGTGGTATCATAGCCTCTTGGTTCTACCTAGCAATCTTTTCTTTCAAGACATGATTAGCAATATAAGAACCAAAACCTGCTTGGTTAGTGTTGATGGAAGGATCACTTGCAAATTTTTGTAAGATAGATATTAATTCATGCAAGCTACAATTTTCTAAGTCAAGCAAAGGATCCTTGACTTCATTAAGCATTTTAACTTCCTCAACTTCAACCTCTTTCATTACCCCAATAGATTCTTAGCAACTCTCTCTTGCTCATGAATGTGTTCCCAAGACTTATTGATAACCTCTTGGCAATATTTTATTGTTTCCTCATGTTTTTGGGCTGTAATGATGCTCTTTAATGATGAGACTTCCTTAGTAAGCTGATCTACCCTTTCAAACAAAGCATCTTGTTTTTCAAACTTAGAGATAAATTCCTTATTAAGCTCTTTTTGGGTAGATATAAAAGATCTAATGGTGTTTTCCAAGTCACTAGAAACATTACCACTAGAAGCATATTTATTTGGCACATATGGGGGTTTATTATAAGAGTTATAATTGTTGTTACCATACCCATTATTACCATAGTTCCTAATGAAGTTGACATCAATATTTTCAGAATTGTTACCAACTAGTTCTTGCAAAGGAACATTTTCAACACTAGGTTTATTAAGCAAAGCAAGAATAGTATCCATTTTAGATGACAAATCATTAGTTTCTTCAATAGAGTTCACTTTCTTAGAAGGATTAGGTGCCCTATCAGTATGCCATTGACTATAGTTTTGTAAAATGCTTTCCAATATATTTTTAGCTTCTACTATAGTCTTACTCATAAAAGCACCTCCAGCAGCAGAATCAAGTATGTTTCTAGACATGTAGTTTAAACCATTGTAGAAAGAGTGTAATATGGTCCATTCATTAACTCCATGTGAGGGACAAGTTCTAAGCATAAGTTTTATCCTATCCCAAGCCATAGCAACATGTTCATTTTCATTTTGCCTAAAAGAAAGGATGTTGTTTCTATTTTGCAAAATTTTAACAGGGGGATAATATTTCTTAATGAAAGCTTCTTTTAGATCATCCCAAGAATTAATACTACCAGATGGCAAGGAATGCAACCACTCTTTAGCTTTTCCTCTAAGTGAAAAAGGAAATAACTTCAGTTTTAGGATATCACTTTCCACATTTTTAAACTTTTGCATGTCACATATTTCAACAAAGTCATGAAGATGCATAGAGGCATCCTCCATAGCACTACCACCAAATTGTTCCCTAGTTATCAAGTTCAACAAACTAGGACTTACTTCATAACTCTCAGCATTTATCTTAGGTGTGGCAATAGCTCTCGTGATAAATTGATCATTAGGAGTGTTTGTGTAGTCACACAACTTAGTTCTTTCTCCCATTTTAGCAAGTTTTTTTTGGTATTTTTAATTTTTTATGCAAAACTGAAATAAATATGATATGATATGCAATGACACTAACAAAACAAATAAATTGCTTTGTAAGTAAAGATGGATAAGATGGTGCTCACGTAGGTGCAACCTCCCCAAGCTTAGGTGTTAGCACAAGTTGGTGACGTTGACTTTGTTGTGAGATGAATGCGATGATGCACACCCTTGGATAAATCTCTCAGCTACGATTCCCCGGCAACGGCGCCAGAAAACGTCTTGATGGTCCCGAAGAGCAAGGCTTGATACCTGCAAAAGTAAACGGGATTAGGTTGAGACTCCAAGTGCAGAGTGTATAGTAAGTGGAAGACAGTTTTCCCCACGAGGGGTGACTCGAGGGTTTAATATCGAACTCTCGGGGAATCTGAAGTGGTAGATTTATCTTCTTATCCTTCTTTTGGTTACCTACAAAACAAGGTTAGATGTTTTGGTCCTCAACCTCACCTGTGGTTGTCAAGCACAAGGTGTAAGAATGATATCAGGATAGTTATGCAATGCAAACAAGAAATAAATATGCAATGATGGTGGATGCAATGATAAATGATATTTTTGGGTTTTTGAATGATGTATGCAAGATGAAAAGTATTTTTGTATTTTCGGATTTAATGATGGCTGAAAATAGAAAAGTGGTATATGGTGTTGGAAAGGTGTTTCTTATGATTAAAAATGGACTGGGGTTCATGGTTTCACAAATGCACTCTCTCTTTATAAAGTGGTAGACAATGGAACACACACAGTTAACATATGAGATTGCAACACAGGGTTTGATAACAAGTTACTTAATATATGGGCATCACGTCCTAACATAGAGATCTTTTGGTTATTAACCTCTCTTATACTCCACCAAGATGCGAACTAAATCATAACACCTCAGTAATTAAGATAACTCAGAGTATAGCATTAAGTATCATGACATGAAGTGAAAATAAGAACATGCTAGATCTAGTCATGGAGTAGTGGCAATGGTCACGCCCACATCCCCGGTAGCATGGTATTTTAGTTTATCCCTAGTGAGGCAACAAAGTAAGGTAAAGATACCAAAGTGGATCGCAGAACTTTCTCTCACGTTCACTGCACTAGCCACCCCCCGTTACTCCAACTAATGCACACGTTCCCCCACACACGCTCTCATAAACATGCTTGATCAAAACAAGTAGACAAGAACGGGGTACATAATATGCATCTATACTCATAACTGAAACAAACATTGCAATCTCAAACATATATTAACTCATAAAGATCCACCACAAAGGTATTACAACGGTGACCGTAATCATGTTCAGCAGCTCATACGGTGCTAATTAGTGAAGCTCAAGAGAGGAGAGATACATAAGTTACTTCCACAAACCCATAGTCCAGAGGTGGACTACTCCCTCTTCATCATGGAGACGGTGGAGAAGTCGATGGAGAAGATGGAGACCACGCCGGCAGCGCCCCGCCGAGTTTTCCCCCTCCAATCTGCAGCTCCTGATCTCCGTTTCGGTGTTTCTGTGTTTGTGCGGCGCTCCTTCCAGAGAACGTCGGGGGACCTTTTTTATAGGCGTTTTTAGGTCAAGACGATGTCGGTGGAGAAAGATCGAAGGCAACGGAGCCACGAGGGCCAAACGGGTGGGTCCCACGCGGCTACAGTACCTGGCCGCGTGGGCCACCCCCTTTTGGTCCTCGGACCTCCGTTTGTTCGCTTCCTTCGCCCACAGGTTTTCTTCCTTCCAAATATTGACGCCCGTAAATTTCCAGGTGATTTCGTTGACGTTTGGGTCCCTGAAACATTAAAATAAGAAAACGGGGTTTTCTGCCTGTGCAGGGTTAATTCCATAAAAATAGGAAATAAATGAATATTCCCAAAAATCATTATAAAACATTGATATAACCCTTATATGATGCAAATATGATTGGAATATAAGCAATTAAAGTGCAAAGTTCATGTATGCATTTTACATGCATCACCCGGTGATTGCGTGGATCACACGTTCGCTGGGGGACCCCAAGAGGAAGGTATGAAGCAGTGTAGCAGCAGTTTCCCTCAGTATGAAACCAAGGTTTAATCGACCAGTAGGAGAAAGAAATCACTTCTGAAGGTTGTTGGTGGCGCCGTTACTCGATCACCAATATGGAATCTGCACACAACACAATCAAACTACTTTGCCCCAACGAAACAGTGAGGTTGTCAATCTCACCGGCTTGCTGAAAACAAAGGATTAAACGTATGGTGTGGAAAACAGTAGTAAATTGCAGAGAATGAAAAGGAACAATGTTTGCAGTTGGTTGTATTATCAGTGTAAAAGAATGGACCGGGGTCCACAGTTCACTAGTGGTGTCTCTCCATAAAAGATAACTAACATGCTGGGTGAACAAATTACAGCTGGGCAATTGACAAAATATTGAGCGCATGACAATGCATATATATGACATGATGATTACTATGATATTCATGTGGGCATTACGACAAAATACATAGACCGTTATCCAACAGCGTCTATGACTAATAATCCACCGCCAGGTTGTCATACCGAGTTCCCCGTTGGTATTAAGTTGCAAGCAACGGATAATTGCATTAAGTAATGTGCGTAAAGTAAAAAAATGCATTAGACCTAACGGCGCACCCTTAAGCTAAGCATCGGTTATTTTATCCCTAGTGGCAACAGCACATCCACAATCTTAGAAGTTATTGTCACTCTCCCAGATTACCGGAGGCATGAACCCACTATCTAGCATAAATACTCACTCTTGGAGTTACAAGCATCTACTTGGCCAAAGCATCTACTAGTAACGGAAAGCATGCAAGATCATAAATAACATATAAGATAGATTGATAATCAACTTGACATAGTATTCAATATTCATCGGATCCCAGCAAACACAACATGTAGCATTACAATAAGATGATCTTGATCATGATAGGCAGCTCACAAGATCTAAACATGATAGCATAAAGTGGAGAGACAACCATCTAGCTACTGCCATGGACCCGTAGTCCAAGGATGAACTACTCACGCATCACTCCGGAGGCAGGCATGGTGATGTAGAGCCCTCCGGTGATGATTCCCCTCTCCGGCAGGGTGCCGGGAAGAGCTTCTGAACCCTCCCGAGCTAGGGTTGACGGCGGCGGCGTCTCTGGAACTTTTCGTGGATAATGGCTCGGGTATTTAGGGTTTTCGCGTCGGGAGGAATAAATAGGCGAAAGGGCGGCGGCTGCGGAGCCACGAGGGCCCCACACCACCCCACGGCGCGGCAGGGCCCGCGGGCCCCATGGTGTGGGTGCCACGTGGCCCTCCTCGTCTCTCCTCTGGACTCCGTGTTCGTGTTGGAAAAATAGGAGGTTCTGTCCAAGTTTCGTCCAATTCCGAGAATATTTCCAGACTAGCTTTTCTGGAATACAAAAAAGCAGAAAACAGGAACTGGCACTGTGGCATCTTGTTAATAGGTTAGTCCCAGAAAATGCATAAAAATGCTATGAAGTGTATATAAAACATGTAACAATTGGTATAATATCAACATGGAACATCAGAAATTATAGATACGTTTGAGACGTATCAAGCATCCCCAAGCTTAGTTCTACTCGTCCTCGAGTAGGTAAAACGATAAAAACAAAATAATTTCTGAGGTGACATGCTACAATCATAATCTTGATCAAATAGTATGTAAAGCACATGTTATGAATGAAGTGATCCAGGTCAATGGTCTATAGTTTGCTAGCAAGTAGATAATGAGCAAACAACTGAATCATATAAGCAAAAACTTTTCATGAATAGTACTTTCGAGACAAGCATCAAAGAGTTTTGCATAAGAGTTAACTCATAAAGCAATAGATTCTAAGTAAAAGGTATTTAACCAACACAAAGGAAGATTTAAGTTTCAGCAATTGCTTTCAACTTTCAACATATATATCTCATGGATATTTGTCAACACAAAGCATATAATAAGTGCAATATACGAGCATATAAAAATTGTTGCACCAAAGTTGACACTAGTGTTTGCTTCTAAGATAGAAAGAAGTAGGAAAACTGACTCAACATAAAAGTAAAAGAAAGGCCCTTCGCAGAGGGAAGCAGGGATTAAATCATGTGCTAGAGCTTTTTAAGTTTTTGAAATCATATAGAGAGTAAAAATAAGTTTTGAGAGGTGTTTGTTAATTGTCAACGAATCAGAAAATGGAAAGTACAATATGACCCCTGCCAACCAGACTTTTAAGAGCGGCTCCCATGAAGGACGTTATTTCTACCAGCAAGGCAGATCATCCCTCTTTCTCTTTTGTTTACACATGCAGATATTTCACTGTTTGTCATTGCTTGACTGATAAATCAGGGCAAAAATGTGAAGAGAATTAAGCGGTTAAAGTTGTAATTAATTGGGACTGGGCACCCCATTTGCCAGCTCTTTTTGCAAAATTAATGGATAAGCGGATGTATATGCCGCTAGTCCGGTGGTAAAGTCTGTTTGACAGTTGACATAAAGACATCCACCCCGTCCTCATGAGCTTGGTAAACATTGACACAAAATAGGAGTAATAAAGTTTGAATAGTTTAAAGGTAGC
Source organism: Poa pratensis (assembly GCA_947311845.1). Classification (NCBI taxonomy): domain Eukaryota; kingdom Viridiplantae; phylum Streptophyta; class Magnoliopsida; order Poales; family Poaceae; genus Poa; species Poa pratensis. The sequence continues at coordinate 76,663,729 of CAMZMU010000034.1, read as the reverse complement.
ACATGAAAAATTTACTTGGAATGGCAAGGAAATACCACATATAGGTAGTTATGGTGGACACAGATGGCATGGATTTTGGCTCAAGGTTTTGGATGCACGAGAAGCATTCCCTCTCAGTACAGAGTTTAGGCTAGCAAGGTTATTTGAAGCAAACACAGGATATCAACCGACACAGCAAGACTTATATGAAAACATATTGCAAGCATTATAAGACTCTACACTGTCTTCCTTGTTAACCAAACCCTTTTACTAGAAAATATCTAGACCTTAGAGATACCAATCATGCAAACCAAATTTCAACGAGCTTTACGGTAGTTCTTCATTAATAGGTTTTAACTACATGATACAAAAGCTTAAACATGAACTACTTGATAACTCAAAACAATTGACAAGTATCAAATTATCCAATACAGTGATCTACAAGAATATGTAAGCTTTTTCCATTATACCATCTACCACATGCAACATTTTCTGTTCCAACCAAACACCAATCAATTTATTTCAACATAAACTCTCCAAACAATTATAAGTGAAGCAAGAGAGTACTTTCTTTAAAAGAACTAACAGCTCTGAATAAGAGATGCATGCAAAACAGGAGCTAAAAGCATAGCAATAGCTAGATAAGAATACTCAACAAGTATAAGTGAAGAATAGGAGTATTCATATGAAAAAGCGGAGCGTGTCTCTCTCCCAATCAAGAATGCTGGGGTCCAATCAAGTTGACCATAAGAAAAATAAAATACTGAAAATAAAAACACACAGACGCTCCAAGTAAAGCACATATGATGTGAAAGAATTAAACAAATGCATTAGACCTAACGGCGCACCCTTAAGCTAAGCATCGGTTATTTTATCCCTAGTGACAACAGCACATCCACAATATTAAAAGTTATTGTCACTCTCCCAGATTACCGGAGGCATGAACCCACTATCTAGCATAAATACTCACTCTTGGAGTTACAAGCATCTACTTGGCCAAAGCATCTACTAGTAACGGAAAGCATGCAAGATCATAAATAACATATAAGATAGATTGATAATCAACTTGACATAGTATTCAATATTCATCGGATCCCAGCAAACACAACATGTAGCATTACAATAAGATGATCTTGATTATGATAGGCAGCTCACAAGATTTAAACATGATAGCATAAAGTGGAGAGACAACCATCTAGCTACTGCCATGGACCCGTAGTCCAAGGATGAACTACTCACGCATCACTCCGGAGGCAGGCATGGTGATGTAGAGCCCTCCGGTGATGATTCCCCTCTCTGGCAGGGTGCCGGGAAGAGCTTCTGAACCCTCCCGAGCTAGGGTTGACGGCGGCTGCATCTCTGGAACTTTTCGTGGATAATGGCTCGGGTATTTAGGGTTTTCGCGTCGGGAGGAATAAATAGGCGAAAGGGCGGCGGCTGCGGAGCCACGAGGGCCCCACACCACCCCACGGCGCGGCAGGGGGGCCCACGCGGCCCCATGGTGTGGGTGCCACGTGGCCCTCCTCTGTCTCTCCTCTGGACTCCGTGTTCATGTTGGAAAAATAGGAAGTTCTGTCCAAGTTTCGTCAAATTCCGAGAATATTTCCAGACTAGCTTTTCTGGAATACAAAAACAGCAGAAAACAGGAACTGGCACTGTGGCATCTTGTTAATACGTTAGTCCCAGAAAATGCATAAAATGCAATGAAGTGTATATAAAGCATGTAACAATTGGTATAATATCAACATGGAACATCAGAAATTATAGATACGTTTGAGACGCATCACCCGGCTGGCGGCGGCGGCGGCGGTTTGTCTCTCCCCGCGCCAGGTTCGGTTGGAGGCGGGATTCCCTTTCCTAGCGGCGGTGCTCCTCTTGCGGCGGCGGTCCAGCTCCGGTCGGGAGGTGGCGTCACGGCGGCGGCACGCGCAGGGCTGCGGGGCGGCGTAGCGGCGGTGACGAGGTCCAGCGGTGTGCGGCGCCGGTTGTGCCCTACTGCCCAGATCTGGGCCCGTCGTGCCCTATCTGGGTCGGGCGGGCCGGGTCGACCTGAGATCCTTTCTGCAGTTGGAGGCGAGGTTGAGAATACAGGGGCAGTGGCAACGGCGGCCGACCTTGTTACAGCGTGGCGGCGAGCTTCACGGGCCCGTTATGGGCCCGATTGGACCTATTAGGATTGGTGTGCCCGTGGGGATTTACGAGCCTGCTGGGCCCGGCCGGACCTGACGGGACTGGTATGCTCGGCTGCCGCGTCCGGTCAACTACCGTCCTCGGCGGTGGAGGTTGTTCCCTCCCGTCCGGTACTACTGACCGCGGTTCATACTTCTCCTCACCTCCTTCTTGCAGATCTCGTGGCGGCTACTTCTGTGAGACGATGATTGTGGCTTCGGGATCGTTTGGGCGCATGTTGCTGGCCGGCTAGTCTGGTGGTGTCGAGCCTTGTCCTCGCGGGGCTCCTGTGCTACCGATCGTCCGGGTGGTGGATGGGTTTTTCGAGAGAAATCCTTGTTGGTTCGTCCGACACCGACGTGGTGCCACCTTCGGGTGACATCTTTCCTTCCTGAAGGGTGTAAAAATTTCGGATATATTCAATACATTTTATGCTAGCACAAAAAGTCACGTGAAGAAAAAATTGTGACCTGTGCAAAAAAGACAAATCCGGACACTCCAAAATGGTTTTATACAAGACATTTCTTTTGTCTTTTTTCCACAGGTCGCAAAAAATGTTTTTTCTCCAAGAATTTTTTTGTGCTGACACAAAATGTTCTAATGTGTATCTGAGTTTTTTCTATAATTTTTTGACATTTTGAAAAAAACTTAAAAAAAATTACATAATAGGTTCATCTGCACCTACTACTCAAAACGCCGCCTCCCATCTATCCCTTGGTCATAGGTGTACATGCACCTATTGTACGAAAATCATTTTTCAAAATATCAAAAAATTCTAATTAAATTTTTTGGATATACATCAGAATATTTTATATTAGCACAAAGAGTTTCGTGAAGAAAATATATTTTTTGCGGGCTGTGCAAGAGTTTCGTGAAGAAACGATATTTTTTGCGGGCTGTGCAAAATAAAGACAAATCCGGATGCATCAAAATGACTTTATACGCGACATTTTTTTGTCTTTTTTGCACATGTCACAAAAAATGTCTTTTCTTTGCGAAACTTTTTGTGCTAACGTAAAATGTTGTGATGTATGTCCAAATTCTTATTTAGAGTTTTTTTACATTTTATAAAAAATAAAAATGTTTTACATGATGGGTGCATCTAGACTTATGACCCGAAACGCCTTCTTTCATTCTGTGTTTTCTTCTTTGCCGAGAGCCAAACAGAAGGTTCATGGCAAACCGCGGTGTATAACGGCCAAGGTTATAAAAACATGATTAATAAGCTCGCTTAGAAATTGAGCGGAGCAAAACGTTAACGCTCAACTACGATTAAAGATGCGCTTAGACAAAACGTTCAATTCGCGCCTAGCGCTTAATTGAACCTTGATAACAACATGTCTCCACCAATTTACCTAGTGCAATATTTAGCCATGAGTTTTTTATGGATTTGCCGTGAGCATTGTTTTGCCATGAGATTTTTCTTAGATTTTCCGTGTATTCTTGATGGCCTAAACACTCACGGCAAATTGCCAGACACTTGGTGAACGTCTTGTTTCCTGTAGTATATGCTGTCAAACTTGAGAGTGGTGTTTTGCCTCCTGAGGTCATAAGCTCATGTTAGAATTAAAAAAATTGAACAAAATAGTAAAGATTTCAAAAAATTGAAACAAATTAGAGATGAACATGTATGAATGTTTTACATCTGTGTCAAGTTTTGTGATGAAAAGATATGTGTGGTTCTTTGTGCGAAAAAACAAAATAAGTGATCCAAAATGATATTTTTTTGAATCCCATTCTGGTCACTAAATTTGTTATTTTTGCACATAGCACCACCAATGTTATTTTAACACGAAATTTTGCACGCATGTAGAGCATATGGAAGTCTTTGTCAATCTGTGATGGTCTCAGGTATATATCTAGCTCGATCTGCTACATGGTGTCCACATAACCGAACCATGTCCAATCATTGGCCATTGGACGACTAGCACGGTAGCACCAACGAGTCAGTCGTCGGAAGATGTCACGAATGCTACATGTGTGTTCGTACTATATGCTGCCTAAAACTCTACCACCAGTAGTTTGAGCCGTGACGAACATGGCACTCATAACGTCCATATTATGTAGTAACATAATTAAATAAGTACATTATTCTCGAGCGCACGCAGTCATCAGGAAAGAACTTTCTTTTGGAATTGATAGGAGAATTAATGTCACCGTTGGAGGAAGAAGATATGGAACAAACTGTGTTCACGCAAAATAAATTATGCATAATAACATTCTTTCGGAGAGATATAGGGCGCGTTTGCTAGCCTGCAGCAGGCCAAACCCGGCCCGCCAGCTGCGAGCGCGCCGCGTTTGGATGATTGCATTCTCTTCCGGGCCAGGCCGACACGATTCGCAAAGCAGCCTCGGGCCAGGTCCAGCGCGCACGGTCGGATTCGACCGTGCCAGTGGAGCTGGCGAGCGCCGCGTCCACGGAAACTGCCCAGCAGTTGCACGCGTGAGAAGGGCGGGAGACGCCCATCAATAGCCGCCCCACTCTCTCTCCTCTCACTCGTTCCCCTCACCGCCCAACCGCCCTCTCACGTCCCATCAGTCTGACACTGAGGCGACCGAGGAGACCGATGGCCGGTGCTCCTCCTCCACCGCCTCCGCCCTGCATGGATCGAGCCGGCGTCGCCCGTCCGCCACCATCGCCGACGTTCACGCACGCCGTGAAGGAGTACGAGGCGGGGACAGGTCGCAGCGCGGCGGCGCAGACTGACCCCGCCCGTCTGCCTTCACTCAATCGCCCATCCCCGGTAGCGGCCGGTGCACACCTGCGCCGCCGTCCGGGCGGCTTCACCTTCAAGCTCGAATGCCGGCGGTGGGGACGCCATTCGGAGGTCGGCGATGCTGGCGGCGCAGGCGGCCGCACGGACCCAGCCTCTCGAGCCGCCGCCTGGTTTTTCCTCCCAGGGCGCGTTACGCTCCATCTCCGCCGTCTCCCCCGGGACCCGGATTTGGGATGCGAGCCGCCGTCATCTCCCCTCCGCCTTCGTCATCTCCAACGCCGGCGTCTGCAGCTCTGGCCTCGGCCGCATCGTCTTCGGCAACGCTGAACTCGAGGAAGAGGAAGGGCAAGGACCCTATGCGGGCTCCGATGGTAAGCTTTCTTCCCCATTTCGCATGCTTAGGGTTTTCTCATAGTCGATTGCATGTTCAATAGATCTACTACATCCAGTAGGGTTTTCTCAATCCGCAATCGCACTAGTAATTGTGCACATCCAGTAGGGTTTTCTCATTCCTGTTGTTGCCATGGATGCTTGCACACTAGATGAAGCTCATGATGTTGGCATGGATTTGTACACACATGAATGTTGCCATTCATCCTGCTGATGTTGGCATGGATTTGTACACAACTGAATGTTGCCATTCATCCTGTTGATGTTGGTATGGATTTGTACACAACTGAATGTTGCCATTCACCCTGTTGATGTTGGCATGGATTTGTACACAACTGAATGTTGCCATTCATCCTGTTGATGTTGGCATGGATTTGCACACAACTGAATGTTGCCATTCATCCTGTTGATGTTGGCATGTTTGTACACAGTTCATCTTTGGTGTAGATGATGCCTTTCATGATTGCACATTCACCTTTGCCCAATTCATGTTTGCAAATTCACCCAGGCCCAATTCATGCTTGCACATTCACCTTTGCCCAATTCATGCTTGCACAATCATATTTGCACCCTTTGTAGATCATTGCTCATTGATACGTCTCAAACGTATCTATAATTTTTGATGTCCCATGTTGATATTATACCAATTGTTACATGTTTTGCATCAACTTCATATCATTTTGATACATTTTTTGGGACTAACCTATTAACAAGATGCCACAGTGCCAGTTCCTGTTTTCTGCTGTTTTTGTATTCCAGAAAAGCTGTTCTGGAAATATTCTCGGAATTGGACGAAAATCAACGGAGGTCCCTATTTCACCGACACGTACACGGAGTCCAAAGGGGAGACGGAGAAGCGCCAGGAGGCGGCCACACAAGGGCTCGGCGCGGCCCCACCTCCTGCCGCGCCGAGGGTGCGTGTGGGTCCCTCGGGTGCCCTCAGCCGCCGCCCTTTCGCCTATTTTTTCCTCCCGACGCGAAAACCCTAAATACCCGAGCCTTATTCCACGAAAAGTTCCAGAGGCGCCGCCGTCGTCAACCCTAGCTCAGGAGGGTTCCGAAGCTCTTCCCGGCACCCTGCCAGAGGGGGAAATCATCACCGGAGGGCTCTACATCGCCATGCCTGCCTCCGGAGTGATGCGTGAGTAGTTCATCCTTGGACTACGGGTCCATAGCAGTAGCTAGATGATTGTCTCTCCACTTTATGCTATCATGTTTAGATCTTGTGAGCTGCCTATCATGATCAAGATCATCTTATTGTAATGCTACATGTTGTGTTTGCTGGGATCCGATGAATATTGATACTATGATCAAGTTAATTATCAATCTATCTTTATATGATGTTTATGATCATGCATGCTCTCCGTTATTTGTAGATGTTTTGGTCAAGTAGATGCTTTTAACTCCAAGAGGAGTATTTATGCTAGATAGTGGGTTCCTGCCTCCAGTAATCTGGGCGAGTGACAGCAACGTCTAAGGTTATGGATGTGCTGTTGCCAATAGGGATAACACAACAATGCTATGTCTACGGTCATTTGTGTTGTTTACATTATGCACTTTACTTAATGCGATAATCTGTTGTTTGACACTTAATACCAACGGGGGACACAGATGTTAACCTGGCGGTGGATTATTAGTCATAGATGCAGTTGGATAACGGTCTATATATCTTGTTGTAATGCCCAATTAAATCTCATAGTAATCATCTTGTCATATATATGCATTGTCATGCGCTCACTATTTGTCAATTGCCCAGCTGTAATTTGTTTACCCAGCATGTTAGTTATCTTTATGGAGAGACACCACTAGTGAACTGTGGACCCCGGTCCATTATTTTACACTGATAAAACCACCAACTGCAATCATCTGTTCTATGTTACTTTCTGCAATTAATACTATTTTCCACACCATACGTTTAATCCTTTGTTTTCAGCAAGCCGGGGAGATTGACAACATTCCTGTTTCGTTGGGGCAAAATAGTTTGATTGTGTTCTGTGCAGGTTCCGCGTCACACACCACATTTTCTGGCGCCGTTGACAACCTTCTGAAGTGCTCCTACTCCTCCTGGATTCGATAACCTTGGTTTTGTACTAAGGGAACATTTGCTGCTGCACTACATCATACCTTCCTCTTGGGGTCTCCCAACAAACGTGTGTTTTCACGTCATCAAAGATAATTTTCTGGCGCCGTTGCCGGGGAGTGGAAGTACTTCGGTTCAGCAGTCTCCTAACTTACCCTTCAACACGCCATAATTTTCTGGCGCCGTTGCCGGGAAGTTAGCAGGCTTCTGCAAGGGGAGTCTCACGCTTCCAATCTCTTTGCTTGTTTTTGTCTTGCTTAGTTTACTTTTATTTTATCTTGTTTGCTTTTACTTATCAAAAACACACAAAAATTAGTTACTTTCATCGAGTTTATTTTCGAGTTATCATGTCTAGCCCTACTCCTTTTACTATCGTGCCACCTGTAGGAGAAGTTATTACGTTTAAACAAAAGAGTGGAGAAACATTTAAAAAGGCCTGGGGGAGAATGCTTGAATTACACAAGAAAGTGCAACCCAAGATGGATTTGGGAGTCCTTATAAAAAATTTCTACTATGGTTTATTTTCTCTTTATCAAAATGCTCTAGATATTATGGTAGGAGAAACTTTCTCTGAATATGATGCACAAAAGCTTATAAAATTTTGAATGGATTATCAATTTTTCCCATGATAGATGAAAGTGGGATGATCACTAAGCTAGAGAAAATAGAGAAGACGCTTGATGAATTAACTTTGAGCCATAACCTTAAGGAACAACCTCTAGTCGAGTTAAAAAATGATTGGGAACCATTCATTCAGATAAGTATTGGTAGTGAGAAATTTCGTGCCTACTGTGATCTTGGTTCTACAATGTCCATTATGCCAAAATGGTTTATGATTTACTAGATTATGATAATATGATTAATTACCCTGTTTTTCATTTTCATGCTGATGGGACGATCGCAAAAAGTATAGGGATTATTAATGATGTTAAGATTACTATTCAAAATAAGGCCGTCCCTGTGAATTTTATGATTCTTGCAAAATCTCCTAATAATATTGTCCTTGGAAGGTCCTTTTTAAAAAGCAATGGAGGATTTATTAATGCAAAGTATGGGTTTATGAAATTCAATACTCCTATTAATCGAAGGTTCTTTTTCCCAATTAAGAAGGATGATCCCACTGAAAGGTTGGGAGATTTCAATGTCTTTGGTAATACTTGATGCATGCTTTGTGCCTAGCTAAAAGGCGTTAAAGAAAAGCGCTTATGGGAGGCAACCCATTATTTTATTTCTGCAATTTTTCTTTTATTGAGTCAAGGAGGTTGTTTACTTCTGTAGCAACTCCTTTGTATCTTTACTTTCTCGCATTGTTGTGCCAAGAGTAGTCTCTAATGATAAGATGATGCTAGATTTTGATTGCTGCGTAGGTACAGATTTCTGCTGTTCACCGTATTAATTATCTAAAATCAACAGAATGTGATTTAAATCTGCAAATTTTTGTGCGTAATCCTGATGTATGTACGCATCTTTCATTAGTTCAAAGTTTTTCAATCTGAGCATCGTAAGTGCCTCGAAAAAATTCGTCTTTTCGGACTGTTCTGTTTTAGACAGATTATGTCTTTTATTTTGCATTCTCTCTTTTACTAGTGTTGGGTGGAATTCTTTTTTGGGTGGAAGAGCTTCACATAACATCAGTGGCAGTAGCTAATGTTTAAAGTAACGGTCATATTGCGTCTTTACAGAACATGTGAGTTTTTGATTGTGCACTAACCCTCTAATGAGATTTACTTTGAGTTTGGTGTGGCGGAAGTTTTCAAGGGTCAAGAGGGAAGAGTGATATAATAGGATGGAGAAGAGTGAAGAGCTCAAGCTTGGGGAGGCTCCCATGGATCTCCCCAGCATATTTCAAGAAGACTCAAGCGTCTAAGCTTGGGGATGCCCAAGGCATCCCCTTCTTCATCGTCAAAATTATCAGGTCATCTCTAGTGAAACTATATTTTAATTCTTTCACATCATATGTGCTATTCTTGGAGCGTCTGTGTGCTTTTATTTTCAGTATGTTATTTTTATTTTGTGATCAACTTGATTGGATCCTAGCATTCTTGATTGGGAGAGAGACACGCTCCGCTTTTTCATGAGAATACTCCTATTCTTCACTTATATTTGTTGAGTATTCATATCTAGCGCTGTTCAAGCTTTTAGCTCTTGTTTTCATGTATCTCTTGTCAGAGCTATTAGTTCTTTTAAAGAAAGTACTCTCTTACTTCACTTATACTTGTTTGGAGAGTTATTGAAATAAGTTGATTGGTGTTTGGTTGGAACAGAAAATGTTGCATGTGGTAAATGGTATAATGGAAAAGACTTGCATACTCTTGTAGATCACTAATTGGATAATTTGATACTTGTCAATTGTTTTGAGTTAACAAGTAGGTCATGATTAATTTTTGCATCATGTAAGTTAAGCCCATTAGTGAAGAACTACCGTAAAGCTTGTTGAAATTTGGTTTGCATGGTGGTATCTCTAAGGTCTAGATATTTTCTAATAAAAGGGTTTGGTTAACAAGGAAGACGGTATGAAGTCTTATAATGCTTGCAATATGTTGGTCATATAAAACTTGGTGTACCGGTTGATATTCTTGTTTGCTTACATAACCTTGCTAGCCTAAACTCTGTACTGAGAGGGAATGCTTCTCGTGCCAAAATCCATGCCATTTGTGTCCACCATAACTACCTATATGTGGTATTTCCTTGCCACTCCAAGTAAATTTTTCATGTGCTACCTTTAAACTATTCAAAATTGTTACTACTCCTTTTTGTGTCAATGTTTACCAAGCTCATGAGGACGTGGTGGATGTCTTTATGTCACTTGTCAAGCAGACTTTACCATCAGACTAGCGGCATATACATCCGCTTATCTATTAATTTTGCAAAAAGAGCTGGCAACGGGGTGCCCAGTCCCAATTAATTACAACTTTAACCGCTTAATTCTCTTCACATTTTTCCCTGATTTATCAGTCAAGCAATAATACCAGTGAAATATCTGCATGTGTAAACAAAAGAGAAAAGAGGGATGATCTGCCTTGCTGGTAGAAATAACGTCCTTCATGGGAGCCGCTCTTAAAAGTCTGTTTGGCCGGGGTCATATTGTACTTTCCACTACTGATTCGTTGACCAATTAACATACACCTCCAAAACTTAATTTTTACTCTCTATATGATTTCAAAAACTAAAAAGCTCTAGCACATGATTTAATCCCTGCTTCCCTCTGCGAAGGGCCTTTCTTTTACTTTTATGTTGAGTCAGTTTTCCTACTTCTTTCTATCTTCCACAAGCAAACACTAGTGTCAACTTTGGTACAACATTTGTTATATGCTACATATTGGACTTATTATATTGCTTTGTGTTGACAATATCCATGAGATAAATATGTTAAAAGTTGAAGCAAACGCTGAAACTTAAATCTTCCTTTGTGTTGGTTAAATACCTTTTATTAGAATCTATTGTTTTATGAGTTAACACTTATGTAAACCTGTGGATGCATTGTCTCCAAAGTACTATTCATGAAAAGTTTAGCTTGTATGATTCAGTGTTTACTCATTATCTATTTGGTAGCAAATTATAGACCATTGACTTGGATCACTTCATTCACTTACATGTGCCTTACAATACTATTTGATCAAGATTATGATGGTAGCATGTCACTTCAAAAATTATTTTGTTTTATCGTTTACCTACTCGAGGACGAGTAGGAACTAAGCTTGGGGATGCTGATACGTCTCAAACGTATCTATAATTTTTGATGTTCCATGTTGATATTATACCAATTGTTACATGTTTTGCATCTACTTCATATCATTTTTATACATTTTTTGGGACTAACCTATTAACAAGATGCCACAGTGCCAGTTCCTGTTTTCTGCTGTTTTTGTATTCCAGAAAAGCTGTTCTGGAAATATTCTCGGAATTGGACGAAAATCAACGGAGGTCCCTATTTCACCGACACGTACACGGAGTCCAAAGGGAGACGGAGGAGCGCCAGGACGCGGCCACACAAGGGCTCGGCGCGGCCCCACCTCCTACCGCGCCGAGGGTGCGTGTGGGCCCCTCGGGTGCCCTCAGCCGTCGCCCTTTCGCCTATTTATTCCTCCCGATGCGAAAACCCTAAATACCCGAGTCTTATTCCACGAAAAGTTCCAGAGGCGCCGCCGTCGTCAACCCTAGCTCGGGAGGGTTCTGAAGCTCTTCCCGGCACCCTGCCAGAGGGGGAATCATCACCGGAGGGCTCTACATCGCCATGCCTGCCTCCGGAGTGATGCGTGAGTAGTTCATCCTTGGACTACGGGTCCATAGCAGTAGCTAGATGGTTGTCTCTCCACTTTATGTTATCATGTTTAGATCTTGTGAGCTGCCTATCATGATCAAGATCATCTTATTGTAATGCTACATGTGTGTTTGCTGGGATCCGATGAATATTGATACTATGATCAAGTTAATTATCAAGCTATCTTTATATGATGTTTAAAATCTTGCATGCTCTCCGTTATTAGTAGATGCTTTGGCCAAGTAGATGCTTTTAACTCCAAGAGGGAGTATTTATGCTAGATAGTGGGTTCATGCCTCCAGTAATCTGGGCGAGTGACAGCAACGTCTAAGGTTGTGTATGTGCTGTTGCCACTAGGGATAACACAACAATGCTATGTCTACGGTCATTTGTGTTGTTTACATTATGCACTTTACTTAATGCGATAATCTGTTGTTTGCAACTTAATACCAATGGGGGACACGGATGTTAACCTGGCGGTGGATTATTAGTCATAGATGCAGTTGGATAACGGTCTATGTATCTTGTCGTAATGCCCAATTAAATCTCATAGTAATCATCTTGTCATATATGCATTGTCATGCGCTCACTATTTGTCAATTGCCCAGCTGTAATTTGTTTACCCAGCATGTTAGTTATCTTTATGGAGAGACACCACTAGTGAACTGTGGACCCCGTTCATTCTTTTACACTGATAAAACCACCAACTGCAATCAGTTCTCTGTTACTTTCTGCAATTTATACTATTTTCCACACCATATGTTTAATCCTTTGTTTTCAGCAAGCCGGGAGATTGACAACCTTCCTGTTTCGTTGGGGCAAAGTAGTTTGATTGTGTTGTGTGCAGGTTCCGCGTCACACACCACATTTTCTGGCGCCGTTGACAACCTTCTGAAGTGCTCCTACTCCTCCTGGATTCGATAACTCGTAAAATATCGTGCTTGTCATGGTTGGAATTGTTTTTACACGAGAAAATATGCTATACGCGACAATTGACGAGAGTAGCCACCGCATCTGCGACGCACTCTTTCCCTAACCAGGGTACCGAAAGGGACTGGTAGGGTTTTAATGAATCGGCTTGCTGACCTAATATATGTGGTTTAATATTTCAAAAAAAAAAAAAAAAACTGGCTTTTGGTTGAAGATTCGTAGCATCTATATTAGCTCTCACGCCTGGAAGAATATTAATTAAAGCATGTAGTATGAGCTGAACAACCGAAACCTCACACCCATTTCCACACCTACACCGGCCATGGTTTCAAGGTACCTTCGTATCCTCCTCCTGCTCGCCGGAGCTTCGTCTTTGGGCGGACAGTCTATTGGAGACACGACCTTTGGGCCAAGCTGCTCAACCAGGAACAACTACACCATTGCTGACCCGTACCAGGTGAACCTCGCCCGCCTCACGGCTAACCTCCCGCAGGGTGCATTGAACAACCGCGGCTTCAACACCTCTACGGCTGGCGAGGCGCCCGGCATGGTCTACGGCCTCACCATGTGCTACGCCGACCACACCTTGGCCCAGTGCAAAAGCTGCCTCGAGGGGCCGCCGCCGGCATAGAGCAGGTGTGCCCGGGCAGCAGGATGGCCACCGCAACCTACCCCGCCTGCTTCCTGCGCTACTCCAACGAGTCCTTCTTCGTCGCCGACCTCATTCCCAGCTGGTACACTTTTGATAATAGCTCCAACCCCAAAGCCAACATGTACGTCGCCGACATGTCCAGCATGAACAATACGCGGTGGGAGCTGATGAGCCAGCTCGCCGGAGATGCCCCCGGCTCGCCACTGCGGCTGGCGAACGGGAGCCAGGCTTACACGGACTCGCGAGGCCAGCCCCATGTCATGTACGGCCTGGCACAATGCACGAGAGACCTCAACGCCACCGAGTGCTCCAGGTGCCTTACAGTATTCGTGGGAGAGCTGTTCGAGTCGAAGCTGTTATTATTTCCCGGAGGAGTGTCGAATCTGTTCCGTAACAACACCTATGGTGCAATCAAGGCGTACAGCTGCTACGTGGCATATAGTGTTGACAGAGAACTCGGCATTCAAATCATGCCTTCACAAGGAGACTCGCCGCCGTCACCAATTCCGCCATCCCCTACAGGCGGAGGCGGCATAAGCACAACGGTGATGGTGACAGCCGTGACTGTTTGTACAGTGGTGGTAACCATATGCGTAAGCCTGCGGGTTTATGTCTTTTTCCGTCGCCGGAGACGAAGGGCCATGGCGAGAAAGCAAGAACTAGACAGTTTCGACGAGCAGCCCCTGGATGAAGAGGAGTTTGAAAAAGGATCAGCGGGACCCAGACGGTTCAGCTACAACGAGCTCGCCGCCGCCACCAAGCACTTCTCCAACGAGGAGAAGCTTGGGGAAGGGGGCTTCGGGTCTGTGTACCATGGGTATTTGAAGGATGCAGACCTTCACGTGGCCATAAAAAGAATTTCCAAGACCTCTCAACAAGGGAAGAAAGAGTATGCAGCCGAGGTGAAAATCATAAGTCGCCTCAGGCACCGCAACCTGGTGCAGCTTATCGGCTGGTGCCACGGCGGCGGCGAGCTCCTTCTTGTGTACGAGCTCATGCCTAATGGCAGCCTAGACACCCATATCCATAGTGAGAAGAACACACTACAGTGGCCAATCAGGTACTACAACGACGACCTCTCTCATGCTATTTACATCTCCCTTCCACGAGATGTAAAGCGTATAAATTAACTCAAAAGTCCAAATTTAGTAATTTTGACCAAAAAATATATAAGTCTATATGATTGATCTACTGATATTGATTTTGTCTTGTAGAGTTTATATTGTTATCTGTACAATTAATAAAGCTTAGAAGATGATGACTTTTGACTAAATTTTTAGGCATTATTTCTTAGATTGGAGGAAGTATCTCTTTTAAATCTTGCTTTAGACATTCACATGGTCCATGTCCGTCTTGGCCATTATTATTAATTTCAGGCATGAGATAGTGCTTGGCGTAGGATCTGCACTTGTCTACCTGCATCAGGATTGGGAGCAATGTGTTCTCCACCGGGACATCAAGCCTAGCAACTTAATGTTGGATGCATCCTTCAAAGTGAAGCTTGGAGACTTTGGGCTTGCAAGGCTCGTAAACCATGGACAAGGATCGCATACCACAATGATTGCCGGCACCATGGGGTATATGGATCCGGCCGAGTGCATGGTCACAGGACGGGCCAGCACTGAGTCAGATATCTACAGTTGTGGCGTAGTCGTCCTCGAAATTGTCTGTGGACGCCTCCCAATACTGGTCTTTAGAGGAAATGAAGAAAACAACATGCATCTGGTGCAGTGGGTCTGGGAACTATACGGTGATGGGAGGATCCTTGACGCAGCCGACGTGCGGCTCAATGGTGAATTCGACAGCCAACAAATGGTGCGCGTGATGGTCGCAGCGCTCTGGTGTGCGCACCCAGACATGAAGATGAGGCCGTCCATCAGAGAGGCGCTCAATGTGATGCGGTTGGAGGCACCACTACCGAGCCTCCCCACAAAGATGCCGGTTGCGACATTCATGTCACCGGTTGGGGTTTCCTTGTCTAAATTAGTAGGAGTACATGATGTGACAGGGAGGAGCGGCAAAACCATGAGCACCATGCAAACTAGCACCGAGGCGACGACATCCTCTTTCGTGTCCAGTTGACAAACTGGCTTGGATTTTCGTTGAAATCATGTGATATATGTATATATATACATACAGATGTTTTGCATGGTTTTTTTTGTTGTACTTGCTGCTCGGTTGGTTTCCTCCGAATGAAATGAACATGTGTGTTTAGTCTAGGTAGCTAAACGCTCCGTTCTTGGACCGACAACATCGGAGTCCACGATACTTATCATTCAGTGTTTCACATTGTTCCTCATGGTCTGAGGGCACCCCTTGCCAAAAAAGTATCAAAGATTTATCATGATTAATTCATTGTCCCAATGCATTAGAATACTTCTTCAGAACTTTGTTCATTTTAGTGACATCCGGTACAACTGCCTTGCAAAAAGGAATACAATCGTCTGAAGAGCAAATGATTAACCGGAGGCGCACTTGGAGCAACTTTAATTCCAGCCATCTCACCCGAACTCATGTCATGTTTTAGTAAGCAAGATAAACCCCATAATCGTTTCAACGAATCTCGGAGAGAAACCAAGCTTTCTCATAATTGCCTCGAGATAACTCCGTTATATCCGATCATACGCTTTCTTCCGCATATCAAGCTTGAGTGCACAATGGGCATTCTTCTTACTTTTCTCATGCTTCATAAAATGGAGACACTCATATGCTGTGGTAACATTGTCAATGATAAAGCGGCCAGGGACAAAAGTTGATTGCTCTTCAGACACTATCTTACAAAGAAACTTCTTCACACGGTTAGCAACCACTCTGGATGCTATTTTAGACACCACATTACACAATCTAATGGGTCGAAATCGGCCTCTTCCTAGCTGTACCCGTGATGTTGTGGTTTTGCTAAACGGTTTCTTCCGGTCAGGCCCAACCAACCAGCGTCCAGCGAGCCCAACCAAGTCTTATTGAACAGCGCCACATCCTCCTCCAAACTCTTGCATCTCCCCTTCCCCGTCGCATCGCCGAAGTTCAAAAAATTTGCGCTCTCACTGCGCCGATCCGCTCCACTCCAAGCTGCTCCCCCTCCCAGAGGATGGCCTCCGCCAAGGAGAACTACCGCGTCGAGCTCCGCGCCGCCGTCCGCCAGCTCGGCGACCGCTGCCTTTACTCCGCCGCCAAATGGTACGCCGCCCATCCCGAGAACCCCCCTCCAAACTCAAAACCCTAACCCTAATAACACCCCCCGTTCCGCCGCAGGGCCGCGGAGCTGCTCGTCGGCGTCGAGCCGGACGCCACGCCGTCCCAGTCGGCGGCGATGGACACCCCGTCCTCGTCGGGCGCCGGCGGGCGGCTGCTGCATCTGCACCGCAGCGGCGGGTCCAGCTTCCGGCGCCGGATGCGACCGGGCGGCGGCGCCGGCGCCGAGGCTGGGACCCCGCTCGGCGGCGTGTCGTACGTGAGCACGCCCATCCCGGACGACGACGCGTTCGACGCGGGCGCCGACAAGTACCTGCTCGCCAAGACCTACTTCGACTGCCGGGAGTACCGCCGCGCCGCGCACGTGCTGCGCGGCCAGCTCGGCCGCAAGGCCGTCTTCCTGCGCTGCTACGCGCTCTACATGGTAAGTAAGAGAGCACATGCCCTGTTATTCAGTGATGATGTTCCTGTTTGCTCTTCCGTGCGGACGCCTGCCAGTTTGCAGATTTGGGGTAGGGCCGGTGGTGTTTGATGAAATGCCTCACTGGATCTTGTACAGAAGTGGTCAGATTTGGTTGTCGTTGTGAGTTGCCAGTGAAGGGGACGGTATCTGTAGGATGTTATGAGGAATTGCTTGTCAGGATTAACTGGAGGAAATGTCTTGTTATCCTTGATGTGCGAATGAAGTATACACTACTTACTGGGATTTAGCATAGAAAATAACTGGAATGCTCAATGTTTCTGTTGGTGAATTATTTGCTGCTATGTATTCCTTTGTTCATGGCTGATTATTATTCTTGGTCAATTTAACACTTCATTGGATGAGACATTCTAGTAAGAGGTGGTTCAGTTGTTGCTTCTGTCATGGTTTAATAAAGCTGGAAAACATTATGGAGTCCCTGGATTTTTATTTTTTCTCTTTGATGAAAGTTCAATTAGATGGCATCATGGCAGACATCTATAAAAACGTCTAGTCATTTCTTGTTCGTATCTATTACATTATTCTCTTGCACATGAGTGCTTTTTCCTCCAGGTGTTTGTAACATGACTGGCTGCTCTTTGAATAATAACTGATAAATCCGTGCTATGATGTTAAACACTTAAACTAGATTAGATGCATATATTACACATCGACGTGTATGATTTTTTTCTGTAGTAATACAGTGGTTATTTTGTATACAAGCTTTGAAATTACTGTTATCTAACATATTTTTGGATTTGCTTTGGCCGAATGTGTTACGGTGTCTTACTATTGTGACAGTGTTTAGCAAGATTGTCTGTGACTTGCCGACTTTTCATAATTTGGCCTCTGGCACTATGACCATATCTATTTAAGGCAGTATTTTACCCTTGTCTCTTCCAGTCTATTTACCCTTGCAGTTTCTGCAAACTGTCTCTGTACTCTCTGTGATTCGATTATTTGACAATTGACATGCCTGATGAGCTTATTTGCTCTGCAATTTAGGCTGGAGAGAAGCGGAAAGAGGAAGAGACAATAGAGCTTGAAGGATCTTTGGGGAAGAGCAACGTTGTTAATAAGGAACTAGTTGCATTGGAGAGAGAGCTCTCAACATATCGGAGAACTGGTGCTATTGATTCGTTTGGCTTGTACTTGTATGGCATCGTTCTACGTGATAAAGGCTGTGAAGCTCTAGCTAGAACAGTTCTGGTAGAATCTGTCAATAGCTACCCCTGGAACTGGTGTGCTTGGTTAGAGATACAATCTCTGTGCACTACCAGTGAAATTTTGAACAACTTAAATCTGAAGAATCACTGGATGAAAGATTTCTTCATTGCTAGTGCACATCTGGAATTAAAGATGCATGAAGAAGCTTTGAAAAGATATGAGTGCTTGATGGGTGTATTCCGTTGCAGTGACTACATTCAGGCTCAAATAGCAACTGTCCAGTATAGCATGAGGGAGCTGGATGATGCTGACATGATTTTTGAAGAACTCCTCAGAACTGATCCTTTTCGCGTGGATTCTATGGATATTTACTCAAACTTATTGTATGCGAAAGAAAGCTTGACTGCTTTGAGTTTTCTTGCTCACAGAGTATTTCTGACGGATAAATATCGCCCAGAATCTTGCTGCATAATTGCAAATTACTACAGTTTGAAGGGGCAACATGAGAAGTCAGTTTTGTATTTCCAAAGGGCACTGAAGCTGAACCGAAAGTACCTCTCAGCTTGGACTCTCATGGGTCATGAATTTGTCGAGCTTAAAAATACGCCTGCTGCAATTGATGCCTACAGGAGAGCTGTTGATATAAATCCTAGAGATTACCGTGCTTGGTATGGTCTTGGTCAGATCTATGAGATGATGGGAATGCCATTTTATGCGCTGTACTACTTCCGAAAATCATCTCACCTACAACCAAATGATGCCCGGCTGTGGATTGCTATGGCTCAGTGCTATGAAAGTGATCCGCTTCAAATGATTGAAGAAGCCATCAAGTGCTACGAGAGGGCTGCAAATAGTAATGATACTGAAGGAATAGCACTTCATCAATTAGCAAAGTTGCACAGTATGCTTGGGCAATCTGAGGAGGCTGCATTTTACTACAAGAAGGATTTAGAGAGAATGGAAGTCGAGGAAAGGCAGGGCCAGAATTTTGTTGAAGCCTTGCTTTTCCTTGCGAAGCATTGCAAGAGTGTTAGCAGGTTTGAGGAAGCAGAACACTATTGCACAAGACTCTTGGATTACACTGGCCCCGTAAGCTCTCTATGCACTTAGCAACCTTTTTGCATGATAAAACACCAGATTAAATTGAACAAAGGTGAAATGTTGACACAACCATTGGCTAACAAGTTAACGAAGTATTATGTTTGTGCGCAAATTTTCAGTTCAAACAAGCATCAGTTTCTTTTGTTAGGAGCTTGTTTTGTCATATCACACTTATGAGTCCAGGGTTTACTATTGAAAAATAGAATATCATCATGTATAATATAACCAATCTATGTTTGCTTTGTTTTCCTGACGATTTTGATCCGCTAAAACTATTTTGTGTTCAATATTTGCAGGAAAAGGAGACTGCAAAAAGTATATTACAAGGGCTAAAACGAGCACAGTTGGGATTTCCATCAATGGATATTGACCATTTTGCAATGTAAATTTGACCTGAAGATAGGCCATTTGCTTGGGAACTTGGACATGTATAAATGTACAAGAGAGAGTGTCACTTGCTTCTTTTTTATCTGTATCTTGAATCAGCGAGGGGCAATACATTGTACAAGAGAGAAAGCTACAAACCAGAGTATCCATGGACTAAGGAGAATCGGCTGCTATTCACCCCACTCTGTCCATGGAAAAGCTAGCAAAGGCCTGCCCACCTGATGAAACTCTGTTGTTTCGAATATCTCCAGCAGAGGATCTAGTTCCAATTCTCCCTCACAGTGTGATGCTTATCGTCTGTAGCCTTGCCAGACGACTCCACACTGCTGGAGATGATGACCTTGTGCGCATGATGCTCGCTTTCAGTTGCTGGAGATTAGCAACTAGGAGAACTAGACGCCTGCATGGTGCGAAGATGAGCGTCATTGGGATGATCCAGATCGCCAATTCAAGTATCGGCATTGCTGCTTTGTTTCTGGTAGGCTGCCAAAATATCTGTGGTTTTTCTCCGCTCTACTGCTTTGGTTTGTGTTGCCTCCCCTGCAGTTGCTTGCATATATAAGCTAGCATTAAGTTTATTTGGAAGACGTGCCTTGTCTGATTCCAGGTTCATACATCTTCACACACAGTTCTGTAGTTGCTGTTTCATTGTTTGCTATAATAATAAAACCGTTTGCTTCCAAAGTATGGCATCTCTGCCTTTCGCAATAGTGGATGTTTGGTAGCCCCACTTTTTTTTGTAGCTGTTGACAGAGTATAGGGATTATTACCTTGCAATAATGCATGGTCCAAGTTGACATTTAACCTGTTTTTATTACAAAAAGAAAGAGCATTCCTTGGCCAGAAAAGATTCCACTCTTTGCCGGTTTAATGTCTGTCGTTTGAGTGGCACGCACGTTTTTATTCCTTCAGCCCTTATTATTGAACCGCACATCCTCTTTTTCTTTTTGGTATCCCGTGGCAGCGGTGTCCTATTGTAACACTGAGGAGTGGTGTAATATAGAGTACCCAACGTGCAACGATGCTTACATTTCCACGTTCGTTGCTTCCATTGTCCGATCTCTGTTGCTTAAGCTGCAAGTGAGCCGATCACGCAGATTCACCATTGCTTAATGCCTGGGGGTTTATGCAGCGGAATGAGGCAATCAATCGTCCTCATGAGGTGATGGATCGGCGCCGTCCATTGGTTCTGATCAAGATGCACATTGCACGCCACTGACGAACAGGCTCTTGTAATTATAAACAATCCGTACAAGGTCGCCTTATTCCTTTCTCGTTGTCGTCCCATTTCAGGTTTAAACTTTAAACAAGCAGAGAGGGGACGCAGACCATTTCTTTTGCCTCGAAGGTCAAATACCTGGAAATGAATCTTTTTTCTTAGTTGTTATATGCTCGTTATTCGGCAGTTCTAGTGTATGGTTAGAGGTCTGTTCATGTGAATAGTTACAGGTACGTGGTGATGTGTATTCACATGTGCTTCGTTCTCAAGATAATCATATCAACGAGAAACTACAAGAAACGAGTCGTCATCTAACAGTGATGTCCTCCGTGCCTGTCGGTCGTTGTCTGGGCATTTCGTTTCTCTTTTTCTTCGAGAAGAAGAGAAAGATGAAGGCCTCCAGCTTTGCCGGCAAGCTATTGGGCTGCTTTGTCGGCAGCGAGTAGCGCCACTGGAGGGAGGCAAATCATATTTGACGCTCGTTGCGTCGACGCCTGAAAGGCTGGCCTTCCAGGGCCGGCCCAGTTACCACTTTTTGGCTCTTTTTTAAATGTTTTTTCACTTATTTTTCCTTTTTATTTTTATTTTTCCTTTTTATTTATTTTTCCTTTTTCTTTTCTTTTTACTCTTTTTTATTTTCCTGTTTTTGATTTACCCTTTTTTATGCTTCCTTTTTCTTTTTTGTTTTCAAAAAAGGCGTTGGGCGTTCATTATGCGCTTGGGCACCGCATAGAGCCTAGTCAGCTTAGGCGTGATTAGGCTCGTTCTGTATGGACATGCAATAAGGAGCAGTTTTGGAGCAATTTTTAGGTGCAGATTGCATCCATGTGCGCTGCCTAGGTGTGATCAGAACGAAGGAAGCAGTTTCCAGGTCTAGACTGTTTTGTGTATAACATAGTCCTATAAGGCCCAATATGAAAACCTAGCACCTGAGAAATCTGAACGGTTCATCTTGTTTAACACCCCACTCTTCTCTCTTTCTCGTATGGGTCGCTCTCTTCTCTCTCCTTTGTTCGTTGGAGTTCCTGCCCCGCCGCGATAGCTCCTTCCCTGCCTCGTCTCTACCCTACAACACTGCTCCTCTCCGGCGCCGGACGACTGGGTCGCTCTTTGTCGATGATTCATAGTGAATTTCTATGTAGGTAAAGGCTTGTGACCACGCTCGAATGGGTTAATAGCCTCAAGCACGCAAGAATGTATACAGGTTCATGTCCCGGGATCGTCCCGATAAAAACCTTACTCGAGTTTGGATTGATTGTATTCCGGCATGTGAGACGCTCAAGGTACAAAATGATACCGGCTCGCAGAGGTTACCCCTTATATGTGGGCGCATTACCGCCTTATAAACATGGCTGAGTAGTGCTACATCCCGGGTGCATGCTAAGATGGGACGAAGGCTATACTAGGTTGTTATAGCTGACGTCCGACTGGCCGACACATACCGCGGCGTGGACTGGACGATTGTGGCGTTGTTAGCTGAAGACTTGGTGCAGAAGCCAAGGTGGGCCTGGATTGCCCGAGGTGGGACTTGGCCTGAGAGGCGTGGTCATCATGCCTCTCCTTTAGCGGGCCGCGACGCTCGTCGCCTCACGATGTCAGATCTGCTCTCATGTGCGGTACGAAGAGCTGGTCCTGATCTTCGGGCAGCCTGTTGGAAGTTAGTTGCCTGTTGGAGGAGGTGATACGTCCATTTTGCATCACTATTTTATATCATAATTTACTGCTATTCATCGATATATTTCATATTTAGAAGTGTTACTTATGTTATTTTACCTATTTTGCATGTTTGATGAATAATGGAGAATTGGACACCGGAGTCAGGATTCTGCTGGAAAAAGCACCGTCGAGATGCACTATTTCTGAAGATCAATAAATCGAAGGAGACATATGGAAGTCCTATTTTACCAGAAGATGGAGGAGGCCAAAAGGGGAGGCTGAGATGGGCCATGGGGCCCTCCACACTGGCGCGGTGGGCCCCCTGCCGCGCCGCCTGGTGGTTTGGGGCCCTGGCCCACCTCAGCCGTTCCCCCTTCGCGTACTTGACCCCCTCGGAACCCTAACACACAGAGGACGGCCATCGAAATATTCCGCCGCCTCCACGAGGCGGAAAACACCAGAGAGCGAAAAGCTCCCCTGCAGGAAGAAATCTGCCGGGGGAAATTCCCTCCCGGAGGGGGAAATCGTCGCCATCATCACCGTCATCGAGCTGGACTTCATCGGGATCATCATCATCATCATCTCCACCGCCAACACCATCATCACCGCCGCTGCACCCCGTCTCCGCTGTAACATCTAGGGCTGAATCTTGTCTATTTCATAGGGGAAACTCTCCCGGTGTTGATTACTCTTGTTATTGATGCTATTGGGTGAAACCATTGGACTAAGGTTTATGTTCAGATTGTTATTCATCATCATATCACCTCTGATCATGTTCCGTATGATGTCTTGTGAGTAGTTCGTTTAGTTCTTGAGGACATGGGAGAAGTCTTGATGTTAGTAGTGAACTATGTTGAGTAATATTTAATGGTTTGATGCTTAAGTTGTGGTGTTATTCTTCTAGTGGTGTCATGTGAACGTCGACTACATGATACTTCACCTTTATGGGCCTAGGGGAATGCATTGTGTATTCGTTTGCCAATTGTGGGGTTGCCGGAGTGACAGAAACCTGAACACCCGTTGGTATATCGATGCATGAGGGATAGCAGGATCTCAAAGTTTAAGGCTGTGGTTAGTTTATCTTAATTACTTTCTTGTATTTGCGGATGCTTGCAAGGGGTATAATCACAAGTATGTATTAGTCCTAGGAAGGGCGGTGCATTAGCATAGGTTCACCCACACAACACTTATCAAAACAATGAAGATTAATCAACTATATGAAGCGAAAGCACTTGACAATATTCCCGTGTGTCCTCAAGAACGTTTGGTCATTATAAGTACAACAACCGGCTTGTCCTTTGCTGTAGAAAGGATTGGGCCACTCGCTGCAACTATTATTACTGCATTTTATTTACTTGTACTTTATTTATCTGTCATATCAAAAACTCCTAAAAACTTGTCTGTGAGCATTTACAGTGAATCCTTCATCAAAACCGCTTGTCAACACCTTCTGCTCCTCGTTGGGTTCGACACTCTTATTTATCGAAAGTACTACGATACACCCCCTATACTTGTGGGTCATCAAGACTATTTTCTGGCGCCGTTGCCGGGGAGTGTAGCGCTATTGGTAAGTGGAATTGGTAAGGGAAACATTTATTGTACGTGCTGTTTTTATTTTTGCCTGCTGCTATATCTCATTATGGAGGGGTCTTCTCTTGAATTCCTATTTGGGAAAACAACTACCACTGCTAAGGTAGTAGAGGAGGCGCCAGATGAGCAGGTAATACCGTTCAAAATTCCTATGAAAATTGTTGAACGTGTCACAAATAACCGCTATGCAGGAGATGGAACTGTCCATCCTGGAGATCATTTGTTATTTCTGCATGAATTGTGCGAGTTATTTAAGTGTGCAGGTATCTCGATGGGAGAAGTTAAGAAGAAATTATTCTCTCTATCACTGTCTGGTAAAGCTGCACATTGGTATAAACTGCTGAAGAATGGGTATTCTCTTGGATGGGAGGAAATTGTACCTCTCTTTTACTCCAAATTCTATCCTCCAAGTGAGATTCATAAGGATCGGAACCTCATATATAACTTCTGGCCCTATGATGGAGAGAGTATCGCTCAAGCGTGGGGGAGATTGAAGGCATTAATGCTCAAATGTCCCATTCATGAGCTTCCTGGTAATATTGTTATTGATAACTTTTATGCAAGACTCTCCTTTCAAGATAAAACTCTATTGGATACCACTTGTGCTGGATCGTTCACTCGTAATAAAGAAGAGTTTAAGTGGGACCTTCTTGATCGGATTCAGGAGAACACTGAAGGATGGGAGAATGACAAAGGTAGGGAGTCAGGTATAAACTATGACTTTGAGTGTGTTAAAAATTTTATGGATACTGATGATTATCGCAAAATTAGCACTACTTATGGTCTTGACTCTCAAATTGTTGCAAACTTTTATAAAGCCTTTGCTTCCTATTTCGGTTTGCCGAAGGAGGGTTTTAAAAATTATCATGAACCATATAAAGATGAATCTGTTTCTCATATATCTAAAGGTGTTGAGGTTAATGTTGTGATCGCATTATTCCAGAACCTTATATTGAAAAAGTTCCTTTTCCTAATAAGATTAAGGAACATACTATCATAACTGGTGTTGTTAGTAAAAGTAATAAGAAAACTACCAAACCTGATGAGCAAATAACTGTTGAACCTGTTGTAGCATTGGTTAAAGATCTTGTCACTGAAAATTTAGAAGATAGACACATTATCTTTTGTGAGGATGCTTCTAATATTGTCTCACATCCTAAAAGTTCTAGGAAGTCTAGTGTTCCTGTGCTTTCTGTTAGGATAGGTGATCATTGCTATTATGGTTTATGTGATATTGGTGCAAGTTCTAGTGCTATTCCTTATGAGCTTTACAGGGAAATTATGCACGAAATTGCTCCTTGTAAACTTGAAGAGATTGATGTGGTTATTCAGCTTGCTAATAGGGAAACTATCTCTCCAATTGGTATCATTAGAGATGTCGAAGTCCTTTGTGGTAAGACTAAATACCCTGCTGATTTTCTTGTACTTGGGTCGGCTGCCAATGATAGTTGTCCTATTATTTTTGGTAGACCTTTTCTGAATACTTGTGGTGCTGTTATAGACTGTAAGAAAGAGAAAATCTTTACTAAATTTGCTGGTGAATCTTATGAATTCAATTTCTCTAAATTTGCTAAAGCACCTTATGAAACTGAATTGCCTAGTGAGGATTTTGAAATTGCTCAACTTGCATCTATTGTTCTTGCTCCTAACAATGCTTTGCAGCAACATATGGAGAATCATGAAAGTGAGAACTTCAGGGAAGAAAGGAATGAGCTTGATGAAGTATTCCTTCGTCAACCTATGCTCAAACACAATTTACCTGTGGAAGATTTGGGTACCACAATGCCACCCAAGGAGGATCCTGTTTTTGATTTGAAACCTCTGCCTGATAATCTTAAATATGCTTATATTGATGATAAGAAAATATATCCTGTTATTATCAGCTCTAAACTTTCAGGTACAGAGGAGGAAAGGTTATTGGGAGTGTTGAGGAAACACCGCGGAGCTATGGGATATACTCTTGATGACCTGAAGGGAATTTCTCCTACTATATGTCAGCACGCCATCAACATGGAACCTGATGCAAAGCCTGTTGTTGAGCATCAGCGTCGTTTAATACCCAAGATGAAAGAAGTGGTAAGAAATGAGGTATTAAAACTTCTTGAAGCTGGTATTATTTATCCTATTGCTGATAGTAGATGGGTAAGTCCTGTGCATTGTGTTCCTAAGAAAGGAGGAATTACCGTTGTTCCTAATGAAAATGATGAACTAATTCCTCAAAGAGTAGTAGTTGGTTATAGGATGTGCATTGATTTTAGAAAGGTTAACAAAGTAACTAAGAAAGATCATTATCCTTTGCCTTTTATTGATCAAATGCTTGAGAGGTTGTCCAAGAAAACTCACTTTTGTTTCCTTGATGGGTATTCTGGGTTTTCTCAAATTGCTGTGAGAGCGCAAGATCAAGAGAAAACTACTTTTACTTGTCCTTATGGAACTTATGCTTATAGACGTATGCCTTTTGGTTTATGTAATGCTCCTGCTACTTTTCAAAGATGCATGTCTGCTATTTTTCATGGCTTTTGTGAGGAAATTGTGGAAGTCTTCATGGACGATTTCTCCGTCTATGGAACTTCCTTTGATAATTGTTTGCACAACCTTGACAAAGTTTTGCAGAGATGTGAAGAAACTAGCCTTGTTCTTAATTGGGAGAAATGCCACTTTATGGTTAATGAAGGAATTGTTCTTGGACATAAAATTTCTGAAAGAGGTATTGAAGTTGATCGAGCTAAAGTGGAGGCAATTGAAAAGATGCCTTGTCCCAAAGATGTTAAAGGTATTCGTAGTATTCTTGGTCATGCTGGTTTTTATAGGAGGTTTATTAAAGATTTCTCTAAAATTTCCAAGCCTCTTACTAATCTTCTTCAAAAAGATGTACCCTTTGTTTTTGATGATGATTGTAAGGAAGCTTTTGAAACTTTGAAAAAGGCTTTAATCACCGCTCCTGTAGTTGAACCACCTGATTGGAATTTACCTTTTGAAATTATGTGTGATGCTAGTGATTATGCTGTAGGCGCTGTTCTTGGGCAGCGAGTAGATAAAAAGTTAAATGTTATTCATTATGCTAGTAAAACTCTTGATTCTGCTCAAAAGAATTATGCCACTACTGAAAAAGAATTTCTAGCTGTAGTTTTTGCTTGTGACAAATTTCGACCCTACATAGTTGATTCGAAAGTCACTATTCATACTGATCATGCTGCAATTAGATACCTTATGGAAAAGAAAGATGCTAAGCCAAGGCTTATTAGATGGGTACTTCTTTTGCAAGAATTTGATTTGCATATCATAGATAGAAAAGGTGCTGAAAATCCTGTTGCTGATAATTTGTCTAGATTGGAAAGCATTCCTTATGATCCTATTCCTGTTAATGATAGCTTTCCAAATGAACAATTGGCTGCAATAAGTGTAAGTTCGCGAGATAGTCCTTGGTATGCTGATTATGCTAACTTTATTGTTTCCAAGTACTTGCCTCCAACCTTTTCAGCTCAGCAAAGAAGGAAATTCTTTTATGACTTGCGGCATTACTTTTGGGATGACCCACACTTATATAAAGAAGGAGTCGATGGTATTATGCGAAGATGTGTTCCTGAATATGAACAACAGGAAATACTGAGGAAATGCCATGGAAGTGCTTATGGAGGGCATCACGCTGGAGATAGAACTGCGCAGAAAGTTCTACAATCAGGTTTTTATTGGCCTACCCTCTTTAAGGATGCAAGAAAGTTTATTTTATCTTGTGATGAATGTCAAAGGGTTGGTAATATCTCTAGACGCAATGAAATGCCTATGAGTTATTCTCTTGTTATTGAACCATTTGATTGTTGGGGATTCGACTTCATGGGTCCTTTTCCTTCTTCACAAGGTAATACTCATATACTTGTTGCTGTTGATTATGTCACTAAATGGGTAGAAGCTATACCTACTAAAAGTGCTGATGGTGAGACCTCTTTAAAAATGCTTCAAGATGTCATTTTTCCTAGGTTTGGTGTACCTAGATATCTTATGACTGATGGAGGTTCTCATTTTATCCATGGTGGTTTTAGAAAGACTCTTGCTAAATATGGTGTTAATCATAGAATTGCTTCAGCCTATCATCCTCAAACTAGTGGACAAGTAGAATTGTCAAATAGGGAGATTAAATCTATCTTGCAAAAGACTGTTAATAAATCTAGAAAAAATTGGGCTAGTAAGTTAAATGATGCTTTATGGGCTTATAGAACTGCTTATAAGAACCCCATGGGCATGTCTCCTTATAAAATGGTTTATGGTAAAGCTTGTCACTTGCCTTTAGAATTAGAACACAAAGCTTATTGGGCAGTGAGAGAACTTAATAGAGATTTTAAACTTGCCGGTGAGAAAAGGTTGTTGCATTTAAGTTCTTTAGATGAATGGAGAAGTGAGGCTTATGAAAATGCTAGACTCTTTAAAGAAAAAGTTAAGAGATGGCATGATAGGAGAATTCTTAAAAGAGAATTTAATGTTGGTGAGAAAGTTCTATTGTATAGGTCTCGTCTCAGATTTTTTGCAGGAAAGTTACTCTCAAAATGGGAAGGACCATTTGTTATTGTGGAGGTGTATCGTTCAGGTGCAATAAAAATTGCTTCATTGAAAGATAACTCTACACAAGTGGTAAATGGTCAAAGACTCAAGCATTATATTTCTGGAGATTCTATTAATGAAGAGGTTGATACAATTAAAGTGGTGACTCCGGAAACTTTCATTGAAGAACATTTTTCTGGGACTGCAGAATTCGATTCGAATAGGTAACAGTTTCGGTAAGAAAAGTTTCGCGAATAACTTTCTAGAAGATATTTTCGTCGTTTTTATTAAATATGGAAAAATAAGAGACCGAACCGGATGGGAGACGGCACCCGTGGTGCCCAAACCATAGGTCGGCGCGGTGGGCCCCCAGCCGCGCCGCCTGGTGGTTTGAGCACCCCGGAGCTCGTCTCCGATCAGGTTTCCTCCTGTACCTTCCTTATGTTGTAAAACTTTTTGCTATATAACTCACCCGAACCCCCGAGGTTCGTATCTCGCCTTTTCATCGTGTTTCGTTTCGAGCTGTTTCTGTCCAGATATTGTTTTCAGATTTAGAAGCGCCATGGTCTCCAACAACAACAACAAGGGCAAGGAGCCTTTGGAAGACGAGACTCAAGACCCCAAGCTGAAGGAGGAAGTCAAGAGCGAAGATGAAGGAGAAGTGGAGGAAGACCCGCGCGAATACCCGCGCGCTACCGTTGCAAGCATCGGAGTGGTGGCAAATCCATTCAAGCCCAGGCAAGGGCGCGGATGAGCACCGGAGGGAAGGTTCCACGACGCTTCTTGGCTCCCAGGACATCTTCCCCAGGCATAAATAACCCCTTCCATACTCTTATCCATAAGCATCAAATTGAGAGGATCCCGGAGGCTGAGTTGCCTAGTGGTTGGAATATAGATCGTTCTAACAATACAGGAAAGAGGGATTCTGCTGCTGAGGAGTGGGGAAACAACTCCAAGAGTTGGGACTCGCAGTCTGACAAGTTTATGAATCGCATCGAACACAACTCTGAGCTGATTCGCGCCCTCACCTACAAGATTGATGAACTGAAGGAGCTGGTTGATAAGCTTATCAACAATTCACCACCACCACCGAAGGAGTAATTCATCATAAGTATTGGCATCCCCTTGGTTTGTTCCAAGCTTGGGGGAGTGCCGCGGTATCACATCATTATCTTTACCTTTTACTTTTCCATAAAGTCATATCGTGAGTAGGGAAGTTATCTTATATGATGGTTTGCAATGTGGAAGTATCTCTCTTTTAGTTGGTTATCTATGTATCCCTTGGTGTGAGTTGCCGTTATGAAATATTAATGAGAAGTTTTATCATTTACTTTCTGCATACTTTATTTTAGCTTGCAATTCTCTTTCATATTGATAACCTTGTTGTTAGTATAGGGATCACTTTTTAGAGCACCAAGTTAATCTTTTTGGTTTTGGCAAACTTAGCATTGGTCAGTAGTAGACAATACTTTGAGACTTAAGTAGAGAGAGGGAGTGCATGCAAATATATTATTCCATGATCTTTCTTTCTTTGTAGCTCATAAGCTTAGTATTCTTAAGTTAAACTATTTGTGCTTCTAAGGAAGATTGCATGATTATTCTTATCACTTGTATAATTGTTTGTATCCCTCAACTCTTATGCTTGCTACATAACCTTGCTAGCCAAAGACCTGTATCGAGAGGGAATGCTTCTCATACATCCAAACCTTGAGCCAAACCATTGCCATTCGAGTCCACCATAACTTCCTACTATATGGTATTTTGCGCCATTCCAAGTAAATACTTCATGTGCTACCTTTAAATTATTCAAAACTTATTACTCCTAGTTTTGTGTCACTGTTTATTAGCTCATGAGGGTTCTGTAGAGTTTCTCTAGCACTTTTGTCAAACAGACTTTCACCAATGGACTAGTGGCATATACACCGCTTATCCAACAATTTGCAAAAAGAGCTGGCAAATGGGGTGCCCAGTCCCAATTAACTACAACTTTCATTAATAATTCTCTTCACATGTTTTGCCCTGATTTATCAGTAAGCAACTTAATTTGCAAATAGACACTCCTCCATGGTATGTGAATGTTGGAAGGCACCCGAGGATTCGGTTAGCCATGGCTTGTGTAAGCAAAAGGTTGGGAGGAGTGTCAACTATAAAGAAACTAAAATACATGTGTAAACAAAAGAGAAGAGGGATGATCTACCTTGCTGGTAGAGATAACGTCCTTCATGGGAGCCGCTCTTGAAAGTCTGGTTGACAAGGGGTTAGTGTTCACTTTACTACGATTCGTTGACAACGACATACATAGCTCAAACAACTATTTTCATACTCTCTATATGCTTTGCAAAACTTAAAAGCTCTAGCACATGATTTAATCCCTGCTTCCCTCTGCGAAGGGCCTATCTTTTACATTATTGTTGAGTCAGTAAACCCATTCCTCTCTATCTCAAGCAAGCATTTGAGTTGTTGAGATCCAATTAGTTATATGTGTTGATACTTCTAATCATATCTCTCATTTCCTTGTTTCGCACAATAGCTTTTATCCGAATGAATATAACTTTGAAAGTTATCAATGACTGTAAGGAGACTGTTATGATTAAGGCATGTAAGTTCTGCTATATAAGCTCTGATATAAAGACTCTTCTCGAAAGATAAGTATGATCTGTTAATTGTTCTCTGACCAAGAGTTTAAGTTTGCCTTCACCAATCATGGTTCTCTTTATGCACTTCATCGTGGTTCCCTTTACTTATTTCAAGTTAGATTATATGAAGGGAAGTTGCTGTCTAGAATGACTTGTGTATCAATGAATGTGATGCTTCTTGTCCGTATTTTATTTATCGACACTTTGCTCCATAAACTTGTGGTCATGTTTACTGAGCTCAGTTTTCGCTTGGGGACAAGCGAGGTCTAAGCTTGGGGGGGTTGATACGTCCATTTTGCATCACTATTTTATATCATAATTTACTGCTATTCATCGATATATTTCATATTTAGAAGTGTTACTTATGTTATTTTACCTATTTTGCATGTTTGATGAATAATGGAGAATTGGACACCGGAGTCAGGATTCTGCTGGAAAAAGCACCGTCGAGATGCACTATTTCTGAAGATCAATAAATCGAAGGAGACATATGGAAGTTCCTATTTTACCAGAAGATGGAGGAGGCCAAAAGGGGAGCTGAGAGGGCCATGGTGGGCCCTCCACACTGGCGCGGTGGGCCCCCTGCCGCGCCGAGGTGGTTTGGGGGCCCTGGCCCACCTCAGCCGTTCCCCCTTCGCGTACTTGACCCCCTCGGAACCCTAACACACAGAGGACGGCCATCGAAATATTCCGCCGCCTCCACGAGGCGGAAAACACCAGAGAGCGAAAAGCTCCCCTGCAGGAAGAAATCTGCCGGGGGAAATTCCCTCCCGGAGGGGGAAATCGTCGCCATCATCACCGTCATCGAGCTGGACTTCATCGGGATCATCATCATCATCATCTCCACCGCCAACACCATCATCACCGCCGCTGCACCCCGTCTCCGCTGTAACATCTAGGGCTGAATCTTGTCTATTTCATAGGGGAAACTCTCCCGGTGTTGATTACTCTTGTTATTGATGCTATTGGGTGAAACCATTGGACTAAGGTTTATGTTCAGATTGTTATTCATCATCATATCACCTCTGATCATGTTCCGTATGATGTCTTGTGAGTAGTTCGTTTAGTTCTTGAGGACATGGGAGAAGTCTTGATGTTAGTAGTGAACTATGTTGAGTAATATTTAATGGTTTGATGCTTAAGTTGTGGTGTTATTCTTCTAGTGGTGTCATGTGAACGTCGACTACATGATACTTCACCTTTATGGGCCTAGGGGAATGCATTGTGTATTCGTTTGCCAATTGTGGGGTTGCCGGAGTGACAGAAACCTGAACACCCGTTGGTATATCGATGCATGAGGGATAGCAGGATCTCAAAGTTTAAGGCTGTGGTTAGTTTATCTTAATTACTTTCTTGTATTTGCGGATGCTTGCAAGGGGTATAATCACAAGTATGTATTAGTCCTAGGAAGGGCGGTGCATTAGCATAGGTTCACCCACACAACACTTATCAAAACAATGAAGATTAATCAACTATATGAAGCGAAAGCACTTGACAATATTCCCGTGTGTCCTCAAGAACGTTTGGTCATTATAAGTACAACAACCGGCTTGTCCTTTGCTGTAGAAAGGATTGGGCCACTCGCTGCAACTATTATTACTGCATTTTATTTACTTGTACTTTATTTATCTGTCATATCAAAAACTCCTAAAAACTTGTCTGTGAGCATTTACAGTGAATCCTTCATCAAAACCGCTTGTCAACACCTTCTGCTCCTCGTTGGGTTCGACACTCTTATTTATCGAAAGTACTACGATACACCCCCTATACTTGTGGGTCATCAGGAGGCGGCTGCTTCGGTGGCGCGCATGTCCCCGATGGTTGTGTTGGCGATATCGCTTGGCCGCTGGGCTAGCCGGTGCTTATAGTTTTAACTTTGATGGGCACCGTGTATCCATATCTTTGCCACTCTCCTTCCTCTTATGTTCGATGCAGTTCCTGCCCCGTTGCCATAGCTCCTTCCCTGTCTCGTCTCTACCCTGCAGTGCCGCTCCTTTTCTATCGCCGGACATCGGATTTCTCGTCGGAGGACCTCACGGGCCGCCTTTTCCGCTGCCTAGGGTAAAAGCTGGGCGTTTGGCCAGTGCCTCACGCTTAAGCGTTCCTAGGCTAACTCGTTTTTGAACACTGACTAAACGTGATAAGAATTTTTTATTGGGTAACACGTATATATATTTTTGAAATTTGAGACCGATTATCTTGAACTCGTGAACACTTTTTATTTTTTCTTGATTTTTGAAAATCATATGAATTTCTTATTGTGCAATATGTGAATTTTTTAATTTCATGAACCATTAATTTAAACTGCTAGGACGTTTTTTTTCACATGAACTATATAAATATTATCTAAATGTTGTGAACATTTTTCTGGAACTACGTACAGAAACACACCTTTTAACCTCGTATTTTTTGAGCCATATAAACATTTTATCTCAAGTTTTAATAAATTCATATGAATATTAAAACAAAAACAAAATAAAAAATAATAACTAAAAATAAAGGTTAGAAAAAGAAACTGAAAAAACAATGAAAAAACTAATACCCTATTGGGCTGGTCCACCAATGCGAGCTAGTGGATGTCGTCCCCTATTCGCCGCTGAGAGTGTCAAATAGGAGCTCCTCTGCAGAGAGAAGGGCTCATAAAAAATAGCAACAACAAGGCCCATGCTAACGCATACCGGCTATTGTTTTTCCATAAACCCATTAATATGTGGAGTAAACGTTGGAACGCCACCTATTCTGAGATTTGCTTACCGAAGGGTAAGTGTAATGCCCCGTAGTTATAGACTCGCGATGGTAGAATTTAGGAATGTGCATCTTTGCATTCATGCATGTTTGGGAAATTTGAAAAAAATCACGCTTTTGTGTAAAACTGGATTGGGGTGTCGATACCAACGAAAGTCGATGATCGAGAAACGACACTAGCTGTTCAATATCCATCTCTGTTTAACATTGCGTAACATAAGCATTTTCTAGTTGCAGATGTGTTAGCAAATGCAGCGCCGCCGAATATTGAGTTCTGGCGATCTCTATCAGGAAACAAATGGATATCTTGCCTAAATTTGGCAGAACGACTTATGGGGGTCTCTTTGTCAAATGATTCGGATATTTTCCGATGGAACTTATGTTGTGTGGAAACTTTTCAGTTAAGTCTATGTATTTAAATTATATGCATGTACACACGCCTTTTTTTACGAAAGTACCTTTGGAAACTGAAAGTATTCCTGAAGATTCAGATTTTCATGTGGTTTCTCAATAGAAAGTTTTACTGACTAAGATAAACTTGCTAAGCGACAATGGACATGATGTAAACATTGTGTTTTCTGTCAGTCAGATGAGTCGATTGAGCACTTGTTTATTTATTGTCCTTTTGAACGACATATTTGGAGACTTATTCATTTTACCTTCAGTATGATTTCACGAGCCAGTATTGCTAATATGTTTGAGAGTTGGTTGGTTGGGTAGATAAGAAAACTAAATCTTGCATTCGCATTGGCGTTTGTGCTTTTGTTTGGGGAATTTGAATTGCAGAAATGATGTCGTTTTTAACAAGGTTCAAGCTACCAATTTCTTGCAGGTTGTTCATGGAGGTACTTATTGGTACTTATTGGATCTATATGTGGTCATTTATCCTTCTACCGGACCAAAGGGAGATGTACTCGGCTAATAGCGGTCGTGGGCTATCTTCAATCAGAAAGGGTGGCAACATGCTAAAAGATTACATGATGTTTAGACTCTTTTTCTTTGGGTGTTTCGTTGGCTGATCCATGTGGCCACGTTGGTTGATCCGTGATATGTAATAATTGACATACTTTGCATACTTTGTGACCCTTTAATTTTTATTTTAATATAAAGATTTGTGCATTATCATGATGCAGAGGCCGGGTATCCCCATTTCGAAAAAAATAAAGTA
Source organism: Poa pratensis (assembly GCA_947311845.1). Taxonomy (NCBI): domain Eukaryota; kingdom Viridiplantae; phylum Streptophyta; class Magnoliopsida; order Poales; family Poaceae; genus Poa; species Poa pratensis. Next base: position 76,628,694 of record CAMZMU010000034.1, on the reverse strand, counting down.
GGTATAATATTTGATTTTTCGACAAAGAGTTATAATATGTGATAATTAAGTAACATCAATTAGGCAATTACCAACCATTTGTTTTCAAAAAATGGCAAGGTGAAATCTAGTAATGAAGATATTCGTGAACTTGATAATTATAGTTGGAGCGATAAATAGTTTCAAGTTTTTAAGTATGAATTTTTTGAATGATGAGATCATTTTGAATGATGCTATTATTTTCTTCTATGTCAGAGTGCGCGGCAGAACCAAGTAGGATCGGAAAAAAAAGAAATGCTTTTGTTAATTATTAGAGTTCAATCGCGTTGAATTGAATCATGATTCAGCTCTCCTAAGAATTGCACATAAGTTATAATTAAGATTTTCTCAATTACACATGGATTGCACATGGATTGTAGCTGAGTACACATGTGTTACATATGAGTTACAACTGACGTTAGTGACAACATTTGCAAGTCAATTCGAGAATTAGTCGGTCCCAAGAAGGGCTTGTTTACTCCAAGCGTTTTCTAGGGGATGAGAAGAGTGGGGATGAGAGAAGATTTGGTAAACACCCAATTCCCACAAATAATCTTCCACTACAATACACTAGCATGCACTAGAGTTTTTGTTTTAGACAAAAAAGAGATAATTGGTAGGGATACCCCCCTCTAATTCTCTAGAATAGACTAGAAATAAACAGACTAGTGGGAATTTTTCGCGATGCGAGATAATCTCCTCCAATCTCTGAAATACACTGAAAGTAATAAGGCTGAAACGGGAAGTCGGGAACCCTCCTCCACCTGTTCGCACCGGACTCCGTACACGATGCGACACGCCCAAACGGCCGAAGAACCGAAGAGCCGGAACCACACCCGATCTGGTCTCCGAACCACACCCGTTCGGTAGCCCTATAATAACCACACGGTCCGTTCACACCACCAAGATTCGTGCAGGAGGCGCAGAGAGGCGAGCCATATTAAATCTCGAAGCAGCCGCAGTCGTCAGCGCCCTCTCTCCTCTCTCCCAGCGCGTCCGACTCGAGCGAGCCGTATACGATTCCCTCACCTCCCCGCCGAGTCCTCCAAACCCTAGGAGCCGCCGGCCGGCCAGGTAAGGATCCGCCGCCGTGAGATCTCCAGTCTTTCGTGGTCTCGGTGCCCTGGTAGATCGTCGACGCGTTTTCCTCGAGAGAAAAAGAACATCTTTTTGCTCGATCTGTGCGTTCGCCGGCTTTTCGATCTGGTTGGCCCGGTGGATTCGAGTAGTGGCGGCGGGTTTATGTGGTGGGGTGTTAGATTCGGGACTCAGCGGACACGGTAGATTTATTGGTTTAACTCGATTTAGCGCATCGTTGCATCTCGATGCCCTGTTTTAGTTTAACAGGGATGCCTCCGAACTTTGACGGCTCCTATTTTCCTTCTCGAGAACTAGTTTAGGCAGGAAAGTCCGTCCGTTTATATATGTCGCGACTTTGTAAAAGGGGGTTTGAGCACTTGGTAGTTTGTGGAATAGAACATGTTCCTCTTGTCATTATGGTTCTTGAACGAGTTACATCTTGCTATTATTTACGGAACGATGTTTAGGGTTGCCAGTCTTTGCTGGCAGATTATTTTCTCTGCAAGAATATTGAATTTTGACCTGCTGGAGCAGTACTTTATCGCCTGGTGTTCTTATGCAAGCCATTGTCTTGTAGGTAGCCCTTAGTGTCAGCCATGTTTGGGCGCATGCCACCAAGGAAGACCAGCAACAACACCAAGTATTACGAGGTGCTTGGTGTGTCCAAGACAGCAACCCCTGATGAGTTGAAGAAGGCTTATCGGAAAGCTGCTATAGCCCACCATCCCGATAAGGGTGGAGACCCTGAGAAGGTGTGGTGACAGCGCTTCCATATGTGCCTGCTTTTGATATTTGTTAGATTGGTTTTCGCTGATCTTTTCTTTTTTGTATCTTGGTCAGTTTAAAGAATTGGCACAAGCTTATGAGGTTCTTAATAACCCTGAAAAGAGGGAAATTTATGACCAATATGGAGAAGATGCAATAAAAGAAGGAATGGGAGGAGGCGGTGGCGCTGATATGCATAGTCCCTTTGACATATTTGAACAACTGTTTGGTGGTGGCGGTGGCTTTGGAGGTAATAGATTTATAGTTCTTTGTGCTTTGGTTTGTTCCTCTATTCAGTTTTGTCAGAACTAAATACTATGTACTTTGTGAGATATGAAGTCACTTGAACTTACCTGTGGTTTTTGGATAAAAGGGGGTAGCTCAAGAGGACGCAGGCAAAAGCGTGGCGAGGATGTGGTGCATACTATGAAGGTTTCGTTGGATGACTTGTACAACGGTGCTACCAAAAAACTATCTTTGTCACGGAATGTTCTTTGTGGAAAGTGCAAGGGGTAAGTTTTTGTAAGCTCTTATTCCGTCTTTTTTGCAAAAAATGTTATTGTGGTCAAATTTGGAGTATATCTTGTACTAGTACTTTTATGAGAAACAGTGATAATGAAGTGTACATAGTAATGTGGTGTTAATCCCATTAGCTCCACGTTCGCCTGTACATCTTTGCTCCATCGAACATAAAAATCTATGCTTGGATGCTCATCAGGTATAACAGGTTAAATAATTCTTCCTTACAACAGCTCAAACTTGTTCTCTTTCTGTTGTGAAATATTTATAGGACCAGGGATCCCAGTTTTCATGAAAGGGGTTTTGGCAATATTGCACGAGCTTAATTAACAAGTATGCTATGCTTATCTCGTGAAAACAATAGCAACGTAGTTTCTGTGTTTGCCAAGTACAGTTTTTGTTGCATCAAGGCTGAAAACGTTGAACCTTGTTCTGTTTATCTTCTAAGGTGTTAGCGTCATGTAAATTTAGTGCCAAACACAGTTGAACCTTGTTCTGTTTATCTTCATGTATACTTATCTTCAAACGTTGAACCTTGTTCTGTTTGCCAAGTACAGTTTTTGACTAACTGGTTGCTGAAAGAAGTTTATGGTTTGATTAGCTGGACATTGTGGGGTTTTAGTCTTTCAAATTAAGTCTTCTAATGGATCTTAGTGCCTGTTAATTGCTTCGTGTTCTAAGTAGTTATCTTTAAGGTAGCTAATTACCTGTAATCTAAAATGTCCTTGTTTCTCAGTTCCGTTCACATAAAAAAAGTGCCGGTATTGGTGGAAAAACGTGCAAAAACATGGCTCGATGTTATTCATGGCTATGTTTGTATAAACTTTTGAAATGATTATTCCCCAAAAAGTAGACTAGGTAATTAATGGAATGTTGGTGAGTATGTAGAACTATCTTGTTTCCTGATGCCAGATTGTAATTTGCCTAAATACTTCTGACCATATTAGCCTAGAAGGGCCTTCAAGGTGGCACTAGGCGGCACCCTACTACCTTGCCAATTTCTGCTGTGCTTAGCACTGCAGAGGATTGTTATAATCCTGTTTGCCCAACTAAGTTGTGGCAACTTTAGTGTTTGTTTCGACCCATTTTTGTGGGTAATTTTCTGCAACACAGACTGAGCCTTATCCCACCATTTCCTCCTAAGTGTCAATTAGGCACTTGTCTGATTTCGACTAGCATATAGTGTATTAGTGAACACCAATCACCATTGTATGTAATGTTTCTACTGCAGAGCTGCATCTTTGCGTGACCGTACAAAATTTGTTTAGCCCCTTGGCGTTGATGCAATCTGTCTCTGTAAATGAAAATTGCTAATTTACTTGGTGTACTTGTAGCTGCTGTTTACATGGTTCCTGTTTCTTTTCAATCTCTCTATTAGCTGTAGGGATCTCACTGTATTCTGTTGTTGACATTCAGAAAAGGATCCAAGAGTGGGGCAACGGCTACTTGCAGTGGTTGTCGTGGTGCAGGAATGAGGATGATAACAAGACAGATAGGACCTGGCATGATCCAACAGATGAATACTGTTTGCCCTGAATGCAGAGGATCAGGTATGTACTGTTCTATCTTCAATCAATAATATCTGGTATTGAGTTTTCTTATAATGTGCATTTGTACAGGTGAGATGATAAGTGACAAGGATAGATGTACAAGCTGCAGGGGTAGCAAAGTGGCCCAGGAGAAGAAGGTTTTGGAGGTCCATGTGGAGAAAGGAATGCAACATGGCCAAAAGATTGTATTCCAGGGTGAAGCCGATGAAGCTGTGAGTCTCCTAATTGACACATGTCTGCATTTATGCAAGCACTCAACACTTGCATGCAAGCAATATATAAGATAATCCTTCTAACATGTCAATTCATGCCTTTTCAGCCTGATACAGTCACAGGAGACATAGTTTTTGTCTTGCAACTTAAAGAGCACCCAAAGTTCAAGCGGAAGTCTGATGACCTATTTGTTGAGCATAAGATCTCTCTGACTGAAGCTCTCTGTGGCTTCCAGTTTGTTCTGACTCATCTTGACGGTCGGCAGCTTCTGATCAAATCCAATCCTGGGGAGATTATAAAACCTGGTACATCAATTTTTTCTCGTATCTGTTTCTCTTTCCATTCCTTTCAGTTCTGGTATCCTGTAAAGTACAACTGTTCCCTGTTAGAATATACTTATCCCTGTATTTTTTTCTTAAATAGGGCAACACAAGGCCATAAACGACGAGGGCATGCCTCAGCATGGCCGGCCTTTCATGAAAGGTCGTCTGTTTGTTGAGTTCAGTGTCGAGTTCCCCGAGCCTGGCGTACTCAGCCCTGCCCAGTGCCGATCACTCGAGAAGATTCTGCCACCAAGACCAACCCAATCGTCTGACATGGAGCTGGATCAGTGCGAGGAGACCACAATGCACGATGTGAACATTGAAGAGGAGATGCGGCGCAGGCAGAACCAAAGGCGGCAAGAGGCATATGACGACGAGGAAGAGGATGATGGTGCACCAAGGGGGTACAGTGTGCCCAACAGTAAGGGCAGGCGAAGCAAATCTAGAATGCTCGGTTAAGCCTGTCTGTTAGTCATATGATCTCCCCAGTGTGCCCGGTCTGTGTCTGTCAACTCCCCATTCTATTATTCCTTCCATTTACCCATCTAAAGTAGATGATACGATGCATGGTGTTATTCTTTTTGGTGTCTTGAGACTGCATGATTATTTTTGAATTGGCCTATTGCCTTCTGTGTTGTACTACTCTGAATCTAGACTTCGAGGTGATAACTTGAATCGGGCGTTTGTATCAGTATAATCGTCTTCAAGACATAGATGCTATGATTAAATTCTATGGCTCGTATAAATAATCATAGCTTTGGGTTTTTAGCTTTTCGCTTCAGCAACATACTTGTGTTTACATGTCTGACAAGGCCAACCCGTCAGTCAGGGTCATATTGTGACTTATAGATGGCATAAGAATAACGTTCCAACAATACTTTGTCAATACCTCCATGGCCTATTGCTACGAGGGAGGCAAACTTGTCGAGGACCATTGAAACAACGCTCCGCAGTTTTCCCCTCTACGCATCTGGTCTGGTCGTCTCTGAGCGACGACCTTGGCCTGGAAAAGCTTCGATCTGGCGTGCTCCCATGGTGGTGGGCGCGGTGGAGGAAGGATTCCGAAGATGCGTTCTTCAATAAGCTCGAGGCCGATCGTGCTCTGCATCCTGACTTCTTCAGATCCGTGGGGGGAAGAAGATGGGGCGGAAGTGGAGATTTTGCAAGCTTTCCCCTTTGGTGGAGTTCTTCCGAGCTGCGACGCCGGCGTTTCACGCCGAGCTCGGCTCGAGCGTCTGCTCTGATCGGGCATGCCCCCCGCCGATGCTCTATCTTCGACGCCAAAGCCTCGTTGATTCCGGCGAGCAATTCATGCGGCGACATCAACGGGATTGGTTTCCCAATAGGCTGGTGCAGGAGAATCAGAGGCTGGCCGACTCCGTCTCGTCTTCCTCCACGGCGGTGCGATGATGAAGATTTTGGTCGGCGGTGGAAACGGTGCTGCAGAAATCCCCAGGGTTGCGTTTGTATTTTTCTTGTTTTTCGGGTGGTTTCTGTAAGAAGGGGGACAGCTGTCCCGTGTCTGGAGGGTTCCAGTGTAATCGTTGTTATCCTTGCCAAGTAATCCAGATACGTGTACATTCAAAAAAAAAAACGCTCCGCAGTTTTCCAGGCTCCTACCAGTCTCGTGAAACATGCGTCCATGATCTGGCATTGCCGTTAGCCCATCCTTCTTCCCGAAATCCTTCAGTTGTACCAGCAGTCAGTCCAGTCCAGCACAAGCACACGGACTAGTAAGCGCCTGCCCGGTTGGAGGAAGGAGTCTTTGCCTTAACAAAATCTACTTAACGGCTAGTCGTTGAGGCGTGGACAGCTGCCTTCTATCTTGGCACTTAGCATGGCCGGGCACGCATCGAGAAGAAGAAAACTATCATTTGGCCTCACTGCATATGCCTCGTATACAATTGGAGTTCTGAATTAGTAGTATATATACTATATTGGACGGTCGCCATTTGATAAAAGCCTTACCAATACAGGCCTTCCATTTGTTAGAAGTCGCACCAACTCGCAAACTTTTTACAAAAAAAATAGTGTATTGGCAAGGCTTGCGAATATCTAAACACTTGCAGAAGTTCTCACATATTTTTTTAATTCAGAAGATCCTAACAACAGCATCAGCTTTGAATATTTTAGCTCCGCATGGTGGTGATATTGTTTACAAAAAAATAGGCTTCCACTAATTTGTCCGCTATTTATACTCGCGCACACCACCTTCCCACACCAGCCTTGCCTGTGCTTGTAGAGAGAGAGAGACATGGAGTCTGACGCGATCCATGCACCCACGACCTCCTCCTCCTCCTCTTCCGATTCCACCATCATCAATGGCGCACAAGTCGTGTCAAAGAACCGCCCAAGATCCTGAAGCGCAAGAGGCAAACAGCGACCTCCCCTGCTCCTGGCGGCAGCCAAGAAACGGAGGCCGCCCGGCCGGGCCAAGAGAGCAGCAGCTGCGCCGTGGACGACGAGCGCACGGCCGGAAGGCACCCGTCGTACCGCGGCGTGCGGCGGCGGAGCTGGGGCAAGTGGGTGTCGGAGATCCGAGAGCCGCGAAAGAAGTCGCGCATCTGGCTCGGCACCTTCCCCACAGCGGAGATGGCCGCGCGCGCGCACGATGTGGCCGCGGTCGCCATCAAGGGCCGCGCCGCGCACCTCAACTTCCCGCACCTCGCCGACACGCTCCTCTCGCCCGGCCTCCGCCTCCCCCGCCGACATCCAGGCCGCGGCCGCCATGGCCGCCGCCCAATGCGAGCCTCCTTCCTCCATCGCCGAGAAGACGGAGACGCCGAGTGCATCGGCTGCAAGCTCCGGTACGGCCGGCAGCGGCGAGGAGAACGCTCTGTTCGACCTGCCGACCTTCTGCTGGACCTGAGGACGGCCTCTGGTGCTCGCCTGACTGGGCGCCAGCCGCCGACGAGTACGATGGTGGCGAGCTGCGCTGCACGAGCCGCTCCTGTGGGTGGAGCAGTGCTGGACATAGCCCGTTCCGTTCGGACGCGCGCGCGGGCCATGGCTGCCCAGTGGTTGGCCGCAACAGAAGACCGATATTGTCCTCTTGTTCAACGAAGACTCACTGCAATCCTTAACTCGATATTGTCGTTGTGTTCACCCATCATAGGTTACTTTGAACCCCTTTAACACCGGATGTTGTATTCTTATCTTCCTCCCCCCCCCCCCCCCCCCCCCCCCCCCGCGCAATCTAGCCTGTAACACTCTGCCTGTTCTTATACTCCCTCTGATCCTAAAGAAATGTCGTGAGCTGTAGGTATAAGTTGTACGTGCTGAGTTCAATCCTACCGACATTTAAACAAGATCAGAGGGAGTATACAAAGTTCACGCTGGCCCCGGCCCGCCGTAGTTCCAGTAAAAAAAACTAGCTGCCTGAGACCGGGACATGTTATGATGTTAGGCCTCTTCAATTCGAGGTAGTATTAGAAGTTCATTCAAAGATTTTAGTTCTTAGATATTGTAGTATTATACATTTTTACTACAGTAGGCTATTCTATAAAGAAATCACTGAGCCAAACTTCGTTGGAACAGTGTAACATTCCTAAGGAATCAAAAGAACTACACATAACATCCACCACGACCTCTTTTTGTGAAAAAAGACATTAACCTAACAGTAAAATAATCCTAAGCTCAACTAAAGTTTTGCCCGTAGTATATTTCTATCATATTTCTTTATTTTTTCTATTCAACTCTTTCAAAATTCTGTGAACAAAAAGATCCTATACTTTTCCTTTCCATTTCTTTTTAAGTTTCTCATGAGCACCAATTGCAACTACTACCGTTTGAGATTACCTCGGCTATTACTCCACCACTATGTTGTTGACGCTCTTGCCTGTAGTATATTTCTATCATAGTTTTTTATTTTCTATTCAACTCTTTCAAAATTATGTGAACAAAAAGATCCTATACTTTTCCTTTCCATTTGTTTCTAAGTTTCTCATGAGCACCAATTGCAACTACTACCGTTTCATATTACCTCGGCTATTACTCCACCATTATGTCGTTGACGCAGTCTTACTTTACAGTTGCTGAACTATGCTATTTAAGCTGTTATACAAAGCATAGGTGCACACATATAGTACCCATGTTTGGGAAACTATTCCAAATACATCAAAATAAAGTCACTAAATTATATTGAAATCACTAGATTTTATTTTCGGATTAAAATATCACAAAGATGTACCCATATAATTTATTTTTTGTTACCTAGGACATGATTTTGAACACCTCTTCTACGTGTTGTACTAACCGGACAAGAATTAATCCACGATATGCATGTTTCAATCAAACGAATTGTCGTAATTCACCGTACAATTCACCGTACCAAACGGAAGCTGCAATCCATTTACTCCGAGCTTATGACCAGTTTGATTCAAACAATATTCATATGAATTATGGAGGATTTTATTCAACGATTTTTCTTCTTTCGTGACCTGTTTGATTTGTGGGATTAAATCCCTTTTTTTTTAGAACACAGTACAACACAGATGCTCACAAATACGCACGTACACTCACCCCTATGAACGCACACACGCACACCCTACCCCTATGAGCACCTCTGAAGGACTGAGCCGACAGATCTTGAGGTTGACGAAGTCACCACAGGCGTCTCGCTGTTGACGGGCACGTCACCAACCACTGAAAGAATAGCGCCAGATAAACCTGGAATAAATCCAGGTAAATGCAAATACCCATGCCAAGTCTAGGACTTGAACCTGGGTGGGCTGGTTCCACCATAGGGAACCCAACCATCAGAGCCAAGCTCCGTTTGCTTGTGGGATTAAATCCCATAGTCAACTTCTAAGTAAATTCTACTTTGTACCCATCAAAGATTGCGTTTTAGATGGTGAGTACCCTATTTAAGAAAATCTCAGTGGCACAAATACCTCTTTCACTAAGGACATTAATTGTTATAGGATGAACCCGCTGTAAGACAAACATGGGAGACTTGGTGTATATGTATTTTTGGTGTACATGTTTTTGATGACAAAACAATCGCATCGATCCCGACTGGTTAAGGCAAACTCATTGCCCCCTTCATCCATTCCGCGAGACAAAGTCGTGCCGTAACCATGGGCCAAGGCGCCACTCCGTTTCCCAATAACGACATCATGGCTTGGTAGGACAGCGTTAGGAGGTCGTATGCTTTGCTTTATGTGAGGCAATGACACGTGTCGGCTTTCGACACGGTGCACAATGGCTTTTTTTCACTGTAGGGTGCCACATGCAGGACGACGGTTAACGGCGTGCCACGATCACCCACCCCAACCTATAGCCCTAGGCACATGAATTTGCGAGGCTCAACTTATGTCTCCAGGTTTTCATGCAACTAGTTGCTTCACTATAGTACATCATGTCGACAACTTTGCTAAATAGGTACATTGTATTAATAAGTCTTCTAAATGGGGTGCACCGGCGACAATTTCATTAAATAGGGTAAACTGTCACAAAGTGATCTTTATAGGCACAAGTGGAATTACTCCAAATTTCCTAAGGATCGGTTTGCATTATGCTGCAAAGCAAGTTTTCATCGACTGAAATCTCTTAAAAATATTTGTCTGCTAATCAATTTCCTAAGGATGGCATGGCACGGCACTAGGATAAAGTGGCAGTGATCGCTCACCTCCTCATATGACAACACACACTGACAGTGACAACTGACAAGTATTCCCTAGGAAAAAAATGTTAGCAGGGTACTAGGGTTTTTGTCCGCATCCAGCGGTCCAGCGGGAGGCTCCGGGCCCACCGGGTCGATCTCCCGATCCGGAAAACCTCGAGCGCCGCTCGATCGGGGTGGTGCTCACGGTAGGTGGGACATGCCGTACGCCGGTCTTCGCTGTTCAATTCACTCTCTCTCCGTCGGCCAGCCGCGTGTCAGGCTGCAGCTATCAAATTATTTGCGCCATGGACGGAGCATCTGATTCCGATTCTCCGGCGGACGCGCGAACCACCTAGCTAGCTAAGCGCACACCACAACACTAGCTACTACGAGTAGTCATAGCTTGCAAATTGCGCCTGATCGATCTGATCTGGGTAGCAGTAATAATCGATTATTCATCACCGCTGATTTGAGGTACTATCTCTGATCTGTAAAACTGTCGTGGGTTGTATAGTAAGTTTGTACTAACGTTGCTTTCTGTTCGCGACATTTAAAGTGGACCGGAGGGAGTACAAAAATACCGCTGAAAGGTGGACGGCCTTCTTCGAACTTCTTCGAAGATGTGAAGGAGACGCTTAATAAGATCGAAACGTCCAAGCTTGAAACCAAGAAGATTAAAACGAAAATCGATCAAAATGGAGCAACATGTCACCGGTTGTGTAAGCTTGGTTTGCTTAAACTTATAAGTGCATTCTTATAGTTTTTTCTCTTCTCAAAACGCCAGCCCGCACGGTTGTAGAAGCCATTCACGACCGACTTCAACCGGGTACATCCAGACTCCATACATGGTGTTGCTCCACTGGTTGGAGAAAAACCATGAGCAGATCCAGTGAGTAATCAAAGGAATGACCTGCAAAAGATATGTATGTGCTTACTCTTCAGCAATAGATGCACCAAACGAGCACACAGTACATGGCTGACGCAAGCACGTCGATCCATTCATCTCTCAACGAGGATGGTATGGCACTACGACGAAGTGGCAGATAGAGAGAGCTCACCGGCCACCTCCACGTATGACAACACACACTGACAGTGACAAGTATTCCGTCAGGACAAAAAACATTAGCAGCTAGCAGGACACTAGGGTTTTGTCCGCGTCGAGCTGGAGGTCTCCGGCCGTCGATCTCGCGATGCCCCCGGCGTTAGGAAACCTCCAGCGCCGCTCGATCAGGGACGACAGGATGGTGTTCAGTGTTCACGGTATGTGTACGCCGGCCTTCGCCGGTTCAGTTCACTCTCTGTCCGTCCGTCAGCCGTGTGTCAGGCTGCAGCTACCAAATTAAAACTACCAGTAACAATCGATCATTCATCACCGCATGTTTTATGTGGTTAATTAAGACAGATTGACGCTTCTGAAGCAAAGTCGCGCGCTATGCAAGTCGAGATCGATCTTCTTCAATTTGCTTCGCTTTTGCGTACTCCTCCTCCTCTAGGTCCGTAAAGCGTGGTCTGCAATCAATTTCACAAGGGTCTGCCTGCCACGTAACCGGCCACGTCGCTTTTGCCTTTAGGAGCCTCTACATGGAGCATGATGCTGCAACTACCGGAATGCAACACCGTAGATGGCGACCCGGCCGGATCCTAAGCTACCTGTGTCCATATATACATATATAGATACATCTAGCACGTATAGATAAGGGCAAATATGGACATGTATGTAGACATGGATCGGGGAGCTTTCAGGTTCTTCGGTTCCACCAATGGCCTTCAGGTGGTCATGCATCGGCGTTCGTCGACGGTGGCGGAGTAGCTTTCCACGCTTGAATGAAGACGGAGTAGCCGTATGGATCGAGCGCAGCCATGGACGTACTAACCACCGAGCTATACCTGGCAAGAGGAGCTACCTTGTCGTTAGCTTAGCTATTTTCTTTTCTTGGAAGAAGATCGTTAGCTTAGCTAGCCATGGCTGTCAAATTGTAACCACATGATCGCGATAGTACCGTGGTCCCGCGAATATTCCGACCTTGTTCCCGTCTTCTTCCTCCGATCGACCGATCTACCAGGATCCGACTAGTTAACTCGCGGCGGTCTTAGTTTACTCACGCATAACACATGAGGAGGGTATCCTAATCAGAGCTCTCCAGTGCGCTGCATGCATGTGGCTATTGCGCCAGCTAGTAGCATCAGTGAGAGCTTTCGAGCTTTGCTTATGGTGTAATGTAATGATGCGATCTTTTACTTTTGGTCTGGTGGCACTAAACAACGCTGAGATGAGGGACGTACGATTGGGGTGTATTTTATGGGCTTACCACGAGGCGCGCGCTCCATGCCGGCTATGTTTTTTTTTTCTGTTCATGTTTTCTTTAGTAGCTCGCCGATCCATCGGTTAACGCGTACGCTCGCAGTTTCGTATCTGGAAATAGTAAGTCAGCGAATCCTCCAGTGTTCCTGTTCATCCACCACACCGCTGCACCTGTGCCACGTTCCTTTAATTTGCATTGTTTGTTTTATTCTTCCCATGCTGTTCTCCAGTTCTCCCTTTAGGCCCTGTTTGAAACACAGGAATGCAAAACATAGGAATAAGGAAAAATACAGGAATAAGAAAGGAATGCATGTGTAAACCTGAGGAATGCAAAACGTAGGAAAGTGCTACACTAATCCGTTTGGAACACACGAAAGAGAAAATACTGGAACTGAGGTTTCTTAGGATAAACATGCCATTTTAATGCTACTCACTTTCTTTAAACGACTTTATCCAAAGCATAAGACACTGCATTTGCCTCGTTCCTCTACACAGGAATGGGAAAAAGAGCTCGGAGCTAATGTTTTGTTTCCTTTGATTTTCCCGTGAAACCAGTTGCTAAGGAATTTTTCCTGTACTTTTCCTATGACCGATTCCTGTGAATCAAATGGCTCCACAGTACCAAATCCTACAGGAAACGAAATCCTGTACTTTTCCTATGAAAATCCTGTAAACCAAACGGGCAATTTGCTAGTCGCTTCTTACAACTAAACGCTTTGCTAGTTTTTTTTAACACAACTGACTCCATTTATTGCAACGCCACCTGTTTACAGGCAAGATCCAAATCTTCAGGATCTCTGATGGAAGATTCGACGAGCCCAATTTATAAGTAAGCTTGCGGTAGTTTCTAGAGGTCGTACTTGAGTGATCACACGAGGTTTTGTTAGTTGCAAGTTGCAACCGATTTGCTAGCAGAAATGATACTCATGTCGTCAATGTTCTGCCCTTGTGATATTGGTTACAGGGTTGAGATTCGCCCCCTGCAGTCGATACGAGTGACGACTGATGACACAAGTGAGGCATGTCTTGGATGTTTCTATTTGAAGTTACCAGGAGCATTTGTACTAAGTACTACTCCCTCCGTGCATGAATATAAGACGTTTTAGCTATCCAACATGTTGTCTATATGCATACTAATATGAGTGCACATACACACTAAAATATGTCTACATACATCTAGATATATGTGAATGTGGATAAATGCTAAAACATCTTGTATTAAAAAACGGAGGGAGTACTTTGTATTGGTATTTGATAAACCTGATGTAATTATGTTGCATATATGTGCACGAGTTACGCTGTATTTGGAGTTGTATTTAGCGAAGAGCTAGTTGTTTGAATCAAACACGTGTGCCCCATGCCAAATATATAATGACACCACAGATAACTGAAATATATAGGCTAAAAGAGGGTTATTCTAAACCACCACTTCCCCGAGCTAGTCTGATCAACATAAAATTGGCCTCAAGAGATTGAGCACTGAATTTTTTCCAATGCGAAAACAAATATTAAAACAATTCCGAGACCCAAGAAAAATGGTGCTAGACATGTTTAATTATAGAGTGGTATTTTACAACAGGCTCACACGATACAAAGATAGCTAAGTGGTGAAGCCACAAGCCAATATGTTACACAAAAAAAATATGAAACCATATGTTCCAAGCACACATATAGGTGATTGTGGCAACATTAAAGACGTAGAATATACACAAAAAGAAATGTAAACCCAATGTACCCGAAAATGAGTGCTACTCGAATACAAAGCTGCTTAATACTATCACGCAATCACTGCACACAAGACAAGGGTTGCATGTATCCAACTGGAACAAAATTGTTCGCATTGAGCACCAATGTTTCAAGTTTTATGTATGTAGTCATCTTTAAGTTTTCAAGTTTCATGAGAGAGAATGATTAGAAAAGACCAACAAGGGATAAAAGCTCAAGCTTGGGGATGCCTAAGACACCCAAGGAAATATTTAAGGAGTCACAAGCGTCTAAACTTGGGGATGGCCAAGGCATCCCATTCTTTATCAACAATTATCAGGTTGTCTCCCTTGAAACTATATTTTTATTGCTTTACATATTATGTGATGTTCTCGGAGCGTCTTTGTATTTTGTTTTTACTTTTTTTTTCCGGATTGCTTGCTGATCTTTACAAATTACAATAATTATACCATGCACTCTTGTTTGGGAGAGAGACACGCTCCGTTCATTTATAGAATTCTCTTTATGCTTCACTTATATCTATTGGGTAATTGTTCTGTTATTTATGGCTCTTTGTGCTTTCCTTATATCTTGTTAAGAATGTTGCTTTGCATCTCTTTAAGAAAGGATTAGGACTCTCTTACTTCATTTATATCTTTTTGGAGAGTTGAATAGAAATTCGTTTGGTCGCTTTGTTATATGTTGGAACTAAAAATATTGTCTATTAATGGTATGATAAAAATTTGCATGGTCTTGTGGATCACTGAACATTGATAACATAATACCTTGCAATTGTTTTGAGTCATTAAGTGACCTAATAAATGAACACGTTGGTTAATTTTGTTATAACTAATAGGTGGGGAGATTTTATTAAAGCTTGGCATCATACTCCGCCGCATTAAACAACCTAAGTTGAAAATGTGTATAGTATCATGAAAACCAATAAGTAGGGAGCGGTTGAAAGTGAAAAGGTGTTTGAGAAGGCCGAGGAAGCCAACGGGACGTATAACGCCGCCACGATCCCTCTTGGGGTGTTTCGAATCATGTTTGAACTACATAAACTGATAGATGGAAACAATGCGATTATGTTGTTAAGCTTTTGGTCTGATGCGCTTCCACCATCCAAATTTGCTAGCCTCTTCGGTACTGTGCTTGGCCCTTTCTCACATCAAGAGTTGATGCCTTTTTAGCCAGTTCATCCACACTCTGTGGGAGAACTTTCTCTCTTTCTCCTACACATAAACCCAAAATCTTACTCAAACCAGGCACCATACCTACCTACTGTGGCATTTCCATAGCCACTGCGAGATATATTGCCATGCAACTTTCCATTATACTACTTGAGTCGATGTTGTTCTTACTTTTTCATATTGCTTTGCGCGGTCATATAAAACTGACATTTGGTTTATGAGGCTTTCGCACAATGTCCATTTATTCCATATTACGCTAGATCATCGCACATCCTGCTACACTGGCAGATTCATTCAGTTATACATCGTGTTATTAGTTTATTTCAATTATGAGTATTAAGTGTGTATTGTTGTTCATTAGGATGTTGTCCCTTCCTCTCTAAAAAAAGAGATAAAAGATGCCATGGAGGCCAAACGAAAAAATAATAAAAAGAGAAAAGGAAAAAAGAGAGAGAGGGGGGGGGGGGGGGGGGGGGGGGGTTTACTATCCTTTATCCACACTTGTGCCATGTGAGCACCATATTTTCATTCATAGAGTTGTCATATGCTTATTGTTTATACTAGGTGGGGATTTATTTTTATATTATAGAAGTTGGATTGTATATTCCAATGATGAGCTTCCTCAAATGCTCTAGGTGTTCACAAGAAAGCAAGTTGGATGCACCCTCACTAGTTCAGGGCCGGGCTGGCAAAATTAGGGGCCCTGTGCTAAAATATGAGAAATGGGCTCTACTTTTTCTTTATCAGAATTCGTGACCAACTCTATCAAAGTGTCGATCGGAGTGGGCCATTGGCAATCGATCGGAGGAAGCCATGAAGGAACCAAAAAAGACCGTCGTTTGGCGGCGTGTCAGCTCGACGCTTCTCGTCTCAAAGATTTTTTGCTATGCTGGCGTGATCAGTAATTCACCGGAGAGGGGGGGGGGGGGGGGGGGGTGCTCGCTCCGTTTTGAACTCGTACGACTCCATTACCTCGTGTCCAGGCAGGACGACACCCAGCTGGGTGCCTCCGAATTTTCGAGTAACTAGTCTATACCCATTAGTTTTGTTCCCTCCAAGAAATGTAGCCACCGTTTAAAAAATTAACCATTTAATACTAGCTCCAATCAATAACGTATATGCGTACCTTGACGAGTTGTTGGGTGGCATGTCCCAACTTTCCAATACATTCTCTCAAAGAACAAAATCCCAAAACGTTTGTAGTTTCACGGGATAGGCTTCCTCTACGGTAAGCCAACCCATTTCTAAATTTCAGTTCACAATTAAAATTCTAAACTTCAGTTCGCAATTAAAAAAAAGGTAAAAAAGTTAATAATGTGGGAGGTAGGATTCGATACCAGTACCATCACAGGAGAAACAACATTCTGACCACTACGCCATATATTCTTTTATACTCAATTTCGGTACACATTTCTTTTTTTTCTTGGAGCAGAAACATAAATTCAAATTTATGGGCCCCAAAAGTTTGGGGCCTGTGTGGGCGGCACAGTCCGCACCACTGTGGGCCCGGGCCTACACTAGTTCCATTGGAGAGCTTTTATATACTTGTAACTCTAGTGCATCCGTTGTGTGGAAATCACTACTCGTTTTACAGTTTCGGTTATATGGCTTCCTCTTGTCTAATGATCACTTGCAACTGTTTGAGTCTTTCTTCCGTTGTTCTTCCAAATCTCCATCAATGTTATAACCTCATGGTGCTAGGACCAAGGTTCACTCTTAAGAGCTGCATTCATTTCGAAACAGTTGACGTAGGGAGAGGACGTTAGATTCACCTGAGTTAATATGGACTATGACACGATAAGATTTTCTTGATATCTAGTGAGGGAGTGATGCTTTTATATTTGAGACATAATTTTGACTTTATTAAAAATTTCAATTTCTGAGTATGGTCTTTAATTCTCCAAAGCATTGATCCATGAAAAAAATAAAAAAATCAAATAAATTATAAATGTTCCATTGTGTATTCTGAGAAATTTTCGGTCCATTTGGTTAAATGGTTTGTGATTAACTAGATTTTTACATTTTAATTCATGAAAAGTTATTTACTCACAAGCTACTCATGTAAATGAATTGAAACTTTATGAGAATACAAAACGGAACATTTACAATTTATTGGAAAAACCTCAAAACTTTCTGAACACTTTGAAAAATTTAGCCACAAATCTAGATGAATCTGATGCATTGGATGCTAAATGAACGGTTCATGATGGTGACTTTGTTTCAGTGACTTCACAAGCCGAGTCCGATCTCTCTGCCGTGAACACATGGTTATACTGTCGATCAAGCTTTGACCCTTTTTTTCTACATTACAAACACATTTACTCGGGAAGTGCAAAAATAGTATACACGTTGTACTCTCCATTTTGACTCGCGGAATAAACAATCTCACACTGCATTTCTCCTGTGAGTATATATAACTCGCTCCCTTGTAAGCCGAGAGTCGTAGCGCAACTAGCAAGTGACGAGCAAGCACCAAGCATACACTTGTTTAACTGTTCGAGGTTGTGAGCAGCCGTGCCCACTGCCACGACGTACCCATGGAAGAGACGGGAGCGCTGTCGCCGGCGTCCAATTCTTCCACCCCTATTGCAGCAGCCGCGGCTCCGTCCCCGGCTCCCCCGTCGCGACGTCGTCTTCCGACGAGTCGAGCGGCGGCGTTGGTGCCGCGAGCAGCAGGAAGCAGCCGCGGCGGGACCTGAAGCACCCGAGCTACCGCGGCGTGCGCATGCGGGCCTGGGGGAAGTGGGTGTCGGAGATCCGCGAGCCGCGCAAGAAGTCGCGCATCTGGCTCGGCACCTTCGACACCGCCGAGATGGCCGCGCGGGCGCACGACGTCGCCGCACTCGCCATCAAGGGCCGCGCCGCGCACCTCAATTTCCCGGAGGCCTCGCACGAGCTGCCCCGCCCCGCCACTGCCGCGCCCGAGGACGTGCGTGCCGCGGCCGCGCTCGCCGCGTACATGGACCGCGCACCAGACATGGAGGCTGCCCAAGACACGGACAAAACCGAGGAACCGGCGCCGGAACCAGCGCAGGCATCACGGGTGGCAACGCTGTTGATCTCGCGCTCTTCGACTTGCCGGACTTCCTGCACGAGTTCGGCTTCGCGTCGCCTCCGTCGACGCACGAGCACGATTTGTCCTGGCACGATGACTTCCCATTCGAGCCGGCGCCGTTGCTTCTGTGGGAGCACTGACGATCCATCGTGTGAAGAACAAGTAGCAACTAGGTACAGGGCTGGCAACACGCGGCATGCCTGTCAGATTCGAGTTGGGTTAATGATGATCTGCATGCGGCGTGTTGCCGATTCGATTCCTGTGTGATAACTAACACAAGTGCAGATGCAATAGAATCGCAGGCCAAATATGGTTTGCAGGTTCATACTTGCTAAAACTCAATAAAGCTCGGGCTACTTTACATTGTGATTCGTCCTACCTATTGTTAACTTGTCAAGTTTTGATCATCAAAGATTCAAGACCAGCTTCTATGATGCTCCATATTCATGGCTCGAGTCTATTTCCCGATCGAAAAAATTGACCAACATATCTTCAATCATACTGCATCCAAGTATAGGAATATGTGACGGCATTTCAAGCCTAGTACTAGTAGGATGCATTTTCCTACACCGAAAAATCTAAATGGAACCTCCAGGTATCGTGGATCGAAAGGAATAGGTAGGTAGAAGAAGGAACATGGGAGGAAGAACCATGAGGTGGTAGGAGGAGGGAAGAGAGAAGGGGGAAGAGGTGGAGCTAGAAGAAAATGGGCCATGATTAGGCCCAAAAGTTTAGAGAATCGAGGGGCAAGTTTTTTTTTTTCAAAAGAGAGGCTGATCCCCTGGCCTCTACATCGATTGATGCATAATAAGCTAAGGAAGAAATGCACTGGACCAAGTTAAACCACATAATTTGCTTTTGAAAATTTCTCCATCCGAGTGTTATATGCCCTAGGGAGGTTGTGTGAGGGGAGGAGTGGACACTGACCTAGACAACAACCAATGAAGCCACGTCGACTCCCAGAGGTTAACCATTGGTCAAATGGGTACCCTCTCTCTCTCTCTCTCTCTCTCTTGGGGATTAGAGTGAAGACTGGTCGGGATGTCGACATCCTAACTGGGAGACGAAGTCCAAAATGTGGGGTGCGTCGCGAGAGACATCATGCCTTAAGAAGGTACGGAACTCCCCGTCGTATGTAAATCAAGTGGAAGACATGATACCCCTTTTTTTTAGGTTTAACACATGATACCCTTGTGCACTCAAATTTTGTACATGCATTGAAATTGAAGCCTTCTGTAAAGTTTCAACAAACTCCCTCGGTGCGAAGTGTGCCATGACACTTGTACTGATGCACACATGTATGTATGCGCCAAAGAGGTTGTGCCAAAAAGTAGTACTACCTACACGGGCAAATGAATTGATGAATGTGATACCAAAATGGTGTAGATGGTGGCATGCTACATAGTAGGGTTTGGACTTAAGAGGCATGGGTCACCGAGGGCACAAGGCAGTACGCAGCGTAGTACCAGAAGTAGTATGGGAGCTACTCCCTCCGTTCACAAAAGGATGTCTCAACCTATCTCAAATTTGCATGTATGTACACACTAAATCATGTCTAGATACATGCATATTTAAGCTAGGTTGAAACATCCTTTTGTGAATGGAGGGAGTAGTTGTTGTACATGTGATTGGTCCTGACTTAATTATCATATCAAGACTTCGTGAATCGTGAGGACCTAGCTAACGGCTAGCTCTCCAAGCTAATCGTCCGGCAGCAGGACCGGGGTGAGAGAAGGTCCGGAAGTGTTACCAGCTTCAATCCCATCTGATCATTTTTTGTTAAAGAGCTACTATCTGAATGTCTGATCATGATTCGAACGGTCTGGATTAATATGGCAAAACGACATAGATATCCCTCGTTTTCAGTCACTCACCAAAAGCAGAAACATAACAGAGACCTACTATAGCTAGACTATAGGGCTATATACATCCCGCCAGGGTCCGCACAGCCACGCGCGGCACCAAACAATGTGTAGAGAGCAGTAGAGCCGTACGTATCCCACTAATGCAAATCATGCCATGCGTTAGAACAGATATTTTGCCAGAACCGGAAAGATACAGTGCTCACTCCACACTAAAATAGTATTCAAAAATTATATTTACAGGTTTCAAACAATTCTAAAAAATCTAGACATAGCCAATGATATATATCCTACGAGTATGAAAAATCGCAATGCAAAATTATTTGTATTACGGGCTTACATAAAAATGACAAATCTGATAAAATTTAGAGATTTACAAATTAGTATACTCAGATCCAAACTTTTGTCATTTTGTGTAGCTCAGAATACAAAGTATCTGAAACTGTTTTTTTGCACGCTTGTGGGCATTGGTTACATCCGGATTTTTTATTTTTTTGATACTAGTAAATATGATTTTCAAACTTTTAAAAATAATAGGATCACTGAAACCCAGGAGCAAGAAATCTCCGCTCTATAATAACGACATATTAACTACCACCATTCGGTCTTCTGTTTGCCTGTCTTAATGTGTTTCCAGCTCACAATTTCAGTTTCAGGAAATTAGCTCGTGCCTGCCTATACTTCGATGATCTAGTAACAGGCTAACAGCAGCATTCCCTGAGACGTGCCAACACTGAAATCCCAGATGAGATTAATCAGCAGCAGGAATATATAGTTCGTGGAGGGATAAGGCGCGGTTGCAGAAGGTGCAGTCTGTTGGAACTCCATATGATCGAGTGGCTCTCGACTTCGACATTGGCACTAGATCCAGGTGCATGTAAAATACGTATGAGCTCCGCAAATATATGAACGCAGCTCTCGATCTTTAGGGCGTTTAATTTATCCCACTTTCGCATCATTAATTGGCGATCTTTAGAGGCTCCATGACATTGTGTGTTGGATTCCAGCATGATCGTGTGTAGTATCTCTCTACCAGATAGATCTAGAAAGGTACTACGCCTGGATCAAGTTGTGAGAATACAAAACCGATAGGTGGATTCGAGAGCAGCATGGCGATCTTGCACCAGAATTGAATACTCAGAAAGGAGACAGCTCAGCTTACCTCGTGTTCATGTCGCACAATAGTCTGGGGCTCATGTGCAGGTTCTAATCTAACAAATTAATTAGTTAAGCCGTTTCCATTGCATGTGCATGAGCATTATGGCGTTAGCCTATGCACCAACAGTGTTGTTTACTGCTCATCATGATTCACGCGTACATTCGTGTCTAGTTTGTCTAATACTGTGTCATTTTGTAACCATTTGCATGTAGCTAGGCTAGCAGAATGTGCATATGCAGTTAAGGATGGCAATTTTACCCATGGGTACGGGTACCCGCGGGTACCGTACCCGTATGGGTAGGGTATGGGTACAATTTTATACCAATGGGTAGTACCCGTACCCTACCCGTTTAAGTCGTGGGTAGGGTACGGGTATAACCTCGTACCCGTGGGTATACCCATACCCTACCGTTTATATACTTTACCCGTGGAGGTACAACATTTATTCTCGTGAGTTTGTAAATCTATGTGAAGTTGTCATCAATTCTCAATTTGAGTTGACATAATTGTCACGTACTCAAATATATGTTATTGAGTTGAGGTAAATATTTTTCTTTTATCAAAAATTTACCGATGAATGTAAAATTTTGAGTAACTTGTGTACTATTTGATCTACCCGGTGGGTACCCAATGGGTATGGGTATCCGCCGGGTATGGGTACGGGTAAGGTTTCATACCCGCGGGTACGGGTATGGGTAGAATTTTGTACCCATTGACTACACGGATATGGGTATGGTATTGGTCTACCCGCCCCATACCCTACCCATCGCCATCCTTATATGCAGTTGCATGGATTTGTTAAATTTATCTGAGCTAGAGTGCGAGTGCTTTTCCTCCTTTTTGTCTTTAATCATGCACTAATGCATGAGAAACAATGACCTGTATTTTAGTGCATGCCTGAGAGGCGTCAGCCAGCTCTGGCTAGCTCTCTTTAAGCATAACAAAACTATGCTAAAGCAATTCCAATCCTTTTTTAACATGATTTCGGATTCAGGGCGTGATCTGATCTTGGTACATACTGTATATATCACCTAGCGGCGCATTGTGCCCTAAACCATCCTGGTCATGAGCCGCATGCATGCAAGGATCGGAATTACATGGAATACTATAGATAGTTAGATACTGGTCTAATCATGCATGTCACAACAGCGACTTGCAGAATGCAAGAACAGGGACGAACTGATTGTTGAACTGGTACTCCTGATTTTCGAGGGTTGTTAATTTGAAACTTAACGACAGTATCTCTGCGTGTTTTGTAAAGAACGATTGCGTTGCTTCTAAATAGAACTAGTCGTCCTACTTAACGACAAATTGCAACGAGTTGTCATGCCCCATAATTAGTCAAATCAAATCAAAGCAACGTGTCTTGGCAGTTCTACATTTTTAATCCAGCATCACCACTCTTTTGGGTCTTGGCCTCCCACCTATCCAATTCCTTCCTCTTTTGGGGATTTGGAATTGGCAAGCAATCGACCCATGAGCCTCATAATTAATCATCTCTACCAAACAATGAACTCCTCTTCTCAAGAAATGGTACTCCAAATCAAGCTTTTCCTTACAGCTACACTAACAAATTGCAGGCTGTCCAAATCAAGCTTTCCAGCGAGCCACACTTACTCACTGATGCTCCCTACAGGCCGGATCCCTACAAGAAAGATGAAACCTAGGTAAAAAGGAACAACCCAAGCGATTAGCCTTTTGTAAACACCCTCTTCATTATTTTAATCTCCATCTTCTCCACCAAGCACAACAGTGATGATGATGCTATTATTGGTATGGGTTCTTTGAGTTGTCAACACTCAACAATGCCCTACTCTCTCTGTCATTAAGCAAAGGCAAGCGTGCTTAGAGGCATTTAGAACGGACGGAGATAGAAATTAATAATTAAAAGGGCCTGATCATTATTTATTTATTTGCTGTAGGGTGGTAGTTAAGGCAGCAACATCTTCGATAAGAAGAATCAGCAGTGATCTTGGAAAGCTCGACTCTATGTTATGCTACTATGTACCAAGTTGGTCCTTGTGCCTACAGAGTTTCAGTTGAATATTAGTGTCGATTTGCTAGTTTGGTGTCCGTTTACAGTGGAGGAGAGGGAGAAAGAGAGAAAATGGAATCCAAAAACTTGGGTGTGTCCAAATCTGCGGCCAACCATTGCATATAGCCACGGCCCACGGGTACCGTGTCGCTTTGTTTGTCTACTGATGCCGTGGAGTGTGATCCTGCCACCCAAGCCGCCAACTGTCATTTACAAGTGTCTGAAGGGCGTTCGTCCTGGACGCTGAGAGAATTGTGTTCATCCAATGCTTTCAGTTCTCCAGCTTGTAAAGGGGATTAGGAGGGACTGGATGCAGGTCCGGGGAGTAAGGTTCGCTTGGTCAGAAGCTACAAAACAGAAGGACAATGGGCGCATTTACGTGTAAAGTGAAGGGAGGTACGAGGAAACTGGAGGGCTATTATGGCGTCTGTAGAAATAACATGCACAATGACGTCGAATAGTGGGATTTTCCCAGCTCAAGCGTACGAATAACATGTTCATCTCGTACGGTGCAAGAGAATCATTTGATTCCGATCGAGAGGCCGTCCTGGCTCCCTCTCTACCTGATGGGGTCCTTGGGCAGTTCAGCCCCGTACGTACTGTAGATGCGAGCCATGTGATGCCAAGATCATGATGGTAATGTTGTTCGACTTGGAGGATCAGTTTCTTCTCTCCCGCGGAGGATCTACAGCCTCCTATTAATCCTTGTTTTGCTCGAGAACGTTCAAGCAATTAATGACCACAGAACAGAAGCAGCTCAATCCTCTTCTCGTTGCTTCAGTTGCTCGGCTCTCTCTTGTACAGACATTGCAGTTCTTACTGTTTGCGAAAAATTGGCGAAAGCATCTTCTGTCAGTAACCTTCCTCATGCCCTGGGGGTACTGCTAGTCTGTGTAACTACATTTGGCAGATTTCTTAAACCTTCAAATGCAAGATCGGAAAGGGTCGTCAAGGTTCCCGTTCCTCAGCAAATTGAGAAAATTGTAAAAAACCACCACAATTGGTGGTCAAGCTATAAAAGACCACCGGTTTCCACCAAATTTGCAAATCACCACCACTTTTCATTGACAACGTTACAAAAAAACCACCGCTCGACCTGATTCTGTCTGTTAACTCGTTTTATGTTGATTCTGACAGATGGGGTCCACTTGCAGGCGTGACGTGGCGCTTTTTGGGAAACGGCCGTTAACGGCACGGGGTCAAATTTGGTCAGACCTTTGCACGCACGCGCAAACGGCCGTTAACGCAAGGTAAGCTAGCACGCACGCACGCGCAACGGCCGCGGCTAGCTAGCACGCACGCACGCGCGGCTAGCTAGCACGCACGCACGACGGGTGCGGCGGCCGGGAGCACGACGGCCGGGCGCGGGGCGGCCGGGTGCACGACGCCGGGAGCACGGCGGCGCCTGGACCGCGACGGCCAGGAGCACGGCGGGGACGGTCGGACGTGGCTGCCTGGACCGCGACGGCCAGGCGCACGACGGCCGGGAGCACCCGCCCTGGACCGCGACGGCCAGAGGCTCGACGGTCGGGAGCGCGGCGACGCCTGGACCGCGATGGCCGGGCGAGCGACCGCAGGGAGCGCGGCGGCCTGGACCGCGACGGCCTGGACAACGTCGTGCGGGCGGGCTGAACGGCGGCGCGGACTCGCTCGGAGGCGCACGTCGCACGGGCACGGGCACAACCGCCGTCAGGCACTGCCCACAACCTGCTCGATGAAATGCTCATGTGAAAAAGAGGAGACAAAAATAGTGAGGCTAGTTGGAGATGATGACAGGTGGACCCTATGTCTATTTTGACGGTTCAGTGAAACACTGTTTGCCACGTCAGTCTGACACCGGGCCCCATCTGCCAGTTTCGTACTTAACTGAGCGTCGCGGACGGTTAGCGTGGAAGTGGTGGTTTTTTGTAACGTTGTCAACGAAAAGTGGTGATGATTTGCGAATTTGGTGGAAACCGGTGGTCTTTTATAGCTTGACCACCAATTGTGGTGGGTTTTTTGCAATTTTCTCCAGCAAATTAGTCCATGCTCTTGCTAAAATACGGATTCTCCCTAAATTACTATCACAAGTGTTGGCCAATTATAAAGTCTGCTGTGGTGGAGGCAATTAACTGCCTGTTCTCTCACCGTGCCCGTGGGTTTGAAAAGTTCAACCAGGCATTTGTGGCCGCCCGATTAACCTTGTCCACAGATTTAGGAATTTGTTTCCAAGCTGCTTGCGGTTCAGCTTGGTAATCACATGAACGAGTTGATTGCGCTTAATCAAAGCACTTTCATTCGTGGCCGTTCGATTCTGGATAACTTTATGTTAGTTCAGAGTGCGATCAGGTCTCTCCACCGTAGGAAGGTCCCGACAATTTTCCTCAAATTGGATATTGATGTGTCTTTTGATTCAGTTTCCTGACCCTTCCTCCTTGTGGTTCCAAAGGTCCGTGGCTTTGGCGGCCGGTTTTGCTCGTGGATTGTTTCAATCCTTTATTCCACCAGTTCCAAGATATTTATTGAAAGGATCGAAGAGGTCGACTAGAGGGGTTGAATAGGCGAATATAATTTTTAGTTTCTTTTCTCAGGTTAGGGATTGCTCAAATATAAGTTCTCTAAATTATACAACTGGATGAACAACCTATATGTTGAGCAAGATACAAACTAGCAATAAGATACTAAACAAGATATGCTAGCAACAAATAAGTAAATGAATGTTAAGAGATAAATACACTATGACGCAGAGATTTATCCCGAAGTTCACTTTTTAATGAAAGCCAGTCTCCGTTGGAGCGGTGCGGAGTCACATGTGATTCCCGAATAGCCGTCATGGTACACCGTATCTCATTAGTGCCCTCACAAATGTGGAGTGGAACGAGCCACTATATGTTGCCCTTGAGGTCTACAACCAAACATTTACAAACAAGGTTGAGGGAAACTCTGCAACTCAATTTGAGGCTCACAACATGTCCCGGCGACTCCAAAGCCACGGAGATGACAACTTTGTCTAGAATTCCAATGAACTCAAGAGTAACAAGTTCCTCCATGGAATGGAGAGGGAAATTAAATTCCTTTTGTGAGAATGTAGATCTAGGCCAACTCTCCAAAATCCTAAAAGAACAAGGTGTTTGAGTGAGTAGGGAGAGAGATTTAAGAATTTGGAGCTTCCAACAATGGTGGGGAGATGAATTCTGGTCGTGGTACCCTCCTCAAGTTGGCTTTATATAGTGTCTCTCAAAATCTAGCTCGTGCTTGAGACTGTTAACCCATCCGATCGTGACCACGATCGGATGGGTTAACAGTCTCAAGCACGCAAGAATGTATACAAGTTCAGGCCCGGGATCGTCCCAGTAAAAACCCTACTCCTGTGTGTATCGATTGTATTCCGGCGTCTAAGACGCTCAAGGAAGATGATGATGTCGGATGGCTGTGTCTGCAGGCTATGGTGGATACTGTTTTCTCCATCAGAGGAGATGTGTGTGTGTGTGTGTGTGTGTGTGTGTGTGTGTGTGTGTGTGTGTGTGTGTGTGTGTGTGTGTGTGTGTGTGTGTGCGCGCGTGTGTGGGTTCTGGTGAGAATGACCGATCTCCCCCCACCCCCGGGGGGAGATTCCTTCCCCTTTTATAGGGACGGGGCACCGCCTTATAAGGATGGCGGTGCAACACTATGCTCTATGATCCTACCTAGCGGCTAGGCTCCTGTAGACAACCTCCTACTTCAGGATGGGGTACGTAAGGTTTCCTGTCACCCTAGAGTAGGACGAGGATGACCTAAGGAGGCCATGGCCTTACTTCCTGATGCTCAGTGACGAGATTGCTCCATCGGTGGCCCTCCTCCTTAGTTCCTGACGTCATTGGAGGACATGACTACAATCCTGGGAAGGTTTTCTGAGGATTCGCCCAACCGACCATGATTGGTCGGCCACCCTGATAGCCGGTTAGTCCTAATGCTCCGACTGTAGGCCTAGATCTTGCCACAGCCCGGCTAGCTTGCTCCCTTAGCCAGGGGTGGTTTACCTTCAACGGGTGTTCGATCCCCCTATTCTTCTATCTCACTTTGGTGGAATAGGGGGGACCCTCTGTCCCACTGCCACAACATTTGTCTAATCCTCTCTCATTATTCTTGAAGTATCTTGTCGGACTTAAGATCTATTTGTTATATCATTGTTTCTCAAGTTCCTTCATTCCTCTACTAAACCCTTTTTAAGTGTCGCCATATGAAGTTTTATCCCCCCCCACACACACACACACTTTAGTCGTATATACTGATCTTTCAGGTACTAATATAATAAACTTGAAAATGCATAGCTGTGTATTGAACGACATATCAATGCCCCAACAAGAAGAGATGAAGGGTATATATAGTCATACCCTTTAACCTAGGCTTAGATTGGCCCAAAAAACTTACATGCTTGTTGGTAAACTTAACTTTCCCCGTCAGTTGTTTCAGTATGTTAGTTCCGGGTTCAACCTCATATTAGTCTTAAATTTGTTTAAGCACACTCTAATGGCACCAAGTTGAATCTCAGTAGTACCGAGATTGCTCACCGGACTTGGTTCTTGTGTATATATCGTGTGGTTTCATGGTAGGGTTGGCTTCAACTCTAGCTTTGTGGCGACCTTAATTTAGTTCCGTATCTGCATGCTTCATCATCCATAATCTGAACCTTGAAACCCATGATTTCGGGGATCCAACCAAATTATTCGTTTTGTTGGCGTTATTCTTCACACATACCGCTTCAAATTTATCAATACATGTGGACTAAGTATTAAGAAACATCCTATTATTTGCCATGTCAATTGGAGAGGCTTCAAAGAAAAAATTCACCATGTTGAATCTCTTTTCATTAGACACGTGGGTGATGGAAGTTCATTTGGATCTTCCTTGTCTTCATACAGGCCGGTGAGGTTGGTGAAACACTTGACATGATGATACTTCTAACTTTCTATTGAATAGTAAGCATCTTTGACATGTGTGACTTCAATCATAGAAGGATTTTTTTTTGAAACGGAGGGAAAACATGAGGCCTCAATTATAGGTCCTTTTTTGGGTAAACTATGGAAGTGCTTAGAGATGCTTTTTTGTAACTTGTCTTTCAAGATCCTTGGTAGCACATAGAAGTGTTTGCTTCTAATGCATCTCTTTCTTCAACTTTATGACGTAAACATAGTTGCAACATAAGAGTATCAAAAAACTTGTTTAATCACATAAAATCATTGCTCATTCCGTTTTCAATCCCCAAAGGTCACAATTGGCGTGCTATATTCACCCAATGTCGCATGATCAATTTTGGTCTACAATAGGTGGCCAACGGGTCAACCTTGACATGGGCTCGGCACCCGTTTAGACGTAACTGGTCTAACACGGCTCACTGCGGCTAAGTCATAAGTGGGTCGTGCCATCCTTCTCGTGGCCTAGCTACTGCGAGGAGGCGGCCCATTTAGGCCTTTTGGGCTATTAAGAGACTATTTTTGCTTCGGCCTATGTTTGAAAAAATCTGAAAAAGGGACGTGTCGTGTCGGCCCACAGGCCTCGCTCCAACGGACGAGCACAGCCTTAAGCCACGTGTGAGGCCTGACAAGCCGAGCACACGTTGTAACTGGCTGGCCCGCAAACACTGGCCCGTTTGGCCAGCTATAGTCACTAGTCGCCTCAGGCCTTCAGCCCTTCACCGTTCCAGTTCCCCGCTTTGTTTACTTGTCTTTCCACGTGGCTCCCTGCACCTCATCATAAAAACTCCAACTCCCACTTCCTTCCCACTTCAACACACGCCACCACTCGCCCTCCTCTTGCTCGACACTCCCCCAACCAACTCCACCACACCAGTATCAGTAGCTAGCGGCAGCCATGGGCGGCGCCACCATGGAGGATTGCTCCTCCGGCTCCGAGACCACCACGTCGTCCTCTGCGGAGGTCCTGCAGGCCTCGCCTCCCTCCCCGACAGGCACCACCGCATCGTCCTCCGGCTCCGCCAAGAAGAAGCGGCCGCGCAAGGACGAGCTCCACCCAACGTACCGCGGCGTGCGCATGCGGAGCTGGGGCAAGTGGGTGTCGGAGATCCGGGAGCCCCGCAAGAAGTCGCGAATCTGGCTGGGCACCTTCGCCACCGCGGAGATGGCCGCGCGCGCGCACGACGTGGCCGCGCTCGCCATCAAGGGCCGCGGCGCGCACCTCAACTTCCCGGACCTGGCCCACGAGCTCCCGCGCCCCGCCACCGCCGCGCCCAAGGACGTACAGGCGGCTGCGGCGCTCGCCGCGTCCGCCGACTTCCCAGTCTCTGCCAATGCCGCCGGCGCCAAGAAGCCCGACGGTGAGGAAGCAAGAGCTGACGATTCTACCGCTCCGCTGCCGGACACCGCCGATGACGCGCTCTTCGACCTCCCCGACCTCCTCTTGGACCACAGACACGGCCCTCCGTCCTGCCAGCTCTCGTGCGCTTCCTCGTGGGACGACGACGCAGCCTTCGCCGGCGCCGGCGCTGGCGTGTTCCGCCTCGAGGAGCCGCTGCAGTGGGAATACTGAAGCCAGTGTGACCAAACCATACATGGCGCTTCCGGCCGCCGCTGCATGTGTGCTCGTAGGTCCTCATTCCCATATACCGGACGAGAAACAAATCATGGGGAAACCACCGGTGAACCAGAAAAAGGAGGCAAAAGACTACCAGCGCTGCGTCTGCTTTTGCTAAATTTAGGAATCATACCATGTACAAAACTAGCAGCTCTCGTCTCTTTATCGTGGTATTTCGCTTTGCGTGGATTGTGCGGCAAGAATATGTTTGTGTGCATGCAATTAACAGCGCATCTCCTCCTTTTTCCTAGCTAGCGTTTCTTTTCTTCTTTGAGCGCTACTAGTAGTAGTGCTAAAGGTGACCGGGATTTGTTAGACTAATGCGACGCGAACCGCTTTAAACGATGCACCTTTTAAATTATTACAGCGATATTCGACCGGTTTGTTCGTGCTCTCCTTTCACTCCGCTGATCCGGCACAGAGACCCGGCCGTAATCATGGACAGCGAGCTCGTGACGCGGGAGAGGGAGAGGCGATAGCGACGGCGACTGTGCTAAAAGCGGCGGCTTCCGAGCTCGCTGCCTGTATCGCGGCGATCGGTCGCCATCGTCTCTGGCCCCGACGAGCCTGCGCCGCTTGCGTTTGCTCGCTCGGCGTTTTGGTCGTACGCGTCGTCGTTTCGTCGGGAGCCCGTTGCCGCCGTTGGCATGGATCCCCCGTCGCTGACGAGCATGCATGGCCATGGCATGGACAGCGGAGTAGTTGCGAAAATGGCTCTCCGAGTTTCGGCCCCCAGGGGCAGGGCGTCGTACCGCGAGGAGGATCAGGCGAGATCCCGAGCCAGTGCCTCCCTCCCCGTCGCCGTGTGAGTAATTGCCACTGGTGACGCCTTCGTGGAGGACAGTCCGTAGGAGCCAAAGGGAGAGGGGAGGTCGTGGAAGAGCTATATACACTTTTAGTCTCACAACTTGCTTGGCATGTGCAAATTAGTCTCACAACTTGCTTGGCATGTGCAAATTAGCCCAAGTCTTGAGTTTGAATCCCTCTCTGTGCGTAACAGTTTTAATTCTTTTGTCAGTCACTGACACGTGGGGCCAAACATAAAGGAAGCATGAAGGCCACATGTGACAGAGAGAAAATATAGAGGGATTTTTCCACAAAAGTTACGAGGCCACGTGTCTTCTCCTTGTTGATTTAGTACCTATTTGTTCCCTCAATACAAGTTTGTGTACCGGTGCTTCACACTTTGCAAGTTGTGGCACTAATTTGCACATGTTAAGCAAGTTGTGAGACTAGAAGTGTATATAGCTCGTCGTGGAATATAGCTGTACAAGTGTGAGGTGGATGCACCAGATCGAGCGCTGCAACGGACGGACGCGATGTGTACGACTAGTCTAGTACTGCTACCTCTATTCTAATACTAGCTTGAAGTTGCTTGATTTTGGTAGTATTTCGTTTTGATGGATCGGTACGTCGTCGGTCAGCGCTCCGGAGAAGACTAATTAAGCTTGGACCTACTGGATCCATGTTTTAGGGGTTAACTTCGGCCGTCCTCATCAACGTAGGTGTTCCCTAGTTTATAACTTCTCTATTTCCGGGAAGTATGCAGTATATGACTTCTCCATTTCCGGGAAGCATGTAGTTTGTGACTTCTCTATTTCCGGGAAGTATGCAGTTTATAACTTCAATAGTTTTTTACCTGATTTGTAACTTCGTATTCATCGTACGTGTGGCAAGTGCCGAGTTTCCTGGATCTGGTCTAGATTATGATTAGCTTTTGCTACCCAATACGACAATGTGTATGTACCGTCGTTGATTTGTGTCTAATATACTAGTATTAAAACTTGTCTGCTGGCTCAACATTGTTTAGCGCAAGTGTACTACTACTAATAGCTAATATTAGTTCCTGAACATTGTTCGATGTATGTACTGCCACGTTAACGTATGATGAACGTGGTAGTGATCAACATCGTGTCCCCCTTCCTCAAGTTTAATTGCATAGATAGATTTAGATCGCTGCTGGGTTATTTTATTTTATTTAGTAAAAAAACCCAACTTCTTGTACATTGATTTTTAAAATCTACCTTAAAAATCTGTTGAATGGCCAACAACAACAAATTGGTCAGAATCCATCCGAAATAATTTTTAAAAATCTGTTGAATGACGAACAACAACAAATTATGTTTGTATTACTCATTTAATTAATTGGGAATCTTGCTCACATTTGAAGAAACTTTTATTGCTCAAATAATGGTCATGTCAATTACAAGCTTAGGCATAAGACAACTCTGGTGGATCATCTAACCACGTTTTAGGATGAGATCATGTCGTCTGCCAACATGTTCATCAGCTACCTCACAAAGTATTAGAACATGTTCTACAATAGATATATTAGTATCACTTTCTAATTAGTGTTTGATACTCCAAATTAAATGTTGTGTAAAGTTAATTAGTAAAATGTGTCACTAATAAATGACACATAATATAAGTGAGAAACAAGTCTACCTTAAGTGGTAGAACATCATCTAAGAGTATGCATTCCTTTTCATCGTCTTTTCGCCATCAAGTGGTGCGGCCTCGATGGCAATAAGGCGGCCGACGTTGTAGTCCAAGCTCGGTAGAGAGGACCAGGGACCTGATCGTGTTTTCTGATTTGTTTGTAGGGTCCTCAGTGCTATGTCTAGAACTATGTTGTACCATTTATATTTCTTCAGGGTCCTATTTGTGAAACGTATGCCACCGATGATTACTTAATGCAGCGCTCAGAGTACTTCGCGACCCCTCTTAAAAGTATGTTGTGTAGTTTATTACTACCACTAGTAACCAATTTCAAAATCGGCTTCGACGCCATGTAGCCGTGGGACGAAAGGCGAGGGGTTAACTGCCTTCTAGCTGTGTGGGGCCGCTCTGATTTCCCCCCTCCCTCTCTCCCTCCTGTTTGATAGTTGGGTGCTCGCCCCAGGCTCCTCTCTCCCAGATCCGGTGGCCTCGACAACCAAAGATGGTAGAGGAGGGGAGGCTGACCCTCCTCTGTAGAAAGTAGTAGGTCTAGGTTTAGGGTTTATGTGTCCTGGTCCTCTTGACGTATGGCGCCATGTTGTGCTTCTTTTTGCTCCTGGTGCTCATGGTCAGTGCCAGTGCCGCGTCTGACCTCTCCGGCGGTCGCGATTCATTATGGATGGTGGGTGAAAAAACACAATTTTGACCACGTGGCAAAAGTTCAACACAAAATAAACCTATTTCGATTTTTTTTAAACTAACCCTTTTGGTTGCGCCCGCACGCGTGGTTTAGGTGCGGAGGAGGAAGAAATGTGGCTGGGGGTCACGGGGTGGGCGACCCAACCGCGGCCCCAGCCACTTAAATTTCTTGAGGGCATAGCGCCACCAATCACAGGGTATCCTATGTAGTATAGCGCCATTACTGTCGGCGCTACTTAGCGCAGCCTCCTATGGCTCTAGAAAAAAAGCGCCGCCGGTGCGGGCGTTATCCTACATAGTATAGCGCCATTATTGCCGGCGCTACATAACCAGGGCTAGCGCCGCCAGTGCGGGCGCTACCCAAAAGGGTTAATTTCGAAAAAAACAAAACCGATTTATTTTGTGCTAAACTTTCGCCACGTCGTCAATTGTGTTGTTTTTCACGGATGGTGGCTGCGGTTGTAGGATCTGGCGGAGGCGGCGCTAATAAGACCGATCTGAGCATATTTGTTGGCCATGGTCGGGATGCGCGTCTTTTCCGCCGCTCATCATGGAGGCGAGCAAGAAGGGGCCTCCGCCTTCTTGGCTACTGGCGGTAGGATCTCCCGCAGGGGTGCTCGAAGGAAGGCTGCTCCCGGGAGTGCATCCATGACAGCTCTGCTTCGGCTTCCATCAAAGGTGGTCGAAGGGTGACCACTCCCTGTGCGTCGGCTTCGGTTTTCTCCGGACGGCTTCTGATGGCGAAAATCAACGTCCAGGCCATCGTGCCAAGACAGAGGCCTCTATACGATGGTGCAGCTGCTCCAGGCGCCTTGCCCCAAGTGGTTTTTGTTCCCCCGCAGTGTTGTGCAACGTTCTGTCGTGTTCATCGATGCGGCGGTGGAGGAGCTGGACCCCAACACGTTTTCAGTTTTCCATCCAGGGTCCATTGTGCAATTTATTTGGACCTGTTTGTAATTCCCAGTTACTATTGGTCTTCCGTGTATTATTATGCCACTCGGTCTCTCTGGGACCGACCCTGTTTAAAAAAATAAAGCTGCCCTCTAGGGTACACGTATGCAGCTGTAAAAGGTGATTTGGCACGTAGCAGCACAACTGCACAAGCACAACAATGAGTGAATGTGCTCGCTATCGCTACTTCCGTGCTGCGACGAATGGAGGGACCAGAGATCTGGCCATACATACACGCACAATGAGGATACATACTTGTGGCTTCTGAGATGCCCGGTACAGATCAACCCATTTATGTGTACACTCCCTCCGTAGAGTCGTCTCTCCTACTACTGTGGTACTATTGTTGGTGCACCATGAATGTTGACCCCAGCATATGCTCTCCACTATGCTGCCACTCTACGCCCACTTATCCCGGGGATCGATCATGGATGGGCCTGGCTTCAGAGCCGACTCCTATTTTATTTTTAGGGCAGCTGCAACAGAGGCCCGCAAACGGATCAGAGCCGTCCGATTTTGTCCGAACGGATAATGAAGGGCCTTCAACGGACCGCCGCAAACGGACAAGTATCTATGCGGACACTGTTTTCGACCAAACTCAGCCCTAGTTTGGTCCAGGTTTGGGGGACGCGCGGACACGGCGTGTGTCCTCCCTTGTCCGCCCCTGGCCCACCTGGCAGCGAGTGGGCCGCTTCGGCTACCTCGCTGGGTCCTTAAATGTGGCCAGTGTCGTCTCTATCCACTCGCCACGGTCAAACCCTCGCCGCCGCGTCCCAAACCCTAGCCCAAACCCTCGTCGAGCTCGTCGCCGGCCGCGATGAAGAAGCCGCGTGGTGGAAGGGCGGCCGGAACAACCACGAGGCGTCCAGCTCCCGCCGCCCGCCGTCCCGCCGCTCGTGCGCCCGCCTCGATTTGCCGCCCGCGCCGAGGAGTCGCGGAGGCACAACGCCCGCCGCCTGGCCCAGCGAGCCCGCGTCTCCACCGACGTGGCCCAGATCTACTGGGAGGTGGCGGTGCCGATGCCGTGGAACGACGTGTGCACCTAACGGGCGGGTGGCACCTCAACGGCCGCCGCATCCCGGTGTCGCCGTTCCTCGCTCCGGCAGGGCGCGCACGGACGAGATCCTGCGCCGGCGGTCGCTCCTGCTGGAGGACCTGGTCCACGACCCTGCCTACGCCCTCAACTCCAGCCTCTGGGACCGGTGGTTCGAGCTGCAGCACGACACGCGGTGGCGAGCGGCCTTCGCGGCGGTGGCGTCGGAGGGTTACCAGGGGCCGCTGGAGGATGAGGACCCCGCCCTTGTCGGCCTCGAGCCAGACGAGGACTCTGACCTTGACTGGGAGGACGGTGGAGGACGACCTCGGCCCCGTGAAGATGGAGGAGGACCCGCGCCGCCCAACTGGGCGGCGTACCGAGGCGCTCAGCCCACGCCGCCCGTGACGAGGACCGCGGGCTCCAGGCGCCATCGACGCCTCCAACCTGGAGGAGCTGGCAATGGCCCGACATTGCGCTCGCGCTCCGCACGTCTGCGGAGGAGGCAGCGAATCGTGCCCGCCAGCATGAGGAGGAGGCCGCGGCGCTGCCGAGCGCGCACGGTGGCAGGTGCCGTGGTCACCGTGGCCACAGGACGAGGAGGGCCAGGCCTACGCGCCGCCAGCGGCATGGCCGCAGGATCCCGAGGTGTCGGGCACGCCTCCTCCGGTGGCGCCACTGATGTCTAATACAAGCTTCTATTCTTGTAGACAGTGGTGGGCCTCTAAGTGCAGAGGTTTGTAGGACAGCCGCAAATTTCCTTAAGTGAGTAACCCAAGGTTTATCGAACTCAAGAGGTAGAGGTCAAAGATATCCTTCTCAAGCAACCCTGCAATTAAGATACAAGAAGTCTTGTGTCCCCAACACACCCAATACACTTGTCAGATGTATAGGTGCACTAGTTCGGCGAAGAGATGGTAAAATGCAAGTAATACAGATGGTAACAAGTGGTATTTGTAATCTGTAATAAAAATAGCAGAAAGCAAACATGTAACAAAAGTGACAAAACGGTGTTCTGATGATTGGAAACAAGTCCTAGGGATCATACTTTCACTAGTGGACTCTCTCAACAAAATTAACACAATTAAACACATGCATGACTTCCTCTTCAACATGTAAATTAGATGCTACTTGGAATTGTTCTTCCACTGATAAGAAACCCCATGACCACCGCGTAGGGCTACAAAGCACACCTTAAATTTGAACACCACAATTACTGCTAGGTCTGTCACACCTTAAAGTCCAAACACCACAATTTTATATTGACATCTAACACCATAGAGTCACACGCGTCACCCGCACTGTCACCATGGTTTTGTGTTGTCAACAGTGACTCCGAAAATTATACTAGATAAATAAACCGAGTATCATATCCATTACAAAATGAAGGGAAACAATATATACGAATTCAACTAGATTAACAATGCTGATGATCACACAAAGATCACACCATGGAGAGAGAGATAAACACATAGCTATCGGCATGAGCCTCAGCCCCGATGAAGTACTCCCTCCTCATCGTGGGAGGCAGCAACGGCGATAAAGATGACTCCGGGGGCAATTCCCAATCCCGGCAGGTGTCGGAACAAGAACTTCTATCCCCTGAATTAGGTTTTTGGTGGCGGCGGAGCTCTAGAGCTTTTCTGAGAAATCCTTCAGGAGTCGTCGTTTTTAGGTCAGGAGTGATTTTATAGGCGAAGAGGCGACGCGAGGCGGTGCTAGGGCGCCAGGTGGAGCCCAGGCAAGGTCCACCCTTGACCGTGCCTGGGTGGCGTCTGGGAGCTGTGGGCCCCTCCTGCAGCTCCCCTTCTTGCTCCCGGGGTCTTCTGGTGAAAAAGATTTTCTGTAATTTTTCGGATTTTTCTGAGCACTTTGGATTTTGGACCTTTTCTGCAATGCACAGACATAATAAACAGAAACTGGCACTGGCCACTGGGTTAATAGTTAGTTTCAGAAAATATGCCAAAATAATATAAAAAACATAAAACACATGTGGCATTGTTATAAAATAAGTATGGAACATAAAAATTTATAGATACGTTTGATACGTATCAGCCACCGGTGTGGTTGTCCGTGCCGCCTCCCTACATCATCCTCGTCTACGAGGATGAGTAGGAGGCCGCCGTGACTCCAACGGGCCAGCCCGCGCGCGCCGCCCATTTTCCCCTACGACGACGTCGGCGCCGCCCATTTCCCACCGACGGAGCCACTAGCCAGGCTCCTTTTTTTTAGTTTGTGTCACTGGCCCGTGGGTCCTTCGAACCTAAATATATGTAATATTAATTTTATTTTGTCTTTTGTTTTTGCTTATTCATTTTGCGTTGAGTCAGGCTGCAAGCGCGAGCGGGCCGTCCGCGCCGCCGCTTTGCCAATCCAACTTATCTGCCTATGCGGGCTCCCACGGTCCAAGCATGGAAATAGGTGGAATAAATGGGCCGGTCCGCATGTAGCCGCATATCTAATTATCCCCGCATACTGTGCGCGTGGCCGCTGTCGTCGTCGCCGCTGGTGTGCGTGAAGCCGCCGCACGGCCGCGCAAGCGCACCGAGCTCACCTCCTGGGACGTCTCAGTGCTCTCCGCCAACTACATCCAGAAGGGCCTCCTCTTCGCCCCGCCCGCCGATCCGACGCTCCACGTCGTCGACCACCTCGTGACCGCTCTCGCCGATGTGCTCGCCGAATACTACCCCGTCGCCGCGGCGCCGGACGCGCATCAGGGGCGCGTGGCGGCGTGGATGGCGACACCCATGGTGTGTACCCTGAGCTGGTTCGGCCCTTACGCGACCATGATTCAGAGCTGGCTCTGATGCAGTGCTGCTTATGCGGCGCACCGCGGGCAACCCTGTAACCTATGTGGTATGTCCGCGTAAACCCGCATAAGTTATGCGGCAAAAGTGGCAGTTCTGTGGGCTCCCGCAGGTAGTCCCACTTGCGGCGTGAGTGCTGAGTCGTTGGGGCACCCCACCCCAAACGACAAATGCTCAAAATCTGTCCGGAACGGACCGAATCGGACACATTTTGGTGTCCGTTTGCGGACCTCGGTTGGAGGTGCCCTTACAACTAGTTGAAGGTCAATTCTGATTTTCATAATCGAACAATATTCACACAGTTGATGTATCCGATCCGATGGGATGCATGGTAGAACACCATTTGAGAAAATTACAAGTTGGTTGCAAATCTTAGCGGAACACCACCACCACCACCGTATGTACGAATCAGATTCCTCCTCCGATGATCGTTTTGGATGGGATCTGTAGCCATTTGCGCGCGCGTACGAGAGTAGGTACGTTCGCTAGCTGGTGGACACACGAGATGAGGCACAGAATTTGCATGGGCCCCAAGGTGAGGTGGGTGCCGACGCAGCAGATGCGCTAGCGCGTACTCTATGCCTATCGGTTGTGCCTGGAGCTTCGTTTCTGCCTATCGGCATCGGGTTGTGTAGCTAGCTGCCTAGCTTCGTGATGACATGTACTGAACCCAACCAGGTATCCTCCAATCCGCGGATCGACGAGTACTATATATACCCTCCCTTTTTCTCGCGTCGCGGAAGTTTCAGCCATCTCTTTTCTCTCAGCTTGCTCGGCGTACGTTTGCTGCCCTGTACGTTCACGCACACAATCATAAGGAATCTATCTAATCTCTCGATCGGTGCCTTTGTTTGATCCACGTCATTTTGCGTGATCCTTTATTCACCCTGTCTCTACGTGTCTAGTGTAGGTGCTCCCATCGAAAACAAGGCTTTAATAAATGGTGGTGGGTAGGGTTATTCTTTCCTTGTAGAGTGCTACTATCCAGGTCTATTAGGCTTTGGGGCGTCTGTCTAGTCTCTGCTAATGGTACTATTTATTTTGGAAAGGGATGTATGCTATTGTCTGAAGAGCATTTCTAGCTGCACTTGGGTAATTTGATCTCCTATATGTTCGCGGACACGTTCTACGTGTAAGTGGACACGGGCCGGTCAACTTCCTTTCACGCAACCACGACGCACCCAATCTAATCCATGCAAACACATGCACGTCGATCACAATTCATCACTAATTTAACAATTCAATGTAAATTTAAAATCGGTCTCACTTCAACACTAGTTAAAATAAAATTCAACATTTCATACATCTATGATATAAGAGTGAATCAAAGGCCGCCAAAGTCACGCTCGTTGATCTTCTTCTTTATGTCCATGATCCACTTTGCGCTCACGTCATTCAAGAGGCTAGCGTCTTGGAACATGATTGTCGACTCCTCCTTGAATTTTGCAAGATTAACTTTCTCTTTCTCAAGCACAAAGGAATCATTTAACATTTCCTTTTCCAACTCCATTTTCATCCAGTTATCATGACTCTTCAATTCCATCCTCTCCCTCTCGAGCTCAATGTTCTCCCAGAGTACCGCTCGGTCAAACTACATTCTCTACCTTTGAACATCCAAGAAGAGCTTGTTCCTCTCATCCTCCTTTTCTCCTCCAATTGCTTCAAGGTCTCACCTTTGGGTGGAGCAGATATCCGTCCATGTGGTGGACATCTTGCTTGCCACGCCGCACTTTCCTTCTCCCACCTTCCCCCATCAAATGTCTTATCCTATTTTGAACACTTTTGTCCATCCGCCACCGCATTATCGTCATCTACTCCATTAGATAGATTGGACCTGGATCCATCGTTGTTCTTCATCTTTTGGCGGAATTATTGAGATCCTTGAAGAGGGTGCACCATTTAGGTTCCAATTCAATTCGAGCCAACAAGAGGGCATAGTGAATGGATTACTCCCCACCAAATGATACAAAGTGGCGGCCATAGCCATCTAGCAAGCAATATATATTCAAAACAGTGCAATGATAGGAAGGGAAACAAAAGAATTGATAAAATGCAAGCACGACTTACATGACTATCGACGCCAACACCACATTGATTCCTATTTTGCACTTGTGCATAAAAACCGCAAAACTTGTTCGCTGACTCTTGGATCGTGCCCCGTCTATATTGGAGAGAACGTGCATTGCGAGTGGATGTGCTTGTGCTCATGATGAAATTTGTGGAGTTTCTCCCAGTAATTTGAGTCATTTTGCTCGATTCCACGAACAGGATCCATACTCGTGACCAGCCAAGATTTGCATAACAATTTATCTTCATGTGTTGAGTATGGAATACCTCTTGCCTTTTCTCTCTTCTTTTTTTGAGTGTGGCCGATTGTGCAACACTAAAAAGAGGGAGTGCAGTGTCATCAATCTCATAATTTGGAGGTTCTTGGCCAGGATTGATGAGACACGTCATAAGCGAGTCCTAAGAATGTGTATAAATTAGTTTTTATCCTAAAAAAAGTCCTAAATAATGCATATGGAGAGGAAAATAAGCCTTAGCCGTGTCCGAACTTTTGAGTGCATTGAGTGCCAGAGATGCTTGGCGATGACCGTGACCGTTGGAGCTGGGGAGAGTCACACACCATGTCTGGGGACACATGGTCCTCCTCCTCCTCCCGCGTGAAGCTTCCCAGGATGTGCCACTGCAAGGGCGGGGTGTTCGCCACGTTCGTGGTCGAGAACATGGCCCTTCTTGGCGTGGACGTGGGCGCCTTTGCCGGACAATATTTCGTAAACCTTGTGGAGAAGGACGACTCGTCGGAATCGGTGGAAGCTGAACAACATATCTGCAACGCCCTTCTTCCCAGCCTTCTTCTTCTCCCTCTGCTTGCGGACGCGCCTACCCTTCCACGTGATGGCCTCCGGCTTGAGTTCCGTCGACGACCTCTGCTCCACCGATTCGGACGAGTCGTCCTTCTCTACAAGGTTTACGAAATACTCCTTCTCCATCAGCTTCCTTCCCTCGAGGGTGGGCGACTGGGGAGGGGTGGCAGATCAAGAGTTATTTTGGTGAATTGGGTGATTTGTTGTGGGTCTGGACTGTCAGATCCGTCGTGGCGACAATGTTTGGAGCGTGACGACAAAATTTGGCAGGGCCAGTTTGTGAGTCTATAGTCGTAGGACTGGACAACAAGGTAGAAAGTAATTTGTGTCTAATTGGCCAAATATATTGGTTAAATATCCTAGTAAAGAAAGACCGGGTCGTGGCTCGGGATGGTTCCAAGACCCTCTGCTTAGCCGACGCGTCCGAGCAGCTTATTTCCGCCCACATGTGGGCTGAGTATGAGAGTTGCCGAACAGATTTAACGTTCGGACTGAATATAAGACTAGTCACAATGGGGAGTAACATAGGAGTAACATCAGTGCCACATAGGCAAAAAATCTGATGTGGCGGGTAATTAATGAGGAGAGATGGTTGCGGTAACTAGCTATGTTACCATAACATCATACATTTCAAGGCAAGATGAGTAGTTAAGGGATCCGATTGGTGACCATTGTCTATCCGAATCGGTGACCTATTTGTCGGTTCGAACATATATAGATTAAAAGTTGGGGATCCGGTTAGAGATGCTCTGAAACCGGGTTATTTTACCCACAGCATGCACGAATCCAATTTTCGTCGACCTAACTCGCCAACAATTGCAGTTAGGCGAACGATGGTGAGAGCTGGGCCGGCATGCACGTTCGGGTGTCTCGACTGCGATTGCACTGTACCGTATGTGGTGCGTACTTGCATTGGATACCCGGTACGAGTTGGGCGTCTTGCGTTACTGATTACGCATTGATATTTTCTGTTTGGGTACAATGACTGGAGTAGTTGGCTAGGGACATCTCGATCACTGAATTCTAGGCACGAATATTCACTCCAGTCGTTGCATGCACAGTGCTCGCGTCAGTGTCTTCTGATCACTACGGCCGGGATTTTCTTTCTTGGTACGGGAACTGCATGCGTGGCTACCACTTTGGTCGCGCGCTGAGATATGAATATGATACTCGGCGGTGGCTGCTCTTGCACGCGGTATACTGTATATGATGACGACGAAGACGAGCTATCTGATGGCTGTGTGAAGTACTCCCTCCGTTCTAAAATACTTGTCTTCCATTTGTCCAAATTCGGATGTACCTAGACATGTTTTTGTGTATAGGTACATCCAAATTTGGACAAATGGAAGACAAGTATTTTGGAACGGAGGGAGTAGTTAGTACTACTCACTCCGTCCCAAAATAAGTGTCTCAAGTTTGCTTAAAATTGAATGTATTTAGACATGTTTCATGTATAGATACATTCACTTTTGGGCAAACTTAAGACACTTATTTTTAGACGGAGGGAGTACTATACTGTGTGGAAATTAAGGGTGGTTGGCAGATGGCTGTCTGGTGGCGACCGCTTCTAAATGCGCCAGCCTACGTGGGGGACAAGGTACCGATTCAGGTGGTGGCGACGGACCGACGTAGCACGTGCGGCAACGCTTATCGGCTCGGCTCTCGCAGGCAGAATTCATTCACAGACGACGCTGCCGGACAGCGGTAAGAAGACGGCCATCCGTACAGGTGCGCGCTGTAGGAGCCAGCGGCCAGCCGGCTTTCACGCCGGCCACCGCGCACCTGCTCCGCCCCCGCCTGTGCATGCATGTACATCAGTGGACTCTTCGCCTCCAGTGCCGGTGGCTCTCTCTCACACCAGCCTGCGGCGGCAAGGAGGACCATGTATCTTGACCGCGCATGATTACTGGAGCAAGCAAGCAAACAGGCGTCGATGGCCGTACGCGCCGGCGGCGGCGCAGGTACACAGCCGAGCAGCACACAACATTCACACTCACCTACTCCTAGTCCCCGACTCATCATATACTATAAACTAGTGGAATTTCGCGCGGCGTCACGCCGCGGCGTTGATGAAGTAGAGACACATCTCCTTTAACCATTGCAAACACATCAACTTAGTTATGCATTTCCCGGTTATTTTATGGTGAACATATAAGAGAAGTATTGAATATCATAGTAAGATTACACATGATCCAATGAGGCTTTGCTCTAGACCATGGCGAATGCTGCTTAAAGTGCGTAAGTATTAAAAAAACAGAACCCATTATCATATAGTAATCAGCTTGCCATATGGAGGCACATTCCAAAGATTTATTTATGCTTCTTATGTACATATTTATGAGAAAAAGTAAAGTACTAAACACCTGATCAACGTTGCATCTATGGTCGCTACAGTTCCTTGTATCAACTTTTAAAAGGAAAAGGTAAAGTAATAAGTGTAGAGCATAGCTTTGAAAATAAGTGAGCATAAAAGCAGATGAAAACTGGGAAGCAAAGAAGTAGCATTGTCGCTGGAATTTTCGAATTTGCATTTCGGCAATGTGGCACGTAATGTTAGCATTTTGTGTGTGTAGTTATGTTGATATGTTTCATATTTTTTTGGATGCGTATATTTGAATAGAAAATTCTTGCTGAATTGATACATGTGTATTTCTTGTTGGATTTTGAAGGCATTTGAATGTTTTAAATACTCTTTTTTGCAATTTGGTCATATTCAATAAATAGTCAATTTTGTAGTAGTTTTGCAGAATTATCTAAATACCGTAAAACAGTATGTCTAAAGTGTTATAAATTCTGGTAAGCATGTTCTGTTTAGAATTTGATTTGTAGTTTGAACATACTGGTTTGGGATTTTTTTTAACAGTTGTTTCCTAATATTTACATTTGTGGTACTTTTATGTTGATATTTTTGAGTCCATAATATAAATGGGTAATTGTCTCCTGCATCATTTTTGTGATCGTTTTGATGAATGTTTTCAATTTTTCTTTGGTGGATATGGCTGAAGTTACTGATTTCGCGACATCTAGTAGTTTTGCAAAATGGTTTAAATACCGTAAAACAGTATATGTAAAGTGTTTTAAATTATGTAAAGCATATATTATTTTAAAATTTGGTTTCTCAAAAATACCGTAGAACAATATGCATAAACTGTTGTAACTTCTGTAAAGCATGCTCTATTTAGAATTTGATTTGTAGTTCGAATATACTGGTTTGGAATTTTTTTGACAGCTATTTGCTAATAATTCCATTTGTTGTATTTTTATTTTTATATTTCTGAGACCATTATGTAAATGGTAATTGTATTTTGCATGTTTTCTGTGTGGTCGTTTTCGTTTTGATGAATGTTTAAAAAAAACTGGTGGATATAGCTAAAGTTACTGATTTTCCGACATTTAGTAGTTTTGTAAAATGGTTTAAGTACCGTTAAACAGTATATATAAAGCATTTTAATTATCTAAAGCACGTGCTATTTTAGATTTTGGTTTTTTAATATAGTGGTCTGGAAAATAATTTTGAAATTGCTATTTCTCATTATTTGCAGTCAGGGTATTTTTATTTTTATATATTTAAGCGCGTGATATAAATGGGTAATTGTATTTAATGATCTAGCAAAATCTATTTAAGTAGGATTGGTTTGTAGCAAGTCGTTTTATTGGGTCTATCATATTTAATGATATTACTGATATTATTTCTGTGCATTTTACTTGACTGCCAAAGAAATTTACGAAATAAATATTTTTTGGAATGTCGTAAAGGTGTGAGCTGCAAATATTTAGGAAATTCATGCCATAAGTAGTGAGCATTCTTTTATGTGCATGTTGACATATTTGTCACATGTCACGAAGTATTTAAAATGGTTTGTAGCGAGCATTTTTTTATGTGCATGTTAATATATTTGTCACACGTCACAAAGTATTTGAAATGGTTATTTTAAATTTTACAAATTTTTGGAATTTGGACTGAATTGTTTTGGAGATGTATTTTAAAAATTAGAAAAGTTTTCTGGAATACAAAAACAAAACGGAAGGAAAAAAGGAAAAGGCAGCCGGCCCAGCCCAGCAGCCGGCCCATCTGCCTGCCCCCGGCCCACACTGACGTCACGATGACGTCATTGCGGCCGGAGCGGCCGCGGCGGCGACGACGACGCCGGC
Source organism: Poa pratensis (assembly GCA_947311845.1). Classification (NCBI taxonomy): domain Eukaryota; kingdom Viridiplantae; phylum Streptophyta; class Magnoliopsida; order Poales; family Poaceae; genus Poa; species Poa pratensis. The sequence goes on along the minus strand of CAMZMU010000034.1, from coordinate 76,583,817 downwards.
GCCGCGCGATCTGGGACGCGGCGCTGAGCGCGGTGGGTGCGCCTGGAGACGGGTGACCTAGAGGGGGCGGCGCCGCCCCTAAATGGTCGCCGGAGCGACGCCGCCGGCGCGCGGACACGGCGGACGACGGCGACCATGGCGGCAGCTATTCCGGCGTGGATGCGACGTTTCGGGAAGCGGCGCTCGGCGAGGAGGCGCAGGAGGGGACGGCGCACCTCGCCGTGGGCGGCGATTTGTGCGGGGACGGCCGTAGAGGCGGCGCGGCGCGGCGGCGGCGCCGGCGACCACGGGCCGGCGCGGGAGAGAGAAGGGCAAAGGGATATGTGTTGGCATTGTTGCAAAGAAGCCCCTTACGTTTCATTAATTCGCGTATAGGTCCTTCTATTCGGGAAATCGTGGATGGCGGACCAATTTTTGTTTTTGTGAGGGATGTTGTTGCAAAACCGTCACGGGCGTCCTGGTGGCCCGTCCGATCGGCGACGGACGGCTGGGATCGAGTCACTGTTCAACACTGTAGATGAACAGTAACATAAACAGTGACTCGAGCTCCCACAGGCCACGCCGGCGCCGCGCGATCTGGGACGCGGCGCTGAGCGCGGTGGGTGCGCCTGGAGACGGGTGACCTAGAGGGGGCGGCGCCGCCCCTAAATGGTCGCCGGAGCGACGCCGCCGGCGCGCGGACACGGCGGACGACGGCGACCATGGCGGCAGCTATTCCGGCGTGGATGCGACGTTTCGGGAAGCGGCGCTCGGCGAGGAGGCGCAGGAGGGGACGGCGCACCTCGCCGTGGGCGGCGATTTGTGCGGGGACGGCCGTAGAGGCGGCGCGGCGCGGCGGCGGCGCCGGCAACCACGGGCCGGCGCGGGAGAGAGAAGGGCAAAGGGATATGTGTTGGCATTGTTGCAAAGAAGCCCCTTACGTTTCATTAATTCGCGTGTAGGTCCTTCTATTCGGGAAATCGTGGATGGCGGACCAATTTTTGTTTTTGTGAGGGATGTTGTTGCAAAACCGTCACGGGCGTCCTGGTGGCCCGTCCGATCGGCGACGGACGGCTGGGATCGAGTCACTGTTCAACACTGTAGATGAACAGTAGCATAAACAGTGACTCGAGCTCCCACAGGACGCGATTCGGGCCAACTTTCATATAGTGAGTAATAATGGCACGCTACGGCCGGTCTTCTCACCACCACTTTCCGCCATTCCCTGCCTGGTAGATGCTGCCGCGGACGCGTCCAAGCAGCCCTAGCTATGCTTGCAGGTTTTGCCGACCATACCAGCGCTGCTAGCTGTTGCTTCGCTTAGCCTGCCCTTGATAGACTATTTAGATCTTGTGAAAGAAATGGCTGGTAGTAATTGCAATACCCTATCCGGCCAAAACAAGCACCAAGCAACAGCTAGTGGACTGGACAGATACGGATCCATTTTCTTTTGGGCAGAATCATATACTCCGTACCTCTCTGTCGGCCCCATGAGGCTCACAGGTCACAGCGTGCGTCGAACTACGTAGAGCGAGCGTCATCTTTCTTGGACACGTCCACCACGATATAGGAAATCTTGTTCCACCAACAAGATAAAACTAAATGTATTAAGAAACATAACATTCCTTACTCGAAGAAACCTAGCCGCTGTCTCTGCCTATAAGTCAGTTGCCCCTCCTCCGATCAGCCTCGCCGACATACGAGGAGGTGCGAAGAACTCGGTCTATAAATTGAGCATTTTTTGTTATTGATAAAGGTAATATTTCAGTAGATTAGCTTAGGGTTTTGGTTGCCGTAATCTACTCGGTCTCGCGTCAATGGAGACGACATTAGGTTTGGGCTGACTAGCTAGCACACACCACTAATCCCCTCGGCCCAGCAATCCTCTCCCCGCCGTATGCCCCTTGATATTTAGAATGTTTTATATAGAATATGCAACTTATTATCGTCGAGTTAATGTTTAGATTGTTTTTCTGTAATGAATTACTTCATGTTTATTTTATGTATATTTCATAATGTGTTTTCTTTATCTTTGTTTCATTATTAACATATATTATAAGAATGCATCAAATAGATCACGTGTGTGCACATTGTATGAATAAAAAGGTTGGCATAGTTCTCTCGGAGAGGTTTCAAACTAGAACGGTATGTTTTAATTCAACATGTTGTGCTGAAATTGTTCAAATGTTGCACCCCAAAAATGTCTAATTTCTATTCTTTCTCACACCATCCCATGCATAGCCACTTCTTGTAGCATGTCAACGTTTGCACAACTGAATGTGCCCGTCCGGAACTACAGAGTTCTTGTCACCAATGAGGTATGACGAACATATTTCAGTGGCCCTCGTACACACTCCGTCTCTACCATGTTTTATGTGAATATACATGTTTAACGTGTCTAAACATGTAGATCTTGAAAAAAGCTAAAACATTTTATATTTATTTAGCAACGGCAGGAGTAATAGTTAGTTGATGAACGTCAAGTTACATGCTACGTGTACTAGGCAATACTTAATTTGAAATCTCAGTCTAATCTTCCCTGGCTAGTGATTAGTGATTTTAATGAGTGCTTGTGGCCTGAAGAGCATTTGTCACAGCACCCCGTTCTGTCAGTCAAATGGAGGCTTTTCGCGAGGTTCTCTCTGATTGTAATCTCGCTGACCTTGGGTTTACAGGGACGCCTTATACATATGATAATAAGAGGAAGGGCAGCTCTAATGTGCGTGTACGCCTTGATCGTGCGGTGGCTTGCCCTGATTGGAGGGATCTGTTTGCAGACTCGTTTGTCCAGCACCTAGTAACTCCTGTATCTGACCATTGCCATGTCCTTTTAAATATCATGCAGGAGGAGCGGCAGATGCCCAAGCAGCCAAGACGCCAATATGAGATCATTTGGGAGCGGGAGACCGAGCTCACTGAGCGCATTTCTACGACATGGGAGGAGGCGGGACAGAAGAGAAATCTCACCGATATTATGCAGGGTTTAGATCATGTGATGAATACTCTGCAGGCTTGGAGCAAAAAGAAGTTTGGTAATATACTTCGTGAGCTCAGTAAATCAAGGAAGAAATTGGAGCTGCTTATGATTAATTACGCTGATCAACGCGAAATCAGACAAGCTACGGATCAAATGAATGAACTCCTATACAAAGAAGAGATGATGTGGCTCCAGCGTTCTCGTGTCACATGGCTGATGGAGGGTGATCGCAATACCAAATTTTTTTCACCAAACTGCGAAGTGGCGTGCTAGAAGGAATAAAATCAAAAAGCTGAAAGACTCTGATGGCACGTGGAAAGATGTTCCCACTGATATGGAGCGCATGGCTACCTCCTACTTTCAGGAGCTTTTTACTAAGGATCCTTCTCTCGATTCTGATCATCTAATCTCACTGGTACAGGAGAAGGTCACGCCGGAGATGAATGACGACTTGTGCAAAGAGTTCACGGATGATGAAATTGGCGACGCTTTATTTCAGATTGGTCCGATGAAGGCGCCGGGAGTGGATGGCTTCCCGGCCCGTTTCTATCAACGAAACTGGGGTGCCATCAAGGTAGAAGTAATCAATGCAGTAAAGCTCTTTTTTGTCCAGGGCACCATCCCGGATGGTGTCAATGATACTGCCATTGTCTTGATCCCCAAGAAGGAACAACCAGAGACGCTAAAGGACTTTCGTCCTATAAGTTTATGCACTGTGGTTTATAAGGTAATTGCAGTGTATGGTCAACAGACTTCGGCCAATTTTGGGAGAGATCATTTCCATTAACCAAAGCGCTTTTGTGCCGGGATGGTTGATTACGGATAATGCCTTGGTAGCGTTTGAATGCCTACATTTCATAGAACATAATAAGAAGGTTGACAAGAATTTTTGTGCCTACAAGCTAGACCTGTCAAAGGCTTATGACAGGGTGGATTGGGAGTTTCTAAGGAAAATGATGCAAAGGTTAGGGTTTTCGCACCGATGGGTAGACTGGATAATGACATGTGTCACATCGGTGCAATACAAGGTTAAGTTCGATGGAACCCTCCTGGATTCGTTTTCGCCTTCCCGGGGACTCCGGCAAGGTGACCCCCTCTCACCATTTCTGTTTTTGTTTGTGGCTGATGGCTTGTCAACACTTCTCCAACATGAGGTTGCTAGTAACCAGATTGAGGCGGTTAAGGTCTGTCGACAAGCTCCTGGTGTGTCCCATCTTTTATTTGCGGATGATAGTCTTCTATTTTTTAAAGCTGAGACATCACAAGATATGCGTGTGAAAACTGTCCTTGAGCATTATGCCACTAGTACAGGCCAGCTGATCAACCCGGAGAAATGTTCTATTATGTTTGGGGAATCCTGCCAGGTTGCTGCAAGAGCTAGTATCAAGCAAGTACTTGGAGTGGAGCAAGAGACTTTTGAAGCGAAATATTTGGGCCTGCCAACACCGGAGGGTCGTATGTCTAGCAGTAAGTTTGAGAGCCTTCAAGCTAGATTGGCCAAGTGTCTTGTTGAGTGGGATGACAACCATAAATCACAAGCGGCCAAAGAGGTTCTGATTAAAGCAATAGCCCAGGCAATTCCTTTATATGCCATGAGTGTGTTCAAACTTCCTTTGGGCCTGTGTGATGAACTCACAAATATGATTAGAAGATTTTGGTGGGGAGCTGAAAAGGGTAAAAGGAAAACCTGCTGGGTGGCGTGGGATATTATGCTCAGACCAAAAAGCCATGGAGGCCTTGGTTTCAGAGATATGAGGCTTTTTAATCAAGCTCTGCTTGCTAGGCAAGCCTAGCGTCTTATTCAGTTCCCGGACACGCTATGTGCTAGATTATTGAAAGCTAAATACTACCCTAATGGATCTCTGGTTGATACGGTTTTTACAGGTAACAGATCCTCGACATGGAATGCGATTGAGTATGGCTTGGAACTTCTGAAGCAGGGCATCATTTGGAGAGTGGGTAACGGTACTCAAATTCGTGCCTGGAGAGACCCATGGATTCCTACTGACAGGTCTTATCACCCAAGCACACCGCAAGGGCGCTGTCGCTATCGATGGGTCTCGGACTTCCTCCTTCCTACGGGAGGATGGAATGAACAAAGGCTGCAACTCTACTTTAACCAAACAGACTGTCAAACATACTCAAGATCAAGACCTCGTCGCGAAATGATAGTGATTTCATCGCATGGCAACCAGATAAAAGTGGTTTGTTTTCTGTCAAGAGTGCATACAAACTAGGCCTTTCACGAAGCATGGAGAAGCAAGACAGGGGGCAACTAGCGCGAGACCTGACGGGAGGACCCCAGATGGAAACTGATATGGACATGCCCTATAACCCCTAAAGTGAAAAACCTGGCTTGGAAGATCTGCAGGAATGCGTTAGCAACAAAGGCGAATCTCAAGCACCGACACATTACAACTTCTAATATATGTGACGTCTGTGGCTTGGAGGAGGAGGATACTTATCACGTGTTCATACGATGTCCTCATGCTCGCAACCTTTGGCTGGCTATGAAAGAAATTTGGGACTTACCGGAGGATGCTCAGATTAGACCGACGGGACCCCAGTGGCTGCTGCAACTGATGTCTGAGATCAGGAGGAACAGAGAGCCCCGATGCTAATGACGTTCTGGCGCATTTGACGGGACCCATGCCCTCCCATCGAAGGTTCCAGGCGATTTTTGGTGAGCTACTTAAACTCGCTCCTTATGGTTAAGCAATATCCGGATGCAGATGTTATAAAAGGTAAAATGGTCGTCGATCAAGATGGTGGCTTCAAGAAGAGACCTGACCATGCTGATGGTAGGCAGAAGGTTCGGAAACGTTGGGTGGTCCCGAACCAAAATGAAGCCAAACTGAATGCTGACGGTGCCTTTGGAATGGATGGAGGAGCAGGGGCAGGAATGATTCTACGAGACCACGCAGGTGAGGTCATCGTTGCAGCGTGCCGCCATCTAAACCATTGCACGGATGCACTTGAAGCAGAACTGACTGCTATTGAGGAGGGGATGAGCCTGGCGCTACAATGGACAACTCTGAACTTTAGTGTTGAAACTGACTGCTCTGAGGCTGTCAGACTGATCAAAGAAAGCACCCCAAATACCTCCATCTATGCATTCAGCATTAGCAGTATTCGTGATCTGATTAAGGAAAGAGGAACTAAACTAGCTAGCATCAGCCGTGACGCAAATGGAACCAGTCACGAGCTAGCTAAGATGGGAAGAATGCAGGCAAGAACTGAAGCTTGGCTCCGAAGCTTTCCGCAGGAAATTGCTAGGGCTGTAGCTAACGATTGTATTCCCCCTCCGCTTGATGTAATCCTCTTTCCCCCGCAATAAAAATAAAAAAAATATCGCACATACAGCTCCCAAAGGTCCGAGACGAGTACTATGCGTGGGTACGGACGTGCCACGGAAACTGATCTTGTTCTCGTCCGGGGAGGATCGCGTCCGTACGTGTGGATCCTATTTGACCACTGTTGTTCATTTGCTCGAGTGTCTGGATCCTACTAGTAGTTATTATTGTCTGTGTCACCCGATTCCTGCAGTGACGATAGCTGCTGCCAAGTGCTACTGACTGAATATCGTCATATAAAAATGGTCCACGTAGGTGAGTGAGATCCGATACACAGCGCCGGTAGTGACCACCCGGCTCGGGCGCTGGGCGAATAATTGTGGCGGTAGAGTGCCCATTTATCACGAAAGCAACAGATTGCCGTGCCGACGTACGGACTGACCGACCGGCCCAAGTGGGATCGGTCAATGCGCCGACGAGTGTGCTGTGTGTAGCGGATTACGATACAATATTGCTCACGCCCCCTACAGGTAAGAGCGATGGGTGGTGATGCGGCCACGACTGTTTCCGGGTAAAAGTAGAACCATTGGGCTAGTCCGGTGCCGCACGGAGAGTGCTAGTCCGGAGCAGACCGGGATGCGCTCTGAATCTGAAGCGCGGCCCAGTTGCCCATTAGGGCATGTCACTACAGGAATACGGGTCTGTGCCGACGGCCAAATCCTATGCCGACGGTTTTTTGTCGGGGCCGTCGGCACAGGGTCCGACGAGGCCGTCCCGTCGCCCTGGCCGTCGGCATAGGTAAAGCGCTAGGCTCTTGCCTACTCCCTCCGCGTTCTAGTTCGCAGGGCATAATCTCAAAAACGATTTGTTCCGTAATCCTCACCTGGTAGGCACAATTGTATTTAGTTCCATTTCAAATAGAGGCTGCTTGCCTCCCCCACCAACGCATGCAAGATTTTAGCCCCAATCAAATATCGACTTGGGTCAAGATATTCGAAAATAATGCCCTGGAGGGAGTAGGCGACGGAGGGAGCAGGCGCTTAATTTGGTCGTTACACGTGTATTGATTATTGAAGCGTCGGACGCCTGGACTCCTAATTTGCACGCGTTAATTAAGCAAAGCGCCCGACTCCTAGTTTTCCGCCGATCCCAAAATAACTACCGGGAATTACACAAAACGGTCAGGATTTAATCCCTACCACCAGCGCTAAGCGCCCGCGTTGTACCTGCCCATAGAGCATCTCTAGCAGATCCCGTAAAATTCCGACCCGTAAAGCGAGTATAAGCGTAACCGTAAAATGATTTTAAGGGGCAAAAAGTGGCATCTCCTGGCTCCACCGCTTCCTACTCACCCTCCTCCGGCCACTCCACATCACTCTCCTCGCCCTCCTTGTTTTGCTCGTCATCAAACAGTGGAGGATTTGGGTCCTCCGTCGGGAGGTCTGGTTGATGGTGGCTCAGGAGGTGGCTAGGCGGCGTGGCATGTTGTTGCATGTTGTTGACGGTGTGGCGTGGGTTGTGTTGTCGACGGCGAGATGGAGAGAACGGTAAGAAGCGGCGGCACGGCGGAGCTTCTTATACCCGGCTGACTGGGCGGGGAAGCGAGACGGGAAGCGGTGACGCGCACGGGATTCAACTGGTGGGTGGTGCGAGATGTGCTAGTTTAATGTTGGCGACACGTTTCCTCCGCGTTGCCTTGGCAACGCCGCTTGGGAAGGTTGCTCCGCAGTTACAACCTCGACGTGGCCGGTGGGCGGTTAACAAGCGGGACCCGCCTGTCTATGGCGGCATGCCTACATGTTCGGGAGTTATCCGGCAGCCCGAGACCGCACTAAAGTTTTAGAGGCCCTCTAAAAGTTGCTGGACAAAAATCGGATCGGACCGAATACTTGGGTGTGTCGCTATGGGTTTTTTTGTGTCCGGTGCCTCAATGGGCGTTTGGAGGCGCCGGGCCGGTGGAGATGCTCTTAGCTGCAGCGTTTCGCTTGTGGGTCAAAACACAAATAAGTTGCTGTCACACAAGTGCATAGCCTTTCATGACGCCGTGGAAACCAACTACTCCCTCCTCCCAAAATAAGTCTCATGTTTGCCCAAAAGTGAATGTATTCATACATGTTTCATGTCTAGATACATCCACATTTGGACAAACTTGAGACACTTATTTTTGAACGGAGGGAGTACTAGTAACATCTTCAGGCTCGCCGCGAAGGAAGGAACATACTGACGGGCCTAAAACAAAGTGGCATCGCCGTGCGTGAGGTGAGCATATCAATCTTGCAATCAATGCGAGCATCATCGGCATCTATCTATATATCAAAGCTGAGGATTTCAGCAGCCTATCGGGCAGGCCACGTTGCCACTTCCTGGGCCGTCCGATCGGAGCAACGGACGGCCCAGATGGCGCCACGGCAGCACGCGCACTGTTCATGAAGAGTGACATGAACAGTGACGCCGGCCACTGTTCATAAACAGTGACGGCGCGCTGTTTTTTTTTAAAAAAAATTTTGGATTTTTTTTTGAAAAAAGGTGTACACGAAAAATATGCGCGTCGACGAGTAAGTTCCATTCCCGTGATCGGTTTCGAGTTTCGTCGACCCTATCTGCTTAATTTTAGATCCGAATTCGCAAAAACATCTGACAAATTTTGTCAAATTCGAAACACCTAGCCACCCGTTTGAATTTTTCCTTCCACGAGTAGATGAATATCACCCTTCCGAACAACTTTCATGTTCTAACCTTTTTATTTTGACGGACATATACATATTTCTCTCTAATCTTCAAATTCGTTGTATTACAAATCCCCGATGTGCACTTCTACATTGTGTTCCCTTTTTTTCAAAAATTGTGAATCCGTCCTCCGGTACAAAACACACGAAAAAACCCACACACGCCGCTTCTTTTGCATAAAAGTCCTCGCGTTTTCCAAAAAAATTGAATTGGGGAATCGTTCACCCACAATAGTTTTCGACATATTTTTCCTACCTAAAATTTTCCAAACGCGTTTACACAGGTCTATTTTCCAAATAAATTTAGACTTTCTAACGGTATTTTTCTTTAGCCATTTTCGAGTTTTTAATGCTTTTAAAGCTTTTTTGACAATAAGTTTTGGCATATTTTTTGTCTACAATTTTCCAACCGTATTCACACACTTTTGTCCAATTGTATTTTTGGTCGTATTTTTTAGCTGAAATAGTGTTTGCCACTGTACATCTCGCTATTTTTACCTAACCGCACCGCAACGAGTCCACGCCGAAACAACAATGCTACCGACGAATGCCAACAAGCAGTACACATATAAAATACCGAGAAACAGTTGTAGGTTACAAACAGTAACATGGCAAGTTTTTTCCTCCTTCGTTCCTCATCTTAGCCTTTTCGACAAATTTTTTTTGAATTGACTCGCATTTTCGTTTAAAATTTCCGTACTTTCGTTAACTATACCTACCTCCAAAAAAACCATCTACATGGTATTTTTTTCACACCCTCTTCAACGATTTTTTTTTGCCGCACCTTTCCGGATTTTTAGCCTCTTCGACGATAATTTTCGACACAACTTTTTTGCTAAGATTTTACTGTCATAATTACCTATATATACCTATCAAAAATAATTTGCGTTGAGTTTTTTCTGCCGTTATTTTCAAACCTACTCGGCAATAGATTTTAAACACAACTTAATTGTCCCGTCAACGCCCAACGCGTCCGGAACGGTGAAAACAGCTGAAAACATGTGTACGGTGGCCAAAAACGTGGACGGAAACGCGAAAACGATGAACCCGGCGAAAACGGTGAACCCGACGGAACGTGTCCCGTTAACGGCCAACGCGTCCGGAACGGTGCAAACAGCTGAAAACTGGGCGAAAACGTGGACGGAAACGCGAAAACGGTGAACCCGACGGAACGTGTCCCGTTAACGGGCAGCACGTCCGGAACGGTGAAAACAGCTGAAAACATGTGTACGGTGGCCAAAAACGTGGACGGAAACGCGAAAACGTTGAACCCGGCGAAAACGGTGAACCCGACGGAACGTGTCCCGTTAACGGCCAACGCGTCCGGAACGGTGCAAACAGCTGAAAACTGGGCGAAAACGTGGACGGAAACGCGAAAACGGTGAACCCGACGGAACGTGTCCCGTTAACGGGCAGCACGTCCGGAACGGTGAAAACAGCTGAAAACATGTGTACGGTGGCCAAAAACGTGGACGGAAACGCGAAAACGTTGAACCCGGCGAAAACGGTGAACCCGACGGAACGTGTCCCGTTAACGGCCAACGCGTTCGGAACGGTGCAAACAGCTGAAAACTGGGCGAAAACGGTGCCACAATTTTTCCGTATTTTTTGGAACTTCAAATTTTAAAAAATGGGATCATGATATCATATGAGGTGTGGGATCACTAGATATGCGGGCCGCCACCGTGAAGACTGGACGGCTGCACGGGCAAAAGGGATGCTAGATCCGCATATATAGGCAGCAATTACATCACAACATTTTGTAGGAGGATATTTCTATTCTTTACCCAAGCTTTGTGTATAGGGGATTTGGCACCGACAACATCAAATGTGACACACTCAACACAGCATCAAAGGTTTTCATTTCCATGCGTTATCTGAAATAAGAAGTCCTTTCCACCTCCTTATGGTTACTAGTAACTTACCAGTGTACCAGTATGCATGCCGGAAAGGACACAGGGAGAAAGGTGGATGCTGCTGCAATCTCTACCAACCTGTCTTCACAGTGGCGCCAATAAAGCCGGTTGATGTCCTCTTGTCAGGAAATACTTTTCTCTCTCGAACAAAAGGACACGAATCCTACATAAGTTAAAAGGATACAACACAGGGCACGGCCCACATACCACCAGCCATCAAACAACCACAAAGAGGTGATGCAATTTGCAATCATAAAATACCCATCAGAGCCTGTGACAGCAAACACAAATGCATGCCTGCCAATTCTGCTACTAACCAACTGCAGTTAGCTGGATTTCACTATCGACATAAACCACGGAAAATGTACAAAGTACAAGCTGAGACCAACAGCCAAAACCTACACACTTATTATCAGCTACAACAGATCTACTACAAACTATACAATGTTATATAATCTATGGTTGAATGTATATGTAAGCTAACGCTACAAGCTATTCCAACAAGAAAACTCCACACTCCACAAAGGAGCGGAAGCCACACTGGCATAGCATAAGCCACGGGCATTGCCTCCTTGCAGAAATTTGGTGAGTTAAGCTCAACATTTCCGACTAAAGGGTCATGGCACGCAAAACAAGCAGTATCAAGTTACTTGTCCTATATATAAATCGTCTTTACATCATTAGCCCCGAAGCTTAATCCACAGGAAGGACATCTTCGCTGACGGTTTCTCAGTAACTTCTGTATACAGTCATTGCAGAAAAGATGGTAGCACTTGGTGATCACAACCTAAACGACACGGGAGGATAAGCCGTCAGATTTGCTATGGTGAGGAAGGTTAAGGAAATGAAGTAAACGTGATTCACCTCTTTCTGTCGGTCGTGACAGACACCGCATTTCAATATCCCCCTGTACTCATTGACCTCCTGTTGAACCTTGTCCAACACTGACGATGCCTCTGTCTTCGCTCTAAGAGAACTGGCTTTCCTTGACATCACTTCCAAGTCATCCTCGACTCTCCTCTTACTAAACCTGCAAAACCATCATTAAACTTGTAACATGGAGAAACCTGAATCTCACATTGAGTATGGAAAGATCAAATCACTGCAAACAATTACCTATCCTTCTCCAATTCTACAAGCAGGCCAGCAACTTCCAATCGACTCCTTGCAACCTTGTCTTCTACTTGATCCATTGACTGCCTCAACTGTTGAGCTTCTCCATGTACATCTATCAGCTTTCTTTGAATATTGCCCGAAGAAACAGAATGTCGCCATCCATCCTCTGAAAGTCTCCCTACCTGCTCTGACCATACTTTTAACTGCAAATGGATAAGGAAAAGCATGTGTTCAGCACTCCCATACAAAATATGATGTTATTCCCCACATTATGTGTTTCCATTTACCTTGTCATCTAACTGTGCAATTTTCTCTTTGTAGAGATCCATCAAGTTCTTTGCCTGTCGTAAATTCCTGTTCAAGTTGCATACTTCTAAATGCAAAGTATCTTGTGCCTGTTTCACTTTAACACCTTCCATAAAGATCTGCAGTAACATGTAAACATAAGATAGTGAATATAAGTCATTTTTCAAAAAGATCGTACTTCCACATCTGAAAACTAAAGACAACATGACTCTAGAATGATCGTGCTAGTTTTTTCTTGAGCGGTTAGACTAACCTGATTAATCGACCAATCATGTACATGGCAATACATTACTAATTTGAGGTTTCTGCACAACTTCATTATGTAGCACCGCACGCGAATCCATGTACATGCCAATACATGCATTCGTGACGGACCAAGACACGGAGATGGAAAAAAAACCTGGACCAACTACAGGAAAAGCCGGTGAATTAGGCTACGAATTGACAGAAGCTGTTGTTGAAACAAGGGGGGATCAGGGGAGAGGCGATGGAGAGTTCATCGGCGATCGAGAACACACCGGTGGTCAGCCCGGCCACGCCACTGACTCCGTCTGCGCTGATAAAAGGGGAACATGGGGGCGCTTTTGGCGGAGGAACGAGGGGGAAGATGAAGAAGAGGAGCAAGCTGTGCAGGAAGCGGTGACGAAAAATCGGCATCGATCTTCGAACCGGATTGGGATGGTGATCCCGGTCGTTCGCGTGAAGGTTTGGTTGCCGGAGCGCAGGAACCGGTGAGATCGCTGAGGTTTGCAGGGTCAGGCGAGGAGTGTACCGGCGGCGAACCGCAGTGTGGACACCACAGAGCAGGGGTGTGAGAAGCAAAGTACCGTGGTGGTTCAAAACACAAACGGAACTGGGCTGGGTGGGCCAGCTCCAACAGAGAAGATCCGTGGATGCTTTTCGCCGACAGGTGGGCTCCTGCACCAGTGAGACCATTGAAGAGTTTGCTAAGCAAATTCTGGACTGGGAATCGCAAGTTAGGATTGCCACAGGACACGGGCGGAGGCGGTGGACATGGCGGGGGGCTTTGGAGGTCGAGGTGATTGGAGGAGCGATGAGGGGAGAGGGAGCTGGCGGGTGGCGATGGAGGCCATGGTGATTGGCGCAGTCCAGGAAGAAACGTTGGTGATGGAGGATGGCGTGGTCCAGGTGGTGGTGGCGAATGGAGGGAAGGGCAGACGGGGCAAGGAACGATGCCGTTCATGGCGCAGGATCAGGGCGGGTTCTACCAGGAACCGCAGAACTCTGCTGCGCCAGGCTTTGGACCAATTCAACAGCAACAACCTGATGTTTTTCCCGTCTGATCAACAGCAGTACAGCACAAGCAGTGGGGGAACAACTTTGGGGTCCTTTCATTGGGAGTAACACTAGCTCTGGTAGATTTGGAGGGCGGCAGTTCAACAATTGGAGGGGGCAGGGTATGGGTTATGTGCAGAACAAACCAGCTGCTAACAGCTCAGGATCAACTGGCAGTGTCCAGTCCACAGGACAGAACCAATCCAATCTTGCCAGTGGAGGATCTGTTGCTACTGGTGGCAATGGAGGAGGGACTGGTTCAGGTGATGTGATTGCTGAGAAGGCAGAAGCTAAGATGACCACTTGTTTCAGATGCAATCTCTCGGGGCATGTCATCAAAGATCGCAAGACTGTTTTGCTATGTATACACTGTGGCAAAGAGAATGCACATTTATCAGAAAGATATGGTATGATCAACAAGCCAAGTCCTGTTATGAAGTTAGTGGGTTGTACAAATGATTGTCTCCAAATGTTAGTAGCTCAAACTGGAAGAAAAACCTGAGAATGATAAGCAGTTGCAGGTTATCGGATTGGTGCATGTAGTGGATGGGAATATTGGCCTGGAGCAGTTGACTAAAGCCTTTGGGGAGCAGTTTCCATGGGAGGTGCCTGGAAAATCAAAAGAGTCGGGGAAAAAACTTTCTTGATCAAATTCCCGTTTCATCACAGATTGTTGGAAATGTGTGGATATCCTTGGTTTGAAAAACAGCACTGCCATGGAGGGTTGCGAAGTGGAATACTTGGCAATGTTCAAGTTATTTTCTGTCTAGGTTCGAGTCTATGGAGTTCCTTTTACTATGTTGCATAAAGATGGTTACTCTGAAATTGCCTCTTTAGTTGGGACAGTGCAGGAAGTAGACATAGGAAGTTACAGAGCTAATGACATCATCAGAGTAACGGTAGGAGTTAAGGATCCGTATTCCAGAAGTTGCTGAGTACACAGAAGATCCACTAGTTTATCATGCCTATTTCCATCTGGAGGAAATTGCAAAGGAAGGAAGAAGGCTAATGAATGGGGAAGTTGTCAGAAAAAATGGACAGCAAGGAGACAAAACTTCAAACATCAGGGAAGAAGATAGGAATGCAAAGAGGAGAAAAAACCAACAAGAGCGGAAAGGAGAGTCTGAAGGAGGTCAAATGTCTAGTAGGGGCCCTTCTGATCAGGACAAGAGTGATTGTGGGGCATCCAGTCAACGAGAAGTTGATGCACATATGGAAAAGTTGCTTAGACAGAAAACCCGACAGAAACAGCGACACTCTTCCTAAGGGACCTTGCAAGCGTATTGATCTCTATAGAAAAAGACTTTTATGGCATGAAGGGAAGAAAAAATATCATCTAGTCGACTGGAAAAATGTTTGTCAACCAGTAAAGCAAGGAGGTTTGGGTGTAATTGATTTAGAGATTATTCATATTTGCTTGCTGAGTAGAGAAACTATTGATCACCTGTTTTTTAATGTTCTACTGCGAGATATATTTGGAACGTTATCAGTTGTGCTTTTAGTGTCCATATCTTTCCACAATCTGTTGAAGAATTGCCTGGCTGGATATTGACTTTTTCTAAGAAAATTCGTAGTTACATTGCTGTGGGGATTACTGCTGTGTTATGGGCTATTGGCGTGCCAGAAATATGGCCTGTTTGGATGGAGTAATTCCACAAGATCCTACTGTCTTTTTGGTCTGGGCTCCCGAAACCATGTATCATAAAAACGCAGGTCGCGGTGCAAAGCTTCTGGTCTGGTTGCAACTGAATTTTTCCACGTCACCAAGGTTGGGGACATCTTTCGTATTGGAGACTGACAGATCCTGACTCTCTTGGCTGATGGTCTCTGTTTTGGTAGATGTTACGTGCATCGGAGTATATGATGTGCCGCCCCATAAAAGGGATGTGTGTTCGGTTCCTGTGTTGTGGAACTTGTGATGGTTCGCGTAGCTTACTCTGATGTTTGAAAAGTAAGCTTAGTTCTCTTTAGGTGTTTCCTGTAGAGAGATCAAAGCTCTGGTTGGGGGTGGAACACCTTTGTATTATCAGTTTCATTTTGTGTCATGCTCGTTGCGTCGCCATACATGGCAACATTTCCGCAAGGAGACCGATTGACTTTCGAGCCTACGGAAAAGGCAGATTAACACGCATGGATGATGATACGGCGCATGGAAAAGGCAGACTAACACACATGGATAATGACACGGTAAAAAATAAACCAAGAGCAATGCATCGAACAGAGATAGCTAAGTACAACAAGTTTCTCGCTAGATCTAAGAAAACAATCTTGGGCGGCCAGACAATGGTGTCTTGTTGGCTAAACAACTTTGTCTTGGGTGTCTTCTTCTTCCTCGTCCTCCTTCCTGGGCAAGAAAACAATCTTGGTCGGCGGCTAACCAATGGTGGCACGGGCGTCACTCCTTTATCTGCAGCCAGCGAGCGAGCTGCGTGGGGTTGACGACGCCGGGGATGTGGGCCCCGCTGGCCATGAGGAGCCAGGACACCTCGGCGTACCTGCGCTTTGGCTCGGGCTCAGGCCGAGCGGGCTGTCTCGTGGGCTCGATCCGGCGGCCCAGGAGCGTGCCATGCGTGAGGAACTCGTGGGCCAGGCTCCCGGCTAGGAGCTTGTTGTCGCCCGGCTTGGACAGCTCGGCTTTAGCGGCAGCAGCTGGCAGCTGCGACTGCAGCTCACGCTCCTTGCGCTTGCCCAGTACGGCACGAGCCGCCTCCAGCTTCTCGCTCAGAGACATATCGAGGGCTCCAAACCCGCCACGTCAGCAGCGAGTGACCGATGCCGTCGATTTTTTTATCGAGAAATAACGGGAAAGCGTTTCTGATGGGAGGCAAAGAAAACAACGAGTAAAAAAATATTTATCTGGGGATAATACGGTGGTGGGGCCCACCCGGGGCAGGATGTAATTCCACGCGGCAGGAAGAGCCAACGGAGAGCTGGGGGAACGGAAGAGAGAGGCGGGGGTGGGAGGAGAGAATAAAGAGAAGGGGGCCGTGAGCAGGAGGGGCTGCCTCCTATTTATACTGGAGGCCGTGGGAGAGGGCCCTCGGGTTGTGATAGAATTTACGTTCATGCCACCGCGCACAGGTTGAAAAGAGTCAGAGCCCAGGGGCGTGTTCGTGGTTGGGTGCAAAGGACGAGGGTCTTGAGGTAATTATTATTAGGTTCGATGGTGGGTAGTCTAGTCCACGCTGTGGCTTCCGCTTGCATGCGCATGGCACTCGAACATGCACGAGTGATGAGGCGTTAGTGTTGGGGCGAGTAACTGACAGGGCGTAGAGCAAAGTCCAGCAGTGACTTTGCCATCGGATAAAAATGGACCGTCCAGATCACACACTGTAGCACGACAGCACTGTAGCGGCCATACAGTAGCCATCCGACTGTAGCGGAATACACTATAGATACTCCCTGTGCCATGGGTTTTTTTTTTTTTTTGACTTGGTGCCATGGGTACTGTTTATGTTGATCTGGCTGTTGGTTCTCGAAGGAGCTTATATATCTACCGAACCGAGAAAATGAATCAGCAAGCTACACCAAACCGAACAGAAAAGGCCGGCAAATCAGTACGGTACGGTATGAGAATTTCGAATCATTTTATTTTTCAGTAAATGACGACAATACTATTGGTTAACCGAACTACCAAAGCAAAACATTTTATTTTCCTTTAATTTGTCCCTGCACGCACCACGAGACGGTGTCCTTGCACGGTTCAATCTAGTGCTGCCCACTCCCAACTCTTCTTACGCATCTCGCCTCTACAGCTCTACTCGTCGCCTGTGAAAAACAGAGAGGTGGCTGCTACCATACTGAGTACACCAGTGAGGGGTGTGCAACGTACCAATTCAGGCCCGTGAGTCATGAAAGCAAAGTTGAGCTAAGCAAGAGCTTGAAATGCAATCCCTTTCCTACTTCCTAGTCTCAGTGTCCCATTCCCAGCCGAGCATGCAAGAAATAAAGGCCAGCGTGAACTGAACTCATGAAGGCATGGAACCAGCCACTAAGAGCCTCCAACCGGAGGCCCCAAACCCACCCCAAACTCCGGGCGGACAGCCCGGACAGGATTTGGCCCAAAAACCTCCACTCAACGGAGGCCCCCATAGCCATCCCAAACGACCGGGCGGTCCGGCACACCCCAAACCCAGCCCATATCTGGGGCGGGTTTGGGGCGGCCCGGACGCGTCCGCCCCCCTGTCGCTGACATCGCGAACCTACATTTTCCACCATAAATCGGACGAACCCGGCCAGTAGATATTTTGCACACCCTTCTCCTAGCTCCGGCGCCGCCCCCTTCCTCCTCGCTCCCCAGCACCCCCGCCGTCGTCCGGCGCCCTCCAAGCTCCGGCGCCGCCGCTTTTGGTCACGAACCTTCCCCGGCCAGTTTTGCAGATCTGTCGCGGCCATTGTCGCGACGGATTTGGCCGCATTTGCGAGGGATTTGGCCGCATTTGCAGAGACGGATTTCCGCCGCCGCGTCCGTCCATCCCACAGCATTCGCATCTTCCACGCCTTCTCAGCCCGCCCGGCTCCCCGATCTGTAAGTTCGTCCGAACCCAAGCTCCGCCCTCTACGTCGTGGTCCATTCCGGTCTCAGACATGATTCAATGGGACCAAGAGTCGGCCGGCTCCTACCCTCTATACGAGGACAGCTCCTCCGGCTCGGTATGTCCTAACTTTGAGCTCACATTTAGAGTTTTCCCCAATATTGTGCAATGTGGTTGATTTGAGTCGGAAATATTTCAATTGTAGGATTCAAAATCATGTAGTTGCAATGTCCGTGGAGTGATATCCGAGTTGAACGAGTCCCTCCGAGGCAAGATGCGCATATTGGAGGATTTGAACTTCACAATTATGGAAAAGACTAAGATTGAAGAAAAGTTTGAAGAAGTTCATGCTACTAACCGGAAGTTGGAGGAGAAAATAAAGAGGATGAAAGAGGAGAAGAATAAGATGGAAGAAGAGATGAGCATGATGGAAGAAGAGAAGAACAAAATGAAAGAAATGAAGATGACTATGGAGTTGCAACTCGCGGACATCGTCGATGTTTACGAAAAAAAGATGGAGAAGGAGATGAAGAAGATGAAGAAATACAAACATGCCATCGAGAAGGAGATGCATCTCCATTATGCATTGGGAGCTATAACTATTTTAGTTATAATTATATTTGCCATGTATAGTATACACTAGATAGGTTTTACGTATACAAAGAATGTAGCTGCATGTAATGCATGGATTTGGGGAGAGAAATATGAGGTTCATGATTGTAGAGCACCAATTTTGGGGGCTGTCCGGTCAGTGTGGGGGCCGGATTTGGGGGCTCCGCTTGGAGATGCTCTAAGCTATGCATGCATATGCCTAGATGCTGTGTACTAGCATACTGTATGGTTTTTGAGCCACGCAGAACTTATATGCTGTTGTCAGGCCGTTGTGTTGTTTTTACAATATAAAAACCTTTGGTTATGTGCTACTTACCAGAACCACACAGAATAAGTGGTATTTACTGAAAGCGGACGATATTTCTAATCAATGCCATATTACCAAATTACTAAACTGTTTTTTCCCCCAAAAAAGTATTTGCCAAAGTACAAAACCTATTTTTTTTACCAAAAAGGTATATACTGAATGGACACCCTGAGCTGGCATGAAGACTGAAAGCAAGAGAAACAGTGATCCGTGCTTGGCTCCGTGTTTGGCAGAGGATAGCAAGGGCATGTAGCGAGGGAGGTCTTGGAAAAATATTTTTATCCCACAGATGTGGACCATAACAGAGCCCGATCAAGCATGGTGGAGGAGCCAAGGGCACTGCGTACACCAACACAAAATGATGCTAGTCGGGCCGAGGGTGAAGGGCATGGAACAGGACAAGCACAATACAATGACTCGGCATGCTGGGACAGTGTGATTTGTTTATCCAAGGAAAGAACGAAAATTCAGCTAGCAAACAGTAGTGTGTGCCTTAATGGAACCAATAGCCTCACGTCTAAGTTGATGGTGGCACAAGGGAGCTTAAAACTGCTATTTCGTTATGTGTCTTGAAAGCTTGCAATGTACTGAACTGAGCGATGGTACAACGTGAACTACCACTCTGTTAGTTTGTGCTGCAAATAAACTGCGGTGACCAGAAGATGCTTTTGTGATGGTGTTTCTATGCTGACTGGTTTCAATACATTTTTTTTTAAACGGGAGCAAAAGATTTGCCCCAATCTATTAATTAAGGAGAGAATTGCCCAGTTAATTACGGAAAACCGGGCTAAAACCGAGGTTTCAATAGATTGACTTACATGAAAAAGGGGATAAAATCCTGTAGTAATCTAAACGTTTTAGTTGCCCATTTAAGTTACTACTGGCATGTACGCAGGCAACGGACACTGAACTCAATAATGAGCTCTGAGTGAAACCACACACTCGAGTAATCATGAAAAGAAGTGGGAGATTAGATTAAATTAATGCTAAGACAAGGATACATCAATATGAACAAACAATAGCAGATGAGGCCATAGGGCTACCTTTGTATTGTGATCATCTCTCTCTATAATTTGCTGTAGCAATTGTTGATTTTGTGTTTGTATATCTTCATATGCTTGTCCAATACTCTGAAATGTCGAAAATAAATATTTCTAGCATTGTTGGTGTTCTGCATTGTACAAGGCGTGGAGATGATACAAACCTCGATTTCTGACAGGTAGGATTCACCTTCCTCGTGTTTTGATTTCAATAATTCAGTTAAACTACTGATATCCCTGTAGTGCGCAGAAAATCCACCAATTAGCACCTCTTTCGCCAGTCATAAAAAACTAAAATAGATAATGTACCTGACTTAGAATTGTGATGAAATTTCCAAATATCCAGTAGAGAAACTACATCGGACAAGCATAAAAAAAATGTACCTTCTGGCACTCTCCATCTTCCCCCTTAATTCCGCAATCTCAGCTTCACCACTTGCTAGTCTCTGCTGAGACATTGCTTCAGTTTCATTGGCTGCCTTAACACGCTGTTCTAGCCTACTCTCATCAAGAGAAGATTTGAGGCTCTGGACATGAGCCCATTCGCAATATTCTCTATCTTTGCACTCCAACATATCTCTGTCATAAAACAATTAGGTATGCTCATCACTTCATCAGAATAGTTGAAGCTTGTTTGACTGAGACTAGTGAATATGATAGTGAACAATGGTTTGAATGGTCAGTTGAAGGAATTCGGATGATCTGATCTGTAAACTAAACAGGAGAACAAGCACTGTTGAACATGATATATCATAGAGATAGTTTGATGAAAGATTTCTGCTGTAATAACCACCTTGAATCAGTAGATTCACGCTTATACATTTCCACAAAGAGCTTCGACTCACAATTCGTCTGCCTTAGTTCACAAACCTACACAACATGTGAATTCAGCTTAAGTTTTCATAAAAACAACAAGAATGGTAATCCAAGAAACTAGCTAAAACAAGCCATTTCCTGTTGTCTGATGAACACAGCAGATTTCAGAACATTTCTAGTGAAATGAGCAAACTTTAATATCAGTACCCTGGACTGTAGATCTCTTATTTCAGATCCAGCGCGAGCAGATTTACATAATGTTTCATTAATTGCATGCTCCTGTAAAGCACAAAATGAATAACTTAAACTTAATCAGATCAGTTAAGAGATACTTATAAACTTCTTCAACAAACTTGCATCAAGAAATTTACCTTTCGGGCCAGAATATCAGAGAGCGAGTGAAGTTCGGCTCGCAAAGAATGCAATTCTTGAGAATCATCCTTGTACTTGGATAGTTCACTTTGCATAGCGCCCATTTCTCTTGGCAGTGATGACACCAGCGCTTTAAATTCTGATATTATTTGGTTCCGACCTGAAGAAAGTTTTTACTTATTTAAATTTGGCATGGCCAGAAGAGAATAACCTAACATAATTAACAATATTAAATAGGAATCATCATACCAGGTTCTCTCAAAGTTTCTTCGAGTTTCAGCGCAAGCATATTCTTCTCATCAACTACTTTCCGCAGATTCTGTTCTAAAACTGTGATGCTTGACTCACAGTTCGCAGAAACCCTATGAGGAATTCCAGCCAGATCAACTTTCACATTAATTTCCCTTTCTTGCCATATCAATTTATCCTTATCAACCTGAAAAGACAAGTAGAAGCTGAGGCTCTAGCCTCTATGGTATATGACAAGTAAATACATACTGAGCATTAACTACCTGTAATTTCTCTAATAGTGTCCGGCAATGGTCCAACTCTGCATGTGACTTTTCGAGTTGATCCTTCAGAACTTGAAAAGCTTTTGAAGAAGAAATGGCCTTCAAATCCGTCAAAGTGTTCTGATCATAAATTGCAAAGGTAAGGCAGGGAAGATTTTTCATATGAAACACATCTTCCTTTACTCTTAGATTGACTACTCTCTGGGATCTCAACCAATAGATCAAACACAAATTAAATATTAGCCCTTAGATCATAAAATACTTAGTTGAGAGGATGGAATTTTAAAATCATACATTCCATTTATTTCTTAATGACACGTCTGTATGACATGATTTGGAGGCTACATATAGTCTAGAATTACTTCCGTTAGTGTTGGCACTATAAGCAACCATCATAAAAACAAGCTGCAGCAGAGCACAGGTGGGAAATACTAGTATTACATTATAAGCCTTGGGAAAGACACTCGAAAAATGTAGAACGCAGTTTAGTACTCCACTTGGTATGGCACCTAAATAAGCAGCGTGCAAACCTGAAAAGTAGCCAACTTGTTCAAAATTTCAATTCTCTCTTCGTGAAGTCTCCTAATTTCCACCAAACGTTGTGAAGTCAGATCCTGATCCAAATAATAGAACAAGCAATAAAATTAGGTTCAGAGCAAACATAGGCAATAACCTGGACATAAGAAACCAAGTATTCAATATTTACCGTAAACTCTTTGTGACAGGCCTCTAGATCCTGCAATTCTTTGTGTTTGTCTCTGAAATTATCCTCAGGCAAGTTTTTATTTCCTAAAGTTGGAAAGAAGATTGGAGTTCCATGTGTAGTGTCTCCCTGTGCTTTGAGGACTGCCAATTTGTGGTTACTTTCTTCCAACTCAGCAACAGCACTTGCCAGCTCCTCTTGAAAAGTTAACAAACATCTCGGTGAAGTTAATTTGATGATCCTTAACAATAGTTGCATATAGCATCATACGGACGCATACACTATACAAACAATGTCTACATAATTCCCCGCGTCTATTCAGTACTAAGGACCATTGTGTGGCTAGGTTGGTCCAATGCACCATATGGTTTAACTGATCCAACAATCCTTAAAAACAACGATCAGCAATATATCATGCAGAAGTACAGACAGAGAGAACGAAAGAAAAAAATTGTGGAAGAGAAGGAACCTTCCTACAAAGCCCAAAAAAGGTCATGCCGGCCCAGTCCAGCATGCAGTATGCTTCTAGTGAGGGCACCCCTGTCTATTATCTATCCTCTCTCGACCCCTCGCTTCCATCTCATCTCTATTCAAAATCCTCTCTCGGCCTCCATATTGTCGATGTCTGACCAAAGGTAGGAAGCGGTAACAGCCGCTTGAGGGAGCGCAGATGAGGGATGGAGGTTGTGGTGGTAGTGAGTAGTGACACACAGAGGAGGGAAAGGCGTCGAGAAGGGACTTGAGAGATTGGTGGCTAGGTATTGGTGGATTTGGGGAAAGCATGATGTGGTTACACACACAATCAATGAGATTTAGGTGGTGCATGCACATCATAAGAGTATAGGCAAGTACCAAAGGTGTATCAGGATGATTTATAATAATAAACTAACAATCGCCAGACATATATCAGAGGCATATCCATATTTGTAGAGCATCTCGTGTTTAAGCAAGATACCTTTGATGCGTTTCTGTTCAGCCTTGCGTCGAGCATTTAAATATCTCTGATTGTGGTGCTTCTCTGTCAAATGCCTGTGCTTCAAGTGGAGATCACTAAAAGCTTGTATGGCGTCATTAAGCTCTACTAATAGCTCACTGGCAGTAGTTAGCAGTTCCCTACTACTATCTGCAATGGAGAGAAAAAACAAGGAAAATGTTACCGAAAGGTGTATGAAATTTGCCAGTCATTTCGCTATAAGTAATAACAAACTATTACCAAGGAAATGTGAACTCGGAACAAACCATTTTCAGGTAATGCAGCAAAGAGGTCCAACGGACAGTTCTTATTTGCATGCCATGAATCATTTAATGAGAACAAGACATTCTGCAGCACATCAGTAGCTGACGAGTGTGCATGGTTTTCCAAATGGCAGCCTGAGCTTTCTGTGGCACCTGTCTCAACGAGTCTGCTAAGGAAGTCCTTGTCTTTTGGGATGCATGCACCATCTGAATAGGAAGTTCGAAAATAAAGCTTGTAACTTTTGACACAACAACTAAGGTTTAAATATTTTAAGACCATAGACACAAATGAAATATAATTAAAGTACAAAAATTAAAAGCTCCCAAGAAACATTCCTTGCACATCATAACAAGAGTGAAGAAGACACATACTTCCATTACAATTTTTATAATATTATCAGCTGACATACGTTACATACCCACAGAATCGTTGCTAGGACCTGCACCACAGGAAGAACTTTGAGATCCGCTTTTGGAAACAGAAATAGCCTTCAAATCTCTCACAAGCTGTTCAAGTATAAAATTTATGGTTTAAACAAAGGAAGGCCTTGTGGTCTTTTGCAGTAACAAGAGCAGGTTTGGGTTTTAACTTACATGCTCCCAAGACTTATTAACCAGATCTTGGGTCTCGTGGTGAGCCCTCTGTTTCTGTTTGAGATCATTAAATTTACCCTCGAGGGCATGGTACTCGAATTTATGGACTTCTAGTTGTTCCGAAAGCTTTTGGTTTCTGTATTTAAGTACAGCAAAATCAAGCTGCCAACCAAGAACAAAATGTTAAACTGATAACTTAATACTATTTATCAAAGATAATAAATAATAATTACAGTGTAAAAAAGGCGCAAAGCTGCATGGATTTCATTGTTTAAATATAGGAAAGGAAATACAGTTTATAAGCACGATTGGCAATACTGCTGCAATGAAGAGCAGACAGTGCAAGAACAGAAAACTGCAGAGGAGAGCACTATGGCAAATAATAACAGTGGATTAATGATCAATATGTATTGTAAATCTATGCAATAGTCTGAACCAAGCTTTTAAATCTCATCCGATACGGTCAATATATCATTTTTGGGGTCTACCGATACAGATGCATCATATCATTTCGTAAATATTGGTTTCACACTCCAATATAGACCGACATATCTACCGATATGGCTTATATCTGACCCGATATGTCCACCGATACATACAGATATCTAGATGACAATGATTCTTTCTCAAGAAAAATGTTAGAAATAAAATTAGGTATCTACAATTTCAGAAAATTATCAAAATCATGCATAATGTTCAGTAGATACACAGTAGAATTTACTTTTGATGTTAGAGTGATATTTTGTGAGTGTTTAGTACTTTATCTCTTAATTGACTAGTCAATAAACTTTGAATAAGATATTTGTTATGCTCAAGCATTGACATTATTCATTTTCTTGTACTAACAAAGCATGTTTTGAACAAGTAAAATGAAATAAATTCGGACATATTTTCTCCGATATAACTACATATCATCCGATATATCGCCTCATATCCGACATCCGATATGCGGAAACCAAACCGATACAAACCTGATATCCGATATTATGAACCTTGATCTGAACATCGTCTGGCACAACATATAACAAATAGAGCTCTATTCAAAATGCAAGCAGCAATTTATATCCAATTATTTTGTAAAAGTGCAGGTTACTATATTCTTAATTAGCTCACAAAATTCACCCGAGATTTGGTTTCATAGCGTCACATATTTTCCTATCTAACACCAACCATGTCTTGAACAACTTCGGGAAGTCCTTTTAGGTCTAGCAAAAAAGACAGCTGGTAAGGTTGTACAGTGCAATTTGGAGTGAGGTAAGGTTACGAGTGAAAAAATGCGGTTTTGGCAATGTTCATGCATATATCAGTACTCAGTAGGCTGCTCGTGCAACGCTCCAAGGTAATCCTGCAAGCAAGCGGGTTGGCCAATCCGGTAAAACCAGATATGTACATCTCTAAGTAAACAACTTCTGTTGCAATTTGAGAAACTCCTGCTATTCATGAACTAACCTAGCAATGACACTGACTTGAACTACCTGATACATGATCCAAATAAAATTCATGTAACAAGCCTTTATACACTAGCCTACAAAAGGAAGCATGAACTACTTAGCAACATCAAGTGAGGTGTATCCTTTATTGTTGTGAAAAATAACAAATTACCCAGCGGTTTCAAATGAGGTATATATCTAACATCCGCCAAGTCGTGAACAACTTCAGCAAGACCTTTAGGTCTAACCAATAAGGCAAGAAGAGAAGTTGTGCACTAAACTTTGCAGTGAGTCAATTTGTGGCTGAACAAGTATGGGATGCCAACCATTCTAGTAGGCCGTGTATGTAACGCGCACCTGGATTGCCAAAACCAGCTTGACCAGACATGTAACCCTGGGTAAATGACAGTTTTTTTCTGCAAGGTAAACTAACTATTTATTGCGATTTGAGAAGTTCATATCGATTAGGTAGTTGAGCAGAGCTACCTGAGACACAATCAAACATGTAGCCCTAGGTAAAATGACACTGTTTGCAAGGTAAAATGACTGCTATGAGATTCGAGAAGCCAGTCGATTCATGACAACCCCAGCAAGGTTGCTGACCTGAACTATACAATTGAAGGAACAAAGTCTTCACGCAGTAGGTACCTTAACAAGAGCAAGCTACTTAGAGACATCAAATGAGGGGTATACCTTCTTGTCGTCGGAGCAAGGCGGAAGCGCTGGACGCTTGGCAGGAGATACCGCATCCACGCCCTGCGCAAAGGAGCCGGAGAGCCGCCGCTTCCGATCAGGATCAGCAGTGCTCCCCATAGGTCCAGGGGCGGATCTAGACGGTGTGCCGGGTGTGCACTGGCATACCCAGAAATTGTGAAGGTCAGTGGAATTTTCACTAATTGCTGGATGAGAACAACCTCATCCCTCAAAACCCGATGACGAAGTACTGGGAAGGAGTGAAGACAGCAGGAACGCGATGGCCCGGCGAGGAAGAACGGGGAACGGCGATGGCGGCGACGCGCGTGAGAGACGGGAGGGGAGGTGGGGGTGTGGGGGCGAGGGAGGTAGGGTGGGGTGGGGGATAGGGGCGTCGGCGGTGACGATAAGGTACTGCACGGCGGCAGCTGTAGAACGGCAATAGTGGCGAGTGGCGACGAGCCGACGACGAACGAGGCGGGCTCCGATCTTCGGAAGGAGGTCAGAACTCAGAGAAAGGAGAGGAAAGAAAGCCACGGGAAAGAGGAGTGGAGTTTGGCTCTGGTCCTCTGGATAATTTTCTTTTTCGAGTAAATACCAAGAAAGCTTAATATTTAGGACAAAATATCATTTTTCATCAAACTAATCATAAATATTCCCGCAAATAAAACAAATCATAAAATGTCTTTTTGCAGGTAAACTCATTGGAAAACTTGACAAGCATGGCCATGTGCCAACACCCACGGGTTAAGGAGATAGAAAGGTCACTGGAGTTGGGATTAGTGATTTGCCCGTAAAATGGTCTTCCGTCAGGGCCGCCCCTGGGGGGTCAGGGTGTGCGGCCACCCTGGCCCCCAAAATCCAGGGGCCCCACCCAGGTATACTGTCTACCTACATATATGTACTGTCAGCCCAGCAGAAAAAAATAAAAGGACAATATGGCCTAATGGGCCGTCTGTGTGGTGCGTGGTGAGGAAGGCAAGGCGTCGCACGACTGCACGAGAGGAGTTAGCTCGCTGCTTCCGCGGTTCCGCCGATCGATCGATCCAATCGGCGTCAGTTGCGATCGCCGCCCGCCGTCCAAGCCTTCGTCGCTCGCTCTCGGCGCTCTGACGCTCTGTCTGTCCAAGCCATCGTCGCTGGCTCCCTCGACGACATCGTTGACGTGAGGTACTGAACTAGTACTGCATACTAATCCATACGCGCTTGACGCTCTATCCGTCTTTCTCTCGATCTCCCTCAGCGCTCTCTGTCTCTTCGTTCTCTCATCGCAGGCAGGAAGAACAGTCAGTTATTCGCTTCGCATATTTCAACTTGCGGGGCTCCGACTGGCGATTGCAAGAACGCCGCATTGATTTTGGTCTTTTCTTTTCTGTATTCAGGTCTTCACTTGCGTGCACAAAGCCGATTCAACCATCGGAGGTACAAAGACATATATAGTAGTGTGTTCTGAATTACCGATTCCCTAATCAATAGTTCAATACTCCCTCCCGGTATAATTTAATTTTAACATTTGATTTATTTTTTCTAGCATTGTGCTTGTGCATTGCCATGTCCTCCGGAACATATGAATCTGGTGCCACTAAACGGAGAAGAGCAAAGCGTGTTGCCGAGTTGATAAAATCACAGAAAGGAGATATACACAAGTTTCTTAAGAGTAATACGGGTGTTTCGATAAACCCAAATGATGGTTGGCAATAGTTGTCGTGGAGGAAGAGCAACAACCAAATGAGAATTTTGAATCTGAGCAGCAAGAAGAAAATATCAACACCAACATCGGCGATAGCAATTTAAGTGGCTCTAAAAATGTACCTAATTCATCATATGCACATACACAGTCAGCTAGTGTTGATGAGCAACCAGTTTATACCAACACACGTATATTCATTAGTATTATTATTACGATGTCTAAATTAGGGGCCACAAGTTTTAGTTTCGCCTAGGCCCCTAAAATCTCAGGACCGGCCCTGTCTTCCGTAAGGTATGGCCGAAACAAATGACACGGTTGAGCTTGATTATCTTAGTTTGTTTTGGTAGGAAATCGTCACGGTTTTGTGCTAAATAGCATGTGTGGGACATGGTTGTTAGGGCATGTACAATGGTAGGGAAGGCGAGCATTCTCTTAGACATTCACATCATATAGAGAAGGCAAAAGATATAAGTTATACAATGCATTATCTCTTATTGTCATCCCTAACAATTAATGAAAATTAATTATGTTTTAGTGAAAAATTGTATTGCTAAGGGAAGACATATGGTACAATGGAGAAAATAGCCTTCTCTTATTTCGTAAAAGTCATCTCCTACCTAAGGGAAGGCAGCCTCCCCTTTCTTCATTCTCTCTCCTCCAACTAGACAAATATCCTACGTGGCAACGGTAAGAAAAGGCTGACATCACCCCATTGTACATGCCCTTCGTTTCGTGATTAGTTTGACGAAAAATAGCATGTGCGAATATTGTAGGCCCTTGAATGTGGGAGAGACGTTTTGACTCCCGAGATTACATGATTCTGCTTGATTAAAAAAATGAAGAAATAGCCGTTTCAAAAAAAATTGAAACAAATTGGAGAGCATATAAAAGTGTTCTACATATATGCAAAGTTTCATGATGAAATGACATTTGCCTTGTTCTGTGCGAAAAAAACGAAATCAATGCTCTAAAAACTACATCTTATAAATGTCATTTTGGCCATTGATTTTTTTTTTGTGCACAGGGGATCACAAATGTAATTTCATCACGAAATTTGCGCTTATTTATAACACTTGTATATGTTTGTTTCCAATTTTTCAGAATTTTTTGAAACGTTTTACAGTTTTTTTAACTTTTTGATCAAGCAGGAGCATATGCGCTTGGGTGCCAAAGTGAATTTCCGCTTGATTGCATTGATTCCATGTTTCCATGGAGAAATATCATAGCCTCCTCCTCCAGACCCACAACACCACGCTTGGCGGCCACCTTAACATCGTTGTCAGCAGGCACACCGCCTATAGGCCACTCATCATTGCCGCCTCGCCAGCCTACGAGCACATCCGCTAGGACTAGGCATCGCCTGAACGCAACAACGGCCTCTGGCCTGAGTGATGGCGCAGTGGTTGCGGTCAAGGAGCACCTAATCACGGTGACGTTGGACAAGATATAAAAAATTGGTTCCGCTTGAAATGGTCGAAAACTAATTTCTATAAACCCACTCCTAATATTTACTAGGCAACACAACCACTAAGTGTTAACAATAATAGAGGTCGGCGGAATTGCGAAAGTCTTATATTGCTTAGATCCTTTGAACATGATTGAAGCCGCTATGATTTCCATCGTGTGCATGCACTATATTTGTTACAATGATCTTGTGTTTGTTGCAAGATGTTGTTTCTTGCATCGTAAGCGTGACTTTGCGGTGTTACGTGAAAAACGTTGATTACAATATTTTTTTCTTGTAAATGATGCGACCTTTATTAGCGACTTTTGTGTTTTCCGGTTTCATTGTCTTCTTCTTCAAGATTTATTATCTGAGGCTTTACATATTTGTTAGTCTGAACAAATGTTGGGTGTATACTTGGAATTATATGCACAAACGTAGCAAATTGAGAAGCAAATGTATTAGTAGAACTGTTTGTGCGTACTTGTAAATTCTCATTTGTCAAATTTGTCAGGTCCAGTTTGAGACAAAAAGCATGAAAAAGAATACGAATGTGTGTTTGACCAAAGAATGACACACGTGCTCTTGTCAACCGCAGCCGGGTTCGCAAAGCCCACCAGCCTCGCCGCCGGTCACCTACCCTGCCGCCTACTGAAAAAAAAAGGATAAAACCCTACCCCGCCGATCTACAAGTATCCTCTCTTCCCCTGCGCCACCCGCACGCTCTGCGCCGAGCACCAACTCTGCCGCCGCCGGCCACCGCAGTTTCGCAACAATGCTCCTCACCAAGGCCCACCCCTCCCTCGTCCTCCCGTCTGTATCCCTCCCCAATCCTAACATAAACGCTGGCCGCCGCACCACGCCCTTCGCCTCGTATCGCGCCCGTGGCCTCCGCGTGTCGGCCTCCTCCATGGCGCCAGCGCGGCCTGCGCCCGCGGCCGCGGCGCTGAACCGCGTGGACGTCCTGTCGGAGGCGCTCCCTTTCATCCAGCGGTTCAAGGGCAAGACGGTGGTGGTCAAGTACGGCGGCGCGGCGATGAAGTCGCCGGAGCTGCAGGCGTGGTGATCCGCGACCTGGTCCTCCTCTCCTGCGTCGGCCTGCGCCTCGTGCTCGTGCACGGCGGCGGCCCAGAGATCAACTCCTGGCTGGAGCGCGTCGGCGTCGAGCCGCAGTTCCGTTACTTCCGTAACGGCCTCCGCGTCACCGACGCGGACACCATGGAGGTCGTGGAGATGGTGCTCGTCGGCAAGGTCAACAAGCATCTCGTCTCCCTTATCAGCCTCTCCGGCGCCACGGCCGTCGGTCTCTGCGGCAAGGACGCGCGCCCCTCCCCCGACGCCGGTGTGCTCGGCTTCGTCGGCGAGGTGACGCGCGTCGACCCCTCCATGCTCCACCCCATCATCGTCTCCGGCCACATCCCGGTCATCGCCACCGTCGCCGCCGACGAGACCGGGCAGGCCTACAACATCAACGCCGACACCGCGGCCGGCGAGATCGCGCCGCTATTGGCGCCGAGAAGCTGCTGCTGATCACCGACGTGTCCGGCATCCTCGCGGACCGGGATGACCCCGGGAGCCTGGTGAAGGAGATTGACATCGCCGGGGTACGGCGGATGGTGGCCGAGGGGAAGGTGGGTGGGGGGATGATCCCCAAGGTGGAGTGCTGCGTGCGCGCGCTGGCGCAGGGCGTGCGCACGGCGAGCATCATCGACGGCCGTGTCCCGCACTCGCTCCTGCTGGAAATTCTCACCGATGAGGGCACCGGCACTATGATCACGGGCTGAACATTTTGGCGGCTGCCTTATGTTGGTTGGTTCGTTTTTTAGTTCTGTTTTACTCTGTTCATTGTCCTAGATGGTTTTGCATCCTTCATGCGTGGCAAATGTGTTTTCGAATTGGAAGGAGCGGAATGCCCGGATCTTCAACAACAAATTCACCATGCCAAATGTGCTACTGCAACGCATCAAAGACGAAGGCAGGAACTGGATCCTCGCCGGCGCTAAGAAGCTAGCAGAGTTGACCGACCCTTCAAGGAATGACAATCTTCCTTTCGGAGAAGGTGGACGGGATAGGGTGATCCTGTTTTTTTCTCTTGTACCCGTTTTTACTTTTTTACTGTTCGGCCTCGACCGTGTTGTGTTTGTTTCTTCTATATCAATATAAAAGGCAAAGCTTTTGCCTTCGTTTCAAAAAAAAAAAAATGGAACATATGTTACAGATTGTAAACTTTACAAGGATTATACAATTTCATGGCAACATATTACATAACTGATCTGTCGTTGGAACTTTATTTTTAGCATTCTATCGTTTGAAACTACAGTAATGTAATGTGCTTTGGGGAGGCCGGATTTGACGTCCTGCATGCTTGCTGGCGCTTCTACACGCAGGGGCGAACGGAATACTTCTTGGAAAGCTTTACACGACGAAGAATCCCCCTCGACTTTGGGCTACATCAGGGGAAAACAGACTCAAACACACAAACAATTCCTTACATTAGTCTAGTCTACATGAACAAACAATTACAGCCCAGTGTGTAACAATCAGTGTATACGTTTCGTGTGAATCTAAATCCGTAAGGCCTGGGATGTCCTACAAAACAATATTCACACACGGCCTGCAGAAATCTTGCATCACCAATCACGGGAAATCCCACGGCTCATAACTGTATCCAAAAGCACCAGAAAAGGAATGAGATAAGCACACCGCATGCAAGCTTAAATATTCAGACTAGTTACCACACCGGCAATGTAAATTCTTGGCCTGTCAAACCAAGTCTGTGATACATCTGGACTAAACTACGCTCACTAGATGTGCCCCTGCACCATAACTAAAGACGCCATGAAAACGTGGAAATGTAAAGTCGACGGGTTGTTGTGCTCACTTTATACGAGCAATGGCCACCACGATGAAGACAAACACCGAGAGCATGAAGGACACCTTCACTGCGTCACTGTACATATCGGGCTTATCTTCGTCGCTTTGAGTGTGGAAGAGCATGCTGACAATATTCACTATGTTGTCGAAGAATTCTATTATTTTTGCCTGGGTGTTGCCCAGGATCCACTTAAGCACTCCAGCAGGGCCACAAGAATTTCTTTTCCTATCAATCTCTTTGCCTGAAAGATGATAGATTGCAGTAAGACAATGCAGATATATCCGGGACGAAAAAGTTATAATTTTTGCAAGACAAGATTGACAAAAAAAATGGGCACTGCATCGCATCTCCCTGATTATTCTTTTCGAAAATAAATGAGCCTTCCCAGTTAAGGAACAGAAAAATGTGACTGATATGAATTTTTAAAGCTGAGAATGCACAATTTCCTAAAACTTACCATCCTGGAAAGATCTCCTGAATTCTTGCACTGCTTCGTTACTCATCACAGCATCCCATACAGTCCTATCAGATGACAAGGACATGACCATTTTCTGCATTGAGGACAGGGTTAACATAGCAAGGTAGAGAAGAACTGTTTGGAAACCCAACTGTACATCAAAATTTGAAAGCACAATAGAAAATGTTGTAGTTGGTAATGTTACAATCTAACAACCAGTTCCGGAGCACATGGACCACATTTACCTGAACATTAGGGTCCCTTTGCAACAGACGGAAGGCATCCAAAACAGTCCTATGTTCCCTTGTCAGAAGAGCAGTTGAGTTGAGAACATATGCAGCAGGTTCGACCCAGTCATCTGATCCTGATGAATTGCTTGACGAAGAATACCCTGAGGTGGACAACAATGCTATTTGTTTCTCAGTTTCATCTGAATCCACCCCAAAAGAATTCTCAAATACCCTGAATGCAAACAGTAAATCAATTAGATGGAGCAAGAGCAACAAACTGATCCCACCTCAAACAAAAAATTGCTCTTTTTACGCTATAGAAAGGACTCAAGGAGTATGCAAAGATTACCTCGGTGTGACAAAATGCAACACAAGGAAAACAATCAGAAAAAGTAGAGATCTTGATATTTTATTTTTTAAGCTGCAAACACTATGAATTGGGAGATGAAAGCTGGTATTCGAGAATCGGGACCATTGAGGTGCTACTACTGTTCCAGCTTTAATTCAGTAGCTTCAGCTAGCCCGGATACGATGCGTTCTATGCATACCGACCCAAACACCCTACCCATAACTCATGGGAGTACCAGACACATGTGCACATGCCACTAAGAAGCCTATCTACCATCATAACTAAATCATGGATTCGTGATAGATCCATAGCGTATGTCCGTGGAAATCAAGAAGTACATGATACTTCCCCGGCTCGGCGGCTCCATCCAATCATGGCAAAGAAACCAATCTAGCACTATAAACAGCACACGACAAATAACGACAAGAGGAGCTAACCATGACAGCATACTGAATTTCAGTACGTTTTGAATCATACTACGAGCAAGCGATCAAGGTTAACTCTTCAGACCAATCACTAACACAAGACAAGTCCCAATCTAGGCGGGCGAGCGAGAAAGGAAACGAATCTTACTCCTGGATGCTGGAGAAGGCGGCGCGGACCTCGTCCCCGGTGGGCGGGGACCAGAAGACGATCCTGTAGTCGTCGTCCACGTCCGGCTCGCCGGCGCCCGAGGCCGCCCCCTCGACCCCGGCGACAACCTCCTCCCAGTCGTCCTCCCCGTCCCGGCGCAGCGTGCGGGAGTCCCAGCACGCGACGGCGGAGGGCGGGGCGGCGAGGTGGCGCGCAGGAGCATGCTGCGCGGGCGGCCGCCGGAGGAGGCGGAGACGGGGGACGAGGCGGAGGTGGAGGCTGCTCCCCCGCCGCCGAGCCCCGAGGAGGAGCGCACGGCGCGGCTGGCGA
The DNA here is from genome assembly GCA_947311845.1 of Poa pratensis. Classification (NCBI taxonomy): domain Eukaryota; kingdom Viridiplantae; phylum Streptophyta; class Magnoliopsida; order Poales; family Poaceae; genus Poa; species Poa pratensis. The sequence goes on along the minus strand of CAMZMU010000034.1, from coordinate 76,549,410 downwards.
CGCGCAGGAGGTGCCGGCCGGGCGGGTTCCGCATCGCGCGCGGGAGCTTATCGGCGGTGGTGGTGGTGACGGTGAGGGCTCCCCGCAGCTATCCAATCCAATCCTCTGCTGCTACTGGATTTTTCTGACTGCTTCGCGGCCGTGTGTGGAAGTAATAAAAACGAACGAAGGGTTGTTTGTTTGACGAGGAAGTTGGTTGCGAGATCGTTTCATACCGGGAGAGGTGGAGTATTGCTTGGGGTCACCCACCTTGCAGCACCTCGTTTGGTTTCGTGCGGTACTCCGCGTGCTCATTGGTTGCTTTGATTTTCTGTCCTCGTCTTTATTTATTTTACTGTAAGTATTTGGCATGCTACTAATACATGCACTAGATAGAATTGTTCATAAAATGTACTAGAAACATGTCATTGTTAATTTCTGGTACAAATGTTAACATTTTCTGGCTGCCTAAAAAGTTACTCCCTCCGTCCCAAAATATAAGGCACGCTATTTTTATACTGCTCTTTGATACTCGACTTTGACCACCAAAAATATGTACTAAATTTATATGAATTAGGAATGTATAAATGGTACTGATGGATTCGTCTTGCAAAATTCTTCATTTGATATATTGTTATACTAATTTTGTGAACACATATTATAAATACGAATCACGGTCAAAGTTGAAGGTAGTTGACCAGCGACATTTAAGGGCGCCTTATATTTTGGAACGGAGGGAGTACAAAGTAGGCCTGCATGATATGCCACAGTACTTTCCCGAAGAACAGGTACGTATTGTTTTTCATTTATGCACGCGAACATGTTCTAAAACCGAAATCCAAAAAAATGAATTATGGGGCCATGTAAACTCTTTCCGACGTGGACCAACTGTTTTCCACCCGCCCGTTTTGTCGGACGTTGCTTCGCCGGTGCGGGGTACGCTTCATCCACGTCACCGCTCTCCCCGTCATGCAGGACGACGGCATCATCCTCCTATGCATGACATCCATGCATGGCGCCCCAAACCTAGACCGTCCGGTCCCACATGGTCACACGCCATTGCTTTCAGAGTCCAGACACGCTACTCCGCCTTCGATCGCCGGCTTCGGCTCGCCTGCCGATCGGAAGACGGCGGCGCCCCGCCGCGAAACTTTCAACACGGCGCCGCGTGCAAAATATGAACCACGCGTGTGCCTGGTGTCTTCACGTTATTACACACCGCGCCCGCCCAAGTTAACCGTCGATCGCTGTGTCATCCTCCAAGTTAGCTAGCGTGCGCCGGTTATCCAGGAGACACGAACGGGTAATCCAAATCCAGGACGTACGGGAAGAAACAACGGGACGATATGACGGCGGCGACGCGCCGCGCCGCGCCGCCGAGGAGAAGAGAGATCGATCGATGCCGACGTCGAGTACGAGGTTGCGCGTCGCGTACGATCTCTAGTCTCGCTCGCATGCAGAGGAAACGTGGGATGAACGGGAGCCAAGACATGCATGCAAAATTGCAAACTAAATAGGCGAACGGCGTGACGACCGTGCGTTGTTGGGTCAGAGGAGAAGTTTGTTGGATCGAGCTAACAAGCTGCGGGTAATCAGCGGTTTAATCAAACAAGCCATTGCAAACTGTATATGGCTACCAAAACCAGTCTCGGCTGAAATGCCAAACCTTGAAAAAAAAGTTCGGTAGCTAAAACACATGACTCATAATTAACTTTTGCGAACGGGGCAGAGACCCAGTGGTTGGGGCTGCGGTGTGGCAGCCCAACGAGCTGAGTTCGATCCCTGTCGGGGACGAATTTGGAATGACGGTGGATGGCAAACGACACTCTAACCGACATCGCTCCAGACATTTTCGCAGCTGAAAATGGATTCAAATCTAGGAAGCAAGTTTACTATAGAGCATATGCCATACTAGTCAGCAAGCATCGCCGTATGAATCAATATACCACTCTTCCAGAGGAAAGAGACGACATAATCTGGCAAGCAAGAAATTCAGGCTCGAGTTCTGATGCGGCCAAATATCGCATGCTATTTTGCGGCTCGGTAAACACGACTTACAAACAAATTATCTAGAAGCAGTGGGCCGAACAAGTGCATGTTGTTCATCTGGACGTTGTTGTTAGGCAGGACACTTATGGCCAATAAGCTTCTCTTGATGGGCTAGGAGAACAATTATGTTTGCCCTCTTTGCACCCAGAACTTAGAGACCTTCAAGCACATCAAGAGGTAATGCCCTTGGGTGCGCAAATTAGCACTGAGACCACATCTATCTTCAAGATCACCTCGCTAGTTCCATTGCATCAAAACGTTCAGGAACCACTACTAGATATCTCCATATAGCCGAGGGTTAGATCACCGTATGATATTTCCTTTTCCCGTCAGATACACTTATAACCCAGAGTGAACCGTTGGTAATCTCCCATCGGGATGCTCGGTCGGCCATTACTCTTATACTGTCGGTAGGCTACAGTAAGCATGGTTTTGGTTACCGGTCGGGAAATCCGGTTACCGGTCGGTAACCGGATATCCCAAGCACCCTCGGGAAATGGTCATACCAGGCGAAAAATCCCGATTTTTTTGAATTTTAATGAAAACTTTCAATAAATGGTTAAACTGGGAATCAAAATATTTGAATTTTCAAATTTCAGATTCAAATTTGTACGGTAACCGGTCGGGATTTTCCGGTAACCGTGGTAACCGGAAATCCCGACCACCCTCGGGAATTTTTTTCTACCGGTAATCAAAACCTTGACAGTAAGTAACCGACGGTAAATCGTCGGGTGTGTTTTGCCACCGGAAGCCTAGCAATAACTCGAAGAAACTTATAGCCGACAGTTCCCTGTCAGGTATTACTTTTCTAACGGTTATTGTTGCCCGTCGGTTGTCTTGATAGTTCAACGGGCTCGTGAGCAAAGGGTCGCAAGCTTCGGCTTGCTCGATATCGTTCCTTACCTGTTGGGAAATCTTGAAGGAACGGAATCGACGGTAATTTGAAGGAAAAAATGCATCCACAGTAAGATTAATGTCCATCATTAAGAATAAGGCGGCACGTCCTGATGAGACTGACTGTCCGGTCCAGATTTCGAGCGCCCTTTTGCACCAGCTCAAAATTGCCGCTAACACGAAGGCTCTACTACCGCCAAATGTATGAGGTATGCCTCTTTTCTTTAACAAATGCCAGATTTGCTGAAAGTATGAAATATCAACTGTTACATCAACAAGTTAACATTTTGTACATCAACATCTCAACATGGTACGGCTAAAAAACAGATTAACATGGTAAGCTATCAACCGTTCGTTGTTCATGTTACATTTTACATGGTTCTCATACACGTCTGCACATTTTATTCTTCATCTTGGACACCTCGGTCGCTCCTGTAATAAAACAAACGAGCAGCCAAGGACACAGGCAAATCTGCACCGAACTCCGAACACAGAAACAAAGTTCAGACCTATGAGGCGCTAAGCCTGAGCGACTCGAAGGAGTGCTCGAGCTGAGCAGTCCCGCCGGCCGCCTGCCGGAGCAGATTCTTCACCGACTCCACCCACTCCTGCTTATGCATCCTGCTCTCGCACTCGAACTCGACCAGGCCCTGCGCCGTCCTCAACCCGAAGTGGCGCTTCTCTGACGCCGCCGTAGCAGAGTCTGGCAATGGCATGCCGCCGGACTCGTGCCCCGGCCACGCCGGCATGTCGTCATGTACGCCGTACACGACGCTCCTCTTTTTCTTGGAGAAGGCGCCGCCTATGTGCTTGCTCTTGAGCTTCACGATCACCTGCGACCTCCTGTTGATGTACACGGACACTCGCTTCCAGCGCAGGGCGCCTTTCCGGCTGCGCTTGAGGAGCGCCCCTTCCTTGCACCATATGTCCGCGCCGCCGGCCTTGTCGAAGGGCGCCACCGCGGCTTTGCTCCTCGCCTCGCGCTGCTCTCTCAGCCTCAGCGCCGTGGCTCCTCTGAGAGCTGCCGTGGTCCAGCAATGTCACGCTTCAGCACGCGTAACAAACAATGGCATACTATATAGACAAAGTGACGGAGTATGCGTGTTTGCTTACCGGTGGCAGCGGCAGCGGTGAGGGTCATGAGATCGCCGGGGCTCCGAACTTCGACGGCGCCCTCGACAGCGGAGGCCACCTGGTCGTGGTCGGCGCCGGCGAGCTCGGCAAACTCGATGCAGTGCGATGCCAGGAGCTGCGTGGCGGATGCCAGCGCGGCGTCCATCTTGGCGTCCTCCGGGTCCTCCGGGTTCACTGCTCCCGCGGCTAGGGCAGCGACCGCGGCGGCGACGCTGGCAACGGAGACTGCCGCATGGACGCGCGCCCGCTCGGCACGGGCCTTGTCCACCCTGCTGCTCCCGTCCCTGTGGTGGAACCACCTGCCAATCGTGTGGTGGTGCGCGCTGATAGCGCTCCTGCTCCTGCCAGTCTGCACGTACAGATTGTGATACAGGTCAGCTTAATTTACAGAACTCGCACAGTGCGCAACAAGTCGCGTCTGTTCGATTGCAAATTTTTGTAATCTTACGCGCTTATTGGGGTTCAGGTTAGTGCTGGAAGCGGCGGCGAGCGCGATCGTCTCCGGCATGAGCATCCCGGAGAGGCGATCGACGACAAAGTTAGAGCTCCGCCTGCCGCCGACGCCGACGCTGACGCCGCCGACGGCCAGCACCTTGGATATGTCGGACGCAGACACGCTCCATGACCGCGACAGGAACTCCATGGGCTCCAGCGGCGTCTGCGGCGACTGCGCGGCCGCCGGAGCGCCGGCGCTGTCCAGCAGCAGGTGGTCCCTCCTCTTCATCCTCCCCAACAAGTACCCTTCCATCCTCACTTCTCTTGCTGTATTTGCTACTGCAGTGTTCTTCGCTGCCTCCGGGCGGTGATCGATCGATACACTGATAGGTGCCTCGCCGGCTACTTATGGGCCCCGGCGAGCGGAGGCCACACGAAGCACGGGAAAAAGGCTGTGTGGGCGGCAGGAGACACCAAGGCTTTGGTTTGTGACGGAGCTGCCGCCCATGTCGCGTGGCGGCGTCGGATCGGGCGACACGTAACGCTGTGACAGCGTCGCTGGCGGTTTGCAGGGTGGCCATGACCGTCTCGGTACGTTGCTCTGGACAACTGGAGAGATGGGAGGGCGTGCAGGAGACAATCTCGTCGGGAATTTGCAACTCCAGAGAACGTCTTGTGGTGTATGAAATGTTCGAAAGAACGAAAGGACACCTCGGAATCCTGAGCCAGCCAGTCTTACATTCTTTCCTAATTTATTCGTTTTGTATCTGGGCTGGCCAAGCGGCCAGGGATCGATGAATCTCACGTGCGGGGGTACTTGGTCGGAGTAAACGGACAAGTGTCAGAACGTGGGGCGGGTAGGTAAACACCCGATTGTCTCTTGCCTTGCAAAAGAGCAGTGCTGAACGTCCCCCGGATGGGGTAAAAATCCTCCGCCTCCCCCCCCCCCCCCGCGGTTGACACGTGTCCCTTTGACCATTTCCGATCTGGGCCACACGTACGGTTCCGTTACGAACTCGTCTCCCTCTGCAAAAATCCTGGAAAAATTCCCCCCACCTCTACGATGCTCCACGGCCCGTTGCTCGAAGCAGACAGCCGTCGCTGGAGAAACCTGCTGGTTGTAGTGCCGGCGCGCCACCTCCAACCACGCCCGCAGCAAAATCATAAACCACTTGTAGCAGCGCCGCTCGATGCTGCTAGCACCACCGATGGCCGCTAGGAGCGGCGGCACCCAACTATAGTAGCAACGCCGGGTGCCGCCGGTAGCATCTCCGATTGCCCCTGGTAGCAGCGCCGACGGATGTTGGTATCAACGCCGATTGTCGCCGGTAGAACCACTGTAGCAGCGCTGCCCCACATGGTTGATAGCACCCACCACAACCACTGGTAGCACTGCCACTGGCCGCTGGGAGCACCACGGCTTGCCGCTCGCAGCACCCCCACTGTACTCGCAGATCCTCGTTGCAGCACGCTGCGCCGGTCACCGCCGTCCGAGCTCGCGGTTGTCGTTGTTGTAAACTTGTGATAGTATGGAGGCAGCAAGTGATTGTAGAAAGGAGGGATTTGGGAGAGGTGATGCGTGGCCACGACCACGACGGCGCTAGATGATGAATATGGCGGCGGCGTTGGAAGGTCGAGATAGCGGCGGTGCTAGATTTGCTGGTTCTACCATGGAAATACGATGGGGAGAAAAGCAGAGGAGAAGAGAGCGTCGCGAGGGGATAAGGCTGTTGTGATGGGAGAGAGAACATGCGGCCAGGAGTTGATAGCGACGTGGTGTGCGGGGCCCAACCAACCTGTGACCTGGTGTCGCAAGTAGCGGAGACACGTGTCGACCCGAAGGATCCATCCTCCAGGAGAATACAAGCGTTTCCCTTGTAAAATGTCTCCAAAGTCTGTGGTGCCACGACTATCAACGTAGCAAATGCGACTGCCATGAGGTGATGACCATTGACCACTAAGGCCGCGATTGGTTCATCGTTATTTAAGCAAAACGACGGGAAAATTTAACGGACCTATGCTGGCCCCGCTGAGATTACGGAGGTCGGGCGGGAAAATCTGTCGGTCCGTAATTCCTCCCGACTTTCCAAGCGGGCCCTAAGTATGAACTTTTCTTCGGAAATAGTATTTTTTTTCTTCGATGAAGGCAGTCGGTGTGCTGCTTGCATTTGATTAGAAGAATAGGGTTTTACACATGGAAAAAATAGCGCGCTATTTCGGTGCTATATCATATCTGGAGGGTCCACGCTAAATTTTGCCACTTTTGCGCGCTACGGTGCTATTCACGAAATAGCACGCTATATCGCGCTAAAACGTCATAACTTTAGCGCATATTTTGTTTTTCCAGTGTATCGGCGAAAAGCACCGAGTTTTCCACCTTAAGAAGAAGCTGAAATTCCTTTCTATTTGTCTTGATGATGAATTGCAATCTACTGGTTCCTCTTTTGAATTGAAAGATGCCATTGCTAATGCTGATGATTCTGAATAAATTATTTACGTTATGTTGTTGCCGTGAGATGTTGATTTGAAACCTTTATACAATTGGAGAATGTTTTTCGTACGTGGTTATGCATATATTATTCTGTCATTTCTGGACTATATTCTTTAATCTTGTCAAAATTCTTTATTTTACAGCTATATCTGGTATTTTTTTTTCCAGAACGCTATATTGAAATATAGCACACTATAGCGTGTATAGCATCTGGAGGAGGTCGCCGCTATTCCTCTTAGCACGCTATTTTTTATCTTGGTTTTACAGGGTATACACTAGCATACTTCCCGGCCAAAAAAGGTCGGGTGGGACAAAAAAACACAAACATAAAGCAGAACTCAGCAGATAGGTAAGTGATCTAATCAAATTCTCTAGGTCTTTGAGCAAGCCCACGAAGCATACGCCTAGCGCTCATCCATTCTTGGGTAATTCGACAGCGTTTCTGCACACCATTCCTGCGAAATAAGAGCAGTTGTTGAAAATTCGGTAGTTCCACTCCTTCCAAACCTCCCACCACGTGAGTGTAATCGCCGAGTTGAACCTTCTTACGTTTTGCTTGTCAGGGCCAGCCCATAGGCTGGACAAATGGAGCAACCGCCCTAGACCTCCACATGACGAGGCCCTTAAGTAGAAAATTGTGGTAATGACCATTCTACTATTACCTACTCACTTTCTTTGTTATAAGTTGTATAGTTTTTCCTGAAAAGTCAAACTTGATCATCTTTAAATAAAATTTTACAAAAATATCAATATTTGAAATATTAAGAAAATAAAATATAAAAATATATTGCATGATGAATCTAATGATATTGCTTTGATATTGTAATTGCTAATGATATTTTCTAAAATCTTGGTCAAAGTTAGTCAAGTTTGACTTTTCAGCAAAAACTATACACCTTATAATAAGAAATGAAGCGATTATTATGTAAACGATTATTTATTATTTATTAAAACGCTAATTTGCGGCAGTAAGTTTAGACGACCGACCAATATTCTCTACCACATATGTAGAAACACATCAATAGGTTCATAGTCACCCTCTGAGGGCTCATTTGGTTGCAGGGGGAGAAAGACCCAGGGAAAATAATCCCGGCCGGGAATCTGAAAAAACATGTGTAAAAGCCCGGGATTTTTTTCCCGACCTCCGGATTAGGGGAAAATTCTCCCCGGGAAAAGGCCGGGATCCCCCCGGGATTGCAGTTACCAAATGAGCCCCCGGAAAAAAATCCCGGGCTTTTACACATGTTTTTTCAGATTCCCGGCCGGGATTATTTTCCCTGGGTCTTTCTCCCCCTGCAACCAAATGAGCCCTGATGGGGGACCGGGGGGGGGGGGGGGGGGGTTGTAGCGTTTTGGAACCCGGGTGTAGATGGACCTGTTATCTGGACCAATGGTTGAAGCATCTGGATGTGTGCCGAACTGTCTAATACTCATATACGGTGGGCTAGATAAGGACGAAAATGGACGGTTTTGCAGCGTACGTTACAGTGTTTTGGCCCACAGCTGGGTTCAATTGAATGCGTTTCAGTTATATAAAGGTTTTGAGTCGCAAAAAAAAAAAAAAGTTACGCCGTTGGCCTGGCGTCGAGACGGAAAACGTTGACGATTTAAATCCGGCACATTATGCTGCAGTTTCGAAGCCCAAATCAGAGACGAATAGTCGATCTGCGGTCACACGGCTAGAATCCAGGATTTCAGTCTCAGATTTTCATCCTCGTCGCTGTTTTTCCGTCCAAATAAAATCGAAAACAAACACGACCGTAATAATAGAACTATCCCTGCCGTAATACTCGCGCTCACCTCCCTTTTCAATCAAGCAGAGATCTCTTTCCATGCAGAGGAGCTGAAGCCGCTCCCGTGTCCTCCGCGACTCCGGCCGCCGGCATGCTTTCTCACTCGCTGACGGAATCTTCTCGCTGCCGTGTCGTACCAGGTATCACCTTGTCGCCGACGCACTATGTACCGGGTCCAAGGTGCTCGGAGCTTCGCAGTTCGAGTTGGAGGAGTCAGACCGGCTGTTGCACGAGTGCGACAGTCTCGCCGGAATGCTCTTTGTACCTGATGTTCTACGAGCACGTCAGTCTCATCGTCATCGGAATGCAGATGCGCGCGATGGTGGGCCTTACAACGTTGTCCTCGGCACGGCATCCTCGCTGCGTGCGCCACGCCGACGCGTCTCAGTCTCACCGTCTAGCGAGCAGGCTCGTCTCCTGTCCGGCCGTGCCGCAACAGGGAGAGATTTGACGAACATTTGAGTAGCAAGTTACCAGTTGCCACTGAACTGAAGTCATCACGCCCCTGTATCTCCTTGCGTGCAGCTCTCAAGCGAAGGCGGCCGTTCTCTTCCTGGGCCTTCTCGAGTCCGCAAAACGGCAGAAGCCCTTGCAGTACACATTCTTGCCTACTTTGCCACTGGCCGCGGCAGTGCCCACGGGAGAGTGCTTTCACCTCCACTCGCGGCAATCCCTTGGGAACAGTTTCGCTTCCGGGCGGCGTCGCCGTACCTGGCTAATCTTCCACTGGCATGTGCACCTAGAGTTCGCCAGATCCTCCTGGCCTCTCCTCCTAACTCGCGGGCCACTAGATATTGTTCGACGCCTTTGGTCGAAGTCCTCGGCAGCTGTAGTTTTCTCTGCCACCGACGCCTCATCTCGCAAGAAGGAGCAACTTACCACGGAGCCGAGAGGCAAAAGGTCGGCCAGGATGTCAGAATCTGTGAAAAGGAGGAGGAGGAGGGCACCATGGTTCTACCTTGTGAGAGGAGGACGAAGGAGCCACAGATTTGGGCAATGTCGCTTAATGCAGTAAAGCTGACGGGAGAGAAACGGCAATAGGAGTCATAAATGATGTGCCAGTGGACATAGGTGGGCCTTAGCACTGTTCATTATTTCGTGTACATGGACGAATACGAGGGAAAATACCATCTGAGTACCACACCCGGAGGAGATTGATTGGTCCAGGCATCGGGTTCATCTGGACCCGAGTGCCAAACCGAATTTCTGCCCTCTGATGGAAGTCCTTTATTTTGTACAACTGAAATATGTATCAATTTTGTACATGGATATTTATCCCCGAAATCTGCACCGAGCACTTGTACAGAGCAGATGATATAACATATGGCGAACGAGTATATGAAACAAACAAGTCATATTTATTCGAAAATATTATAATCAATATAATTTATTGATTTATCAGTGATTACAAGACATATTGAGCACAAATTTAGGGATAATAATACTAAGTACACATCATGTACATGTTGTCAAATTATTAATGTATCCACTATAAATCATAAGACATATTGACCACAAATTTAGGAGTAAAGAATCAATGTGAATGTTCAATTTATACTCTGAACTTTCTATAAATACACTTAATCAATCACACACTAAAACCATCTATCAAGATATTTGTTAAACCATGTGTTATATATATATATATATCACTACCATAGAAATATATACACTACATAACACTATCTCGTTTTCAAGACCCACGTGTATCTCTAAATCATCAATTTAACCAACATAGACGGCTTCTAAATTACAAAAATATACGATTAGAATATTTAGATGTCATTTTTTCTAATGTTATAACTTTTGTGCTACACAATTCATATTACATTAGTCAAATTGGCGATCTAGCGATACTCGCAGTGTCTATAAACTAGAGAGGGAGTATATACATTTGCCAGAAATTAATTGAGGAAGAAAAACTATATAACAAAATATAATTGCAATATAAGTACAAAAGTTTAATATAAATATTTGCATGGGGGTCCAAATTTTGCTTGGTCCGGCCCTATTGCTTGTCCATGGCCCCGATCATGGATGTGCACAAATATGAGAGAGATGAGCAAATTGGTGGCAGGGAGGCTGAGCTTGTCCACCACCCGCAACCAGACCTCGGTAACAAAGGACGGACAGTAAGAAGATGGAGAATGTTTTTTAAAGGAACCATATCATAAGTAGCGGATGGGGTGCTTCTGGAAGTTATGAGCAGTTAGACATTTACCAATGACAGCGAGCCAGCTAGAGACACGTCATTTGGGTTCAACATTGGAGTTCCAGAACGTACTCCGCATTTTGTTTTCGATTCTCCCTTCGAAACTGGGTCTTGTAAACTAATACCACGAATAACACACCGCTCATAGTCCATTCCATGCCAATCTATCAATGGCCTCTGGATTGAGATGCAAACCTTGCAACATATCCCCAAAAAAGTGAGTTGGTCAGGGGATTCAAAGGGGAGAAAGAATTTAATGTGTCTCATGTAACAGTCACCAATGAAAGCCTGCAGAACAAAGATCTCTTGGTGCGGCAAACATACACATCATACATGGTCGTACAAATGGAGGTCGACAACAACCATCGATCTTGCCAAAGCTTTCTTTGGCACCATTTCTAAGCCGAGCAGGGACCAAGGTCTCAAACTAATGTCAGACATAGTTTCAATCCACAGATGGACCACTTTCCCTGGTTTATTGTCACTAGTCCAAAGCTGACAGAGCCATCTGGTCCTAAAGGGAAACACCATGTCTCTGGAGTTTATGAATTCCAAGCCCACCGAGCGAGAAGGTACCACTCCTAGTTTACCAGGCATTTTATTGCGGGTGATAAATAAAACCTTGCTAAAGCTTAAAGATTTTCTTATAGAGCCATTTGGGCTGATCATTTGGAACTGACTTGACGAGCTCAAGCCTACAAGCAATCGACATTGGAAGCTTCCAACCAACAACCTTATTACCCAGTTTCTCAAAAAATGGCCGGTAGTCAAATCATTGAGTCCCGAGCCACACAAGGGTGTGCCAATCTAAGTATATGGGAGCGAGGCGACATGGCACGAAATAAGCTCTGCAGTAGTTGGCATGTCAATCTATTCACACCTGATGGGAATACAAAGTGCTTTTGGCAAAGTTTGTAGTGAGGCTTGAAGCCTGGCCAAATAACTGATGGATATTCTTGGTGGTATTCATCACGGCAATTGAATGATTGAGAAAAAGGACCACATCATCAACATATAATGATGTCCTCAAACTCGTGTGTATGTTGCCTTCCGATAGGAGCAAGTAGCACAGAAGTTATAGTCATGTCAAGGCAGCGAGCGAGGGTGTCCAAAAAAATGTCAAACAACAAGGGATATAAGGAGTCACCCTGTGTCTCAGGCCACGACTATGCAAATAATAATTAGAAAGTTTTCAACAAGGATTCTGGTCGCTGTAGATGCTAGCAGAGTGCAGATCCAGTTGTGGAACTTAAGAACAAATCACTTAGTTTGAGCACCTTAATTAGGAATTCTTAGGAGACACAGAATCAAAGGCCTTATTGATTCTAATTTATTGTATGTGTCGGGATTCTCTTCTGTCGGAAATCATTTGCAAGGCTTATAACATAGGAACAATTGTCGTGGATAGTATGGTCCTTAATGAAAGCACTATGACAACGCAAAACAAAATCTGCCATACCCTATTGCAATCTTTTAGCCAAGATTTTGTGGGTGTGTTTGGAGAAACAACAAACAAGACTGATGGGGCAATGATCTTTCGTTCAAAAGCATTATGCTTCCTGGGTAACAGGACCATGGTGGCGATGCTCAGGACATCCAGATATCTTGATACATGTTTCTTGTATATTTTATTTGCTCACGACATGAGAAAACATCTGGAGCATACGAATGGAAAAAAGTAATTTAGAGATGTGTACTTCAACGTATAGTAATAACTAACATGGAAGAAGCGACATTTGTTGGTGTCCGGTTGATATTTTATTTTCCACCGAAACCATCAGGACCCGTTTGGCAGCCCATCATTTCATTTCATTTCATTTGGAAAGTGAAATGACAAGGTTAGAGATAAGAATTGGCATAACATACAATAGGTATTTGCTAGAATTTCAAATGAAATGACATGTCCAATTCCATGACAGCCAAACAGGTTTGATATGGAATCATAAATGAATTTCATGATTTCGGCTTGAAATGATGGGTGCCAAACGAGCCCGTAGAGTTTATAGTCCACAAGACTCATGTCTATGCTGCCTTTAAAACGTTCGGAACACAGGTTAGCACATAATTTCTGATTAAATCTTAGCCAAAAATTACATATCCAACCATTGGCATATTTTTAGATAAATAGTATATATTAATATTGCGGAGATACAAATTACACCCAGCCTCTGCAACAGCGCAATAACCTAAGTTATCACGGATGCACACAAGCCAAAAAACAATAAGAAGAAGAAATTAAAAAAAGGAAAAGTCCCGCTTCAGAGTTACAGTCCTTACAACAGCAGCACAACCACCACCAAAACAACATCTAATGTCCAAATTCTCCAAAAGCAACGCCTTCAAAAAGGAAACAGTGCACAAGCGTCGTCGTCGACCGATCAAAATCTTGGGTTATCACCCTGGAGATAGTCCCCGCTCTCAAAACAATGTCTTCAACAAGGCCATTGCCAGATACAACCAATTAAGGCCAGACCTTGGATTTTCACCCTGAAAGGTAAAGACTTTAAACTTCACATGTGCTGTCGCCCCCACTTACATATCGCTGCTGCGAGTCATTAAGCTCCAAGCAAGTTCCTCATCGCCGCCAAAGACTCCAATCACGTCTCCGATCTCGACCTCCATGACATTCTTTGCCTCTGACTTCACCAACCACTGGCATATAGTGGATTAACGTGTCAAAGTGTCAAACACAAAGCCACAAACATACACAAAAGCTACATCACACTAGCACTAGTGTTGCAAGCCACGACATCGATAACCTAGCTACTCTTCTTAATTTGCTGACCGAACATGCTCTACCCAATCCACCATTCGATGCCATCACTCATCAGACAGCCACGGTGTCCACGCTCCCGTGCAACGGGGCAGGCGCCGAAGGGAACACCAAGCTCTGGTGCACAAGTGCCGCAGCCGCCGCGCTGACCATCGGTCCAGCCCAATACACGGCCTGGTTCGAAGTCCCCGCTGACGACCGCCGGCCCGAAGGAACGCGCGGGGTTCATGGAGGCGCCGGTGAGCGAGCCCGTGGCCAGCACGCACGCGCCCGTGACGAACCCGATGACCAGAGACCCCATCGCCGTCAGCGCGGTGCCGCTCCTCCCATCCGCCCGGGGGTCGCACGCCGCGTGAACCGTGTACACCACCATGAACGTGGTCACCGCCTCCATGACTCCTGCCCCGAACCCGGTCATGTCCACGGCTATCCTCGTCGTCGGGACGGCCTACAGGACATCGCTGTTACAACAAGTACGTACAAATGCCAGTGTGCGGCATCTGTTCAGTTACCTGGCCGGCGGAGATGACGTGGACGACGAAGCAGGCGAAGGTGGAGCCGAGCAACTGGGATGCCCAGTAGAGGACGGCGGTCGGGAAGGGAATGTGGCCGCCGAGGGCGAAGGCGAACGTGACGGCGGGGTTGACGTGGCCGCCGGAGAGATCGGCCGCGATGAACACGGCGGCGAAGAGCGCGAACGCCTGGGCCACCGCGGTGGCCACCAGGGACGAGGCGTCGGACGAGACGTCGGGCGCCAGCATCCCTGCAGCAACATCAGAAACAAGTGCGCCGTGCGTAAGCGTGGTTTAGGTTGTAAAAACGATTGCGATCGTGTTTTACTGCGTGGAAATCAGAGGAGATTCGACCGACGGGCAGAGACTGCGGAGCCGACGGTGGCGAACACGAAGAGGAAGGTGGAGATGAACTCCGCGAGGTACGACCGGAGAGCCGGCGCCGAGAAGGACCGCTCCAAGTGAGTCCTGAGGCTGGACGCCATTGTACAGCACTAGTAGGTTTCTTCCCTCTCGTGTCTTCACCAATTGGAAGGGGAAACAGGAGAGGGATGATAGAGTTCAGAGTTTCAGGGCGCCTGTGAACAATATTTGAAAGGGAAGAAGGGAGGTGCGTTTTGCAGGGAAGGCGCGCAACCGTCCACACGAAGTGTTTGCAGTTACTAACAGCAGTTCCATTCCATCGCAAATCACCCCGTTGTGCCTCGCGGTTCCTCGTGCGTGAAAAGGGACTGCCTATTCAAAATCCACATATGCAAAAGAAATATACTGCAAACGACAAGTTCTTCCATGGATCGATTTTTTCTTCCGAACGAGAACAACAGAACATTCTTACATGGATTGAATCAAAAGGGAAATCCATGTGCCCTAACCATGAAACACCATTCGAACACAACCTTTACAACATCACAGGACAGTACGAAGAGCAAGCAACTTGACGATGCGCATCTGAAACAGGTAGAGCGAGCGTTCGACCTATGGCGATTTACGCGTAGTCGTGGTCGGCGACTGGCTGGTAGGAGGTGATGAAGACGTCGCCGTAGACGAACCCGGCGAGGCCGCCTCCGATGAGAGGACCGACCCAGTAGACCCAGTTTCCCGCGAAGTTGCCGGCGGCAACCGCCGGGCCGAAGGAGCGCGCGGGGTTCATGGAGCCGCCGCTGAACGGGCCGGCGGCGAGGATGTTGGCGCCGACGATGAAGCCGATGGCGATGGGCGCGATGGTGCCGAGGGAGCCCTTCTTGGGGTCCGCCGCCGTGGCGTACACCGTGTACACCAGCGCGAAGGTGATGATGATCTCCATCACCACGCCCTCGAACTCGTTCATGCCGGCCGCCACGGCGTGCGTCGGGATGGCCTGCGTTCAGAACCCATCGCTTAGTCGTGTATGTAAACTAAACGGGCAGTACAGTGATGGTGTGGCAAGTAGGACCGACCTTTCCGTGGGTGACGAATTTGAGGATGAAGCAGGCGGCGGTGGAGCCGAGCAGCTGGGCGACCCAGTAGAAGATCCCGGTGAGGATGGTGATGTGGCCGCCCACGGCAAGCCCGAAGGTCACGGCGGGGTTGAGGTGCCCGCCGGAGATGTTGGCGGCGACTGCGACGCCGACGAAGAGCGCGAAGGCGTGGGCGATCGCGATGGCCACGAGGCCAGCCGGGTCCAGAGCGCCATCACTGGTTAGTTTGCCTGCAGAAAACAAATTATTCCTTAGCAATGAACTACATGCATCGTACTGACGAGTGACCACTGACACGGTTTTGCCCACTCATGTGACTCACTCACCATAAGCGATGGCGGACCCGACGCCGGCGAACACAAAGAGGAGGGTGGCGATGAACTCTGACACATAGGCCTTAATCGAAGTGGCGCTGAAGGAGTCACCGAAGCTTCCGAATGTGAGTTTCACCATCCTGCTTTCACCCTCTTTATCTAATTTGCTAGTTTGCTACCCTGGATGATGTGTCTAGCTACACACTTCAAAGAGGGCTTTTAGCTTACACTGATGAGCAAAATCCCTTCAGGTTAGGGCCCTTTTATACACACGAAATCGTGCTAACAACTTATTGGCAAGCTCCATTCACGACTAGAGTATTTCTGGGCGGTGCGGATGATTACCACGGATAGTTTAGTTTAAGGATTAGCTTGATCTATGATTGGTACTACTAGGCCGCCCAACCGCACTTTTGCTTGGTTCAAATTTTTTGTTGCTATTATGAACTTTTAGAGAGTAATTTATCTCATCTTGTGATTAAATAATAGTTGGCTTAGTGAGCATTTAAATTGCTGGGGGTGTTCGATGTGCTGTCTTTGTTGCCTCTGTTGATGTTTCTCGCAAAACTCTTTAGTACACACAAATCCATGTAAGCATGCGAATTGTAAATATCAAACACGCTCTGGTATAGAAAAAGGTGAGCTAATTTTTTTTTTGAGTTCTGAACATAGGTGAACTACCTTTGTGTAGTTTGTATAATGTATATAGTCTTTTCTACCTTGGTTGCCGATAACAGGAGCAGAACTAATTTTAGAAAATTGCATGATTAGACAACTTTGTGCATACTGTATCATTAAATTTTATTAGTTCTGCTTTGGAACATTGTTTCATTTACTTTCTCAACTGAGACATGGGCTTCCCTTGGGCAAAACAAATTTTTATTCATGTTTTCATTGCTCAGCTCCGCATTAGTTTGATGAAGATGTAATAAACATGTCCTTCTTTCTCAACTAAAATACGAAATCCTCAACACCGTCAGCTAGTCTATGGGGAAAATGTAACATATGGGGTCACTGCCACGCCGTTCTTTTGTGTACAACTGGAAATTGATTTCGCTGCAATAACAGATTAGGCAAATGTTTTGCTTCTTCAGAAAAAAAAACGGGAAGTCAATCCATGCAACTTCTGAAAATGTTTAGCATTTTCTGCCGGACTGCCACAACTACTTATACATGCATAACAATAACCCGGAACAGTTTTTTTTTTGAACAGTACCCGGAACAGTTTATACGGTGTAGCAAACAGGAGAGAACTAGCATAGTTCGTCATCAGTTAACTTCTATCCAGCCAATCTGCTCCAGATAATGTTAGAAGATTTTGGAAATGGGGAAATGTTGGAAACTGCAGTTTATACGGTATAACGTTTAACGGTAGTACAGGAAGAACCATTCTCAGTTCGGCAAATCAATGTTAACTAGGTACAGAAGAATTTTTTTTTTGAACCGAGGCAAAAGACTTGCCATTTTCATTAATTAAGAAGAAGTGTGAATTGGCCGGTTAATTAGCGGGAAACAAGTCTAAAACTGGTACAAACACCCTCGCCGACCGTCATGGAACACGACCATCGGGAGGACACACACGGCCACCCTGGCTACCAAACGCAAACTCCACACACACCGCTTGAGACGAGGGTCTCCGTCGAGGCAGCCCACCGACGTCATCGTCATCACTCACTCCTCGTGAGGGACTCTGACTTCCTCGAAGAAGCGACAACCGAAGAAGACCTCATCGTAACGGCCTCGTGACACCCGCAGCGGCCTATGCCAAACAGATGGCCCATCGTGTAGGAGACTGGCAGCTTCGATTCTGAAAACGAGCTCCGAAGAGGAGATGGGCAGGACCCGCGCCGACGAAGGTGTTCAATGTCGGACCGCCCAACGAAGGTCATCGTTGCCGCATGACACGCCGGTCAGCAGCTCCGACTTCGCAGCAGAGGAACTCCAAACATGAGGACGAGTCGGACACGCCGGAACAAGAGTCCGACTAACAAAGCCTTGCCGCAACCACACGATCGCTCATCGCCATTGTCGTTGCCGCGCGAGCCACCACACGAAACCGAGCACCACACGGAACCAAGCACTCCACCAAACACACCACTGGTCCCTCCGACCACAGCACAACTCCAAGAATGATGCCCCAAAGAGGGGAGCGACGCGGAAACGCCGCCATCATCCGACCCGAGGATCTAGGGTTTCCCCCGGAGGTAGCAGGAGGAGATGGGAGCTTCACCTCAGCGATGCCTTCAGGAAGGAAAAGGGTGCACGAGGCATCGTCATCACCGGCTCCGGCCACAAGCCGAAGGCGAGGTTTTCATCCGGATCCGCGCCCACAACTCCATCCTTCGCATCAGGTCCACACCAGCAAACCACAGACCACCACCGTCGAACCACACCTGCAAGACGCAGACTTGGAGCAGCGTCACCGTTCCAACCACACCTTGTGGAGGCAACCGCGAGATGCCACACCAACACCCAGCGGCCGCCAGATGCGAGTGCGGCGCTGCCACGCCGGCGTCCTCTCCGGGGCCTCCTCCGCCGCGGAGCTGCAGGCACTGGCCGGAACCGCCGTGCCTCGGCCAACCTGCACAACACGGTGGACCCCGAGATGGTCGCCGAATCCATCAGATCTCGGCTCGATCTACAGCCTCCGCGCTACCATCGCGCCAAGGAGCCCACGACCACCTTCCAGCACCCTCCACCACGTCTCCGGGGCCGCCGCCCTGGCCTAACTGCGCCGGCGAGCCGCCGTCTTCCTCCCCAGCAGAAAAAACGACGGGAGCCGACGCCATCACAGGAAAGGAGATCCCCTCGACACCTTTTGGTGGCAGGGGGCCGCCGCCACCGCGGCGCAAGAGCCAACGGAAGCGGCGGAGGGGAGGGCATCGGGGGAGAGCTGGTTGGGCGCGGCGGCGGGCGCCCCCTGTGCCGCCTGGGGAGCGGCACGGGGAGAGGAGAGGAAAAAGTAGTTCTTGAAATGCTCACCTGACATCAGGTAAACAAAATATCATTAAAAAGGTGAACAATTTACATAGTTTGGCTAAGTGACCGTGACAGGAACCGAAGGACAACTCTGATTTCTTCAAAGTCGGCGAGCCAAACAATATTAATCATGTCAGTTTGCATCAGGCACAGCAAATGACAATTGCAGGGATGATTAGGACTTATCCACTGGTTTATTTTATTCTGTAAAAATTTAATGATATTTACGATGCCTTTCTTGCAAGGAAAATGTGGGGTTTAGTCTGGGTTCTTATGGTGCTAATATCAGAGTTTTCAATCATCGCAAATACTGTTACTTGATGGTGGTAAAAGCTAGAAATGGACTTTCTCTCAGCAAGGGCGGCCTTTGACTGTTAACTAGAGAACTGAACGGCATAGAGCTATAGCTCTTTTCTTCAGTAGTAATTTCTGCTGCTCTCGGTGGCATCTAAGCTTCACTTATATTACTTACTACAAGTCAAAGTCTGGCCAGAGATGTATGGTCATGCAAGCCATGAGCATGTCATCCAAACACGGACCAATAGACTTCGAAGAAAAGTGCAAGAATCGTTCTAATTTTGCATACTATTCCGCCGCTCTGCGACGACAGCCAATTTGCGACTTGCTAGACAAACACTTTGGCGGTGCAGTGGTTGGCACTTTATTGGCTACGATCGGACCCTAATTGCCACTAACTTGCAGGGATTAGGTGTGTTGTCCAGTTGTCCTGCTCTGTCCGTGGCAGGCTGCTTTTTAATAAGGCGCATTTTGTTCTTTACCTAATCGTTTTGAGCAAATGATTGTGGAACCAGGCCTGCATTGCAGAGCCTTTGGCACACGAATGCACTCCATCTGCAGTTGGTCGATCCGCCGATTGGCTTTCTTTCTAGCACAAAGGTGCTTGTGGTTCATATGCAGTTTTATTTTACTTCTGCTTCGGTACACACCCCCTGGTTACATCAACGGTTGAGAGTAAAACAGACCCTTCATAATTGAGAGTATGATGGTATGTACACCCTGTGTTCGATTTTCTTTTGCAAACACGCAAAAGCTTTACGTGTCGATTGCATTAGAAGAAGAAACGGACATAGTCCAAATTACAGCGATTCCGGCATCAACAGATGCGGTAACACGACCAAACAGCAGGGGTACAACCTCCGAAGGAGGGGCACACACGACCGTCCTCACAAAGGTGAGCACGTGCCTCAACCTACAAACCGCAACAACAACGTGATGCCTCACCCAACCAAGCCTCTAGCCATGAAAGGCGAGGAATGCGCCCGAAGGTCCGCGCCCTAGTAGTCTACTCCAAAGCAACAAATCGCCAAACTCCCAGCCACCACATCGAGACCTCCACTTGCAGCCCAAGCAACGCTAGGGAACAACGCTGAGACGCCGCTGCCTGATCCGGCAAGCTGGACCAAGAATCTCCCCTGGTGCTCGAGGAGGAAGTCTAGTCAGGATCACGCCAACGCCTCCAAGGAGGAAGCGGAACCGTCGGGCGTCGCCGTTGACAGCACAGGACGTCGCCGCGCGTAGATTTCGCCCTGACCCATGAACAAGCAACCCCAAAAACCGCCGAAGTAGGGGCAGCCCGGAGACGGCAGGAGGTAACTAAAGAAGACCAACAGCGCAGCGGGACTAAGCCACTTACGTTGTTTTTGAAGGATGGAGTCACCGGCCAGCGAGCCAGCGACTGTGGGGAGGGCGTCGAGCAGGTGGCACCGAAGCCATTTGCATCGCGCCGCCGGTAATGGGCGCCAACACGCCAGTCCGCAGCTTCCACCACCGGGATCCTCTTCAGAGCACGGCAGAAGCAGCCCGCTGCACGTAAACATGCCCACACGACATCTTCCACCAACGACGGCCAGGAGGGGTGGGAGGAGGGAGATGGGCCGGCTGGGCCGAAGGGGATGTTGTGGGCCCGCAGGCCCAGTGGGAACCCACGCCTCCGCTATGCTCCTACAATAGACGATGATGCCACCCGAGCGCCGCTGTATCTCGACCTCATCGCGCAGGCTGAAGCCCGCAGCGCCACCACACACTCCTGCAGCACCACCACGTGCAGAGGGCCTGCGCCGGCCGCCATCACCGGTGCAGATCTTGGCGGAGCACATCCCGCCACCAGCCACCACGGTCGTGCCACGCCACCACGAAGCTAGCTTCGTCGCCGAACTCCGAGGAGGAGCTCCGCCACGTTGTTGGAGGTATTCCCTAAAGGCAATAATATTAAGTTATTATTTATCTCCAAGATCATTATTAGGGTTTATATCTTTATGCTATTACTGTTGTGGGTCTTGAATAGTATTCAACGGAAAAACCCACGTGCACGTGTAGAGATATGAACAAACAAGTGTTCCTAATCTAGCCTCTAAGATTAACTTATCTTGTTGTTGGATGATAACGTTTTCCTGATCATTGACTTTGTATAAATCAAACAACTATAAGGGTATATTGTTGGAATAACAATTGTACTGAACCAACCCAACTATATGATCTTGCTAAGAGATAAATCATTGTTGATGAAGTTAGCAAAGTGATTATGAAGTTTACGTTAGCTATGTCCCTATAACATGAGAATATCTAGTGACCGCACATCTTGACAGTTATGTTTGATCGTCATCAGCCGTCTACCGTAACAGGAGATTATAACGGTGACTTTTGGATATAACCTAAAGTGTGTAATGAAACTGAGATTATTAAAGAATGCTACTTACTCCTCCAGGTGATGGAGAGATACATCCTCTAGGCCCTCTCAGTGTCACCGATATCAACCAATCGTCTGGCCAGACACTGTGAAATTTATCACAAGGACATCAGGGATATGAATGAGAGAAAGAGAAAATGATATCGGTATGAATTGGTTTGATCACATAGTGCACATTGTCTCACCTCGTTATATCATTGGTGTCATGAAGCTAAGAGGATTAGCGTAATGAGAAACACAAAAGGCTCTTTCATTATTCGTGAATACACAGGAGCCATCATGGGCGTCCATGGCTCTGTTGTTGGTTATTGTTCGGTAAGTACTCCGGACATGTCTGTGTATTACCGAACCTTCCAGGTCACACGCTTAAGCCGTGTCAATCTTTTATTGAGAGTATTTTGAAGTTGTAGTGATGTTTGAGAGTGGTCGGATTTATTCCGATGTCTCAGGATCAACTCTGATGTCAATTGGAGGTGTTCCGAGAAGTTATCATGAGAGACATATTATGCCGATGAAAGGCTGAAAGATTTTCGGGAGAAATAGAGGCGGACATGAGATGTCCCGGGATGTTAGAAAGTGTTTCTCACATCAGTGGATAGAGTTGATGATATTTTCTAAAGGGTTCACAGGGTTCCGGAAGAGTTTCGGAGGAAACCCGGGAAAGGGGGGACTGCCGGAGGGGGGCACTGGGTGCCCTAGGGCTGCGTCACGCATTGTGGTGTAGCCGCATGGGCCCCAGGGCCAACCTAAGCCACACACCACCTCCCCACCAAGTTTCCTTTTATTTAAATGGTGGGATTAAATCTATCCCATATTTAAAGGCATAGATAAAAGAAAAATATGAGGAGTATTAGGGATGGACTCTAGTTGTACTAGGAGTCCAACCGAATTAGGCAAGGGGGTCCGGCCGGATCCCCCTAGGGCCGGCGGCGCACCAAGGGGAGGGAACCCCCTTCCCAAGGCAAGCCTCCCCTCTCCCTCCTATATAAACCCCCAACCCCCAAGGGTCCTACACATCAATTGCTCCCGGTTTTCGAGGTGTCCTATAGTGGCGCTATTTTTCTCTAGATCACATATGTTGAGAAACCTCTCTACTATCTCACCTAGATCTAATCTAGCTGATTGGATGCACCACTACTACTATGCCGAAAGGCTGTCTCTCATCGTTGGCGCCGAGCCCTGTACGTCGGAGCGCTGACTGTTTGGCGCAGTGGACGCGTGGATACTTTAAAAGGGATTACACGTGTGATCCTTAACGAGGGAGGGACATTATCACCACCCGACGTTATTGTGAGAATCTTTATCAGGCTTGACCGACATCATCATCGACAAACGCAAACTTCCGATACAGTGTTTGTAAGTACTAGATCATAGCATATTGTGTGCATCATATCTTCATAGTAAGATCTTGGCGGTTATGTAAGACGGATTTTTTTAAATTCCTGCACGTAACCCAACAGGCAGAACATCGAAGGCAGTGCAGAAATGCATTCGGGGCAGAACATCGGTATAATGAAACGTAGTACAAAACAAACACACGCGGCAGGACATCAAAACAAATCAAGGCAGGACATAACACACACTCGAAACAGGACATAACACAATTAGCCCAGTGCACCGAAAACAGTGCGGGAAATAACCATTGCACTGCTGATGCACCTAAAATGCATCTACTTTTCCAAGCACTTTGCTTCATAATTTGCTCCGGAATCTTCCCATATTTGAATAAAACTGCTGAATCTGACGCTGTTTTTAGCAAAGTCTCTTTTCTGGTTGTTTTTGCAGGAAATTAAATCGGAGAAAAATACCACGTCAATTTTTATGGAAAAGAAGGGCATCGTGCAAAAGATGGACACGAGGAAGCGTCCGAGGGCCAAAAGAGTGGGCCCCACGCGGCCAGATTCCTTGGCCGCGTGGGCCCACCCATCTGGGGCCTCGGGCACCGCCTCTCCTTCGGCTTTCGCGTACCCCCTCATATATACGAAAAAGTGGCTGACCTAGAAGGAGAGGAGCTTTCGCGAAACAGAGCGCCGCCGCCACCACGATCTTCGTTTTCGGAGACAGATTGATCCAGGATTTCTCCCCCGGAGGAGGGATCCGGAGGCCGTCTTCACCGCCATCTTCACCGCCTTCATCTCCATCGACCATGAGCTCCTTCACCATCACCATGTGTGAGTAGTCCACTGTAGGCATATGAGGTGGATGGGGATTGGATGAGATTGATCATGTAATGATACCCGTTGTCCGAGATCTTAGGGGTTTATCTTGAGGATATTTTTGTATTGTGTTGATGCACTTATGCTATGTTTAATGCTTGCTACTAGGGCCCGAGTGGCATGATTTCAGTACTGAACTTATTTTGCCCCATCATATATTTGAGTTTGGTATTTATCTGCAAAGTGTATCACCTGCTATTATGTTGAACCTGCGAACCCTAAAAGTGACATATAGGGAAAACAAGGGGGAGATGTTTTAGTTTGAGGATTCTATGTGTTCATGAAGTGTTAATGCGTTGTTCCGGGCTATTCGAAAGGGTAGACCTTAATTACCTGTAGTTCCAAGTTGGCCCCGGTGAAATGGGCAGGTAGGACAATAGATGTTGTGCAAATTCTCTTGGTTAGTACGCACAACTATTTACGGAACACATACCTACATATATCGGAGTTAGAGATAAGTCCCATTGCTATTTGTATCTTATTATATGATCAATCTTATTCATGCAACACCCCGCTATCACCTCATGCCTACGTTTTAAATCTCTGAGTTACACTTTCACTTTTCCGGTGAAAACTGGGAAACCCTTGTTTACTACTGCTGTTTTATTTTGCTTGCTTGAATCATCCTACTGCCATAACTATCACTGCTGCAAGTTTATTGATATACAGGTGTGGTTGAGAGTGACGCCTCAATTGCTAAAGTCTTATTGGTATTCTTGTGTTCCCCTTGAGTCGAACTATAAATTTGGGTAATACTTCCCAACGAAGATTTCAACGATCCCCTATACTTGTGGGCATCAAGACATTTTCTGGCGCCGTTGCCGGGGAGCCTAGCTTTATTGGTAAGACAACTTGTTATCATTTATTTGCTGCACTTGCTTGTTCCCAACTATGGGAAAGGAAAAGAATACTCCGAAGGAAGTAAGGCCTTCAACTACTCGTAGAGGTACTGATTTGCCAAGTAGGCCAAACTTTTCACCTAATGTTGCTTCTGCTATTATGCTAAGAAGAAAGAAAAAGCTTTATCTAGTTCACCATTGTCTAAGATGTCTACTAGTATTGAAAATAATTTAATATGTGGTAGCGTAGACAAAGAAGTGACACCTGAAACATCTGAGATAACTGAAACATCTGAATTGCCTGAATTACCTGAATCTGCTATTGTTGAAAATGTGGAGTCTGAGTTGGAAGATATTGAATATTGTGATGATGAACATGAAACTTCTTCTGAGGAAGAAGATGCATTTACTATGGCTTTTATGGATTCGAATTATGATAAATTGGATAAACTTGATAGCTATAAAAATTCTCCTCTTGATGATTATTTCCCTGTTACTAAGAAAATGAATGCTCCAGCTATTAAAATTAAAGATAAAGATTATGAGTTTAGTGTTGATCCTGAAATAATTGAAAAAGCTGAGAAGTTTAAGTTTTATGGGAGAGATGATGAGTTTCCTTTTGAACACATTGCTGTTTTGCATGATTTATCTGTGCTATTTGGTAAAGATGAAATCCACCAACGCTATTATTTCTTAAAGTTGTTTCCTTTTACCTTGGGAGGAAATGCTAAAACTTGGTATAATCATTTAGAACCTGGATCTATTACTAGTAAAGAGGAATGCTTGCAGCTATTCTATAATAAATATTTCCCTTCAGATAAGATCCATGGTTTAACTATTGAGATTAGCAACTTTTCACAGAAAGAGAAGGAGGATCTACCCCAAGCTTGGGGGAGGTACAGTAAGATGGTTAGGAAATGTCCTACCCATGGCTTCAAGAGTAATGAAATACTTGATATATTTTACAATGGACTAACTGAAAACACTAGAGGCTATCTTGATAGTATTGCAGGTAATGTTTTCAGGGAAAGGACCGTTGATGAAGCAACTGAGTTATTGGAGACTATCTCTAGAAATTATGAAGATTGGAATATTGAAGAGATAGATGGAAAAGAGATATTTCCAGAGAAGAAAGGAGGCATTCTTAAGTTAAACAAAGAGACAATGAAAGAAGCTTCCAAGGCTATTAAAGAGAAGGGAATTAAAACCTCTCATCTCAAGGAATTATCTGAAATGGGTGTTAAACTTCCTATTGATCAACCATGTTTTCCAATCCAAGTCAATGCTATTAGCTCTATGGAAGGTAATGAAAAGGTAACACCTCCTATTGATGTATCGTACATTAATGATTTTGCTTATTATAACGATCCTGAGGAGCATGATATTAGAATGAGTATTATGGAAAACTCTCATAAAATTAAATTTCTTCGTGAAAATTTAAATGCTAGTGTGGGAGAGGTTAGAAGAATTATTAAACATTGTGAGATGATGAATAATCAAGTTGAACAAATGGTTTCTCTTCAAAATCAATTGTATGCAAATCTTATTGAGAAGAAACAGGTTTGTGGAGTTAATACTAGAGGTGGTGCAAGTACTCAGGATCCTGACTATCCTGAAGACCATCCCAAGAGGAAAGAGCAAGAGGCTCTCAAGAAGAAATCTTCTGCAGGAAAATCTCCCAATGAAAACGAAGATATTGATGATTCTCAAGAACAAGATAAGGATATTTCTGATGCTGAGACTGAAGATGATAATAATGAAGAAGAGGAATCATCTCCACCTGAAGAAGAACAACATGAAGCTGAAAATATTGAAGAACCTGAACCTCCTGAAAAAGAAGACCCTCAACCATCTATTGAGAAGAATAAAAAGAAGAAGCATCCAAATCAACAAAAAGGTAAAGAGAGGGATCCATGGGTACAAAGACCCATACCATATCCCCAAGAGGTAATGAAATCTTTGGATGATGCTAGGTTTGAGAAATTTCTTGAGTTGATTAAAACTTTATGTTTGCAAATTCCTCTTGTTGATGCTATTAAAATTCCTCCATATTCAAAATATATGAAAGATATTGTCACTAATAAAAGGAAGATACCTACTGATGCAATTACTGCTATGCTTGCTAATTATTCATTTGAGGGAAATTGCCTGAAAAGCGTGGAGATCCTGGTATTCCAACTATTCCTTGTCATATTAAAGAAACTTATGTGAAATATGCATTATGTGATTTAGGAGCTGGTGTTAGTGTTATGCCTTTTTCTTTATATAAGAAACTTAACCTGAATAAATTGGTTCCAACTGAAGTTTCATTGCAAATGGCTGATAAATCAACTGCTGTGCCTATAGGTATATGTGAGGATGTTCCTATCTCTATAGCTAATGTGTTAATTCCTACAGACTTTGTTATATTAGAAATGCCTGAGGATGATAATCTATCTATTATTCTTGGAAGACCCTTTTTAAACACTGCAGGAGCTGTGATAAATTGCACTGAGAGCAAAGTGACATTTAATGTCAAAGGAAATGAGCATACTATCTATTTTCCCAAGAAGAATCCTGTTACAATGATAAACAAGAGTGTGAATTCTATTCAAAGAAATACTATTATGATTGGAAGCTTTGAATTTGCACTACCACCTCCTGCACCAAAGTATGCTACCTTGATGATTGGAACTATTCCAATCAAATATGAGGTATCTTGAATTTCTTCTTTATATATAAAATAAGAATCATGTATTATATCTTTTACATATTATTAATGAGACTTGATCAACCTCATTACTAATGTGGAAATGATGAAAACTTGATTCCCATAAAAATTTGTATTGCATTTTAATTTTATTTATCCTAGAGTTTTGGAGTATATGCATAATCATAATTATTTCAGAGTTCAGAAATTCCAGAATATGAAGTTTGAAAAATTCTCTTCAGAAAATTTTCTCGAAAATTCCAGAAAAATTTGGAGGTAAGTTATTTTACCAGAGGGACCAACAGCCAAAAGTGGGACACCAGGAGGCCACCAGGGACCAAAAGAGGGTGTCCCACGCGGCCAGATTCCTTGGCCGCGTGGGACCCACTAACTTTGGCCCCAGGTGGAGTTAGGTGAGTGCCTGTGCCCATCTCCTTCCCCTCGACAGAAAACCAGCTCCAGGTATTTTTCCCAAATTTTCCCGAGCTCCTTCTTCCTGCTATCCTTGGATCTCCAAGTTTAGGGCAGATTTTTCAAATCTGTTTGGTGGGATTGCTCCTTGGTATGTGACTCCTCCACCCATCCAATTACTTTTTGTTCTTATGCTTTATGTATGAAGTATTTTGCTGCACTAGGTGTCACCTAATATGCTTGAGAAATCCATGGATTTAAGTTTTCTAGTTGATATTGATGCATGATATTGATGTGGAGACTAGTTATGGATGGCTCAATGTTGTTTTAGAGTGTTACATCTTAATTTTTGTTGGATATTATTTTTGGACAGCAAGGTTTCATCATGAACAAAGGTAAAGGATTGTTTGGGATGACTTCGAGACCAAGGAGAAGATCATCTAGAGTTTCCGAGAATTATGATGACAACCACCTTTGGGAGGATGGTGCGGTATATGCAGGGGAGAGGCTTCGGATTCATGCAACAAAATGGCAAGACCCCGTGGTTCTTGATCATTGGGGGATAAAGGAGGACTTCAACGCCTTCGCCGCTGCAGCTGGCTTACTCGAGTTCTCCCTTCATCCACGGAACACATACGAGGAACTCTCGCGAGAATTCCTCTCCACATTCCGGTTCGAGGGCCCCGAAAACTACAAACACAGTAAGAAAAGATTACCGGGAAGTGGACCGTGGAGGAGGTGCAACCTCAAGAGGAGCCCCAATATCCAGGAATGCAAGGCTACCAATATGGTTACTTCCCTGGAGATGGAAGTGGTGGGTACGATTACCATCCGGGATACTAGCTTGATCGCAAGCTTGGGGGAGTACTTCTCTCCCTTTCCATTCGTTGTTTTATATCACTTTTATCTTGTTATTTTTAGTTTCTTGTTCTGAAAATCACAAAAACACAAAAAGATTTTATTTGTTTTTTTGCTTATTTACTTCTGGTCATTTACTTTATGCATCTAAAAACTAAAAAGAACAAAAAATCGTTTTCTTGAATCCAAAGTAAAAACGAGGTGCAGGAATTGCTGAAATCTGCTCACTGTTTTATTTTTCATTTTTTTTCTGTAACTCCGAATGAGCTAAAATTTTAACCACTACTGCAACTTTTCATAACCTATGCACCCGTAAAATATGAGATTATTCTGAGGTGTTTAGGTAGGGCAAAAACAGTTCTGTATGCAGTAACGTTTTATGGCAGATTTGAGTTTTTATTGCGCAGTTCAAGTTGGGAGAGGAGAACAACGATGATGAGTTGATGTGCATGAAGTGGATGAAAGGTATGACACCTTTGCCGTGCTTATGTGGACTTTTTAATAACAGCAAGTGTGCACATCATAGTTTCTTTAACATCTAGGGAAGTGGTAGCAAATGTTTATCTTCTCCGTGTTCTAGTATGTTATATGATGATGCAAGTGAGATATTATTTAGTGACAACACTTGGCTGTGGATTGAGTAACTGTGGCTCTAAACAAAGGTCTACGCATCCCATTGTGCTTGCTAAACTTGCCAACCAAAGAGAAAGTAAAAGAGTTTTTCAAATGTTAAACATGAAGTCATATGCTTGACAAGCTTAGGGGTTGGGAGTTAACTTATATGTGCTGACACATAGAAAGCTTTCAACATTGCACTAAATTACATTTAGTTGATATCATGTACTTTTGTTTATGGATGCTTATCATGGTGCCAAATAAATGCGGAAACTTAGTAAGTTTGAGGAGTGGGTATAAATGGCTAGAGAGACGCCTGGGCCGCCAACCTAAGCCATGCATCATTCATGGTGGAAATTTACAGCGTACCAAAGTGAACATTCAGTGATGCACTTCATAATAAAAAGCTACACAAATAGTAAATAAAAGAGTGCTGAGATTGTTCATTGTCTGTTTGTCTTGTCGTTTTGACATGGGCTTGTTCCATGTCGTGGGACAAGAGGTACCCCAGTTGACGCTCTTGATGACGCTATTATTACTTGCAATGACTTAGAAACTTAAACTTGCTTTGTGGCCCGAGTTGAGTGATGACGTGAAACACACGTTCGTTGGGAGACCCCAAGAGGAAGGTATGATGTAGTCAGCAGCAAGTTTTCCCTCAGAAAGAAACCAAGGTTATCGAACCAGTAGGAGCAGCAACTCTTCAGAAGGTTGTCAACGGCGCCAGAAAAATAGCTGTCGCAGGGAGTCTGGACTGTTGACGTGGAATCTGCACACAACACAATCAAACTATTTTGCCCAACGAAACAGTGAGGTTGTCAATCTCACTGGCTTGCTGAAAACAAAGGATTAAACGTATGGTGTGGAAAATGAGTATTAAATTGCAGAGAATGAAAAAGGAACAGTTTGCAGTTTGTGGTTGTTTAATCAGTGTAAAAGATTGGACCGGGGTCCACAGTTCACTAGTGGTGTCTCTCCATAAAAGATAACTAACATGTTGGGTGAACAAATTACAGCTGGACAATTGACGAATAGTGAGCGCATGACAATGCATATACATGACATGTTGACTACTATGATATTTAATTGGGCATTACGACATAATACATAGATCGTTATCCAACAGCATCTATGACTAATAATCCACCGCCGGGTTGTCATCCGAGTCCCCCGTTGGTATTAAGTTGCAAGCAACGGATAATTGCATTAAGCAAAGTGCGTAATGTAAACAAACACATATGTCCGTGGACATAGCATCGTTAGGTTATCCTAGTGGCAACAGCACATCCTCAACCTTAGAACTTTCTGTCACTGTCCCAGGTTAAACGGAGACATGAACCCACTATCTAGCATAAATACTCTCTCTTGGAGTTACAAGCATCTACTTGGCCAAAACATCTACGAGTAACGGAAAGCATGCAAGATCTTAAATAACATATAAGATAGATTGATAATCAACTTGACATAATATTCAATATTCATCGGATCCCAGCAAACACAACATGTAGCATTACAATAATATGATCTTGATCATGTAGGGCAGCTCACAAGATCTAAACATGATGGCACAAAGTGGAGAGACAACCATCTAGCTACTGCTATGGACCCGTAGTCCAAGGATGAACTACTCACGCATCACTCCGGAGGCAGGCATGGCGATGTAGAAGCCTCCGGTGATGATTCCCCTCTCCGGCAGGGTGCCGGGAAGAGGTTTTGAACCCTCCCGAGCTAGGGTTGACGACGGCGGCGTCTCTGGAACTTTTCGTGGATATTTTCTCAGGTACTTAGGGTTTTCGCGTCGGGGGGAATAAGTAGGCGAAAGGGCGGCGGCTGCGGACCCCGAGGGGCCCACACCACCCCAGGGCGCGGCAGAGGGGGGAACCGCGCCCTCGTGGCGTGTGGGGCCCTGGTGGCTCTCCTCTGCTGCTCCTTCGCTCCGTCAGGCGTGTTCTGGAAAAATAGGCACCCCCGTGTAGTTTCGTCCAATTCCGAGAATATTTCCAGACTAGCTTTTCTGGAATACAAAAACAGCAGAAAACAGGAACTGGCACTTCGGCATCTTGTTAATAGGTTAGTCCCAAAAAATGTATAAAAGTGATATAAAGTAGATGCAAAACATGTAGCAATTGGTATAAAACAAGCATGGAACATCAAAATTATAGATACGTTTGAGACGTATCATTGAGTAACACCGTGGTGTAGGTACTCGTATTCACGGGGCATGAGGCTCTCAATCATTAGTTCGTCAAGCATATGAGTCATAATAGGGAACACCAAATGGATTGATAAAACTGAGAGCAAGGTTGTAAGCACAATGAGTTCACTAGTCAATAAAAGAAAGAATCGAAAGATCTCAAAAATCTTGACATGATTCAATCAAAAGCGATGCAAGAACCTTTGTCTATTTCTACAGTTGGGCAAACTCATCCAAGTGTTGACACTTCATGTTATTTCTCTTGCAACAAATATTAATGATTTAACACTGATTAGATGCACCTTTGCTAGCATTTTGTTATTTGTTATGGAAGTTATGTTTTGAATACTTGTTGGTATTAAACGGTGTTACATATGCAATGCAAAGTTCTTCTCAAAGTCTTTTTATCGCTTCTGCACTATGTTTGAGTTGTTCGAGGACAAACAACGAGCTAAGCTTGGGGGAGTTGATGCACCTAAAATGCATCTACTTTTCCAAGCACTTTGCTTCATAATTTGCTCCGGAATCTTCCCATATTTGAATAAAACTGCTGAATCTGACGCTGTTTTTAGCAAAGTCTCTTTTCTGGTTGTTTTTGCAGGAAATTAAATCGGAGAAAAAATACCACGTCAATTTTTATGGAAAAGAAGGGCATCGTGCAAAAGATGGACACGAGGAAGCGTCCGAGGGCCAAAAGAGTGGGCCCCACGCGGCTATATTCCTTAGCCGCGTGGGCCCACCCATCTGGGTCCTCGGGCACCGCCTCTCCTTCAGCTTTCGCGTACCCCCTCATATATACGAAAAAGTGGCTGACCTAGAAGGAGAGGAGCTTTCGCTGACCTAGAAGTGGCTGACCTAGTGGCTGACCACGATCTTCGTTTTCGCAGACAGATTAATCCAGGATTTCTCCCCGGAGGAGGGATCCGAAGGCCGTCTTCACCGCCATCTTCACCGCCTTCATCTTCATCGACCATGAGCTCCTTCACCATCACCATGTGTGAGTAGTCCACTGTAGGCATATGAGGTGGATGGGGATTGGATGAGATTGATCATGTAATGATACCCGTTGTCCGAGATCTTAGGGGTTTATCTTGAGGATATTTTTGTATTGTGTTGATGCACTTATGCTATATTTAATGCTTGCTACTAGGGCCCAAGTGGCATGATTTCAGTACTGAACTTATTTTGCCCCATCATATATTGAGTTTGGTATTTATCTGCAAAGTGTATCACCTGCTATTATGTTGAACCTGCGAACCCTAAAAGTGACATATAGGGAAAACAAGGGGGAGATGTTTTAGTTTGAGCATTCTATGTGTTCATGAAGTGTTAATGCGTTGTTCCAGGCTATTCGAAAGGGTAGACCTTAATTACCTATAGTTCCAAGTTGGCCCCGGTGAAATGGGCAGGTAGGACAATAGATGTTGTGCAAATTCTCTTGGTTAGTACGCACAACTATTTATGGAACACATACCTACATATATCGGAGTTAGAGATAAGTCTCATTGCTATTTGTATCTTATTATAGGATCAATCTTATTCATGCAACACCCCGCTATCACCTCATGCCTACGTTTTAAATCTCTGAGTTACACTTTCACTTTTCCGGTGAAAACTGGGAAACCCTTGTTTACTACTGCTGTTTTATTTTGCTTGCTTGAATCATCCTACTGCCATAACTATCATTGCTGCAAGTTTATTGATATACAGGTTTGGTTGAGAGTGACGCCTCAATTGCTAAAATCTTATTGGTATTCTTGTGTTCCCCTTGAGTCGAACAATAAATTTGGGTAATACTTCCCAACGAAAATTTCAACGATCCCCTATACTTGTGGGCATCAACTGCAAACCCGGAGGAAGTGCAACTTATATGATGTAGGCAGTGTAAAAAAAAGTTCATCGAAACATATCAACATGGGATTTAGTTTTGAAGATCTCGAAGCGACTAGCTCATCCCTGAAAAAGATCGTAATTCTAATCTACGGAAGAAACGAAACGAGAAAAGAGAACTAGCGACACCCTTCACGATGGCCACCTGTCGCTCTGGCAGCCAGGACGGAATTGGCGGACGAACCTGGTTGCTCCAAGTGCGAGCACCAACAGCGACGCGAGGCGCCCCAAGGAGCGCGTCCTTTTTCTAGTAATTGCAACGAATCTTTTCAAAATCCGATTTTTCAAATATGAACATTTTCCAATTCTGAACATTTTCAAATATGAATATTTTCAAGATCTATACTTTTTAAATTTGATTTTTTTAAAACATGCATATTTTAAAAAATCTGATTTTTTTTCAAAATTGAACGAACATTTTTCATATCTGAACATTTTCCAAATCCGATTTTTTTCAAATTTAAACATTTCTAAATATGAATATTTTTAGAATATATTGTTTTAAATTTTGAATATTTTTTATATCTGAATATTTTTCAAATTTGAACATTTTTAAACTCCGAACATTTTCCAAACTGTGCATTTTCAAAATCTGAACATTTTTCAATATTGGAATATTTTAAAAATCTGAACATTTTTAAAAACCAAAGATTTTCAAAAATATTTTTTAAAAAAGTAAAATGTAAAAGTAAAAAAGAAAAAGGAAAAGGTAACAATAAAGAAAACGAAAAAAAGAAAGCAGAAATGACAAAGAGAGAGAAAATGAAATGACGAAAAAAAATGCTCTATTGGGCCAGCCCATTGCGGCGATAGGAAATGACAAAGAGAGAGAAAATGAAATGACGAAAAAAAATGCTCTATTGGGCCAGCCCATTGCGGCGATAGGGGTGTGCGGCGGGAGCCTCCCGCGCCACAACTCGCGACAAATTGGATTTGCCCAGTGAGATGCAGATTCAATTTTCACTCTAGTGCATGTCGTAACTGGTGGCCTTCCATACTTGGCTATGGGCCTCTGCGGAGAAGGAAGTAGGGCCTCTTAAATGCAAGACTTAATTCATAGCCTAATTACTAAAGTACGAAAATACGTGTGTGTGTTGGGGGGGGGGGGGGGGGGGGGGTACAATCACACGTTCATCTGACAAGTACAATTTTTTTGGCACGACAGATGACTCGGGCGGACACGTTCAAAGAGCACTCAGACGATGCAAAAAACATACACTTGGTTTTTCGAAATGGGAGCATCCCCCGGCCTCTGCGATGCTACACTTGGTTGGCTGACTACTTTGATTATTATTTAGATAATCCTGGCATGACATTAACTCAACTTGGTGATGTTTCTGAGCTCCATTCCTCTATTTCTTCATGTAACTTCTTTTCCTGGCCAAATCTGCTAAGAACAGACACTGTACTTGCATCCTTGCCTCTCCTATCTAGTTGGTTGCCTACCTGAGGTCTTGTAAAGCTTGTTATTCAGGTTGTGAGAGTACCGATGCTTCTTGTGGTTAGGCTGCTCCTCCTAGTTGCTTCAGAAAGTAACCATTGGGGTTATTGGGATGATCTTGTTGTTCGTGAGGTAATGAGCAGTGATGCTGATGTGTTGTGAAGTGGTGGTACGGGCAGGTAAGTCCTTTTTATGCACTTTGGGTTGCTGCTGTCCTTAGGACACCTCTGTAGCTTACTCTTCTCTTCCATGCTATCTGTGAGCTTCTTCTTGTCTTCATATTCTTGGCTACAAGTTACTAAACTCAAGGGGGGCCTCCCTTGAGGGGGAGCAGATTCTCTGACTTTCGTTCCCTGACTTTTTCCTGACTTTGTGTCACTGAAAGTGGGGCCCACCAGATGCGGGGACCACCTGTCAAGGACCCAAAGTCAGCAAACTCTAAGTCAGAGAATCCCTACCGCCCTTGAGGATGAAGATGAACTCGGTCAGTTTGGCACTATTCCTGCTGGTTTTTCTGTTTGGGTAGCTAAATGGTCAACATTGGGTGGGCTTCTGCCTCGTGTGCTGTTATAAATCTGTGGGCTAAATCTTATGTGGCCTTTGATATTTAATTAAGAATTCTTAATTAATCAATATTTAATTAAGTATTTTCTTACTTAATCAACTTTCGTTTTTCTTAACCGTTTAATTATCCTTCTTATTATTTAGGCATTTTAAATAGGTTTTAAACTTGGTTGATTCTGGTCATAAGGAGAAATTTTAGACCAATTAATGGTCTCAGTTTCTTGTTGTTTGATCGCTGTGTAATAACTATGGTCGTTACAAGGACCTCTGAGATTGACTCTTACAAGGGACCATGAGACCAGCGGATCATCGAAAGACTCAAGAGTTCCTGGACGAACTTTCTGCGGCGGTGTTAGCCTGCCCTTTCCCTCTAGTGATCGGAGGTGATTTCAACCTGATCAGGGGATCAGCGGATAAAAATAACGACAACATTAACTGGCCTAGGGTGCACCGTTTTAACGATTGCATCGCCAACCTCGTGTTGAGAGAGATTCGTAGGAGTGGAGCATGCTACACCTGGACTAATCGCCAGTTGAACCCGGTGCGTTGCGTCCTAGATCGGGTTTTCATGTCCGCTGACTGGAATACCCTGTTCCCTTTATGTACGTTGGTGGCGGAGACGATCATTGGATCGGACCACTCTCCGCTGGTGCTGAGTTCTGGGAGGAACTCAAGAAGAGGAACACTAGA
This sequence comes from Poa pratensis, assembly GCA_947311845.1. Taxonomy (NCBI): domain Eukaryota; kingdom Viridiplantae; phylum Streptophyta; class Magnoliopsida; order Poales; family Poaceae; genus Poa; species Poa pratensis. The sequence goes on along the minus strand of CAMZMU010000034.1, from coordinate 76,513,274 downwards.
TTCTTCTGCGAAACCAGCTGGTTTGAACAACCCAACTTCGGGGAGTTGGTGGCGTCGAAATGGCGGGACCTGGAGACGCTTGGGGGCGTCCAGAGAGATCCTATTGATGGATGGCAAGCGGTCTCGGGGGGGCTACGCCAATTCCTCAAAGGGTGGGGTGCGAATCTGGGCAAAGCAGGCCGAGACCTGAAAGAGCAGATTCTTGCCCAGATTAAAGCCCTAGACCACCTTGCGGATACCTCGGGTTTGGATGATGAGGGTTGGGCTCTCAGATACCACCTCGAAAGCCAACTCACCCACATTGCCAAGGTGGAGGAGGAGTACTGGAGGCAGCGGAGTCGGCTTCGCTGGACCCTTAAAGGGGATGCGAACACGGCATATTTTCACGCCGTTGCCAACGGTAGACGCAGAAAATGTGCTATCTCGCGTCTCCTCTGATAACGGGATCATTTCGGACCCAATGGCGCTGCAGGAGCATTATACTCCTTTTACTGCTCTCTCCTAAGTGCTTTGACCCTGGATGGGTACATAGAGCGATGGGTCTGGTTTCGGGTGGCCAGACTTCTATTGCCATCAATGGAGACTTTGGCAACTTCTTCCGTAACGGGAGAGGTGTCCGCCAGGGCGACCCACTGTCCCCACTCCTGTTTGACTTTGTAGCGGATGCCCTTGCAGCTATCCTGGCAAAGGCAAACACCGCGGGCCACATTAGGGGTGTGGTGCCGCACCTAATCCCGGGGGGGATTACGCATCTGCAATACGCGGATGACACGATCATCATGATCCAGCCTGAGGAGCTTGAGATTACCATCCTGAAATTCCTTCTTCTCTGTTTTGAGAGCATGTCAGGTTTGCGCATCAACCTCCATAAGAGTGAAGTCATGGTCTTGGGTACCGATGACGGGGAGAGTCAGAGAATCGCCAACATGCTTAATTGCAAGTTGGGATCCTTCCCATTCACTTACCTAGGGCTTCCTATCAGCGATAGGGCCCTGGTGGCGAGCAACTGGTACCCTCTTACAGGGAAGGTTGCGAAGCGTGCGGACCCCTGGTTAGGGAAATTCATGTCCTCCGCTGCTAGGCTTACGCTCACTGATGCGTGCCTGTCTAGTCTCCCTTTACACGCCATGGGGGTTTGTATGCTGGGGGATGGTGTGCACCAGACCATGGACACACACCGCGCACGCTTCTATTGGGAGGCAAATGCCCCAAAGAGGAAGTACCACTGGGTAAGGTGGGACGCCGTGTGTAAACCGAAATCCTTGGGGGGATTGGGCATCATGGATACCAAGATCATGAACACATGCCTGATGGTGAATGGATCTGGAAACTGGTCTCGGGTGACTCAGGCTTGTGTGCCCAAATCATCAAGATGAAGTACCTGCAAGGTAGAAACCTTCTTGTTGACACCCAACGTAGTGGCTCACAGTTCTGGAACATTATTGTGAAGCTCCGACCGGTGTTTCGCTTGGGGGCTAAACATCTGGTCCACGACGGTGAGTCCACTTGCTTATGGCTTGACTGGTGGTTAGGACCTGGACCTCTCCAGGTGCGGTTCCCAGCCATTTTTGCCATCACTACCCTGCCAGAGGCATCCATTGCCGCGTCCGTGTCGCAGGAGGGTTGGCACATCCCGCTATGACGTTCTCTGGGTCCGGAGGAGCGCGGGGAGTGGAACAACCTCATGTGGGAGCTTGGAGAGATGCACCTCTCACCGGAGCCGGACAACATCTCATGGGCCCTTGAACCTTCGGGGAGGTTCTCGGTGAGATCGCTGTACAAGGCGCTCTGCCAGGGCATGCCTAGGAAGCACTACAGTGAGATCTGGAAAATCCCTGTGCCTTTGAAGATCAAGATCTTCATTTGGCAACTCATCAGGAAACGTCTTCCCACGAACGATAACATTCGTAGACTCCGGGGTCCGTCAAATGGCCGGTGTGCCTTATGTGGCGCCCCGAGGATGCAAACCACATCGTCTTCTCCTGCTCCCTAGCTAGGTTCGCGTGGAGTGCAGTTAGGGAACTACTCCACTGTTCGTGGAACCCTCTTGCTTCGCGGACATCTATAGGAAGATTGTTGCTTGCAAGGGCCAAACAAAGCGGATCTTTTTTACATGTTGCGCAGCCCTCTGCTGGGCTTTGTGGAATATTCACAATAAACTTACTATTGAGGGTCGCCTACCTTCTCACCCAGCTGATGTGCTATACAAAATGCTTATGTTCCTACAGGTTTGGAGGCCACTGGCTAGAAGCCAGGATCAAGACGCACTCGACATGACGATCAGCAGGATACGCGTCCTCCAGACAACCTTGCGCCAAGACTAGTTGCTGCTAGCCTTCTCTTTTTGTTTCAGATGCCTGTTGCTTAGCTTAGCTTTACGCCTGTTGCCTGCTGACCTCTATGTTGATGTTGGGCCGTCTACTAGAGAGAGAGTGTCTTTGCTCGCCGCCTGCGTGCGGAGTTTGGTCATTTCAGTTTGACTTTATGTCTTTTGTTACCTGTTCTTTTGTTTTGTACTCTGCCGGTGTGGCTTTATTAATTTAAAGCCAGACTCTTCTCGAGCCTGCCGTCTCAGGGACCATGAGACATCCTCGTTCACCACCCGAATTCAGCTGACAAACCTCATTCTTTCTTCCTCTCCGTGCTAAGTGTCTAATCACTTCAACCTTGCAGACTCATCTTCTCGGCATGTACGAAAAGAGGAGAAACTGTATCTTTCTCCCTCGCCGCTAGAAGAATCTGCACGGGGAAGGCAAAACTGAATCTGAACAGCCCATCTTGACGCTACTGCTTGTTACACCAACCCTGCTAACAACTAAATTGCATCAACCTCGTCGAGCCTGCCTCGCCCTACACTGCAATTTAGTTTGACTACATTGTCCTAATTAACCCGCAGTAAATTCTGGACAGAACTGGCATAACTTCCATGATGATTCATCACCACATGGTTGCCTATTGACATCTGAAGTGCCTTAATCACTTCTAAAACTGAAAGACTGTCTATAATTAGAAAAATAATCGCCTGAACTACTAAGAAAACTCAGAGGGACAGTGACTTATATTATAGGCATGCTGATTACATCGACAGGTCGTTAAAAGGCGGTTACTCAGGCCGGCATGCTACAGTATACTACCTTACAAACAACCTCGTTGATATACCATCGACGAGATTAGGTTGCCTCGTAGACGAGATATGAAAGACCGGGAGTGGCGCTCCGCGGATTCTTGCGCCCACAAAGATCTGCCGTCCGAGCTGCTAAGCTGCAAGTGGGGGCTTGAGGCTTGCTTTAAACATGTGCTTGTCGGCCACTTTATAGGCTTTGCCTACGAGCCCCTGATTTGATTCCAATACATCGGCACCACCGAGGGAAAAAGGCCAGGGATCAGCTAAGTATGCAACGCGATCACCTTCTAGAGTTTTCTCGGGCTACAACGTGGTAGTGGTGGAGACCGGAGAGTAGGAACAGTTCAACAGCATGAAGGGGTTGAAGTCTTAAACTATGATGATGACTAGGAAAATTGGCGTGTCGCCCGTATGGTGACAAATATAAATAAATTGAATCTAAAAATACGAAATAACTGTACAAAACACCTAGCTTTCAGATTTATCGTGATCGGACAAATGATATCGTGATCCATTGGACATGAGTGCAAACACAGGTTGGATATTAATGGAAATAAGCTGGGTGTCAAAAAAGTGCTATATATTGTGAAAAATACCTTGGATTTGATGCTTCATTTGGGCGTCAATGTCTAGACTAATTGTCGGCACAAAGCTGAGCTTTCTTCAAACATCATTTGCATTATAGGATTAGGTATTGTATAAAAGGTAGAAACAAAACAGGCACTACCTAAGCAGAGAATTAAATAGAGTGAAATAAAAGAAAATCAATAGAAACACAAACCAAAATTTGAGAAGGGTGTTTATGACCACAAAATCCTTTTTTTATGTGAACTACTTAGAATTTACATAAAGTCACCTATGTTGTAGCTCAGTGATATAAATATACGATGTGCAGATATGATATCTGAATTAGTACTTATGATCATACATGTACGTCGCTGTATGGGACCAAGTACATGGCTTCTGCAACAAATTCAGTGCACTCGTCAAGAGAATAATAGAGGGAAAAGGAGAGGGGATGCACAATTGGTTTTAAAAGGTAGAAAATATTTAGTGTTTTTTGTACGGAGTAAGTGTTGGAAGGTTATTTTATTTAATGAATTTAGGCATCCAAATGGAATTAATGTAGACCGTTAAGAAGTAGATAAAAAATATACGGGAAGCAAAAGTTTTTTAAAAAAAAAAAGTAGTGATAATTTGAATATAGAGAAGTGGGGAATTAAGATAACAGGATCTGCAAATAAATGAGTAATAAATTTTAAGTTTGTAAAAATAAATTTATGAGGGAACTAAAATAAGAAGTTAAAAAAATAGAGTAGGAGAAAATGGAAAAAATAGGAAGTAAGCGAGCAGTCTTAGAGTAATAAAAATAAATATGTAAGTGAGGTAAAAGTAGGAAAAAAGATATAGTAGGGGATAATTAGGGAGTAGAAATAAATAAGTAATTTTGAAGTCGCTATTTGTGCGCAATGTTCGTAAGAAGAAACGTGGAAAAATAAAGAATAGGGAAAATTAAAACGGAGAGAAATCTATTAGAAGCAAAAAAAAACTGTTCATAAGGGACAGGGACTGTTCACGGATGACTGAAAAAATAGATAATGTTCGTGAAAACAAGTGCGGGGAAAAATAGGTTTAAACTATAAGGGGACAAATATTTAGGAGGGGAAAAATTGTTCAATTGTACCGGAGGACCGATTTGCAATTTGGGGAAAATGCGGGGACTTTGTTAGAAAAATGCTTTATTCCGGGAGGCCGGCTCACACTTTTTTGAAAGCGTGAGGACTTTTCTTCAAAAAAATGGGACGCTGGGGCTTTTCTGCAAAAATGTTTTATTTCGGAGGACCGATTAACAATTTTTTTTAAACGTGAGGACTTTACTGCAAAAAAGCGGTACATCTATATGTCCGTCGAAATAAAAAGGTTAGAACATGAAAATTGTTTGGTAGGGCGATATACATCTACTCGTGAGAGAAAACTTCGAACGGACGACTGAGTGCGATGAATTTGACAGAATGTGCCAAATGTTTTTGCGAACTTGGATCCAAAATTGAGGAGGTAGAGTCGACAAAACTCGGAACCGATCACGGGAATAGAACCTACTCGTCGACGCGCATATATTTCGTGTATATATTTTTGTCAAAATGATTTTTGGGAAAGGATTTTTCTGGGGAAATAGAAAAAAAAGGTGCTACAGTAGGTACTGTAGAAGTGTGTTACTGTAGCACCTACAGTACCCGATGAGGTGGGCTGAGGAGGTCAGCTTTGATATATTGATAGATGCGAACTTGGATTCAAAATTGAGAAGCTAGAGTCGACAAAACTCGGAACCGATCACGGGAATGGAACCTTCTCATCGATGCGCATATATTTCGTGTATATATTTTTGTCAAAATGATTTTTGGGAAAGAATTTTTCTGGGGAAAGCGGAAAAAAAGTGCTACAGTACATCGCGTGGTAGTGCGCTACTGGTGTTACAGTACCCGTGACGTGGGCGGTTGTTCATGTCTCCGAGGTGATGGGGACATGTCGACGGATTGATTAATTAGAGCGTCCTTGCTTGCTAATATATACCGCATAGAATGTCAAACTGAACCACAGGTGGATACCGTTTTCAGACCAAGAGATCGCGCTATAGCACATATCACGGCATCGCCGTTTTGACCGTATTTACTGAGCTATCGACATTGGCACGCAAGATCAACTGCACAAGGCGCGTGCATTTGACTTGACAAACAGATCATAGTCACCGGTATCACACACGACAACGCAGGAGTAGTTTGCTTTAAAAGAAAGACAAGAGGGAAGATAACAGCATACATAGTCATATACAGTATATACACGCGGAAGTAGATCTCGTTGTGACATGCAGACATTTGCACACAGCACAAGGATCGATATAGAACCAGCTAGCTTAGCTATGTACACCGGCCGACTACCTAACTAAGCACTAAGCAGTGTCTTATAGTACATGATGACGAGGTCCCGGATCTATGGAGTAACCAACGACCATGATGCATGCATCAGCACAGGACGTCCTTGAGGAGCTTGTACCTGCGGACGGCCACCTTGGCGCCTCTCCGGCCGCCCTCCTGCTCGCCGCCGCCGCCGGTCACCTTCAGTTGGCCGCAGCCCATGCCGGTTGCCGCAGCGCGCTGCTGCATGGGCGACGGCATCGAAAGGTTCTTCCTCACGGGGGCGGCGTCGCTGAGGCACCAGTCACACACGCCGGCGCCCGCCTCGGCGGGCGCCGCATCGCCGTAGTAGTTCGTGCAGTATCTGCGCAAACATCATCAATATATATCCTGATACTGCCACGAGGAAGCGAGTGAATAGCAGAAGAAGTGCCTATATATACTTACGAGTGCTGGGAGCGGCGGCGGCAGCGGGCGCAGCGGAAGAGCTTGTCCGGGAAGCCGACGTCGCCGCACATGGAGCACACGGTGCTGGACATCGAGGGAGAGAGAGGAGGGGATAGCTAGTGCGGGAGCTCAAGGTTCAAGAGGAGGCAGTCATGGAGGGAGAAGTGGCAGTGGAAGGAATCGATGTGGATTGTGGAGCAAATAAATGGGCTTTAAATACCGGGAGGCGACAGGAGAAGATCAGATCGTGATCGTGGCAGCATGACCGGGGGTGAGGCCGCGAGATGGGGCCCACAATGGAGAGGTACGGAGCCGGGCGGGCGGGAGACAGTCCACGTGTCCATGTGGACGTGCGTGCTGCGTGCAAAAGGGAAAAAGGAAAGTAGTGGCGGGAGTTACTGGGTCGGTTGCTTGATAGGTGGATATTCACACGGGATAAAAGGCGTTTATTTATTCATTACAAAGAAAAATTGGGAAAAAAACGTTTTACTCACCTTATGACTGACTGAGTGGCATTTGTCGAATCGGTCTGACGATTTGTTATGTAAGCGCGAGTCCAGATTTTTTATCGTCAGATGTGTCCTCAGTTTTTTTTCGACCTATCATGGGCTGAAGCTCCCAATTACCCTATATATTAAAACGCGAGATTTTGCCGGCCGCCCAGGCACTGTAGCGGGCACTGTAGAGTACTGTTCCTTTTCTCTTTTTTCTTTTTTTTCCACATGGTTTTTTTTTGCCACGACACTCCACAGTGTTTTCATCCACGCCGTCGCTTTTCGATCCGGCGTTACACGCGGCAAATTTGCAAGAAAGTCCCCCCGTTTCTCAAAAATTACGAACAGACACTTTTGCGGAAATACTCTCGCATTTATCAAAAATTACTATTCGCTCCCCTTTTCATGATAATATGTACACGAAATATATGCGTGTCGACGAGTAGGTTCCATTCCCGTGATCGGTTTCGAGTTTGGTCCACTCTACCTCCTTAATTTTGGATCCAAATTAGCAAAAACATTTGACAAATTTTGTCAAATTCGTCGCACTCAGTCATCCGTTTCAATTTTCCTTTGACAGGTAGATGGATATCACCCTTCCAAACAATTTTCATGTTTTAACATTTTTATTTTTACGGACATATACATAATTCTCTCTAATCTTCAAATTCGTCGTACTTTAGGCGTCATTTTCGCAAGAAAGTCCTCAAGTTTTACGGAAATTGCGAACCGGTCCCTCTATACAAATACGCAACATTTACTATGTCATTACAACAAAACATTTCACACATAAAATTTCTCTTAAAGGGCGCGGCGAATTCAACTAGTTTCATTTAAGAGTAACAAACTTCAGCCAGCCTACACTCTAAACATGCATCCAGACAACCATCAACTTCATCCCTTTCCAATCCTTCTCCTCGACGACGCCCAAGCGTGACGATAGATGAACGCCTCCAGAGCCACTCTAGACAGTAGAGACGCCGCGAAACTTGAGGTTGTCGAACGCTTGGTATCTGCAAGCAAGCCCAATAAGACATCCACTATGATATTTTACACATAATACTGCAAGGAATGTTTGGGAAAAAACTAACAAACACAACCGCATTTCTAGTTTTTGAGACAGCCCAAACAAGAGAACAACCCCTACAGATACCAAGTCCTAAAATTACTGGGAAATTTCTAAATGCAATTCCCAATCTCATAAATCTTACTCGAAACACTAGCTAAGCAGAAAGTACATTTAATAACTCCACAAAGATACCTAGCCATCATAGAGCCAAAAACAAACCATCTATAATTTCAGCACATTCACATAACACTTAGATTATTTACCCTTCCACCCTCTATGCATAAGTTTATCTTTAGTCCGAATGCTATTATGTGGAGCAAGCCAAAGAAAAACTTTAATCTTCAGATGGATCTTCACAAACCATAACTTCCGATGGGCCCATTTTACTAGAGATATTTTTAGAGCTAAGTGCATGGATTGCACCAAAAGATTGCCAGATTTAGTAATCAACCGCTTAGCTACTTAAACTAGCCTAACATTTTCACAGAACAACTGTAACTAGCTCCAACTCTCAGCAGTCTCCCCAAATAGCATTGTCCTGAACCTGATAATACCCCATTCTTTATCCACCACATTAGCAACATTAATATTTCGGCTGTAAGTCAAACCATAAATCCCAACGAATTTTTTCATAATAATCTCTAAAAATGCTCATTTGTATGAGTAAATTAGTTGTCCAACTGTAAAGTTTGGTGATGCCAAGCTTAGCCATTGTGACCTTAACATGCATGTTTAGTCTTTAGTGTAGAACATAAATTACAACAAATCCAACAATTTTCACATAAAAACAGGAAAGGCAAGTGAGCGGATCAGAGTGGATTCATGAGCCATTGTCCCATAAATAAATTTTAGGAGCATAGAGTAAAACCGCGCGCTCACCCACACTCACGCACGCACGACGCCACCTATTGAAGATAGAGTCATGCAACTTAAAAATTGGTGAGCACCACATAAGACTCGCTATGGACTTGAAGGTCAACTCGATAATCCACTTCAGTGAGACACACAAACCGTTAAACCTACGGGTTCGATCTCGGGTGGGTAGGTGCAACCACTATTCTAACGGTCAACCAATGGATTGGCTCCGCTTCTATAAAAATTGTTAGGCTTATACCCATAGTTCGGTTTCTACGGGAAAGTAATATGCACACAAATGAATTAGAAAAGGCGTTTGTTTGGACACGAGTCTTAAAACAAATTTTAAGACGATAGGGAATGGTCGGCACTGCAGTCTGCAGGGTAGGATTTTGGTCGGTTATTTTCAGAATATTTGTAGTGTTGAGTGTTGACTATATATCGAGGATCGCCCATAAAAAAAGAAATCCGCCCTGGAAAAATAAGCAGTCGGCACGATCGAGCAAACGCGTGAACGTCATGCATGAACCTACATAAAACGCATCAAGAAAATGATGAGGGTTTTGATTGATTGCACCTTGAGCTTGGCGCCGTACCTTTGGCAGGCATAACGAGAACAGCAACGTACTTCTACCATTAACAACGGTGGCTGTAGGCTGTAGATCGGTGCGCATGAAAGGTACCCTCTATACAGTAGGAGTAGCTGAGTAGTGAGCGAGTAGCGAGCGCAGATTTGGTGCTCCCGAGCTCTAGCGATCTCCCTCATTTAAACAAAAACCATATTTAAAAGTTTCAAAAAATTCTGAAAAAATTATGCATGTTCCTACTGATATTTTCTACAAACGTGCAAAATCTCAATGCAAAATACTTCACTATTTGACCTACACAAAAAAGAGAAATATGTAGATCTGAGTATAGTGAACAATATAAAGTTTCAAAATTTCAGCTTTTGTCTTTTTTGTGTAGCTCAAATAATAAAGTATTTTTCATTGATATTTCTCACGATTATAGTACATAGTACATATCAGTAGGAACATGCATGATTTTTATTAGTTTTTTTGAAACTTTTAAATATGTTTTTTAATTTTTTGAAATGGACGGGATCACTGAAACTCGGGAGCATAAACGACTTTCCGGCGAGTAGCGCAGCAGCGTTAATAAACCGATGCACGTACATGACACATGCCTATCGACTTGAATTTCGGTGCCTGATCTCGTTTTTTCGTAATTGGATGGAACTATAGGGGTCCCTCCCGGATGTAGCAGAAGTACACGTACATACTTAGTTGACACTTTGGCAGCAGATGCATGCACGGCGTACGCTGGATTCCTGGTTACCTGCAGTGTGCCTCTCGCTTTCTTTTGGGCGTGGCCTGAATTAATCATCCTCTCTGATTACCGTATGTTGAGTATGGTACGCGCATCCATTGCACCCCGCACATGATGGGTGGAGCGGCACTGTTACGACATGTGCGTGCCGCGCCACCTCGCCTGAACTATTTTCAATAAAAAACGAACGGTACGTGGAAATTAAGATCTTTTTGCAGGCTCATACAGGTTGATTCCACATCACGCAAGTCTCTGCTCCAGATATGAAGAAGTCAAAGAACGCTCTACATTTCTCCTCTTCACGTGCAGCTCTTCAACAGGACGAGCACTATGTTCAGTTCCCTAAGTCACGGTCTCGTGGCACTTTAGCAGTCAGCGGGACGGACACGAGTCGCCTGACCATGGGCCGGACACTTCTGCTTAAAGCTTCTGGAGAAATTGGCTTAAATAAACACGATCCAGCGGAGAGAAGCTTCGAGAAACCTTTTTTCCTATTCTTGTCGGCATATGAACTTTGAGATTATTTTGTGTTTTGAGTTATGAAAAATCTGTAATGCCATATAATTCCGCTGTGTCAGGTCTAATTGATCATGCATATAGTCATTTTGGACTTTTTAGTGCACAAATAAGCGATAAAATAAATGGAAAAAGATGTTCACTTAGTATCCACTAGCAAGCTTTGGCCTTGGAGGAGAGAGAGAGAGAGAGAGAGAGAGGGGAGAAACCTAATTAAAAAGGACAAATGAGGAAGATGCTAGAATGTCTATGTTACAACAATTGGCTGATACTTTTCAACAAACAAAGGAAGTTAATAAGGAGACAGTTGACAACAATGTTCAGGATAGTAGCCAATCAAAAGAAGACACTCTAAAGAAGACATGGTCGAGCTTTCAGATGATGAGGATGTTGGGTTTTTGATACATCTCAATTAATCGTCTTTCGAGCACATGTGGCATTTTTTTGCAATAGATAAATAATGCGTGAGAAAGAGCATATGGATTCACATATGTATGCGAATGAAAATGGCGTAGGATATAGTGTTAGATTGGCTTCCAAGAACCCTAAAAATTGAGGACGCGCCAGTGGCGCAGTGGTAGGACTCGGCAGTGGCCGGTCTACCGGCCCGGGTTCGACTCCCAGTGGGAGCAAATATCCGGGTTGCCTCACTAATTCCCTCCCGCGGTTCGGTCAGAGGTATTGCAGTGCTACCCACTGCCACAGGGTTTATCCCTGGAGTTGTCTAGGCTCGCGGTTAGTACTAGGGTATGATCTAGCTTGTGCACTAGGGCGTGCGTGTGTGTGGTGTGCGTGTGGTGTGAGTTAGTGCATAAGTTTAGATACTATTACTGTACTAAGTCGAGGGAATCTCAAAAAAAAAAGAACCCTAAAAATTATCCTATTATAGAAAGGGAAAAACAGTACTAAATAAAAAAAATCATGACAACGATGGAGGTAAATGCCCTGAAAATCCTACTATTTTGGATTGCAATAGCAATACTCTTGTAGATATTTCCAAATTTGTAGGGGTTGGTTTGCGTGCTTTCTTAGACTTTGTTGAGCTTAATTTGGACCTCGTCACAGCGCAATAGCAATCTAGAGTTAACATTTTCATGGACTATAATAAAAAAATAGAAGGAGATCCTACAAATACAATTCTACACCCTGGCGATTTTGAATCCGTGCCGAAGGAACTTCTTGCTCTTAATTAGGCTGAAGTGGGTGATATGGATCTCAATAACATTCATTTTTTTGTTATGTTTGGTATGAACAATGGTTCTACAATAAAACACTCAAATGAGGTTTATTCCATTAAATAGCCCATAAGGACTATGTTGAGGAGAAGAAATGATATGTGGTTTCATCTGGAACTCAAGAGGTTTGGGTGACAAGGATAAAGGGGACCTTATTAGGGACCAATGTAGAGGAAATTGTTATCTGGTAGCTGCTTGGTTGGCTGGTGAGTAGGGGATTAATATGCTAATCAACCAGTTAATCGGCCGATTTCTCAGTTTATCGGCTACTCGATGACCCTCCGAGCTTGGATTAATTGGCCAGTTAACCAGTTAATCGATCGATTTTTTGAACAATGAGTTTAGGGAAACTTTTGCAAAAATCAAAACTAGATTTCATTGTTACCCACAAAATCTGCCAGGCAGGACTACTATGAAACGATGCCTTTTCCTTTAGAAGGTGGCAATGACTTTAATTGGACCTGAACACCAACTAGAGGTAGACTGGTGGAATTTTATTAAGAGTGAACAGTGAGACCTTTGAAATTCAAGATAAAGAGTTGGGAGAATAACAAAATAGACAATCTCACATGAAATCCCATGGTTGTGTATGGAGATTACCAACTACCGGGATAGTCAAAATTCTAGGTAGAATTGGTCCAAATCAATGAGAACATGCAAGTTTGTATTGTGATGGCTAGAGATTGTTAACTTAACTAGAAGATTCACAGATAAAATAAATCAGGGGATAATTGAAAATGCATGGATCCCCCATCCCCCATGTGTTTCTTTAGAAGGTCAACAATGGAGGAGAAATCCCGCCAAAAACATACTTCAGGTGGGGAAGAAGACCCCCCCCCCCCCCCCTCCCCTTTTATACCGCTCGAATATGTTCGCTAGGGGCATTTTGGGTGAAGGGGAGTCAGAGTGTTGCAAGTTCTAACCCGGCGGGACCTTGACACATCTCCCGCCCATGTGAGATGTGCTATATGAATGTATCTCCCGCTGCTTCTCTTCCCCACGCCGTTGGTCTCTTCTTCTCCTCCGCCCCGCTACAGTTCCCGTCGTGCGTAAACGTGTAGCCTCTATATGATACTCATCATACTGTACCGGGAAGCGACGACCGAGTAACAGTATGCCTATGGGGTGTAGGCGTGGAGGTTCGAGTTGATGCACACCTCCATCCACATCCTCCACGACAACATAGACTTGTTCCTACTTACATATCATGTACTTGGAAAGCTGGAAGACGATACCGATATTGGTCCGACCATGACGGCTTTGGTGGGCGAGAAGGATCTCATGGACGACTTTGGTGGGCGAGAAGGCATCTGCATCATTTGCGAGGCGCGGAAAACTGCGGCAAGGGCGACCACGATGATGTAGGATCAATCAGGTGACACGATAAACAATGCATAGACATGGCAACGAGAGAGAGAGAGAGAGAGAGAGTGCAGGTGCGGGTGCGGGACAATGCAAGGAGGAGGGATGGATGGAAGGTGCGGCACGGTGACAATCAAGGAATCATGTAGATGATATCTGGAGGGAGCAGTTTTAGCTAAGATATACTCCCTCCGTTCTAAATTAGATGACTTCTATTGTTCCAAATGTGGATGTATCTATATTTGTAATATGTCTAGATACATTCACATTTGGGTAAATTGAAGTCATCTAATTTGGAACGGAGGGAGTAGTAGGGAACATATTAGAAAGCAACTAGTAAATGTAAATGGTGACGACTCAAGTGTGAGCGAGGGGTGATTATAGGTGGTTTTGATGATGTGGAGGAAAGAGAATTCGGAGAGAGATTGAGACTAACTGTAAAGTTATAAGTAGTTTGTAATATCTTTGCAAACAACTTATGGAGGGCAATTTAATTGTTGTATAGACGATGTGTGTAACTTGTACTCACCATCGATCATCGAGGACGTTTCTCGGTAAGAACATCCTATGAACTCAGTGGGGATATGGCTCGGGTGGAGGATGGTGAGAGTGCTACATTTTTTTTAGATAAAGGGAGTCTTTATTACTTAAGATGTTTAAGCATTACACCCAACTTCTGCATAACCAAGATGCACACAGCCGAAATATGTCTGGAGTACGAAAAAATAACTAGGCGAATTACATATCAATATGAGAAATTGTAAAGACGCCTAAGGTGGTGGAGGGCCGATCCGCAAATTATGCTGCCATCCATGTAGGGATAAAAAGTCTCTCGCCGTATCCTCCAGTCTTGTACACACCTCCATAAACAGGTCTCGATGCCCCACACGTTGCAACTGAGACCACGAACGGAGTGTAGCAGTAGTCCTGTAGATAACCTGCATAAGAGAACAATTTTTATCATTAAAAACCTTGTCATTTCTACATAGCCAAAGCGACCATATTACGGCAAGCGCTGCCACCCTAATAAGTTGTTTGAACCTATTAGTGCCAAAAATATTAGCAATGCTTGTAGGTGGGTAAATAGTAGAACCTATCTGGATGATGGACCATATAGAACTAGCAAATTTGCACTCGAAGAACAGGTGTTTGATTGTCTCGTCTTTATGACAGAAGACACACTGTTTACTCCCATGCCAATTGCGTTTGCAAGGTTGTCTTTTGTAAGAATTACTCCTCGACGAAGATACCACGCAAAAACTTTGTTTTTAAGTGGGATTTTCATCTTCCAGATTTTCTTATTATTATCTACGGGCACCTCCGGCTGAACGAGTGCTGTATACATGGAGTCCACGAGAATTTCCACACTTGCGTAAATTCCACCGAAACTCATCAGACCCTTGAGTCAAATTGACAGTGGCGAGTCGCTGAAGCAACTCATGCCAAGATGCCAGCCTGGGTCCAACAAGATCTCTACGGAACGTCACAGTGGGATGGTTATCAACCAAAACCTGAGCAAGCGTATCGCTCTTGTGACGTCCTTGGACTATACCATATAAGGCTGGATATTGTTCTCGGAGTGGGGTAGTACCCAACCATGTATCCTCCCAGAACCTTATCTCAGACCCATCCTTAATGGAGAAAGAGCCATATGGGAAGAAGAATTTCTTCGTCGCCATTAGGCCCGCCCAAAAATGGAATCACCTGATTTCCAAGAAACCTGTGATACGCACTTGAGCCTATGTATTTCTTCCTAAGGAGGGTTTGCCACACCCCCTCTTCCGTCAGCAGCTTAAACAACCACTTACCAAGAAGAGCTCTATTCTTGACCTGAAGATCATGAATCCCAAGACCACCATGGTCCTTAGGGCGGCACACTACATCCCATTTTGCCAGCCGGTACTTCTTTTTTTCACTATCCCCTTGCCAAAAGAATCTGGATCGAAAGTAATCCAATCGATGCAAGACTCCCTTTGGTAGTTGAAAGAAAGATATCATATACAGTACCATATTAGTTAGGACTGAATTTATGAGCACCAATCTCCCCCTAAGGATAATAATTTTCCTTTCCAGCTACTTAGCCTCTTTTGTAGTCTTTCCTCAACATGTTTCCATTGAGCTATCGTTAGCCTCCTAAAGTGAATTGGGATGCCGAGATAGTTAATTGGAAACTGGCCGAGCCCACAGCCGAATAATTCGGCATATTGGGCAGCCTCCTCTTGGGCGTCGCCAAAACAAAACACTTCACTTTTATGGAAATTGATTTTTAGACCGGAAAGTTGCTCGAACGCTGATAATATTAATTTCAGGTTTCTTGCCTTCTCCATATCATGTTCCATAAAAAGAATTGTATCGTCGGCGTATTGTAGAATGGATAATCCGCCATCCACTAGATGCGGTACCACCCGACAATTTGCCCATCGGATTTTGCCGCTCAATGATTATGGCTAACATATCAGCAACTATATTAAACAATATAGGTGATAATGGATCGCCTTGCCGTAATCCCTTTTTCGTCTGGAAGTTTCTACCAACATCGTCATTGACTTTGATGGCGACACTTCCTCCGGAAACGAAATTATGAATCATTGCGCGCCACTCAGCTGAAAAACCTTTCATTCTGAGTGTTTGTTGCAAGAAAGACCACTTGACTTTATCATAAGCCTTTTCAAAGTCAATTTTTAGGATGACTCCATTAAGTTTTTTCCGATGCATCTCATGAACTGTTTCATGTAAAATCACAACTCCATCAAGAATATTGCGACCTTGCATAAACGCCGTCTGAGTGGGTCTCACAACATGATCAGCCACCGAGTTAAGCCTAATAGTAGCGGTTTTAGTGAAAATCTTGAAGCTAACGTTAAGAAGACAGATAGGTCTATATTGCTGAATCCTTTCTGCTCCATTAACCTTTGGCAACAAAATTATCTCACCAAAATTTAGGCGAAACAGCTCAAGATGTCCAGCATGTAAATCCTGAAACATCTCGAGCAAGTCCGATTGGATTATGTCCCAGAAAGTTTGATAAAACTCTGCGGGAAAACCATCCGGACCCGGTGCTTTGTTGTGTTCCATTTGGAATACCGCCTTCTTCACCTCCTCCATAGAGAAAGGAGCAGTCAGATGGGCGTTTTCCTGATCGGAAACCTGCGGGATATCATCTGTTTGGGTTTCGTCCAGCGAGAAATTATCTGCGTCCGGCTCTCCAAAAGATTTTTATAGTACTTCGTGATGTAGGATTTCAATTGCTCATGGCCTTCAATCGTTCCCTCTTCCTGTGTTAAAGAGTGAATGAGTTTCTTTCTATGTCTTCCATTAGCAAGACTATGAAAGTATCTCGTATTCGCATCTCCTTCCAGGATAAATTGGGCCTTTGATCGTTGGTACCATTTGATCTCCTCTTCACGAAGAAGACCCGCCATCTCGGCATTAGAACGATTTTTTAATTCGATCTCTTGCGTTGATAGGGATCTAACTTCCGCAGCAGCCTCTAGTTCATCTATAATAGATGACAACCGAAGCTTCTCATTTTTTAGTTGCCCAACCATGTGTCTCGCCCAACCTCTCAGGTGTTTGCGCAATGCGCTTATTTTATTATTCCACCTTTGGATTGGAGTTAGACCAGGCACCGGCCTTTCCCACACCCTTTTACCATATCGAAAAACCCATCCCTATGCAACCAACCCAATTCAAATTTGAATTGGTGTTTGCACAATGGGTTAGGTGTTCCCGTGGTTAGGAGTATGGGAGCATGATCTGACAATGCCTCTATACGTTCGAGGACCCGTACTGAGACTAGTGGGTATTTAATTTCCCAATCCGAGTCCATCAATACACGGTCCAGCTTCTCGTATGTTGGCTCTGGGAGGCTATTAGCCCAAGTAAATTGCCTCCCAACCATCGAGACTTCTCTTAGACTAAGACTGTCAATAACAGCATTGAATAAGAGAGGCCATCTGTTGTCAAATCTGCCTCTACTCTTCTCATGTGGAAACCTTAGCAAGTTAAAATCACCCCCTATAATTATAGGATATGGGTTATCTTTTGCTAAGTTCACCAACTCTCTGAGAAAAGCAGGTTTATGCTCATCTTGGGCAGCACCATACACAGCGACAAGAGTCCATGTGAAGTTGTCAGCCTTGTTACGGATGTGGACCTTAATATGAAAGTCACCTTCCGAACTAGCCAATACATCCATGGTCTCTGTTCTGACGCCTAATAAAATGCCCCCGACCGACCACGTGGCGGACGAGACCTCCAAGTGAACTCTACTCCACCAGACAAGCGGTTAGTAGGCTCGCTGAGTAGTCCCGTTTACCGTCTCGGAAATTCCCACAAAATCCAAACGATGATCCCGAATAGAATCAGCAATACGAGCATGTTTAGCCAAGTCGCGAAGACCTCTGCTGTTCTCGAATATGCCATTCATTGGGAAACAATTGGGGTGTGGAGAACTTCGCCTTTTTCCGTGGCGTCTTATTATTTTTTTTTCTTATTGGAGTCGGCTTTGGACTTGCGGTCAGATGCTTTGAGGTCATATAATGAGCTCAGCACCGCCTCGTCTAAACCATCCTCCGATACATCGCCCACTAGATGTGAGAGGAGCTGGACATCAATTGTGTCATGTTGCTCCTCCTCATCCATGTGAGTAGTATCCGACATGCACGAGACTTTTGGGGTGACTGTTAACCGGTCATATTCCAATCGTCTTAGTGCATTAGTCGACATAGCAATTTTTTCAGAATTATTACCCAAAGAAAAACCTACCCTATTCAATTTATCAGAGATGCATGAATTTGAAAAAGGAAGGAATGACTTTGGGGATTGACACATACCATTCACGTCCAGGTTGTGCACCGCCTTGCGCCTCATAGCTCTCGCCATGGAGTCCTCGTCCGTGGCAGCCGACCCGTCCTTGGCCACGACGTGCCTCTCGCTCCTCCTCAGCGGTGTCGGCACAGGGGGGGCGACGGTGAAGTAGAGCCCTCCACCTGTGTCGAGGCGCCGTCATGCGCCTCCAAATGCGGCTGCCCGTCCGGCGAGAGGACAGCAGCCGCATCGTCGACAGAGGACCGCACCGACGTGACAGGTAGTCCTCCAGACCACCCAGCCAAACCTCCGCCGTCCAGCCCACCACCCGCTGTCAGTGCAGCACTTGCCATAGGCGAGAGCACTGCACTGTCCAACTGGCGATCGACTGCATCGGTGGCCAGGTTGCTAAGGCCCAGCTTGTCCGTCCCGTCAATTCCTGCCGTGGGCGCCAGCAAGCCAGGCTCCGCACGCGGCCCAGCAATCCAGGCGGGCAACGGCAGGCCAGACGCCGCACACGTCCCAGCACTGGTGTCCCTCGGAACCGAGGTTTGACCCAGCGAGCAGGGCCCAGCATCGGCTGCTGCTGAGTTGCCCAGGCCGGCCTGGCACTCCAGCACCTTGATCGGCGCAGCGGGCGACGGCGAACGGCCCAACAAGGGGAACCGAGAGCCACCCAGCCCACTGCAGCTTCCAGGAGAACGCAGAACCTCCTGTACGTATTCATCGGCACTGTTCCCAGCAGCACTTGACGCGGACAGCTGCGCCACGATCTCTTTACCTCTCGGTGTCTGCGGATTTTTGTTGAATGGAGTCACCGCAATAAAAGGCGCCATATCCACTGCCTCAAGTAATCCCAGCGACGCACCCCCCAGCCCCGAAGCATTAGCTTGTGGCATGAGGGTGTCTCCATCCGTGGACTTTGGCGGCTCATTCGCGGCCGTCTCGTTGTTGCCTTTTTCCTCTAGACCTTTTGCATCATCGTCCTTCTCGTTCCCTTTCCAAATGAAGGGCACAAAGTCCGGCTCGGCGACATAGTCCGCCGCCTCCTTGGTGAACCGAAAGGTGTATCCTTTGAGTAACAGAAAGGCATCCGACTTGACCTCTCTTGTCTCAAACAAATTGGGGTTACGTATGGCCACCAAGACTCGAGCCACATTATGGCGACGGAGAGCCAATAGGTCCACATCCATAGTCTTTCCGATGAGAGTACCCACCGCCCAAAGACCCAGAAAATGGCGCACTGAATTAGGCACCCCAGACACATGAACCCAAGTTGGGGTAAGCTCCGCCACTGGCTCAACATCTTCCAGCTTCCATATGTCCATAGAAATTACCGTCTGCTGCTTTGGCACCCCTAGTTCAGAACCATTCATCCTCTCCAAGTCCGCCATAGAAGGAAAATTGACCAAGAAAGAGTCCTCCTTGTACTTGTTGTATGGGATGGCCTCCCAACGCCATGCGGTCTGCAGCGGACAGTATCTGGCTAGCATGGACTGAATCACCTCTGCCGACACTGGATCCCCGGTTACCGTCACGATAGCCACAGGGGTAGTACTAGCAGCCAGCTGTGGGCGAAAGACACCGTCCAACAAGTGGCTGAACATAGTGTCCTCGCTTCCGATACCCGCCATCCCAACATATGGCTTCGGCACCCTCAGGATTGGGCACCGGAGCGTCGGGTGCACCACTCTGTCGCAGAAGTAGCAGTACCTGTCAATCGTGCACTCCTTCGTGCTATGAGAATCAAGCTGACAAGTGGCACAACGCTTCCGTTTTGCCGCATTAGCAACAACAGCGGTCGCATTAGCATCCACCGGAGGAGCCGTGACCGGCATGGCAGCCCCCACACCGGCATTGGCCTGACTAGACTCCGCCTCAGCCGCGGTCGGGGGTTTCTTCTTCTTCTTGCTTTTCTTCTTAGGAGCACCGGTACCCACGACAAATGGCACCACCGTGACCGCGGTCGGATTAATCACCGGAGGAGCGGCTGAGGCAGAAGCATTCACCACGGGAGCAGCCACCGCGCGCACTGCAGGCGCGGCCCCGGCAGCCGCAGCCATCCCCGTCCCAGCATGAGCAGTCCCGGCGCGCACTGCCGGCGCGATCCCGTCAGCCGCACCCGTCCCCGGTCCAGCGTGGCGGCCGAAGAGCATCATAGGTCTGGTCACCGGAAGCGCAGAGTTCGCCGGCGTTCCTCCCTGCTGTCCCCTCCCTTGCTGCCCGCTCGCGCCCGCCATTGGCGTCGGCGAGGCGACGACCTCCGCAAAGGACCGAGAGAGCCGGAACGGGGCGCTGGTAGGAGCTGGGTGAGATGGTGTAGGGGAACTGGATGGGAGTGCGGGCGACGAGGTAGGTGTGATGGGCGAGGAGCGGCGGCGATCGGTGGTTTGTCGGGGGCAGATGACGAAGACGACGAAGACTCGATCGAACCCAAGGGTTTCCAAAGGCCAGCAAATCGACGGCCCAAGTACGCCCATGGCGATGCACGGCCAAGATCCACAAGCGATGTGGCCCCCCTTGTCAGGCTCGTTTGAATTTGGTCTTCCGCCTCGCCGCAGTGATCCGATTTTGCCGGATCATGGGCCGCCGCCGTGTGCCCGCCGTCTGCTGCGACTCCGGCCGCCGGAGATGGAGGCAGGAACATCCCTAGCACCGGAAGCGGGGTGATCCTCGGCCGGGGGAGGGGGCCGCGCCATCCCAATCGAACCGGCCTCGAGAACCGAGAACCGCGAGCCATCTGCCGTCGGAGATAGGGCAGACAGATCCGGCGGTAGGCCGTTGGGCGGCAAAGTTAGCCGCCGCCGCCTTGCCGCGCCCGGCACCCTCTCCGCCATCAGCTCGCCGTTGGACGGTGGCCAACGCCGCGGCGTCGCCCCATCAGGGGCAGGTCGCCGCTCAGTCGCCATCCTTAAAGTTTTACCTCGTTCTTCTAAAATATGAGTGTGTACACTACAATTGGCAGAATATATGGAAAGCGTCGTGCCCCATGAAAATCCAACAGTTCCTTAAGTGTAAGCCTATGAAGAAATTGTGGAGAGGTTTGAAGCTAGAGGAATACAGAAGTGAATGGGTACAACTCTGACCTGAGACAATTAGTTGAAAACTTACTCCGACTCGCTGAGACTCCAAAGATCATGTGCATCTCGTTGTGCTGGAATTGGTGGTGCACGCAGAATAAAGTGAATGCGGAGGGAAAGTCTTTCACACATGAGCAAGTGCTGATGCAAGTGCGGCGACCTGCTTTGGAATTCCAAGACTTTTCACCAGACCCGAGAAACAAAAACCCACTGTTGTTGCCTCCTGGAAGCCACCTGCGTCTGATGTGGTCAAACTGAACATCGACGGTAGTTTTAGCAAGGAGGCACGGAAGGGAGGATGGGAGTTGTAGCACGAGATGCTGACGGAGATGTGTGTGGATCGCGTGCTGGCAGATTAGAAAATGTGCAGGATGCACTTCATTCAGAAGCGGAGGCTTGTCTCCAAGAGTTGACATTGGCCCAACACTAGGGTATGTATCCGAGTCCATATTAAAACTGATGCTCATATGCTCGTCCAAGCAGTTACATAGACATATTTCGACCTGGCACCAAATGGTGTGTTGTTCCGAGAAATGAAAGCTTTTGGTTTTGTAAATCTTTGTTTGTTTTCGATTTTGTTTTGCCCACGGGCATGTAATAAAGTTGCAGACGCTCTTGCAAATTTTGGTAAGAAGATAGTCACGGAACCCCAATCCGTATGGCCGGGGCCGTGTTCCTACCTTCGCCCAAGCTCTGGTTGCCAGCGCTATTGCTCCGCAGTTTGGTTAATGGAAGTTGATTTTCCATCTAAAAAAAGAAGTTGATTTTCCATCTAAAAAAACAAATCGTGCCTTGTGGCACATTCCGCGGGATGCCGAGGCGAGCATAACCCGCAATGGTGGGCCGCGGCCCAACGTGGAAATGAAAGTGACCTACCCTGTTCGTGCCACCGCCGCCACCTCACATCTCCCACAACCGAGACCTAAAATCCTCTCCTCTCCCTCCCCACATCTCTGATCCCCACCAATCCTCCGAGATGGCCTCGACCTTCCGCGCCGCCGCCCGCGCCGCCTCCGCGGCCTGCCGCTCGGCGGCCTCCCGCTCCATCCCCTCCGTCGGCCGCTCCGCCGCAAGGCGCACCCCGTGCATCTCCAGGTAAACAATCGGCAACTCACCTGTTTGTTTGCCCTATCCAAGCAGTGCCGGATCTGTGACGCGGACGGGTTTGTGCCCCGCAGGTTGCCGGTGGAGCTGGGGTGCTGCGCGGTGATGTCGCTGCTGCCGCTGCACAGCGCGGTGGCCGCGGCGAGGCTGACTTCGCGGCTGAGCACGGCGTCCCGGAGCTCCTGCGCTCTCTCTCAGGGTATCCTCTGTCGCACCTATCCCGGACTTTAACATCGTACGATCGATGATGCTCTTGTCTGTCTTTTCCGTTTGGGTGAGAACTGTGCCCGCGCATTATTTTACCTTCCTTTATTTGGGCGTCATTAGTTTAGGGTTGTTTGGTTAGCATGTTGAAGAAGCTGATCCTGTTTGTTTGATATATGTGTCAACCATTTGGTTACTTTCCTGTTGGTTTTGTGCCTAATGGGTGTTCTGAACTGTGAGTGTTGTAAGAAGTTCCGTTTGCTGTTATTTGTCTATTCCAAGGGGAAATATTCAGCTCGTTTTGGATGGGTTGTCTAATGAGGATGGATAATTAGAGATGTCCTTGTGCATGAACTCGCTGTTACTTTATAACAGCATTTTGGTGTAATAGCATGCTTGTGTGGTTCCAAAGTGGCTTCTTGGCCATAATAGCGTGTCTACGTTAAGCTTCTCTGTGGTAGGAAGTAGGAACATCAAATCACTTCAGTTCGTTAGGCTGCACACCTCAGTCGTATTTTTGGATCTCTCTAGCTGATTAGTACCTCCTTTACCTGGATAGAGAAAACATTAGTCTTTTCCATGATATAACGATCAGATTCACTTGTTCCACAATATTCTTTCCTAGTTTTTTTTCGTATTGAGGTCAATTGAGTAAGGCATTTGGTTTCTGCAGGCACATGACTTGCTAGTTCTTGAGAGGTATTTTACTGGGAGCTTGCTGTTTTGCTTCGCAGTCATCAAGAATGAGTGCCTAAACATATCAAATCTGTACCTGAAGATTAGTTTTGTCTTATTTATGTAGAATTATTGCCTGCCTTTATTGAAGAACAATTTGATGGATAAAATACGCCATTTCTCCATGTTATATGCAGTGGTTGACCTTTACGAAGCATATATGTTTGTGAGAAATATATGCGATATTATTTATTCAGTGATCCTATATTGTTCCCTGTTTGCATTTTGAAACACTTATATTTTCTCTTGAAATTATATTTAACAAAGAGCGTTTCTTAAATCTGGCTGCCGATGTAGTTTACAATATTACCATTCTTCTTTTCTCAGATGAAAATGATGATACGTGAAACATTTACGCGATGTCTTAAGGTGGGTGCTTGGCTATTGTGGATATGCTTCGCAGTTCGCACGAATTAGTCCGTCTTCTGTCTTAGCCATAGTGTTTATGTCTTAGACAGTCGAATTTTGTAAAGTTATTTTTTCTAGTATCAGGGCTACTATGAATGCTGTATGCTTCCATGCTTAAATTTGAAGAATGAAAGTTCTGTTGAGGTGTTCAATCTTCTGATGTATACTTTATTTGTTTTATATAGAGATGGGTCTATCTGTTCCAAGGTGATAAAACGTTGAAGACCTACTCATGTCGTGCAATCAGACTGATAATTTTTTGTAGAGTAGTGAACTAAATGGACTTCTGTGGTAATTTATTTTACGCCTCCAACAATCATGGCTCTATTGGGCTTTTCCAAGTTCCGAGATCATATCTTTTTCTGTCTTGATATAAACATGCAAGGATGCATTGCAACGTAATGGCTGTGTTTCTGAACATCAGTTCTGACATTCCCTTTATATGATTGATGAGTAATAACGTGGTATTCCTTGTTCCACCGATTTTTGATATGCTAACTGCGTCATATATGTTTCTGCTGAATCTGGTCTTAGTTTGCAACCCCCCTAAATATTGTCTCAGTTCTTCATTGCAAGATCTTATTGGGCAAAATTCCTGTGCTTTTTCTTGAGTGCTATGGTCTACATTTCTCCCTGCCACTTCCTTTGTGTATTTCCTGACCATCTACTTTAGTCCTGATTGTAAAGAAGGCTTCTTAGTGCAATCCAACCCAGTGGGCAAACATTGTAGCCAACACACAGGCTTGCTGATTTTGGCCAAAAAACAAAAACATCGTCCAATCCTGTCACGAAATTGAAAGGCAAAAGTAGATGGTCAGGAAATGAAGTTCTGTTCGTAGCAAATCTGTTGACTTTGTAGGAATGATAGAAGCAAACGCTGCTCCCATCATTGCCTCGCGTGCTGCTATTGAAATAATAAGAACCCAGGTGTAAAACCGCTGCCTCCGCTACCACCCTGCTGCCCTGCCATTGTAGCCCTTCCTCCTCTACTGTGCCGCTGGGAAAGTATCCCATGGAAACCGTTGTCCAGTGGAAACCTGGAAACTCGTATGTGTGCCGTTGGATCTAAAACGTGTGCTATGGATCAGTCTTGAACCTGTACCACACGTTTTGCAAATAAGCACCCGCCACCGTGTTTGTTTCTTTGCAGATTACACCTCGTGCCTTCACACTGTACAAACCAAGGACCTGTACCATCCGTTCCCCTCTTGTTCACCTCTGAGCTGCAAGTTGCCGCCGGCAGCCAGAGTTCCTGCCGCGGTGCAACCGCCTTCCCCTTCTCCTGCTCTGCACCGCCCTCGGGCGGCATGCCATCGACGCCACAGACCCACAGTCACCGGCCAGAGCTCCGGACGCTGCACCTCCACCATCACCTCCCTCCCTATGCGTAGCTTCTCTGCCTCTCCCTGCACGCCGGCCGGAACGCTGTCGAAGAACAACTCCGCCGCTGACCTTGTTAGGATGACGTAGCAGGATTCGTGAAATTAACTGTGCCATTGGAGTTCTGTGAGTTGCAGTCTGATGCCGAATCAGCCACCAAAGTGAATGTGCATACCAGTGGCGGATGCAGGACTAAACAACAGGGGGTGCCAACTCATTGTTCATAGCTTAAATTTATCATGTACTCCAACGATTTTTACCACATTCAATACACAGATTATATGGCTATTTGATTAGTAGATTGGAAAGGGTGCATTTTTAGATGGCACCCCCACTGGATACGCCACTGGTGCATACAGAGATGGATTTATGACACCATAATCAGAACATTATTGTTGCGGCAAAAGTTAACTTGTATTTCGAATCCCTTGTGTCGCTTGCTGGTCTGTCCTTTGGATTGTGTACAATTTTCACATATCAATATGCCCAAGCCGACAAAATTGTAGCTTCAGCTGATGCAAATGGAAAATTTATTCAGTAAAAATTAATCACAAGTATTCAGTTTATCACTCAAGCAACGTAATAACAGTATGGTCAATACGCTTGCTCAACTTTGGAGCTTCGAGTGACCACTGCAAGTAAATTCAGGGAGTAGCGATCGTCCAACATGAAGTTGCAGTTCTTGAGCTCACATGACTCTGCTATGTACTGACATTTGACCACGCTTTGGACGAGGCAACACCTCTCGGCGAGAAGGCCTTGAAGGATCCTTGCGCGGTGGAGCCGTGGAGGTCTGGAGAGAGAGGCTCGTCATTAGACATGGCCGGAGCACGCGACGACGAGGCTTGCGCCCTTGCGCGTTGGAGTTGGTGTCTCGTCTTCGTGGCTGGCCGGAGCACGCGACGACGACCAAGCCGAGGAGATAATAGATGTCGAAGCCACACGGAGTTAAAACGGGGCCTCCCATCCTGCACCGGCCAGGTGGTTCGGCGAGTCTTGTGTGCGCCGCCGCCGCAGGCCGCAGCTCTAGAGAAACCTAGCCTTATCTTGCGGTGGCACATTTTGGGCTGTGAAGTATTTCGAGAAAACTGCATATGTGCAAGGGGTTTTGCGCAAAACTATGATGGGCGACGCGGGCGCTTTTTCGCAAAATGTGTGGTACAGGTTGGTGACTGATCCATAGCACACGTTTTAGATCCAACGGCATATATACGAGTTTCCAGGTTTCCATTGGACATCGGTTTTCCATGGGATACTTTCTCGTGCCGCTGCCAGCATACCTCTCCTTTGTCACCGCTGCAATGATAATTTGGTGACTGATGTTTCGTATCCTGGTTGGAGTTTCAATGTAATAATTCTGGGATTGTCAAAATATTGTGAGAGTATTTTTTACAATCCAATCCAGGGTGAGTGCAGGTACTATTTGATGAATAAAATACATATACATACAAGGTGTAGGGCCAGAGAATGCCATAGATTTAGGGCGAAGGAATGAAAAACACAGTTTGCGTTCGTCGACGAAACATCACACAGGGTTATGTATGTGCTTTCTCTTGCATGCAGTTTATCGTTTTCCCATTTTCTTTCAGGGTTTGAGTCGCCCAATTGTTTGTGTTCACTACTTCACTGTCTACGTGTGGTAATTTGATGTGAAAAAAACGTATTCAATTTTCTTCTGATAAAAGGAAATACATCAATATCAACTTGATACCGAATAGTTCGGGCATCTCACGTACGCTTCCACCCCAAACTACCTAGTATCTGTCGCAGTAACTGTGTACTCTTCCACCCCAAACTACCTAGTATCTTTCGCAGTAACGGTGAACTCGCTTTGAGTTTGAGATGATCCCGTGTCAGTCGTGTTCCTCCCGGCGTTTACTCGAGGCTCATTTGCAGTGGCTCCCTGGCGGGAGAATATCCAGTGATCCCAGCCCTTCTATGCTCCCATGCTCCCATTTCAATAAAATTATTTTTTGTTGTTTCAAAACATTCTAGAAAAAATGTGAATGTTCACACAGAATGTGTCTACAAGCTCCAAAGATTTCAGATCCAAAACAAAAATGCACATTGAGAAACAAAAAAGACAAATCTGCATGAATAGTGTCACAAAAGACATACTAGCAAAAATGACACCATTCACATATGGATTTGTCTTTTTTGTTTCTCCATGTAATTTTCGAATTTTGGCCTGAATTTTTTTAAGGCTGTAGACACATTCCGTGTGAACATTCACACTTTTTTCTAGAATTTGTTAAAACAACAAAAATTGATTTTGTTGAAATGGGAGCATTGGAGCATAGAAGGGGTTGGGATCACTGGGTAGATCCGGGCCTTCTCCTTCAATCCTCCAAAGACCAAAAAGTTTGGGTGGAGGGATTGGGAGATCTTGTGAGTTTTGAGCATGCAATAATGGGGGTCTTCAATTTTGGGCGAGCTGCTTGTCCCAAGGTAGGTGGAGGGGTATTTATACCCCTTCCAAAAACTGGCCGTTAAGTGGATCTGCGCGAGCCCGGCCTAGGGCCGGCCTGGAGGCCGGCCTTGAAGGTCAAAGTCAAAGTCTGGGTGGACCCGGGGGTGGGGTCGGCCTGGGGCCGGCCTGGAGCAAGCCGAGGCCGGCTGGGGATCCAAGGAGCTCGGCCTGGGCCCCGGCCGGGGTGAGGCTGGCTGACCATCTGAAGGATCCGACCTGGGGGAAGACCAGCCCGGCTAGGACGGCCTGAGGCCGGCTTCCCTGAGCTTCTTCTTCAGTTTTCGAACGACTTCTCTCCGTTCCCTTTTTGCACTTTAGAGAGATCTTTTCTTATAGTTTTCTCTCAAGTTTTTCTGTAAGCACTTAACAAAGGGTTAAACACTCCAAGTGTTGTGATCAAACACCAAAACAAAGATTAGAGGACAATGTCCTTTCAATCTTCCCATTTTTGATGTTGATGACAACACATGGATTTGCCAATAAAGATATCTAGTTTAAGCATTGAGCAAAGTTTTTAATTGAAACCCCCCTTGAAATTATAAGCCAACAATAGATATACAAAGAAAATAGGCTCATAAGAGAACAAGGGTATGCATTCAAAAGATACTATGTGAGCGAAGGATAGAAAATATTTCTCACCATAGTCTTCATATGAGTAGAAAATTTATCTCACCATGGACTTCATATGAATGAATAAACCGGTGAATACATATCCTCGCCATAGACATAGACTTCATATGAATAGATAAACCGGGGAAGTCCTTACAATAATCATAACGAGTTCCATAATAACCTTACAATAATTCATGATACTTAAGTTCATTGACACATACCAAAGAGAGTTCAACTAAAAACGAGGGCAAGGCAAATGAAAAACGCAAATGGAAATAGATGCAATGCAAATCCCCGGAGATCTCTCTCCCCCTTTGGCATCAAGACACCAAAAAAGGGAGAAAGTGAAGTGGAAAGCCCACAAGATCACACAATGTAGTCGTCGGACTCATCTTCAGACACCTCATCATCATTAGCAGCATCATCCATAGCCGGACCGGAGCTTGATTCAGCAACATTGCCAGGCCAATAAGGGCCAAGGGAGGAGGCATCATCACCGAACCAATAGGTATTCTTGGACTTCCATGTATTTTCAGAGACCTCCGCGGAGCTAGCTGGATAGGGAAGTTCAAGCTTGGTCATAATCGCTCGCTGATTGCGGTTGTAAGCCTTTTGCTTTTGATATGCCTTGAATCCCTTGTCTTGGTGATCACAAAAGAAGCAGTTCATCTTCTGGAGTACCTTCGTGAGGCCATGTTTCTTCTTCATAGGAGCTTCAACATAAGGTTCTTCCGTGCTAGAGCTAGGGTCAGCTGCAGTGGAGGGGCGACGGGTACGCGTGCCTTTGGCTTGAGGAGTAGCAGTAGCCCTGGCAATCAACTCGGCAGTAGTAGGTAAATGGTGGAGTGTGGGGCTGACCCTTGGATAGTTGTTGAGGAGAACTTGATCGACCTTTGAAGCAAACAACCTCTGGAGATACGGACCATAGATGGGAACCTTTTTGTTGATAACCAATGAGTGCATCTCCTGCCACATATAATCCATGATGTCCAGTCTCCTGTTCCTTTCCTTTGAGTAAACAATGTTATAAAGCAAATTGACCATCCACTTGCGAATCTCTCCCTTTTCACCATACTTGGCATTGATAGTGTTCCTCAAGATAGTGTGCATTGTGTGCCAAAAAGGAGTCATAAAAGCAACCTTAGGAATATGAAGAAGTCCAGCCACAGGTGGGTAGCAATGGGCAAGTCCTTTGCTTGCCTGCATCATTTTGCCAACATGAATACGGGTGAAAGAAAAAGGGTCAAAAGGTGCCTCCACAATGCCAAAAAGAGCACCAAACTCTGCAAGAGTAGCCTCACACTTGATACCAGCACACATCCAAGTCATGGTCCTTGGTCCCTCCCGAGAGAAATAAACAGTGGCATAAAACTCCCTAAGCAAATCCGGAGAAAAACTATCCTTGACACCCATGAGAGAGCTTATACCATGATAATCCATAACCTCCATCACATCCGGCCACACATTCCGTGCTTGATCCAAATCAAAGTAGTATGCAGGGACATGGTCATTTTTGAGTTGGCTCACAACAAAGTAATGAACTAGCTAATGCATCTTGCAATAGAATCTTTTGTCACTACTAGTGCTCTTGCCAAAAGCATACGGATTGAACCCTAAGCGATCACGCTCAAATACTCCAGGGGTAACTTGGTCCAAGTTTCATGAACCAGTTCATCCGGATTAACAAGAGTACCTGACTTTTTCTTGGAGGCAGAAGCTTTCTTGCGAGCACGGGAGGGGATGACGATGCTTTGTCCTTGGCCTTGCTCTTGCCCCGAGACCGAGGAACTTCCTCCCAATCCGATTCCATCCTCCAAACTTGAGAAAAAGCTTCAAGAACACCAATAATGGAGTGCAGCTCCCCCAATCCTTCACCAATGGAGAAATTAGTTGGAGGAAAGGTAGATCCGGAGGAGGGCTTTCAGATCTGGGTGGTGGGGAGGTGGGGGAGGGGGCTCAATGGACGGGAAGGAGGTGGAGAAGCTTTGGAGCACCATGGGGGAAGTTCTTTTCGTGGGGTATGGAGGAAGAAGAAAGGGATGGGGACGGTTGGCTGCGTGGCCCCCAGCGCCTTGTAGTTGATGTCCCGACCGGCCGGCCTAGCCTGCCTCGACCCAGCCCCGACCCCGGCCTCACCTAGGCCGGGCAATAACCCGAACCTGCCGGCTTCCATTCGGCCTTGACCCCGGCCTCGCCTAGGCCGGGTAGCACTCCGACACTGCCGGCCTCCAATTCGGCCTCGACCCCGGCCTCTGCTAGGCCTGGCAGCATCCTGACGCCGCCGGCCTCTGAGACTGTCCTGGCCGGCCCAAGGCCAGCCTCCCTGCTGAGAAACTTCTGTGATTGCCTTCAACATGATAGAATTCCGAAATTGTGCCGGTTTCAAGGTTGTGTGTCAAGGGGGAAATGCATGCAAGAAGAAATCTACACACATCCAATGGAGAAGATCGATAAATCCCAAATAAACGACATTGGATGTGCACCAAAATAAAAACAAATAAGTATGCAATAAAATCTCAAATAAGACCAACTCTTCATAAAGAAGAGGGCGGTGGCCTAGGCCACCATGTATGAGTTTATGTGGTGTGACACCGCGAAGATATATCTTGGGTTCACCGCCACTACTCGTCATTAAGCTCACAATTCACAACGAATATAGAGAGACAAATGAAATCTTACTATCGGCATAATGGGGGGAGGGATAGTCCAATGGATTAGGACCACACTCCCCCTATGTCCATGCCTACACCTAAACCAAATAGATAGTCAAAATATAGGTGTGTATGCAAGATGTCAAGTCAAGCTCCTTGAATCCACGATATTTAGCTCATGCCTCAAATAAGTGAATCTTGCTTCATCAAGTGGCTTCGTGAAATATCGGCAAGTTGGTCTTTGGTTGGAATATAGCCAAGCTCAATATCACCACGGGCAATATGATCCGAATAAAATGATGACGAATCTCAATATGCTTCGTTCTTGAGTGTTGCACCGGGTTGTGGCCAATCTTGATAGCACTTTCATTGTCACACAAAGAGGCACTTTGTCACAATTGACACCGTATTCCTTTAAAGTTTGCCTCATCCATAACAATTGAGTGCATGCACTAGCGCTGCCACATACTCGGCTTCGGTGGTGGAGAGATATACAATTTTGCTTCTTAGAAGACCAACTCACCAAGGACCTACCAAGAAATTGGCATGCCCCGGAAGTTGATTTCCTATCATCCTTACAACCGCCCAATCCGAATCCGTGTACCCGGCAAGAGAGAAATTAGTGCCCTTTGGGTACCACAAACCAAACCTTGGGGTATAAACCAAATATCGAAGGATTCTATTGACCGCCTTCATGTGGCTTTCTTTAGGAGCGCTTGATACCTTGCACACACCCCTACACTCAACACAATATCGGGTCTAGATGCACAAAGATAAAGCAAAGAACCAATCATAGAGCGATAAAGTTTTTGATCAACATCAATACCCTTTGGGTTAAGTTCAAGATGGCATTTGGTGTCCATAGGAAACCGCTTCTCTTAGCATTTGCATATTGAACCTCTTGAGCATGTCTTGGGTATATTTGGTTTGAGAGATGAAAGTCCCTTCATTCAATTGCTTGATCTCAAAACCAAGAAAGAACTTCAATTCCCATCATAGACATCTCGAACCTATCGGTCATAAGCTTTGAAAATTCATCATTGAAAGCTTTGTTAGATGAGCCAAAATAATATCATCAACATAAAGTTGGCATATGAAAAGCTCCCCTTTAACCCTCTTGGTAAAGAGAGTGGGATCGATTTTCCCAACCTCAAATCCACGGTCTACTAGAAGCTCTCTAAGGTGCTCATACCACGCACGTGGAGCTTGTTTAACCATAGAGCGCCTTATCGAGCTTGTAGACATGGTTAGGGAACTTGGGATCCTCGAAACCCGGTGGTTGCTTAACATATACCAACTCCTTTAAAGGACACTTTTCACATCCATTTGTTGCAATTTAAAGTTATGATGTGATGCATATGCAAGAAGGATACGGATGGACTCAAGGCGAGCCACGGGTGCATAAGTCTCTCCAAAATCAATGCCTTCAACTTGAGAGTATCCTTGTGCAACCAATCTTGCCTTGTTCCTCACAACCATTCCATGCTCATCTTGCTTGTTCTTGAATATCCACTTAGTGCCTATAACATTGCGGCAATCCTTTGGCTTCTCAACTAATTCCACACTTGTTGCGCTTGAAGTTATTGAGTTCATCATGCATAGCTTCCAACCAATCCGGATCTTCAAGAGCTTCAAACACTTTCTTTGGTTCCACCATGGAATGTGAGCTTGATGTTCACTAAAGCTTGCCAATTGTCTTCTTGTGGTAACATTGCTTAGGTCACCAAGGATTGCTTCTAGCTTGTGACCTTTATTCAAAGTCTCTTGCAACTCTTGCTTTACGACGGGCTTCGATATCTCTATTGCATCTTGGAGGTATCTCTTGATCATCTTGATCATTTGAGTCCCCGTCTTGACCGGAATGTTGACCTTGATCATCATTATGCACATCTTCAACAATAGAAGGAGAGGGTTGATCTTGGTCTTGACCTTGGCTAGCATCAACAAATGGAGAACTTGGTTCTTGCATAGCAACTTGGTCAACATGAGGAGGGTCTTGAACTTGTTCTTGGGTTGGTGCATCATTTGCTTCCATGGTAGGCGCCGGTTCAACTTGTGATGATGAGGTCTCCACTTGAGTGGAGCTTGGACTTGCTTGAGGAGGCTCAATGAATCTCAACGGGGCGATGGAAACCAATGCCCATTCTTCTTATTGCATCTTGAGGCTCCTCATTATCTACATCACAAACATGAAATTGCGCCACTTGGGAGCCGTCATTCTCATCGAACTTCACACACAAGATTCTATGACTTTCCCGGAGGTTTGTCATAGACTCTATAGTGTGAGATTCGGCACCGTACCAACAAAAACACCCTCTAAAGCTTTAGATTCAAATTTAGACAAACGAACACCTTTGATCTTATAGAAACACTTACAACCAAATACTCGGTAGTAGGAGACATTGGGCTTGTTGCCGGTGAGCATCTCATAAGGTGTAAACTTCTTGCCTTTGCGAAAGAATAGCCGGTTTGATGAATGACACGCCGTGGAGATGGCCTCGGCCCACAAGAAGAGTGGAGATTTAAACTCCGCCAACATAGACCTTGCCATATCCATGAGGGTCCGGTTCTTCCTTTCGGCTACACCATTTTGTTGAGGGGTATATGCAGCGGAATATTGATGACGAATCCCTCTTCACTAAGAAACTCATTTAGGGTGTAGTTCTTGAACTCGGAGCCATTGTCACTCCTAATGGCCAATATGGGACATTGTGTTGGCGTTGAACTTCATTGGAGAAGTCGATGACGGCTTGTTGGTCTCATCCTTCGTCTTGAAGAAATAAACCCAAGTAAATCTTGAATAGTCATCAACAATCACCAACAATACTTCTTCCCACCAAGACTGGTTGAGGACGGCACCAAAGAGATCAACATGAAGAAGTTCCAATATCCTCTTTGATGAAATGATGGTCTTGCTTGGATGGGGAGAATCATGCATCTTTCCTTCAACACAAGCCCTACAAAGACGATCTCTAGAAAAAAACATTGTCTTTTAGTCCAAGAATGTGGCCACCCTTGTGAAGACTTTGCAAAGTTCTCATGTTGACATGGGACAAGCGGCGATGCCACAACCACCCCACGTCGGCCTTTCCGAATAGGCATATTGCTTGAGTGTTGGTTGACCCCGAAAAGTCCACCACAAACAACTCATTTTCAACATACCCAACGAACATGACCTTTAGAGTCTTGCTCCTCAAGAGTACCACCATATCAATAGTAAAATGGACATCAAAGTTCATCTTATTAAGTGCACGAACGGACATAAGATTGTAACCGAGGGACTCGACAAGCATGACATTTACAAGGGTGATATCCTTTGCAACTACCACCTTGCCGAGACCCTTTACCTCCGCTTTTGATTTATCACCATAGGAGACGGATGCTTGATTTATATTTGGTCCCAACTCCGTCATGATCTCCTTGCTTCCGGTCATATGACTAGTGCATCCACTATCAACCACCCATTTAGACCCACCGGAAGCATAGTCCTACAAGAAATCATTGCTTGGTTTTAGGTACCCATCTTGCAATGGGTCCTCTTTGGTTAGCAACAAGGTCTTAGGACCCAAATAGCATGAGCAACATAACCATCATAAGGTCCAACATATTTTGCATAAACATCACCATAATAATCAACATATAAAATGTAGTGAGGGTTAGCATTCCCGCAAAGTCACTACGAGTGGTCTTGCCCCTAGTGGCATTCCCACTCGCAATGGGAGTCTTGGTTTGTGCGGGCTTGTTGCTTGTTGTTGCTCTTCTTCTTCTTTGCCTTGGCTACATAACCAAGACCCTCCTTCCCTTTGTGTGCTTTTGCTCAACAACATGAGCAACAACCTTTTCTTTACCTTTGGGAATTGAGGTCTTGGCACTAGTGGCCTTGGCAAGCTCAACCTTCAACCTAGCATTTTCCTCAATAACATTTGCATGATCACAAGAGGGAGTAGAGTGCTAGGTGAGTTAGATTTAGAAAGTTGAGTTTGAAGTTGCTCATGAGACTTGACTAGAAGAGAGTGAGTACTTTCCAAGGCCTTGTGAGCCTTGTCAAGTTTCTCCATATCCTCAAGGAGTCTAGCATTAGCAACCACAAATTCGGCTTTCTCCTTTTTAATCACTTTATATTTAGCAAAGACATGGTCTCTATCCTTAATGATTTTAGCAATTATTTCATCATTTTTATCATCAAGGGACTCAAGTCTTTCCTCAAGAGAGTTCTATATTCACTTTCTTCTCAAGAGAAGCATTCAAGGATGCTATGGTAAGAGATCCTCTCTCTCAATTTTGCCCTTGACCTCAAGAGGTCTTCGGCGCACCAAGTTGGCTCATGAGAGCCTCAACATGCTTCTTAGCTTCACCTTGCAAGTTAGCCACAAAAGTATCGAAGCAACAAGTTCTTTCTTAATCACAAGACTAGAGTTATCATCCATTTCATGCATAGTCTTGGGAGTAGAAGATGATACCTCGGTGACTGGCCATGAGGCAACGAGCGGTGTTGATGGAGAGATTCTCATTGGGGGATTCAAAGAGAGAAGGATGGAGTTGAGACAATGGCCAAAGCGGCCACCTCACGAGTGGGTTCATCTTCTTCTTCGGAATCATCAGAAGGATACTCTTCTTGAGTCATCAACACAATTCTTGGTGCTTTCTTGAAGAATGGCTTCCTCTTGACAAAAGGCTTCTTTTGTATCACCTTTGATTGATCTTTGGAACAGCCTTCCACCATGTTGCTCTCTATTCTCATAAGGACAATCTTTGATGAAGTGATGCTTGTCATGACAATTGTAGCAAGTCTTTGTCCTTAAACAAACTCCTTCTTCCCACTTGGATTCCTTAGATCAACTTGAGCCTTTGCCTTGGCCGGGTCACGCCAAAATGCTCTTGTGGCAAGGCCAAGTGATCATGGTAGGCTTGTTCGAGATCATCGGGAAGAATGTTGCTTGGGCATGCTTCAACTTCCACACTATCATCTAGGCACACCACTTTGGCCTTCAAAGCAAGTGAAGAACCTTGTTTCATTCCCATGGCCCTAGCACGGTTGTCTAGAGCATTTTTGGTGGCAACCTTGGAAGCTTGCATCTCTTGCATAACTTCATTAGAGGTCATTTCAAGGTAGTTGTGTCTTCCTTGTATGGCCTTCAAGTCAACGGGCTCGAAGGGCATGAGAGCATTCACATACTTCCTTTTGACCCAAGCATCATCCGCATACTTTGCCCCAACATTATAAAAGGCTTGGGCAAGGGTCTTGAGTCTTCCATACATCTCTTCATGAGTTTCACCCTCAAGCATGTAGAAGCCTTCGGCATCATTGTTCAAAGCATCAAATCTATTCCTCTTCATGCTCTCATTTCCAAGGAATGCCTCGGAGAGACAATCCCAAGCTTCTTTGGCGGTGGTGAGATGTTGAATGTGATGAATATCCTTTTCACCAACGGCAAGTTCAAGCATGTGTAGAGCGGTGGCATTGAGTTGAGCATCAACCACCTCTCTCCTTGTCAAGTTGTTTGGATCCACGGCCTTGTATCCCGCTTGAATGATCCTCCAAAGCTCGATAGAGGCACTGTTGACATGAGATCTCATTGAGTGTTGCCAACTAGTAAAAGCTAAAGCATTAAGCTTAGGTGGAGGACCTAAAGGGTTTATGCGAGGATGAGGGATAGTGGGTCGGGAGAGTACAAAAGAGGGACCTCATGGTACCCGGGCTTCCCACCTTCGGGGTGGTGTTGGATGAGGAGGGTTTAATAGGTTCGGTTTTATTAACCCCTTTCTTTTTCTCTTTTTCCTCCTCGGTTTCAACCTCATCGGAGTTACGGAGTCCTCTAGTGGGATGGTCTCCGAAGGAGCCTTGCCACTTGTGAGTTTCGTGAGCAAGTCACGTATCTCACCAAATTGGGTATCCATGGACGATTTCAATGATGTCTCCATCGTTTTGAGATCGGCCATGGATGCCGGAGTGGCTTGGTCCTTCGAGGATCATCCTCACCTGTCATACTTCTCTTAGGCGGTTAAGCCCAACAAGAGAACCAAGGCTCTGATACCAATTGAAAGGATCGTATGACACCTAGAGGGGGGGTGAATAGGTGCTACTTCAATTTTAGTACTTTTCAAATTAGGCTTGACACAAAAGGTAAATTCTCTAGATATGCAACTACGGTGAATTTACCTATATGACAAGCTAGCACTAAGCAAGGTACACGAAGTAAAAGCTATAACAAGGATAGAGTAACCGAAGTGAAAGCACGCGGAGACAAGGATGTATTCCCGAGTTCCTTCTTTTTAGGGGAGTACGTCTCGTTGGAGAGGTGTGAGTCAACACAATGACTCAACAGCCACAAAGGCTTCACCTTCTTCTCCGATGAACCGCACCACAAAGGTTTGGTTCACCTTCAACTATCGGAAACCTTCAAGGCGGAGTCCGGAGCCTTTACAACAACAATCCGGGGCACAACCCACAACTTGATTGGGGGCTCCCGAACGGCTACAATCTGTCACAAATATAACAAGTGAGTACAACAAGGAGCTAGGTTTTCCCAATGGAAACCCTAGCAAAGGGGCTCTCAAGTGAATGAGGGGGAAATGTAAATCGGCTTGGTGAAGATGTAGATCCGGGCATTCTCCTTCAATCCTCTAAAGATCAACGAGTTTGGGTGGATGGATTGAGAGATCCAGTGATTTTTTAGCTTGCAATAATGAGGGTCTTCAATTTTGGGCGAGCTGCTTGTCCCAAGGTAGGTGGAGGGGTATTTATACCCCTTCCAAAAACTGGCCGTTAAGTATCTGCGCGAGCCCGACCACAATGTCCTTTCACCGACGTGGAACGCGTTGCCGGCGCCCCCACGTGCCTCCCTACAAACAAGGGGCGGAGCGGGGTTACCGGATGTTGTATTGGGGCGCGCCGGCAAGTTTTGGGCTATTGGGCATGCCGATTTCGTGCTGGCACCCAATAGATACGGAGGAGGCCGGGAAGATGTTCTAATATCGGTATTCGTGCATGTCCGGATACGGAGGAGGCCGGGAAGATGTTTTCCTCGTTGTCAAAAGAGAAACAAAATAAACTGTTGCCCTCTATAAATAGGGTGCAGTACATTTTCTATTTTGGATCTGCAATCTTTACTGGAACTATGTTTACCCTTGTAAGACAGGAGCGGGCTCATGATGAAAATAAATAAATATAGAACTATTCATTTTAGCCTGTACATAGTGATCCATTCCAAACTAGTACGTAGTATCTGTCACGGTTACGGTGAACTCGGTTTGAGTTTGAAATGATCCAGTGTCAGACGTGTTCCTCCCGACATTTACTCCAGGTTCATTTGGCTCTCGCATGGTGGCATTCTCATTTCTCACTAGCGAGCATCATGACAACTGAAGACATCAGCGGTCTGTTCCTAGGCTGCACGTCAACGCACAGGAGAGCAACGTGTATGCTACTCCATTCGTTCCAAATTAATTGACTTCTATTTGTCCACATGTGGATGTATCTATACGCGCAACATGTCTAGATACATCCACGTGTGGACAAATGGAAGTTAATTAATTTGAAACGGAGGGAGTATGTTTTTTTTTTGCGAAATGTATGCTATGTTTAATTTGGTTCAAAATGCATCTTGCATTATCAGGCACCGCTCCAGCACGTACGGGCAGAGCCTGGTCACACGCAATTGAACTGTTGCCTGGCGAGTCCTATCAACTTAGGATGATCTGCCAAAGCATGACAATTTCAGTGCCGCCTTAACTGAACCAGTCCAATGTATTTGGTTGAGCTACTAAACTCAAATACAATGCCTCTTGGGGAGTAATACTTTTGCATCTGTAACTTGTGAATTTGTGATAGCACTTTTTTTTTCCGATTAGTGTTTCTCTTCGCAAGGTTAACCAAGTTTTCCCCAACACCAATGTGTATTAATTTCAGACACATTAAGGTATAACTGATTTGCAACCTGAAAGCCTGCCTGCTTCAGAGAAATGCTACTACAAAACCTTTAAACCCAATTACAGTGTCAGTGCTTCACTTGACATTAGCACAAACCAAGGCAACACAATAGTGCAGTAACAAAAAAAATTAACGCGTCATACTAGGTTAATTGTGGTTTATCACACATTCAACATGCAGAAGCCATCATCGTCTTTTGGGGCCACAGAAGATTTATCAGGACAGTATATCATCTGTTGATCATTTGGACCGACTTCTTTAAAATGTCGGAATATACAGATGCTTTTGAAGCAAACTAAACAACAGGGCAAGAAACCAGTCGGAAAATTATGATAAACCAAAAGAATTGCAATGATCCCTTAGCATTGCACTCTGATCAAACATATGAAGGTCTTTATCTCACTAAATGGACATTAAAGTCAACCATTATGTCCCCTGTAGGCCAACAATGTGCTACAAATAATGAACAAAAACCTAACACTGAACCTCTATGAGATCTTAGCCCATATCATGTCATCCTGTCAGTTCCCTGAACTTTTAGCTCAAGATTTCAGTCTACATGCTATACTCTTAGGTAACATAATTTTGTTTTGCGAAGAAAGGATGATCTGCAACCATATATGTGGGGAAGAGCCTCTTCTATATATGTAGGTACATAATGCATACAGAAATGTGTGCTGATGATTTAATTTTAAGTAAAAGATTTTATCTAGAAGTAAGGAAAATCTGTGAAACCAATTTGGATGTTATGATAAACAAAAAAACTGTAAAGATCACAATAGTCTTGCATTCTATGACCAAAGATATGAACGTCTTCATCTCACTACATGGACAGTGCAGTCTACCATTATATCCACTGTAGGTCAACAATGTGCAACATATAACCAACTATGCATTACCGTTTTATGGAGCTAGTGAAGAAATAAAAGCTCTATATCCGTCATGCATTCATGCAACTCTTATGCTGTCAATTTGTCACTTCCTGAACTTATAGCTCAAGATTTCATTTTACATGGTATACTCTTCAGTAACTCTACTTGCTACAGAGAACTGAAGTAACATCAGCATTTGACATGTACTACTAATTCAATTCACAAGATTAATAGAAACATATCAGCGAGGTAGCATCTAGAAACCATCGTCATATCATATCTTTGGCGACATAAACCACTAGGTAACTAAATTCACATGTAGTTCTAGACATGTCATCCTCATCTACTCATAAATGATACCTCTTTTGGAGATGAATCTAGATATTGGATCAGAGCTAGTATAGCAAACAGAGTTTATAAGACTACGATGCTATCGGCAGTGCGCTTTCAAGCAAACTAAATAACAGAGCACATGGTTGTTGTTGAAGAAAGTGGAGGTTCATTGCAAGATAATCCATTCACCCACTTACTAGAAAACATACGTAAGTTATCAAGCATACTGCCAAAAGCCAGCATCAAAGGAGAAAACAAGCACTGCTTCATCAAAGTAGCTACCAAAAAGTGGCATAATTCATCATAAGACCCCTGTCACCTCCAAGTTGGTCATGTTTCTTGTTGATAATAGTGGCTTCCCTTAAGAAAATTCAACCATGTGTTGTCAATGCGCCTCATCACATAGGTTCGCCCTCCCTGCAAAACATAGAATTTTCCGTGTGATCACAAATGGAGATGACATGATAGCATATAAATTGTCAATTAAGTAGGCCTAATCATAATTAGGTCTAACATTCAAGCATAGACAACACTCAAATTTTGCTCAAACAAACATATTATTAATTTGTTTAAAATCACAAAAGGAGGTATAGAAATACCTTGTGAATAATAAAAACCCATGTACGGAATTACAGTACTGAAACTTTCTTTCTTCCATATATTCTTCCACTCTAGTGACTTGAGATTAATCTCGTAGGTGCCAAGTTCCATGGTCATGAAAATGATATCACTGCCCTCCACAGATCCAACTGGTCTAAGTCTTTTCCTGGGAACGGGGAGAAGTGCGTTGAGATCAATGACTCTACATTCAGTCCATGACCCAACTCCGTTGGAACCCATCTGCCTTGACCACAGATTGAGAGTTAACCCGTCAAGGTGTGCAAACCCCAAACTGCCATCCTCCATCCCCATGAGGATAGTGATATGGGAAATTTCCTCCGGTGCGAGCGGCACATCAATCAGAGATAAGCATTTAGAACACAAGTCATATTTGAGAATTCCCACATGATAATCATGATACACAAGCTTGAAGTAGAGTGTGTCTTTGATGAGGACAGGGGCAACTAGCTGGATGGATGCATGATGCCCAAGATGAAGACCAGAGCATGCCTTGCTCCACTGGCGAAGACGAGAGTGAGGCTTGCTCCTCTCGCCTGTCTCCGGCAAGGACTCGTACGCATATGCGATGTAACCAGCGGCCTCCCTATCTAGACCGACGAAGACAACCCGGGAGGGGCCACCATGACACGCGCGGTGGTCACAACCGTTCACGGCGCAGAGCACGGCGGCCCCGAAGCAGTTGTAGAATCCGGGCGCCTCCAGCTCCGTCCGGCAACCCGTCATGGGGTCCAAAACCGCGAGCTCCTCCGGTGATAAATTGGCACGCCCAAGGAGAACGCGGCCATGGCGGCAGTCCAACGCATCGAATGCAGAGTACCACGTGTTTTCGGGGTCAGAGATGCGCGCGCGGAATATCGTGGTGGAGACAAAGGGTGGCTCCTCATTGTTGTAGGGATTGGAAAAAAAGAAACCGAGCATGGGGGGAGCTCTATGGAACTCGCTGTAGCGACCGTGGAAGCGAGGGGCGCAGAGGCGGCTGAGCCAGAGCTTGCTGGCGAGGGAGGCGCGCACGAGCCACTCGGGCTCGGCCGGCGGGAGGCGGAGGAAGATCTCCTCGATAAGCTCGTCCGGCAGCGGCGGCGGCGGCATGGTCGGTCAGTGGAGGCGGCGGCGAGGGTTTGGGGTGGGGATTTTTTTTGAGAAAAATTCACAAACAGTCACTAAACTCGTCCGGCGCGTGCAATTTCATCACTGAACTTAGGAAATGCTACGTGCGGGTGCTTAAACTTGTTCCGCCACTGCACGTACAGTCACTGGACGGTTTGACGTACGTATTTTTGCCACGTGTCAGCATGTCGCACCGTATTGGGCCAAGTCAGCATGTCGCACCGTATCCGGGGACCGCGGCAGGGAGAGAGTGCGAGTGGGAGGGGTTTTCTGAAAAATGGTCTCGAGGGTAAAATTCCCCAATTCCAATCCCTAAATTCCCAATTCTCCAGCGCCTCCGTCTCCTCCCCTGTATCTTCTCCAGCGCCTCCCGCCGGAATGTCTTCCGCCACCGGTAGCTCGTACGCCGCGAATTCGGCGCGCTCCCTGCCGCTAATCCAGTGCCCCGACTGCGGGAAGGTGGTGAAGCGCCACGTCTCGACCACGAAGGAGCACCCTGGATGGAGGTTCTACAGGTGCAAAATGCACAAGGTATCCATCGCCATTACCTCTTCTCTGTGGCAGCTTATCTCTTTTCTCACCTCAGTTCTTGTACACGTGCAGAAAACCTGTAGTTTCTAGCATTGGGAGGGAGAGTATGAGGAATATCTGATAGAGCATGGTCATTTGGCTGCTGCGGATCAGGGGTGCATGCTTATGAGCAGGATGTGGAGGTTACCACGGCAGTGAAGAAGAAGATGGAGCAAGAGGCAGGGAAGCAGGCCGATGAGATGATGCCTGTCATGTTGGCTGTGGTTCAGATAGGCTTCGAAGTAGTGATGCTGCTGAAATGTGTTACTGTGATGTTGTCTGTGATGTTGGTAGTAGCTATTGTAGCAATGTGTAGGTTTTAAGTGCTTTGTTGATGGTTTAAAGCTTGTATGGAATGATCTGAGACAATTGTTGAAATATGAGATGGTAATTTGTTGATGGTCTAAAGAATTATGTGCTCATGGTGTATGTGTTCTGATAGTACATCACCGAGTAGTAATTTGTGCTCCAACTCAGTACCAGGACGAGTCCATACTAGTCGACGATCCTCGACTAGTTTTAGGTGACAATTCATCATCATAATCACACAAATGTGTGTACGGTAAATTTGTACAATAAATAAGTGCATCCGAACTGCTATAATATAAGATATCATGTCCAGTAGTTGCTAGTTGATTAAGTTATAAGCAGTAATGCATCAGGAGTAGCAAAATAAACCAGCGATGATCCATCACATGGTACAGCACCAAAATAAACCTAAAATGCTCCATCTAAATGGTCCAGCACCAAAATAAACATCACATGATCCATTACATGGTCTAGCCCCTAAGTTCGTCAAACATGGAAACCTTTTTTCCCTGGTATGGAACATAGGAGCTGCCTGATGTTCCATCACCAGTAGGTGCCTTAGCTGCCTTGCTGCTGCTTGATCTGCCTTCTTCTTCTGGAGCTCAGTTCTTTTTGCTGCTGCTTGAGCAGCCTTTGCTGCTGCTTGCGCTTCTTTTACAGCTGCTTGGGCTGCCATTTTCTCCTCTTGGTTCTTCTTTCTCTGGTCTGCATCACGTTCTTTCTTCAACAGTGCTCAACCTCCAGTACCCTCTGTCACAAAAATCAAACCATACCATTGAACCACCAATGTAAGCTTTGTCTTGGCCATGTCCAACGAAAAACCCACCATAACTGACAGCAACAGTAAACATATCTTGTTCTTCGTCACCTACATTCAGAACATGTGTAAATTCAGTTAACTACAGTACAAATTCAGTTAACAATATTGCAAGTAAAATTCAGTAACTTTGCAAAATTCAGTTGCAATTGACAGTACAAATTCAGTTAACAGTTCTACTGTCCACAAATTCAGTTAACAGCTCTACTGTTCACGAATTCAGTTAACACTTTTACTGTTCACAAATTCAGTTCAGTCACACAAAATTGATTTACACACGTACTGCTCCAATACTCAATCCTAATGTGTAGTACCAACCAGTAACATGTACTCTACCGCCCAAATTCGTCAAATTTACCGGAGAAAAGCACAGGAACACATCACACAAAAAACCTAGCAAACCACGCTACACTACAGACAAGAACAGACCACACGAATTGGTGCTCCAGCGCGAACGATTGGTTCTACATCACAGCTACAGCGAGAGGAACAGGATCAAATCCATGACGGACGAACGAGAACGAACCGTAAACTGGGGAGGCTCTCCATCTGCTCGGCTCCGTGGTGCCATGGTTCGCCGTTCGGCCCGCTGCCGTTCGCAGCCGTGCGCGCCGCCGACTAAACCCTAGCCGATCGCCGTCGCCTCCGCTTCTCCCTTTCTTTCCTTGTTAGATTAGAAGAGGAGACAGAAAGTCGGATACGAACCGTCGCGAAGGAGCTAGATACTGCCCGCGAGACCATTTTTCGGAAAACCCCTCCCACTCGCACTCTCTCCCTGCCGCGGTCCATACTACGCTGACTTGGCCCAATACGGTGCGACATGCTGACACGTGGCCAAAATACATACGTCAAACCGTCCAGTGACTGTACGTGCAGCGGCGGAACAAGTTTACTGTTCGTGAATTTTTCTCATTTTTTTTAGGAGCTGGGCGGCGAGTAGGGAAATGGCCAAAATGGGCATGTACCTGTGCGTCTCAGCGTCGGATTTGCCTGACAGCTGGGGCCGGCAAGACAATGAGGTAGGAAATTAAGTTGCTGATCTAACAGAGAAGTTTGATTGGAACAGTGAAGTGAAAAGATTAATTAGCTTTTGATTTTGATGGTCTCTGGTACTGAAGCGCGTGGAGAAGCGAAAACTGCTCTTTGCACCTGAGCAGCCTTCTTCAGACATGTATTAGCTGATGTTCACCAAACTAAGGGATATCTCCATGTAGGGAGCTCTGAATGTTCATTTAGATGGCTGCTTTGTATTGTTCCTGTAGTCTTTGGTACTGAAGCGTACATGCATGCTCTGTTATCTGAAGACTTGTG
Organism: Poa pratensis; assembly: GCA_947311845.1. NCBI lineage: Eukaryota > Viridiplantae > Streptophyta > Magnoliopsida > Poales > Poaceae > Poa > Poa pratensis. Next base: position 76,468,608 of record CAMZMU010000034.1, on the reverse strand, counting down.
TCTCTGAAACCCCAGTTTAATTTGTTTTATGGTTAGTTCAGTGTTGACAGTTACTTGTTACTTCAGATATATGCTTAGGTTGGAGCAGCAACAACGCGATGGCATAGGTTCTTTTGCAAGTCTATGAATACCATGCAAAACTTTTCCACGGTAGTTTTTAGATAAAGGGGTGCGGAGCCCCGGCCTCTGCATCCAAAAGATGCACACAGCCCACCGCAATTATTTAACCATTCAAAGAAACAAGTTCACAATTCATGGGTCACTTAAGGTGGCTACAAAGATCAGTCACTCAAACAAAATATTCTTAAGCATCTAGACGTCTAGGCTGAAACCATCCACTCCGGCTGAAGATAGCCCGCACCATCGTGAGTATACGGGTACATCCGGCATCCATAAGCCCACGCTGGTCCGCAGGAAGTAGGAATGACCATGAGTGGATCCAATAGCACGCCTTGTGAATAACCTGCATATAATGAGTTGAAGTTGATTTGTTAAAAACAATGTCATTTCTACAATTCCAAATAGCCCACAAAATGGCCGCAACACCAATACGAATACGAGCTTTTGTGATTTTATCTATTCCATTTAACCAACTACCAAACAAATTAGCAATGCTTGTAGGTGGGTAAACATTGAAAGTGAAGTGCACTAGTCGCCAAATATCACGAGCAAACGGACACTTAATGAAGAGGTGTTCTACGGACTCATCCGCATCGCAGAACACACACTTCTTACATCCTATCCAACGTCTTTTAATCAAATTATCTTTTGTCAGGATTTCCTTTCGATTGAGAATGTTTGATAATTTGCAAGAAATCTTCGGAGTAAAGGGTAACTACAGCTGCTCACATTGGCAAAAATTTCTGAATAAGGAACATTGCAACACAGATGATGAGAGATGGATACCTTGTGATCATGTGATAAGAGGTTGGACGAGGAGAATAGCGATGATCAGTTTGTGGTGTGCAGTGAGGTCTTCCACAAGATGGCGGCGAGCGACTCTGTTCAGTTGGCTACTCTAACGGACGACGGCATGAGGCGACGACAAGACCCAAAGGAAGAGTGCCAAACAGTGTCAGGCGAGCGCTGTATATGAAAGCCATTATTTGATATACGAGTAAGTGGAATCTTAGTCAAAGAGAGAGAGAGTTGTAGGATTGTTGTATTCTATGTATATGATATGTAATTAATTTTTTAGCAAAGTATATATTTTTAAATATTATGTGGCTATCTTTAGCTTTTTTTTACGGAAGGCAGTGAGCAGTGAGCAGTGAGCACTACTACCTGCGGCGGATGTCAAGAGATGTCTCTCTATAGCTTTGTGTTCATGGTGGATGCTTTAGAAGGAATGTAACAATCGGGTCTTCGATAACAAGTCCCGGACAGCTGCTGATCAGGCGGACAAGATTTTCGCTGAGCTCAGGCTTTGGCAAACCGGGGTGTGCAAAGCATCACCCCTCTACTTAGCCATGGTTCCTCTCTCGTTTGGTTTCAGTAGTTCCAGTTCGCTTCTATAGCTGCTGTAGTTTTTCGGTTCTCAGTTTTTCCCTGTGCTTTTCGTTTTGTTTGCCTGATAGTGTCCTCCCCCGGCCTTATCCCTACCTTGTAACTCTCTCTGGCTATAAGTGAATTTCATGTATATCGTGTTTACATGTGAGATAAAAATAACTTAAGAAAACCGTGGTAACGCATGTACATTCAACTAGTTAATAAAAAATGCACATTCTATGGTAGCCTGTTGTCTTTTATTTCGATCTTTATAAAAATTTATTGGGTTCCGTGCATGTTCAAATGCAAATTTTTTCATTTGTTACCAAAAGAGAAACAAAAGAAACTGTTGTCCTCTGCAGTATATATTTTTTATTTTGGATCTGCAATCTTTTTTTTTTTTTTTTGAGGAAGGATCTGATATATATAAAAGGAGGCTCCACACTTACAACCAGGTCCAGAAAGGAAACAGAAATTACAAAAAGACCCAGAAAAAGTGCACGAAGCACCCTAAACCACCGGGAAGAAGCTCAATCAGATCCTCGACGCGCCCCAAAGCACCTAGTCGACGGCGAGGTCGCCGTACCGCTTGCCGTCGGGAGAGAGCGCCGCCACAACATGTAGTCGGCCGCAGGAGCCGTCCGCCGCCGCGCGACGGAGCTGAGACGCGCTGAACGAGCACGGCCACAGCGCCCGGTTCCCGACTCCGCCCATCCACCAGCCGAACCACCGTCGTCGACCAGGTCCACCACCGCCACCACCGCACCACCTCCTGACGAAGCTCCCCTCGCCACCACGGCCGGCCGGAGCTGACTCGTCGAAGAAGAAGACCACCACACCCACCTGCAGCAAAAACGGAACACCGAACTCCCCCCGCTCCACCCCTCGCCACCGCGGCCGGCCGGAGGAGCACAGGCGAAGATCCAGGCCCGACGGAGCACCTCCACTACCTCCCCGGCAGAGCCGGAACGGGGGAAGGAGGGGAGGACGAAGAAGCCGAAACAACCGACGCCATCGCCACCGCTTCGACAGCACCGCTCGGCACTCACACCTACACCTACTAGCTACCTACACGCGCGGACGGGAACCGGAGCTCCCCCCCACCTCGCGGTGCCGAAACGGCGACCGGAGACGGAGGGGAGCGGCGGCGACGCCGGCGAAAGCTCAAGACCACGGGTCGCCTCCTTTCCGCCTCTCTGCACTGTAGCGAGACGAAGGGATAAGGGTCTGCAATCTTTAATAGAACTATGTTTTCCCTCCTGGGACCGGAGCGGGCTCACGGTAAAAAAACAAATAGAAACCATCCATTTTAGCCTGTACATAATGATCCATTCCAAACTACCTAGCATCAACCGCGGTTACGGTGAATTCGCTTTGAGTTTGAGATGATCCCGTGTCTGCAGACGTGTTCGTCCCGATGTTCACTCCAGGCTCATTTGGCTCTGGCAAGGCTGCATTCTCACTGGCCAGCATCATGACAACTAAAGACATCAGCGGTCTGTTCCTAGGCTGCATGTCAACGCACATGAGAGCAACCTGTATGCATCTCCGCACCTGACTGTGATCACAGCTGCTGCCCATCGCCTCATCCAGAAGTTCCGTGCTTCTGCCTTCCTTCCATAGCATCCACGCCTGAAAGATGAACAACATGATTGTATATCAGTAATACAATGAATTAAAACATCGACCGCCCGTGGCAGTTAATCATGCTGCTGGTACTTACATAGCCGCAAAGGTTTAGATCAAGGTCGGCATCGTAAAAGCCTCGAATTTTCTTGCCACTGACTATCTCTAGCACCATGACACCGAAGCTGTAGATGTCGGACTTTATGGAGAACACGCCATCCATGGCGTATTCTGGAGACATGTAGCCGCTGATACCCACAACCTCACAAGTCAGTATCTGACGATAGCCAGCCCATCTCGAAAAACAGTATATAAGTACACGACGATTTCACACTCACTATGTCCCGATGACCTTCAATGTGTATGCAGTGGTTTGATCACCTCCAAACATCCGCGCGATGCCAAAGTCCGATATCTTGGGGATCATGTTCTGTCTAGTAGCACGTTGCTCGCCTTCATGTCCCTGTGGATGATCTTCACCCTTGAATCCTCGTGGAGATAGAGCAGACCCCGTGCAATCCCTAGAATGATCTCGAAGCGCTTATTCCATCCTAGCAACTTTCGCTTCTCTGCGTCTGCATAATACATCCACTGAGATAGATTAACTGTGTGTCTGTTTGTACATATTTAGTCGAGCAAAGTAGCTAGCAAATGATGTAATGAACTGACCAAATATGAACGTATCAAGGCTGTTGTTGTGCATGAACTCGTACACGAGCATTCTCTCATCGCCGTCGATGCAGCAGCCCAGCAGCCTCACCAGGTTCTTATGCTGAAGCTTGGCGATCAGTTTTACCTCGTTCTTGAACTCCTCAACTCCCTGTGATGATCTCCTAGAGAGCAGGGGCGGAGCTACAGTGTAACCACCGGTGTCAAATGACACCGATGCCTAAGACTCAATCCTTTGTAGCTATAGTGCATAAGATGAAAATGACCCCATTAAAATAGCTACAAATGTGTGTTACTAGCTGTTCTGACCCCAGCGACCACTTATTCTGGCTTCGCCCCTGCTAGAGAGCCTCTTCACAGCTACTTCTTGACCATCATCTAGCCTTCCCTGTCCATCATTACTATTTTGTAAGCACAAATTCACAGTTAAAATGCGGAGAAGAATTAATCATTTGTTGCAGACCAGACGCACAACACAAGTATCCTAGCTACTTGCCCTTTGATCATGATCTTACCAAATAAACAGGGCCAAATCCACCTTCTCCGATCTTACTCTCCGCTGCGAAGTTGTTGGTGGAGGCCAGAATCACCGCCAGATCGAACAGTGGAAGGTCCAGATTATCCCCGCCACTCATCTCCTTCTCACTGAACGGAAGCACGTTGTCCCGACTGCCTGGCGAGACCATTTGAGGCGCCTGACGCTGTCCTTTCCTCCTCGCCCTGTTGCTCCAGAAAAAGAAGAAGCCCACGGCGGCTGCAAGAAGAAGCACGCCACAAATAGTCGCGGCGATGGCGATGGCGATCACCATGCGGCGTCGGCGGTTGGCTGAAACCAGTTTAACTTGAGCTAGGCCCGTGCACAAATTTTAAATATCAGGTGTGATTGATTTGCTGCATTTACCGACGATTACGAAAAAGGGAACTGCTCGAAGTTTTGCTGCTAAAAAAGACGAGGCAAGTAATTAAGTTCTAACCTGATTCGACGGTGATCATGGCATCAACCTCTGACTGCGCGAGCCGGATGTACACATCCTGCACGACCACCGGATACTGCCTCATGTCGAGAAGATCGACCGCCCAAATGACGCACCCGCGGCTGACGCCGCCGCTAACGTTCGCGGCCGCGTACGCTCTGCAGCTGCAGTTAGCCAGGCACGCCTGCCTGCACTCGTCCAGCGTCCTGTCAAGGTGCGCAGTCGCGTCAGTCACCTCCGGCAGCTTCATGTTGTTCACCGGCCAGAACCCGTCGCCGTCCCCGCAGCTCAGGTTGGTCCGCCTGACGCAGCCACCGGACCCGTCCCTGGAACTCCACTGCTGTGGCGACCGGGGATCGAACCCCGGCAGGCAGCTACACCCTGGCAACTGGCCGGTCTCGCAGCGCCCGAAGCCGAAGGGCCCGCACTTGGCGTAGCTGTCGCACGGGTCCGTCGGGTGGTACCAGAAGCTGTTCCAGGAGCCGTCGTCGCCGCGCCACACGGACCTCTGCAGCTGCCCCGCCGCGCCGTCCACGACGAACCGCGCCAGCAGCGACGACGAGGCGCTGATGTAGTAGGCGCAGTACGTTTCGTTGGGGTTCGACACGACCGCGAACGTGTAGTCCCAGTTCTTGAGATCTTCCGGCACGCCGGTGAGCACCACGCCGTTCCATGGCCCGCTCGCGTAGATCTTCGCCGCGCCCCGGAAGAGGAAGAACTCGGGCAGCCCGCCGGGGACCAGCTTGAACGTGTAGGGCCCCGGCGAGGGTCGCTCGGGCTGCTCCACGACGTGATGTTTCTGGCGATGCCGCTCCTGTGGTCCACCCGGAGCTTCATGCCTGGGAGCTGCGTGTCCGTCGGGTAGTCGAAGCTCTGCCACGCCACGCTCTCAGCCGATCCGCTTCTGTCGTGGCTGACCACGAGGTTGCCGCTGTCGAGAAGCCGAGCGGTGGCGTGGGTTGTTATGTCGACTCTGGTGGGCGCGGCAGAGGACCAGACGGTGGTGTTCTGGCTGTCGACGATCACGAGGCGGCCATCGGGGGAGAGCTTGAGGACACCGGGTGATCTCAAGACCGGGTTCTGGCGGTTGGCGACCCACACGACGGTCTGTACTGGGATGCCCGCGTACCAAATGCCGATGTAGGTTCTGCCGCCGGAGCTGCCGGTCGGGCTGAAGAAGCCGAGCCTGAAGACGCCATGGGCCGAGACGAGCGTCTGGTTGCCGGTGATGGACGCCGTCAGGTCGATGGTGTCGGTAGCGATCGAGATGGAGAGGAAGGTGGTCGCGACCAGGGTTTTGAATTTCGGCCGGAAAAAATGAATTTCGGCCGAATTTCGGCCATTTCGTTTGGGCCCGGTATTTATATAAGTCGGTCAAATAATTTCGGCCTTTTTTGAATCTTCAGCCCGCCCATGGTCTAGAATAGTCCAGAGATAACCCTCCATGGTATAAAAACAGGAACGGAGCCTTCCTAACCCTAACTTTCACTTTTCCCCATCACCACTCCCCTGTGCGGCGGCTGCAGGCAACCCAAGCGAGGGAGGCGGGGCAGCGCCGCCTCCGCCCATCTCCGTCCATCTCCTCCAGTATTCCAACACTCCCCATCACCCTTCTCCCTCTCCCCCTCCCCATCCACGTCCATGGAGCGTGAAAACGTCCTCAACAGCGGACATGGAGGCAGCAGGCAACCCAAGCGAGGGATGGCGGCAGCAACATGGAGCGCGGCCACCAGCGGCAGGAAGGTTAGCCTGACCGTACCGTGTATGCTTATGTAGAACTCGTGCTAGCCTAGATTAGATTCTGTAGCTTGATTATGGTGCTAGGATCTGCTCTGTCCGCATATCTATTGTGTCAAATGTTCTAGCTATTTTAGCCAGTCGTACTTTTCCCGCCAGTACATGAGCATACGTTGCATCCAGTATTGATCAATTATGCGCCTCCGGCCGTCCGGTCTAATTAGATGATGTAGATTTTTATGTGATTTATTTTGTTCCTTGAATGCTGAAAGGTAAAACAACTAGTTACATTAGCTTGTTTCTTAGCTGCTGCAACATCACAATATACAAATGTTTGTCTGTTTTGTTGGTTTTCTGCCCACAAAACTACAATGGTTTTGAACTTTAATAGAACTTTATCTGATGCATATGGAATTTGTTTTCATTGAAGATACGGGCCGAAGAAGACCAGGACCCGGTGAGAGAGAATGCTAAAGAGAAGGAGGTTGATCCAAGTGCTATGATGCTGGATACTACCATGTTTGATGAAACAAATCCAATGATGGAGTGGTTAAATGAGGATGAGGAGCATGAAATCTTGGATGGAGCTGTGGCTGCTACCGCCGTGTTTGAGAGGATTCGATCCCTTAATTCAAGCAAGAAAGCCTCTCATCTTGGAAGGAAGGACAATAGCAGGAAAAGAAAGAGGGCAGTGGAAGAAGAGGATGAGTACAATGACATTGATGATGATGAAGAAGAGGATGAGTACGATGACATTGATATTGATGGCCAAGATGATAGTGCAAGTGAATCTGATGGAGGAGAACCAAGTCAAGTTGGAGAAGATGGAGCAAACCAAGTCGAAAACGAGCTTCATGTAACTAGTGAAGGTACTTCGGTGAACCGGAGATCTTTACGGGTTAGGCAAGCCAAGAAGGTCAAGGATGTCAAGAGCCTTTACCCTGAAAAATAGGTAAACTTCTTATGCTGTTCTCATCTTTAAGTTGCCATTTTATAGCCCAAGGAAATTGATTATAATTTACATCATTCTGTGTTCTCTTGAACCAATATAAATTGCTTGTCCATTATATTCTGTGATTAGTCTCTTGTACTATATATCTACTTTGTCCAACATGCTTCTGGTATTACATTACATTTCCTGATCTTTGGTCCATTATATTCTGTGATTAGTCTCTTGTACTATATATCTACTTTGTCCAACATGCTTCTGGTATTACATTACATTTCCTGATCTTTGGTATTCTAAATTGTAAGGTAGAAGAACAAGGAAGCCTGGGAGCAAACAGTCCTTGTTTCAGGCACAATTGAAGGATGAAGGAACATGAAGTCGTGAATGAATTTACTGTTTGCATTTTGGGGCCGTGTTGCTTGAACTTTCAATGACTCGGTTGTAATGGTTATGGCCTGTGTTTTAAACTGTTAAGTAGTTTATTTATCTGGACGATTGTTGTGGAGTGTGGACTATTACGTTGTGATGATTAATTTGGACTCTTGTTGGACTACGATGCTGTGATGGTTAATCTGTGCTGTCGTTTTGTTATTTCCTGATCTGTCGTTTTGTTATTTCCTGATCTGGATGGATTATCTAATCTGCACTAGTATTAATCTATTGTCCACGTACATGTATATTTTGCTATAGTTTTTGCTGTCCATTTTTGTTCTGTTTGATTTCAATTTTTTTGGCAAATTTCGGTCATTTTTCGTTCATTTTTCGGTCATTTTTCGTTCCAAATTTCAAATTTTGGTTTAGCAATTTCGTCCGAGATTTTCCGAAATTTTTCCGAAAAACCGAATTTCGGCTATTTCGCCCAGGCCCGGTAAAAAATGCAAACCGAAAGCCGAAACCCTGGTCGCGACAAGGAGGAGGAGAGAGCGCGTATAAGACCTCATCCTCTCTCCTCTGATGATCTCGCTGGAACTCGAACAGGACATGGCTGTGTCCGCAAAAGCAGGCTTGAGTGGGAGTACTACTAAACTACGAACTCGTAATCATCAAATCAGCGTGACAGCTTAACAGCAGTGGAAATGTCACTACCACCGCAAAAAGGAAGTAATGCCACTCCATGTTTATTAGCAGAAAATGAGCAGGTCAATGTCTCGGCGCTCCAGAATTTCCGGCATGGCCGGGTGCAGCCATTTTTGTCCACACCGGTGACACTATAGCAACGTGTGATGTGCATGTGGAAGCATGGTACTATAGTACCGCGCGTGTATGTATGCTATGGGGTGTCCGGGCGAGATGGCGCCTGTTGGGGGCGCCTCTCCCCACTCGCCGCCCCCAAATGCACGCCCATAGCATTTTCATATTATTTTTTTTGCAATTTCAAATTGTGCAAATGGAAATAACATAAACTCATAGTTTAGGCCACACAAATTCAAAGTCTTGAGCACACAAATTCATAGTCTAGGCCATCACAAAAAAGAGGCGCACATGGCGCACGGAAGGCAAATCAGGCGGTGTCGATGTTGGTGGTGCCGAGGAAGCCCACGCCGGGGGAGGCGCCGAGGAAATCGTCGCCGAGGGAGTCGTCGCCATTGGTCTCGCCATTGTTCTCGCCAAGGGTGTCGCCGTGGGCGCCAAGGATGCCGTGGCCATTGGCGTCGAGGATGCCGTGCCCGAGGGCGGTTCAAGCCCCATTTCTTGGAAGATCGCCGCACGCAGCAAGTCACACGCTGCCCTTGCATGTGGATACAGGGTCGAGACGTCGGCGGTGAGAATCGTGAAATCCTCCCTCCTTTTCTTCACGGCGACCTTGGACTTCTCGAGCTCCAACTTCTTGTCGGTCTTCTCCATCAACGTCGCCACCTTGCATCATTGGCGGCACGCCTCTCGTTGTATTGCTTAGAGACGTCGCCGATGACCTTGTCAATGGATGAGTGCACCCTCTTCGAGGTGGCCGCCACCGCAACAGCCGCTTTGGCTTTTGGTTCCCCACCGGCCGTCCCGCCGAGGCATCAACATCAGCAGCGTCGCCCGAGCCGCCCTTATTCAGTGCACGGTGAAGCTTCTTCCATTTTTCACAATTTTGGAGCATCCGGAAGCAATGCATCAAACCAAACTCCTTGTCGTTGTTGAGCTCCCGGTACCACGCGAGCGCGTCGATGAACTAGCAAAAAGATGTGCATCAATCCCTAGCCGGCAATCAAAAGTGAACAAAGTTTACTTGTTTGACACAAACTTACTTGATCCTTGCATGATTTGCCACTCTCGGGCCGAGCAAGGATGTTCTCCAAAGAAGGAAAAGTTGCATCTGATGTGAACTGAGAAAAATAGAACTGGGAATTCGTTGCCCGGAAGAAACTGACATGTGTGTTCCTCTGCTTTCTCTCTGTTCTTTATGTGCATTTCATTGAACAGGCACAGTGCGTGCGTGTGTGCACCGTGTTACAGACATTTCTATCTGTTATCTAGTGCAAACAAATGTAGATGCATCGTCCAAAGCTTGTTTAACCTTTACAAAGTTCAAAGTTGTTCATATTTATCTCGGAGTTTGCCGCATTGACGCCTCTAGTCTTAACGATAAATGAAATCTTACACTAGCAAATTGCCGCATTGTTCATAGAGATATATCGTTCATAGCTTGGTTAATCTTTACAAAAAATGTTCATAGAGATGTCAGAGTTTGCCGCATTGACGCCACCACTCTTAACGATAAATTAAATCTTACACTAGCAAATTGCCGCATCGTTCATAGAGACGCATCGTCCATAGCTTGGCTAACCTTTACAAAGTTGTTCATAGTGATATCAGAGTTTACCGCATTGGCGCCACCACTCTTAACGATAAATGAAATCTTACACTAGCAATAGCAAATTGCTGCATTGTTCATAGAGACACGTCGTTGATAGCTTGTTTATCTAATACACACAAAATGTAGAATTTGTTTGTAAACTTCATATAAACATGAATTCTTACATACATCTTAACTATAAATAACAAATTCTCAACGCAAGTGACTAAACATTAGAAAATTATTAATATTAAGTACCTATATTTTCTACCACCGTCAAGATTGACGCCACCACTCCTAGTATCATGCTCTCTGGAATGGCTGTCCAAAGCAAGTGATGTGACCAAACTAGAACATTCTTACTGGTGTGATATTTCGGTCAGAGCAGCCGGGGAGTAGTCAGCGTGTGTTCTTGTTGTAACTTGTAACGGTCTCAACTCAATCAACTGGGCAATTTGCTTCTCCTTATTTAATCCATGGGGCAAATCTTTTGCCTCTGTTTAAAATGAAAACTTATATGAGCTCAACAACTGAAGATGGCTTCAAGATTTGTCTTGCCATTTCTTATACCACGTCAGCAGCTAATAGTGCTTAGAGGCACAGGGAATAACATAATATATGTGGGCATGTGCGTATATGGACCTATCGAACCAATAATGCATTACGTAGTTATCATAAACTTTGTGACAATGTGAACGTAGTTCGCATCAGAGTACATCACTACAGCTCATCTTTCGTTGTTCAGTGTGCAAACTGTGCTGAATTTTCCAGATAAATGAGGGTGCAAATTTAGGATATGCAATTTAGATTGCAACGCTTAACATGTGGCGCTCATTTACTTCACCGTACATGTGTGTGTCAGTGTGTGTGTGACAGGCCGGGAGAGATGAAGCTTTACATGCCAAACTGATGCTCTGCTCTGCTCCGTGTATGATTTTTTGTATTTTATAGTCATAGTATAGTTTATATTTGCTTACGGTAATAGCATAACCAATGTTAGGTTTTGAAACTGAGCTTACTGTCTCGATCTCGTATGCATTCTTCCATATTTAATTTAAGGGCGAGGGTAGCTGACCGTCACCCGTGCCCCCGGTAGAATTTCTGACCAGCACTATAGCACCCACGTCTATCGGAACGAGCCAGAAAGGGAAGAAGAGAAGAGAGAGGTTGGCGGTGGTACACTCCAAATCAGCTCCACCCCGCGGCCCATGGTGCTCCGACGGCCGCCTCACCGCCCAGCCTTCTCAAATCACGGTCTCCATTGGTCTGCCGCCGTCCCGGATATCCCCTCTAAGCCCCCACCACCCCCTCCCCCCGGCCCATACCCAGAAGGTCTACGTCGCCGGCCCGCACCCTCACCGATAAGTCCATTGCCCGCCTCCCGGCTCTCTCTATCCTCGACGGTCACTGCAGCTCCCTGGCAGTCGCATCGGCGTCGCCACCGCTGCCTCGGGTGGTGGATGGTGGTGGGTGGTGAACGGGCTGTGGTGTGAGGAGTACTGTGCGATGCGGAGGAGAAAGAAGAGAAGAAACGGGACGAGATAAGGAGATGGTGTGGTTGTGGGCCCACGACGGACGCACGTCGCGCAGTGACCTTGCCCACGATCACCCGGTAGATCCTTCGTTAATTTAACCTCTTCTTCACCCTGACATCATGGGCCACTTGTCAAATGACTTGGACAACCACGCCACACAATTGAAAAACAGTTATTTGGTTTGTGTTCAATCTTTATTTGTCCAAATATTAAACCGAGTGATATATACTTCCTTCGTTTCTTTTAGATATTTCAATGTGGACTACAACGGAGTGAAAATGAGCGAACATACACTAAAACATGTCTAGATACATGCGAATCTGAACAAAGTCAACAAAGTTAAAACATTTATATTTAGGAACGGAGAGAGAATTCCAGAGTTGCCTATCTACAAGATTCATGAGAATTCTTGTAATGATTGTCCAATATTTTGTGGCATACTATTTGAGCCGGCCACCACATGCACCTGACAAGTGAGCCAAATGTGTTTCGATAGTAGGTAACATAAAACAACCTATCTATCGAGTAGAGATTTCAGGCTCCGGGATCACTCTAGTTAAAAAAATATAAAAAATCATATTTATAAGTTTCAAAAAATTCTGGAAAAAATCTGGGTGTTATCAATGATATGTCCCACAAACGTGTAAAATCTCGGCTTCAAATATTTTATATTCTATTATACAAAAATGACAAATATGTGGATCTAAATGTGTACATACTTCCAAATCTCCAAAATATACAAGATCTGTTATTTTCATGTAGCCCAGAATATAAAGCATTTCAAATCAAAAATTTGCACGTCTGTGGGATACATCATTAGCAACATGCATGAATTTCTTCAGATTTTTTTCAAACTTAAAAATATGAGTTTTGAATTTTTTTTTAACCAGAGGGACTGCTCCACAACTTGACAAGGCAAGTTGTGCATATCACATGAAACTTGATGACGAGGGTCTGGCTAACAATTCCGCGAACGAGGCTTCTTCTTTGCAAATGGACGTTTCCTAAACCAAAAAAATATTCGTTAACATCTGGGTTCACGTAGACGTTTAGAAGCATTAAATGTCTTGACATTTTTCTTAGCAAATGCAGCAACACACTGCACACGGTGATCTTATTAATCGGAAAAATGGGCGCAACACTAAAATTTGCAAAACAATATCACCAAAGCACAAGAAATTAAAACCGTATTGTCTTAAAAATTGATAATCTTGGCGAAGTAAGCTAAATGCGTATGACGATTAAAATTCAATGCCACTGACAAAGAACTGGCTGTATACTCAACGACAATATTCTTCTGAACATCTAAACCTCATATAGCTGTGGGCTTCATACCTGCCTGCCTCTCCTGCCAATAAAATGGATGGATACACAATAGGAAAAGTACCTCTTACTCATGCCACACTAAAATGAAAAACAATGAGAATCACATGTAGGAAAAGTGAAATGATATATCCATACCCATCAAGTCAACAGTGTGAAATTTTGACTGTAATTGTATATACATCTCCAATGGGGAGAAGAAGAATGTTATTTGTAAGAGCATATGGGTACAGCAATACTATAATTTGCGCCTATTTGCTTGTCATGTTTAAGAATCAACGTTGAAGTGCTGATCAAGTGTTGCATGACCTGAAACTCCCATCAACCTAGCAAGGATAACAAACCAAGATTATCTACAGTATATGGTAGTTTTGTAGGTATCTGACACTATTGGTTTCGCTAGTTTTGGTCTTTCTGTGCCCCGCACTGGTAGAGCTTATGGCAATCTGCTTGTCTGCAACTAGCACAAGTGAAGAGCTGGATCACAGAAAGTCCAGGCACCAGGGGAGCGTTCCTGTCCTAGACATCTTCCTCAAGGCTCTCTCAACACCAGCTATCTTATTGGCAGTGGCTGCCTGCTCCTTGACTTTCTTCCTATCAGCTTTCCTCTGTGCTTCTTTTATCGCCTTTTGCATCTTCTCTACTGCTTCAGCTCTCTTCTTTTCCAACTTCATCTGTTTTCAGTTGAGCCACAAACAGAATGAGAAACTATGGGTCCAGTGCTATCAGTGGAAATATTCAATGCAGTGAACACTTAAGTTGTATTTCTTGGGGAGGACAAATGCAGTTACCAAGCAAAGCATACCTCCGTGTTTGTCATTTCAGCCCTGGCCTGTGCAACCTTCTTCACCTGCCACCCATCGATTTTGGTTTCTTTACTTTTCAACCTAGATTACATAAGTAACATAAGTGCTCGGAAGAAACATATCCAAATTTTTGAGCTCATCAACACTAGACATAATGATATTCTGCAGGTCAGTTCGTTAAGAAGTTCAGAACTTCAACAAATCAGTCACTCCTCACAAACAGTCATATCTGTACCAATTATGGATAAAGCACTTTTGCTCAATTCCAATGTACGTTGAAGTGTAAAGAAACATGTTTCTTTTCAACAACACATTATGCTACATGTGATCATCCCCCAAGCCATCTGATTCCACGTCATTATTGGCTAATACAACTATTCTTGTTATATGACAATCCATGATTCTGAGCAAACCCAGCATAAATTGCTAAAACATAAATGCAATGTTAAGAGGTAATCGTATAAGATGAGATGATATGGATTACTTGTCTATGAGCTTTGAAATCTGTTCATCCTTCCAGGCAACCAACTTGGCACGGACGACATTTTCCTTTGATTTTACCGCAGAGCCCTGAAACCGTCTCTCCATCCTTTGCACTGCAACTGGACAATTCTCGCCGTCTGAATGGTCAAAAGCATGACCACCCTGATTGTTTCCCTCATAGGCACCATCGGCATCAAAGTTCCAATCACGAGCTGCAACATACATAATTGTACCAATTCATGTTTTGCTGAAGAACTAACAGGTCTCAAGAGATTTAGGACAATACCTGAGGATATACGAGACGACACAGTATCTGCCTGCCAGTCCTTTTGGTCCATTGCCTCGTCGTCCTCTTCACTTACTTTAGGCAATCTCCATTCATTGACAGCATCAATTGCTCCCATGCGCCGCCTATGGTAATTACGCGAGGAGCGAGCTCGGCGCATCAATCTAGCTGGTGTGGCCTTGTGGATGAATCTTGGAGGCCCTCGATTGGAACCGTCAGCTACATAATTGAAGTAAACTAACTGACAATGAAATGCAAGAAAAATGTTTGGTTGATCTATGAACAGGGAGGCAGGCAAAAATGGCACCTCTCCGATCCAGCAGAGAAGGGTGCCTGGGTGTCTGTAGTCTGATGTTTCGTGGTGTAGCAAAGTTCATGAAATCTCCTCTGGTTGGTAACCTCCCTTGCTCTTCTTCCTGAGGTAGTTTGGCTTATTAACAACTCCAAATTACTTCTGATCCGTGAAAGATAAAATGGATACAAAGTAAAACTAGGCTGGTACAAAACTGGCAGCAAGATGCAACAATTGGATGGAACCCGACAGCAAATCATTGTAGCCTGGTTGGCTGATATAATGGTTAAAAAGAAATGCAACAGTGATATGATCGAGATAAGATCACTCCAGTGTTCGTCCATTTCAAGATCCAGGAAGAAGAACCCTAGCAACAAACCCAAAATCCCAAATGCGTAGCCTTTGCTACTCGGCAGTTAATTATTCTTGAATTTCCAATCAATTCCTGGATCATTTATCAATCAAGAATCCAATTAAACCCTAACACAATACTCCGAAACTGAGGGATTCGTTCCTACGAGCAATACAAGAAACTGAACAGCTCCAGCCAAGAAACCACCGCTGCTACAAGAATTAACTTACGAATCGACGGAGCCAAGCACAACTCGTGAACCGCGTGCAAGATCAAGAACCAAGAACCCGGAATTACCTCCCTTTCTAGCAAGAACCTGCCAGGAACAACGCGAAAGAGGGCCGAGAACACGGGAACTGACCTCCAGTGACGTGACGAACGATCCGTCGCTATCGTCGCGGCGCTCCCCGCCGTCGCCGCCCTTGCTGCTGACGGGGCTACATATGGGGGAGGGAGAGGCTGGGCGGTGGTCGGTGAGCGACCCTGCGCTCCAGGCGGCGCAGCTGCCGTAAGAGGAAGCCGGGCGGCGGCCGTAGCGCGCGCCCATGGCGGCCATCGCGAGCAGCATCTGCGTGCTCCTCCCCGCGGACGGCTCGCGGTCGGGTCGGGGTCGGGCTCGGCGTCGGCGGCGTAGAAGGCGGCGGCGGCGCCCTCGGAGGCGTCGGAGCGGGCGGGGGAGGAGCCCGGCGAGACGCGGGAGGCGGCGGTGGGCTCGCCGACGCAGGGGAGCGGGAGCGGGAGGAGGTGGTCGACGCGGCGCATGGTGACGCTGCCGCAGGAGGAGACCCCTTCGGCGACGGCGGCCATCTTCTTGGCTTCTTGGTTTGCGCACCTCGCTTCGTCTTGCCCTCTCCTCTCCGTCTCTCCGACGGCGTGTCTGGCAGTTGCAGTTGCAAGGGGCGCGCGAGTTTAGGGGGAGAGAGAGACGGATGGGCTCACAGATGGATATGGGGTCTGAGCTGGGCCATCTGACGGGTGGTCCACAGTATTGTGATTTAGTTCACCGACAGCTGGGCGCCCCGTTGGGGAGCTCCTAGTCTCCCTTCCGCTCCGCCTTCCTCCGTCTCCGTCGCCTCCCCCGCCGCCACCACCGGCCAGACCCACCTGCTACCGCCCCCCGCGCTCGGCGTCGCTACCGCGTCGCCTCCATGCCCCACCCTACTCGAGCCGCCACCTCCGCCTCCCTCGGCCGGCCATCCCTCCAATTAAGGTTCTCCCTCACTTCCACATGCGCTCGTCGCCGGCTACGATGAGGTCCATTCCTCGTATGGCCCGCGACGTCGCGGTTAGCCGCGCCGTCCCTGTCGGTGACGAGGTCGGCCTCCCTCTCCGGCGCTCTTCTTTGTCTTGTCCTTCTTCGGCCGCACCCCCTCCCTCGCCTCCCCCCGTCTTCTTCGTCTCCGGTCGCTTCAGCCGCCGCTTGTAGTAACCCCATAAGCCACAAAGGGGTGTGTTGAGCGCATTGGCGCCCGCGGTACACGGCAACTAGGATTGGCCGCCCCATTGTGCTACAGAGCTGAGTACTCAAAACAAGTGCTTCCATCTCCTGTTCGTAGCATAGAAAGATCAGCTGCTCAGCGAATTTCTTCTTAAAAAAACTGCTCAGTGAATACAAGAGAAAAATCTAGTAGTAACAAATCCGTGAGTGCAGATTTTTGGCTCCCGAGCTCCAGTGCTCCCTCCGTTTTTTTTTAATCTAAAATCATATTTGTAATTTTCAAATTCTAAAAATAATACGGGCGTGTCCGATAGTATATCCTATGAACATGCAAAATATTAACTCAACAACTTTGTATTCTGAGCTACACACAAATAACAAAAGTGTGGATCTTAGTATGTATATTTTCAAATCTCCAAGTTTTCTCAGATTTTATTATTTTTGTGTAGCTCGGAGTACAAAGTATTTGAATTTGATATTTTACACGCTCGTGAGATATACTATTAGCTACACCCGGATTTGTTTTCAGATTTTTCTGAAACTCACAAATATGATTTTCAGATTTTTTAAACCGGAGGGAGCACTAGAGCTCGAGAGCCAAAATCATTTTCCACAAATCCGTATGATAAATTAAGCATCATCAACATTCAGGCACAACGGATCCATTGACAAACCGAATAAATTCACAAACCACGAAGAGCACATTGCGACGTGAGAGTTGGCACCAACGTATTTCTGTATTGAAAAGTGTACGGGCAACAAAAAAGATTCAGCAGTGAAGTCATGGGACATAAACATGAACTTCCTGTTGCTTATATGCCTGATTCATCATCAGGAACTAACAAGTTCTACCATAACTTAAAGGAACATTTCGTGGCATACATAAATATTGGTTAGGATCCTCATGGGGTACTGTCAGGTTGTTACAGCTCAGCCACAAGCACGAATCTGGACGATTGGGTACCTCGACTGTGCTTCAGCGTGCCAGACTATGCCCCGAACATAAGAATTTTGCAGGAGAATGCAAAATTCTGTCTGGAGGAGTGATCCAACTAAGCCGCGACACCCGCTGGATAGTTGAACATCTTCCCTTTGACTGATGGCCTGGTAAAATCTGCTGCAAGAAAAGCTCAATCCTTACGGCCAGAGAACAGATGAAGTGCATCGCAGGGAATGGAGCACCAAGATGATCAGACTTCATACCCTTTTGAAAAATACTCTGCCCTTCTTTCCCATTCCAGTGCCCAAAAGGCTTTCAGCGAGGAGAGATTTGTTGTCAGGCCTCCACTTCAGCTCTTTGAGATTAGAGAAGAGCTCTGAGAGTGCAGGGGTAATCTCCTCATCCTTTATTTTATTGCACGCCATAACTTCTAGACTCTGCAAATCATTCCATGAGGTGACCACTGATTCTACTCCTCTAGTTGTTAATAGTGAGCAGCCTTCTAAGGAGAGGAATTTTATTCTCCTGAAAAAGAAAGACAGTAGATGAATGTTAGTCAAGCCCTATAGTATATCCAATACATAAGTATTAGTTTCCACAAATATAGGCGGTGGACCAAAATGTTATCATATCAATTCTTATTGTATAGTACCTAAGCATTTCACAAGCCATGGCATATGCTAGCTAAAGTATTTAAACATGTGGCATCCACCTTCAGCTAAGGCACACATTTCTCGAAAAGAAAATATCAAAAATACCCAGATAATTTTTTTAAAAGGTTTTGTACTACTACTTCCAGTAAAGGTATAACATGGCTTAAGCTTCCAGGTAGTTTGAAGTTCAAGGTTTCTACTCTAGGATTCCAGCTGAAAAAAGGCTCAATATGCAGCATGAAAGCAGCCAAACAGTGAAGTAGGCAACAGCTGGTGGGGCAAACGAGCTTAACATAATTCACCATGATTTCAAACACGGCCTAAATGTGTGCTTGGTTAGTGGTTACTAGCCGTTTATTTGAGCACACTAATTCACTAGCTTGGTATTGTATTGAGAAAATCAATCAAGGTACATCAATAATCTGGAGTGCAGCAATGAATGGCATAAATGCAATACCCATGAAACAAGGTGAGTACTGAGTACTACACATCTAACTAGGATAGTAGGATGTTTCTCAGTAAGGAGCAAAAATATTGCATTCCACGAGATGCGGAAATACATTCCATCTCAGAGAGAAATAGCAACATGTCACTTTTTGAAAGCATTTAGTCAAATGCTTTCAATGGCTAATTAAATTCAAACAAGAAATAGGTGTCAAGTAGCAGAAGATATACAGGAACGCTGCATTTCTCACCCCTTTTAACACGCTATGAGATTGGAAAATCAACAGTTAGTGCTTTGGAACATGGTTCGGCAGGTGATTGAATACGCAAAAGATCTGAAGTTCGGTACTGTGAAAGATTAGTATCTGCGGTTTCCTTCCTCCAACAAAGTCATTTCTATAACATTAGACATTAGTTAATAGAATTATTGGAGCCTGGTTTGTGCTGGAATAATAGAAGCAACCTCTATCCTAATCAAATACATTTATGCAGACATGTATGTCAAGTTTTACGATTTACAGGTTATCATTACCTAATGTAAGAAACTATTTATCAAACGCTCGTTGAGTGGCGGCCTGGCTGGGTAATCCAAAGGTCATTAATGGGAAGCTACATTTTTAGGTTATGCCTGCTTTTACTCTACACAAATGGCACCGGGGTGAAGAATGGTTACAGGCTTTAATCACAAGAAGAGAAATCAAGTATACTAAGAAATGGTTTTACTTAAGCACACACCTTCAAATCGGTACAAACAAAATACATCCTGATAACACATCAACCATGAATACACTAGCGACATCTATTGAAGTGCTAGTTTTTTTCCTTTGCACATTGAAAGCACTCACAGAATACAGACCAAAGGAATAAGTAAAGTATATCATCGGTAACAAGATAACATACAACATAAGCCATCAGTAAACATAAAAATTAACTACCATAGTTTATCTTAGCATGGTTGTTAAAACACATTCAAACAAGCAGAACTGCACTCAATCCTGAAGATAGTTCTTAATTATTCCAATCACCACAGAAGCAACGGTCACTCCAATCATGCACGGGGTCCATGTATTGCAAAATTTCATCCCCTGACACTTGACCAATGGCAGAGCATCCAAACGTTAGCTACCTATAAGACTCATTTTATTGACAGCATGTCATTATCATAGAAGAAATAAAAAGCATGATGAATAATTAAACAGTAGAAAGCACAAACTGTCCCCATTAGGCAATCATGGTAATCTATGAAGAAACTAGTACTAACACATCTGAAGAGTCAGATTTTCGGTCAATACCTGCATAGGCCAGCCAACGCAAACATGTCATCTTCAAGGCCCCAACAATCCTGGACCAGCAACTCGCGAGCACCCTCACAGACCAAAAACAGAGCATGGAGGGCGTGGCGGTCACGTAGCTGGCAATGATGCAACTGCAGGCTCTCGAGCGTAAGGCAGGCACCGAGATGTTCAGCAGGCCCAGGATCATCATCAATCCTGCCGCAACCCTGCAGACGCAGGGTCTTGAGGTTGCCACAGAAAGCTAGAGCAGCAAGCCACCCGGCATCCATCCGGTGGTCAGCGATGGTGAGCTCCTCCAGCATCACGCAGCACCGTCCCACAGCCGCAATGCCATCGTAGCTGCCCTCGCAACCCACAAGCTCCAGCTTGACCAACCGTTTGCAGCCATGGGCGAGGATGGTGAGGCCGATGTCGGTGACCCCGCCATCTTCGCTGGTGCCATACAGAGGGGACGACGCGGCAACGATGCGGAGGATCTGGAGGTGCGCGAAGGCAGAGACCGGGCGGAGAGCGAGGTCGGTACATCTGTGGAGCTCAAGCTCTTGCAACGTCGCGCAGCCGCCGGCGATATCCATCAGGCCACTGGACTCGGACGCGGCCGTGACCGATAGACGGCGGAGGTTGGGGAACCGAGCAGCAACGACCGCGAGGCCCCTGTCGAGCACATCGTC
This sequence comes from Poa pratensis, assembly GCA_947311845.1. Lineage (NCBI taxonomy): Eukaryota > Viridiplantae > Streptophyta > Magnoliopsida > Poales > Poaceae > Poa > Poa pratensis. Next base: position 76,447,865 of record CAMZMU010000034.1, on the reverse strand, counting down.
GGCGAGGAAGCGGCAGGCGCCGAGCGGCGGGTCCGCGCCGGGGTCTAGGGTTAGCGACACCGCTCCGCAGGTGAGGACAGGGGAGGCCCGGACGGGCGCCGCTGCCGGGGCGGCGATGGACGCTGGGAACAGGTCGAGGACCGCCAGGTCGGGGAAGCGGTGCGGGAGGCGGTGCGTGACGAAGGCCCAGTCCCGCACGGCGAGGCGGCGGCGGAGGCGGCCGGAGAGGCGCGTCCAGCGCTTGCAGACGAGCGACGCGGCGCCCGTGAGGTGCGGCTCCGGGAGGCAGGCAAGGACCCGGAGGAGGAGCTCGTCCGAGAAGGCTAGGGTTTGGTCCGGCGGCGGCGGCATCGCGGCGGCGGCGCGCGCGTGCGGCGGCTTCCCTGGAGGCAGCCACGAGTCGGGCGAGCCCTTGAGCGCGTCGCGGTGCAGGCCGGCGGCGCTGAGGAGGTGGCGGTCGGGCTCAGGCATTCGGCGCTACGTATTGTTCCCTCCCTACAGCGCAACGCCGCGCCGCCGCATGGCCCAGCTCCCCAGCCCGCGACCGACGGAGCTGCAGCGCGTCGCCCGGCGCTGCTCCGGCTTGCGTCGGAAACCGGCGATTCGGGTGGGCGGCGTGGGGATCTGGGGTTTGGGAAAAATTGCGGCAGAGGGTTTTTGTGTGGGATTTGGAAATTTGTGTTGGCGCTTGAGGAGGAGGAGCGGGGCGCGGGATAAGACTGTAGATTCCGGTCTCTGGTCACGTGTGAGCAGCGTGTGGTGGTGGGGAAAAGTTTTTGAAATGCTTTCCTTGTCTCCGTCTGCAAGATCGTCAAGTTCTTGTTGTTTCTTCTAGTCGATGTTCTTCATTTCTTGTTTGTTCCGTTGCCGAGCCAGTCGATGTGTGATTATTCTTCCGGTTTTGCTAATTCTCTATCGATTGAGAATTAGCTTAGTTCTCAATCGCATGACGTCATCAGTTGCAAGTGGACTTGTAACTGATTCAGACAATTTGATTTGCTTCGTGATTCGTGCATCAGTTGCAAGTCAACATGCAATTGGGATTTGATGACGTCATGTGAATGAGAACTAAGTTAATTCTCATTCGCCTGAGTTGCAAGCAAGTGGACTTGCAACTGCTCTGGATCGTTTGATTTGCTTCATGATTCGTGCTAATCATGAGTTGCAATTTGACTTATAACTAAAATTGATGACGTCATGTGAATAAGAATTAAGATAATTCTCATTCGATTGAGCGCTAGAGAAACCCTTATTCTTCAAGGAACAACCGGCTTCAGTCCTCGAGTTGTCGCGGTACAGCCAGGCCGTGATGGATGTACATGTACTCGATGTACTGTACTGAGAGTTTAGGTGATGCTTTTATTTTGCTTTTCCTGAACTTTAAAGTGATCCGGTAGTTCCTTAACTCTCTCTTAAAGGCTAATTAACTGCTTTGGAAATGAAGTTTCGAGCTGAAATTTTTCCATCGAGGTTTGCTTCAGGGTTGGTTTTTCCGCTGATATTTCGGTTATGGAAACATGATTTGCTTTTTTTAAGGGAACATACGAACACTTTATTAGAGCATCGTCACCAGCGGTTCGGGATAATGTGTCTGCACTCACGAAATGTTGTCCGATAGCATTGCGGCAGCCCCATAATATTTGTTTTAGAAAAAATAAACACTCAAATTTGAACAAAAGCTCGATTTTCATTCAAAATTAAGAATATTTACAACGAAATATATAGTAAACTTAAACTAATTTTTTTAACTACACCTAATCTAGGTCCAGGTAAACGACGGTAGAGGGCTCGCTGGGCTAGCCTCGTCGTCATTGTCCGCTGGTTTTCGCGTGTCGACCTCGCGCTGCTCCTTCCCGCGCCGCCTGATGGTGTGTTTACTCCATTTCCCGGCGAGCGGCGTTCGATGTCTCTCTCTGGGCTTGCAACGCCATGGCGGCTCGCTGCTCCCTGTACATGAACCGGCGGGTTGCCTCCTCTTTCGCCATAGTGGCGACGGAGATCTCTGTCACAGTCCTCGGTCAGGGACCCATAATGTAAGTCTAAGAATATGGACACGATTTCTGTCATTTCCGTTCATCCTACAAATCTTTCCTAGTCTAAAGTGTAGCCTTACAAGCTTATAGAGTTGAAGTAACATGTTGTGAATCATATATTACCATCATAAAGTATAGTAATAAAGTATAAAACTAGACCATATATTCAGGCAAACTCCAACGAGCTGACCCATTTGATCCGTCCATTTCTGTCCGAGCAGGCAAAAACTCAAAACCCTAAAATCCTAAACCTATACTGTCATTCGTATATTACCATCATAAAAATATAGTAATCAAATCCTTAATTAGGAGAGGAGCTCACAAGCTTTATTTTAGACATCTCATTTGTTTAATCTTATTGCCATGTTCCTCGCCTGATTTGCTTTTGTACCTTCATGCTGGATGATGTTGTCAACTCAATCTTAGTTACATGGTACCTGTTTATCCTAGTTTGTTCTGAGCAAGTGCAATTGATGTCTGCTGATGATACCATGTAAGATATACAAGTGAATCTTATATACATATACCAATTTTGTTCAGTACTTCGGATCTAGAGCAACATGGTTATAAGATCTAACACAACTTCTACGAGTTTATTAAAGCAATTGGTCTCCAATCGTCAGGAGACGCTATAAATATCCGGATGGCATTCATATGGACAGACAAGTTCTCAAGGGTGAACGTCAACTTGTGTAATCCAGACAGGGATATTCGGTGAAGGTTCAGGTGAAGATGTTTACTTGTGCCACAAGAGCAAAATCAAGTTCATGCGCCTGAATTGACCATCCATATATTAGCTTTGATTCACGACTAATACAAGTACCTAGGGGTGTAAACGGATAGGATAATTTCCGTACCGAATCCATCGCCGAATCCGTTTTAAAGAATCCATATCCGGTTCCGAAAAATCTGCCGGATAAGGATATCCGATTCCGAACTGAACACCCGGATACGGTATGTGAAATAGCATCCGAATATAGATTATCCGAATATTAATTAGGATTATCCGATGGTTATAATCCGAATAATCCGATTTTCTACCGAAATGTCTAAACTAATAGAGCACAATTTGTAGTTATTGAGTTGTGAAGTTCATTTATGGAGCACAATTTGTAGTTAGTTCTATTTGTCTAAACTAATAGAGTACAATTTTGTTAGATTATTACGTTGTTGAGCTATTGTTTTTGGTTATGTGGATTGATGATGTACATTGCGCATACCGATCCGACTAATTTTCTTTCCGCCCCGAATCCGCTCCGTTTCCGTTCTGAATCCGTGATTATATCTATCCGCCCCCGAATCCGCAACCGTTCATTATCCGATCCGATCCGAATCCGAGAAAAAAATATGGTGAAGGATATGGTAGAGGCAAAATCCGATCCGATCCGATCCGTTTACACCCCTACAAGTACCTATACGCTAAAAATCAATACAAAGAATCTAGTAGCATTTTTAAAGAAAGACGCCAAAGGAGAAAAATTGTAACAAACATACGTGTTGCAGAATCAGGACACTCAAGCAATAGCTCAAATCGTTTGCTCTGATCTTCTAATGAACAAAACAAATAATCCAGTAGCAATTTTGAAGGAAGACGCTAAAAGAAAAAATTGGAACCATCATACATATTGCATAATCAAGACACTCAAGTGGTCAAATAAATTTGCTCTGATCTTCTATTGAACAAAACAAAGAATCCACTAGCATTCTTGAATGAAGACACCAAAGGAGAAAAAGTTGCAGCCATCATATACGTTTTGTAGAGCCATTACATTCAAGCAATAGCTCAAATAGTTTTCTCTTTTCTTCCAATGAACAAAACAATAAGACAGATAAAAATCATCAAGCCACAATTCCTGCAAAATAGTCTGAATCCTCAACAATAAAACTTCCATCATCACGCTAGCACACCGTGCCCTACTCGCTGAGATGATCAGGGTCGGTCGATAGGCCAAGAAATAGGGCGACCATCTCGAACCCGAGAGGACGAGGGCCTCAATACTGAATTATGGTTGCAATTCTTATACTATTATCTCTCATGTATAAAATTCTAATGACTATTTACAGACAGTAGAATGTTGAACTTAGTTTACATGAACCAATTACACTCAATAAACCAATATAATGTACCACATAATAACAAATCAATTATATTGGTGTTGACAAGTTTTTTTTGCTAATATGTCTTATGTATGTCATAACATGGCATAATAAATGTTTTGCTAAATATATTTCCAATGTTTAATTTCATGCGTAACTTCTTATTTGAAACTAACATGAGTGTGATGAGCATGTACAATAATTGAATTTTATGTCTGCCAAAGTACTAGAACCATATTACTTTATGGTTGTCATTGATTACTATATGCAATGCTATTTCAATAAAACATATAGATTTTTAACATATTATCATCTTATTACCAAACCCATTGTAACCTATAATACACATTTGATTATGAAAAATGGTCATGCCAACTGTTATACTTATACTTTAGATTTGTCTACATATTTTATTACATAACCATACACTACACTAGTCTATTAAGATATTTTTTAGGCCGTATACTTTGGAATCTCTACTAACATATTTAATAATATTAAAAATAGAGAAGAACATTCACACAACAATATATATTATATTATATAATTCATCAATTGTAACAATATCGAGGATGTCTATGTTTTTACTTTTTTTTGCCACAAAGAAAAAAAATGCGCAACTCAGATATATTTTCAATGATATACATTGAAACTTTATAACGAGAAACAATTAAGAAAAAATATTGTATGGTAAACAATGCTAAAAACAATATACAACACATATTTGTTAAAACCAGAATATGATTACAAAATTAAGAAAGTATAAAAAATTAGTATAACTATATTAATTTTAAAAACTCGGTGTGATTCCAATGCAATATATAGTTGGAACGGCCTCGGAGATGATCCGAGGGGAAGAGATGCCTTAGTCCTCCTAGTCCATCTGAGCAAGATGGGGAGGGGCATCAGAAGCGAGGGCTTGGGCGGCACGGCAAGGAAATCCAGGTGGAGCAGAAATGGAGGCAGCGGCTGAAGGAGGCCGAGGACGCTCTTGCCGTCGTCGTCGTTGGCAGCGGCGCCCTTGGGTGGTGCGGGTATGAAGTCGGCATCGTCGAGGCCGCCTCTGTCTTCTTTGTCGGCGCTGGCGTGGAGGGGGAAGGGCGACACGTCGAAGTGGTCGGAGTGGAAAGGAGAGCACTCTGAGCGCGGCAGGTCAAAGAGGTCCGAGAGAGCGCCCAGGCATCGCGGCGTCGGTGTCCGCAGTGCACCCAACGCTCTGAGGAGAGGCGATGATGCCTCAGCACGGAGCGGCGGATAGAACGAGTGACGAGACATGCGAACCTCCACGGGCGGTGACGGCTCCGGGGGACCGAAACCTGGGGGCGCCATGGGCGCAGCTGCGGCGTCTACGAAACTCAGGTCTCTTGCACATGCTGCAAGTCATTTCTCGCTCTCGCGTTGTGCTGGCTAGGAAGAGGAAGGAGGCGGTTAGGAAGAGGGTGGGGTGGGCGGCCGGTCGGCCATTATATACACACTCGGGACTAGAGATCGCGTTTCCACGGTGGCCCCACACGTCCTGACTGATTTTTTATTTGCATACGAAAACTTCAAAATGATTTATATGTCAAACCGCGAATCGTATTGACAATCTGTTTCTCTAGACGGCTTAATCTCGACGAGATTTTCAAAACCAGAACTAATATTATCATGTTTCAGACAACATTCTTTCTACCTTAAGATTGTTAGATAGATAAAATCCATTTTATTGACACTGAAGTTACCATGTGATAATTTATTCCGAATTTGGGTGGTAACTTAATGTCCTGTCAGATGCCTGACTTATTTTCATAGAGATGATTTGACTATTGAATGTCAGCTTTATAAGTCTCGTCAGTTTGAGAGAAGAGGTTATTTTACACTAGGATTAGCTTTATTTTCTACCACCGGAGCAATCTATTTATCCTTGGACTATTAAGTGGATTAACAACAGTTGGTACTTCATACTTATGTAGTCACAAATATCATCGACCAGGCAACACCATCAAACAACTACTGAATCCATAGGTTTAGAAAGAATAATAGACTTTGAACATCACGGTTCTTGTGGCTATAAGCGGGACAAGTTGATGGATAGAGTAGTGGATTTGAATGCAGAATGGAAGATAGATAAAAACATCACGCATGATCGCCAGAAAAGTGTCTGTTCCAACAGTCATTTATAATGAACAAAGGAATACCACTTACTGATCGGAACATGAAAAATTAATCACCTCATGAAGAATATATTATAGTACCACAAAAAATGTAAAGCAACAATAAGAGAGGGTTTGGTGCACTAGTGATCCCGGTTTTGATTTTTCTAATGGTACTTTTGAGTTCCAAAAAATTCAACTATTTGAACGTGAATAAGTGTTTCAAGTTTGCTCAAAAGTGCAGCTATCTAGACATGTTTCATGTATAGATACATCCATTTTTTGCCAAACTTGAGACACTTATTTTTGGACGGAGAGAGTATTTATTTGTAAAGTTTCGGTTGAAAGATGTTTTATTTCAGTTTACAGAAAAAATAACAAATTTGTGGATCTATAATGTAGTAAAAAATCCCCTATTTTATCTCGAATTTGTCTTTTAAGCTTAGCCCAAAACACAATGTATTTCTAAACGAAATTTGGAGTGTACGTAGATAATATGTATATGTTCCTATACTTTTTTCCAGATTTATTTGAAACACAAAAGGTACGATTTTCGATTTTTTTTTTGGAAAACGGGGTCACTGATGGCCACGTGCCAAACCAACTTTCCGTAGCAAGAACCCCATTAACTTGGATTTGTCCGCTTTCCGGCTTCGAATGTATAAAACTAGACAGATCACTTTATCGGGTGGTTTTGGAGCTAATATGGCATACACTTGGATGGTTTTTAGTCCAGAAAACGTTGACTAGGACTCTGACTGGTGTTTGACCGAGCTGACGTCATTCTCTCCTTCATTGTTAAGTGAGGGTGTACCGTACAAGATCAAGCTCAACCCGGAGAAGTGCGTCTTCGGCGTACCCGCGGGCAAGCTCCTGGGCTTCATCGTCTCCGAGCGAGGCATCGAAGCCAATCCAGAGAAGATCAAGGCGATCGAAGCTCTGAATAAGCCGGAGAACCTCCGGGACGTGCAGCGGCTCACAGGCTGTGTTGTTGCCCTGAGTCGCTTCATCTCGCGGCTTGGTGAAAAGGCCATGCCTCTGTACCGGCTCATCAAGAAGTCGGACACGTTCACCTGGAACGACGAGGCACACGCCGCCTTGGTGGCTCTCAAGAAGACGCTGGCCGAGGCGCCCGTCCTTGTGTCTCCACTGGAGAAGGAGTCGATGCTCCTCTACATCGCTGCAACTAATCGGGTCGTCAGCGCGGCGGTCGTCGTCGAGCGCAAGAACAGCTGGTCCAGCGGCCAGTATACTCCTCTAGGATATCATTTAGTCTCAACGCACTTCGACTGTCGGCTTTCATAAACACCAGAAAATCATCTGCAAACAGGAGATGTGTGATCCATGGGGCTTGAAGGCTAACTCGGAAACCCCTATCCACCCAGCCTCCGTCATAATTCTTCAACATTGCTGAAAAACCTTCCCCACAAAGCAAGAATAAATAAGGGGAAATAGGGTCCCCTTGTCTGATTCCCTTGAGGGACTGAATTGTGGCAGCAACTCGCCATTAACCTTCACTTGAAAATTCACCGTTGATACACACCTCATTATCAAGGAGTCCCAATCTTCATTGAATCCCAATTGCTACATAATTCCCTGCAAATAGACCCACTCCACCCGGTCATATGCTTTCATCATATCTAGCTTCACCGCACACCACCCTTGGCGTCCTCTCTTCTTGCGCATTGAGTGTATGCTCTCATAAGCAACAAGAACATTATCTGTAATCAGTCACTCAGGCACAAACGCACTCTGTTCTTCTGCAATAACCTCATCCAACACCTCCCTCAAACGATTAGCTAAGACTTTAGAGCAGATCTTATAAATCACATTACATAAAGAGATGGGTCTATACTGTGTAATATTTTGCGGGTTCTTGATCTTGGAATTAAAACAATTACCGTCTTGTTTATAACCCTCGGCATTATATCACCAGTAAGAAAACCAAGGACTGCTTTGGTAACATCCTTCCCGATCAGCTCCCAATGCCTCTGATAAAAGCCCGCATTGAAGCCATCAAATCCAGGTGCCTTCGACGGCCCCATAGAGAACAGTGCAGCCTTCACTTCCTCTTCCGTGAACGGTCTAGATAACCTGTCATTCATCCCGTCTGTCACCTTACGAGGTACATGATGAAGCACTGCCTCGATCTCTGTATGCTCTTGCGCCTTATCGAGGTCTGAATAAAACCCCTGAATCTCTGCTTTTACATCTTCTTTCTCCTCGCACAAACGTCCATCTGCAGCTTGCAAACATGCAATACGGTTTTGGCTCCTCCGAAGCGAAGCACGAGCATGAAAAAACCGAGTATTCCGATCACCAGATTTTAACCACTCAACCCGGGATCTCTGCTTAGCCATGATCTCCTCCTTTGACAGCAGATCGGCCAATTGCCTCACCAGTACCTTCTCCCGGTTAGATGGACCCCGGTGTAAGGACTGCGATTTCTCTTGTTCGAATTCTTTACGAATTTTTCGGATTTTCCTCTTCACATCACCAAACTTCTTCCTCTGCCAGCTAGTAAGCTGCCCTTGCATGCTTACAAGGGCCTCATTCAGGCCCAACAAACCATTGTCACCGGGGCCCACTTGCCAGCTCTGAATAACTGCAGCTTCATACGACTCTTCACGCTGCCAGGCATCCTCGTATCTGAACGGCCTTTCTGCCCTTCCTTCATGCATAGTAGCTATTGGACGAAGCTTAGCTACAAGCATACAGTGATCCGACCTTGGCGTAGGGATGTGTCTAACAAAACCCCCATCATATAAAGCACGCATCCCTGGATCCGCCAAGAAACGATCAAGCCTAACTTTGACATTTGCATCTCCATCCTTCATATTGTCCCACGTGAAGGGCACGCCTTGATACCCCATGTCACTCAGACCACAGAAATCAACGGTTTCTCGGAAACTCTCCATCTGCCACTCTGGGCGTACATTTGCTCCAAAATATTCGGAGCTATCAAGAATCTCATTAAAATCCTGTACTTTGTAACGTTGCAAGTCCGTTCAGGTAAAATAAAAGTTGCAAATCCATTTGATTGGACCCATGTGAGAGTTTGTCTCCAGAACGCACAGAAAAAAACAAACTCCATCGATATTTATTTTTTACTAAATGGAGACTGTACATGTACGTCTCAATGCTAGCTACACTACGGGACTGAGCTGCTACGCCGACGGCTTTTGGCCGTCGGCAAAGGCCTATAAGCCGTCGGCTCAGCCTATGCCGACGGCAACCGTCGGCTCAGCTCGATCGGCATAGGCCGGCGTAGGCACAAGTCAGCAGGCCGTCAGCAAAGCTAAAAACCGTTGGCGTAGCTACTGCCGACGGCCGGGAACGGGCCGTCGGTGAAAAAACCGTCGGCGTATGGCGTGGTGGGGCCCACGACAGCCAGCTGGTCAGGATTGACCTATGCCGCTGGTCTGGACACGTGGCCTCATCTGGGAGCATCTGGTGGAGCTCCAGGATGCATCTATGCCGACGGCATTGCCGTCGACATAGGTACCTCAGTGACCATGCCGTCGGCATAGGTGTGCCAGATTTTTTTTTTAAATGCTCCAGCGGCTCGTTTTTGCAGAAAAATAGCAGAAAAATATCATAAATTACAGGAACATCACACATAGGATATATATCATCACAAACATGATCACACGTAGGATATCATCACAAACATGCTAGATCATAGTGTAGATACAAAATGGTATATCATAGTGTATACATCAAGCTACATGTCGGCTGGCCGAAAGCCCTACATCTATTGCGGTGACGGGGTGTGCCCTATATCTCCCCGGGTGAGAATAGGCGATCGACGGCTCGGCACAGAAGTAGAACCACCGGAAGAAGGCGAACCACCCGACGAAGCACCACGCGAAGCACCAGGAGAAGGACCACCGGGATGTACCGGCGTGATCTCACGCGAACCCGGCGTAGCAGCACGCGAAGTATCAGCATCGGGATCAAACGGCATGATCTCACGCGAACCCGGCGAGTGTGGCGTCTCCGAACCTCCCGGTCCCTACATGTTTGAGCAAGACTTAGCAACTTGCGAGGCGAAGGAAAACGGTAACTGATACCCGATGAGCAAGTCTTGATGCCTGCACAAATAAACGGGATTAGGTTGAGACTCCAAGTGCAGAGTGTATAGTAAGTGGAAGACAGTTTTCCCCACGAGGGGTGACTCGAGGGTTTAATATCGAACTCTCGGGGAATCTGAAGTGGTAGATTTATCTTCTTATCCTTCTTTTGGTTACCTACAAAACAAGGTTAGATGTTTTGGTCCTCAACCTCACCTGTGGTTGTCAAGCACAAGGTGTAAGAATGATATCAGGATAGTTATGCAATGCAAACAAGAAATAAATATGCAATGATGGTGGATGCAATGATAAATGATATTTTTGGGTTTTTGAATGATGTATGCAAGATGAAAAGTATTTTTGTATTTTCGGATTTAATGATGGCTGAAAATAGAAAAGTGGTATATGGTGTTGGAAAGGTGTTTCTTATGATTAAAAATGGACTGGGGTTCATGGTTTCACAAATGCACTCTCTCTTTATAAAGTGGTAGACAATGGAACACACAAAGTTAACATATGAGATTGCAACACAGGGTTTGATAACAAGTTACTTAGATATATGGGCATCACGTCCTAACATAGAGATCTTTTGGTTATTAACCTCTCTTATACTCCACCAAGATGCGAACTAAATCATAACACCTCAGTAATTAAGATAACTCAGAGTATAGCATTAAGTATCATGACATGAAGTGAAAATAAGAACATGCTAGATCTAGTCATGGAGTAGTGGCAATGGTCACGCCCACATCCCCGGTAGCATGGTATTTTAGTTTATCCCTAGTGAGGTAACAAAGTAAGGTAAAGATACCAAAGTGGATCGCAGAACTTTCTCTCACGTTCACTGCACTAGCCACCCCCCGTTACTCCAACTAATGCACACGTTCCCCCACACACGCTCTCATAAACATGCTTGATCAAAACAAGTAGACAAGAACGGGGTACATAATATGCATCTATACTCATAACTGAAACAAACATTGCAATCTCAAACATATATTAACTCATAAAGATCCACCACAAAGGTATTACAACGGTGACCGTAATCATGTTCAGCAGCTCATACGGTGCTAATTAGTGAAGCTCAAGAGAGGAGAGATACATAAGTTACTTCCACAAACCCATAGTCCAGAGGTGGACTACTCCCTCTTCATCATGGAGACGGTGGAGAAGTCGATGGAGAAGATGGAGACCACGCCGGCAGCGCCCCGCCGGAGTTTTCCCCCTCCAATCTGCAGCTCCTGATCTCCGTTTCGGTGTTTCTGTGTTTGTGCGGCGCTCCTTCCAGAGAACGTCGGGGGACCTTTTTTATAGGCGTTTTTAGGTCAAGACGATGTCGGTGGAGAAGAAGATCGACGGCAACGGAGCCACGAGGCCCAAACGGGTGGGTCCCACGCGGCCTACTGTGGCCGCGTGGGCCATGCCCGTTTGGCCCTCGGGCCTCCGTTTGCTTGCTTCCTTTTTCCGTAGTCCTTCTTCCTTCCAAATATTGACGCCCGTAAATTTCCAGGTGATTTCGTTGACGTTTGGGTCCCTGAAACATTAAAATACAAAACTAGGGTTTTCTGCCTGTGCAGGGTTAATTCCAAATAAATGGAAAACTATGAAGTATTCCCAAAATCATGATAAAACATTGATATAACCCTTATATGATGCAAATATGATTGGAATATAAGCAATTAAAGTGCAAAGTTCATGTATGCATTTTACATGCATCAACATCCCCAAGCTTAATCCATGCTCGTCCTCGAGTATGAAGATGATAAAACTAACATGGACTTTGCAATTTAATACTTAACAATGATATCAAAGATGATTACTATTGCTACATATAGTCAAATGATTCATTCTTCAAAGGAGTAGCAATATGCAAATAGTTTATGAAGTGATATCAAGTATTCAAGACAAGGATGTTCATTGATAGTTCACAAAGTGTAACATAGTAGCAAGTAATATGGAACACATGTATGCATAATGATAAGTAGAACATCCTACAATGGTCATAGAGTGTAGATGAAAATCTGAATATGATAGGTGTACACTTTGGAAAGATGTATATGTGAGTAGAGGTAAAGCATGCATAAGTTTCATCCAACTTCCAAACTCTTCTACTTAAGTTAATGATTGCAATAAGGTATTCATTGGTGTCAAGCTCTCATTGCCCCTATCATAGCATCTTGAATGATTAAGGTTAAAGTGAAAGCAAATATGAGTAGTGTGCTTGATAAAGTAAAGGTTGATGTCTCATGCCCCTTGAATACAAGTACTACACCATGTTACTCAACTTAGGAAACAAAGCAAGTTCAATTATATATCATTGTAAGTAATAATAGTATCATCAAGAGCGTCAACTGGGGTACCTCTTGTCCCAGATATGGAACAAGCCCATATCAAAATGACAAGACAAACAAACAAAATGAACAATCTCAACACCCTTTTTATTTACCATTTGGAATAGTTTTTTATTGCAAGGTGTATCACAGAAGGTTCACCATAGTATGTAAGTAAATTTCCACCATGAATGATGCATGGCTTAGATTAGCGGCCCAGGCGTCTCTCTAACCATTTATACAAACTCATTTAAACTACTTCATTTCCACCTCATTTCACATGATAGCATCCATAACAAAAGTACATGATATCAACTAAATGAGATGAAGAGCATGTTGAAAGCTTGCATGTGACAGCACATATGGGCTAACTCCAACCCGAACATTTATCAAGCCACACATCATAATCTTAATCACAATGGGTCATGTTTTATTATGCAAATAAAAGAACATTGTGCATCAAGTTCGTGAGAGCTATATAACCAATTTTTTCCATTGCAATCAATAACATAAACATTTTCATTCAGAGGTAAGATAACACAAACAACATGTTAAACATACTCGGAATAGCATAAAGCCAATAGGTAGATATGGTGGACTCACTGGAATAACTTTGGTTGAAGGTGTTGGAAACAAGTTTTTGCTTGTTGGAGTTTTTGGGCTAGCAAAAGGGAGAAAGTTGACCATCTAGATGCATGCATGAGTGTCCATAGAACTAACTAATCCATGTTAAACCAAGTAAATAACAATCAGCACCAAAACATGAATAAGTGATAGCTCTACAAAAAGAATTTGCAAACTATTACTCATAAACAAGCTCATGAATCATGCAACTATATGTATCATTAAAAATCAAGTCAAACATCCCTTTTCCCAATCTTATAAAAGCATCCAACATATTTCAACCCATATTTCCAGTAGCTCTCTCATATATAATTGATAGTGTGGTGGTCTCTCAAGACTCAAACAAAAACAAAAAACGACGCTCCAAGTTTATGCGATAAAGTGTTTCGATCGAAAAACAGAAGTTGGACGTGTGCAAACCGAGAGTGTGTAGGTCCAGCGGGGTTGTCTTCACATCCCCAAGCTTATGGTCTTCACCATCCTTGGATAGCTCTTGGTGCATCTCCTCCAATCCCTGTGAAAAAACTTCAAAACACCGTTTCTCCCATCTCTTTTCTGTGGGGTGCATTAATAGTGATAAACAAATAGGTTCCTTGCTGCATATAATCCTTGAACAAAAATTCATATGACATGTCCAGAAAGTGTATAATGTTGTATGCCTACTCATAAACTCAATTGGATCAAAAAGATTCAACTTAAAAGCTCAAAGCATGCATCAAACAAAATGGGACAGAATCTGTCCAGAAAAACAGCAGCAGCAAAACGTATTTTTCTACCCTACCAAACTTTCTCGAAAAATTCCGAAAAAATTCATGCATACAGAGGATGAAAAGTTGCAACTACAGTTCAAATATGAGCTCATTCGGAGTTACAGAATAAGAATTAAAAATCATACCGTGCACTGACTCGTGCAGGAATAAAATCTCCGAACGCTATAAGCAACTTTTCAAACCAAAAAGGGTAAAACTTGGCACTTTATTAAAAACTCCAGAACCTAACTAGACACAAAATCTCTTGTTACAGCAAGAGGACACAAAGAAAAATCACACAAAAAATAACCGGGTTGCCTCCCGCAAAGCGCTTTCTTTATAGCCATATAGCTAGGCTTCTTACTTGTTGTTTTATTGTGACGAAGCTCATGAGGGAGCTTGAACTTTGGTGGTTCCCTCTTCCTTGGAAAGTGTTCCATGCACTTCTTGTGTGGAAACTGAAACTTTACATTCCCTTCCTTTGAATCAATGATAGCACCTGTGGTACGAAGAAAAGGTCTTCCAAGAATAATAGGACTAGAGGTTTTATTCCCCATATCCATGATTAGAAAATCCACAGGCACAAAAGTCATATGTAACTCTACCATAACATCACTTACTTTTCCCAAAGCATGTTTAATAGAGTCATCAGCAAGTGCTAGTTCAATAGAGCATTTTTCAAGATTTTTCAATTCAAGCACTTCATATAGTTCTTTAGATAAAACAGAGACACTAGATCCTAGATCAAGTATGGCATGGTGTGTCTCTTTTCCAATAGTTACTAGTACCTTAGGTATCCACATATCCCCAAGCTTAGGTGGTATCATAGCCTCTTGGTTGTACCTAGCAATCTTTTCTTTCAAGACATGATTAGCAATATAAGAACCAAAACCTGCTTGGTTAGTGTTGATGGAAGGATCACTTGCAAATTTTTGTAAGATAGATATTAATTCATGCAAGCTACAATTTTCTAAGTCAAGCAAAGGATCCTTGACTTCATTAAGCATTTTAACTTCCTCAACTTCAACCTCTTTCATTACCCCAATAGATTCTTTAGCAACTCTCTCTTGCTCATGAATGTGTTCCCAAGACTTATTGATAACCTCTTGGCAATATTTTATTGTTTCCTCATGTTTTTGGGCTGTAATGATGCTCTTTAATGATGAGACTTCCTTAGTAAGCTGATCTACCCTTTCAAACAAAGCATCTTGTTTTTCAAACTTAGAGATAAATTCCTTATTAAGCTCTTTTTGGGTAGATATAAAAGATCTAATGGTGTTTTCCAAGTCACTAGAAACATTACCACTAGAAGCATATTTATTTGGCACATATGGGGGTTTATTATAAGAGTTATAATTGTTGTTACCATACCCATTATTACCATAGTTCCTAATGAAGTTGACATCAATATTTTCAGAATTGTTTCCAACTAGTTCTTGCAAAGGAACATTTTCAACACTAGGTTTATTAAGCAAAGCAAGAATAGTATCCATTTTAGATGACAAATCATTAGTTTCTTCAATAGAGTTCACTTTCTTAGAAGGATTAGGTGCCCTATCAGTATGCCATTGACTATAGTTTTGTAAAATGCTTTCCAATATATTTTTAGCTTCTACTATAGTCTTACTCATAAAAGCACCTCCAGCAGCAGAATCAAGTATGTTTCTAGACATGTAGTTTAAACCATTGTAGAAAGAGTGTAATATGGTCCATTCATTAACTCCATGTGAGGGACAAGTTCTAAGCATAAGTTTTATCCTATCCCAAGCCATAGCAACATGTTCATTTTCATTTTGCCTAAAAGAAAGGATGTTGTTTCTATTTTGCAAAATTTTAACAGGGGGATAATATTTCTTAATGAAAGCTTCTTTTAGATCATCCCAAGAATTAATACTACCAGATGGCAAGGAATGCAACCACTCTTTAGCTTTTCCTCTAAGTGAAAAAGGAAATAACTTCAGTTTTAGGATATCACTTTCCACATTTTTAAACTTTTGCATGTCACATATTTCAACAAAGTCATGAAGATGCATAGAGGCATCCTCCATAGCACTACCACCAAATTGTTCCCTAGTTATCAAGTTCAACAAACTAGGACTTACTTCATAACTCTCAGCATTTATCTTAGGTGTGGCAATAGCTCTCGTGATAAATTGATCATTAGGAGTGTTTGTGTAGTCACACAACTTAGTTCTTTCTCCCATTTTAGCAAGTTTTTTTTGGTATTTTTAATTTTTTATGCAAAACTGAAATAAATATGATATGATATGCAATGACACTAACAAAACAAATAAATTGCTTTGTAAGTAAAGATGGATAAGATGGTGCTCACGTAGGTGCAACCTCCCCAAGCTTAGGTGTTAGCACAAGTTGGTGACGTTGACTTTGTTGTGAGATGAATGCGATGATGCACACCCTTGGATAAATCTCTCAGCTACGATTCCCCGGCAACGGCGCCAGAAAACGTCTTGATCCCGAAGAGCAAGTCTTGATGCCTGCACAAATAAACGGGATTAGGTTGAGACTCCAAGTGCAGAGTGTATAGTAAGTGGAAGACAGTTTTCCCCACGAGGGGTGACTCGAGGGTTTAATATCGAACTCTCGGGGAATCTGAAGTGGTAGATTTATCTTCTTATCCTTCTTTTGGTTACCTACAAAACAAGGTTAGATGTTTTGGTCCTCAACCTCACCTGTGGTTGTCAAGCACAAGGTGTAAGAATGATATCAGGATAGTTATGCAATGCAAACAAGAAATAAATATGCAATGATGGTGGATGCAATGATAAATGATATTTTTGGGTTTTTGAATGATGTATGCAAGATGAAAAGTATTTTTGTATTTTCGGATTTAATGATGGCTGAAAATAGAAAAGTGGTATATGGTGTTGGAAAGGTGTTTCTTATGATTAAAAATGGACTGGGGTTCATGGTTTCACAAATGCACTCTCTCTTTATAAAGTGGTAGACAATGGAACACACAAGTTAACATATGAGATTGCAACACAGGGTTTGATAACAAGTTACTTAGATATATGGGCATCACGTCCTAACATAGAGATCTTTTGGTTATTAACCTCTCTTATACTCCACCAAGATGCGAACTAAATCATAACACCTCAGTAATTAAGATAACTCAGAGTATAGCATTAAGTATCATGACATGAAGTGAAAATAAGAACATGCTAGATCTAGTCATGGAGTAGTGGCAATGGTCACGCCCACATCCCCGGTAGCATGGTATTTTAGTTTATCCCTAGTGAGGTAACAAAGTAAGGTAAAGATACCAAAGTGGATCGCAGAACTTTCTCTCACGTTCACTGCACTAGCCACCCCCCGTTACTCCAACTAATGCACACGTTCCCCCACACACGCTCTCATAAACATGCTTGATCAAAACAAGTAGACAAGAACGGGGTACATAATATGCATCTATACTCATAACTGAAACAAACATTGCAATCTCAAACATATATTAACTCATAAAGATCCACCACAAAGGTATTACAACGGTGACCGTAATCATGTTCAGCAGCTCATACGGTGCTAATTAGTGAAGCTCAAGAGAGGAGAGATACATAAGTTACTTCCACAAACCCATAGTCCAGAGGTGGACTACTCCCTCTTCATCATGGAGACGGTGGAGAAGTCGATGGAGAAGATGGAGACCACGCCGGCAGCGCCCCGCCGGAGTTTTCCCCCTCCAATCTGCAGCTCCTGATCTCCGTTTCGGTGTTTCTGTGTTTGTGCGGCGCTCCTTCCAGAGAACGACGGGGGACCTTTTTTATAGGCGTTTTTAGGTCAAGACGATGTCGGTGGAGAAGAGATCGACGGCAACGGAGCCACGAGGCCCAAACGGGTGGGTCCCACGCGGCCTGTACTGGCCGCGTGGGCCATGCCCGTTTGGCCCTCGGGTCTCCGTTTGCTTGCTTCCTTTTTCCGTAGTCCTTCTTCCTTCCAAATATTGACGCCCGTAAATTTCCAGGTGATTTCGTTGACGTTTGGGTCCCTGAAACATTAAAATACAAAACTAGGGTTTTCTGCCTGTGCAGGGTTAATTCCAAATAAATGGGAAACTATGAAGTATTCCCAAAATCATGATAAAACATTGATATAACCCTTATATGATGCAAATATGATTGGAATATAAGCAATTAAAGTGCAAAGTTCATGTATGCATTTTACATGCATCAGTAACCAGTGGTTTAGCAAAGAACTTACCGGGGTCGATGAGTAGTAGGTGAGAGCGAACTCGTCCTTCGATGGAAACATTGGCGGCTGCCCCAGCTCAGGAGGCTCCTCCGTAGGAGAGCCGACCCGCTCTCCAGTGGCAAAAAAGTGCATAAGCGCCTGCAAGATAGTTTCAATGTCAGGCGTTGCAAAAATAAAGGTTCAAACTAGGGAAGTGGGACTTGTCATATTTTGCAAGAATAAAGGTTGAAACTTTCATTGTTCATCGACTTTGTGAACGAGCGGTGGGCGTCATTCTTTTGCAGCCACTGGCGATAGGCCTCCTGATAATCCGCATGAGCGGAAGCGTAGGCCGCCTCAAAATCCTCCTACGATTTCGAAAACAAGGAATCTCGTCAACTTAGCCATGCAGGAACGAATATCGAAAAGAGGATGAAAATGAGAAAAACTTACATCGGTGGAGGTGGATGGACGAGGCTTTGGACGACGCGGGATAAGGGGGGTGTCGGCAGGAAGGGTAGCTCGGAGACGCGTGAAGCTCAAGGTAGGACTGACCACCTTGTCAAGAACGCGATATCTGGAATGCTTCTTTCCGTGCCCCGACAGGACAACCGCGTTCTCGTCGACCTCCTCTCTCAAGGGGTTATCCACCTCCGGGTGCAGCTGTTGGAACGTCGCGCAGTAGTTATCCAAGTCGTCCTTGGCCCTCCCGTAGTACTTGAAGGGGTTATCCAAGTCCGAATGTGAAAAATATCAACTAATATGAAATGGATACAGAAAATATCCAAGTACCTGGGCTTCGAAGGCCGAGGCTCCGAAAAATCAAGCTTCTTCTGCTTCATCTCCCGCCACGTTTTCCATGTCAGTTCTCGGCTCCCCGGTCTTGGCCTCCTGCATCGCGAAAAGAAATGTTATGCGTACCAAGTAGGAACATGACGGGAAAATAAATGCAGGTCATTCAATGTAGATGTATACCAGGTTTTCCTTGAAGCGGTGGTGGTTGAGGTTTCCCCCACTGTGTGTTCCCTCGGTGCCTCAGTTTGCCTTGTTCCGCTTGCTCACGGCGTAGAACTCGGGGTCATCCCCGACCCACCTCGAAACCAACGCCACCCATGCGTCTTCTTTGTCGTCGGCCCAGTCGGGCATAACCTGAAAATCCAAATCAAGAAGAGATAATGCAATAGCAACTTAGCAGCAATATAGAATTTCATTGACATTTTACTTACCGACATATAATCCTCCTTCGTGATGTCCGGGGGCAACTCCGACTTCTTGACCCTCTTACGCCTCTTCTCAGACAGGAACAGATTGGTGGTCGTAGTCCTTTGGTTGTAGAATTGCCGCCGTGTCAACCTGAGACAATGAGCACGCAAAGTGGGAGCCACATAGGGGAGATGCTCGTCCTCCACCCGATAAAACCGCTTCAACCATGCATAAAAAAATTGTGAGAGTCATGAGTTAGCACGGTGGGGTCATAAACTATGAAAGGAACTCGGAAAATATGTCTTACACAAAACTTGGTGATCACGGCCTCAGCAGCTGTCGCGAAGCCCGGGTACGGGTGATGGCTCCCAAGTGCAGGAGATCAATTGTAGTACCTTTCAATTAGAAAAGGTTGTCGAACCCACGAGGAGCTGAAGGTATTGGTTAGTAAGATTGATAACTAAAACAATAAAAGATGCAGATGTTTTTGGTATTTTCAGTTGTATAGTTGCAAGCAGATAACAGATAGTAGCAAGTGAAAGCTCTCAAAGAGAGAAAGCCCAATCCTCTTATGTGGCAAAAGGACAAGCTCAAGTGATGTGTAACTTATATGTGGCAAACGTTTCCGAGGGCGGCATGGATGATGCTAGGCATAGAGATTTATTAAACAACACGTTGAATATCTTGTCAAGTTTTAATCCTCTTTGGACGGAGCCATAATTAGGTATAGCTAAATAAATAAACTACAACCCCTTATGATGGATCATGTGGCCAAGCAAATGACTGCACAAGAATTATTAAGACCTAAAGTCCCACAATAGCATTACACTCTAAGGTCCCCGATACTAATACCCTCATAATATAACTTCATGACTCGGTCTCAGGTTTACGTGTCCTCCCAAGTCTCCATCAATTCATTACACTACGGTGTTCTCCTATGAGCCCATATAGGTGAAGTGTTGTGCAGTCGACGTTCGCACAACACCATCATAGAATCACATAAAAGATAAACTCTTGACAAAATACCAACACATGTCATATATAAATCAATGCCAATTCATCCTATGCCCTCAGGAACATACGGGAACTACTCACAACGTACGAACATGATCATAATCAGTGGCATAAGTGGTACAACACAATCTGAAATTATAACTTCACCACCAAATAATGACAAGTACTCAATCACAAACATGAATAGTAGCACAAGACAAGTATCTAGGGTATAGCAACTCTCAAACTGCGAGGGGAACGGAGTGGATCACGGTGATGATGATGGTGATGGTGCTGGTCTTGATGGGGGTGATGATGTAGAGGCCTCCTCCCACGCCAAGGAGGAGAGGTGATGACGATGACGATGATTTCCCCTTTTTCCGGAGTTCCGGAGCAGCAGGATCTGACCCCCCTCGGAAGGGATCAGGAGTTTCGCCGCCGCCGCGACCTCGGATGGACTTGGAAAAATTAGGGCGTTACTTTTCAGGCGAGACGAAGGCGTCGATAAAAAGCCCCAGGCGAGGAGGTGCCCGAGGCCAGTTTGGGCTGGTCCCACGCGGCCAGGTACATGGGCCGCGTGGGCCACCCCCATTTGGCCCTCGTGGCTCTCCTCTCTTCGGTCTTCTTCCCTCTGCCTTTCTCCCGACGAAAAACTGACGCAGTATTTTTCCTTTTATTATTTGAGGTCCTGTAGCTCCTGAAACATTAAAGACAAGAAAAAGGAGGTTTTCTGCCTCCTAGAAATTAAATACCAAAAATAGGGACTTTGTATGAAAGTCCCCAAAATCATCTAAAACATGTAGAAACAATCATATAATCATGCAAATAACATTCTAGTATGATACTAAAAGTTATATAAAGATGATATAAAATGCACGTATCAACGGGGCAGCCTCATAGTCCACCCAACTAGTGGCCATCTTCTTCTCGCCGTCGGGGACCGTCGCGTACAAGCCCGGCCAATGTTTCCTAATCAGAGCTCCAAGCAAGCTCGCAGGAGTGCGGGGAGGCTTAACTGGCCATGTCCAATTGCTGCACAATAATCAAACATTAGTACATATGCCAAATTGTTATGACCAAAATGAAATTACAAAATTAGTACACTTACTCCTTTCTGTTAGGAACAATGATGGCTTTCTTGTCCTCGCTAGTAGGCCACTCGTCCTCGTCGGGGACTCCCGCTTCACCACGACACTTCGGCAGCTTCGGCGCCGCCTCCACCCCGCCCTCCACCTCGTCCTCGTGCTCCACCTCCGCTTCATGCTCCACCTCGTCCTCCAACTGGAACTAGGAAGCCAGCTCGCCAGAAGCGGAGGGCAACTCGGAAGCCACGTCGCCAGAAGTGGAGGGTGGACGATCCACGTCTCCTCCACCTCGTGCTCCACCTCGTCCTCCAGCTCGTCCTCGTGCTCGTCCTCGTCCTCCCCGCGCATCGTCGGGCTCGACGTAACGTGGATTGGGAATTGGTCCTCGGTCACTTCGACGCAACGTACTAAGCAAGCTCGCCGAGCTTTCCTTGCCTTGGCTCATATTGTTCAATCACCTGCATTGAAAAAGAGAAAACAAGTAAGCATAAAGACTTAATAAAATGTAGACACTAAGCATAAATAAGCATGTTGAAAAATAATACTAAAGCATAAAGACATAATAAAATGTAGACACTAAGCATAAATAAGCATGTTGAAAAATAAATACTAAAGCATAAAGACATAATAAAATGTAGACACTAAGATAAAGACGTAATGCAATTAAGAGGCATGTTGAAAAATAAATACTAAAGCATAAAGACATAAAAGACCGTCACCTCGATTCATCACTCTCATAATTAGGTTGGTTCTCATTCTCATTCTCACTATCATAATTAGTGCAAGGGCACCTTGGACGAACTCCTGACTTTTTTGAACCACGCCCTAACTCCTTCACTAATAAATCAGTCTTCCATTCCCACTCAGATGTTCTTTCAGTCTTATTGATACGGCCACTGTACATCCACCCATTATCAGCCATCTTCTGCTTTATTGGGAGCCAAACAACAACGCATTTCGTAATATGCACAAGTAATAAAAAAATATTCAGTGTCACCAGATTAATCACGGCCAAATTTTATCTTTTACAGCTTGCAAGGGTTCACCTACACTTCTAATAGGTAGGGGCTATCCCGCCCGAGTACGTGTAGATCGAGTCGTGTTCCATGTTCTACCCCGACCCGAGACGGAATTTCGGCAGCACCTCCCCGCTGTTCTTCAGAATACACGTCTCGAGCTTGTTAAGCCGAGAGGGTGTGCATCCGAAGAACAACAGGGAGGTGCTGCGAAAATTCCGTCTCAGGAAGGGGTAGAACATGGAACACGACTCGATCTACACGTACTCGGACTGTCCAACATGGACAATCCAGAAGTGTTACGGTTATAAATATGCAGAGATGGACAATCCTGCATATTTATAAATTTGTAACCCTTCCGGACGGGATCTGACTCGGGTTACGCGACTGACTTGGTGATCTAGACCAAAATAAACCTATGCAACAAGAGAGGCGAAAGGTTTATACCCTCGAAGCGTGATCAATGGCCGGAGAAGGTCGAGGACGTGCTCCGGAAGCAGGGCGACGAAACAGGGGCACCGAGGCGGCCCCTCCTCAGCTGGAGAAGAAGCCCCGCAACGGCGCGCGGGACCGACGGTGCTGGGTGGCGGAAAGCTACGTCATCTGAAAAAGCACACAATCGACATATATAAGCAAAAACCCCTATATTTTACCTAATAATTATCTCTAACCCTAACAAACAATTTTCACTAACCCTAAAACTAATTAAAATCTACTAATTCTAACCCTAAAACTAACATTACAACTAACAATAGCACTAACCCTAAAACTAACAATGCACTTACCCTAAAAACTAACACTGCACTAAAACTAACAATGCACTTACCCTAGATAGAAAGTAACAAAATTGTACCCCTAATACAGAAGAGGATACTGAACAAACATTCAGTATACATGTAAAGCAGCAATGACTACCATTTGAATGTAAATTCACAGCAACAAATTAACATGACATTAACTACTACTGCAATGTACCCAGACTACAAACTCAAGGAGAGAAGAGAGGGAACCGAGAGGCACCTGTTGATGGGCGCTCCTGTGAGTGGGAGATGCTGCTCCGGCGGCGGATCTGAGGCGCCGAGTAGCAGGGAACGGTGGTGCGGTGGGGTGGTGGTGCGGGTGGCGCGGGATGGAGGTGGGGTGGTGGTGCGGTGGTGCAGTGGGGTGGTGGTGCGGTGGGGTGCGGTGGTGCGGGGTGGCGCGGTGGTGCGGTGTGGCGCGGGGTGGCGCGGTGGAGCGGTGGTGCGGGGCGGCGCGGTGGTGCGGTGGGGTGCGGTGGCGGGCTGCGTCGGCGCTCCGGAGCGGTGCTGCGGCGGCGCTCGGGGTGGGTCGGGGAGAGCTCGGGCGCGTGGTCGATTTGGGGAAGAAACTGTCGACCGCGCGCCCTGGCCACTCAAATTAGATAAGACGAGCCTATGCCGACGGCTTTGCCGTCGGCATAGGTATTTTTTATTTTTCCTATTATTAGCTATTTTATTAACATTTTAAACATTATAATTTATTCCATTATAACTGAATACAGTTTTATTATAATTTATTGTATTATATGGTAGGGCCACACGCAAATTATTCCGGCGCTCCGACTATCCTTTTCCAGCCAAACCCTAGTCTGGCGGGCCCGCATATCTACCCTAGTATTATATGGTGAAGCCGGTCACACCTAGGAGTAGGATATTGCACATTTACAACACACAACACACTTGTATACATATTGTATGGCACAACCTAGGTTTGGGTGGGTTCCGACGCTCCGGGGCCCGCTTCGGCGAAACCCTGAATCCGCTGGAAAAATCCTAACGTTTTCGTCTACCCCCATAGACGTGCGTCGAAAGGGGGTAGGCCAGTGGACTTTTTTGCTTGGTTGTGTTAGGTTAGGCCATAGGAACATGAGAAACCAAAGTCTACTGTAACAGCCCAAAGTTCAGAACCTAAAAACCCGAATAAATTTTCCACCTTTGTGTTGCATTGCATCATGGCATCCTTTTTAAATTGTTAAACAACTAAAACATTTGGTTTGGCACCTTTTAAACACAAATGCCAAACTTGACTTTACAAAATTCAAATCGATGTGAGAGTTTCCAAACTTGCAAAAACAATCCTTGACATTGTATATTTGTCGAGGAAGTTCCAAGAGCTCAACTAACTATTTTGTTTTGCTTCAAAATTCTAAAGGGATATTATTTTGGAACTTCTCAAAAATGCCTTTTGTTTTGCTTTCAAGTTTTGAAGTAATTGTTGACCACCATTTCTCACTTTTGGTTTTATGTGTGTCAACAATGTTCAAGACTTCAAAATATACTTTTCTCAAGGAGAAATAAATGGCTAAGTATTTTAAATATTGAAAACACCAAAAATGCCTTATCCGAACTCTCTAAACAAAAGTTATCCAAAACTTGTTATTTTGATTTGCCAATTTTTGTGGTGCTCCTAGTGGTTAGTAGGAGGCTACTGGATTTTTCACAGAATTTAATAAAATGTTTAAGTACCTCTTTTAAATGATTTAAACCTGCTGTTTTAAAAGGTTTTAAAAGAAAACCCCAGGAGGACCTATCTGTGATGGAAAAGAACTGCCAGGGGCCTTTTTGTAAATCGATTTCTTCTTCCTCCAACTGTAGCGACCGAGAGGAGCACGACCGCACTGGCGCCATCGCCGCGCCGCACCACCAGCTCGACGTCGCGCGCCCGGGCCCCCTCCTCTTGCTGAACTGCCAGGAGAGCATCCGCGAGGCCTCTGCTCCCCATCCCTTACTCGCTCCCCTCTGCCCCGTTCCTCCTTTTTCCTCTCCCATGGCGGAAGCGTAGCTCGAGCCCGCCGCCGCATCGCCGCCGTTGGAGAGCACCCGCCGCCAATCGAGCACCACCGGCAGCTTCGCCGCGACGTACTCCCCCACCTAGCCAGAGGAATCGACCGGAGACGCCGAGGATCGACGCCGCGATCCTCCACTTCCCCGCGGCCGACCGAGCTTCGCCGGACGAACTTCGTCGCCACCAGGCCCTCTCCGGCCACTTCCCGCACCGCCGCAAGACTGGGTGAGCTTTCGGCCCGTGCTGGTCCCTTTTCTCTCTCTCCCTCTCTCGCCGTATCCTCGCCGGAGCGCCGTAGCCATCGCCGTCGTGCCGCCCACCGTGGCCTCCCTCGCCAGCTCGCACGCCCGGCCGCGAGACCGGCTTAGCCGGGCCACAGGCCGTCGCTCTCTGGCCCATAGCCGGCCCCAGAGCCGGCCCAGACCGGGCTGAAAGCCGGTGGGCTCTGGAGCCAGGCCGGCTGGCAGGCCGGCTAGGCAGTCTTTTCTTTTACTGCTGTTGTTTTCCATTTCCTCTCCTTTGCGCGTAGTTCCGGCTACTACTTCGCGCCTTAGAGAGACATCGAACCCCGATGATCCTCCCTATCCCTCTCTCTCGAGTTCGAGTGATTAAGTTTTGTTGTTGTTGGAAACAATTTAATTAAAGAATAAACTTAAAAAGGGAAATTATAAAAATCATAACTCTTTATCGGGGCCTCAGAAAATGGTGTTCGATATACCAAAATGTTCGGAAAAGCATGAACTATCCAAAATCATCGTCATCCTGCATCTTTGATCCCAATTACAATAATGTGTTCTAGTAGTATTCAAAATCACTAAGTTTAAATATGGGGTTCATTCCAAATAATACCATAAATATAATGGGGACCCCATTTAACTTGTTGATCATGATCAATGCTTTTAGGGTGCATTTAAATGTCATATCATCATTCTTGTATGCATTGCACAATTGCCATGTGTTGATTGTTGTTCTTGCTTTCCGGTGTTGTTTGCTCTCCGGTAGATCGCGAGTTCGGAGTTGATCAACATTACTCCGACGAGCAGTTTGACTCCTCCGCTCAACAAGGCAAGCGTAATCCCCCCTCTGAGCATATCTTATCCTATTTTCCGCAATTATTTTCTCCACTATCTTATTGCATGCGGTTCCAAATGTCATTTTCTGCTTGGATTAGAGTATCCTACAGTTGCATTAAAACCCCTATGCCAATTACCTGTTTCCCTCCTAATACCATAGGTTTGTATGGTTGGCCATGAAATAATTACTATGCTATGCAAGTGCTTAGCCATGCTTAGTGAAATGCCTAGTTGTACTATGGTTGGTACATGCTGGAAACAGGTGTTGACTTGTGACAGTAAATGATGGTGGAGAAATGGTGGTGATGGATAATAAAATGCTAAAGGTGGGGATGAGAGGCCACATGGGATGTGGTGGGTTGTCTCGTTCTCGCCGCCTAAGTGCGAGTTCTCGCCTACGAGCCAAGTTGAGCGTGCAACCATGCGTGGGCATATGGAACCTCGTCGACCGACTAACTTGTGGCGGACTAGCCGAGGGTCCTCTAGTTTGGCTTTCCATTTGCGCGTGCGTTGAAGATGGTGGCCAAGACTGAGATGAGGATTGTTGTGTCAGGAAAATAAGTGGCCGCGGGACAGGGTGCGCGAAGGTACCTCTTGTCCTACCGCCACTGATGATCCTTGGATAGTCTTAAGCGAGGTAAAGGTTGTAGCCGTTTCACACTCAGCCGGCTTTCCCAGGAAGAGAGCTAATGTCTGGCAATGAGTCTGGCGGTACGCGTGGATAAGGAGCTGGGAGGTCCCTCGGGAACCTGGCGACTTTCACATTGTACACCCCTGCAGGGATAAATCTTTTCGAAAAGCCGTGTCCGCGGTTATGGACGACTTGGTGACGGATTCAGAGATCATAGAATAACTCTAACGGAATGATTAAAACTTGGGTACTAGAGGTACCAATTCCACGAATGTAAGGTTGACTTCCTCGAGGGTGATTCGGGGAGGTGCCTTTGATGAACAGGTACAATGATGGTGATGATGGTTGTTGTTGAGAAAGTGATCTCAAGGAGAAGAGTTACTTCTTACCCCTTTTCAAAATAATCTGTTTAGTCGATGCCATGGAGTTGTGTTTTATAAATAAAATCAGCTTTATGCAAAACAGCCATAAAACCTTTGAAAGCCAATCATGGAGCATATATTAGCTCTTAATCTTGCGAGTTCGTCGAACTCAACGTCTTTGCTTGTTTTCAGGAGAGGACTTCACCGACCTCGAAGGTGGGTTCTTTGTGGACGTCGACGAGTAGTCTGGGGTTCCCAGGTGGCAGCTTGGGACATCCTGGAACAGCTGGCGCTGTGATGTTTATCTGTAGGCCTCTTAGGCCATATTTTGGATCTTGTTGTTTAGAACAACCTATTTCGCTTCCGCTTGATGTAATGTTGGGTCTGTGACCTCTGAGTGTCTTTTGCTATCTTTCTCTGTATAAGAGTTGAATTATATATTTTCGTGTCGTAGAGTCTGTGATGTGCCAGTTGTTCCACAAGTCTTGATCTTACTATTATGCTTTGATAGTTGTGCCTGTGTTGAGGCATCAATCGGGTGTTGCGTTGTCTGGAGTGAGGTGTACCCAGCAACGCCTGCCAAAGGTTTTGGCCGGGGATTGGTAAACCCGTAACCTCCGGTTGTATCGCTTAACCGGTGACACAGCATCAATGTATAGCAGTCGGGTCAGGGCGCCACAAGTTGGTATCAGAGCAGGACTGCCTGTAGGAAACCCTTCTACTGGTCGACGTTGAGTCTAGTGTTTGTGAAAATTATTTTAACCTAAAAATGTGTTGTGAAAACCATCTTAGGATTCTTTTACTCCTTACCTGGTTACACTCTAATCTCGGAGCAATCTTACCTCGATTTGAGTTCAAAGTTTTTCTTCTCATCTGTTATTTCAAAATGATTAGGATTTCGGGGTGGGACTTCTCACCGGTTACCTTTAGTGTTATGTGCCCAGTTGCTCCCGCCGCGCTACAATCCGAAGCTTCATGTGCCGAGAAACCATCTGGGGTACGACGAAAATTTCCATCAACTCGGTTGGTTACGAACCCTTGTATTCCTATCAAGTTTAATCTCTTAATCCTTTCTTTTGGGTTTAACCCAAGGACTTGAACATAAGGTCCCGGATTGTGCCAACTAGAGTGTGTTAAGTTGATACTTAACTCTCGCTAGTAGCACATGATGCTGATCTTCAACCCAAGTCTTTTCGGTGGTCTGTGTGGTAAATGGTTGAACCTTAAATTACTGCACCTCGTTGGCTACTTCACCTCATCTCTTTCTTAGCCTCGCTTTAGGTTCTGTTTTGGAACCATCGTGGTTACAGCCGGGATTCCCTTAGCAAGTCTCCCATCTATGTTTGTGACTCTGCTGCATCTCTCCGTCTCGGGCATGGTTATCACAATTGAGTAATAACCGGTGCATCTCCAACATCTTCGGATTTTCCGGAGTATGTTTGTTACTTTTGCTCTTCTTTCCGACCCGTGTCTTCCGTTTGACCGACTTGTGTTTAGCATGCCTTGCTGTGTTCCGATGCAAGTCACTCTCTTGATCCGTCAAGATCTCTCCACTTCGCCTTGTTAGGAGAAACAAACTCCAGTACCTTGTCCACTTCTCGGGCTCGGTCAAAGTTTTGTAGTCCACCGAATAAGAGGTTTATTAGTCTCTGTTTCTGCTCCATCCTAGAGTAGCACGATACCTTGGTATAAGGAGTGTGCACTCATGCTAAGTATCATGATCCTCTTGATGAAGTGATGCTCTTACACTTAATTGCTCTCCGTTCTCCGGGTGACTTAATACTCCCGAGTGAAGAGACGTGAGTAATAATGTAGCTATCGGATATTCTTAGCAGTTCTTACTGTGCCGAAATCCAAGGACATTCCGTGTCCTCCTTAGCATGATTGGTTAGCCGGTCAATAAGCTGAGTTTGACAGTGCTACCAAGTCTGTTGGCTTTGATGCACTCCCTCGGTCAAAGAGCTAGGTTCGCGCCGAAACTCCCAAGACCACCTCGTTGTGCCTTGAACGGCATGATCCTCTCTCGAACTCAAAACATCTCGGTGGATCGTGATATTCTGTAGGTCTTTCCAGAAGTATCGCCAGGTTGTCACCTGACCGTGATGTTACGCTTATGTGTAAGCTGGTTCTCTGAACAACTCCTTTCTCCAAGAAAATCGTGCTGGATGCCCTGAATTATTCGGTTGAGCTTAAGCAACTTGGAGAGTTAAAAGACAAAAGCTCTATCTGGGATAGTTCATTCTCAATGGGATGTCTACTCTGTTCGTGTTGAAGCAAGAAAGTGTCTCCTTTGTGGTTATGCTAACCTCCAAAGCTTTTGGTTTGAATTGGGCTATCGTCAAATCAAACTCAGACCAACCCACCTGATCGTGTTCGTCTGACCAATACCTATGCCCCGTTCTTGTGACATATGAGTCTACCGACGTGGAGTATCCGGATAAGTTTGTTGTTGAGCCCATCAACTACCTACTTATCTTCTCCATGTTTGAGGAGATTCATATTGGATATTGGGCGTTAGCATTGGAAACTTGTTGGAACTAACCTTGTGTTGTCACAAGGCAATATCCTAGAAGTTAGAAGTGATTTCTCCGGTTCACGTGCAATTGCTGAAAGATGTCGCCGTGGATCTGAGTAAATTGTCTAGTTTTCCTCGGAATCATCTCAACTTAATCCTGCCTGTGCAGAAGATTCGTGGAATGGTGTGCTGTTACCTCCATTCCTAGAGAATTTCATCTATGCATCCAAGCCGCTGATTGAATTGTTCCAGAAGGAAAAGAGGTCTGAGAACTCCTTTTGTCTTCGTTGGTGTTTCCCAGCAAGAACTCAAACGTGTCTCGCTGCAAGATATTCAAGTAGGGCAGCTGTCCCCTGACAAGTTGCTAATCCGCGGGTTCCGCAATCTCGTTCCTCCTTGGGAGTTGGACATTCTGAATCCGCTGGAAAAACCATAACGTTTTCGTCTACCCCCATAGACGTGCGTCGAAAGGGGTAGGCCAGTGGACTTTTTTGCTTGGTTGTGTTAGGTTAGGCCATAGGAACATGAGAAACCAAAGTCTACACCAAATCAACACAAGATTCCATCCGGTTCGCCCGAAAGGGGAGTTTTCACCTCTAAGTGCAGAAACTCACTAGAGAGAAAGTGAAGTCGGTGAAGCCGGTCACACCTAGGAGTAGGATATTGCACATTTACAACACACAACACACTTGTATACATATGGTATGGCACAACCTAAGTTTGGGTGGGGTTCCGACGCTCCGGGCCCCCGCTTCGGCGAAACCCTGAATCCGCTGGAAAAACCGTAACGTTTTCGTCTAACCCCATAGACGTGCGTCGAAAGGGGTAGGCCAGTGGACTTTTTGCTTGGTTGTGTTAGGTTAGGCCATAGGAACATGAGAAATCAAAGTCTACCCCAAATCAACACAAGATTCCATCCGGTTCGCCCGAAAGGGGAGTTTTCACCTCTAAGTGCAGAAACTCACTAGAGAGAAAGTGAAGTCGGTGAAGCCGGTCACACCTAGGAGTAGGATATTGCACATTTACAACACACAACACACTTGTATACATATGGTATGGCACAACCTAGGTTTGGGTGGGGTTCCGACGCTTCGGGGCCCCGCTTCGGCGAAACCCTGAATCCGCTGGAAAAACCCTAACGTTTTCGTCTACCCCCATAGACGTGCGTCGAAAGGGGGTAGGCCAGTGGACTTTTTTGCTTGGTTGTGTTAGGTTAGGCCATAGGAACATGAGAAACCAAAGTCTACCCCAAATCAACACAAGATTCCATCCGGTTCGCCCGAAAGGGGAGTTTTCACCTCTAAGTGCAGAAACTCACTAGAGAGAAAGTGAACTCGGTGAAGCCGGTCACACCTAGGAGTGGGATATTGCACATTTACAACACCCAAAACACTTGTATACATATGGTATGGCACAACCTGGGTTTGGGTGGGGTTCCGACGCTCCGGGGCCCCGTTTCGGCGAAACCCTGAATCCGCTGGAAAAACCCTAACGTTTTCGTCTACCCCCATAGACGTGCGTCGAAAGGGGGTAGGCCAGTGGACTTTTTTGCTTGGTTGTGTTAGGTTAGGCCATAGGAACATGAGAAACCAAAGTATACCCCAAATGAACACAAGATTCCATCCGGTTCGCCCGAAAGGGGAGTTTTCACCTCTAAGTGCAGAAACTCACTAGAGAGAAAGTGAAGTCGGTGAAGCCGGTCACACCTAGGAGTAGGATATTGCACATTTACAACACACAACACACTTGTATACATATGGTATGGCACAACCTAGGTTTGGGTGAGCTTCCGACGCTCCGGGGCCCCGCTTCGGCGAAACCCTGAATCCGCTGAAAAAACCATAACGTTTTCGTCTACCCCCATAGACGTGCGTCGAAAGGGGGTAGGCCAGTGGAATTTTTTGCTTGGTTGTGTTAGGTTAGGCCATAGGAACATGAGAAACCAAAGTCTACACCAAATCAACACAAGATTCCATCCGGTTCGCCCGAAAGGGGAGTTTTCACCTCTAAGTGCTGAAACTCACTAGAGAGAAAGTGAAGTCGGTGAAGCCGGTCACACCTAGGAGTAGGATATTGCACATTTACAACACACAACACTTGTATACATATGGTATGGCACAAACTAGTTTTGGGTGGGGTTCTGACGCTCCGGGGCCCCGCTTCGGCGGAACCCTGAATCCGCTGGAAAAATCCTAACGTTTTCGTCTACCCCCATAGACGTGCGTCGAAAGGGGGTAGGCTGATGACGTGAAACACACGTTCGTTGGGAGACCCCAAGAGGAAGGTATGATGTAGTCAGCAGCAAGTTTTCCCTCAGAAAGAAACCAATGTTATCGAACCAGTAGGAGCAGCAACTCTTCAGAAGGTTGTCAACGGCGCCAGAAAAATAGCTGTCGCAGGGAGTCTGGACTGTTGACGTGGAATCTGCACACAACACAATCAAACTACTTTGCCCCAACGAAACAGTGAGGTTGTCAATCTCACTGGCTTGCTGAAAACAAAGGATTAAACGTATGGTGTGGAAAATGAGTATTAAATTGCAGAGAATGAAAAAGGAACAGTTTGCAGTTTGTGGTTGTTTAATCAGTGTAAAAGAATGGACCGGGGTCCACAGTTCACTAGTGGTGTCTCTCCATAAAAGATAACTAACATGTTGGGTGAACAAATTACAGCTGGGCAATTGACGAATAGTGAGCGCATGACAATGCATATACATGACATGTTGACTACTATGATATTTAATTGGGCATTACGACATAATACATAGACGTTATCCAACAGCATCTATGACTAATAATCCACCGCCGGGTTGTCATCCGAGTCCCCGTTGGTATTAAGTTGCAAGCAACGGATAATTGCATTAAGTAAAGTGCGTAATGTAAACAAACACATATGCCCGTGGACATAGCATCGTTAGGTTATCCCTAGTGGCAACAGCACATCCACAACCTTAGAACTTTCTGTCACTGTCCCAGGTTAAACGGAGACATGAACCCACTATCTAGCATAAATACTCTCTCTTGGAGTTACAAGCATCTACTTGGCCAAAGCATCTACGAGTAACGGAAAGCATGCAAGATCTTAAATAACATATAAGATAGATTGATAATCAACTTGACATAATATTCAATATTCATCGGATCCCAGCAAACACAACATGTAGCATTACAATAATATGATCTTGATCATGTAGGGCAGCTCACAAGATCTAAACATGATGGCACAAAGTGGAGAGACAACCATCTAGCTACTGCTATGGACCCGTAGTCCAAGGATGAACTACTCACGCATCACTCCGGAGGCAGGCATGGCGATGTAGAAGCCTCCGGTGACGATTCCCCTCTCCGGCAGGGTGCCGGGAAGAGGTTCTGAACCCTCCCGAGCTAGGGTTGACGACGGCGGCGTCTCTGGATCTTTTCGTGGATATTTGCTCAGGTACTTAGGGTTTTCGCGTCGGGGGGAATAAGTAGGCGAAAGGGCGGCGGCTGCGGACCCCCGAGGGGCCCACACCACCCTAGGGCGCGGCAGAGGGGGGCCCGCGCCCTAGGTGCGTGTGGCCTCCTGGTGGCCCTCCTCTGCTGCTCTTCGCTCCGTCAGGTGTGTTCTGGAAAAATAGGACCCCCGTGTAGTTTCGTCCAATTCCGAGAATATTTCCAGACTAGCTTTTCTGGAATACAAAAACAGCAGAAAACAGGAACTGGCACTTCGGCATCTTGTTAATAGGTTAGTCCCAAAAAATGTATAAAAGTGATATAAAGTAGATGCAAAACATGTAGCAATTGGTATAAAACAAGCATGGAACATCAAAAATTATAGATACGTTTGAGACGTATCAGCATCCCCAAGCTTAGTTCCTACTCGTCCTCGAGTAGGTAAACGATAAAAACAAAATAATTTTTGAGGTGACATGCTACTATCATAATCTTGATCATATAATATTGCAAGGCACATGTAAATGAATGAAGTGATCCAAGTCAATGGTCTATAATTTGCTACAAATAGATAATGAGTAAACAATGAATCACACAAGCTAAACGTTTTCATGAATAGTACTTTCGAGACAAGCATCAAACAGTTTTGCATAAGTGTTAACTCATAAAGCAATAGTTTCTAACAAAAGGTATTTAATCAACACAAAGGAAGAATTTAGTTTCAGCATTTGCTTCAACTTTCAACATATTTATCTCATGGATATTGTCAACACAAAGTAGTATAACAAGTCCAATACATTGCATATAACGCATGTTGTAACAAAGTTGACACTAGTGTTTGCTTGTGGAAGACAGAAAGAATAGGAAAACTGACTCAACATAAAAGTAAAAGAAAGGCCCTTCGCAGAGGGAAGCAGGGATTAAATCATGTGCTAGAGCTTTTAGGTTTTTGAAAGCATATAGAGATTGCATAAAATATTTGATACTCCTCCCAACCTTGCTAACACAAGCCATGGCTAACCGAATCCTCGGGTGCCTTCCATCAATCACATACCATGGAGGAGTATCTATTTTTGAGAGGTGTTTGTTAATTGTCAACGAATGGTAGCGGGTGAGAACAGTATTCTACCTGTCGAACGGACTTTTAAGAGCGGCTCCCATGAAGGACGTTATTTCTACCAGCAAGGCAGATCATCCCTCTTTCTCTTTGGTTTACACACATTCAGGTATTTCACTGTTTGTCATTGCTTACTGATGAATCAGGGCAAAAGTGTGAAGAGAATTAATTGGTTAAAGTTGTAATTAATTGGGACTGGGCACCCCGTTGCCAGCTCTTTTTGCAAGTTATTGGATAAGCGGATGTATATGCCACTAGTCCAGGTGTAAAAGTCCACTCGACAAATAGAATAAAGAATAACCACACTAATTCCTCATGAGCTAGTAAACATTGACACAAAAAGGGAATAATAACATTTTGAATAATTTAAAGGTAGCACATGAAAAATTTACTTGGAGTGGCAAGGAAATACCACATATAGGTAGTTATGGTGGACACAAATGGCATGGATTTTGGCTCAAGGATTTGGATGCACGAGAAGCATTCCCTCTCAGTACAGAGTTTAGGCTAGCAAGGTTATGTAAGCAAACAAGAATATCAACCCGTACACCAAGTTTTATATGACAAACATATTGCAAACGTTATAAGACTTCATACCGTCTTCCTTGTTAACCAAACCCTGTTATTAGAAAATATCTAGACCTTAGAGGTACCACCGATGCAAACCAAATTTTCAACAAGCTTTACGGTAGTTCTTCACTAATAGGCTTAACTCATGTGATGCACAATTTAATCATGATCTACTTGTTAACTCAAAACAATTGACAAGCATCAAGTTATCCATTTTAGTGATCTACAAGATTAAGCAAGTTTTTCCTTATACCAATTACCACATGCAACATTTTCTGAACCAACCAAACACCAATCAATTTATTTCATCAACTCTCCAAACAAATATAAGTGAAGCAAGAGAGTACTTTCTACAAAAGAAAGCTAATAGCTCTGACAAGAGATACATGAAAACAAGAGCTAAAAGCTGAACAGCGCTAGATATGAATACTCAACAAATATAAGTGAAGAATAGGAGTATTCTCATGAAAAAGCGGAGCGTGTCTCTCTCCCAATCAAGAATGCTAGGGTCCAGTCAAGCTTTATTGAAAATAAAAGTGCAATACTGAAAATAAAAAGCACACAGACGCTCCAAGAAAAGCACATATGATGTGAAAGAATTAAAATATAGTTTCACTAGAGATGACCTGATAATTTTGACGATGAAGAAGGGGATGCCTTGGGCATCCCCAAGCTTAGACGCTTGAGTCTTCTTGAAATATGCTGGGGAGATCCATGGGAGCCTCCCCAAGCTTAAGCTCTTCACTCTTCTTGATCCTATTATATCATCCTTCTCTCTTGACCCTTGAAAACTTCCGTCACACCAAACTCAAAGTAGATCTCATTAGAGGGTTAGTGCATAATCAAAAATTCACATGTTCTATAAAGACGCAATATGATTTGTTACTTTAAACATTAGCTACAGCCACTGATGTTATGTGAAGCTCTTCCACCCAAAAAAGAATTTCACTCAACACTAGTAAAAGAGAGAATGCAAAAATAAAAAGGCATAATCTGTCTAAAACAGAACAGTCCGCAAAGACGAATTTTTTCGAGGCACTTACGACGCTCAGATCGAGAAACTCTGAACTAATGAAAGTTTCAGACATTCATAAAGATTACGCACAAAAATTTCAGATTTAATTAACAATCTGGTGATTTTAGGAATTTCGTACAGTGAACAGCAAAAATCTGTTTCTGCGCAGCAATCAAAATTAAGCATCATCTTATCATTAGAGGCTACTCTTGGCACAACAATGCGAGAAAATAAAGATACAAAGGAGTTGCTACAGAAGTAAACAAACTCCTTGACTAATACTGAAAATAAAAGATAATGGGTTGCCTCCCAAAAGCGCTTTCTTTAATGCCTTTTAGCTAGGCATAGTGATTTTTATGATGCTCACATAAAGATGAGAGTTGAAACATAAAAGAGAGCATCAAGAGCATATATAAAACATGTTTAAATCTAACACTCTTCCTATGCATAGGAGCCTTGTAAGAAAACAAGTAAATGAAGCACAAAGTGACTAGCATAGGAAGACAAAACAAGTGCAACTTTAAAATTTTCAACATAAAGAGAGGAGACTTAATATTATTGTGATATATGAAACCGTGTCTCCCTCTCACATAATAACCAGTAGGTTTTAAAGAAACCATCATATAAAAGCAACACAAGAGAAAGCTCAAAACTTTCATGACAAAGAGAGGAAATTTAATAACATGAAGATTTCTATAACCATATTTTCCTCTCTCAAAATAATTTTCAGTAGCATCATGAATAGACTCAACAATATAGATATCACATAAAACATTCTTATCATGATCTATAAACGCATAATTTTTATTAAGCTCAAAATAGTGGGGTTATCAAACCCACTTTTGACAATAATAGTATAATTAATATCATTAGGCAATATAGGACCATCATCAAGAGCATTATCATATATAACATTAGGGAGCACATTTTTCCTTTCTGCAATTTCCTCTTTTACTGAGTCAAGGAGGTTGTTTACTTCAAATTTATCAAAAGGAGATATTTCAATAGAATCATCACATTCAAAATATAGCATTCTTCCTCCTCCAAGCTTGGGGACTAAAAATAACATTTTTATCAAAACCAACTTCCCCAAGCTTAGAGCTTTCCATGGCATTAGCAATAATGGTGTTCAAAGAATGTATGCTAATAACATTGCTACTATCATGATTGTTATGCAAATAAAGTTCCATAGGCTTTTTAATTTCTCTTCAACACTTCATGTCCCAACTCAAGATAAATTTCATAAAGCTCTCTCATGTTGTTTTCAGCCATAGGACTAGTTTCAAGGAAAGTAACCATTGATATCAAGTAAAGAGCTAGACATAATAACTAACAGAAAAAAAACTGAAAATAAACTAAATGCAAGTAACTAATTTTTTTGTGTTTTTGATAATTGAAAGCAAACAAGATAAAATAAAATAAACTAAGCAAGACAAAAACAAAGTAAAGAGATTGGAAGCGTGAAACTCCCCTTGCAGAAGACTGCTGTCTCCCCGGCAACGGCGCCAGAAAAATAGAGCTGTTGACGGGAGACAGAGAGCTTCTGAAGAACTTCTACTCCCCGGCAACGGCGCCAGAAAAATAGCTTGATGACGTGAAACACACGTTCGTTGGGAGACCCCAAGAGGAAGGTATGATGTAGTCAGCAGCAAGTTTTCCCTCAGAAAGAAACCAAGGTTATCGAACCAGTAGGAGCAGCAACTCTTCAGAAGGTTGTCAACGGCGCCAGAAAAATAGCTGTCGCAGGGAGTCTGGACTGTTGACGTGGAATCTGCACACAACACAATCAAACTACTTTGCCCCAACGAAACAGTGAGGTTGTCAATCTCACTGGCTTGCTGAAAACAAAGGATTAAACGTATGGTGTGGAAAATGAGTATTAAATTGCAGAGAATGAAAAAGGAACAGTTTGCAGTTTGTGGTTGTTTAATCAGTGTAAAAGAATGGACCGGGGTCCACAGTTCACTAGTGGTGTCTCTCCATAAAAGATAACTAACATGTTGGGTGAACAAATTACAGCTGGGCAATTGACGAATAGTGAGCGCATGACAATGCATATACATGACATGTTGACTACTATGATATTTAATTGGGCATTACGACATAATACATAGACCGTTATCCAACAGCATCTATGACTAATAATCACCGCCGGGTTGTCATCCGAGTCCCCCGTTGGTATTAAGTTGCAAGCAACGGATAATTGCATT
The DNA here is from genome assembly GCA_947311845.1 of Poa pratensis. Lineage (NCBI taxonomy): Eukaryota > Viridiplantae > Streptophyta > Magnoliopsida > Poales > Poaceae > Poa > Poa pratensis. The sequence goes on along the minus strand of CAMZMU010000034.1, from coordinate 76,409,613 downwards.
AAGTAAAGTGCGTAATGTAAACAAACACATATGCCCGTGGACATAGCATCGTTAGGTTATCCCTAGTGGCAACAGCACATCCACAACCTTAGAACTTTCTGTCACTGTCCCAGGTTAAACGGAGACATGAACCCACTATCTAGCATAAATACTCTCTCTTGGAGTTACAAGCATCTACTTGGCCAAAGCATCTACGAGTAACGGAAAGCATGCAAGATCTTAAATAACATATAAGATAGATTGATAATCAACTTGACATAATATTCAATATTCATCGGATCCCAGCAAACACAACATGTAGCATTACAATAATATGATCTTGATCATGTAGGGCAGCTCACAAGATCTAAACATGATGGCACAAAGTGGAGAGACAACCATCTAGCTACTGCTATGGACCCGTAGTCCAAGGATGAACTACTCACGCATCACTCCGGAGGCAGGCATGGCGATGTAGAAGCCTCCGTGACGATTCCCCTCTCCGGCAGGGTGCCGGGAAGAGGTTCTGAACCCTCCCGAGCTAGGGTTGACGACGGCGGCGTCTCTGGATCTTTTTGTGGATTTTTGCTCAGGTACTTAGGGTTTTCGCGTCGGGGGAATAAGTAGGCGAAAGGGCGGCGGCTGCGGACCCCCGAGGGGCTGATGCATCCAAAATGCATCTACTTTTCCAAGCACTTTGCCTCATAATTTGCTCCGGAATCTTCCCATATTTGAATAAAACTGCTGAATCTGACGCTGTTTTTAGCAAAGTCTCTTTTCTGGCTATTTCTGCAGGAAATAAAATCGGGGAAAATTACCACGTCAATTTTTATGGAAAAGAAGGACAATGGACAAAAGATGGACACGAGGAAGCGCTCGAGGGCCAAATGGGTGGGTCCCACGCGGCCCCTGTACCTGGCCGCGTGGGCCCAGCCCAAATGGGCCTCGGGCGCCGCCTCGCCTTCGGTCTTCGACGTACCCCCTCATATATACGAAAAAGTGCTTGCCCTAGGAGGAGAGGAGCTTTCGCGAAACAGAACGCCGCCACCATCACGATCTTCGTTTCGGGGACAGATTGATCCAGGATTTCTCCTCCGGTGGAGGGATCCGGAGACCGTCTTCACCGCCATCTTCACCGCCTTCATCTCCATCGACCATGAGCTCCCTCTCCATCACCATGTGTGAGTAGTCCGCTGTAGGCATGTGAGGTGGATGGGGATTGGATGAGATTGATCATGTAATGCTACCCGTTGTTCGGGATTTTAGGGTTTTATCTTGAGGATACTTTTGTATTGTGTTGATGCACTCTTGCTATGTTTAATGCTTGCTACTAGGGCCCGAGTGGCATGATTTCAGTACTGAACTTATATTGCCCCATCATATATTTGAGTTTGGTATTTATCTGCAAAGTGTATCACCTGCTATTATGTTGAACCTGCGAACCCTAAACGTGACATATAGGGAAAACAAGGGGGAGATGTTTTAGTTTGAGGATTCTATGTGTTCATGAAGTGTTAATGCATTGTTCCGGTCTATTCGAAAGGGTAGACCTTAATTACCTGTAGTTCCAAGTTGGCCCCGGTGAAATGGGCAGGTTGGACAATAGATGTTGTGCAAATTCTCTTGGTTAGTACGCACAACTAAATATGGAACACATACCTACATATATCGGAGTTAGAGATAGGTCCCATTGTTATTTGTTTCTTATTATATGATCAATCTCATTCTTGCAACACCCCGCTATCACCTCATGCCTACGTTTTAAATCTCTGAGTTACACTTTCACTTTTCCGGTGAAAACTGGGAAACACTTGTTCACTGCTACTGTTCTGCTTGTTACTTGAATCATACTACTGCCATCACTATTACTGCTGCAAGTTATTGATATACAGGTGTGGTTGAGAGTGACGCCTCAATTGCCAAGGTCTTATTGATATTCTTGTGTTCCCATCGAGTCGAACTATAAATTTGGGTAATACTTCCCAACGAAGACTTCAGCGATCCCCTATACTTGTGGGTATCAAGACGTTTTCTGGCGCCGTTGCCGGGGAACCTAGCTTTATTGGTAAGACAACTTGTTATCATCTATTTGCTGCTTTTGCTTGTTCCTAACCATGGGAAAGGAAAAGACTACTCTGAAGGAAGTGAGGCCTTCAACTACTCGCGAGGTACGGATTTGCCAAGTAGGCCAAACTTTTCACCTAATGTTGCTTCTGCTGTTGCTCCTAAGAAAAGAGGAAAGGTTTTATCTAGTTCACCATTGTCTAAAATGTCTACTAGTAATGAAAATGATTTATTATGTGGTAGCATAGACAAAGAAGTGACACCTGAAACATCTGAGATAACTGAAACACCTGAAAATGTGGAATCTGAGTTAGAAGATAATGAATACTGTGATGATGAATTTGAAACTTCTTCTGAGGAAGAGGAGGCATTTACTATGGCTTTTATGAATTCTGACTTTGATAAATTGGATAAACTTGATAGCTATAAAAATTCTCCTCTTGATGGATATTTTCCTATTACTGAGAAAATGAATGCTCCTGCTATTAAAATTAAAGATAAAGATTATGAGTTTAGTGTTGATCCTGAAATAATTGAAAAAGCTGAAAAATATAAGTTTTATGGTAGAGAGGATGAGTTTCCTTTTGAACACATTGCTGTCTTGCATGACTTATCTGTGTTATTTGGTAAAGATGAAATCCATCAACGCTACTATTTCTTAAAGCTGTTTCCTTTTACTTTGGGAGGAAGTGCTAAAACTTGGTATAATCGTTTAGAACCTGGATGTATTACTAGCAAGGAAGAATGTTTGCAGGTATTCTATAATAAGTATTTCCCTGCTGATAAGATTCATGGTTTGACTGTTGAGATTAGCAACTTTTCACAGAAAGAGAAGGAGGATTTACCCCAAGCTTGGGGGAGGTATAGTAAGATGGTTAGGAAATGTCCTACCCATGGCTTCAAGAGTAATGAAATACTTGATATATTTTACAATGGTCTAACCGAAAACACCAGAGGCTATCTTGATGGTATTGCAGGTAATGTTTTCAGGGAAAGGACCGTTGATGAAGCAACTGAGCTATTGGAGACTATCTCTAGGAATTATGAAGACTGGAATATTGAAGAGATATTTCCGGAAAGAAAGGAGGCATGCTCAAATTGGATAACGAAACAATGAAAGAAGCTTCCAAGGCTATTAAAGAGAAGGGAATTAAAACCTCTCATCTTAAGGAATTATCTGAAATGGGTGTTAAACTTCCTGATGATCAACCATGTTTTCCAATTCAAGTCAATGCTATTAGCTCCATAAAAGGTAATGAAAAGGTAACACCTCCTGTTGATGTATCCTACATGAATGATTTTGCTTATCATCATAATCCTGAGGAGCATAATATTAGAATGACTATTATGGAGAACTCTCACAAAATTAAATCTCTTCGAGAAAGTTTACATGCTAGTGTGGGAGAGGTAAAAAGAATTGTTAAACACTGTGAGATGATGAATAATCAAGTTGAACAAATGGTTTCTCTTCAAAATCAATTGTATGAAAGTCTTATGGTGAAGAAACAGGTTTGTGGAGTTAACACTAGGGGAGGTGCAAGTACTCAGGATCCTGATTTTCCTGAAGGCCATCCCAAGAGAAAAGAACAAGAAGCTCTCAAGAAGAAATCTTCTGCAGGAAAATCTCCCAATGAAAACAAGGACATTGATGACTCTGAAGAGCAAGATAAGGATATTTCTATTTCTGATGCTGAGACTGAAGATAATAATAATGAAGAAGAAGAATCACCTTCACCTGAAGAAGAGCCACAAGAGGATGAAAATATTGAAGAACCTGAACCTAATGATAAAGAAGACCCTCCACCATCTACTGAGAAGAATAAGAAGAAGAGCCATCCTAATCCACAAAGAGGTAAAGATAGGGATCCGTGGGTACAAAAACCCATACCATATCCCCAAGAGGTAATAAAAACTTTGGATGATGCTAGATTTGAGAAATTCTTTGAGTTGATTAAGTCTTTGTGTTTGCAAATTCCTCTTGTTGATGCTATTAAAATCCCTCCATATTCCAAATACATGAAAGACATTGTGACTAATAAAAGAAAGATTCCTACTGATGCAATAACTGCTATGCTTGCTGAATATTCCTTTAAAGGGAAAATGCCTGAAAAACGTGGTGATCCTGGTATTCCAACTATTCCTTGTCATATTAAAGAAACTTATGTGAAATATGCTCTATGTGACTTAGGAGCTGGTGTTAGTGTTATGCCTTTTTCTTTATATAAGAAACTTAACCTAAACAAATTGGTTCCAACTGAAGTATCATTACAAATGGCTGATAAATCAACTGCTGTGCCTATAGGAATATGTGAGGATGTCCCTATCTCTATTGCTAATGTGTTAATCCCTACAGACTTTGTTGTGTTAGAAATGCCTGAAGATGATAATTTGTCTATTATTCTTGGAAGACCCTTTTTAAACACTGCAGGGGCTGTTATAAATTGCACTGAGAGCAAGGTAACATTCAATGTCAAGGGAAATGAGCACACTATCTATTTTCCTAAGAAGAAATCTGTTACTATGGTAAGCCAGAGTGTGAACTCCATTAAAAGGAATACTCTTATAATAGGAAGCTTTGAGTTGCATTGCCACCTCCTGAACCAAAATATGCTATCAATGATTGGAACTATTCCAATCAAATATGAGGTGACTTGAAATTGCTCAGAAAACATATAAAATAAAGAATCATGTATTATATCTTTTGCATATTATTAATGAGACTTGATCAACCTCATTACTAATATGAAAATGATGCAAACTTGATTCCCATAAAAATTGCTTTGAATGTTTGATTTCATTTATTCTAGAATTTTTAGATTATTTGCATGAGCATAATTATTTCAAAGTGCAGAAATTCCAGAAATGTAGTTTGAAAAATTCTGTTCAGAAAATTTTCTCGAAAAATTCCAGAAAAATTTGGAGGTAAGTTATTTTACCAGAGGAACTAACAGCCAAAAGGGAGACACCAGAGGGCCACCAGGGCCCAAAAGGGGTGTCCCACGCGGCCACAGTACCTGGCCGCGTGGGACCCACTATTTTGGCCCACAGAGGGGGTTAGGTGAGTATCCAGTGCCCATCTCCTTCCCCTCGACAGGAAACCAGCCCCAGGTATTTTTCCCAAATTTTCTCGAGCTCTCTTCCTGCTATCCTTGGATCTCCAAGTTTAGGGCAGATTTTTCAAATCTGTTTGGTGGGATTGCTCATTGGTATGTGACTCCTCCACTCATCCAATTACTTTTTGTTCTTATGCCTCATGCATGAAGTATTTTGCTGCACTAGGTGTCACCCTTTTATGCTTAGGAAATCCATAGATTCAAGTTTTCTAGTTGATATTGATGCATGATATTGATGTGGAGACTATTTATGGATGGCTTAATGTTGTTTTAAGGTGTTACATCTTGATTTTTGTTGAATATTGTTTTTGGGCAGCAAGGTATCATGTTTAGCAAGGGCAAAGCTTTGGTTGGGATGAGCTCAAGACCAAGAAGAAGAGCATGCAAAGTCTCCCTCAATTATGATGACGACCACCTGTGGGAGGATGATGCATTCTTTGTAGGGGAGAAGCTGAAAATACATACAACAAGATGGCAAGATCCCTATGTTCTTGAACAGTGGGGGATCAAAGAGGACTTCGACACCTTCGTCACTACAACTGGCTTGCTTAGGTTCTCCCAGAACCCCCAAGATACATATGAAGAACTCTCGCGGGAATTCCTCTCTACCTTCAGATTTGAGGGCCCGGAGCCCCAAAAGCACAGGAAGAGAAGTAAGGCACCCCTCTTACCTTTGTTTGCAAATTTACTATGAGAGGTGAGCGCCTTGTTATGTCTCTAGGGAATTTTGCAATGCTATTGGTGTAGAAAATTCAGGGAGTTGGAGTGAAACTCGTGCTGATACCAACCATGAGCTTGTTGAGTTTTGGCACACTATATCTGTAAACTCTCGTGATAGATTAAATAGGGGTAAATTTACTCATATACAGCACCCAAGTTTGAGATATTTTGCGTTGTTTCTTGCAAGAGGATTTCTTGCTAGGGATAACAATTCTGCTTGCACTGGACCAATGGTTTATCTACTAAAATGTGCAAAAGAAAATACACCGTGTGAATATAACTTGGGAGTCATACTTGCTAGATCTTTGCATACTGCTGTGAGTAGAAATATTACTGATCAAACTCCTATTTATGCTGGTGCTATTGCTACTATGGTGTACAATTACATTAAAAACGAGAGAGGATATGGTGATAACATGGGTACTCTAGTGCAAGAGTCCAAATTACTTGATTTTGCTTTGACTACTCGCATGGATATAAGTACGTTGTATGGGGACATTATCTGTATAACTATTTGAGCACTAGTGGGCAGCGAGTGTCCATTAGGCTCCCCCGTACTGATCTTTTTGACAGGAGTACCGGAAAATGGATAGTGGAAGAGGCGCCGCCTCAGGAGGAGCCACAAGCTCCAGAGACACAGGGGTACATGCCTCAGGCGGAGCCCCTGTACCCAAGCATGCAAGGCTACCCATATAGTTACTACCCTGGAAGTGGAAGTGGATACGGCAACTACCCAGGATACTAGCTTGATCGCAAGCTTGGGGGAGTACTTCTCTTACTCTCCATTCATTGTTTTATATCACCGTTATATTGCTATGATAAGTTTCTTGAAAAACAAAAACACAAAAAGATTTTATTTGTTTCTTTTACTTCTGGTTGTTTGTCTTTTGTTTCTTAGAACGAAAAATAACAAAAATATTTTCGTTTTCTTGAAACAAACGCAAAAACGGAGGTGCAGAAATTGCTGAAATCTGCTCGCTGTTTTATTTTTCATTTTTTCTCTGTAACTCCGATTGAGCTGAAATTTTAACCACTGCTGCAACACATCATAACCTACACACACGTAAAATATGAGATTTTTCTGAGGTGTCTAGGTAGGGTAAAAACAGTACTGTATGCAGTGACATTTTCTGGCAGATTTGAGTTTTTATTGTGCAGTTCAAGTTGGGAGAGGAGAACAACGATGATAGTTGATGTGCATGAAGTGGATGAAAGGTATGACACCTTTGCCATGCTTATGTGGACTCTTTAATAACAGCAAGTGAGCACATCATAGTTTCTTCAACATCTAGAGAAATGGTAGCAAATGTTTATCTTCTCCATGTTCTAGTATGTTATATGATGATGCAAGTGAAATTTTATTTAGTGACAATACTTGGTTGTGGATTGAATAATTGTAGCTCTAAACAAAGGTCTACGCATCCCATTGTGCTTACTAAACTTGCCAACCAATAGAAAGTAAAATAATCTTTCAAATAATAAACATGAAGTTGTATGCTTGACAGGTTTAGTGGTTGGGAGTTAGCTGAAATGTGCTGACACATGTAAAGCTTTCAACATTGCACTAAAATATATTCAGTTGATATCATGTACTTTTGTTTATGGATGCTTATCATGTGCGAAATGAAAGCGGAAACTTAGCAAGTTTGATGAGTAAGAATAATTGGCTAGAGAGACGCCTGGGCCGCCAACTTAAGCCATGCATCATTCATGGTGGAAATTTACAGCGCACCATGGTGGACATTCAGTGATGCACTTCATAATAAAAAGCTATGCAAATGGTAAATAAAAGAGTGCTGAGATTGTTCATTGTCTGTTTGTCTTGTTGTTTGGACATGGGCTTGTCCATGTCCTGGGACAAGAGGTACCCCAGTTGACGCTCTTGATGACGCTTTTATTACTTGCAATGACTGAAAATTTCGAACTTGCTTAGTGACCCAAGTTGAGTAGCCATGGTGTAGGTACTCGTATTCACGGGGCATGAGGTTTTCAACCATTAGTCGGTCAAGCATATGAGTCATGTCAGTAATATCAAATGGTTTGCTAAAACTAAGAGCAAGGTTGTAAGCACAATGATTTCACCAGGTAACAAAAGAAAGAATCAAAAGACCTCAAAAGTCTTGTCATGATTCAATCATTAGCGATGTAAGAACCTTTGTTTATTTCTACAGTTGAGCAAACTCATCCAAGTATTGACTCTACATAATATCTCTCTTGCAACAAATATAAATGCTTTAACATTGATTAGATATACCTTTGCTAACATCTTATCATTTGTTGTTGAAGCTATGCTTTGAATGCTTGTTGATATTAAATTGTGTTACATATGCAATGCAAAGTTCTTGTCAAAGTCTTTTATCGCTTCTGCACTACGTTTGAGTTGTTCGAGGACAAACAACGAGCTAAGCTTGGGGGAGCTGATGCATCCAAAATGCATCTACTTTTCCAAGCACTTTGCCTCATAATTTGCTCCGGAATCTTCCCATATTTGAATAAAACTGCTGAATCTGACGCTGTTTTTAGCAAAGTCTCTTTTCTGGCTATTTCTGCAGGAAATAAAATCGGGGAAAATTACCACGTCAATTTTTATGGAAAAGGAGGACAATGGACAAAAGATGGACACGAGGAAGCGCTCGAGGGCCAAATGGGTGGGTCCCACGCGGCCCCTGTACCTGGCCGCGTGGGCCCAGCCCAAATGGGCCTCGGGCGCCGCCTCGCCTTCGGTCTTCGACGTACCCCCTCATATATACGAAAAAGTGCTTGCCCTAGGAGGAGAGGAGCTTTCGCGAAACAAACGCCGCCACCATCACGATCTTCGTTTCGGGGACAGATTGATCCAGGATTTCTCCTCCGGTGGAGGGATCCGGAGACCGTCTTCACCGCCATCTTCACCGCCTTCATCTCCATCGACCATGAGCTCCCTCTCCATCACCATGTGTGAGTAGTCCGCTGTAGGCATGTGAGGTGGATGGGGATTGGATGAGATTGATCATGTAATGCTACCCGTTGTTCGGGATTTTAGGGTTTTATCTTGAGGATACTTTTGTATTGTGTTGATGCACTCTTGCTATGTTTAATGCTTGCTACTAGGGCCCGAGTGGCATGATTTCAGTACTGAACTTATATTGCCCCATCATATATTTGAGTTTGGTATTTATCTGCAAAGTGTATCACCTGCTATTATGTTGAACCTGCGAACCCTAAACGTGACATATAGGGAAAACAAGGGGGAGATGTTTTAGTTTGAGGATTCTATGTGTTCATGAAGTGTTAATGCATTGTTCCGGTCTATTCGAAAGGGTAGACCTTAATTACCTGTAGTTCCAAGTTGGCCCCGGTGAAATGGGCAGGTTGGACAATAGATGTTGTGCAAATTCTCTTGGTTAGTACGCACAACTAAATATGGAACACATACCTACATTGTTATTTGTTTCTTATTATATGATCAATCTCATTCTTGCAACACCCCGCTATCACCTCATGCCTACGTTTTAAATCTCTGAGTTACACTTTCACTTTTCCGGTGAAAACTGGGAAACACTTGTTCACTGCTACTGTTCTGCTTGTTACTTGAATCATACTACTGCCATCACTATTACTGCTGCAAGTTATTGATATACAGGTGTGGTTGAGAGTGACGCCTCAATTGCCAAGGTCTTATTGATATTCTTGTGTTCCCATCGAGTCGAACTATAAATTTGGGTAATACTTCCCAACGAAGACTTCAGCGATCCCCTATACTTGTGGGTATCAGGGGCCCACACCACCCTAGGGCGCGGCAGAGGGGGGCCCCGCGCCTAGGTGCGTGTGGCCTCCTGGTGGCCCTCCTCTGCTGCTCCTTCGCTCCGTCAGGTGTGTTCTGGAAAAATAGGGATCCCCGTTGAGTTTCGTCCAATTCCGAGAATATTTCCAGACTAGCTTTTCTGGAATACAAAAACAGCAGAAAACAGGAACTGGCACTTCGGCATCTTGTTAATAGGTTTAGTCCCAAAAAAATGTATAAAAGTGATATAAATTAGATGCAAAACATGTAGCAATTGGTATAAAACAAGCATGGAACATAAAAAATTATAGATACGTTTGAGACGTATCATAGGCCAGTGGACTTTTTTGCTTGGTTGTGTTAGGTTAGGCCATAGGAACATGAGAAACCAAAGTCTACCCCAAATCAACACAAGATTCCATCCGGTTCGCCCGAAAGGGAAGTTTTCACCTCTAAGTGCAGAAACTCACTAGAGAGAAAGTGAAGTCGGTTAAGCCGGTCACACCTAGGAGTAGGATATTGCACATTTACAACACACAACACACTTGAATACATATGGTATGGCACAAACTAGGTTTGGGTGGGGTTCCGACACTCCGGGGCCCCGCTTCGGCGAAACCCTGAATCCGCTGGAAAAACCATAACGTTTTTGTCTACACCCATAGACGTGCGTCGAAAGGGGGTAGCCCAGTGGACTTTTTTGCTTGGTTGTGTTAGGTTAGGCCATAGGAACATGAGAAACCAAAGTCTACACCAAATCAACACAAGATTCCATCCGGTTCGCCCGAAAGGGGGGTTTTCACCTCTAAGTGTAGAAACTCACTAGAGAGAAAGCGAAGTCGGTGAAGCCGGTCACACCTAGGAGTAGGATATTGCACATTTACAACACACAACACACTTGTATACATATGGTTTGGTACAACCTAGGTTTGGGTGGGGTTCCGACGCTCTGGGGCCCCGCTTCGGCGAAACCCTGAATCCGCTGGAAAAACCGTAACGTTTTCGTCTAACCCCATAGACGTGCGTCGAAAGGGGGTAGGCCAGTGGACTTTTTTGCTTGGTTGTGTTAGGTTAGGCCATAGGAACATGAGAAACCAAAGTCTACCCCAAATCAACACAAGATTCCATCCGGTTCGCCCGAAAGGGGAGTTTTCACCTTTAAGTGCAGAAACTCACTAGAGAGAAAGTGAAGTCGGTGAAGCCGGTCACACCTAGGAGTAGGATATTGCACATTTACAACACACAACACACTTGTATACATATGGTATGGCACAACCTAGGTTTGGGTGGGGTTCCGACCTCCAGGGCCCCGCTTCGGCGAAACCCTGAATTCGCTGGAAAAACCGTAACGTTTTCGTCTAACCCCATAGAAGTGCGTCGAAAGGTGGTAGGCCAGTGGACTTTTTTGCTTGGTTGTGTTAGGTTAGGCCATAGGAACATGAGAAACCAAAGTCTACACCAAATCAACACAAGATTCCATCCGGTTCGCCCGAAAGTGGAGTTTTCACCTCTAAGTGCAGAAACTGACTAGTGAGAAAGTGAAGTCGGTGAAGCCGGTCACACCTAGGAGTAGGATATTGCACATTTACAACACACAACACACTTGTATACATATGGTATGGCACAACCTAGGTTTGGGTGGGGTTCCGACGCTCCGGGGCCCGCTTTGGCGAAACCCTGAATCCGCTGGAAAAACCATAACGTTTTCGTCTACCCCATAGACGTGCGTCGAAAGGGGATAGGCCAGTGGACTTTTTTGCTTGGTTGTGTTAGTTTAGGCCATAGGAACATGAGAAACCAAAGTCTACACCAAATCAACACAAGATTCCATCCGGTTCGCCCGAAAGGGGAGTTTTCACCTCTAAGTGCAGAAACTCACTAGAGAGAAGCGAAGTCGGTGAAGCCGGTCACACCTAAGAGTAGGATATTGCACATTTACAACACACAACACACTTGTATACATATGGTATGGCACAACCTAGGTTTGGGTGGGGTTCCGACGCTCCGGGCCCCCGCTTCGGCGAAACCCTAAATCCGTTGGAAAAACCGTAACGTTTTCGTCTAACCCCATAGACGTGCGTCGAAAGGGGTTGGGCCAGTGGACTTTTTTGCTTGGTTGTGTTAGGTTAGGCCATAGGAACATGAGAAACCAAAGTCTACCCCAAATCAACACAAGATTCCATCCGGTTCGCCCGAAAGGGGAGTTTTCACCTCTAAGTGCAGAAACTCACTAGAGAGAAAGTGAAGTCGGTGAAGCCGGTCACACCTAGGAGTAGAATATTGCACATTTACAACACACAATACACTTGTATACATATGGTATGGCACAACCTAGGTTTGGGTGGGGTCCGACGCTCCGGGCCCCCGCTTCGGCGAAACACTGAATCCGCTGGAAAAACCTTAACGTTTTCGTCTACCCCCATAGACGTGCGTCGAAAGGGGGTAGGCCAGTGGACTTTTTTGCTTGGTTGTGTTAGGTTAGGCCATAGGAACATGAGAAACCAAAGTCTACCACAAATCAACACAAGATTACATCCGGTTCGCCCGAAAGGGGAGTTTTCACCTCTAAGTGCAGAAACTCACTAGAGAGAAAGTGAAATCGGTGAAGCCGGTCACACCTAGGAGTAGGATATTGCACATTTACAACACCCAACACACTTGTATACATATGGTATGGCACAACCTAGGTTTGGGTGGGGTTCCGACGCTCCGGGGCCCCGCTTCGGCGAAACCCTGAATCCGCTGGAAAAACCCTAACGTTTTCGCCTACCCCATAGACGTGCGTCGAAAGGGGGTAGGCCAGTGGACTTTTTTGCTTGGTTGTGTTAGGTTAGGCCATAGGAACATGAGAAACCAAAGTCTACCCAAATCAACACAAGATTCCATCCGGTTCGCCCGAAAGGGAGTTTTCACCTCTAAGTGCAGAAACTCACTAGAGAGAAAGTGAAGTCGGTGAAGCCGGTCACACCTAAGAGTAGGATATTGCACATTTACAACACACAACACACTTGTATACATATGGTATGGCACAACCTAGGTTTGGGTGGGGTTCCGACGCTCCGGGCCCCCGCTTCGGCGAAACCCTAAATCCGTTGGAAAACCGTAACGTTTTCGTCTAACCCCATAGACGTGCGTCGAAAGGGGTTGGGCCAGTGGACTTTTTTGCTTGGTTGTGTTAGGTTAGGCCATAGGAACATGAGAAACCAAAGTCTACCCCAAATCAACACAAGATTCCATCCGGTTCGCCCGAAAGGGGAGTTTTCACCTCTAAGTGCAGAAACTCACTAGAGAGAAAGTGAAGTCGGTGAAGCCGGTCACACCTAGGAGTAGAATATTGCACATTTACAACACACAATACACTTGTATACATATGGTATGGCACAACCTAGGTTTGGGTGGGGTTCCGACGCTCCGGGCCCCCGCTTCGGCGAAACACTGAATCCGCTGGAAAAACCTTAACGTTTTCGTCTACCCCCATAGACGTGCGTCGAAAGGGGGTAGGCCAGTGGACTTTTTTGCTTGGTTGTGTTAGGTTAGGCCATAGGAACATGAGAAACCAAAGTCTACCACAAATCAACACAAGATTACATCCGGTTCGCCCGAAAGGGGAGTTTTCACCTCTAAGTGCAGAAACTCACTAGAGAGAAAGTGAAATCGGTGAAGCCGGTCACACCTAGGAGTAGGATATTGCACATTTACAACACCCAACACACTTGTATACATATGGTATGGCACAACCTAGGTTTGGGTGGGGTCCGACGCTCCGGGGCCCCGCTTCGGCGAAACCCTGAATCCGCTGGAAAAACCCTAACGTTTTCGCCTACCCCCATAGACGTGCGTCGAAAGGGGGTAGGCCAGTGGACTTTTTTGCTTGGTTGTGTTAGGTTAGGCCATAGGAACATGAGAAACCAAAGTCTCAACACCCAAATCACCTCTAAGTGCAGAAACTCACTAGATGAAGTCGGTGATCACACCTAGGTAGGATATTGCGCACACGTAAATATGGCATGGCACAACCTAGTTTTCCGACCTTTCGGCGAAACCCTGAATCCGCTGGAAAAACCCTAGTTTTCGTCTAATACGTCAAAGGGGGTAGGCCAGTGGACTTTTTTGAGGTTAGGCCATAGGAACATGTCTACACCAAATCAACACAAGAATCCGTTCGGAAAGGGGAGTGAAGCCGAGAGAAAGTTCACACACTAGGAGTAGGATATTGCACATTTAACACACAACACAGTTTATACATATGGTATGGCACAACCTAGGTTTGGGTGGGGTTCCGACGCTCTGGGGCCCCGCTTCGGCGAAACCTTGAATCCGCTAGAAAAACCGTAAGTTTTCGTCTAACCCCATAGACGTCGTCGAAAGGGGTAGGCCAGTGGACTTTTTTGCTTGGTTGTGTTAGGTTAGGCCATAGGAACATGAGAACCAAAGTCTACCCCAAATCAACACAAG